>JARKIP010000059.1:2452879-4905758 GCA_029990175.1 Petunia secreta | reverse complement strand
CCAAAACCCAGTCATTACCATTTGAACTTCCAAATATGTGCTAGCTGCCTAAATTTGTACTTTCAAGGTTTGCTATCACCTAAATTACTTTTGTGGCGAACTAAGACCTATTCAAGAAGTTTTAGAAGTCAAATCATTTATTTTGAATACCAAATTTTGAAAAATAAAATACGTTAGGACGTGCTCGCATAAGTATAAGTTACATTGGCACCTAGTGCGATGAAAATGGACAAGGGGGACCATCACATCGCCGCCTGAATGTGAGGGAGTATAGACAAAGGTCCCTACATCATGAACTACTGTGGATAGAAATAATTCAGTCCCACCATATTGGATGTGGCACAAGATAGGAGAGGGTTCCCACATTATGGATGGATGAAGATAAAGTTACTCTAAAAGAGTTGCATTCGGTAGATCGTTGGAACATAAGTTCTTCGACAAGGAAGTCATGGAATAGTAGATACGTTAAAGAAGAGGAGTGTGTATATCCCATGCCTACAAGAAACTAAGTGATCAGAGAAAAAAAGCTAGAGAAATGACAACATGGTAATGGGGTATTGGGGCGAGAACATTATAGAACCAGAACTTTTTAACGTTAAGAGAGTTTGAAATATATGAAGTCCCATATTGGTTGTGGAAGTGTTAATTGGTCTTCTTATATGGCCTTTGATTCTTTGATCATCCTCACCTCATAGCACTAATTTTTGGTCTCGATTAGGGCTAAGGTCCATTTTCTTATCATGGTATCAGAGTCAAACTCATCCCTATTCTTAGTTTAATTAACTGATGTTGGGCTATTACGTTATATTGTCCACGCTCTAGGTGTCCAGCCCTATGCCTACGTGTCGAAGTCTCACATTGATTGTGGGCGGGTTTATTGTCTCCCTACATAGTTTGGGGCAATTCTCACTTTTATTGCGCTAGCTTTTGGGTAGAGTTGGGCCAAGATGACACGATCCATTTAGTAGTTTAGTTACTAGTTAAAAGACAGTCCTCGAGGGAATGAAACTTGTTTTGTTGAAGTGTGTGACCATCTCATATACATATAAAAACATAAGATATGAGAGAACATACTTTTATTTATTAAATTATGTAATCAACGAGCCCCCTCACAGCGTAGGCCTAATTATTTTTTATGGGTAAAATTTTCGCCCAGTGGCCAGTTTGACACTGGTATTAGCTTTGCGGCCACTATTTTTTTTGGTCTTACACTTGAGGCCACTTTGACTCTTTACTAGTTAAGATCATTAAATACGCCTAACTGAAAAGACTTAGTTACTCCTCAGTCTGATTACTGGACTGAAGTTTGAAATACTACTGATTGAAGTTCAAACCACATGGACTAAAGTTCTATCCACATGGATTGAACTTCTCTACCCTTATGGACTGAAGTTCTATCCACATGGATTGAACTTCTCTGTCATGTGTACTGATGGATTGAACTTATCTACTCTTATGGATTGAAGTTCATCCACAGGGATTGAACTTCTCTACCCTAATGGACTGAAGTTCCATCCACATGGATTGAACTTGTTTACCCTTGTGGATTGAACTTCTCAACCTTTATGTACTGAAGTTCTATCCACATGGACTGATATATATATATATATTTGGGGGTAATTTAGTATTTTTTTGTTTTTCTATTTCTGGTGGGTGTAAAAAGTGGCTGCAAACTAAATGTTTTGGTATTAGTGGCCTGTGCCCAAAGACCAGTGCCAAAAGTGGTCTTTCGTGCACTTCCCCCTTTTTATGGCCAAGGCACGTGGAAATTCTTTTTTATAATAGGTGGCAATGAGACTTGAACGACGGACCTCCACCTGCTCAGATACCATATTGAAGTATAACCATTTTATCTAGAAGTTTAAGTCACTAAGAGAGCACACTATTATTTATTTATTTTATATCTTTAACATACTCATTCTACACTACTAAAGCGATCACAAGTTCACAAACAGAAACAAAGGTAAAGAACTTAAATAACAACATCGAAGTTTTGGTTTGCACCAAAGAATTGAATCTATAAAGTAACTTTCTAAAAGTGGTTATTCACACAAGACTAAACTTTAAAAATAAAAAAAAAAGCTTTAATGGATATATAAATAATCAAAACCTGCTGCATAAGATCCGTCTTTGTTGCAAAGGGAGACCAATCAAGGATCGTTTTCAAGTTAGTTGACCAATCATCTACAGAGCCATATACTATTGTTCAGCCCAATGGTCGGAGATATCAAATCGATCTGCACCCATTTTCAATTGAAAAAGAGGGAATAAGAATAGATCTTCATCTCAGAAACAGATTATAACCTCACAAGTGCCAAATATTACAAATGTTAACATAGACTGTAAAGACTTACCATCGGAACAATCACATCATCTTGCCCCGTTCTCCGAAGAAATGTATAGGACAGAAGGCCAACACTTGAGTTGCTCGTCTGAACCATAAAAGGGCAGAAAGTATCAAAATGATCAGGATTCCAAAGCACAAAAGCAATTCTAGCAACATCACTATTTATTTTGTGATAAAAGTGAGTCTATATATCAAGCATCACAGTGCAAACAAACACCCATCCATCACCTTCTGAGTCCTCCCTTCCTCCTTTTATTTTCTGTCCATTGGGATTCATCCTAGACATGTTCAGAAATAAGAGGTCCTCCCCCCCCCCCCCCCTCCCCAAAAAAAAAAAAAAAAAAAGAACCCCAGGAAGCCTAGCAGTCAAAAAGTTGAGTAATAGCCTTGATAACCAAGGTCTGAATCCCAAAAGATGCAGCATTAGTTGAATTCTTCCCATTTGCATAATTTCCAGTAGAACCTCTACATGTACTTATGGGAAGTAGCAAATACATGCTGTATTGGCCAAAGTCTGTTCAAGTCACCTGAATACAACCATTATCAAAAAGATTAATAATAAGCTTGTCCCAGCACCTCTAGATCAAATATTTCCTCACCTCTAGATCAAATATTCCTCACATTTTTGTCTCGAAAAGTATATATACTTAAACCAAATGAAAGAAGTGACTATTAACAAAGATGTCCAACCATGAGAACATAGTAAAAAGAGGTTTTCCTTGTCCCGAGAGAAAGTAGATACTAAGTCCACTTCATATTGGATCATCAATGCTTTGGTCTAGTGGTAAGAGTGTAGCTTATCATGGATGGGTGATGCACATGTCAAGGGGTTTGGCACCCTGCCACAAACAAAAGCCTGAAATTTAAGTACAGAGATAGAGATATGGACCCATTATTCGAGCTTGAACCGTATGCCACTGGCCTTCGGGGATTTATTGGTTATAAAAAATTCACCTCATATTAAAGCTCAAACATGACTTTGAGGTGCTTAATAGCATATCGTGCTTTATCAATGTGATTTTCAGAGTTTAAAGCCCTATATACTTTGCTTCAGATGACCAATATTAACCAATAACAAAATTAAAAATTCAATTATCAGTTTTCATGTAACAACCATAAAAACACACTGTCGCATTTAATTTTTTTTCCGTGCTTTGGCGAATGTAAATTTCAGAGTTTAATCCCCTATATTCTTTGCTTCACATAATCAATACTTAAAAACAAAATGTGCAAAAAATCGCTAGATTGATGGGCTTCAAGCGATGAACAAGAAGCAAAGTGTACACTTCTTCCAACTGATGTGCACACCTCGCAGAAACTATATAAAGATTACCAAAGTTTAGTACTCATAACATCCGAACTGTAACTGGGAGTCCATCATCAAAAATTAGTATCTAACATACAATAGCGACATAGTCAAAAACTAAAAATATTAAAATTTATTTTGACAAGCCCACATAAAGATAACTTTAAATCGTAAGATATTTTCAGTTTTCAATTACCAACCATAAAAAAGAAATACTTTGTCGCATTGAATTTCAGTCATTGCTTAGTAATCTGTTAGCAGTCCTGTAGCCTTAATGTTAGCAGTCCTTATGTCTTAAAACATAGTTAGTTTATTAGATTTCTAAGTAGTAGTTATTTGCAGTTTCCTCCAGATTCTTATCTATAGGAAAAGTAGGAAGTTATGTCCTTATGTTTAGGGGGTGGTTATCTTTTCAGTATTGTATTTAAACTCTATTTTACTTCAATGAAAGGTAAGCAGAAAATTATCAAGTTTTTGAGTACTTTAACTCAAGAGATTGCAGGTTCTCTCTTAACGAATCCGCACCATAGGTCGCAGGAAGAAAACCTCTTCCCAAACTCCTAATTCCCTCCCCATTAATTCTGATTTTGTGTTACATCGTCCCATAACCAGATCCACATCAAGGGACCATAACAACTTGGTATCAGAGACAGGAGTTATGGAAGATCAAATTCAGCAACAACTGGCACATTTGGTGACTTTGTTCCAAGAGGAACGTGCAGCCAATTTGGCCAGACAGGAAGCCATTAATGCTCGCTTAGATGCACTAACAAAGGACTTAGCAAATTCAAAAGCAGAGGCTGAATCACATGAAAATGTTGGTCACAATCGAAGTTGAAACGGTAAAGCCGTGGCTGGAAGTTCAGGATCAGAAACAAGTGGAAGTTTCTTTTATCCAAAATATACAAAGTTGGATTTTCCACGATTTAATGGCCAAGAGGACCCTTTGGGATGGTTGAACAGATGTGAGCACTTCTTTCGACACCAGCAAACACCAGAAGAAGACAAAGTTGGACTTGCTTCTTTTCATTTGGAAGGAATTGCACAACTCTGGTTTCTTCAACTAGAGACTGATATGCCTCAACCTTCTTGGGATGAGTTCAAACGTCAATGTAACCTTCGTTTTGGACCACCAATTAGAAGTCAAAAGTTGGGAGAATTGGCCAAGTTATACCAAATTGGATCTGTGGCAGATTATCAAGAAAAGTTTGAGCAGTTAGTTTCGCGGGCTGGTATTCTTACACAAGGACAGAAAATTGAACTCTACATAAGTGGTCTTGCTGACTCTATAGCAGTTGAGGTAGAGTTGCATAATCCACCAGATTTGGCTACGGCAATGAGTCTTTCCCGACTTTATGAACGCAAGGAACAACCCATTCATTCGCAATTGTCAGATGGCAGATTTCTCACCTCAACAACACACCAGATTTGTCAAGAAATTGACCAAATCTGAAATGGAGGAAAGACGACTTAAAGGACTTTGTTTCAACTGTGATGAACCATTCACCCAAGGTCATCAGTGCAAGAAATTATTTTGGATTGAATCTGTCAACGATAAAGAGGAAGATTCTGTTGAACAAGAGGGAAATTAACCATTATAATCTTAACAAGTATCACCGACAGCAAACTTTTATGCACAACGCGTTCCAAACTTCTCGCTTGAGGACAAGCGAGATTTGAAGGAGGGGAGTAATGTTAGCAGTCCTCTAGCCTTAATGTTAGCAGTCCTTATGTCTTAAAACATAGTTAGTTTATTAGATTTCTAAGTAGTAGTTATTTGCAGTTTCCTCCAGATTCTTATCTATAGGAAAAGTAGGAAGTTATGTCCTTATGTTTAGGGGTGGTTATCTTTTCAGTATTGTATTTAAATTCTATTTTACTTCAATGAAAGGTAAGCAGAAAATTATCAAGTTTTTGAGTACTTTAACTCAAGAGATTGCAGGTTCTCTCTTAACGAATCCGCACCATAGGTCGCAGGAGGAAAACCTCTTCCCAAACTCCTAATTCCCTCCCCATTAATTCTGATTTTGTGTTGCATCGGCCCATAACCAGATCCACATCAAGGGACCATAACATAATCATACAAACAATTAACTTCACTTGCAAAAGCCTTATTTAATTTTCCAGGCAGTTAGGGCTCGTTTGGTTTGAGTATTGGGGGTTTAAATACCCACATAGAAATTGATAAACTCTATACAATGTTTGGTTGCATTAAGGAGATTTAATCTCCAGAAATCAGCACTTTACAATGTTTGGTTGCCTTTTTTCATTTCCCTCATAAATTATACCAGCATAAGTTATGCAGGAATCTATATATTATTAATGTGAGATGGTATGTAGAATAAGAATGCGGGTATTAGCACTACCTGCATCCAAATATTAGAATGACAAAATTATCCCTCATAATAGTAGAATATTATTTTATAATTTTCTTAAATAATAAACAGATATTTTAAATTATGCATTGTGTATTAATTTATGATATAACAATGATTCAACAAAACATAATCCCTACATTATAATTCCCGCATAGCTAATACCGGCATTGCTAATACCTGCATAAATTGACTTCCAATCAAACGATCCCTTAGTGTATAAACCTTTAATTTCAAGAATTTAGAAAGAAACAGAGTGTAGGGAACAAAAAGGAACAGACAACAAATAGACGACATCAGTAACTTCGTCTCGAATATCTTAAGTTTCGTTGTAGGTTATTAACTGAAGAGTTCAAAAGGTAAGTGGTTTGGTGTTTGTTAGGGGGTCCATGATTTCATTCCTTGGGCTTTTTCTTAGTTAAACTATATGCTATGCTATTTTTTTCCATTCTTATTATAACAGCGGTGACCAGGTCAGCTTACGCAGACATCGTCCATTCAACCAGGTATCTGCTACCTCCCACTAACACAGGTACAAGGTAACTCTGCCGCCCAAGACTTAGGCAGATGGGAAAAGAATCACCTCTCATTTTTTGTCTCTACAGGAATTTGAACCCCGATCTTCAAAGTTTTCACTCACTTCATTGACTACTAGGCTTTTTCTATCAAACATAGACCGTTGGCGATTCACAAAACAACCGCTAAAGTTTCTTTATTGAAACCAATGTTTATCTCTTGAAGGACCTAAGGTTCTGTACCTATTGAGAGAGAGAGAGAGAGAGAGAGAGAGAGAGAGAGATACCCTGACTGAGATGAGCGGCTGAAAACAATTACATCAGCACCTAGCCGCATGGTGCTCGTCTTAAATCCATTACCATCTAAACATCAGCAAAAAGGCCGAGAGAGTATTTAGCTTTAGAACTGTCAAGTAGCATATTCATCAAAAGAAAAAAAAAATCAAGATAAAATGCCTCAAAACGTCACAGAAGTATAAGTGATTTGTTAACGCCAATGGAGTGAAAAAAACTGATTATACCAGTAAAATATATCAATACACCAGTCCCAGTTAATTTAAAATCCTAGGCAGATGCTTACACTGTCCAATAGTTGAGTTTGATGTTTTTGAAGAATAGCCCAGGCTCATACACTTGCGAAGGCGATCTGGATCCATACCACCCCCATCGTCTGCTCAAAATGATAAAAGTTATGGCATTTAAGAGGGTAAAAGAAGAATAGAATGATACTGATGAAGGTTAATAAATAGCAATACCACACCCTGGAAGAGCAATGCAGGAGAGTTGTCCCTCGTGTTATAGATTCTGTCAACTTTCACGAAAGTTGCACCATTGCTTATCTGGCATGCAGATAGACACACAGGAAAAATAGCCATTAGACACAAGAAATTTTATAGAAGTGCCAGAGAGATTGGTTTCAAAACACTATCTGGATTTTCCCTTTACTACATTATCTTAATTGTGTAACTAACAAGCCACATGAAAATGGAAGTGCAGAATCAACCAGTGCAAGCAGCAGTGAGAGATGTTTTCTTTTTCACTAAGTTAGCACGGTGGAGAAATTTTTATCCAGATAAACCATAAAATTTTTGATGTTGAAGAATGAGCAATCATGGCTCTCTAAGAAATGATGTGAGTTTGTCTGCATATTAGCTTCAATAGGAGGAACTTCTCTGTAGAAATAACAGATAGAAAGAGATGATGGGTTTAGGTTGGAAGAGCTAAAAATTGTCAGCTATCTGGTTGCATGGCCATAGTGAAGAAGAAAACTCATCAAGAGATCTTATGCATTTATACTCGAAATTCAACCAACACAACCACTTAGGCAGAACCAACAGAATAAATTCAATTGTAGATCTAAGAGAAGAGGAGGAGCTACTCTCAAGCTAAATGAATAGAAATTGAACCAAGATTTCAAGAAGAGATCTATAGTCTTGAACCATGGAGGATAGGAAATCACATATGTTATCCAAAAATCAACATGAGGATGTTGTTGAGCTTTCTGTAATCAAGGACACCATAAATTGTAAGTCCACTCTTTCATGACTAAAAAGTACAAAATGAAGACGGAATAATAGCAAAGATTATACACACACACACACACACACATATATATATAGTATGTATATATAATCGCAAAGATTCCTTATATTACTTAAACATTGCAGTCACTGGTTTGTTGCGAAACAATAGTATAGAGACAGATGAGAATGTGTAGCACCGCTGTTTCTATCATAATTTGTGTTGTACCTCTATATACACCAATCTAGGGAATTCTCAACTTGATAGTGTTACGTTAGCAATAAACTAGAGTAGAAGAGAATGCACTAACTGTGCGTGAAACCTTACCCAACATACAAGGAATGCGAAAAGTAAATATTTAATAACTCAAAGTCCCAAACTCTAGGAGCCAAACGCGATGGCCTTGAGAATTAGAAAGTCTAACGGAAGATACCAAAAGTTAATGAGAATATTTCCGTTAAGGTTTCAAAATAACGGAATTTCCATCCAAATGGAAAAGGAGGAAATGAAACACACCGAAGGTTAGAAAGTCGTCAACAAACCAGCATCCAACCTAAAGTTCTTACCCAAGATGGAGCTTCCATTTCCTACGTAATCGAGAATAAGGGGGGAAGGGTATAAATTAGAAGCTGTTAAGAAACCAAATTAAGAAGACCCATTCAACTTCCTTGCAGAGACTGACAAGCTATGGGCTAAGAAGATCTTGCAATACCACATGTATACCACTGCAAAGATCTTAGACATAAGCAACCCTATTTTAAGTGGAAATCCTTTTAGAACTTTAACCTTTAAAATTTACCAACAGAAATGTATCCAGAATTACTTCCGAGGGCCACCATAGACAACAAGAAGTAAGATGAAAAAAATAGAAATAAAAAGAGAAAGGTTCTCTTGTAAATAGTGGTGCCTGTGAATCAACCTTTGAGCATCTTAACTTAATAGTAGATCACCTAATTCAAAGATAGAATGGCCGTATGAAAGCTTCAAAAACTATTCATCTCACCAGAAACCAACTCAAAGATGCCTAAATCCTAGGAATTATCTCAATTTTTTATGAGGATGTCATTGGGCTCTGCATCGTCCCTCAAAAGCTTTTCTATTGCGTTCCAATCAAACTATCAAGAAGATAGCTTGATGGATAATCTCCAACCCCAGTACTAGTTATCCTGTAGCACTCCAGCTCCTTAAGCATTCAAAGACTATTCATGGCATTACCAAGGAAATACCCAAAGCTTAAACAGCAAGCTCCTTGGGAGCAAATTCAAGGAAAGTATTATTAACTTTTAACCCAAATTATAGGAAAGATGATAGACCTTGAGGTCAAAGAAGCAGGAAATATAGCTTAAAATGACACAATTTGGTAACATTTAAGTTAGGTTGCGGTCAACATAGAGGAAATGACACGATGCCTATAGTTTTCCAATTGAAGAAAATTCCCTTGGAAGACAATAAGGAAAAAGTGATAGCTTCTGGAGGGAAGAAGCAAGTGTGCATAGGGTATGTTGTCTAAACTACCAAACCAACAAAATAGAGCAGAACTCTCAAAGACATCTGGGCAGCAATGCTCTAGTTTCAACACAAAACCAGATTTAAGCAAAATTGATAAATTAAACGTACTGCACTTCTATTTTCACCTCATGCAACAGAGTAGAAAAAAAGACCAATATTACAATTTACAGTAAATACCTCATCAACAGCATTATCCAAAAGCTCAGCTATTGCTGCAATGACATTCGAAATATCAGTGGTCGCACAATAGTTAGAGTAAGAGCAAAATGGATCTTCAGAAAACATATTAATAATCTTAAGTATCTTCCACCACCACAAGACTATGACTACTAAGATTGGAAGTATGCTCTTCTATAAACCCAAAATAACCCCAAAGTTCATTCTTTTTAAAGTAGATCAAAGTGCCACATGTAACCGAAGAGCTCGCCATAAACAACTTACAATGACTCCATGCGTTCGTTCTGTATTCTGAAGCAAAAACACTTGTTTTGGCATTCAAAATGTGCCATGCATTTCTTCTTTTACAGTCTCATTAAGACATGAAAGTATCATAAAATAGAGAGAAAAGAGTTTTGATTTTAAGATAAGTACTACTAGCAAAGACAGCAATTCCATATAACATGAATAGAAACTTTGCAGATACGACTCAAAAAGCATTCCACTTATAGTGCTCTTCGAATGTGTTGAATGGCAAGTACTAAAACCCCAAAAACCAACCATATTTGGAGCATATGGAATACAAAGAAAGCACATTGGCTATAAAATATGTATAGGAAAGGACAGATCCTCAAACAATCTTGAGTTTTTCCTACCAGAAGATTCCATGTTTTAAAAAAGCACATGGAAGGAGACTAGAGAAAGAAGCTCCGCGGTCCTCTCTTGAAACTAGTTATTACAGTGTTTTTCAAAACAAAAACCGCAAAAAGCGACAAAGAGACTGTTCTTACTAACACTGGTTTCTTTAAGCAACGAAGTGATTGCTTTTAATAACACTGGTTATTTCTCAATTGTTCTGGATAATGCTTTCAGATCACTGCAGAAGCCCATGTTTATTGAGAAGCAACTAAATTTCAGACATGCTCTTCAACAAGGTTGCAGCGAACTTCAGAAGAGACATAACTAGCGTCAGGAACATGAACAGCTCAGTATATACTAGCTTCTATTTTGACTTCTACTCGACGTGTCCTTGATCAGAAAAAATAAGAAAAGAAGGGTTACAAGGAGCATCTGTTGCTATAGTTCTTGTTTGGAAAAATAATTAGTATGCCTCAGCCCCAAAAAGTTGGGGTAAGTCATATGAATCCTCTATAACCATTCCGCTCCATTTGGGTTTCATTCATCCCAGTACTCAATAAATGTCTTTAAAACAAATTAGGATTACTGCCAAATCAGGGATTCTCTAGATCTCACACTTACCCCCATTCCCCACATATCGTACACTGGCACACAATCTTTTACAAAACTAAAAGGACTCTTGACGAATTCCAGACCTTATGTTAATGTACAATAACGGCCTATTTTTAATCCAAAAAGTGATATCACCTTTTATCCATATTTTTCTTCCATTACGTTCTCTTCTTCACTAAGCCAACATGGATTCTGACAGGCTTTAAGTCTTTTGGGGTAACTTCCCTCAATGTGGTTTTAGGTAAACACTTTGTCTCATCTTAACGTATTCAATCATCATAATGTCAAGCATACAAATTGGTGCATTTGGAGATATATGTAGGATATGGCGAAACCATATCATGAGATTTTCTATCATATTAACCTTATCAAAAAAAAAAAAAAAAAAAAAAAAAGACTTTCTATCATGTTATTCTCAATGTGTTCTTGCAGCTTCGGTGCTGTAAGACTAACCTAGAAAAGGTTAATTTGGAGGATGGCCGAATAACAAACATAGATGACGGAGATGACTGGCAATACTATGGCCTAGTGACTACTGGGGCAGAAATTTTGAATTAAAGATGAATCGGATCAAACTATACCAAAGAATATCTCTGACTTGGGAAACGTGCCTCACCACTAAAATTCTTTCTGATTCTCTCTCTGGCAAGGCCCTCCCCTGCACAAGTTCTTTACACTATGGGGGTAAATTTAATCTTTTTTTCAGGTGACAAATCTTTTGAACTCACTGACTCAGGTGATGAGCGCAGCAGTTGGTTTACTATAATAGAGCGAAGTAGGCGTTTTACTAGCAGCATTAAAATTGATGGCGACAATCTCCGATGGGTTTGCAATGTTCCCATACAAGCTTCTAGGGGTTCTGGGGATTTATACAGAAGGTTGGGGAGGAAGCAACAAACATATCTCTACAGAGTTTATCAAATTACAATATATATGGTCGATTTGTCAGAATTCAGGCATGGCAAGGGGACAAAAGTTCTGGAATTGCCAAAAGTAGGCTACAACTTTGGTTGGGTAGATTTTGCCAAGAGGATTCTGGAATTTCTGGGGAAGCAGCACAATCCAGGCCTTATACCACCTCCAGTACCCTTGCAAAAATCTTTTTTTGAAGCTTCCAAAATACAGAGTTGGCCAAAAGACTCTGTTCAAGCAAATGTACAAGAAAAGGAGGGCAACCATCCCGTGTCCAGAAGGTTAATTGGTACCTTCAATGATCCTTTCAACAGCAGCCCAAACAGAGAAGTTATCCAGAAGTGGTTCCACAGTAGATGGAAAATTTGTGCTGGCCTCAAAGTCGCAGCAATTGATCATAATCGTTTCCTGTTTGAGTTCCCTTCCAGACATGAGGCGGAGAGAATCATGGTTGGAGATTGGTTCTGGAATGGAAGACACCTAAAGTTAGATTGGTGGTTGCTAAATTCTGTCACAAAACAGACAAACAGTAGGCCAGAAAATATCTGGGTAAAAGTCTTGGGTATTCCACTCCATGCTAGGTCACTGGAGTCATTCAAATTTATTGGCAAGCAGTGCGGTGGCTATGTGGGAATTGATGAGGACACAAAATGTAGAGCTCATTTTTTTTTGGGCTCGGATCTGCGTCAGAAACACCGGGAAAAAAGCGAATCTAAACTTACCAGTAGGGGATTGGAACTTTGAAGTTTCAATAGTGACAGAAGCTCAGGCAACTCCAAAAATCAATGGGCAATCCATGGTGCTTGCTGTTGAGGATAAAGAAGAAAGTTGTGTGCCCTTGAAGGCTTGAACCAAGAGAAGCCCTATACTGTAGCTTCACCTAGCTGTTCAGAAGAAAAGCACGTGGAAGTTGCATGCTTTAATTTGAAAAAACCTACAATACCAACAGTAGAGAACCGGGCCCAACATCAACAAAAGCCAGCTTTAAATAAAGGGAAAGCAGCCATGGGCCAAATTAATGGATACTATTCTAAAGGCCTAAAAAATAGAAAAAAGAAAAAGGGGCCCAAATCTGCACCTAAGTGGAAAGTGGTGGGCTCAAAATTAGATCCTTGCAACTTTCAAGCTGATATAAATGATTCAGAGACTTATTTTGACCCAATCTCTGTGGAACTTCTCTCTCACGTGCACAAAGCCTTAGTACGAATGGAAGAGACACTTCAACCAGAAACAGATGCAGATGACGAAGCTGAACCAACTGCAATTAGCAATTCTTTCGCTCCATTGTTAATGCTTCAACATTCGGAACCCTCATTGGTATGTCAATCAGATTTTGATCAGTCTTCTCAGTCCCTTTGTGACTTTCTTCCACTACCATGGCACAACAATGAAAAAATTAGCAGAGAGCTAGTTGGAAATCCCACACTTATCGAAACTTCAAGGTGGACAAAAATGGCAATGGTAAAGGCATGCAAGGCATTCGGAGATCACAGGCTTTGAGCATGAAATACTGGATATTATTTTACGAATGGAGGAGAAGAGGAGAATTCAATTACAGCAGCAAGCAAAGTCAAATTCGAGTCCTAGAAAAAGGAAAAACAAAGGGGAAGCTGAGCTTAAAAAATTGGATTGGGGACTTCAAGAAGGCAGTGAGAGGAGGGAAAGGGGCAGGTCTCAAAGATCTCATTCTAGATGAAAGCGAAAATTTTATGTTGGAATGTGCAGGGTTTAAATAATAAGGATAAGAGAAGCACTATAAAATCTCTTATTCACAAATGGGAAGTGGATATATATGCCTTCAGGAGACCAAAATTGAGGAATGGAATAATTGTCTTAACAGGCAAGTTTGGGGGAACAGATGGGCTTCATGGGTTGAGTTAAAGGCGTGTGGTACCAGTGGGGAATCCTAGTTACGTGGGACAAACGAAGCTGGAAATGTGTTGATAGCCAGCAGGGTATTTACTCTATCTCCTGCAGATTTGAGAGTGGTTGAAGATTTCAAATGGGTTTTCACAGGGGGTGTACGGGCCTCACACCAATCTCGAAAGAACAGAGTTATGGAATGAATTAGCTGCAGTTAGGGGGTTATGGTCAGATCAGTGGGTGATAGGAGGGAATTTCAATGTTTGTAGGTTCGAAAATGAAAGGATGAACTGCACAAGAAGGTCTAGGCCAATGAGGGGGTTTTCCGACACAATCCTGGACTTGGAACTCATAGATCCCCCACTTCAGGGAGCTCGATATACCTGATCAAGAGGGGAGAATCCTCTCCAAGCCTCAAGAATTGACAGGTTTCTCATCTCTACTGAGTGGAATGATGCGTTCAAAAAAGTGAAGCAATTAGCCTTGCCAAGGGTTGTCTCAGATCACAAACCAATCTTACTTGAAAATGGGGATTTTGGCAGCTTGAAAACCTTGCCAAGAGTTGTCTCAGATCACAAACTTGATATTGAAAAAGCTTTTGATAAACTGAATTGGTCCTACCTCATTAATATTTTGAGAAGAATGGGGTACGGAGATAGGTGGATTAGATGGATTTATTTCTGTATTTCTACTGTGAAATACTCAGTGTTGGTGAATAGAAGCTCTGTTAGGTTCTTCTCCCCACAAAGAGGTCTCAGGCAGGGGGACCCGCTATCTCTTTTCCTATTCATACTGGCAATGGAAGGACTCACTCAAATGCTGGAGAAAACTAGAGAAATGCAGTGGATTCAAGGCTTCCAAGTAGGAAGAAATCTTGCAACCATAGTCACGGTCTCTCATCTGCTATATGAGATGACACCTTAATTTTCTGTGGTGCAGAAAGATCTCAAGTTACAAAGCTGAATCTCACCCTTCTCATTTTTGAAGCGATTTCAGGGCTGCATATTAATATGTTGAAAAGTGTTATCTACCCTGTGAATGAGGTACCTAATATGGTTGAATCAGCTGAAATCCTATGTTGTAGTACAGGTACACTTCCCACCACCTACTTAGGTCTTCATAGGCACACTTCCCACCACCTACTTAGGTCTTCCGCTGGGTGCAAAATTCAAATCAACTAGTATGTGGAATGGAGTCATAGAAAAATGTGAAAGAAGACTTGCAACCTGGCAGCTGCAATATCTTTCCATGGGTGGTAGACTAACCTTGATAAACAGTGTTCTGGACAGCATTCCTACCTACTACATGTCTCTGTTTCCTATTCCATCATCAATCCTAAAGCGGATGGACAATCTAAGAAAAAGGTTCTTATGGGATGGAAATAGTGAAAGGAGCAAATTCCCACTTGTGAAATGGCCCAGAATAACCCAACCAAAGCACCAAGGTGGTCTGAGAATCAGAGACCTAAAGAATCATAATAAGAGCATGCTTATGAAGTGATTGTGGAGGTATACGCAAACTGAGGTAGGATTCTGGAAGAAGGTGATTGATGCCAAACATGGGAAACTCAATCATTGGTGCACCGAGAGAACTAACACCCCTTATGGGGTTGGCTTGTGGAAGCATATTAGTAATAATTGGGAAGCCTTCTTTCATAATATATCTTTCAAAGTAGGTGATGGTGTTCACGTCAAGTTCGGGAAAGACAAATGGATCGGAAACTCGCCACTGATGATCACTTACCCTGGACTTGCACAAATAGCCTGCAGCCTTGACTCCACCATTGCTCAAAACAAGGAAGGGGAACTCCTGGAGTCTTAACTTTAGAAGAGATATGCATGATTGGGAAATTAGTCAGTTATTGTCCCTTCTCTCTAAGCTGGAAGACCACATACATGATAGAATTATTTGGGGAAACTCGAAAGATGGTGATTTCGCGGTAAAGAATTGCTACAACCTACTGTGCACTCAGAATGGAATGATTGATAACTAGCCCTGGAAACATGTTTGGAGAACGAGGTTACCACTAAAAGTTTCTTGTTTCGCCTGGACAACACTAAATGAAGCTTGTCTTACTCAAGACAACCTCTGCAAAAGAAACATAGTTCTAGTTAACAGATGCTACATGTGCCACCAAAGCTCTGAGACCGTTAGTCATCTGCATTGCACAACAGCAGCTGAGTTGTGGAGCCTATTCTATTCTATTTTCGGTATGTGTTGGGTAATGTCTCAGACAGTTAAAGAAGCCTATGAAAATTGGTGTTCTTGGAGAGTTGATAAGGCCATCAAGAGGATCTGGAGAATGATTCCAGCAACAATTTTTTGGTGCATTTGGACAGAGAGGAATCGAAGGTGCTTTGATGGCAAACCAACTCCACTTCACTCTTGAAAAGCTAGATCCTTAATTAGTTTATTCAGCTGGAACTCTCTTTCTCCTGTTAATAGCTTTGAAGAATTTTTTGTTTTTGTTAGCTCCCTAATCCTAGCATAGCCATATGTAATACAGCTAACTTGTAGATTTCTTACTTCATCAAAAAAAAAAGAATATTCAATTATACTAGTCAATTACACAAACAGTCAAAAAGATCAAAAAATTGTATAGAATATAGAAGAATCCACAATTTTCTAACATACAACTACATTAAATTATCTCGATTTTCAACATGTCACCTCAAACTAAAGGTCGGGAAACAACTTGAATTCAAAAATCAAAACCCAAAAGTGAGACCAATGAGAAGGAAGTTCCAGCACCATGAGATGAGATTAAATAATATTACAGGTGAGTGCAGCATTGAAGCATCATTAAATACTCATGAACTGGATAACTTCCTTGCTAGTCATGCACTTAGAAGCACCATCACGAACACTACCGTGTATCTCCCTACAGTGCTGTAGGGCACCACCCTGTAGTACTAGCAGCAACCACAACATGTCAACTTAGTTATTCAAATCACTCACTTCACGTTTAGCTTCCCAACAAATAGATAGTTTGCTTTCCGCCTTTCCCCCAAATCAACGAAGAACAATGTAGTTAATTCTTCTAAAGAAGCGTATTTGAAAAGGTACGCCCAGGTGGGGGTACCCAAGAAAGAAATGGCTCCGAAGAAACATATTGGACTTTCAAGTTTCAACGCTGCAACCCAGGTTACCATTTGTCCAAAAGCAAGAATTTACAGCATCTAGGTAGTTGTATATTCATATAAGGAAAATCTTCAATGCTGAAAAGAAAAAGATGGAATACCGACATTTTGACTAAAATCCATTGGGGTCCTTTCATATTCAATTTGCTTTATTCTTTTACCTAGCATTTGTGGAAAAATTTGTCAGCTAGTGATTCTGTTAAAGTTAGTGGTGGGTATTATACAAGCCCAAAACTAATATGGATTTTAAGATTCATAGTTCCTAAGTAATACAACATTGTAAAAGCGTGTTGCCCCCATCGTTGGTTTATAAATGTATGATTTACGCGCTGCTTTACTTACTAACCCACCTTTTCGTTTTAAAATGCAGCCCACCTAGGGCAATAATATTCGAAGTATGTAGCTCAAGATATTAAATCAATCCAATGATGTAGCCAACACCCTCATATTGCAAAATCAAAACGATACATAGTATTCAAATTTCAATCAATCAACTATACATCAATCCTAAACTAGCTAGGTCAGTTATATGAACCATTGCAGCCTTCAGCTTAATTCAAGCTCATTTCATCCCAATACTAAATATTTTTCTCTTTTAAGACATATTAAAAGTTCTCCAATTCGCACACTTGTACCTACACAAGTCTCTGCATAGACATACTATATGGAATGGTTAACCTAAACCGGCAACTGCATTGACTTTATGCATTTTACATTATCCTCCCCTGCAGGCTTGATTTGCATATTTTGATTGCACGGAAATCCTTTTTTTTTTAATGACAGTGGTGTAGGCGCCACACATCGACTATTCTGCTGGTACCTGCTACCAGAGGCAAAGCCAGATTTTGAAGCTTGGGGGTTCAGGGTTCTAGGCCTTTTAATTTAGGGGGTTCTAAATTAATAATTTGTACATGTTAAATAATTTTTTTAAGACAAATACAAGGTTTGGATTAAAGCTACGAGTTCAATCAACCCCGTCCAACATGCTAGCTCCGCCTCTACCTGCAACTTCTCACCAACGCATGTACTAGGTAGCTCTGTCCACCAAGGCTAGGTAAGAAAGAAAGAAAGAAATCAACACCTAGTAATTTTATCTCCGCTAGTATTTGAGCCTGACATCTCATAATTGTCCTCCCACTTCATCAACCACTAGGTCACACCACAGGGTTGCTCGATTGCATGGTAATCCTAACTAGACAAGTCATACGGACTTACAACAACAACTACGACTCAATCCCAAACAAGTTAGCATCGGCTAAATAAGCCATACATACTTAACCTTAAAAAATTTACCTCCAAATGCCCATTTATGAGAAGTAGCATTAGAATGCAAAAACTTAGGATGAACACGCGCATGTTCCAATTCACCTACACAAACAATTACAAAAAATAAAACTCCAAATTTCAAAAAATAAAACAATAATAATAAATAAAAGAACAAAAATAATGAGAAAATGAACCGTCAATAGCAGCAGTAGATGATTTATTAAGTCCAACTTCAAAATTGCCAGCTTTCCAGAAACTTCTAGACTCCAATGGCTTATAATTTGTATCCGATGGAACCATAGCATTCGATTTTTCAATTTCCGGTGATTTATTCAGTGAGTTTCCGGCGTTAGGTTTTGTTTTTCCGACAACGGAAACGCCGCCGCTTCCGCCGTCGTCGTCGTCGCTGCTGTCGAGTTCGACGACGTTGATTGGGGGTTTGTCTTGCTTAGGCGGCATTGTCAAACAATTTGAAATTGAGTGAAGCAAGTGTGATTCGGTTTCACGAGATTATTATGAGGTTTGATCAGGGTTTTACAGGACTACACTCTCATTCCATACTTCTTTATGTTTTTTGTTGAACAAAGAATTAGCTAAAAAACAACCCTCCCTCAGAGTGTTTGAATAAAAAGTTTAACATTTCACTTATTTTTTTTGAGAGAAAAACTTAAGTGAGTTTAAGTGGGATTAAGTGAGTTTAAGTGGGGACCAAGGACTGGATTAGTATTCTTAAAAACTTGTGGGTGTAAAACAATAATTCCTTAGGGTGCAAAACATAAAAAACTTGTGAACTCTTTTGAAATAAAAAAAAAAGTACCCGGGTAATTTAAAACATAACAGATACTACATCTACTCTATTTGGTTGATCATACACTACTGCGTGCCATTCCAATTTTCACTCTCAACTTCTCCTATTTTCTCTCTATCAACTGCATGCACGACTTCATAACTGCTGTGAGTGTCTTTTTTGAGTTATTTAAATGATCTCTGTGGGTTAAGCACATTATCGACGAAGAGCATAAACAGGTACGCACTCGATTTTGTTAGGGTTTTTATTTGAAATTTAACTCTGTATTTTCTTCGATTAATGGCTATTCTGCATCTTTACATCTTGATTTCGGGTAATGGGTTTCGTTATTTTACCGGCTTATACGCAATTTTCGATTTTGGTTTTCGGTTTAATTTTTGGGGGTTTTTCTTTAACTTTCGTATTAAAATGTGGTTTGTGTAGGTGTAATTTTTGGGAGTTTTTTTCTTTAACTTTCGTTGTAAAAATGTGTTTTGTTTAGGTGTTTAAATGCCTAGGGTAAAGCACGTCGTTCCAAAAGGAAAAGGTCCACGAACTTGGGAAGAGCGTAGAGCGGAGCTTTTAGAATACAAGAGAGCTAAGGAAAAAAATATACGTACGCGTAGGTGGTCCATGCGTAAATCAGCGGGTTTCCTGGTTTTGTATAAGTTGAATGTTGAACTAGTAGTTTATGACAGTAGTTGATGGTTAACTTTAAACTTGTTAAGGTATATTCTATTGATGACAGTCTAGTATATTCTATTATGGTTATCTCTGGTTATCTCCTGGTTAGTCATAGACAAGTGTATGGTGGCTGACCTTGTTTTTGGACATGAAGTGTGTGTTTATTAATGCAGGGTACTTGTTAGGAGAGAACTCATTTCATTCATTGTTCAATGTTTCAATTATGGTTTGCAACTAATAACATGTTTCTCCTTATGTGCTCGCAACTCAAACAATAACGAAGCTTTTATAACAAAAACAAAACGGTGCTTTCCCGACTACATTACAACATCGATGCTTTTATACAAAAACAGCCAAATTACTGGCCTTAAGTTTATACAAAAACAGCCAAGTTATTGGCCTTTATACAAAAACGGTCAAATGATTGACCTTATGTTTATACTGCGTCAAAATAATAATACACATATCCGGATTATGAACAAAATTTATACAGTGTCAAAATAATACACATACTAAAAGAAGCGAACTACTAGGAGATCCATTTAAAAACGGAGCAGATAACACAACCAGCAACCATCGACTTAATCAACATCTTCAGTCGATGACTCTTCTGCTCAGCTTCTTCCCTCTTCTTCTCAGCTTCTTTCAGCTTCATTTCACCTTCCCTCAGCATGATTTTCAGAAAATTATTCTGCTCTTCACATTCACTCAGTAGTTGTCTCAGTAAAACACAATTGTCTTCGGTATCCTTAAGCTTTCTAACCAGGTTCCCAGTCACACTCCATGCTGCTGCAGGCAGTGGTCCACCATCAAACCACCGAAAGTAGTCGCACCCACCATTTGACTGCACTATTTAACAAAACCCAAGAAAAAATCAGTACATTAACAATTAATCAAAAACAAAAACAGAACTATAATGTATGAGTAACACACTTTTGGAGTTTTACAACTCCAAAATCTGCGGCCAGGGTTTGTATTAGTGCGAGAGGTCCTCAGCTTCGTGCTTTTACCGCAAAAACAGATATCGGCTTCCGCTGCTACGTTGGAGCTGGACGAATCTTGACTTATGATGTTCTTTGAGTTGTTTGATTTTTCAGCTGGTGAAAAAGAAGGTTTTGAAGAATTTGGTGGGTTAGGTTTGATTTGTGAAATAGAAATTGTTTGGGGAATTGTTAAATCAGCTTTTATATATTTAGGGATTTGTTTTAAAATATTGAAGTTAATGTTTAAGTGAGGCGGAAAATTTGGGCTCCATTTTCCGCTCAAATTTTTTGACTTTTGCCTAAGCCACGTGACCTGAGGCGTGACGTGTTCCGTGTTTGGGTTCGGGGTTTGGGAATTTGGGGTTTGGGGTTAGGATTAGCGATAATGGACATATAGTAGTCGATAATTAACTTTGTATCTTGAAAATTAACATATGGAATTATTCTCGAATCCAAAAAGGGTAATACTGTAATTATTCATCGAAAAGTGTATAAATAATGTTATAAATGAACTGCACTAACTTAATACATGCTTATACTTAAGTTATGTAGTATTTATCCCATCATTCATGGTGTAACAAGATATATGAGTCGCAATACTAGGCATTGCTTACCAAGAATTGACGTAATAGGCTTATGTATTGACGAGTTACACCTTTGTAGGCATCAATGAGTTGAATGTATTAAAGTGGTCAATAATGTCAGATGGGCACATTATACCATCACATATGGTGTAACAAGACATATGAGTCGTAACACTAAGGCATTGCTTAACAAGAATAGACATAGTAGGCTTATATATACATGAGATTTTCCCTTTTAGGCATCAATATGTTGTTTTAATGTATCAATATGAGCTATTATACTCAAATGGGGTCCATATACCAACACATATGGTGTAACAAGACATATGAGTCGTAACACTAAGGCATTGCTTAACAAGAATAGACATAGTAGGCTTATATATACATGAGATTTTCTCTTTTAGGCATCAATATGTTGTTTTAATGTATCAATATGAGCTATAATACTCAAATGAGGTCCATATACCAACACATATGGTGTAACAAGACATATGAGTCGTAACACTAAGGCATTGCTTAACAAGAATAGACATAGTAGGCTTATATATACATGAGATTTTCCCTTTTAGGCATCAATATGTTGTTTTAATGTATCAATATGAGCTATAATACTCAAATGGGGTCTATATAGCAACACATGAGTTGTAACAACACATATGAGTCGTAACACTGAGGCATTGCTTAACAAGAATAGACATAGTAGGCTTATATATACATGAGATTTTCCCTTTTAGGCATCAATATGTTGTTTTAATGTATCAATATGAGCTATAATACTCAAATGGGGTCCATATACCAACACATATGGTGTAACAAGACATATGAGTCGTAACACTAAGGCATTGCTTAACAAGAATAGACATAGTAGGCTTATATATACATGAGATTTTCCCTTTTAGGCATCAATATGTTGTTTTAATGTATCAATATGAGCTATAATACTCAAATGGGGTCCATATACCAACACATGAGTTGTAACAACACATATGAGTCGTAACACTAAGGCATTGCTTAACAAGAATAGACATAGTAGGCTTATATATACATGAGATTTTCTCTTTTAGGCATCATCAATATGTTGTTTTAATGTATCAGTATGAGCTGTAATACTCAAATGGGGTCCATATACCAACACATGAGTTGTAACAACACATATTAGTCATGATTTTTTTTTAATTTTATTTGAAATTACACTAGGTCGATAATCAACCCTTTCGTGGTTGAGTTGGTTAATAGTCGATTACCTTTGTCCTATGTGCAGTCGATTAGTTGATTTGGTTAATAGTCGATTACCTTTGTCCAGTCAAGTCCCGACTTTTTATTTTTCTGATACGTTTCCCTTTTTCAGAAAATTCTCCTATTACTTAAATATTTTTCGTATTACTTAATATTTATTTTATTTACATTTTCCAGTAAATATTATTATCGTAATTTATTATTTTACTTTTATCTTTTTCTATTTATATTTTTGTTTTTTGTCATTTACTGATTATTTCCATTTTTGCGAACCTATCTATCGATTTATCTACTTGGTGTTGGTTGATTATACACCAAAATGGAGTATGGACAGTTCATCAAGAATACGCAAAAAAAAAAGGGGGGGGGAGCGGGAAATTGAACGAGAAATTAAATGAACAATCAAATATAATAATAATAATAATAATAATAATAATAATAATAATAATAATAATAATAATAATAATAATAATAATAATGCCCAGGGGGCTTTTCATTTATAATAATTTTAAAGAAAAGAGCAATCATAATGAAAACTCTTTTCTTTTTACATTTAAAAATTAAAAAAAAAACGAATTATTACGAGGGGAGGGGGGAGGGGTGATGTAGTTGTCCAGATCCTCCCCTGCTCGTTCCATGAGCACCCTCAACATCCTAGCAGTACGACGGATGTTCATCTCCTGCCTCCTACGATCATCACACAGGAGGCGGATAAGCCTGTCTATGTCAGCACGAATCAGCAGCACCTCTGGGTCGTTGTTCCTGAGAGTGAGAATTCCTCCATTTCCATTCTTGTTGTTGTCGTTTCTGGTGGCACTTCCACTTCTACTTGCAGTGCCTGGAGCTCTTGCCATTATAAGATGAGAGTGATTCTTGAGTTGTGTTGTGGATTGTTGGATCTTATGACTCTATTTATAGGCTCCAAATCGATGCAACCTTTGGTGTTCCCAGAAAAGTCTCATCGTTTCAAGTGGCAATTATGAACAACCACTTCGTCTAACCCAATTCCGGCTGCTTTCAATGACGGGGCGCACGCGTGTATTAAATGCGTTCAATCACTTTATCAACTGCATTGGGTCAATTAATCTACGTTATTTTTTTTTCAATAATCAACCCATATAGTGTCTATTAATCGAAAATGTAAATACTCAACTGGTTGTAAACATGTCCACCATTTGGTGAACTCAAATAATAGTCATTTTTATAAAAGACACTTAAAATAGAAATAAAATACATTAACGAAACTATTACAATCAGTTCAAATTGTTCCAACAAATAACACAGTACCAAATTAAGACAACCACATCTAACACTACTTAAACACACCAAATTATCACAACTTAAGCTAATACACCAAATCAGAATTGCAAGGTTGATTATCAACCTCGTACCAAAGCAGGGCAGGTTGTCCTCTTATGGCCACTTCTCTTGCAGTTTG
This sequence comes from Petunia secreta, assembly GCA_029990175.1. Lineage (NCBI taxonomy): Eukaryota > Viridiplantae > Streptophyta > Magnoliopsida > Solanales > Solanaceae > Petunia > Petunia secreta. The sequence continues at coordinate 4,881,885 of JARKIP010000059.1, read as the reverse complement.
AACATCTATTTTTGCCTCTTCCTTGAGAAAAAAGTTTCACCAACTGAGGAAAAATGATTAATTCTCCTTCTACCCTTTTTGGGATCGACCATCGGCGGAAGAATTCTTCTATGAACTACCTCTAGAGGAACCATCCATTCTTGCTCCGGTGGCATTGGATAAACATTTTCTTCATACGCACACATGTAAGTCTGAAGCCTATAAAATGGACAAGTGTAATGGTACGCGCTAGCACCATATTCATCTCCATACCTAATCCTTAACACTGCAAACGCATGCTTGCATGGTATCTTGTCCAGGTCAAACTCTCGGCATGTACACGTTCTGAAATGAAGATTAACAGTGTGGGATAGGTCATCTCCAACCACAGTGTACTTCAGTACTTCCACGTTCCCGCCTGCATGATAAGCAATCCATTTGTTTCCTTCAAGCATATTCTGATTCAATTTTGTTTCAGCACTGGGCACCAAAATGGTGTTGTGTTTCTTTATCTCCTCACGCCTCTCAATGAACTTGTCAGTAAACCTGCGAGTAATAGCATTGCACAGTCCCAGGATGGGGTATTCTCTCTCGTCCTTGAACATTGCGTTGAGGGACTCGGAAAGGTTTGTGGTCATTACATCGTACCTGTTTCCTGGAAAATATGCTCTCGTCCACCTATGGAAGCCCACTTCATCCTTAAGACAAGCAGCTGCAGCAGGGCATTTTGACGCGAGCTGGTTAAAAGCATCGCTGAACACTTCAAAACGGTACGCCTTCGCAGCGGTGTAATAATCCTTCAAAAATAATCCACACTTGAACCTTACATGCATGTTCTCAGCAAGGTGCTTGGTGCAACAACCATGAGATGCTAAGGTATACACCCTTCTAATCCCATTTGCTATGGCCTTGGCGCGATCGGAAATTATGCATAGGTCCGGTGTATTGGGGACTACGTGAGCCAGCTGTTCAAAAAAGAATTGCCATGAGCTATCGCACTCCTTGTCTACCACACAGAAAGCTAATGGATAAATGTGGTTCTCCGTGTCCTGCGCGACAGCCGTCAACAAAACACCGCTGTAGGTGGACGATAAATGTGTCCCATCGACTGATATCACCTTCCTCATATATGTAAACCCTATAACCCAAGCTCCGTAAGCTACAAAAAAATACTTGAACCTCCCCTGTTCATCAACCCTTAACCCAGTCTTGTTGCCAGGATTTAGGCTTTCCAACACAAAACTGTACGCATCTAAAATTGCGTAACTGTGCTCCGGACTGTCCCTAACTAAAGCCTTTGCAATTTCTCTTCCTTTCCAGCACTTCCAATAACTTACCTTACTATTCAGTTGTTGATCCAAAGCGCTCTTGATATCTTTTGTCGTCAACCCTTTGCCTTCAATAAACCTGTTCTTGAAATATTCTCCGATGACATCCGCTGAAGCATGTGGATGATGGCTTGGTAGATGTTGCACCCCACATGTGCGCTCTTTAAAGTATTTGGTGATCACAAACCTGTTGGAATTAACATACTTCATGGCGCGCACCATCCACCTGCAGTGTGCTTCTACACACGCCACGACATACAGGGATTTAGTACTCTTCTTTGTTTTGAATGTGAATGGATTCTTCATTGAACCCATCTTCAAAGCCACAACCAGGCTCTTCTTGGTATCAAAGGTTTTCCCAGTATGAAAACCTGTGCAATCATCAACCACACCACCCAAGTTGCTGCCTTGAGTGGGAGCAGATTCGGCAACACAGTTGCTCCCATTTACAGCGGGTTCTCCAAACTCTGGATCTTCAATAGCATTTTCTTCTTCACTATCCATATCACCAGCAATATCACCAACTCCAGCATCACTGCCATGATCACCCGTACTCTCATTGAATAGTGGTGGCCGTGGTGGTCTTGCAGAATCAGCTGCACCATTAGTGGCAGCATTTGAGCCTGCTTGAGAGCTCTCGCCAACAAATATCTTTAAAATAGGCCTGCTACCATTATTTCCAACATCGAGCACATAGATATGAAAATCATTATCATTCCTTATAAAAGAAGGAGCCACCTTACCCCTCGTAGGAGCAGCACTAAAAACATAGCTAATTGAAACCTCACTGCGATGGCACGTTAAGTTGCCCCGATCGATTAATTGGTCAATTAACTGATCGTAGGTACATTCCAAATTTAATGCAACAGGGATTGTTGTCTTTGTCCTAGATTGCCAATTCCAGCATTTTTGGGTCTTAATCCATTCACCCATAAAGTCAGCACCTACTACTACGAAACCCCCCATCTACTTCAACGAAGTCGATGATCAACCAAATATGGTCGATGGTCGATGAAATAATGTAGTAGTTCTGCAACAATGGCGAACGAATAAAAAACAGCTTGAACTTCTTACCAGTTGAAGAAATGAAAGGATGTATGTGCAAAGACGGAAGCCCAGACCAATTCACCTCAGATTTCCATCCACATTAATCGCATCGAGACGTTACAGCCGCAACAAGAAATTTCAAGAAAAACGGGTTCCAAAAGATAAAACAGTTATAGATCGAGATGACGCAGTTCTTGATGAGTAAAATGGAGCAAAAAATGAAGCTCAATTAGCCATTGAAGGCGCAGGTGGTTCTGGGCGGGAAAGCTTGGAGGGAAGAAGAAGGCAACTGGGGGTCTAAAGGTTTTGGTGGGAAGATTTAATTATTTTTTTGCTATTTTAGGTAAATAATAATTGTTTATATAGTAGACCAAATTGTAGTTTTCATAACTTGGGGGCTGGGGGTTTGATACTAGAGAACTTGGGTAAGATCATTAGTGTTAAATGGTCATTAAGCAATTAAAGGGTTATACATTCAATTTTTAAGACTTGAAGGTTATTCCCTCTATTTCCTTCATTGCAGAGGTCTTTTAGCCAAGTCACCCTAGTTACATAGTTGGATTATTTATTTATTTAAAAAAATACTTTTGGCATAAGTACTTTTAGATAATAATTCCTTTGTGTTTGGACAATTCATTGGAGAAATAATTTTAGTAAAATAATTTGTATTTGGCTAATCTTTACGGAAAATACAATTGAGTTGTCATTTTACATTTGCACCAATAGAAATAAAAAAAATGTTTATCATAAAAGACTTTATTAAAAAAATTATTAGTTAAAATGTAAAACATAAAGTAAAAGATATAAATTTAAGCTATTGAACAACATAAAATATAGTTAAATCAAAGTGATAACGAAATTAGGAATTTCTAGGAATTACTTAATTTTAAAATTATTTTGTTGTGCGTTTAGCTTGGCTATCAGTAGTTTCTTCATCATTATTTTTTTAACATGGGTATTTTCATTGTATTTATTATGTGCATGCTTTCTAAATATATTTCTTGAGCCGAGGGTCTATCGTAAACAACCTCTCCATCTTGGTGGGGGTAAGTATGCGTACATCTCACCCTCCCTAGACTCCACTTGTGGGATTATACTGGATATGGTGTTGTTGTTGCATACGGTTGATAGAAATACCTAGAAATAAAAACTAGTCCTAAGAGGGAGATGATTTGTAAAAGTACGTAGTAGAAAACAAAATAGAAAAAAGAGAAATATAATTTTATTTTGAGAGAAATATGGTCAATTAATGAGGAATAATTTGGTAAACATAGATTTTTGGTAAGGATATTTTTGTCTTGAAAAAATTAATAAACTATTTCTGCTTATGCTAATTAGAAGAAGCATATATTTGTAGCTTCTCCCTAACGGCAGAAAAACTACTTCTGGTTCTACCTAAAAATTACTTTTTTTTTGTTGCCAAACACCTCAAAATTCCAAAAAAAAAAAAAAAAAAAAAAAAAATTTACTTTTTTGGGGAAAAAAAACTATTGGTTTTGGATAAGCAATGCCAAACAGGTTAATATGTAACACATACATGTGCATTGTAAGAAATGTTAATTATTATTTTTATGGAAAATGATCAAAATACCATCTACATATGCGAAATGCAAAAAATTTCATCCCATGTACCCCCTTATCTCTGGTTATGTCCTTTTGTCCCCACTAAAAAATGTTTTAGCAAAATGGCCTCCTACCCATTTTTAAACATGTAAAAAGACTATTTTGCCCCTGAATAAAACTAGCCCTAATTCTGTCCAATCTGCCCCCTTTTCTTCTTCTTCTTCTCTCTCTCTCTCTCTCTTGCCTCCATGCGAATTAGGGTTCGTTTCCTTCTCATTTTTTTTCTTTGTTTAGTTTGCTACGAATTTGTCTTTTCCCTTAGTTGATGTTCATTATTTATCTAATTTTTCATTCTGTGAATGTATTCGATTTGGATGCATTTCATTTAGGGATTTGCCCGGGTGATTTGTCTGCGCGCGAGGGTTTTGTTGAAACACCTCCTGCTCAACAAGATAAGGTATGTGTAGGTGTTGCATTTAATATTCAGCAAGTCCAACATAAAGTATTTCTTTTTTGATGGTATAGTTTTTAAGATCTGTCATTTTTCTTTTTAAAAAAAGTACAAGTGGAAGTGTTGGCTGGCTGTAAAGCAATTCTGTAGCTATTGGGTGGAAAGGGGTAAAGGGAAAGTATTTTATTATTTTGCTATAATTTCAAGTGAAATCCTCATTAGAGAAGTCAGAGTAAGATGTTGTCTGCCTGACAGCAGTTTAAGACCTCAAAGTTGTATATAGTTGGGTAAACATATGTCAAGTATTGCCTCTCTATAAATACCTGTCAATAGAGAAGTTAGAGTAACATGTTGTCTGCCTGGCAGCAGTTTAAAACCTCAAAGTTGTATATAGTTGAGTAAACCTATGTCAAATGTTGCCTCTCTGTTAATACTTTCTAATAGAGAAGTGTATTGACAATAGAGAAGTCAGAGTAACATGGTGTCTGCCTGGCAGCAGTTTAAGACCTCAAAACTGTGTATAGTTGGGCAAACATATGTCAAATATAGCCCCTATGTCAATACTTGGGCTATTTTTTCAGGATGGTTGTGTTTTTCTCTGTGTAGTTGTATATATATCAGCTTTTGTGTTTATTTCTAATCTTTGTTTACGTGATTGATTTCATAGATTGCTGAAGAGTCGCCTGATTATCATAGATTGGGGAAGGTGGTAATTATCATTGGACGGCTGGTCTAAATTATCAGCTGTTTATTGATACCATTTTTGGAGGGCATGAAAGGTGTTGTATATCTTGGGAGACAGTTGATAGAGTCTTTTTCCCCATGCGGTTAGGTGAAGAAAGTGGTGTTGCAGCCGCCCATTATTTTCTTGGTGTTTTCCACATTGATGAGCACCGACTTGACATCTCTGACTCATTATATGATGAAGAAGATGAAGTTGTCAAGGCGCATGTGGACTGTTATGCTCGGATGATTGCCTCACTGCTTAATTTTGCTGACTTCCATAGGTATCGAGCATCCTACGGTTTGGTGTATGCACCACTGAAGTATGATTGGGTCAAATGCCCAAAGCAGAGCAATGGATAAGCATTGTTCAGTGGCATTTTTTAGCAGTTTCTTGATGATTTTCCTTTCTATTTAGCCTTGTATTATCTTTTTGTGCAGGTATGATTGTGGAGCTTTTGTTCTTAAGTTTGCTGAGTCAATAATGTATGGGAAGGATGTTTCGAAGATGAAGTTTACATAGTTCAAAGATTATCATTTTGATTAGGATATGAATCTGTGGAGTCATGGAAGGTCCAAGTCAAATGGTGGATATGATACTTCTCCCGAGAAGATAGGCAATGATTACTATGAGCATAATTCTCTACTTTGTGAATGAGTACTTGAAAAACCTTTAGCAGTTGTATAAATGTAATGAGGACGATCAAATTGTTAATGTGAATGCTTGAGTGCTTCTCTTTTAGTTGATGCAACTGAAAAAAATCATTTGTGTGATACTGGATGCTTATGTTTTTAGTAATGTGAATGCTTTGGTATTGTTAGAGTTTGAATGGGTTTAGTGTTGAATATACATTTTTCTATTAGCGTTTTATGTGCGTCGTTGCTTGTTCTTTCAGTGTTTGTTTATATTTTGTGAGTTTTATGATGTTGTGAGGGTAATAACTCAGTGCAAGTGGATTGTGAAACTTGATGAAGGGTGGGGGTGAAGTGCTGCCTGGGCAGCATCATTTCAAGTGTATTAGCTTTAAAAATTTGGATAGGGGTGGATGTCAAGGCTGCCTGTTAAGGGATCTAATTTCTGAGGGGTGTAGGTCAAGTGCTGCTAGTCAGACATCTATTAAGGCAATTGATTGTGTGGTTTAGGTAAGACTTTTCTGGTAGTTGTTGCCTATTCGCCAACACTTGTATTTAAACACAATGGTACAAAGGGATTAATGGAGAAATGAAGCTAAGATATATTGAATACCTAGTTTTTTTGGATAGAGTTGGATGTTAAGTGATGCCTACTAAACTGAGGGGTGTAGGTCAAATGGCGCTTTTCAGGCATCTAGTTAAGGGATTTAGTTTGTGAGGGATGTAGACAACGTGTTGCCTAGGCAGCAACTTAATGGAATTGAGTGTGAGGTGTTGGTAAGGATTTGAGGTCACCTGTTGCCCATTTACCAACACTTGTACCTAAACGCAACAGTAGAGGAGGAAAGAAATCTAACACATATTATATCAAAAGAAAATAGTACAAAGGAAAATGAATTTTCTTAAAAAGGTGCTTTAAAATATCAAACAATACATAATATTAAATAACAGAATGATCTAATAAAATATAACTAATTTGGTGAAGGCAGTGGGGGTCGATCTGCCGATGATATTTGACCCGACATCATCGTTTATGTGTCCTGTAAGTACTATCTCTCTTATTTGTTTGTGTACTTTAAGTACATTGTGATGCAAACTCCAAAATTGTGCTTCTAACTTCTTAATTTGATCCAGGTACTTGTTGTTTGCACTCCATGTTCATTGTAAGCAATGTATATGCATTTTGTTGCCATCTAAATTCTGCACACATTGAAATGGTTACACGAGTTTAGAGTTTGTTGAATAGATTAACGAGATATATAGGTTCAAACATTCAATTTTTTCTTTGTTTTAGTGGTATGTGTAGGCGTTGGAGGTTGACTGCAACAAGTAGCCACAACTTGTAGGGCAATTTAGTACACACATAAAATGCTGCCTGTTATGCATCACATGTAAAGCTCTCTCTACATTTTGTTTTGCACCAAACCTTCAAGTGTTGCCCACAAGGCAACACTTGAAAAGGCACTTACTATGTATTCAAAACTGCTGCCTATTAGGCAGCACATGTAGAGCTACTCTACATTTGAACCAAAGCTACTCTACATGTAGTGTGGCCCTGTGGACAACACTTACAAGGCACCACTTCAGGTGATCAAAAATGTTGTATACTAGGCAACACATGTAGATTTTATCTACTAGCAATTGTTTGCAGTACAACTGCAAGTGCTGCCCACAAGGCAGCGAGTGCATGAACAGATCTTAAAAAGTGTTTCCTGTCAGTGACAATTTACATATGTCATCTACAAGTTATTTCAAGTTAATTTAGGGAAAAGCAATGCAGTTGCAACTAAATAAGAGTAACCGCAATTTCTATTAGTAAATTCTGCAACAAATACAGATTCAAGCTAATATATCTTTTTTGTAGTAATTGAAAATCAATGTGACGTTAATTGCTGGTTATCTAGTAGTAGTTTTGCAATCATTATCATCAAAGTTCACAACTCGCTATAGTGAATCTGTTATTATACGAAAATTAAATAAATTCTACGAATTTAAGATGTAAATCTGTAAATTTAATTTAAAAACTACGTATAATTAATGAAATATTGAAGAAACTTACATTTGAATCTTCTTTTTTCTGGAAATTTAGAGTTCTTAGGTTAATCAGTTGGAAGAGCTTATGTTTTGCTGGAAATAAGTTGCAGAGTAAAGGGAGGAAAGGTCTGGGACAAATTGCGTGTTTATATGATTTGTTCAGGGGCAATTTAGTCCAAAAAGATTCATTTAACTTAGAGAAGGTCATTCTTGCTAAACCACTCTTAGTGAAAGTCAATTAGGCAAACCATTGCCTTAAGTGTCATAGTTTTGTCATTTACCCTGCGAAATGGGTCACTTTTGCCATGTGTTGATTATTAAAGGGATTTTTACACATATATACAAATTTTCAACCTTAATTACAAAAAAATAGCAATATTTCTCTAATTACAATGCATAGCATTATTTTTCCTAACACATTTAACAATAATTCACACATTTCACTTTCATTTTCCCCAAATTATAATCTCTCACTTTTACCTCTCTTCATCCCATAGCTGAAATACACCCCCGCCATCACCCCCACCCCCACCCCTATCATCTCAGCATCAATCACCCCACCCCCATATCTCCTTCAACAGATCGGGAAAGAAGGAAACCACTGATACTGGTACACCTTCTGATAGGCAGAGGGTGCAACAGAAGATCTGATCAGGCATTTTATTAGTCTTGGCTTACCACGTCGTTGATATTCAAAACTGTGGTCATGACTACTAATAAATGCATAATTAACATTAATACTGGAAATGGAATGTCAGCTTCAAGGTTTGCCTTTTTCATTATGACACATATTCACTAGTAGCTTAAAACAGGAGTAGTAGTTCAGAGTCCGTCATTTGGGTTTCGTGTTTTGCATATATAATAGTATAAGACATGCATTTTTCTTTATTTGGTTGAAATTTTTTTCATTTGTTCATGGTGTTTAGCGTAAGTTAGCTTAATTGATTCAACAATTTATGAATGTATTTTGTCTTTTTATGGTGATAGTGCAGAAAACAATGGTTCAATAATTTATTCCCACAAGAAACCTTCTATGAATTAATCTTGTTCTGACAAGTTACCAATACGTCATTATTGAAACGGTCTGATACAGTTTGAAATGACATTGAAACAATATGATACGGTTTGAAACATCGTTGAAACATTAAAACAGTTGTTGCAACAGTTTGATACAGTCTAAAACGATGTTGAAACAGTATGATACTGTCTGAAACGGCGTTGAAACAATCTGAAACAACTATTGAAACAGTCTGATACGGTCTAAAACGGCGTTGGAACAGTATGATATGGTCTGAAACGGTGCTAAAATAATTTGAAACAGTGCAAAAACAGTTGAAACGGTGCAGAAACAGTTAGATACGGTGCTGCAGAAATAGTTGAAACGGTGCAGAAACAGTTGAAACGGTGCAGAAACAGTTAGATACGGTGCTGCAGAAACAGTTGAAACGGTGCACAAATAGTTGAAACGGTGCAGAAATAGTTAGATACGGTGCTGCAGAAACAGTTGAAACGGTGCAGAAACAGTTAGATACGGTGCAGAAACAGTTTGATACGGTGCAGAAACAGTTGATACAGTGCTGCAGAAACAGTTTGATATGGTGCTGAAATGAACTGAAACGGTGCAGAAACGATTAGACACAGCGAGATACGGTGAGATACAACAAGATACGGTGAGGTACATTGAGGATGAGATGAGAAAAAGTGAAATTGGGGTAAATTAGAGGAGTATAAGTGAAATTGGGGAAATAATGGGAGTAAAAGTGAAATAGGGGGAAATGGGAGGAGCAAAAGTGATAGTGGGGGAAATAGGAGGAAGAATGCAAGGGTTTGGTATGCTATGGGAAAATATTGCTATGTTTTTGCTATATTTGTAATTATCTTGTGTTTTCCTCTATATAGGGTAATTTTACTAAAATGTTGCTATGTTTGGTAATTAAGCTCTAAAACTTGTACTTTTATGTAAAAAATCCATTATTAAAACCTAAAGGAAAATTTTCAAAAATAGACAGCCCACTACCCAAAATTACAAATGAGGGGTCATATTTCATTCATAGCATCCCCCTTATTTTTAAATTACATAACATAGCATCCTTTTGAACTAAAAACTCTAGGAGCCACTCCCCCACCTTCCCCCCGCCACTGACCTGCTGCCAGTGACCCAGTCGCCACCGGCAGAAAAAGTAAGAATTCACCAGATCTCATTGGATTGCTTATTTTATTGGTGGATTTGTTTAAATAATTATTTTTTGATAATTTTATATACCTAAATCTATCAAAATAATAAATTATACATGTAAATACATAGAAAAATGTGTATGCAAGAAGGAAAAAAATACAAAAATATACACAAAAAATATAAATTTTATACAAACATCCATAAATAGTGCACAAATCTAAAATTTATATAACTTTATTCATTGTTCATACACACGTATGCAATTTTATACAAATTTATAGAAGTGCATAGAATATGTTCATTCACTATATATACACACATATATAAATTTATACCTTTTTATACAAGTTTATACACTTATGTAAACATGTAAACTCGCAAAAATGATTTTATACAGTGTTTCGGGCAGTTTTCACACAAAAGCTTAACAAATATCCAAGATTCATACAGTTTTATATAAGAAAAATACTAGATCTAAACATTAGACAAAAGTTTTGACAAAAACTAGTAGATCCCACCGGATTTCTATGAAAAGTGTGAAAGAAGAAGAAGAAACATGATAAACAACTTCCTCACCGGATTTTTGACCGGAAAATCAATATTGTTATTCCAAAAAAAAAAAAAAAAAAAAGAAGAAACAGCGACGGCGGCTGCTTGGAGGAGAGGGAATAAAGGTGAGGCAGGGGTGGAAGGGGGCGGCGGTGATATTGTAAGAGGGGAGGACAAGAGAGGGAAAATAGGAAAGAGGGAAAGAGAAAAGAGGAAAAGTGGGGGCTAGTGTTTTTTCCCTTTAAATAGGAGGTGCTATGTGTGAAAGAAAAAATAAAAAAGAGGGAAGGAGGTGCTAGGTCGGGTAAAGTAGTAAAATATGGCCTTTTTTTGGTAATTTGCATGGGAAGTGTGTCTCTTAATGTTATTATCCCAAACCTAAACCTGCGAACGATAATTTTTGGCTCAAAACGACCATCTCTTAGACGGAAAGTTGATATGTCTCGCGATGAACCAGGTTCCAAATACATACATAGCCCCTTAAACTTATCCGAAATTTTCACCTGACAACGTCAACAAAGCCCCTAACCTATTTAACACCTAAAGTTAGCTTAAAATATACCATTCAGGACCCTATACTATCTTTAACAAACCAATTATCTGGAAATGTTAGACTGCTGATTTTGATGATGAAATCCTTCACACAATCCCTCTTTGGGTTAAACTACCAAATCTGTCGTTGAATTATTGGTGTATTGATTCTTTGAGATGGATTAGTAGTGCCTTAGGAGTACCATTGTATGTTGATGCATGTACATCGAACATTGAAAGGATATCATATGCTAGACTCCTACTGAAGATAGATATCACTCGTGAGATACTTAGAATGGTGAAGTTGAAGGATCATAATGAGAGGGTATTTGAGCAAAGAGAGAAGTATGAATGGAAATTTTGTATTATTATGTGTGCTGTCGGGTGGGACATTAATGCATGCCACCAATGAAGGAACCAGATCTTTCACCAAAAAATAATAAGCATCAAGAATAGAAGAAAACATGGGTGGGCAGAAATGGGGCTGTCCCTAAAGCCAATTCACAGCAAAGCTGCAAGGGCCAAAACATGTAATAATGTGATGCAAAAGCGCGACCCTAATAAGCAACACAACCAATCAGTGAATTATGGAAACAAGTTAAAGTGAAAGTAGGAACTAAAGGGAACATGATCCCTATACCACAAGAACAACAATTGAAAACTGGAAACTCTTTTAGCTCTCTGAATGTATCAGCCAGCCAACAAGGAGATTCCGCAATAGGAGTTGCAGGGAATGACTTGAGAAGTGAGAAAAGTAAGGATAGAGGACCAACCCCTCCAATCCTTTCATGAAACTTGTCTCTTAGAATATTAGAGGTTTGAATAAGCTATGTAAGCAAAAGGAACGGAAATTGCTCCTTAGGAATAATCAAGTAGCTTTAATTATTATCTTGGAGTATAGAATAAATGAAGAAGCAAAACTTCAATAAACAACAAAAAAATTGAGTTTATTGGCACTGGTGCTCTAATCTTCAATAAAGTACAAAAGGGAGAATATTAAGAATGTGGGATCCACATAGGATGGAGTTACTACCTTACACAAGTCAATACAATGCATTGTGTAGTGGTACATGTCAGAAGACAGAGTAAAGTATTCTATCTTTCTGCCATATATAGATTACACTCAGTGGATGACAAGAAGGAACTCTGGGCACAAATAAGAGTACTACATGGTATTAGTCAAAATACCTTGGCTAGCTATGGGTGACTACAATGTTGTTATGACTACAGAGGATAGAGTTTTGGTTACTCCTTTGCAGGAATTAGATATGCAGGATATGAGAGAGTATATGATGGATATTGGGTCTGTTGAGTTAAGACCAGTGGGGTCTGACTATACCTGGACCAATGGACATGTTTGCACCAGGATAGATAAGGCAATTATAAATGCTCAACGGATGCAGAAAATGAAATTTTTTAAAGTAAAGGTGCTGAATAGAGGATGCTCTCATCATTCCTCTTTAAGCATTTAGCTTGAAGTGGAAAGCTAAACTGGACCTAAACCTTTTAAATTTTATAATTACTTAGCTGATCATGCAGAATTCCCTGCAATAGTTAGTGATGCCTGGGCTGCAACAACTCATACTAATCCTGCAACTATTCTTTGAATCTTCATTTGCACCACTTCATACCTTTTATCCTTCTTTTTTTTACTGCTATTAGTGAAGGGATTTTGGTGCATAATAATCATCACGCTAAGAGTTTTTTCCTCTAGCACAACCATGACCACGACTGGGGCCACTCCATTTTCCACGTTCTTGGTGGAGGTTCATCTTATTCACTTTTGGGAATGAAGTAGAACCAATAGGTCGATTTTCATAATTTTTCATTAATAATCCGTTAATTTTTTTCAGTAACAAGCAGATGTAAAATTAGTTCTGAATATTTACTAAACTTCATCTATCTATACTGCTAGTGCAAGAGCATATTCGAAGCATAAAAAATGGAGAATATTTTTTCAAGCATGTCACTATTAGTGATATTTTCTTGACATAATTCCAACCGAAAGATGATTCTAAAATATAGCAGAATTATACCCACTAATAGTTTTGAAATCTTGTAGCCTTAGATGGATCCAATCATAATGTGCTTGTACATGAATGACAATCTTCAGGTAGTCATACCTGTCTTTCAAATTGTTCAACAACATAAGTGGATCCTTAACCGTGTGATATTCCATCTTTAGACCTTCATCAAGATGGTTATATTGGAATATCATCGCTTTATCATAATTTTGATTTGATGTTTGATTATTATTCTTGATGGTGTCTCCGATACTCATCCATCCAAACGAATATCAATATCTAATACCCAAAAAAAAATAAATTTTGCTCGATACATCAAGAGTTGTAAATTTAACTTTAAAAATATTTGTCATATGTTTAGAAAAGAAAATTCTTGCCTTAGACCTTTTTCAAGTACTTCTTTTCGATAGAGTCTTATGCTGATAATGTGTTATAAAATAAAACTTGTAAAGACTAATATATTGTTTCATATTGATATACAAAATGAATTGACCTATGTTCCCATTTATAGAAGAAAAGAAGTTGATGCAAGACTTTTTATGGAGCTGCTATAAGGCTTTTCATGGAGCTGCCTGCATGAGCTACTGAGAAGCTATATGCTTAAACTACTTGTTGATTGCAAGTTTCTTCGAGAAGTTCTGAGAATAATAAACATCCACAATACAATGTTTTCATAACCAATTTTTAAATTAATTGTAATTTATTTTTGTAATACAAAGAAGAGTGAATGAGTGAGAAAGTTTCTTGTTTAAACTCTAACCGTTTAGGATTTCAAGTCGCTTATTGTGTTTGTATACATGGATGATCATGGTAGACTTGCAGCAGCACCTAGGATAAAGTTTAGTGAACCACATGTACTTCTCCCTTTTGTTTGACAAGTCCAGGGAGTTCCTTACTTAGCACACGAGTTGAACTCAACTTGATGAAAGACAACCATATTTTGTAAGGGAAAATTGAATATACATCTATTACAGAGTCATCTCTGTTGGCTTGGATAAGCTTGAAGTTTTGACTAATGATTAAGGAACGGATTCAAAGGACCTGTTCCTTTAAATCACCGCAGCTAAATAGATAATTCTTACAAAATCATTTAAGCTGAGATATTGTTAATTATCCTTAGACTAATATTTATCTTGATAATTATGCAGGTCTAAACGTGATATGAAAATATTGCATAAATAATGGATAATAAATAATGGATAAGGGCTAAAAGATTCGGATGCTTAAAGTGAAGAGTTCAATTAGGACTCAAACTCTTGGGAGCTTTGGAGTTCTAATTGCTCAAAACTTCTTGGTTGCTGAAGCTATAAAACGAGGAGCATATCAGCTATTGAAGTATGCACAAATACAGAGAGAATCGAGCAAAGCATTGAAAGAGTCATTATCTTATTTGTGTAATCAGTAAGCTACAGGGAACTAAGTAAGAACCCGTTCCTTAGATTGAGTCTTGTAAAAGTTCAGTCTTAGTTCAACTGTTGTAAGTATTATCGAGTTGTATCTTTTCAGTTCAAGTCGTGTACTTGACGAAGCTTCACTGATCGTGAAAGAGGTCACTAAAGGATTAGAGATAGTCCTAGGTTAGTAAGAAGGTAGTCTTGTAACCAAGTGGGTCTTTTACATAGTGAAGTTGAAATCCTACTTGGAAGAGTAGGTCATGATTTTTTGATCCCGAGTTCAAGGGATTTTTCTACGTTAATATTGGGTGTTCATTTACTTACAGTTTTAATTCTGCATATAACATAGTAAAGGAACACATTTTAAGGAACGGGTCCTTAAAATAGTAAAGTGGTGTATCTTGGGAATTATCAATTGGTATCAGAGCGTGTTATCTTTGAAAATGCTAGCACCTATGGTTAGAATGAGTACATCACAGGAAAATGGTGAGGGTCAGTCAACTGTTAGAGCACTTTTATTCAATAGAAAGTACTTCAGCCTGAAGATTATGAGTTATGGGACATAGTGACTGAAAGTCCCGTGATTCCAATGAAAAAGGACGCTGATGGAAATAATATTCCCAAAACAAGAAGGGAATGCGATGCTGAAGACTTAACGCAGTGGGAAAAGAATGCCAAAGCTAGGAAGTGGCTTGTCTATGGACTCAGTCCTGATGAATGCACTAGAATTAGAGGGTATACCACTGCAAAGAAAATCTGGGATGCTCTACAGGTTGCACATGAGGGAACAAGTCAGGTGAAAAGATCTAGAGGTACACTTTTTTTTGTTGAATATGAAAGCTTTAAAATAAAAGAAGGAGAATCAATTTATGAAATGTATACTAGATTTAATGCTATTACATCTGAACTTATTTCTTTGGGAAGGGTTTTAACTGTTGAAGATAGAGTAGAAAAGATCCTAACTAGGGTTCTTCCAGATTCTTGGGAGATTAAGGCTTGTGCTATTATTGAAAGTAAGGATCTGACCACCTTATCCTTAGATGATTTTATAGGAAATTTGAAAACTTATGAACTAAGGAAAAAGGTTAAAAATATAGGTGAACCAGTTAAAACCGAACCTAACCTAGCCTTGACTGCTGCTGATAAGCCTATTGATGATAAGGAACTGGTCTTTATCACTAAAAGTGTTCAAAGATATTTGAATAAAAAAAGGGGATTAGTGGACAGAGTAGGTCTTCTAACATGAATCAGGCTGGAGAATGCTTCAAATGTGGCAGCATGGAGCACTACATCAGCAAATGTCCAATCATGGAAGGAGAATAGAGGAAGAGATATATTGAGGAAAGAAAAAAGGCTAGGAACAGGCCCGAAAGAAAAGTAGAAATCCCAAAGCAATGGTTGCAGGATGGCAAAACAGTGAGGATGAAGTATCTGATGATGATCTGGATGAGGATCTTGCTCTAATGGCTCTTGAAGACTCAGATAACGAAGAAGATGCTGAGGCATTTGTTTCTAAACTTAGACAAGATGTGAAAAACATGCCTAGAGAGAAATTAGTTATAGTATTTCATACTGTATTAAATGAGTTTAAATATCTAAGGGATGGCAAAAATCAACTGCATGATGAAATTGATGGTTTGAGAGCAGAATACAAAAAGGCAGTAATTAAAAATGACTTTCTAAAAAGAAAGATTAGCATGCTTGAGGAACAGGTCCTCACACTTGAATCAACTATTCATGAATTAGAAAATGTTAAAACAGTTGAAAATGGTAAAGGCATTGCTAATTCTCATCAGATCATTGCTGAAGAGAAACTAAAAGTCACAGTTGATGAATTGTGCAAGAAAGATGAAAAGATAAGATCTTTGGAAGAGGACTTGGTTAAAACTAAAATAGAGTTAGGAAAAACTGCAAAATGGAACAAGTCCTCTGAAGCACTAGAATGTTTACAGGAAAATCATAATAGTAACAAGAAGGGTATTGGATTCATGAAAGCACAGTCTTCACCCAAATGGGATCCAAAGAGTAAGTACTTATCACTTCCTGAAAACTGGCTATGCACTCATTGTGGGAACACTGGGCACTTGAAAGAAAATTGTCAATATTTAAAAATGGTTGCACAGAGGAACATGCCCTATAAACCAGTTCAAAATTTTGTAAGAAAGAAAACTGTTCACACAAAGAAACCATTACCATTCTGGACTAGGAGAGATCCTTTTTTCTCAAGGAAAGGAGTTTGGGTTCTTAAAATTAACCCCTAGTTTTCTTTTGCAGGCTAGAGTGAAGGAGAGGAACCACAAATGGTACATGGACAGTGGTTGCTCAAGGAACATGACAGGACATAAGGAACTGTTCTTTTCACTCACAGCCTTTCAAGGAGGAAGTGTTTCCTTCGGTAATGGTAAGAAAGGGGTAATCATTGGTATTGGAAAGGTAGGTAGGTCTGATTCACATAGTATAGAAAATGTGTTTCTAGTAGATGGGCTGAAGCATTGCTTATTGAGTATATCTCAATTGTGTGACAAAGGTAATAATGTTAATTTCTCCTCTACTGGATGCACTGTGACTAACCAAACTTCTGGAGAGATTATTTTGCAGGGAAATAGACCTGGAAACATCTACAAGGTAGACTTGTTGACACTATCTGATGGAAGCTTGAGTTGCTTAAGTGTGGTGCAAAATGATCCCCTCCTATGACACAAAAGACTTGGCCATGCTAGTCTTTCACAACTGAACAAACTTGTGTCCAAGGATTTGGTGATAGGTCTTCCTAACATCAAGTTTAAGGATGAAAAGGTATGTGAAGCATGTGCCAGAGGGAAGCAGGTAAAATCCTCCTTCAAACCAAAGAAACAGGTAAGTACCACTAAACCTTTGGAACTGGTCCATATGGATTTGTGTAGACCAATGAAAACAATGAGTCGTGGAGGTAAGAAGTATGTTATGGTATTAGTGGATGATTACTCCAGATTTACATGGACTATATTCCTTGCATCTAAAGAAGAATCTTTTAATGCATTTTCAATCTTTGCTAAGAAAGCTCAAAGAACTCTAGATAGTCACATTGTTGCCATTAGGTCTGATCATGGAACTGAATTTGAAAATCATATGTTTTTCAATTTTTGTAATGAAAATGGCATTAATCACAATTTTTCTTCACCTAGAACTCCACAACAAAATGGTGTAGTGGAAAGGAAAAATAGGACTCTAGAGGAAATGGCAAGGACTATGCTAATATCTGGAAACCTTCCACAAAACTTTTGGGTTGTGGCCATAAATACTGCATGCTACATAATAAATAGATGTATGACAAGGCCATTAGTAAAAAAGACTCCATATGAGCTGCTACAGGGAAGAAAACCAAATATCTCTCATATTAGGGCTTTTGGTTGCAAGTGTTTTATACACAACAATGGGAAAGATGCCTTAAGAAAATTTGATCCTAGAAGTGATGAGGGAATCTTTGTTGGTTATTCTTCAAATAGTAAATCTTATAGCGTTTTTAACAAGAAAACATTGAAAGTTGAAGAAAGCATGCATGTTAAATTCGATGAAACTGATAGTCCCACTCAAAAACAGGTACAGGAGGATGAAGAGATTGAAATGCTGAAAAATAATGAACTTGATCCACAAATGCAGCAATTGGATGGGGATACTGTGAGAAGTGAATTGCAAGGAACTGTTCCTCAGGACAGAACTGGTAAGAGTGGCACAGAAACAGGGGGAATAAATGTTTGTTCCACCTCACAAACTGGAAGTACCCCTCCCTCAGGAACTATTCCTCAGCAAGAGACCTCTGACAATGAATTGATACTCAAGCCTTACAAGTATCAAGGGTCACATCCTGTGGATCAAATAATCTCAGATAAAACTGCTGGGATACAAATTAAATCAGCAGTTGGAAATCATAATTTGTGTGCCTTTAGTGCTTTCCTATCTCTTGTTGAACCCAAAAATATAAAAGAAGCACTGAAGGATGCAGATTGGATCAATGCCATGCAGGAGGAATTGAATCAATTCCAAAGAAGTAAAGTTTGGCATCTGGAACCCAAGCCAAGGAATAGGTCCATAAAAGGAACAAAATGGGTTTTCAAAAACAAACTTGATGAGGATGGTATGGTAACAAGAAATAAGGCCAGGTTAGTTGTTCAGGGGTATAGTCAAGAGGAGGGCATCAAATATGATGAGACTTTTGCTCCAATTTCAAGATTGGAAGTAATAAGACTTCTCATAGCCTTTGCTAAATACATGGAATTTACTCTACATCAAATGGATGTTAAGAGTGCATTTCTGAATGGTTACTTAAAAGAAGAAGTGTATCTTAAGAAACCTCCAGGCTTTGAGAATGAACAGTTTCCTGAACATGTGTACAAGTTGGACAAGGCCTTGTATGAACTCAACCAGGCACTAAGAGTATGGTATGAAAGGCTATCAAAATTTCTACTTCAGCATGGATATAAAAGAGGTAAAATTGATAGCACACTATTTTTGAAAGAAAAAGGTAAGCATCTCTTAATTATTCAAATTTATGTAGATGATATAATCTTCGGTGCTACTTGTGAAAATTTAAGTAAGGAATTTGCAAACTTGATGGGGAGTGAGTTTGAGATAGCATGCTGGGTGAAATCAATTTCTTTTTGGGTTTAAAAATTAAGCAAACCTCAAATTAAACTATGATACATCAACAAAAATATGTTAAGGAATTACTTAAAAGGTTTGATATGGATAGTGCTAAGGAAATTGACACACCTATTGCCACGGCCACAAAATTGGATCTTGATGAACACGGAATATCAGTTGATCAAAAATTGTATAGAGGTATGATTGGTTCTCTGCTTTATCTAACTGCTAGTAGACCTGATATTGTGTTCAGTGTTGGTTTATGTGCTAGGTTTCAGTCAGATCCTAAGGAATCTCATTTGAAAGATGTTAAGAGAATATTGAGGTATCTGAAAGGTACAGGTCCCTAGGGACTTTGGTATCCAAAAGGTGGTAGTTTTAATCTTGTTGGATATACTGATGCTGACTATGCAGGTTTCCTTGTTGATAGAAAAAGTACTTCAGGTATGACACATTTTCTTGGTGAGTGTTTGGTCTCTTGGGGAACCAAGAAACAAAATTCAGTGGCACTTTCCACTGCTGAGGCTGAATATGTGGCAGCTGCCTCATGTTGTTCACAGTTGTTATGGATTAAACAACAATTACAGGATTTTGGTGTTGATGTAGGAACTGTTCCTATCTTTTGTGACAACACTAGTACTATTAACATGACAAAAAATCCAGTGCATCACAAAAGAACTAAACACATTGATACAAGACATCATTTCTTGAGAGATAACTATGAAAAAGGTTTGATCACCATAGCATTTTGTCCTACTGAAAAGCAAATTGCTGACATCTTTACAAAAGCTTTAGGAAGAGACGATTTTGAAAGAAATAGGTTGGAATTAGGGATGATTAATTCACTTAAATTCATCAATGCTTTACTTCCTAATTGGCTAGAAAATTGCACCTAAAATGAATTTTATTCAAGTCAATTTGAAATATTTAGTCCAGCTTTATACTTCATTGTATACTCTTATGCCATAATTTTTGTTTAGAGTTGCTAAAATTGAATGATGTTACCCTTATGCTCTTAGAATTTCAGATTGAACAAAAATGTTTCAAATTGGAAGGACACTGATTTTTCATGTTAAAATCAGGTATGTACTCCTTATTATTCATTTATCTTAGAAGATTAAGGCTATAGGTAACTTGTAATTAGGATAAATCCCACTAGGAATCCTAATCATATCCAAACTGCATAAGAGTCCCATCGGAGGAACAATTCCCATTCAGAATAGGTAACTTGAAAGCCTAACGGCTCTTTTTTCCGGGAGACTCCCAAGAATCCTTCAATTGCTGGATGTCTTTCAATGAGGTAATAGTGATCGTTTCATACTCAACCTCCACTACCTATTTAATTCTACAAATACACTCCTTCTTTCTTATTATTCTTTTACTTTGTTTTAAAATTGCACTCTAAAAATTTCAGAAAGAATAGTAACATATCTCCTGAATCGTAGTGCTAGAATGTCTCTTTCTCCTGAAAACTCATCATCTGTACCCATTCCTGATCAACCAGAAATTCCTAACCCTCCTTTACCCATGGACACCATAAACCCAAATCCTGAAATTCCTGAAAATATCTCAGAAATACCTAAAATTCCTGAAAATATCCCATAAGTGCCTGAACCAAAAATTCAGGGGGAAGGACCAGTTCCCACTGCTGAATAGATTGTTGAACAGGTTGAGGACTTATCAAGGGCTATGATTATTTTTAAGTATCAGGTAAATTATGCTTCTCCCTTAACTGTAGTAGAGGATGATGGGGAAAAGGAAGAGGGGTCTGGAACTGTTCCTGATGGGGAAGGGGAAACTGTAAAACGTTTGGAACCACCCATGCATAAATCATCTGGGTCTTCTGAAGTTGCTTTTAGAGCACCCATGAAAGATATGATAAATGTTGAGGAGCTTTGAGTGATAGTGATAGTGATAGGCCTATTATTGATTTGATCAACATTAGGAGTTTGAAAAGAAAACTTGCCACGAAGGGGCCCATTGATGACCAAATGTCTGCTGAGATTGCTGCTAAGTTAAAGAAAATTAGTGATAGTTATAAGCCAGGGATTAAGAAGAAAGGTGAAAGTTCCTCTAAGGTAAAAGGACCTGTTCCATCTGTCTCTACTCCTGCTACTGGAGGTAGAAGGACAAGGAGTGCTGTAAAGGCTGCTGATGAGAAATTAGCTGCTGCTATGGAAAGAAGCAGAAAAAGAAAGGAAAAACAGGTTGCTGATCCTGTTGAGGAAGAAGAGGTTGAGGTGATAGAAAAAGAGAGGGATGTTGTTGATGATGAAGATGAGGAGATGGAGGATGTTGAGGTAGTTGTACCTCATTCTAAGAAAAGAAAGGTTGCACAGAGGCGTGCGACAAGGAGCTCTGTGAAAGCTGCAGCAGAAATGTCTTCCAAGAGGACCAGGTCCTCAAAAAGAACTCTTGTTGATGAAAGTTCTGACTCAAGTTCTGATGAGTCATTTGCTGGTGAGGATAGTGAAAGTGAGGATGAGGGAGATGAGGTGCAACACTGTGTCCATAATGACATGCTGACTAGGAAAGTTTTGAAAGGAAGAGTGCTCTCTGATGTGGAAGAAGAGGGTATGATTTGGTTGTTGCAAAAATTGCAAGTTCAAGGCTGGAGGGACATGGTCCTTCAGATTACAGGCAAGGGTGTCAAGGAAATGGTTCAGGAGTTCTACAAGAACTGTACTATCAAGAGGGACAGGATTACCACCTCTGTCCATGAAAATGTGATTACCTTTGACACTAGGAAGCTTGGTGAACTGCTGGGGGTTCCATTTGTAGGTTATGACAGCTATGTCAAGAATGTTTGGCCTGATTTGACAGATTTTCCTATTGGATTGGAAATCACAAGGAAATTTGCTGAGAATGAAGAGGAAGAAAAACCAAGAGCTGTTCAGAAAAGTTTGATGCATCCACAGCACTAAGTGCTATTTGAGTTTGTGAACAAGATTGTGATGCCAAGACAGGAAAAAAGAGGGATTGCCAGTTTCATGGACCTGGTCCTTATGGAACTGCTTGACACTGATAAGCAGATCAACTGGCCCAGGTTTATGATCCATTTGATCAAACGGGTTGTTGCTGGGAAGAGGAAGCACTCTTTGCGCTTTGGCTTCATCTTGAGTGACTTGTTTGCAAAGTTGAAAATTCCTTTGGAGGGGGTAGTTAAGCTACAAAGAAGGAGAAGTTTGGATGTGCTACATTGATCAGCTGTGACTTGCCTGTTCAAGCTGATCCTCCACATGCTGGTGTTGGTAGACAGCCTTTGAACAACAAGGTGAGGGCACTGAGGCAACTGGTTGCCATACAAGCTGCTGAAATAGTAAGGTTGGAAGAGGAGAAAAACTACTGGAAGGCAAAGGCTACAAAGGCAAAGGAAACTAATGAGGAAATGCTCAAACAGATGTTTGAGTTGCTTAACAAGTCTCAGGGACCTGGTCCTTCTACATCCTGATCACCTTAGCCATAACCCGTCTTTTGTCCAGTGGGATTTAGACTAGTTCTAGTTCCTTAATCCTTTCCTTTTCTAGTTTCTGAATAATTTTTTAGTACTTGCTTGTATCCCCTGGTTTAACCTTTTGGTAATGATGACTTGTCTTCGATGGATAATATCATTGTTTTGCAGTTGCTTTAGTCTGAATTGTGTTTGCATTTTGAGTTGCCTCAATGGCCATGTGCTGATTATTCTAAATGGCCATGTGCCGATTATTCTAACACTTGAATTATATTTTTATGCAACCTTTTCAATGATGCCAAAAGGGGGAAGAGTAAGTCTGATTTTGCGTGAACTTTATACCTAATTGACAATCTGATCCTTAATGATAAAATAAGTCTCTACTGATTGTTTTGAGCTTTAAGTTGTATTTCAGTTGTACTTCAGGACATTAAGGATATGCAACTGTGCTTATGAGTTTGTCATCATCAAAAAGAGGGAAAATGTTGGCTTGGATAAGCTTGAAGTTTTGACTGATGATTAAGGAACGGATTCAAAGGACCTGTTCCTTTAAATCACTGCAGCTAAATAGATAATTCATGCAAAATCATTTAAGCTGAGATATTGTTAATAATCCTTAGACTAATGTTTATCTTGATAATTATGCAGGTCTAAACGTGATATGAAAAGATTGCATAAATAATGGATAAGGGCTAAAAGATTCGGATGCTTAAAGTAAAGAGTTCAATTAGGACTCAAACTCTTGGGAGCTTTGGAGTTCTAATTGCTCAAGACTTCTTGGTTGCTGAAGCTATAAAACGAGAAGCATATCACCTATTGAAGTATGCACAAATACAGAGAGAATCGAGCAAAGCATTGAAAGAGTTATTATCATATTTGTGTAATCAGTAAGCTACAGGGAACTAAGTAAGAACCTATTCCTTAGATTGAGTCTTGTAAAAGTTCAGTCTTAGTTCAACTGTAGTAGGTATTATTGATTTGTATCTTTTCAGTTCAAATTGTGTACTTGACGAAGCTTCACTGCTCATGAAAGAGGTTACTAAAGAATTAGAGTTAGTCCTTGGTTAGTAAGAAGGTAGTCTTGTAACCAAGTGGGTCTTTTACATAGTGAAGTTGAAATCCTACTTGGAAGAGTAGGTCGTGGTTTTTTGATCGCGAGTTCAAGGAGGTTTTCCACGCTAATATTGGGTGTTCATTTACTTATAGTTTTAATTCCGCATATAACATAGTAAAGGAACACATTTTAAGGAACTGGTCTTCAAAACAGTAAAGTGGTGTATCTTGGGAATTATCAATCTCGATGATAAGACCATTATTTTTTCCTAGTCAAAGCTAGTGAGCATCGTGATGCAAGTTGTTGGATTTATCTGAATAAAAGAGTCCACCCATAAAGGGGTGCTCTTAATGTCTATCCAGGTAAAAAGATAAGTTAATTGATAGAGTCCTATAAGAGGACAACTACTGTATTATACAGTTATAAATACAGTAATAGGCTCAGATAAAACATACTGATTTCTCTACTGTTCTTCTATCTCTCTCTCTCAAATAACTAGTGTTTAGACTATGGATAAAGGAGTTGATCCGTCAAGCACGTGACAACCACCGACGGCCAGTAATTCCAGCCACGGTTCAAGATCTTACCGCTTCCGCTTACGAAAACAACAAGTAAGTTCACGGTTTATGTTTAAACAATCTATTTAGTATAGATTTGCGATATACGCATGTATGTATCCATTCACAAGTGAAATTGATGGTCGAACGAATTGGAAAGTAGAAAAAAGAAATGAGTTACACCAGTTACCAACTGTCAGCAACCAATGCAGAACCATGAACCATGCATGGAATCCCTCATCCATTTGTGAGTTGCAAATTGTGTAATATTTGTTCATCTCATAATTACGAATTAGCATTTGTTTTGAGAGAGTTGAAACAATTTCATAAGATTTTCAAGCTTTCTGGTTCACCTCTTGAGGAGAAAATCAGAACTTCCACACACTTGATAGTTTATATTTTATAGTACATAATGGAGCAATAAAATTGGAAAGGACCAAGTTATTATCAAACCAAGACTATCATTAGTTGCAGAATTTCAAGACTGCAGTAGCGTGCGTTTGGACTAGAAAATTGGAGGATAATATTGTTTGTTTCTTGTGTTAGTCCATTGTATATTTCAAGTGGCTGATGGAGCCACCCTGCAATTTTCACAACGAGATCAGGTTGGACGTTACAAGATATTACTCCCATTTCTTTAATCAAATATATTATACTTGTTGGAATATACTAATAACCATGCGGTTTTAGTTGGATTATTCTTAGTTGAACAATTGGTATTCATTTATTAAATATAATAAATTATTATTTATTTAGATCAATTGTGTCATGTGTGTCCTATTATTTATATAGTAGTTGATTTAGTGTGTAGAGCCAAGCTTATACACGGAAGATTAAATCACCGGTTCTTATAAATAATAAAGTAATGTTGACAATCTAAGATGGAAATTGGACAAAGCCATCGGTATGATTGTAGTACAAGATTATATATAATTTATCTTGATTATGGGAATGGTATAGTTCCAACTTCTTGTGCTAGTACGCTTTGTGTGTATTGAACGGACCAAGTAGAGATAAGTGTTTTTATACTGACTATATAAAACAAACTCTCTAGCTCATCAAATGTACCTATACTCTTAATCTTGATATAGTTATTATTAGTGGTGTATATTATTCATTGTCTTGATTTATCAATAGGTGAGGTCCAGGATATTTGGGTCAAATAATTCCTGATAAGTTGGATAATGATAATATGCATTTGCGAAGTAATAGCTAGTTGATAGAATCCACGTCTCGTAATAGAGATTGATGACACCCTTTTATGAAAGCTTATAAGTTTCTATGTGTAAATCTGGCCAGTGGATTTTGTATCCGGCACATGGGATAAGTTAAGCGGAAGTCTAAAGGATATTCATTTAGTCAATATATTAAATTGTCAGTAATTTGATATTATTGATTGGTGTCTGTAATCTTAACGTGGGGAGTTAAATAAGATTTGATGGAAGAATTCGAAATTCAACTGAGGAGTACAATTACGAATTTCTAGTGGAAATAATTTGTAATTTATTATGGAAAAGTTAATTCTAGAAAAAAGAATTAATTCCATAATTGGAAGCCTAATTAATTAATTAATTCTGTGGTCCCTGTTGTGACCGAATCCAATTAGGACTAGGAGAGAGGTTTCTTGGTGGAAAAGAATCCTAGATAGTTTTGGAAAAGGGGTTTACCCTAAAATTATATAAGGAGGATTCTTGGCCAAAAGAAAGAGAGAACACAAGAAAAACCTAATAGTTTTCTCTCTCTGAAATATTTGTTCCACCCAAATATTATTAGTCTGGGTATTGTTCGGGCACACGACAGAAGATCATGGAACTGGAAGACGACCCCATAGATGATCCTGCTCGTGATTGAAGATTTGCTTCGCGGTTGAAGTCACGCTTCAAGAGGTATTCCGTTTTATGTTTATGTAAAACTTAATAGCCTGCTAGTTTGTCTAGATTACATGTGAGTTCATGATCCTGGAATTGCTTCCGCTGTGTTTATATTCCTACAATACTTCCTTGTTCCACTTTAGATGAACCCATTTAACTTTGTATGTAGTTTAATAAAGAAGGGAAGACTTTTGAAACTTGTAGTCTAAAATAAGTTATAAATATTTATGTGGCTACAAATCATCTAGGGATGAATAAGTAAAAAAAAATTCAAATTTAGAAAGAGTCATTCTTTTTGAAACAGACTAAAAAGGAAATAGGTTCATCCTTTTTTAAACGGAGGGAGTATTACTTAGTTCCAGGAATATGCTGGTCCAAGTGACGACATATGCAAAATTCTCTTTGCAAACAATTGCATCCACCAATACTACACAGCACACATCCACTACCTATTCTGTTTATTTAAATACTTTAGCTTTTGGCTAGCGCCGGCGTAATTGAATTGTTAAAATGGTCTATTTATATATTGAAAGTCAAAATACGGCACCATACTTTTTTGTATATTTGTGTATGTGCAATGATGAGACATGAACACTATTTCATAGCAATATAAATTTAACTGCAGGTTATATGTTCTTTCACTTAGTACTAGTCCTTAATAAAATTCTATGGAGATGGAGAATGACAAAGAAACTCTTCATGTAGTGATGTTTCCATGGCTAGCCATGGGCCATATCATACCTTTTCTCCATCTATCCAAGTGCTTAACTCAAAGAGGCCATAAAGTCTCCTTCATCTCCACTCCAAGAAACCTTGAGAGAGTAGTAGATATTATTAATCTTGCTTCCCCTGAACTGCTACATATTGTGAGCCTTCCCTTGCCTGAAGTAGAAAACTTACCAGATCATGCAGAATCCTCTATGGATATACCTTACCAAAAAGCTCAATTCTTGAAGATTGCTTTTGACCTGCTGGAAACACCTCTAATCACTTTTCTTGAAAATTCATCGAATCCAAAACCGGATTGGATTATCTATGACTATGCTTCTCACTGGCTACCGCAACGTGCACATGACTTAGGCATCTCGTGCGCCTTCTTTAGTCTCTTCACAGCTGCAACTATGTCATTTTACGGACCTCCATCTGCTTTACTGAATAATGAAAGGTCAACAGCTGAGGATTTTACAGTTGTCCCAAAATGGATTCCTTTCCAAACAAACGTTAAATATCGTCTGCATGAGATTAAAAAGAACTTTGAAGCACCGGGATGTGAGTCTGGTACACCTGATGGAGTCCGATTTGGTTATTCAATAGATGGAAGTGATGTTGTGTTGTTTAGAACTTGTGTTGAGTTTGAACCCGAGTGGTTCAACTTGGTTCACGAGCTTTTCAAGAAACCTATAATCTCTATAGGTGTTCTTCCTCCATCTAGCGCGGAAGATGATGATTTAGGCTGCAACGAAACGTGGCTAAATATCAAGACTTGGTTAGATAAGAAGAATACAAATTCTGTGGTCTATGTTGCACTTGGAACTGAAGCAGCAATTAGTCAGAAAGAACTCAATGAGCTTGCTCTGGGGTTAGAAAAGTGCGGATTGCCCTTCTTTTGGGTACTAAGGGATCAGCCAAGATTGAAACAAGAAGACTCACAGATTAAGCTTCCTGATGGTTATGAAGAAAGAGTAAAAAACAGAGGTATGGTTTGTAGAGGTTGGGTACCACAGGCTAAGATACTAAGTCATCCATGTATAGGGGGTTTCTTGACTCACTGTGGTTGGAACTCGGTCATAGAGGCACTTTGTTTTGGGCGAGCATTGATTATGTTCCCGGTGTTGAATGACCAAGGCTTAAATACTAGATTGTTGCAAGACAAGGGGGTCGGCATAGAGATACCAAGAAACGAAAAAGATGGCTCATTTACTAGCGATTCAGTTGCTGAAGTGGTGAAGTTCGCGGTTGTGAGTGAAGAGGGCGAGGCATTAAGAGCCAATGCAAGACAAGTGAGCAGTTTGTTTGGAGATAGGAATGGCAATGTACAACTTATTGATGATTGTGTTGGTTATTTGATGGAAAATAGGGGATGCAAATTTTCTAAGTGAGTAATCTTTGTACAAATTTGGCATAAAAAGAAGAGAAGAGAATAATCTTCGCGTTATTATTCACACCTTGTAATAACATTCTGTCATTGCATCTTACTAACATCATTTACAAAGGTACTCTTCTGTACCTACACATTTACAAAAACTAAATATAGTATCTTCTATCGTTAATGCTAGTAATAAATCCCATCATTTCAAATCATTTGAAATCTCAATTACATGTGATGGAAATCTTTGAGAATGGAAAGAGTTGAGCTTTGAATAACTTAGAATTTCTTATATAGATCGGGAAATATAGAGAATGGGGACAATTATTGGCAAGAACTTTTCATCATCATTGCAACCATGATTGTAATCATACACCCAAACCTTCACTTCAACCATGTCAAACACCACCATCACGTAGTGATTGTCGTTGATGTTGAAGACGGTGAAGATCCTCTTAGCACCAGCCTAACACCTACCCCCTGGGTAGGGTAGCTTTCCATGTGCATACTTCAGATAATCCTCATCAAACTGATAAGCATTCAACGCCTCATCAAGCGGTATCTTATTATCGTGCGCGTCTTGTTCCAGTTTGTAGTAGCGTTTTTTCATATTTGTCAAAAATGCCATATCCAAAATGAGGTCACTTTGATCGTAATGATCGGGGTAATTCAAATGCCTCTCCCGCATCATTGTATCACAGCTTCTACATACTGCATAACATATAAGAGACAAAAATAAATTGGAGTATAAGTGAGTGAAGGAAAGATCTGTCTTTCCGAACATCATTCCATGTTCGGAACGACTGTGTGATGTTCTAGAAATCTATGAGAAGCTAGAAATGCTTTTGTTGTTACAAGCATAATAAGAATATTCCGAACACAGTTAGAATGTTCCCTACAATGATGTGAAGTTCAGAAAATCAGTCAAAAATAAACTTACAATGTCCCACAGCCACTTAGTCTTGTTCATCAGATCTTTGAAATCAAGATAATTCATCGGCAATCCGAGAAAAACATCTTTTTGTTTCTTCCTCTTTTTGATAAATGCATTCAACGCCACCATTTTTTTCTGCTGCAATGGCTTATAAATATCCACTGGAAGCCTCAGACAAACTTCTACCTGCTTCTTCTTCTCTTCTATTTGTACTGATTTCACAGCCTTTGCAGGTTTTATAATAGTTTTGCTCTTCAACTGCTCAATCGTCTCCTGCACGGCCGCCATCTCCATCTCCATGCCTTTACGCCAATCGTCGCACTCATTGAAATTGCAACTGCTACATTTGGGGATGTCGAATCCATCACCACCAGAAGAATCACCTTTGATTTGCTCAGAAGCACCATCCTTTGTCTCATAAGGCATGATCTGTTGCTCATAAGCCACCATCCTTTTCTCATAAGCCACGATCTTTTCATCATAAGAAACCATCTTTTGATCGTAAGCCAAAATCTTTTGCTCCATTGCTTCCCTCCATCCGCTGCATTCACCACATTAGCAGCTTCTGCAATTGGAGCTCCTCTTCACTATACCAACTTCAGTGATACCGACAACTTCAAACTCACCGCCAACTTCATCACCATCAGCTTTGTTTCCAATGTAAATATTTATATCTTGCAGGCCGCCAATTCCCTCTTCATTGTATTCACCATCACTTCCAAACATCATCGTTTCTGGGGCTTCCATAGCTTTAATTTCTATCACTTGTCTTGGAGGGGTTGCAGGATTGTTCTTGAAGATACAAATTGTAGTGCCACCAACAAGGCCAACGCTGCAAGCATCCTCAAACACTTTACAAAAATGATCTATTGTGTCGTCCTCGGAGTCATCAAATGGCATGAGGTATAGAAAGTAATCCATGTCCAGCTCTTCATCAGTAGGAATGAGGAAAGGGTGAACAACCTGTTAATATACCCAACAACATTAAATAAATATCAACTACATTTTAAAAATCTTTTAATGTTGTTTGGAACAAAGTCATGTTGTTCGAAAACATCAGAAAAGGATGTTCCGAACATCGTTGACTGAAGCAGTTGAGGGTTCTTCATGAAGATGTTCCGAACATTAATTAGAAATATCTCAGCAAACACGAGGTTGTTCCAAACATTACATAACATATATGGAAAACAGAATACTTACAGGAACATCTTGTTGGTCAAACAACCTGTCTGTATCTCTTTCACAAATTTCAGTAAGCCTGTTTATGATCCTTGGCATTGTTTTTTCTTTTGGAAAATCCTTTGGTCTCAAGGCAGGAATAGCTTCATGAGCCCAGGCCATGAATGTCCATGGAAAGCCATAAATATTGTTAGTCTGGCTTCCTACTGCACGAGGTTCCATTGGCTTGATCAGATATTCCATTGTTAATTCAAAACTCATCCTACCCCAAAGATAATGCTGGAATGCCTCAAGATCGGCGGACAAGCACACCACCCATTCCTCTATTCCATATTTGGAATCCCTCGCACAGAGAATAGTATGAACAAACCAAGCCATGCACAGATTTAAATACCACTTCTTAGGACAGGTTCTAGAACATACCAACTCAAGCAAGTCACAAGACTTCACAGCTTGCTTTTTCTTCTGCTGTTTTTGTTTTTTGGGCTTGTTGAACTTCCTCTTTGCGGGTGAAGGTGAGGGTGAGGGTGAGGGTGAAGGTGAGGCTGAGGGTGATTCCTCTACCTTCTTCTTCCCCTTCCCACTACCCTTCTCCTTCTCCTCATTTTCCTTCTCCTCATTTTCCTTTATCTCTTTCTCCTTCTCCTTCCTCTTTTTCTCCTTGAAATAATCAACAACAAACTTCCACAATTCCTTCCCCTTTTCATTCATTTTTCCATGTACTCTTTACTTGGATAGGGCCCACAGTTTAGCCCCTGTCATTAGTGCAAACTCGGATAGGCCAAAACGTGCTGGCAATCCATTGAAGGATATCCAAACCTCTTTCTGCTTCTTGCAAATAATCCTTCGCATGAGAAGGTTATGCACCAACTTGGTGCCAAACAGTGGATATTCCGGTAATTGCAAGAAAGGACCGAAACAGCTATTGACAAATCCCCTTCTCACCTGCAATTTTTTCAGAACCTCCTTGAACTGTATCATACCCCTAGCCAACGAAGAACGAACAGTAATCTTCCCATTAAAAGGTTCATTGTTGGTCAGGAAGGTCTTGAAGAGACCCTCAACGTTACTCTTGAAAGTAGCATGACCAACGTCTTCACACTGCATATAATTTAAGCATAAAATTAATAAAATGAATCACAATGATAGTAGATTACTAAATGTTCGGAACATGTTTATTCTGAGGTTCTGAACGACAGTAGCAACCATTTGGAACAACACGTAACGTGTTCCGAACGAGAGCTACCAGCCTTAATGCTGATGTTGGTCCATTCTCATGATGAGACAATATTCAAGTACCAAGGATAAAATGCGAGAGGCATTTTTTAATGATTATCTAAGTTTGATATTGTAATTATCAAATAGTGTACATCTATGGGATTACACATTTAGAAATCATCTATGTAAGTGAGAAGTGGAAGCCGCTTCAAGGAGAATTCTGTGTGGTCAATTCTCTAAGCACTTATGAAACCAGGCGGTGTTCATGGCTGAAACGAACACAACAGTGAGAACCAAAGATGGTTAAGGGTTAGTTGTGTGACTTACGTTGACTAGGTATACACCAAAGCTCAACGGTTCAAAGATATCAAATCTACCGACTGACCGAGTATATACGATGTATGTTCACTACGGAAAGTTCAAAGGAAAACCTACTTATCCCGATGCAACTAATTCTTTCTTGCAAATCACACAAGTCTGTCATGCATATTTCTCTAATATAGCCATTCCCCATTCATGTGGGGGATTGTTGAGTTTTTGGAATGTGAAGAGTGTGAATGAGAAATGGGTGGAAAGGTGAAAAGGTTCATTTTATTAGGAAATGCACTTTCTCCCACATTGGTAGAGGAAAAGGCTTTTATTGGGTTTAAATAGAGAAGTGCTTCTTCTAACTCTTAAAAAGGATTGAGAAGAAAGGAAGCCTCGCGCCGTCGTCATCGCTCGCTTGGCTTGGCTTCGGCTTCGGATTCGGTCAATTGATATGATTGATTGACTTAATTTTTGGACCAACAAAAACTAAATTATTAATTTAATATTTAATATTAATCCATTTTTGTAACGGAAATCTGAAGAGAATTTAGATTGATTCGTTCCTCCATTAGTGTGGTCGTTTTTGTAACAGTCACATCTGAAAGGGTGGTATCTCTTCATATTCTGTCTTCTTCAAGGCTATATATATTTGTCTTTCATCAGTCTTTTGACACACACAGAAAACACATCAAATATCTGACTGCCTCCTCTCCTTTTCTGCATAAAATTTGTAAGTCGTGTGATTTTCACCGCTACTTTGAGTTCGACGAGTTCTATGATTTGAAGTGCCGCTACCGTAGAACTGATATCCTGTTCCATCCTGGGAGGAATTAACCCGTGAATCTTGGGCAACTGTGAGGGGGTTAGATTCCTTAAGGAGACACAAGGAACTTGTGGGCCCGGGATTGTCCCATACACACCGATTTATACATTTCTATTTTGTATTTTCTGATTAGTTTGAATGCAGGAACAACATTAAATTGTCTTTCTATCATGGTTAGAAAAATGCAAAAATATTACTTTTTGTTGATAGAAGATAAGTCCAGGTTGCTCTACTATAGTGATAAATTACTTATAACCATCATGTCTAGGAATTTTATAAGGTACCCAAGTATCGAACACTTTATAAGGTCCCCAAATATTGAATGAGTTCAAAATTTAAATTTTTAGAAACAGAACTAGATTGGAAAGGAAGCCTAGATTCCTTTGCTTGAGCACACATCACAAGGAGTAATAGGAAGAGAAGTGAAACGAAAAATAAAAGTTTTATTCATATTGGCTAAAGGCATGTGCTCCAATCTTTTGTGCCATAGGCTCACATCATATTGCTTATTACTAGAACTAGAAACCGTATGGGAAGCTACTAAAACTGTAATTGCAACTAGAAGTAGGATGAGAAATTGCTGGAATCTTAGGCATCTTTTGTTTATAGTTTTTGGGAATACTTTTTGAAAAAAGTGTTTGTTTATACCATCATGCCAAGTTTGAAATAAAAATTCAAAAATTTAAAAGTGCTCAAAGGCTGAATTTGGGCTAGTTTTTGAGAGATTTGGGAAACCACTCACAAAACTTCAACTTTTTTTCAAGTGAAATGTATGTCCAAACATAACTTCAAATTCCAAAAACTATTTTTCAATTTAACTTTAAAAACTCAAATTATCAAGTTTTAACCAAATCTATGTCCAAACGCTAGCTTAATCTATGAAATTGTAGGAGTGGACTTCAACAAGTATAGACCATCTTCCACTCTACCCATTACCGTTGGCCTCTTCCTGCGAGGGCCCTGCAAAGTTGCATCAATAGAGGTAAAAGTTAGAGAACAAGATAGATGTTTGGTAAGTTTGTGAATAGGTAAGAGATTAAACTTGAAATCAGGAACATACAAGACATTATCTAAAATAAGATTAAAGTGATGGCGAACACTTCCTATTTTACTAACCTTCACTCTAAAAGAATTAGGAAGATTGATAAATGGAGACTTGATTAAAGATTTAACATTGAACAAGATTGAAAGATCATAAGTCATATGTCCCGATGCATCTGAGACTTAAATCCAAGAGTTAGAATTGACATGAAAAAAATATGAGATATAATTAAATTTAGGCTTTGTTTTACCAGCAAGGTTTGCATTCACAATGGCTTCTGAATTCTTACTTTCTTGACCAACTTTCACCTGTTGAAGTAGCTGACATAAGTGTGAAAATTGATCATGATTCCTGGGTAATCATTTTACCCGATGCATTGGCTTATGTTTCATTAAGTGACTGTAAACATGCTTTCTTTGTTTCCATTATCGCATTAACATGAGCTTTCCTCGGTACTTCTTGGACTAGGTGAACTTGAAATTTGGAAGAAAACCTTTGAGCCTATAGCACCTGCCTATAGCACCTGATCAGCAGTATGGTTTGATTCTTGCAATAGTGTGGTTAGTTTACTTTCCTTTGAAACTTCCATTTAATCTGCTCTCATTTCCTCCAAACTCTTTGTTATTAAATGGCTTATTTGTGGCCAGGAAAGCCGACTCTCCTGGATGATGCGCAATATGTACTATCTCATGTTGCTTCTCATCTTGTATAAGCAGAGAATAAGCTTGATTGAGGCTTGGAAGAGGAGATATCATCAGTATTTTACTCATTACTGATGAGTACGCCTAATTAAGACCCATGAGAAACTATATCATACTTCCATCCTAGAGAGACTTTGAGACAGAGTTTTAGACTTCCCTCCACATACATAGTTGCAAGAGTAGTGATAACAAGCACTTAAAGTGTCTAACTCATCCCAGGTTTTATTTACCTTTATATAGTAGCCTGCAATGTCAGTAGAGCCTTGATTGAGATCACTTAACTCTTTTTGAAGTTAGTAGAGTTGTGCTCCATTTGCCTGACCAAAATGATTTTGCAGTCCATTCCAGATCTCTTTGGCAGTTTTGGAGTAAAGGACACTGTTATCAATTTCCTTAGAGAGGGAATTCGATATCCATGAAATGACCATGTCGTTGCAGCAATTCAAAGAGTTAAAATCAACAGAATCTGCTTCAAGCTGAGATAAACTACCATTAATGAAACCAAGTTTATTCTTGGTTGAGAGAACAATGACAATACTGCGACACCATCCCCTATATCCTTTTCCATCGAAGGTGCTGTTCACAAGCACCATCCCTGGAGAGCCAGAGGGATGAATATAGTAAGGGTGGGTTGAATCAGAGATGCCCAAAGTCCCTTTTGATGGTCCTCTAGTTGAAGAATCTCCAGAAGTTGTAGTATAGCAAGTTTAGACATTGTTAAAGCTTAAAAAAAGGAAAAGGAATGTAATTGATCGAGTAAGAAGAGCTAGTAATCCTAATGCTCTGATATTATGCTAGAATTGAAAAATAATGATTGTATTAAATGAATATTTCAATGTGTGTGTGTGTGTGTGTGTGTGTGTGTGTGTGTGTGTGTGTATTAATTGCTATCAATCCTACTAAAATTCTGCTAACTATTATAGAGTAACTATGTGAAGATTTAACCAAAAGGACCCTTCAAGTCCTCAATTAAAAAAGTAACCCTTTCTTTTCTTTTCTCATTATTTTCATTTACAGAAATGCTAAAAAGAGGGTTAAGTGGGTCGGGGGCTTAATTAGACAATTTAAAACTTTAGGGCCCGGATGAAACTTTACAAATAATCCCAATGCAAAACTTGGTAACCGCGCTCAGCACAATCATTCCTCCATTTCAACTTGTCTTTCTTCTTTCTCTCTTCTCTCTCGTCTTCTTCTACACAGTTCGCCAACTACCACGCTCCAATACTCTGATCACCGTGATAACTTAAAAAAATAGTGTCTAAATCATAACGTACTACTCTGATCATCATCATCCTCGTCGTTTTTCCAACAAAAAGGCCGCTAAAAATCAGTAAGGTAAACCCTAACTTAAAACTTTACCTTTTTGTATTTTTGTTTGATGACTGTGATTTTTTAAGAAAATGTAGCGTTTCTTGGTAAAAATGTAGTGTTTTTAGAGAATATTTAGGGTATTTTGATGATTTGATGAATGATTGTTGTGTCGTAACTATCGAAGGTTTGTGGGGTCACAGGTTTGTGACTAGTGTTTTTTGATTTTGCACAGTGTTATTTGGTCATGTTGATGGATTTTTAAGCAACCTAAGTAGATAAATTTCAAGTAGATTATATTTTATTTTAGTTGCATGACAAAAGTGAAATTTGTATGTTCCAGCCAACTTGAATTTAAGACAAAAGCCAACTTGAATTTAAGACAAAAGTGAAATTTGCATGCTCCCTAGTTATATAATATATTTTGGTATATGCTTGAACTTTGTTATGTTTTCCTAACTTTGTTTATGCCAACTTAATGTTTTGGTATACGCTGAAATTTAAGCCAACTTAATGTTTGTTACTGTAAATGATTTAATATTCCTTTTATTATCTAGATAATATGGTAAGGACAAGGAAGAATTCAGTCCCAGACAAAGTTAAGACATTGAGAATGCTCAAAGCTGCTTCAAAAAATAGAACACATGTAAGCACTAGTACTGCCAAAAGAAGAAGAAGACAATTCCAACAGGTAATGTCTGATGTGGAATCCTTAAATGAATCCCTGAACACTAGAGAAAAAGAAGTGTTATCTCTAATGCAACATAAATTTGTTGAAGAAACAACAAATGAAGAAGATACTGATGAAGGTTCTTTTGAGGTTGTGGAAAAAGATCAGGAAGAGGAGAAAGATTTTGTTAGTGAGAATGAGAAAAAAGATGGTGATGATGAGGAAAAAGACTCTAATGAGAAGGAGGTGAATGATAAACCAGCTGGTGATGGAAAGGAAAATGATTAGTCTGGTGGTGGGAATGAGGGAAAGGATAAAGCTGATGGTGAGGGACAGGAAAAAGATGGTAGTGAAGAAGCCCTTGATGATTTATCAATTACTGAAGAGGTATATGTTCATTTTTTGAGTCTATTTAGTAATACATATTTTTTACTTTTTTTATAATCATGTATGTTGTTGTGAAATTGATGGGCAATAGAGCATATAATAGTAGTATTCACTAGTAGTATTATGAAGAGGTATATCTATTAAGTGTTGTAACACTAGCTCTAGTCCATTGACTCAAAGTCTATTAATCAACTCTGGCACTTCTTAAATCTGATATATAAGTATAGGGTTTTAGGGTTTTCATAAAGTACTTTTGATATCTGATGTTTAGCACATGTGTTTATGCATTTATTGATTTAATGAACAGGCTGATAAAGTTGTGGAAGATGATGAGGAATTAGGGGATCCAGAAGCTCTATCAGTTGCTGAGTGTCAGAAGAGTCTTGAGCTATCAAAATACAACTTCATGACATATTTGGATTTTCATCCACCTTATGCTGCTAAGGTTTCTGTAAGATCTTCTATGAAGAAGTTTTTCAGATTCAAAGAAGAGTTAGCAACCTCAAAACTGCTTGAAGCCTTTAGAAACACTTGTTTTGGTCACTTTTTAAGCTTGTCTGAGCACTGGAAACACTTCAATGGACAGCTTGTACACTCCCTTCTTCTTCGCAAAATTGAGAGTGCAAAGTTGTATGAAATCTGGTGCATATTGGAAGGTAAACCTATTTGCTTTGTGTTGAGAGAATTTGCACTAGTTACTGGATTGTATTGCGGGGAATACCCCTCTCAAGATGAATTGGACAAGATCCATTTGAAAGGTGAGAAATTCCATGAGAAAGTGACCAAAGGCTATTATGGTGGTTTGACAGGGGATGATATCCTTGAATTGATGAAGTAAAAAAGATTCAATGCTGTAGAAAAATACAAACTAAGCTTGCTTTGGTTTGTTCATTGCATATTAGTTGCTAGAGATGATTCAGCACATGTCGACAAGAATTGGATAAAAATGGCTTACAGTTTGGATGTCTTCATGAATTTTCCATGGGGAAGGGAGAGCTTTGAGTTAACTGTTCAATATCTTAGGAAGGATGTCATGCCCCCATCAGCTGAGGCAAGGGAAGGCAAGAAGAGAAAAAGAAATGGCAAGTCCAGTCCAAATTATACTTTATTTGGCTTTCCTTGGGCTTTCATGGTAAGTATTACAACAATGTACATTTTTTTTATCATTTGTTAAGGACTGATTTATAATTTTTTATTTAATGTAGGCATGAGCCTTGGAAGCAATTCCTTCAGTTGGACTGTTAGCTATCAGATCAAATGAGAAGCCATTACCCTTGCCGAGGATGTTAAGATGGCTCAATCCCAAAGCTTCTTCATATGGGGATGCATTTCAGCAAAGAGTGCATGGGAAGGTAAAATATATTAGCAATGATTCTGTTTAAGCATTAAAGTTTAAACTATTTTATTTTTTCCTTAATGTTTTTGTTTCTTGTTAATTTAGATGGTTCACCCTTTCGTATATCCTACTGTCCGGGAAGCGAGGCAGAAATACGTGTCATGTGTTAAATCATTTGATGATGAGGAGCTTGAAGATGGGCCAATTGATAGGCTAAGAATTTTCTTGGAAGGGGTAACATCTATCAAGAATGCAGCTGATGAGATAGAGACAATAAGCAGTGGAAGTGATGATTACCGGACACCGAAACAAGCTTTGATGAGTCGTGGAAAGCAGGTGGCAGGAATGAATGTTGTTGGTAGTGGAGGTAAGTTTTCCTGGAGAGATGCTGGTCATAGAGGTGATGGTGAAGGTACCTCTTATGACAATGTGATATGCAATAACTGTGGAAGGCCAAACAATGATGAATTGATGAAAAAGTTGGAGAGCTTGGAGCTGAAATTGGATGAGGTTTATAAGGCTGTTTCTGTGCCACAGAAAAGGATGCTTTATCCTAGCAAATTCCAGAGATCTCCCTTTGCAGTGTTGAGTAAGTTGAGAAAAAAGAAGTCCCTAGATTCAGCTGCAAAGAAGAAAAAATTGAAGGTGAGGAAGGTTGATGTTTTTAAGCCAGTGAAGTTGGTTGATAAAAAGGCTTTTTATGAGTGGTTGGAAATGAGG
Source organism: Petunia secreta (assembly GCA_029990175.1). NCBI lineage: Eukaryota > Viridiplantae > Streptophyta > Magnoliopsida > Solanales > Solanaceae > Petunia > Petunia secreta. Next base: position 4,843,187 of record JARKIP010000059.1, on the reverse strand, counting down.
GAGACAGTGACAAGGAAGTGTTTGACTGGATTCTTCAATTGGGAATATTTTGAAAAATTGAGGATGATGGGTCCTTGGGTAGAGGATGATGTAAGTATGGAATATTATTTTAGCCTTCTTATACATATATGATCTGATTATTAAGGCAACTTTTATGTTCTTTTTGCAGCACATTGATTAAGTGATGGCCCTGATGCGGCTGCGACAGAAGGAATATCCACGTTATTATGATCAATCATCTGTGATTGTTGATTTGCTATTCTGCCAGAGCTTACAAGAGATTTGGAATGAAATGAGGATTAAATGTGAGAAAGAGTTCTTGGACTTTGATGTGATGCTGAGCTTTTACCAGTTTGATAGCTGTGTGATGGACTATCACAGGGGTGCTCAACCAGCCCCATATGGACGGAACTGGGAAGGGACCAAGAAGCTTTATTGTATTTGGAACATGGAAAACAGACACTTTTTCACCATTGTGTTCATCTTAGAGGAGGAATTAATCAAGATTTATGATTGCAATTGGGGGTGCTATACAAACGAGGAGGTTGGTGTGCTTGTGCAGCCCATTGCCGAATTGATGCCTAAGTACCTCAAACAAAGTGGGAAATTTGACCACCTGGGTGATGATGTGGTGTTAAATCCATGGATATGGCAGTGCATTCTGGATGTCCCAAACAATGAGCAGGCGTAAGGAATTTTTAACTCTAGCTTTTACTCTCAAAATTCACTTCAATTTTTGCTAAATTTGTGATTTTTTATATAGTGAATCTTGTGGAGCATATGCATTGAAGTTCATTGACTTCCTCATCACTGATACCTCGATGGATAACTTGCACAACAACACTGTTGAAGATTTTCGTGAAAAATTTGCAATTGAAATCTTCAAAGGCAGAATGGAGCCATGACTTGTTGGATGACAGTTTGGTTTTAGTTGTAAAGTTCTGGACAACTGATTTAGTTTCTAACTTTTGGACAATATTATCATCATTTTGGTTTGCTTGTTGTCCCTTCTATTTAGCATTGAGGGGCTATTTATGGCTGTCATGACAAACAAATTGATGTACGCCATTTTTTTGTGTAATGATGGATGTAAATATTTGGTAGTTATGGTCGATGGAAGTTTGTGCTGTTATCCCTTAATATTTGGTGTTTGCAATTGTCCTAGTTGCATTTGATTTGGAATAGGGCAAACAAGACTCTCAAAACAGATATGAAAATCATCAATAAGTAAAACTCTTACAACTTCGGGTCGATTAAACAACTTTGGGTCGATGAGTCATAGACCTGAGGTTGATTAATCAACTCGTGGTCGATTGGCCATAGACTTGAGGTTTATTAAACAACTTTGGGTCGATGAGTCATAGACCTGAGGTTGATTAATCAACTCGTGGTCGATTGGCCATATACTTGAGGTTTATTAAACAACTTTGGGTCGATGAATCATAGACCTGAGGTTGATTAATCAACTCGTGGTCGATTGGTCATAGACTTGAGGTTTATTAAACAACTTTGGGTCGATGAGTCATAGACCTGAGGTTGATTAATCAACTCGTGGTCGATTGGCCATAGACTTGAGGTTTATTAAATAACTTTGGGTCGATGAATCATAGACCTGAGGTTGATTAATCAACTCGTGGTCGATTGGTCCATAGACTCTAAGTCTATTAATCGACTCTTGCCACTTCAGCATGATCTATCATAATAATAATCTAATGGTTAAGCATACCTAATGATCGATAATGTTGTTAATCAACGTATTAATGATATTACATATGTTAGCTATATTTACATTAATGACTAAACATAATTTGAACGTGTGTAATAGGCGATATCTATGCGTAATATGAATACTTGTTCGTATTGAATTATGTAGTATCATAGTAATTTAAGGAAGTTGTTTAGTTGCTAATGTGCCTATAATGTTGACATGTCAATCAACTTTTTATGATCTCACAATTAGTTGGAATAATACATAAATGCTTAACATTAGTGAATTATGTATTAGTATTAGTAGTGGTATTACTTTTGGGAAAATGATGGATGATCTTAACTGCTTTATTTATTTACTAATATAATGTGTTTTTAATTAAAATGTATGGTCTCATAATGCAATTCAAGATATTAGGTGATCAATTATGTTCAATGATGGGCATTTAAGGATTAATACACAATTAATCTACATAATTATCATCATAATTGTATTTTAAGGTATTATCATCATTAAATCAACATGATTATTTAAATGAATCGTAATTTAAGTATTAGTATATATGTATATCACGGATACATGCATAATTTAATTTAATGAAACAATTTTATTTCAACATATAAACCATAATTATTTATTTTAAGTCATTTTAAATTTTTTAAAGGGTGACCAAAATTTAAATTAGTCTGGCGGGAGGGGCAAATTTGAATTTCAAACTAGCATATAAATTAAATGTTGGCCCCATTCCCAAATCAGAATTTCAAAAATCCCTAATTTCCCTTTCCCCCTTTTCTCTCAGAATTCTCTTATTTTCAAAACCCTAATTTCACTTTCCCCCTTTCGCTTCGAATTATCGCTGCTCAAGATGGAATATGTACCATTGTGTGAATGTGGAGATCAAGCATCACTAAGAACATCATGGACGAATGCTAACCCTGGTCGTCGATTCTTCGGTTGCAGATATTATGGGGTAAATTTTAACGTCTTGGGTTCGATTTTCATTTTAATTTGAATTTAAGTTTAACATTTTAAATTTGCAGAACAATGGGGCCGTTGCTTGTAGCTTGTTCTTGTGGTGTGACCCCCCAATTCCGGAGCATGCTAAGGAAGTAATTTTGGGGCTTCTTAGAAAAAAGAAGCAGATGGAAGCTAAGCTTAACGAAGCAAATAAAAAGGTGTTTTTGAGGAAGATTCAATGGATGTTCATACTGCTTATGTTGAAGTTCATTCTTGTCGGAAATGGTGGTGCTTGTTATCTATTTTGATAGGTAAATAATTAAAAGTTTCAGTTTCAGGCACAAAATAATGATAATAAAGTTTGATCATTCATTTATTCATTAAAAGGGGCCACCGGAGGAGTACAAAGTAAACGCTTAATTTAAAATTAAAACATAATAATACTTAATTAAAATTAAAAACTTAATAATACTAATAACTTTAATTTGCAGAGGCCGCTGGAGGAGGAGGAGGAGGAGGAGGAGGTGGAGGAAAATGTGGAGGACCCATGTAGTCGTCAATGTCTTCCCCAGCCCTTATAAGCAGAAGACGGAGCATCCTAGCAATCCTCCGAATGTTCCTCTCTTGGCGGTTTCTGTCAGCAGCATAGCTTTCCAGCAGTCTGTCTATCAGTTCCCTCATTTGTGCAATTTGATCTTGGGATGTTTCAGATGGTGGACTTGAATCTCTTCTTCGTGGTGCAGGCCTTCGTGCCATTCTTCTTGTTGTATATAAACTGGATTTGATATTGTAGAGACTGTGGATTTGATGTTGTAGTGTTATGGATTTGATGTTGTCTTCTCCTGTATTTATAGGTAAAAAAAGTGCAGTGTGGACTTGGCTGTTGCACTTCTCCAATTTGTTGTGTTCATTTCATTTTCCAGGCGTGTCTGTTCATTTAAAGAACACATCTGTTCATTAACGTCTGTTCACGCTTATCACAGAAACAAATTAATGAACAACAACCTTTGGTTGCGGGATAATCAAGGAGTCTATTAAACAACGATTGGTTGATTAACAAAATAAAAGTCTATGAATAAACTAGTAGTTGTTTGGACCAACATTTAGTTGCTTGACCAGACTAATAGTTGATTACGATACTTGGCTAATATTGACAAGATCAGAACTCAATTTAATGATTACATCACATAAATTCCTTACAAATAACATCAAATGAGTCCACAACATCCCAACAATAACATCAAATAAATTACAATCTTAAAAACAAGTACAAACAACACTTGATCAAACAAATTTTAAAAAACTAAACCGAATTTCTCAAATTTCTTGCTTCAGAGGGAGTAGGGCATGTGGTCCTCTTGTGGCCATATCGTTTGCAGTTAGAGCATTTATTTTTCCTCTTCCTAGCTCTAACCACTTCCCCTGTAGACGGCATCCTCCTTTTCCTCTTTCTCCCCCGTGCGTGCTTGACGAAAGGTGGAGGAATTTTTCTCTCTAAAACATCTTCAGGCACCTGCCATTGGTCTTCCGAAGGAATTGGGAAAATTGGTTCAGCATATGCAAGCATGTACATCTGTGCCCTATAATATGGAGAGGTGAACTCATAAATGCTCGAACCATATCCTTCTCCAAAGTCAGCCCTCAGAGCTGCCATTGCGTGTTTGCAAGGAATTTTCATAAGGTCAAACCGTCTGCAAGTATAAGTTCTGTTGTAGAGATTGACGTCTTCCTTCCCTTCATCGCTGATGACATTATAGTCCCCAGTGAATACTCTGTTCACCACAAGTGAATTCTCAGCTTCCATGTTTTTCCTTACAATTTCTTCAGCAGATTTGACTAAGATTGTGGTTGCTTTGCTTACCTCTGTACGCCTCTCATGAAACTTTGGGGCAAACTTACAGTTAATTGCATCAAATAGAGCAGTGATGGGAAATTCTCTTTCCTCCCTGAACATTGAGTTAAATGACTCCGCAATGTTCGAGGTCATCACCTCAAACCTATTCCCAGGAAAAAAATGCTCTAGTCCATTTATGAAATCCAATCTCGTGAAGATAATTAGCTAGCCTCCCATTAAAATCCTTGATCTCTTGAAAATGTGAGTTAAACTCTTCAAACCGGTAAGCCTTTGCTGCTTTATAGTACTTGTCTAGAATATCTCCACACTTGAACTTTACCCTAATGTTCTCAGCAAGGTGCCACATACAAAAACCATGATGAGCTTCACTATAGTACTTGGCAATACCATTTGCAATGCTTGTGTGCCGATCGGAAATAATGCACAACTCTCCAGTGTTAGGGACTATATCAAGCAACTGTTCAAAAAAATAACCCCATGAGTCATCACACTCCTTGTCCACTATACAAAATGCAAGCGGATAAATGTGGTTCTCTGTATCTTGTGCAACAGCACACAACAACACTCCACCATACTTGCCTGTTAAAAATGTGCCATCAACAGCTATAACCTTTCTTATTATCACAAACCCTCGTATGCAAGCTCCATAAGCAACAAAAAAGTACTTGAACCTCCCTTTTCCATCAAGCCTCAGATCAGTCTTACTTCCTTGATTTTTAGTTTCAAGAACATGACGATACGCCTCGATAACATTATAACCCTGCTCTGGTGTTCCCCTTAGCAAAGATTTTGCTATTTCAGCTCCCATCCAACACTTCCAATAGCTGATTTGACAGCCCAGGCCTACACGAACAGAATTGGCAATGTCTTTTGTGGAAGGACCTTTGCAGTTAATAAATCTATTCTTCATAAATTCAGCGATGACATCGGCCGATGCATGAGGATGATGACTGGGAAGGTGTTGCACCCCACATGTGTGCTTACCATTGTATTTGGTAATATGAAACATATCAGAACACTTGTACTTCATGGATCGTACCCACCACTTGCAAGCTGGATCAACACATTTCACCACATACAAATTTTTTGTACTCTTCACAGTATTGAAACAATATGACTTCTTTACTGAAGCAAACTTAAGACAAACTCCCCCGCTTGTTTTTAAAAGTTCTACCTTTGTATAAACCTGTCTCATCAACATAATTATGGCTGCTTCCCGTACCCAATGTATTATCAGTTGGATTGCTTGAACCATTAGTATTAACATCGTAGTTTAAATTACCCCTACTCATTCTTCAACATCATGGTTTAAATTTGATGGATTATGTTCATTGAAATGGCTGCCCTGATTATAGTCATCCCATCCATGTTCTCATTGAAATCAACACCTGCTTTGTCCTCTTCTGTTACAGGTGGTGGTACATCAGCTGATCCCACATAAGGAGCAGCATCAGAAGCAGCAGCAGCAGGCTCATTTGATGCTTCTTCAGACCTTTCAACTACAGATATCCTCAAGGTGGGTCTGGAACCATCACTTGCAAAGCTGCAAATCATTATCCGTCTGTATGATCGAGGGAGCTGTCTTTTTCTTTGCGGCAGCCACACTAAGCATATAAGTAATTGACACTTGCCTTGGCTCACATCTTAATTGGCCACTTGCAATGACATGCTTAACCAACTCATTGTAATCAACTACCCCACTCACAAAAATAGGTACGGTAACCTTAGATTTAGAATACCAAGTCCAACATTTAGGGGTCTCCACCCATTCCCCAAAATAATCACCAGCTAATAGTATACGGTCACCCAATAATAATGGATACTCTATTAACAAGTGGTCTATTGCAGTATGACAAATGGTGCAACAAAAAATTGCAACTTCAAGTCGATGGAATCAACTAAGAGCAAAATATTAAGAAAACAACTAGATCTGCATAATAATTAACTATTATTCGTACTTACAAGCTGAAAAGAAGGTTGCTCCAGCAAATGCACTGTAGAAAATAGAGCTCGCTTTACTTTTGACCTAATTTTTAACATTATGCAAAATGCGTGGCGCACAATATGAACCAGATTTAGGGACGGAGAAGAATGAGAGATCAACTTGATGCAAAATGTGGTGATTTCTTGTGAAAATCCGGCCAATAAGGATTGGGTCGCCGGCGGCTATGGTGGATATATGGCGGGAAGAAGAAGAGGGAAGGGAGAAGTGGGTTTTTCAGTTTTTTTAACCATTTTTGGCATATTATTACATATATATACTGAGGGACTATCCTGCAAATAAAAAAAGTTGGAAGACCTCACCACCAATTAGCTTTTAGTTAACTAACCATCAGCTTAAGTGTTAATTTCTCTTAATATAAGAAAAGGGTTATTTTACTAAGAAAAAAAACTTGAGGGTTATTTGACTAAAAAAGACTTCAATCGGGTCTTTTAATCGAAGGACCCGAGTAACTATATATCTAAGAAATAAAAGAGGTAATTACAAAGGATAGAATAATACAACATAAGAATAAAATTAACACAAGTGTCTTCAAAAAGAAAGACTTGGTCATCACTATTGAAATCCAGCTATAGACATTGGAAAATTCAAGGGCAACGTATCGATTTTGTTTCCAAAGTGATTTGTCTTTCTAAAAATCAAAGAATCAATTGTCTTTCCAAAGTGCAACCCCTTTCTCGTCCTAAGAGTGCAAGCTGATCTTGAATGGTGAATAAACAGTAGTACTTGTTGATTGATGACTTAAAATACTGCCTCCGGACGAAGCAGAGACCATTTTGCTAAAACCATCTTTAACGGCGACAAAAAGTAGCACCATTCAATTTTGAGGATGGTGGGATGAAATTTTTTGTGACATATTGCACTCTCAGATATAACACTTTTTATGGGCGGACCTTTTCAGCAATTATGGATTCCCAATTCTTTCTACTTCATAGGTAGAGCATAGGAATTAGGATTATCCACTGACACCAACTATACGCAACTTATGCTGAACCATCAACTGTGGAATCCCCTACCCAGTTGTCCATTGCAAATTTTGTAGTATTTGTTCATCTCATAGTTACGAATTACTCCCTCTGTCCCATTTTGTTTGTCATACTTTCCTTATTAGTCTGTCCCAAAAAGATTGTCATATTTCTAAATTTGGCAATAATTCAACTCCAAACTTACTTTTTGACTCATTTATAGCCACACAAATATCCATGGCTTATTTTAGACCACAAGTTTCAAAAGTCTTCCTTACTTTATTAAACTTTGTGCCAAGTCAAACTATGACAAACAAATTGGGACGGAGGGAGTAGCATTTGTTTTGTGTTAGAAACAATTGCATAAAAATTTCAAGCTTTGTGGTCAAAACTTCCACGTTACTTGAAAGCAAGCTGAAAAAGATGCATCAACGTAACTGAGGCTCTTTATTACTTGTTGAAAGGGCATCTCGTTCGTCCTATTTTTATCACAATTCACATAATGTAGACCAAAAGAGCTATATTGTGCTTATACAGATATTTGACACATACATAGCTGGAACTTGAATGAGTGTAAACCCATATCAGGAAGTGGAAGAACTTATTTTTTTATACTTCATAGTACAAAATACTAGTACAATAAAACTATAGAGGACCAAGATATTGTCAAACCTAGACTATGATTAGTTGCAGAATTCCAAGATTGCGGTAGTGTGCGTTTGGACTAGAAAATTGGAATAATTTTGTTTGTTTCTTGTGTTTGTCCGTTGTATACTTCCAAGTGGCTGATGGAGCCAGCCTGCATTTTTCGAAACGATATCAGGTTGGATATTATAAAGATATTAATCCCATTGGCCATTTCATATCGTTCCAGGAAGATGCTGCTCCTAGTGACGACATATGCAAATTTCTTTTTGCAATAATTGCATTTAACAATACTACACAGCAGCCACTACATATTCTTTTTATAAATTACATAGGCTTTTGGCTAGCGCCCGAGTAATTGATTTGTTAAATTGGTTTGTTTATATAAAGGAAGTCAAAACACGGCACCCATGCATACTTTTGTATATATGCAATGATAAGATATGTACACCATCCTTCATAGCAATATCAAATTAACTGCAGGTTATAAGTTCTTTCATTTAGTCCTACTAGTCCTTAGTTAAATTCTATGGAGATGGAGAATGACAAAGAATCTCTTCATGTAGTGATGTTCCCATGGCTAGCCATGGGCCATATCATACCTTTTCTCCATCTATCCAAGTGCTTAACTCAAAGAGGCCATAAAGTCTCCTTCATCTCCACTCCAAGAAACCTTGAGAGAGTAGCAGATATTATTAGTCTTGCTCCCTCTGATCTGCTACATATTGTGAGCCTTCCCTTGCCTGTAGTAGAAAATTTACCAGATCATGCAGAATCCTCTATGGATATACCTTACCAAAAAGCTCAGTTCTTGAAGATTGCATTTGACCTGCTGGAAACACCTCTAATCACTTTTCTTGAAAATTCATGGAATCCAAAACCGGATTGGATTATCTATGACTATGCTTCTCACTGGCTACCGCAACGTGCTCATGACTTAGGCATCTCGTGCGCCTTCTTTAGTCTCTTTACGGCTGCAACTATGGCAATATTTGGACCTCCTTCTGCGTTGCTGAATGATGAAAGGTCAACAGCTGAGGATTTTACAGTGGTCCCGAAATGGATTCCATTCCAAACAAACGTTATATATCGGCTGCATGAGATTAAAAAGAACTTTGAAGCACCGGGGTGTGAGTCTGGTACACCTGATGGAGTCCGATTTGGTTATTCAATAGATGGAAGTGATGTTGTGTTGTTTAGAACTTGTGTTGAGTTTGAACCCGAGTGGTTCAACTTGGTTCGCGAGCTTTTCAAGAAACCTATAATCTCTATAGGTGTTCTTCCTCCATCTTGCGAGGAAGATGATGATTTAGGCAGCAACAAAACATGGCTAAGTATCAAGACTTGGTTAGATAAGAAGAATACAAATTCTGTTGTTTATGTTGCACTTGGAACGGAAGCAGCAATTAGTCAGAAAGAAATCAATGAGCTTGCTCTGGGGTTAGAGAAGTGCGGATTACCCTTCTTTTGGGTATTAAGGGATCAGCCAAGATTGAAACAAGAAGACTCACAGATTAGACTTCCTGATGGTTATGAAGAAAGAGTTCAAAACAGAGGTATGGTTTATAGAGGTTGGGTACCACAGGCTAAGATACTAACTCATCCATGTATAGGGGGATTCTTGACTCACTGTGGTTGGAATTCGATAATAGAGGCGCTTTGTTTCGGGCGAACATTGATTATGTTCCCAGTGATGCATGACCAAGGTTTAAATACTAGGTTGTTGCAAGAGAAAGGGGTAGGCATAGAGATACCAAGAAATGTAAAGGATGGCTCGTTTACTAGTGATTCAGTCGCTGAAGTGGTGAAGTTCGCGGTTGTGAGTGAAGAGGGCGAGACATTGAGAGCCAATGCAAGACAAATGAGCAGTTTGTTTGGAGATAGGAATAGCAATGGACAACTTATTGATGATTGTGTTGGTTATTTGATGGAAAATAGGGGATGCAAATTTTCTAAGTGAGTAATCTTTGTACAAATTTGGCATAAAAAGAAGAGGAGAATAATCTTCGCGCGAGTATAAACAGCTTTTAATAACATTCTGTCATTGCATCTTACTAACATCATTTACAAAGGTACTCTTCTGTGCCTTCACATTTACAAAAACATAATATATCTTCTATGGTTAATGCTAGTAATAAATCCCATCATTTCAAACCATTTGAAATCTCAAATACATGTGATGGAAATCTTTGAGGATGGAAAGAGTTGAGCTTTTCTCTGTACCTGCAAATATAAATTTCGAAACTGACTTCAAACAACAGAAGGCAATAAACTTAGCTTGTTTGAAAAACTGTTAAGACAGGTAGATTTGCAATATTGTAACAAGTTAGACTCAAAAATAAATCATACCTAACACTGTTGAGTCACCTTTGCTATGTGAATAAACCTCACTGTGTTGATATGTACAACAAACTGCGGAGTACAACTGCTTAAAACTATGTACACAAAGTATACAGCACATAATTAACTTCATACTGTTTGTGCTGCTGATTGAATGTTTTAAAAGGTTCCTTAGGTGATCCTGATTTTGGTTTTTCTCGACTTCTTCTCTTGATAATGATGTTGCAAGCCTATACTCACAAAAGGCTGAAGATATGAACTATATGGAAGTTGCAGTTTCCTGAAATTTATGCAAATAGCATCAAAAACATTTTTCCTTTGCAAGTTCTTCTGTAAATTCACAAGTAAAAGGATGTCATATATAGAGTACGTAGCAGCATTTTTTTTTTCTCTCCCATGATCATAGAGTGTCAAATCACAGTAACAGCTTGCAGCAGGATCTCGACGAAGAAAAAAAGAGGAAAAGAATGACTGATCATCAGCACTGACTCCCATCCTTCCATAAGAAGGACTCAGTTTTTCTTCTTTGTTTGCTCCATTTGTCGACTCACCAAATTGATCTCCGAGCACCTCCCTCGGCGATATGTGAGATGAAAATGTAAAATATGACCCACGTGGATAATAAATTATTATTTAGTTTAATAAATATTGATTAGCTAAATTCTTAATTATTGGCTATTAAAAGTAAATTATTTTGACTAAAACTTCCCACATCCACTTTGATAGAATGTGGGTTTTCTGCCTAAAAACTGTTGGTCCTCTCTATCTATCTTTATAAAGCAAGAACAAGTACTTCATCTATGAAGTTCTGAAAGAAAGCAACAAAGAAAAGAGAGAGAAACAAGTTTCTCAAAAATAACAAAGGAATTGCTTCCACTCAAGACTATTCAAGAAGACAACAATGGATTCAAGTAAATATTCTTGTTTAAAGTATTTATGGTTGTGTATTCAATTGTGAAAATCATTGTGTTCTATGATCGATCCTGAATTATTGGTTGAGTTTTATCTTAGATTATTTATGATCATAGTCTTGAATTGAAAATACTCTTACATGTGGTATTAGCGCCAGGTTTAGGAACCAATGATATTCCGTAAAAAATAAACTTTATCTTCTAATAAGGTGAACCCTAATTACGAAATTTAGGATCCAATTTACTGTTGATTTAAATTATCATGACTAGACTTACAATTGGTGATTCTGACATCAGATTTTAAAACTTTGATTCGCCAAAACTTTAAAGTGATTATGTTAACCTACTGATAGTATATAGACAAGGTCTGATGGATTGAATGACCTTTTCCATATTACAGTTGTATGGTTATGATATATAAAACTCTAGAGCAATTCGTGACTTCTTTTGAAGTGTAGCTTTTACTGTTCATCTTGATCATTTATATATATATATATATATTCATCTTCCGCAATTATGTCCCACTTTAGTGATGTTCATATGAACGAGTTATGATGATTTTACTATGGCATGTTTATACTAATAGCTAAAGTTCTGTTGTAATCCATAATCTTGCACAGTAGAATAGTCTCTTAGATTCTGGAACAATTATTATTAGCTTAGCTCCTATTGAATACTACTACTTGATTTAAAGAATCAAGTACTAGTAATTACAAAAGAATACTTGTCAGTAAGTATAAATAGCTAAGTGTATAAGAGATTACATTTTAGTCACTCTACTAGATTTCGAAAGAGAAAATTTGAACCTATGGCAGTGACTGAAACTTAAAGTAAATTACTATCTTTAATTTATTTGGAATTATTATGAATGATTCGTTAATCACCAAAATGGTCGAATCTTTATGAAAGTTTATTCCAAAATAATAATTAAACATATATATTCAACTATCCATAAACTTTGATGCTTATAAACGATAAACTACCTATGGGTAAATAGAAGTTCATGGTTATAGGATATTTATGGATCACTCAAAGATTGATCATTTGTTTTATAATCGTCGAACATCAACAAGATAATTTAGATGTACCATTAATTTTGTTTGTTTATCCAAAGATAATAAATATTATTAATAGGTACATTAACAATTATCAAATTATGTTAAATTATATTTATTAAGTATCATAATGTCTAAAGTTAGCATTTTGACGTTCTGCCCAAAGCTGAACATCAAGATACATTTAAAGTCTATATAAAACAATTTCTGAATCTGATAGTATGTTTAGTTTATAACTCAAAGCATTAACAATCGAGAATATTCTATTTGCAGCACTTGCTCTTCATTCGCACTCAACTTCTATAACAACCTTTAATGGACTAAACTTTTCAGAGTGGTGCGAACAGATCAAATTCCATCTCGGAGTTTTGGATCTTGATGTTGCACTCTACACTGAAAAGCCAGCTGCTATTACTGCAACTAGCACTACTGAAGAAAAGTCCTATTTTAAGAAGTGGGACAGGTCTAACAGATTAAGTCTAATGTTCATGCGAATGAGTGCAGGCAACATGAAGTCTGCTCTTCCCAACAGTGAAAGTGCCGAAGAAATTCTAAGACTTGTAGAAGAACGCTCTCAAACTGCTGACAAGTCTCTTATTGGGACACTAATGAGTACTTTGACCACCATGAAGTTTGATGGTTCACATACCATGCATGAGCATGTCATTGAAATGACAAACATAGCAGCAAGACTTAAGACTCTGGGAATGGAAGTGGATGAAAATTTCCTTGTATAGTTCATCATCAACTCATTACCATCTGAGTATGGTCCCTTTCAAATGAACTACAACACCGTGAAAGATAAATGAAACGTGCATGAATTGCACGGAATGCTGGTTTAGGAGGAAACAAGGCTGGAGAATCAAGGGACCCACTCCATTAACTTTGTAAGCCATCAAGGAGCTGGAAAGAAAGGAAATAAGCATTTTAAGGGTAAACAAAGTAACCATAATGTTAATGAGTTCTCTCATCAAGTACGTAAGAAGGAACACAAGAATGACAAGTGTCGTTTTTGTGGAAAACCTAGACACCTTCAGAAAGATTGCTTGAAACGTAAGGCATGGTTCGAGAAGAAAGGTAAGCCTTGTGCTTTTACGTGTCTCGAATCAAATTTAACTGAAGTTCCTTATAATACTTGGTAGATTGACTCTGGTTGTACTATTCATGTTTCTAATACGATGCAGGGATTCCTTACAACCCAAACCATAAATCAGAATGAAAGATTTGTGTACATGGGGAATAGAGTGAAGGCTCCAGTTCAAGCCATCAGGACGTATCGTTTAATCCTAGATACTGGGCGTCACTTAGATTTTTTGAAACTCATTATGTACCTTCTGTTTCTAGAAATTTAGTTTCTTTGTCTAAGTTAGACAAGACTGGATACTCTTTTAATTTCGGCAATGGATGTTTTAGTTGTTTAAACATAATCATCTCATTAGTTCTGGTATTCTTTGTAATGGTTTATACAAACTAAATCTTGATAATCTGTTTGTTGAAACCCTCTTAACTCTGCATCATAATATTGGAACCAAACGTGGTTTGGTTAATGAACACTCCGCTTATTTGTGGCATAGACGTTTAGCTCACATATCTAAAGAAAGACTGGAAAGATTAGTTAAGAATGAAATCCTTCCAGATTTAGATTTTACTACCCTAAATATTTGTGTGGATTGTATTGAAGGAAAACAAACAAAACACACAAAGAAAGGAGCAACAAGAAGCACACAGCTTCTTGAAATTATACACACTGATATTTGTGGTCCTTTTGATATTCCATCTTTCAGTAAGGATAAGTATTTTATCACCTTTATTGACGGCTTTTCACGTTATGGTTATGTCTATTTAATGCATGAAAATCTCAGGCAGTAAATGCCTTAGAGGTATTTATTAATGAGGTTGAAAGGCAATTAGACAGAAATGTGAAAGTAATTAGGTTAGATAAAGGTGGTGAATATGATGGAAGATATGATGAAACTGAAAAACACCCTGGTCTATTTGCTAATTTCCTCGAAAGGCGTGGCATATGTGCTCAATACACAATGCCTGGTACAACACAACAAAATGGTGTGGCAGAAAGGAGAAATCATATATTAATGGAAATAGTTAGGAGTATGTTAAGTAATTCATCTTTACCCGCTTCATTGTGGATATATGCTTTAAAGACTGCAGTGTACTTATTAAATAGGGTTCCTAGTAAGGCATTTCCAAAGACACTTTTTAAACTTTGGACTGGTAGGAACCTAGTTTAAGACACCTGTATATTTGGGGCTGCCAGACAGAAGTAAGAATTTATAATCCAAAAGAAAAGAAACTGGATGCACGAACAATCAGTGGTTTCTTTATTGGTTATCCAGAAAAATCAAAGGGGTATAGATTTTATTGTCCTAACCATAGTACGAGAATTGTTGAAACTGAAAATGCTAGGTTTATTGAGAATGGTGAAGTTAGTGAGAGTGAAGAACCACGTAGTGTGAAAATTAGGAAAGTTAGGGTGCAAATTCCTTTACCATGTACTTCTTCTAAAGTTTTTGTTCCTTAAGTTGTTGTACCACCTAACGACCAACAAGAACAACAAATTAATGATCATGTTATTTATAATGAAAACATAATCAATGAACTAGCAGTAGATGTACCTCAAGAAGTTACATTAAGAAAATCTCAAAGTCAAAGAAGAAATGCTATTTCTGATGATCTTTTGGTATATCTACATGAGTCAGAAATTGATCCGGAAATTGATTTGGATGATTTGGAAATCGATGATGATCCAGTTTTATTTTCACAAGCCATTGAAAGTAATAATCCTGATAAGTGGTTAGATGCTATGAAAGATGAGTTGAAATCCATGCAACATAATGAAGTTTGGGACCTTGTTGAATTACCAGAAGGTTGTAAAAGAGTCGAGTGTAAATGGGTCTTTAAGACCAAACGTGATTCAAATGGTAATATTGAACGTCACAAGGCCAGACTTGTTGCCAAAGGTTTCACTTAGAAACCTGATGTTGACTATACACAGACATTTTCACCTGTCTCTAAAAAGGATTCACTTAG
Source organism: Petunia secreta (assembly GCA_029990175.1). NCBI lineage: Eukaryota > Viridiplantae > Streptophyta > Magnoliopsida > Solanales > Solanaceae > Petunia > Petunia secreta. The sequence goes on along the minus strand of JARKIP010000059.1, from coordinate 4,827,701 downwards.
AACTATAATGGCTTTAATGGCTCATCATGACTTAGAGCTACATCAAATGGATATGAAAACTGTCTTTCTGAATGAAAATTTAGAGGAAGAAGTTTACATAAATCAACCAGAGGATTTTGAAATTAAAGGAAAGGAACACATGGTGTGTAAACTGGAGAAGTCAATATACAGGCTTAAACAAGCTTCCCGACAATGGTATCTTAAGTTTCATGAAACTGTTGTTGCTTTTGGATTTAAGAAAAATATCGTTGACTGGTGTATATATCTGAAGGTCAGTGGGAGTAAGTTTATAATTTTAGTCATGTATGTTGATGACATCTTGCTTGCTACTAATGATCTAAGGTTTTACATTAAAAGAAAAAAAAAAGAATTCAAGTTTTTCATAGAAGAAATTTGTTCAATATTTCAAAACCTTTATTTAAACTACTCAAATTTTTATATTCATAAATATGATTTTTGACAATTAAAATCAATGTAATGTATTGAAACAAATGATTATATTTGTTTACGTGAAAAAATCAATTCTCATTATAAATAACTATAATTAATAACAAAATTTTGGGACCTTAAAACTCTTGGAGGCTTAAAGCGAAAGCTTTTATGGTCTTATCCTTGAGTCACTCATGGTGACTACTTATTTACCATCTGTCGTTGTTCTTGTTGATTTATCTCAGAATGTGTAGGGTCTTAGGAACTTCAGTTGTTCCTTTTTCAGGAAAAATGAACAAAAAAAGGAAGAAACTAAGAAAAAAGAAGAAGGAAGAAACTAAGAAAAAGACTTTCCTGCATAAGTAGTTTATTATCAAACATGGCTAAGGTGCTTTTCTTTGATCTGCTTATGTTTATAAATGTCCCAAATTTATCCAGAAATGAGTTTTTTTATATGGTCTAAACAATCTTCAAGTAAATTAGGCCAACATCTAGTTTCTTAGCATTGTTCTTGCAGTTTGTTAATGTACTCTATCATTGGTATGAAGATGCTTTCGAGAGCCATTAATCACGAAGTAGAGTGTGAAAGATGGACACCAATTAGACTATCTAATAAAGGACCCTATTTATCACATCTCTTCTTTGCGGATGACTTGATTCTTTTTCTTGAAACAAATCATAAAAGTTGTAACACGGTTATTGATATTCTTAAAAGATTCTGTGATATATCGGACCATAGTATTAACTTTGCAAAATCTAAAATTGTATTTTCTAACATTACTCCTACTAGTGAAAGGATTCGGATCAGTGAGAATCTTAACATTAAACACTGGGCGAACTTTGAAAAATACCTAGGATTTCCCATGTTGAATAAAAAACTATCTAAAAATAACTTCCAATTCATAATAGATAATTTGAATAACAAATTGAATGGTTGGAAATCAAACTTCCTAACAATGGCCGGGAGAACAACTCTAATAAAAGCTACCCTAGCCGCTATTCCTAACCATATAATGCAAGTCTATGATCTTCCTAAAGCTACTACTAAAGCTATAGATAAAATCCAAAGGGATTTCTTGTGGGGCAGTACTAGAGATAAAAGAAAATGTCACCATGTAAGATGGGAAAAAGTTACAAAACCGAAGGAAAAAGGGGGCCTAGGTCTAGTTAAAACTCAATGGAAAAACTCGTCTTCCCACATTTCTCTTGCTTGGAGATTCAAGGAACAGAATAATGCTCTATGGGCTTCAGTTCTAGCTAACAAATATGGCTATAGAAGCGCATGTAGTTCCACCAATTCAAGATCTCATATTTGGAAGAACATCTGTAAGGGCTTAAAGATTTCTCAAAAGGGCATGAGATGGGTAATAGGAGATAGTTTAAAGATTAACTTATGGAATGATAAATGGATCCTAGGACAAGACGAGTGAAGAAACCAAGTCATTGGCCCTCTAAACAGAGATCAAGAAAACCTCACTGTCTCGAGCATTATTAACGCTGAAAAGGAAATTAATATTACAGCTATTCCTTTCAACCTTCCTGACAAAACTATCTCCAGTATAGCTAGCACGTACATCCAAAAACATGGTAATATTCGAGATACAAATTATTGGGATATTATAAAATATGGCCACTTCACAACTAGTTCAGTTTACAGAATTATAGCTGAACAACATGAAAAACAATCCTCTACTGATAAGGACTTCTCTTGGCTATGGAAGTGGAATACCTTAAATAAGATCAAGTTCTTTATATGGCAAATAGCTTTGAATACAATCCCTACTGCAAGTATGTTATATTCCAGGAATATCATAAACTCTGATATATGCTCCATATGAGGCAACAGAAGTGAGGATCAGTTTCACATATTTTTTGAATGCGACTATGCAAGACTCATTTGGAACAGTTTCAACCATAGCGCAGCAATGCCTCATAGAAATAATGATCCACATGCTTTCTATGAATGGCTGAAGAAGGAAAGAACATCAAAAATCTTAATTAACTGATATCTCCAATGGTCTGATATCCTTCCTTTTATCCTATGGCATATATGGCTTCACAGAAATGCCAGAATTCATAACAACAATGTTAAGATTCTCTACAAGGCAGACATTATAAAAAGAGCCATGAAATTTATAATGCTAACTGACAAAAGATCACCCAAATAGATTCATACTATCCAAATCAAATGGATCCCTTCCCTGTGGAATTTCTACAAGCTAAACATTGATGGAGCATGCCTAGGGAATCCGGGTAAAGGAGGTATTGGAGGAGTAATCAGGAATAGCTTAGGCAACTGGATCATGGGATACAGTAAATGTATACCATATTGTACAAATATATTCGCAGAAATCAGGGCTCCGGTCCAAGGCCTTTCTTTAGTCTTGGAAAACAACTTGTTGCCAATTGTAATTGAAACTGACTGTTCAGAGCTACTAAACCTCATTGCTAACAAGCCTGGACAATTTTCAAATTTACTTAATGATTGCAGGTTGCTATTACTTAGAGCAGGGAAGCCAAGACTGCAGCACATCTACAGGGAAGCTAATGGAGTAGCGGACTCGCTGGCTAAGCATGGTTGCAGTCTACCATCTTTTGAAAGCTTAAAGACTTATCATAATCCACCGCCCTTTATTTTATCTGCTTATGTAAACGACCGTGTAGGGACATTGTACTCTAGACGAGTCAAGACTGTTAATGCTCCTCTATATTTGAACTATGATACTTCAGTAGCCATGCTCTCTGAAGATATCAATATCTGTAATTAGGGGTGTTCATGGTGCGGTACGGTACGGTTTTAAGCTTATCGGTAACGGTATATCGGTTAACGGTATGTAATTATGTAAAACCAATACCGTACCGATAAGCTATTGGTTATCGCTTATCGGTAGTTAACGGTTCGGTAAATGGTATACCGAAGCCACAATAACCCAGATTTACGAAAGGAAGTAATCAAAGAAAGCTTGCTGGATTAATAAGAAATCTCACAAAAGCACATAAAAAGATTTAGCTTTACTCTTAAATGTACAACTTATAAACTTTTGTTACAAGCAGCAGCACAACCTATAGAAAAGAAAATTAGCCAAAAGAAGGTAAATTTCATTCGTATCTTCCATAAACAGACAACTATTAATATTACTTATATACATTAGCAACCTCAATGAAGGGATTATCATTTTACAGTAATGTTTCCTCCGCCAACATCTATGCACCTTCTGCAATGTTTTCTCCCCAACATTCTCCATCTTAGAATGTTGTAATGACAAATTCAAAATGGGCCAGACCTCATATGTTTGTAACTACAAATAGCCACTAGTAGCAATAATATTTATACTTTAACATATAAATTAATATACTAATCATAAATACAATACATAAAAATTATAAAAAAAATCCTTATCGGTTATCGGTACGGTAACGGTAATGATATATAGAAACCGTTACCATACCGATATCTTATCGGTATTAGAAATTTATACCATTACCGAACCAATAACCGTTATACTGATACCGTTATGCTTATCGATAGCGGTAACGGTTCGGATATCGGTACCAGTTCGGTTTTGCACACCCCTATCTGTAATAGGACCTAGCTATGTTTGTGATGAATAAAAGTCTTTGTTTACCAAAAAAGAAATTAATAAGATGGTTTTAAAAAAAGAAGAGAAAATATAACATCACTATAACGATCATTTGGAAGAAAATATAATGTTTCCATACACATTCATTTTTGCAAGCACATTCTTGTCTTTTCACGGTAGTTCATATCACTACGGGTTTCATTTGAATTTTAATTATTGGTTATCAGAAATCCATTGATTACATTAAGTTCAACTGCCTGTGCTCATTAAAGTAGAAACATTTTTTAGTAGACTTTTTAATTTCAAAAGTTTGAATTTGATATCTATTATTAAAAGTGGAGGGATCTCATTCATTTGATAAACACTAACTAAATTTTCAGATAACTCCTTTTCCGAGATTGACAATCATAAATAAACTGAAATGCAGATCTCCACTTTCTTGAATGTTCTTTTCTTTTTGTTTCGCCTCTTCTAGCGCCTCGAATTTCCCTTTTGTCAATTTCATTCTATATGGACGTCCATTTTAAAAAAAAAAAAAAAAAGAATTGTGCTTTATTTATTCTTTTGAAAAGCTTTATTGATGACAAATCGATGGATATTCCTTATCTAGCTTTTTATTTCTATAGAGATGCCCCATTAAAATAGATTGAATGCTTTCCAGCTAGAAAAGAAAAAAAATAGATGGAAAAACTTTAAACTTTTCATGATGAAATGATAATATGCTTATTTCAAGGGCATGTTCTCATTACTTTGTTTTCTTCACATAGTTACTCATTTTTAATTTGATCAAGTTTATCATATTTTTCAATTAGTTTCTCTTCATTTCAATACATTTTGCAAGTTTCTTTACGTTCTCGTATTCACAAACTTCAGATTTACTCATTAATTTATTAGATGTCCTTACTTGACCACTTAAATAGTGTTTTTTTTTTCAAAACTGTTTTATTTTGTTTTACTAAGAAGTTTTAAAGAGTAAACCAAACTAAAATGTTACTACTATAACATTTCTATCAATTTTCAGGACGATGGCAAATGCATAGTACATTCTCTAAATTGCAAGACTTTAAGGTTGAATATGCATGTCATTTTATAAGAATTATGTTGTGATTATTCTATCTTTAATGAGACTTTAGGGAGAAAACTCTTTGGCATAAGGAGCACTTTATCTTTGCTAGTAGGTCCACGAAATGCAAGTTCAGAATTAATTTAAGTACATACCACATTGTTAAACTGAATAAAACAATTCTTTCAAATCTTCTTTTTGTGAACTTGGAGTGCAAAATTTGTCAACTTAATTATGATAAGCAAACAGATCTTCTTTTTTTTTCTTTGTTTCTTTGTCGATATAGGCTAAGTGGAGAATGTAGAAGAACTGGATGATGCTCAGTTCCACATTCCAGAGGTTCCATCATCCCATGTTGGAGCGCACAATTTTATGTGGAAAAAAATTAGAGGATTAAATTAAAATTAAAATTTACTATAACCTAATTAAGGTGTGATGAACAATCTTCGTTGTAGGAAGTCGTTAGCAGGAGGTGCAAATGTGGAAAAAAAATATATTGGTGGATCATGAATTGAAAGGTAAAGAAATGCAAAATATAAGATAAATAAAATATTTTAGGGGTAAATTTGAGCACTTATTCTAATTTTAATGATTTTTGTACCATCACACATATCATGTAGTGAAATTGTTCAAAACTATCTAAATAGCTTAATTAACTTGTATTATTATCTATTATACTTGAGTTCATTTATATCCTTATAACCAAATTCTCATATTTTAATATTTCCTCCATATGAAATAATTAGATAAAAATTATAAAATATACCAATATTATACAATTTTTAAAAAATATCAATACTTTTTTATATGTATATACATTTCCAACAAAACTAATAAATTAGGGTTTCTTCACCATCCTTCTTTCTGCCCCAGCCCATCGCTACCAGCCCGCCACCACCGGCCGCTGCCACCAGCCACCAGAATTTTTTATTTTTATTTTTGGATCTAAAAAATGAAATGCACATATACACATTGATTTCTCTTTGAAAATAAACTTGCAACATACATATAAACAAAAAATACATGTAAATACACACAAATTTTTTTTTTTTTAAATACACTACACGTACTCACACATGCATACAAGGATCTACAAATCTACAAATTAAACATACAAATTTATGTATGTCACACATACACTTGACATGCACACAAAAGTACATATAAAAAATACAAATATATACTCAGATATACACGTTCATACATTGATATACATACAAACACTTGTGTGCTTGAAAAAAATACATGTATATACACGAACATACAGATACATGCACCTACAGAAAAACTAACCATACACTTACTTCCACCTTCAAACAACCACCAACAACCACTTTAATCACCAAAATATGCAGATACATGGAAATACAAAGGTGTATACATACATACATACATACATACATATATATATATATATATATATATATATATATATATAAAGAAGGAGAAGAAACAAATCAGAATCAGCAGCTTCGACGACGTGTAGCAGCAGAAGCACCGCCACTCTGGTGACGGAGCAGCGGCAATGGGATGACGCAGGGGAGTATAAAAAGAGTAGTGGCAGCGTCACGTCGTTGTGGTTCGTCAGAGGAATAGATCACCGGCGATGGGGAGGGGGGACAGCGGGAGGGTGTGTGGGTAGGTGGAGGAGGGGAGACAAAGAAAAAGGAAGAAGTTAGGATTTTGGTTAGAGAAAAAATGAAAAATGAGAAAATGATATATTTTGTAAAAATTATACAAATATAATATTTCAATAATATCGATATTTTTTATAATATTCGCTGCTTAATACGTCAAATAGTGTAAAATTTCAATTTTATATGGTCAAACTTTGGCCTTTTTCCATGTCCTTTAATTTCTGTTACCCAATTGAACAATTTTGTACCATATGTGGCGTTGGAATTAAAAGAAACTGGTTTTATTTATTCATATATTACGCTTTTGTTCTGTCCCTTATAATTTGTTTTTATGTTTATAGAAAATTAAAGAACATAACGAAATATATATTTACCAAAAATAAAAGTAACAGTACAAAGAAACAGAATATTTTGTTTCCATCCATTCCCATAGGCCTAAAAAGGAAAAAGAAAATGTCCGAGTAGGGACAAAATTTGTAAACGTGCAGAATCTTATTGCTTTGACCATAAGCTAAGCCACCTATATATAAGACGCAAAGAGGTGTTTCAAAATTGCACAAAACTTTATATTCTTTGTGAAACCCCTTGACAAAATGGCAGCAGAGGAAGGACAAGTCATTAGCGTTCATTCGGTTGATGCATGGAATGAACAACTCCAAAAAGGCATTGATACCAAAAAACTGGTAACACGTTGTCTTTATTACTTCTAATTAATTCCAACGTTGTTTTCCTTTTGCCTTTTGGTTATATAATTAATGATTTGTTAGGAATTTTTGTTGTATGTTATGTATGGATCAGATCCAGATTTGGCCTGTTGTCTCTATATCCATTGATCTTGGCCCTGTGCTTTCTGTCAACCAACACAACCTTGTCTGTGTTTTCACGTTGATGATTGAATTCTTTTGCAATGGACATTTCTTGCTTTTGACAATCTAAGATAGATTTTATACCCAAAAAAAATGAAAAAAGTATAGGAAGAAATAATCCTTCATACTTTGGCTCACCCATGTTACATCTAGCTAGAGCGTTCTAGAATGTCAAAATGTCCTCTAATAAAGAGGCTTTCACCAAATGGACACGAGAACAAAAGTTAATTTTCTTTACAATTATTTCAACCCTTGCTTCATACGGTTTGCTTTAATTAACCAATGTAGTAAATTTTTAATATTACAATGATTTCATAGTCGATCATATATATACCTTGAATATTATATTAGATACAATAAGATACGATTGTAAAGCTTTTGGTTTGATGATTGTTCTTTCATATAAATATTGTCTGCCTGATTGCTCTACGCAAGATCATTCTCTGATTGCTTCTAATACCAATTTTCCATTATTAAATCATGGATTCCATCTAGATAAGTTGCTTTCATTTGTGAGCACGGAAACACAAGCAAGTTCTATGTATGGCCGGTGTATTTTCTATTTCCTTTGGATTCTATCCTTTAATTTGCTCATAACTACTATTGCAGATTGTTGTTGACTTCACCGCATCCTGGTGTGGTCCCTGTAAGTTCATTGCTCCATTCCTTGCAGAGTTAGCCAAGAAGATTCCTACTGTTACTTTCCTGAAAGTGGATGTCGATGAATTGAAGGTAAAACTATTGAACCAAACATTTAATACGTTTGGTGACTTATATAACCAAACCCCATTAATGTTACCTAACAAACATCTTAGGAATTACTACATTTCATGGTATATTAGTACTAGTGGTCTATTTATAAATATTGATGTCTTATTTTGTTGTCGCAGTCGGTAGCTACTGATTGGGCTGTGGAAGCAATGCCAACATTCATGTTCCTCAAGGAGGGGAATATTGTTGATAAGGTGGTAGGAGCCAAAAAAGAAGAGCTGCAGCAGACCATTGCCAAGCACATTAGTAGTAGCAGCTCATCAGCCTAATATGTTTTGCTCTATGTTATATTTGTGCTTGGTTTAGTGAGCATCTATCTTAATATGGCCAAGAACTGATTTAATTTCTGTCACATACTGCGCCTCTGGATATTGCAAGTTCTAATTATAAACTCTATATTTCAGTCTGCCGTTTCTCATCTGATCAATAAGTCTATTTTGGCTTGTAATATAGTCCTATAGTGATCCGACCAAGTATAGTCTAGTCGATCACTAAGCAAATGATACAAGCGTGCATTGCATCATTACGGTCTTGTTTAAGGTCAATGCTACTGGTAACCAACATTTGAACTGCTGCTATCCAGTAAAATCTTCTTGTCCCAAAAAATGATGTTTCTTCGCACTGAAAGTGAAACATCGGTTCAATTTGTATAATAGAAAACAATAAAAAATCAACATCAGCCACATCAGAAGGGTTCAGACCATAAAGGAATGGACATAGGGTTCTAGCTGAAAGAGGCAGTTATACCTTTAGAAGAAATTAAAACACTATGGCGTGCCCATGTACTCCTTTGGAGTATTAACATGCTCATCTCTCATGGCACTAGTTGCATGAAAAGGAAACAGAACATGGATGCAAATACACATTTCCATTGAATTTTTGCTACCAACTGCACAATACAGACGACTTCTATGGGTCATACTAGGATCCGTTCCTAATATGACCCAAGGGGTTTGGTTTTCCCCAGAAAGACGAGCTATCACACGGATTAAACAGTCCATAACGATGCTTGTCTGGTCCACATTTCCAATTTAAAAGCAGAATGGGACCAGACTGCATTCTAGATGAGAGCTGCATTTTGGAACTCCCAACATCTACAACTCATCTATAATATGCTATCTTCATAGAGTCCCCTTTGGCACCCAAATATAAAGACTACCTAATGAACTCATATTAGAAATCTTCCTCAAACATTAACAACGAGATTCATCAATTCTACTCCTACTTCCTATGCTCTCACACTTTATTCTTACCTTTCACTAGTCTTTTCCTCATGGGTGTACACTAAGTTATGCAATAGCTGAACATTTCTTTTCTTCTGTACTCTTCAATTCTGGGTAGATGTACATTGTGCTTCTACAGACAACCGCTTCAATACGTTGGGGCAGGGATCTCCGAAGTTGCTATTTGATATTGTCACAGCACAACTTTGGCGTCCAAGACATTTCTGGAAAAATAACAAGAACAAAATCCATGAGTGTTAAGAAGGTGACCTTGTAAGTGGTTGGACAAAAAGTCCACCCTTTATTCTCAGTCCCTTCAACAATGTTAATAAAATAAGACCGAAGGGTACCTTTTCTACGACATCATAAGAGCTAGGAGCATGGCAACGTCCTTGCTGGAAGCTCCCACAGGTTCCGAGAGGAGTTCCAAAACTCGCAAATTTAATTTTGGAAATAGATTGACCTGGAGCACATTGAATGCGGACTTTAGGTAGGTGAAACTCTTGCGTTCTGCCATAGTTCTCAAGCTGCCAATTCTTAATGTTTGGATGATATTCAGCAATATTGGCACAAACGTTGCTGACTGATCTCTTCACAAGAGAAATTCTTGTGGGATCTCCCCCAAGCTCTTCGAAGAGCACCAATAGATTTTGAGTTGGTTTTAACCAAGACCGAGGAACATGGTACCTGAAACAAGAATATATATAAATTGCCCGTGCAAGGAACTCCAATCTCCAGTTATTAGTGGTATATGAAGTATAAGAATGCAGTGTAAAACTGGGAAGAGGCAGTTTACCATTTTTGAGTTGGTTGCCCGCATCCCAATTGACATTTTGGAGGCCGAAAATTTCCGGAATAGTGACAACCGTTGCAATTTCCAGTAGCATATGCAGTCCAATATCTACCAATACTCTGGCCATTAATCCATACTTGACCTTTACCCATACTGCTCATGTCTAAAGCCAACGGCTCATCTCCGTCGGGTGTATTGAAGTAAGCCTGCAATATGATGAAGAGTTGTAAGATACTACAACACTTGCATCTTGGAATTTATTTCTTCTAATTTCATACCTTATGCCATGTTAAGGGCTGCTGTTTCTGTGCAATTAATGAACCCTGCATCCAGTCAACGGCAGAAATAGCATTTGGAGAATCAAGATTCATGGCCTCCCCCTTGAGTCCGACCTGTTAAATAGACCAAATTAGTGAAAAATGTTGCAGTAGAAATAATTGATGATTGAACAGTATTGATATAATTTGACCACCACCTGATATGTCCATCTTGCCCAGGACAAGTCCCATTTTCCCTGGTCAAGTCCATGAATTGCAACAGGACCCAGCACTCCGGTGTTCCAAGTTTCAAAATGTCCACCGATATTCTTCAGACACAAACATAAAAATTAAGATTTATTAAATTAATTGAAAAGTGGAAATAGCGTCTCAACACTGTAAATAGGTTACAAAATGTTTGCTTCAACATATCAGCAGTGGTGATGATAACAGCTAGTCACATGATGAACTGGATTCCCTTCGCTTCCTTTTTTTGTCAAACTTTTCTTATACCTTTTTATGGGAAAGATGAATTAGCATTATATACTTATATTCCTTCCACAAACGTATATAGCATAATAGCAATCAAAAGAAGTATGATGCCTCCTACAATGAAAGGTAAACAGTGTAAAGCCGTATTTGTCTGGTCCTCCTTAAGTTGCAATGCCTTTGCCAGCTCCAGTGAAAAGAAAGGGAATATTTCTTCTCATAATTTTAATGAGCTCCCTCTGATTTATTTCCTTCCGCCACAAGTATCTAAAACTAATCCTGGTACCAGCATTTGGTTCTTAACTTGTATCGTGATTAGTAATATCGCAGTTGATTAGTGATCCTGGTATGGGTTAGTGATGTTACACTTTTTGACCTTAATGGAAGCTACTGAATCTAGAAATCACTTTTATTTGCCTGAGATATTTGAATTTGAGCCCCCAGTGTTGTCTAGTGACAAGAGCGCAGGATTTCATGGGTTCGAACCTTGCTGCAAATAAAAGCCCGGTATCCAAGTGGAGAAGGTTAGAGGGGCGGACCTATTCCACCGAGTTTCGAATAGTGAGACGTGGCCTTGGGGATTTTTAGGTTATTGAAAAGAAATTATTTGAGTTTGAGTTGATCACAAGTATGCACGCTTTTTAGAAAGAGTGAGGGTGAGGATGGACTAACCGGCAGTCCGACAGCCACACTAAGCAGTGCAATTCTGTTTGCGCCAGCGCGAAGATTGACTTTTCCTTTAAATACGAATCTCCTATTCTTCCTCGTCCCAAATGCAGAACCTATAACATGTGTAGGATCATTCATCGAAAATTAGCCAAGTGTAAGCATACACCGTAAATAACTTTTGACGAAGTAGTACTGACTGCATTACCAGAGAGTTGTCCATTAATAAAAACATGGAGAGCATGGCCTGATGATTCAACTATAAGAGTAGGGAGCTCTCCACCATGCAAGAAGGACTCAGTTGAACCAATATCAACGCTGCACAAAGAGGAAAATACATGTCACATAAAGCTAGCAATTTAGGTCACAAGTCTTAAATGGAAAATAAATTCGAGGGTGGCCAGGAACACTGTGATTATATTTATTGTTTAGTACGGCTCGATTCAAAATAGAAATCGTGAGCAATGAGGCACACGCCTAAGTGCCACATACACTGAAGCATGTAAATTTGACATTTTGCACTGGTAGGCAATGCAAAATCAGGAATATGTTTAACAGCTCAGATGCCATACTAAACTCACCTTGTAATATACCACAAATAGTCACTTGTATCTCTGGTAACGTTTATTTGCTCCAAGAGACCGAAAGATCTAATTGATGAGCTGTCATCCAATGCAGATATATCTTCATTGTAACTCTCCCAAGATAATAGATCTGAATTAGTTGGTAGCATTTCCATCTTTGATGTTTGAACTCCAACCTACACGCAGAATTCGAAAGCAGTTAAGCAAGTAGCATACTGGAACTCTATATTTCAGAAGAAGCTGAAGCAGTACTATTGGATGCAAAAGTTCCCAAGCAGGTGAATTACGTACTTTGGCTGTGTTGAAGACTACGTTTCTGCAGTCAGGAAGGATGCTAATGGACCAAGGAGGCAAATTATAGTGCATGTTATTGAACATTACTCTAGCAGCAGATTCCCAATCATTATTTGACAGGAAAGCTGCACAATCCCCAGTCTCTGAAGAGTACACATACGCCTACAGTAACATACAATGTCAATGAGAAACTGCAGATCATGAACCACGAGAACGGATTAATGATGCTAATTCAGAATCCTATACCTTCTATTTGTATAAGGTATGGTAATAATGCAGAATTCTATACCTGTTGAAGGTTTCCTAAGGATGTGACGGTTGGATCTGCAGAAACTAAGGCTTTCTCACACTTCTTGACAGCTTTATGAAGCTCCTTGAGATGACCATATTTTGGCTGTCTGATCAGACCTGCCAAATGAAAGGGGCATTGAGAGTTATTCTCTTTTAAGTGATATGACAAGTGACAAAGTAAATTAGCTTTTTCAGCACACACAAATTAGAGAATTAGAGAAAGGAAGATACAAGAAATGTTTATGGCATGAGATATCGGCGATGAAAACGGTTTCTTTCGACCATTTTACAATTTCTAAGACCAACACAACGAGGAACGAGAAAACTAGAGCTCTACACTCACCGTACTCATCAATTGGAGCATCATAGTCATAGCTAGTAGTGATGAATGGGCCTCCTGCAGAGCGTCCAAAATTGGTGCCCCCATGGTACTGTTAGGCAAACAGGAGGAAATGTTGTTACCAAATGAGACTTTAGTCGTGCTTTCAGAAACGAAATATTATAACTTTTCCTACACCACGCATTTGTCAAAATAGTTTAAAGTAAACTAACCATGTAATAGTTAACAAAAGATCCTCCTCTTTGTATAAATTGAGCTACAGCGAATGCCAAATCCTGAACTGGCCTCTGATGAAGGGTACCGCCAAATTCCGAGAACCTTACAATTTATTGAAAAAGTGAGTCAAACATGACCTGACCTATAATATAATCAAAACTTAAAGGAAAAGACAAGATCACATACCAACCACTCCAAGCTTCAGTCCAGATTGTGGGTTTGTATGGTTTGTTTGGGAAGAAATTATCACAATAGAAGCCATTACATGTGTTGATCTGTTATCAACAGCAACAAAAAGTTATTAGAGATGTTAGGAATTGTTTGAAAGACATTAAGAGTAGACCTTTGTAAAGATTTTATTAGAAACTAAAGCAAAATAATAGAGGTTCAAGAGGAGCAAAAACAGTTTGGTTCATGCTAGAAGTAAACTAATATTACACTGATATCGTAAATTTACACTATCAGGTTACTTAAAAGCTAATTACATGTAACTTTTATAGCAAGCATTAAATTGCTAAATGTTAGTAATTTACTTTTTACAATAGGCAAAACCTAAGGAGATATGTGATATTTTTCACTATGTTGATGTATATAAGTTAAACTAAAACTAGACAGATGTTATAGTAACGGTCCAAATGTTATGCCAAATGAAGCGCTCGAAGCTCTAAGAACTGAGTATGCTTACCACAGGATCAGGGGCATCTTCTTCCTTGCACATCACCCAGGGGACACCTGTGTCCAATCCAACTGCCATATTTGCAGCCCATGTTGCATACTTATGGCCCGGTTCTCCAATAGCCTTGGCTTGCGGCCCATACTCATTCTCAATCTGCAATAGCAGATCAGACAGAAATATTTTATTAGAATTATAACTAGTCTTAGTGGAAATTGACTTCAGCAAATACAAGAACAGTGTAATGAACAAATTGAAGAACAAAAAATCCTGAAAAACATACCTGAGAGAGTATAATTGGACCACCCTGAGACTCAAAAAGATTATGACTCTTCATCAAGTTAACAATTTTCTCAGCATACCCTCTCATTGCATTCTATCATGACCATAAAACAAAAATTAAACTTTCATTAACAATACACCATATAAAAATGATAAATCTTCTTCAAATGCTTCTCTTCCTTTTTGTTTTCTTTAGGGGGGGAACTGATACCTTAAAAGGTTCATTATCTGCTCTGAATTTAATGCCTGGTACATATTTCAACCATACTGGAAACCCCCTGTGGAATTGACAGTAAAATTAGTGAAACAGGAGCACAAAGCATTCAGTCGTTCAAGCAGGGTCCGTGGAGACCGCACCCCAAGGGGTATGACAGTAAAATTAGTACAAGTATAAAATGCCATTTAGTAAGAAAGTAGATCTAATGAAGATAAGAAGAAAAAGAAATGTACCCAAAATTCCACTCAGCACAAACATAAGGACCAATTCTAAGATGAGCATAGAGGCCTGCTTTTTGAATTGTCTTTACAAACCTCACCAAGTCATATCTTCCTTCAAAGTTATACTGAAAAACCACACACAGAATATGAAAAAAGATTCAATCTTTAAGCACAAGACATGACTAAAAACAAGCTAATTGTACTTAAACAAGAAAGAACTGAAGTTACATTGCCAGGAGAAGGCTCATGAACATTCCAAAAGACATAAGTCTCAACCACATCTAGTCCTCCTTCTTTTGCCTTGTTTATTAGATCTTCCCACATCTACAAAAAACCCACATTTTGAACCTCACTTCATTAATTCACAGTAAAAAACAAGAAAGAAAGTAGAGTACAAAAGGGCAGGACAGCCCGTGCACAAAGCATCCGCAGTCACACCATGTCCGGAAAAGGGCTGCACCCCAAGGGGTGTGCATCAGTGACTGTTTTCACAGCTCGAACCTGTGACAACGGTACCAGTTGTTCCGAGGTGCCCCTTCATAGCAAGTAGAGTACAAATGAACAAGAATTGGAATATACCTCAGGGGTGCTTCTAGGATAATGTATAGAACCAGAAAAAAGCAATCTTCTTTGGCCATTAATCACAATAGCTTTCCTATCATAACTAACATCGCATTGAACAAATTCTGAACTAATAAACAACACCATACACCACACTAAAACCCACTTCACAACTGAGTTAAACCCCATGATTCCACTTCCCTTTTCTTACAAACACATTCAAGAACACAACTTTCAAGAATGTGGCTAAAAAGTGAAAATAATGTGGAGGGTAAAGGCTAAATTTGCAATGTAGGTACACTGCTAGTGTCCAAGAATTTGCCTCTTCCACTCCACACACCTTAGTTAAAACAATAGTAATGCAAGCTTAGGGAAGTGAAGTAAATGCAAGTTATATATAGAGACAGTTGTAATGTAATGTAGTGTACAGCTTTGAATACACTATTGCCAAGAGAAAGTCATCAGTGCGTGACTGTGAGCTCAACACTCAAAAAGTAAGATAATTAATTTAATATACTATAGTAAGTTTTGTTTAATAATTAATAAAAGCACCTATGGTATAGTAGTAAAAGATGCTGACAAACAGAAAAAAGAACAGGAGTATCATGTGTAAATCTAAGGAGCTTTTCCACTGTTTTCTTTTTCTTTTTTTTGGATGTCTTTTTATTTGTTGAAATTAAAGCTAAGGTTGGTAAAAGTCACTAATAAGAGCACGCCACTATCACATGATAACTGGGTTAGATACACGTTACGAGTTTAAATTTTATATAAATAATAAATTAGTACTTATCTGTTCATTATAAGTGATTAATTTTTAATTTTACGTCCATTAAAAAAATATTAATTACGACGTACTATATCCATAATTAATTTATTTATTAAATGTAAAAGAACAAATTATTATTTTTTACCTCTTCGATAGCAAAGACAGTATGATAAATTTAAATAGTTTTGCATAGTATTTTAATTTGACATTTATTTTGAAATAAAAAGGTGAATTATGATCACTTCTTTTGAAATGATGGGAGTATTTAAATAGAATAAGGACATAAGAATAAGTCTATTATCCACTAAATTTAGTATTTATCGTCATTGATTCTAAATGATTTTTCATTAATGAAATAGAATTAATTAAGTGTAAAGTTTGAAAGGAGGGAGAGAGTGAATTTGGCGCAATAATGGAAGGAGTGCAGGTTTTTCGGGGTCATTATTCAATTAGACCGAAATTGGTGGCTAGATTTATTTTTCAAAATCTTTGTTGACAAATTTTTTTTAATGTTTTGTAGATAAGGAGTCGTGTTTTTAGGTATTTGTTACAAGAAGCAATGATATTCTGTAAACCTGTTTTCCTAGCTGTCACCGCAGCAAGTCAAACACTCAAACTATACATGTGATATTTAGATCCACAGAATTTTAATTTGAGGTCTCATTTAATTGTTATTAGCTGACATTTAGTCAAAAATGAAATTTCTGATTCTTATCTGACCTAACGAGTATATTCTAAATGGTTTGAAAACTTAAAGTGTCGAATCACATAGAATTGTTTAGTGGAAGGATCAGTTTCACTTGACCTTTGTTGTCATTGATTAGGAAGTTTCCTAATCATTTTTGTTGTTCGAGTGACAAGACAGAACTTCATTTTCGTTTTACATAATATTAAGTGCTGCTGAGTTAAGAGTTTATAACCATAGCATATATATAATGAATTGGTTTTGATCATATAAATAAAGATTCTACAAAGTTTTCTTTTATTAAAAAAAACTTAAGCTTGGTACAAATTATGAGTCGAGATCAATATCATGAAAAACTTTAATTGAATCAAGTAAAATCTCAGAAGCCCAACAAAACAAGTCCAAAAGTTTCTTCTTTTTTCCTCATTTATTTACCTTGTAAAATTAGTGTTCCCAATATGGAACAATATGAATATACAAGTTAGTGAATTGTTTTGCATTATGGGGGAATTACTAACTACTAAGTAGTATTTGAGTGTCAAATATCGTGATTTACCAGAAGCAAAAAGCGCAAAGAATGTGAAAAGAAAACGACATATAAACTTGTTTTGAAGCCAATAGAGACGTGGAAGCTTTCTTAGACTCTATTAGTTGCACCTCTACCTCTTACTTGTCATGTAAACACAAATGTGAAGCCCGGCCCTCACCGACACAACCATTACTACTAGCTACTAGTATACACGAATATGATTTGTGTCAAAGAAAGAAGATAGTCTATGTGTCGAAACTTAAAAAGTAATCTATTCTTACTGTTCCAGTCAGTAGAGTGCTAATTAAATGAAATGCTTAAGCTAGAGATAAATGGTAGTTTAGGTAAATATTTGTGTGATTAAAGCTATTACTAAGTATCTTTTGTAAAGACTACAGAGTGCATAAAACCTTGAAATATAGAAAATGTAAACCTATGTACAATAGCAATTATTCATTCACAAAATTGTTTGGCCCTACTGATCGAATTGGCACCACAGCTATAACCCATTTAGAAGCGTACTAGTACGTGTGAAGTTGCTTGGACGCCCTGTGGTATACAAAAACCTTTATGGTCAGTCATTTTCATTCATTTCAGAAGAGTAAACCTCAATACTTGCTCTCTCTACCCTTTAGCAATAACTACTGCTCTTTTATAACCTACTGCAATGCAGTGGGCAGAGTTACAGCTTGCCACTATTTTCATGGATGTCGTTTTTCCAATGCGTGATGCACTGTCAGAAGCTCACCTCATGTCATTTTCTAGTTAGTACAGTAATATATAGCTCAAGTGCTGTAATATAACAACCTTTAAGTGTTGGTAACTGGAATTAAAATTTGATTTTTACTTTGTATGAATATAATGGTTTTCTTAAGTATATATACACAGCGTGTGTTAAATATACGTACTGAGCTATGCCGAACCGACATTATCAAGTCTCTATCTGCCGTCTCATGAGATGCCATGGCATTCAACAAGAGCACCAGCTAGCTACTGTCACTTCTTACAAATGAGTGTCAAACTTCTCTACTATTTTTCTAATCACAAAGCACTACTAACACATGTCAAGATTCAAGCAGAAAAGGCCATTATACGTAATATGAAAACTTAAATGGTGGGAGCAACTCTAAAGTTTAAAAGCTATTCCACCAACTAAAGTTTCGTTCTTGTGTTGTCCTTTGTTCTTTATATTGTTATTTAGTTTTTTAAAAATTTATTTTTTATCTTACGCTGAAGTCCCCATAGGGCCCCAGAACTAAGCTAATTTGCGTTAGTCAGAAAGTAGCACTATATGGTTACACATTCTAGATTAATTTTAAATTGCATGAGCATATAATGGAGCAGAATTTTATGTTTATGAAATTTAAACATTTACATGAATATATATAGTTCTCCTCCACCTGAAACATAGCATGAAAAATCGCAACGCTTTCATGCGATGTTGCTATTCCCTATCATAAAAGTCGGATTGTGATAACATTATTTCATAGTAATATGAGTAATAAGTTTTAAAATGTATGAGTGGTATAGCTTATTTTTTGCAATAAGGCGAGCATCCCTAAACTATAATATCTTGGACTTTATGTACTACCTCTGTCCTAAAATAAGTAGTTATTTTTTACTTTTTGGTATTTCAAAATAAGTGTTAATTTTGGAATATCAATGCAAAATTACTCCTATCTATTTTTATCAATATTTTCATTGCTATCAAAGAGGTAAAAAGTGATAGATTTATTCTTTTCATATTTAACAATGAAATAAATAAAGGCGGTTAGGTAGAATAAATATAGTAAACAAGAGGATACAATCAATAGAATACAAAATCCTACTGTTATTTGTTGCCCCATTTATCTTATTTCCTGTCTCGTCACTTTTTCAAGTTTTCGTTTAGTCCGAATCCAATTTAGCTCAAACTTCACTTTGATACAAGCAAATTGTCAATTAAACCTGATACAAATTTGATTTGTTGTCCTACCCAGATTTAGGTCAATACAAATTGGTGCCATCTGTGGGGATCTGGTAATAACGTTTGTTCTGAAAATCGTGATTTTGACTTTCTACCGAAAACAAAATGGAAGACACTGTCAATGACAATATAACTATTCAAATACCTGACTAGACAGTGGGCCTAACCGAGACCAATGGTGGCACCCCATTACAACCAACTGGCTCGACACCACCCGTTAGCCCCATTCCAACAAGCACTTCAGCTCCATTAGTTGGGTTGACCCCCCAAGCGGATCAACTCCTCCAATCGGTCTGACGCCTCCCGTAGGAGCATTGATAGCTGAACGAATGTCTTCAAATTCCGTCGACCTCTTCAACCAGTTCATGGGGAACTCGCTGCAACAAATACGAGAGCAAGCCGCCGTTCAAGCAGCCACGCAAGCTCAATTTAATGAGCAGTTTTGGAGCTCTTTACAAGCTCTCGCTGGGAACGGGAGAATCCATTCTTTCCTCGGTGACGTTCCCTTCACGATGTTTAATAAAGGGAACAATGCTACTACTCCTATTGGAATAAACACGGGGGGACTCCCAAATGGGACTTCATCTGGGGTCTCGGGGACTATACCCCCCCCCCCCCCCCCCACACAACGTCACAAACGAGTGTCGCATCTGATTTCAAAAAGTGGAAAAAGAAGTTCGAGGCCAGCATGGTGAAATGACTCAAGAACGTGCCAGGGGTCCGTAAAACCCAACGAGCACTAGACATTGAAAAATGTTGCCAATTACCCTTCAAGTCTGAAGCTGCTCCAGCGGCTGTCCCAAAGCATTTCAAATTACAAATTCTGAATAAGTACGACGGGACCACGGACCCAGTTGACCATATTACATAATACATGGCTATGGTCAAAAGCAACAACCTAACCCTGATTGAAAAGGAATCCATGTTCTTGAAGAAATTCGCCGACACCCTGGAAAAAGGGGCGTTGCGTTGGTACAAGCTCCTCCCTTTGGAGTCCATTTCCAGCTTCGACGAGTTGGCAAACATGTTCATTAAAGCTCACATTGGGGCTCAAAATATCCTCAAAAGAAAGGAAGACATCTTTGACGTAAAACAAGGATACCTCGAGCCCATCAAGGACTTCCTTGAGCGCTTTCAAGCCGAGATGATGGACCTACCAAAAATGGATGACAGTCTGGCAGTCATGAGTTTTGAAAAGAACCTTAATGTAAGCAATTCAGAGGCTGCGGCTGAGCTGAAGAAAGAACTCCAGCAGTGGGAAGCCAGAACCTGGGATGAATTGCACGACCGAGCCACAGCAAAGATCAGGCTCGAGGAAACAGAGTGGAGAAGAACGGGACGAGGTCATTCCTACCGAAGTCGATTCGAATCCTCTCGATGCACCGACGTGTCACGAGGGAATTCAAAAGGACGGTATGAACCATACAACGGAGCTCAAAGGCAACACGCAAGCCAACGCCTCGGAGGGAATCAACACGTGAGCCAAAGGCTCCGCGAAAAAGCTGGATCATCCTCCAACCAAAAGCCTTCGGGCTCATATTTGCTACCCAGGGAGAAGGATCTGCCTCGAATCTCTGAGTACAATTTCAGTACATCCACTTCCGAGCTAGTGAACGCGATCAAGGGAATGACTGATCAAAGAGTGAGGCTACCCAAAGACATGAGAACGACCCCGAGCAAGAGGGACCAAACCCAACATTGTGAGTTTCACATGGACTACGGGTATACAACCGAGGACTGTAAGGCATTGCGTCTCGAGGTGGCCCATTTCCTCAAAAAGGGGTGTTAGTAGAGTACCTGACTGACAAAGGGAAGCACAATTACTCGAAGAACAGGAGGGATGAGCAACCACCTCGAGCACAGTCACCAAGAAGGGTAGTGAATGTCATCACCGGGGGCTCGGAGGTGAACGGAGTAAGCTTTGCTGCGGCGAAGAAAGTGGAAAAATCATCCATTACAGCGGAGAAAAGAGTAAGAGCTGGTGAGTCGAGCAGGGAGATGGTATTCAGCAAAGAAGATTGAGATGGGATGATTTTCCCCCATCACGACGCACTAGTGATCACGCTCAGGATCAACGATTGCGATGTCAAACGAGCTTTAGTTGATCCAGGCAGCTCGGTGAACATCATCAACTATGGCGCGATCAAGAAGATGTAGCTGAAGGACCTAGTCGTCCCAAAGGCGACCATACTGACATGGTTCAACAACTCCACCGAGAAGACTTTGGGAGAAATAACCCTCACGACTACTGCAGGGGAGTGAACAAGCAAGCTACCTTCCAAGTTATGGCCGGGGACATAGCCTACAATGTCATTCTTGGAAGGCCCTGGATCCACGAGATGGAAGTTGTGCCATCCACCTTGCATCAAGTGATCAAGTTCCCAACTCTATGGGGAGTAAGAGCCATCCAAGGAGAACAATGAATAGCACGAGAGTGTTATTCAGTCGCAATGAAGAGTATGGTTGTCCCGAATGGGCCAAGAAAATAGAAACGACCAAAGACTCAACAACTGGGGACTTCGTCAGGCAAAGCCCTCGAAGCACGATCAATTGACTTACTGAAGGGTCACCCTTGGGACTTGCTCGAATAAATTCATGCTATCCTAGTTCTTTTCTCCTAAGACCTGTTAGAGCCAGGCATCTATGGTAATAAAGACATGAAAATTTGATCAATGCAATAAACTTCGATTCATCATCCTTTTATTCTAACTTGAGCATGCATAGCTAGTCATAAGTTAAGCCTACGGCTCGAGGGCGAGACATCGTCCAAAGCTAGCTCGAAACAATGAAAAGTCTTGCAAGCAAATTCATAAAAGGAATTTCCATTAATAAAAAGGCTCGAAGGCCCCAAATATTTACAAGGCAAACGACACAAAAACCTTAAACAAAAAAGAAACAAAAGCCCTACTCTAAGTCTTCGCTTCGGAGTCATCACCTCCCTCGTCCGAACTCTCACTGCTCGAGGGGAGATTTTCCATCAACCTCTGGGCCACAGCAGCGTCGTTCTCGATTTTGGCGATCTCAGCATTAAGGTCAAACCCGTCGCGGCATTCCTTTAGAGTCTTTAGCCTTGTCTGAATAACAGCTCAATTCTTATCAGCTTTGGCCCGAGTCCTCCTAACTCTCCGTCTCGAGGAGAAAGATTCAGCCTTACCTCTTAGAAACTTGACCTTGCTCTCGAGCTGACTCTTTTCTTTGGCCAACTGCTCTTTCTGCGCGGCTATTTCATTCATCTTAAGCATATTTTGCTTTAATTCGTCATGAAACTTTTTGGCCCTTTCACTAATAGCTGACTGAGCCTCGTTCCTTACTCTCTTCAACTCAGCGTCACAAAGCTCCTTCAAACGGGCCATTTTCCCCTCGATGTCAGATTTAGCGTCGATGGCCTTGGTCATCTCGAGGTCAGACTTGTTGGCAGCATTCTTAGCTTGCTCCAGCTCGAGCCTTGCGCTCACTAGCTCTCTCTCGAGACCACTCATATGGGTCTCAAGACCCGCTCGCTCTCGCCTCCAACCAACCCTTAACTGACGAAGCTTTTCGTCCCCACTACACTCTATCTCGGCAGCTCTGATAGAGTTGATGTAACATTACAGAAAAAAATTCTAAAAATCAGAGAAAGAAGCAAAACGACCAGTTGAAAAGAGAAAGTTAGGGAAAACATACATGAATGGCATGCTGAGCAGCTTTAGCCATCAAATCAGAAATAGGAGACTCCTTGAGACGATCGCATTCCTTAGGACCTAGAAGTCCACGGAGTCTGATCGGGACTTGGATGTCGCTATCAAGAAGACAAAGCTCGGAGAGAATTTCAATGTAGCGAAATTGCCTCCAAGAAGACGCATCAGGAGCAGGCTCGGAGGCGGCCCGAAGGGCCCTATTCCCCACTCGAGATGGCCCAGCCTCGTCCATTTTTGTTTCCGCTGAAGGAGGGGGATGAACTTTCCCTATGTATTTATCAGCAACCTGAACTGGTTTAGGCTCATGAGTAGAGGGAACTAAAATCTCATCTTGTCTTAACCCTGCCTCGCCAACAGAAGTGAGCTCAGGAAACGGGAAAGGCTCCAATCTAGCCCGCGTCGCTTTCGGAGCTTCCCCCGAGGTCAACTCTTTCCTCCTCAGAATTGAAAGAAGAAGGGAAAGAAATGATAAGCGTACCAAACAAAGAAATTGGTGAAAAAAAGAAGAGAAGTACTCAACCTGTCTTTGCCTCAGAGTCCGGCGACCCCTCGGAAGCCGTTTTCTTCTTCTCTTTCCTCTTTTCACCCTTTCCACTCGAAAGGTTCCCGATCAAATCCTCGAGGGCAATCAAGGCATCCCCAACCTCGGGACCTCCTCTTTCTTGTCTTTCTTCCATTTTTTCTCCTTCGGCGCAGTGATCGCCCTCTTAGGGAGCCCTACAACAGAGAAACAACAGTGAGGCCATGAAGCTTAGGGCCTCAGAAAACTAGATTGAACTCAAAAGATTGAATGAAGGATAACTCACCATGCCGTTTACAAGCCCATTGGTTCTCACTCAAAGTGGCCAAAACCCTCCACGACTTCTTTAGCCTAGGTTAGGCATCAATAATGGCCTGAACCCACTGAACCAAGTTCTTTGTGAGAGCAATCGGGACCGCCTCGGCTAAAGGAATAAGAGCAAGGAGTTAGAAAAGAGAAAAAGTAAAACAAAATAAACGAAGGAGGAAACACTTACGGGCTCGATTCTACCTCTCGGGAAAATCAGGCTTCAAGGAGATAAGGTCGGTGGGCAAGAGAACGAAGCACTCGTTCCACCCACGGTCCTCGAGATCTTTGCTTTTCGTAATCAGCGAATACGAGCCCCTATTGTTGAGCTGGACGACCCCATCCTTGTGAAGGGTGGGGGAAAAAAGATACAAAAGATGATCGAGGGTGAAAGGCACCCCCGCTAATTTACTCAAAAATTTGAGACACTGGACGTGCCTCCATACCCCGGCTCCAATCTGGGCTAGGCACACTTGGAAGGTCTGGCAAAAATTGTCCAACACCTCGGGGATAGGGAGAGAGAAACCAATCGTGAAAGGATAAGGTGAAAGCGAAGGAACGCCCCTCGACTCGATCGCACACTCGGCTCTCGGGGGCAGGGTTGTCAACCCTTACCTCGGCCCCCCAGTTGCAATCAGAGTGAACCAAATGAATGTTCGTCTGAGTAATCAAGCTCGACGTATCCCCCACAAGAATGTTCCTTCTCCTCCTGACCTCCGATTCAGATTGCAGCTGCATGTTCGAAAGATCAATCTTTGAAGGAATAGTGTGGCGAGGCTTAAGTTCCAAATCGTCGGAGAGAAGTTCCTCGCCGCCCACATCCTTCGTGGCAACCTCTTCCTCCTTCGCCGTAGCTACTCCAACGGTCCCAGCCATAGAAGAGCGATGTTCTTGATCCACACCGCCGGGACAAATAAGATCCTCCATGTTGAAGTCAGGAGGGACAACAACATTCAGCGGTTCAGGGACATTAACCAGTTCCCCACCAACAATCACGGTGCCCACAAAGGGAGGTGGAGAACGTGATGAATCTTGTTGGGACATATTTCTTTTGAAAATCTTTTGAGAGAAAAGTGTAGAAGTTCTACTATTGAAGATAAGAAGAAGTAAGAAAAAAAAGGCGAGGTTCAACTATATATAGGTTAAAAAGCCCCATGATTACAGCCGCATGGGGAAGGCAAAACCAGAGAACGCGCCCAATCAGTGGTCACCATGCATGATTAATGGGAATTCGAAGTGACAACCGCCGTTTTCAAAATTCGCGGCGCAAAAACAGTCACGTCAATCTCCCGCCTAAAATTCACTTCACTCATCGACAGACTTGACAACCTCCCCAGGAGTGGAGGGACTATTTGTATTGGGTGAAAAATCACCGAGGTCTCAAGCAAGACCTCGGAGTGCAACGCGAAGACTGCACCACGAGGCAAGCTTCCGAAGGAAAGATTGTATGGTCACTTGCCAAGGAAATCACCTTAAGAAATGAGGGGAGGCGAGCTCGAAGCACCGAGCTTGGAGAAAACCCCCCTGCAACCCCGAGCAGATGACACACCTCGGGAGACGAGGACCGACCTTTGTAATTGTCGACCATTGCTCCAACATTTAATAGGATAGATCGTGAGTCAATTACAATTATGTACAAAATAATGGCCATAAAGGCACCATTATGACATTTTACAACGTCAATCTTTCTCCTAATTATAAATAGGGCTCATTTGTAAATAAGAAGACATGATCAATAGAATACAAAATCCTACTGTTATTTGTTGCCTCGTTTATTTTATTTTCTGCCTCGTCACTTTTTCAAGTTTTCGTTTAGTCCGAATCCAATTTAGCTCAAACTTCATTTCAATACAAGCAAATTACCGGTTAAACCAGATACAAATTCGATTTGTTGTCCTACCCAGATTTAGGCCAAAGACACTCGCAAATGAAGCTTATCCTTTATTCTAAATTTAACTTTAAACTAGTTCCTAACTACGAGGTTTAAGTTTCTAACTTTTATCATATAGTGGTCAATCTCCAAAAGAAAAGTAAGATTATTAGAGGTAATTAAATAGTCTCTACACTTCTAGTTGCCTATGACAAAAAGGGCATTTTCAAGCCTGTCCTATTGGCTATTAGTCCATGGTCAAAGAAGCGAGGCAAATGGAATAAATTGATCAAGGAAGGGGCCAATTATTTTATTTTTTTCCTTTAAATAATTGTTTGGAGCAGTATAAAAATGCAAATTGTGAATATATAAACATTGGATACTAAGTGGTTGCTGCAGTCATATTGAGAGTCAAGATAATATTATGTTCTTTTTGTTGCTTTTGTTAACTTTTCCATTACGCTTTTTAAGCTTTCGACGGCGTGATGAACGGGCATTTTGCAGATTCTGTCTCGCTAATGCTTATATATTAGATACAAAACATATCAACTTATATTATTAAAATTTAAAATAGTCTCGCTGGTAGTCCACTAATCACTACTACAAGCTCATTTTTAGTTATTCTTGGACTATAAGCAATTTTTGTGTGTGTTACATTATTTTGTTTTTCTTTTCTTCTCTTTTTTGATTGGGTTTCGGAAGAATTGTTTCCAAACATATCTTTCTGAGTAGCATTAAGCACGGGGTTAATTTTATTGTGTTTCACAAATATCGGTTCCTACTTACATTATGTTGCCTTCAGGTCATACTTTTTGGTTAGTTATAATTACTCTCTATCCCAAGAAGACAAGTAGAATGTGTACCACGAAACTAAAGCATTCAAACTTTTAGTACGCATATGTTTTTACTTTTATTTTTAAAAAAAATTATAACAATTTGAAACTACATTAATCGAAAACATATCTGTTGTAGTTCAAGGATGTTATATTCTAGTAAATTACTTGAAAAGTCATAATCTAAAACTGTTGTATTAATTACTTATTTCATAGGAGTAATATAATTGTCATTCATATTTGGAAGGGATAGAAGTACTCTTTTTTATTTTCCTTAATTGATAGGCTCAAAAAAGTAGTCTTATCAAACATTATCAACTCTGTCGAACTAAAGCCTGCCAGGCCCTATAGTAAAGGACTGTTCCATTTCAGCACAACACTCGGGCAAAGACGATAACTTGAGTCCTTAACTGAGTCTGATGAAGGCTTAGTCTAAAATAGAAAAGCAAAAAAAGGTACTACTATGTAAAGTACCTGCGAGAAGATTAACAATTGGCTGCTCTCTTTAGCTTACGCCTAAAAGAAAGAAAAACTGATTGGTTCTCTAGAACAAGGAGATACAAAAAATAATGAACGTGTATAAGTTATTTGCAGATTTTATTACACCATCGATTAGAATTGACCTACAATAATAAATAGCTTTTCATATTAAATTTGATATATAACTGAAAATAATGCAAAAATGTGCCCTGATCAGTCAAATAATGCAGATAACGTAAATAAATTTATGTGTACATATATGTTGTATTGGTCTAAATTGGGTTACTAAATTGGATTAGGACAACAAATTGAATTTATGACGGATTTACAAGCAAAAGACTAGTATCAAAGTTGCTTAAAAAATTATGAATCGAAATGAACAACTGAATGATAAGAGCAAGAACGTAAATTTCCAATATCAACTGTTTGAGTATACAATTTGGCAGAGTTTCAGTATATATTTCTAGATGTTTACATCAAAATGAAATGTTATTTATAGGCCACCGAATTGGAGAAATTCAACCACTTTCTCCATGTCTTGATCGTGGCTTTGGCCATGTTTTATCCCATTGGAAGGTGAGTTAGTGGCTGAGATCCTAGGACAATCATCCCGCTGAAATAGGAGTGGTCCACTGAGGCTAAGATCTCCCATCGAGGAGGCACGAGCCTGTTGATTCACCGAGTCAATTATCTCCCAGGATATATCAAGAATTATGGTCTTGGGTGTTCACTTCGGTTATCATGTTGTTTGCCTCGAGTGAAAGTCTATGAATCTTCATATGATGTATTCCGAATTATACGCTCGAGACGTCACGTAAGTAAATCATTTTTCATCCCATACATATGTGTGCATATAATTAACTTAAGTCCATGATGAAATTCATTAGTTCATCTCCACACCCAAAAAAAAAAAAAAAAAAAAAAAAAATGGTAGGCAATAAGCGTGGAGGAAGATGGATGGTTGGTCAGTCTTTGTCGAATTGGCAATTGAATAAACACTCATTGTGCTTCTTTAGTACTCCATTGTTTAGGTTGTATTTTTTGCAAGAGACAAATGTCCCCTTATTTCATGATTGCATTTACACCAAATGCCTTCACCTCCCATCCCAATCTCACAAAAAGCAACATGCAACATACTTGTAAATATTTGCTTACATATACTCACCATATCTGTTGGACCCCTTATATCATCTTTCTCCATTTCTATTTACGTTGATTCACTTATTTAATTTGACAACGATTCACCACTTCAATATTCCTCCAACCGGGCCTCCGATCCGTTTGCATTGTCCTCTCTTTTCCTTTAAACTTTTTCTTTTGTTGGGTGTTATATCGCGATACATTAGTTGGGTTATTTTTGTAGACGATAAATCTTTCGTTAGTTGTAGAGAACTTCGTCCAAATGAAACAAAATGAATAGAGATCGATCTTGTAGATTAGTTGGTCTGAAATTAAGAAATATAGCAGCTTTTGTTATACATGATGTCCATGAGTTCTTGCGTAATGTTAATTTTTAAAGGTGGAGATAGGAACTTTTGTTACTATGAACAAGGTTGAAATAATAGCAATTTCGATTTAGGTATACTCAAGTCATATGAATTTTCAAAGATTGGCAAAATAGTAAATACCTATTCTTTTTTAATTAGAGATTTCTAATTCGAGCTTGAAAATTGAATCCTCGTTAAATTTTCACTCTTGTAGTGAAGCTTTTTTATGTGAATATAACTCAATGCCCAAAACTAGGTTGACAGAGTATGGAAACCAAAAAATATATTCTCATCACAGGAAAGCTTGGATACGGCTGCCTCTGCGTGATTGGTGATGAAAAGTCTAGAAGCTGAAGAGTTGTACGGTAGTTTGCTGGGGTCCACTGAAAAAGCAAAGGGCACGTGGCAGTCATAATTATTAACACCGTGACCCCTTCACATTTATTAATTTGTACAGTAGTACTACCAAACTTTTCTGTGCTGTGTCAAAGATACCCCCATTCTGTTCTGTTAGCGTCGGTGGGCTGAAGATCCCTTAATTCACTTTTTCCTCCTCTGCATCTATTTCACCATCACATTTATCTATATTATTATAATTCCTTCAAGTATGTATCCTTTTCCTTCCCTTTTTTTTTTTTTTCCTTTTCTATTTTACTTCGTCAGCATTGGGCATCCATGAAATTCTTTTTGTATGGCAAATGCTTATCACTAATGAACATTTTTATATCTAATAAATTATAACACTGTGGACACTCTATTAACAACTTACGCAGTAATATTCTACAAATAAGAACTGAGACGATTTAATAGAAATAAGTTTTGTATAAATAGAGTTGTTATCATAATTTTTTAAAAGTAATTTCTTCATTCCACTTTTGGTGGAGAAAATCTAACTATTGAGAAACATATTGAATATGATATTATTTAAAGAAAAATCGTTTGTAGAGTTGATTTTAACTTCTTTTTTTTTTTTTGTTTAAATAGTTTTTGCATAAAAATTTGACATTTTTTATAAATTTTTAAACTTAAGTTCCCAATTTTGACCCAAAAAAAAATTCGAAAAGAGTTGATCCCTTTTAAACAAGTGTCGCCTAAGAACTTTGTTTTTCAATCTTTGAAAATATATATAGTTTTCTTAATTCATGTTTTACACTTTCATTTCTCTCCTAAAATGAAATGAACTCAAATATCCAAAAAAATATTTTATTCATAGAACTATACAAAGAATAAGTAGGAATCTTTTGCTAAATCACTCATAAACTTTTAAATTCACACAAAAAACTATAGGTATCAACACATCTATTTATAATATCAAACAAAACCTATATTAACAAAATAACCTATAAAACATATTCGAAATGACTTAAACAAAAGAACCTAATTAGATATGAATTAAATAAACCACCAATACCAAATTGTAAACTATATAGGAATACTAACTTAGTTTAATTACAACACTGCCTTCCTTAACTCAAGAGCTTCAAATTTAACCATGTCATGAGTACTACCAAATCTTGTCGAACTCAACCACCTCATACTTTCCATCAATTACCTAAAAATATTTAGTATCGATAAAATCACGAGTGCCATTTTTAGTCAAATTTAAATTCTCTTCAACCAGAGTTAATCTTGATTTGGGTTTGTCATTCTTCAAAGTTTCACTAATATAATTTTTCATCTCCTTAAAATTCTTAACAATAGGCTTGCTGTAAAATAATCTATTTCTTCAATCAATTTATATTTGATCTTGTAAATTGATTCAACACCAATTAAGCTTCTTGTAGGATTCAATACTTCATCACAAATGAACAATTTCTCGTATTGCTCAAATTGTATAATATCAGCCAATAGCTCGAATTCGATTGCATCTTCAATATCAATTTCTCTTGATGAACTATCTTGCTTTCATTCCCCATTTCAGCTTGACTATCAAACTGTTTTTCTTTTGAAACACCAACCTCTTTAGCAAGAATACTACTTGTAACCAAATAACTCTTTTTAGCCATCTTATTGCAACATCAAATTGTATATTCTCCGACTCCATATTTTTTCAGTGTCATATATGTTAAAGAAATATTTTCTTTATCTCAACTTATTTTATCTCTATTTTTGTTACCTGATCTTTTTGTTCAGTCTCTCCCATATTTGAAGTTTCTTTTTTCTTTACGTTGCTCATTTTTTTATTTGTAACACCTCTTCCACTATCTCATTTTTTGGTCCATCAAGTCTCAAGGTGCTAAGATCATTGGTAGTCTCAACAACCGCCTTCTTGGTTTGAAAGTTCATATTCAATGACTGTTCAAATTCTTCTAATACTTCTCTGTTGGTCCTTACACCAATGACAATTTCTTCAATTCTTGTAAATCATTCTTTAACCTACTCTGTTGGTCTCATTTGAGTCAACTCATATGAAACTCTCGCAGTTTCTCCTCTATATCTGCAACACTAATATAAATTCATCAGAAATGTCCAAGTTTCCTTTGCTGACTTTATATGCATAAACTTTTCAAATACATGCAATTCAACCTAGGTACCGAAATAGAATTTTGCATTGTAAATTAAATGTTTATTTTTCTCCATTTGTATAGCCGCTTCATCAGTCAATATTGTGCATTTGAGTGTTCCTCGAATCCTTCATCAACAATGGACCATAATTTAGAAATTTCAAGAATAATCTCCCTCAAGTGTCGCCAAGACTCAAAATCATTTTTGCCATCAAACACAAAGATAGAGGGACAATCATATAAAACTTCCGAAGAACCATATATTTTTTATAAGATCTCACATATGCTAGGATTCACACAAGCTCTGATACCGATTTGAAAGGAACTCAAATATCTAAATAAATATTTTATGAATAAAATCAAGAAGAGAAGGTAGGGTTGGTAAGTGCACTACCATCTTTATTAAGCTTTACAAATTATGTAGCAGGGGCACCTATCTAACTACCATGACAATTT
Organism: Petunia secreta; assembly: GCA_029990175.1. NCBI lineage: Eukaryota > Viridiplantae > Streptophyta > Magnoliopsida > Solanales > Solanaceae > Petunia > Petunia secreta. The sequence continues at coordinate 4,796,168 of JARKIP010000059.1, read as the reverse complement.
TGACTTGTTTTAGAGATTCAACAAGGACTTTTTCTCAACCACTCATAACTTAAACTCACCATTAGAATAATAGGAAGCAACACCTCCTATTTATAATAGCAAACAAAACCTACATTGACAAAAGAACCTATAGAACCTATTCTAATATGACTTAGATAAAAATTGAGAGTTGGAGAGAAGTGCTCCAATATAAATAAATTTGAAGAGAAACGCTCCACATAAATGAAATTTAAAGAGAAGTGCTTCAACAATTGAATAGAATTAAAATCATAGAAATCTGAGAGAATTATATTTTATTTAATCATTCATAAAAGAATATTACGTGCATTTTTATATTTCAAAAGAATAAACATTAAAATTATTATTCCATCCTCAATGAGATAATTTATAATCATATAGAGACATATAGCCCAATAAATATGTCACACTTCCTTGTAATTTGTTTCAAAAGAATGGTGCATTCCCATCTTTAGAAATAATTAACTTTCAAATTATTTTTATTTCTACCGTGAGATAATTTATAATCAAATATATATTTATATTTTGTTCTTTACTATAAGATGTAAGATTAAAAAACTTTTTCTCCCTTTCAAATATGATGCTTAATTAAACTTTACAACATAAAATGAACAGAACGAGTAGAGATATGCTAAACCTAAGAGGAGGTTATCATACTACAATAAACTACTCCCTCTGTCCCAATTTATGTGGCGGTGTTTGACTTGGCACGGAGTTTAAGAAATAGAAATTGATTTGGTAAATGTTCAAATTTACTCTCGAAAAAGTAAGAGAGAGAAGATTGTATTAATCAAAAAGTTGTTTGTGGCTTTTAAAGCAAGTAGGGTTCAATAGGGGTAAAATAGAGATAGTGCATTAAACAATTGACAAATAAGGAAATCTGACATTCTTTTTGGGACAGACCAAAAAGGAAAATGTGACACATAAATTGGGACAGAGGGAGTATCTATAATGTACAGAGAGTATAATTAAAGCTTACATCATAGATTCACACTTCTTTTTCCCTCTTATAGATATTGATGATTACTACGTACGATCTTTTGTTTGCAAAAATATTTAATTAGCTGCCTATAAATAAATAATAACCAGAATTTTGTCCTTATAAAACAATACAAATTATTCTAGGGAGGTATTTTTGGAGTATTGTTAAGAAGAATATTATTTTACACGTGAACACTGAATTTAAAGATTGTATAGATTAAATTTTGGTGGGACACGGACAATAGTGGTTTCTGCAAAAGAAAAAGGGGGGATCTTAAGCTTTGTGATGGCAACGTGGTTAGATTTGGTAGCTTTGACTTCTGCTCCAGCTCTTTATAGGAGGAAAGAAGAGTACCCTTTTTATGCTCTCTCTTTGCTACTTATTTGGCTTTATTACTATTTAATCATCATGATTAGGATAAGCATCAACGGATAATAAACATGCTTAATTTGCCGGAATCTATGACGTGATTACTTCCTTTCGGAGGTTTGGTTGGATTAAGGACATAGTTTTCTTATTGTTAATCATCATCTTAATTTAGTCCACAAATTACACAATTCCTTAACTCAACAAAAGAAAAGAAAAAGAATTAGAGATTATGTGATACTCCCTCCGTACCATTTTAGTTGTCGCTTTAGGTTTATGCACGTCCATAAAAAAAATCAATAAATAAGGTATATCTTTTACTATTTTACCCCTAATAAATGAAACTGGATTGACTTTTCTAGGAAATACTCCTTTATTAAATATGGGCATAGTTGGAAAGAATTGGTAAAAAATATCTTGAAATGCTAAAGCGACAACTAATTTAGGACAAATAAAACTTGCTAAAGTGACAATTAAAATAGGACGGAGGGAGTATATTCTAACAATGTATTTATTTTCTGCACTATAAGTACAATTTATCAGAGTAATGACATATTCCAAGTTATGATATCATGTCCGATATAGAAAATTATGAGTTAATTATTATCGATATAAAGACTTTTTACATTTTTATTGTACATAAAATGATACTTCTCACTCAAATTATTAGTTCCAGCCATGGTGTAAATCGTTGCCTATTATTACGTTTTAACGGTAAAACAAGAATAAGCGAGCTACTTGTGACGTTCCAACGGTTAAGTTTTACTTTTTGTTATTGACAATTTAACGGTTGGTTAATAGTAGGTATGTTTTGATCTTCCAATGATTTATAGTTGGTGTTATCCACCTCCCGCATTCATCGCTTTGACGTTGTTGACTTCATTGTTTGATCCTCTTTTTTATCATAACAGTCCATTGTTGGTTTATGCTTAGGAATGATAATATGATAAATCCTCAAGATTCCACGGAAGATAGTTTTTATAAATACTTATCCATACTGGTGTTTACACCAAATCATATTGAGTTATCATGATTAGGTAATTTAATAATATAAAAATATATTATAATTAATCATAGTTAGGTGATGGAACTATATTTCTAAACACGTTTGGATTTGTTATTTTGTTAAACAAATACTAGTGTTTATTGCCTAACTGTCTAAAAGAGTGATCTGTGTAATTCCTAATTATTTCTTATGCAACACAAACATCATAAGGACTGAATATTGATTTTAAGTACGATCAGTTTGATTTGGATTATTTAACATCGTTTAAACATTTCCCATCTAGTTGTTTTTATTAATTAAACTCATTGTTGGTTATTATACAAAGATTGACTTTTAAAGCGCCTAGAAACTAACCATTACTTAGTAAATTAACTATCTTGATCACTTATTTTGGTAACTATTCAATCAGCCTGATGATGTAAACGGTAAACCACATAGATATAACATGGTTTAATCATTTCTATCATGTTGTTTTATTAATCTAATTGATTTCTTGGTTCCGACTTATAGAGTAGAAACTACCATATTACTTGGTAAGTTAACTATCTCAACTGATCACATAATTGATGACTTCAAGCAGTAGTCTGTATTATATAAACCATATAAACCTGTTTATCAACTTAATTGTACACAAATTAATTCCTTAAGAATCAAAGTTCGTTTCTATTAAGGAACATAAACACATGCACGAAACAAATCAATTAGAAACCAAGAACAATTATGATATGACCCTTCATGAGAATGTGGTACCAACCAACAATAGGATATCTAAATAATAGGGATTTAGCACGCCCCTATACAATATGGTTCCTTCATTTTCACGACTCGTTTATTATGTATGTACTGTGAGATTTATGCATGCAATTACTCTTTTGCATGTGATTGCCATGACAGTCTCCTTAACTTTGGGGGCTTGGTGTTTTGGCCTTTTGTCACTAACACATATTTTTCGCATATTTTCTGTCCCCATGTCTTTAGTTAACTTTCTATCACTTTTCCCTTTTCTTTTTCTTTTTCTTTTCTCCTCAGCTTCAACCTTTAGCTCTGGGTCTGTTCCACAACTATCATCTACCGATCTACGTACATATATAGATAGTCTTTGACTAGCTTTGGGCCACACCTTGCTGTTTTTCTAATTCAAATATCTGGAAAAAAAAAACTGATGCTTAAGTGTTACTTAAAACTAAATAAGGGTATCAAATTGGGCATATGAAATTATAAAGTCCTCCAATTTGCCTAAGCTTGAGCAGATTGGCTGGCCTTATCTTTATTGGCTGATCAATTGATGCATTACGTACCCAAATAAGTTTTTAGTCCATCTTAAAGTTTGGACCAATTTACACTACTAAAAAAACCGGGATTTTCGACCGCCCAATCGGTCGAAATTCGGTCGACGCATCGACCGTATTTCGACCGATTGTGGTGGTCGAAAAAATTAAGGTCGAAAATAGGCCTTCGACCGAAATTCGGTCGAACGTCGACCGAATTTCGACCGAATTTCGGTCGATAGGCCTTCGACTGAAATTCGGTCGAACAGGATTTCGACCGAATTTCGGTCGAAAGGCTGGTATTATTTTTTGACCAACTTTCGACCGAAATTCGGTCGAACACCTGTAATTACCTGCAACATAAAAGCTGAAATTAGCCTACACCACCTGTAAACACGCAGAAAAACCAGTCACAAGACATTCATAAACGCTATTCAAACAAGGCTAACAAAGCCAAACAATAGAAAGGAACCATTAGAACTTTCAGAGAAGTATTTGTTTTTTGTGTTTCCTCCATAGTAGCTAAGAAATGCAGTGCACCTAGTTGGGAATGGGAGCTATATTAACTACCAAAACAACTAAGGAAAGTACTTAGTGTTGTTTTTCTTATTAATTCTGGATGTAGTTTGTTTCTTATAAAATGAGGAAAGAATATATATTAATCAACTAAGGTTAACTGATAACATTTGAAATAAAGACATCCCTTTTATGTTTTGGGTTGATGTAAACAAGTGTACATTATTTTCCTCGCAGCAGTCCCTTCTCCCTTCCCCAAGTTCCCCTATCCGTTGGACTACACACTTGCACTACTTAAATGATTTGTCCCTCCATACTGATCACATTTTGAGCAGATCCAATTGAATTAGACTGAAAAAGACAAAACATCATCTATGTTGAAGTAGGAATGCCAACCATCAGCTTTGACATGGTTACAGAACTTAAACATGTAAGCAGATGAAATAATCCACATCATTAACACAGTAGTCAAAATACCAATACCAAGGCAAGAACACATTGCAAACAACACTACCAAACAATACCAACAACTACAACTATCCCAAACAACACAAACCTAACTTTATACTCCACCAAACAAGTTGTTCAACAATCACAAAAACTACAATAAAGTTTGCTAACTAGTAATTAACTAAATATGCAACATTATAGGCCAAAGTTAAAAAATAATTAAAAAATCAATTAAATTCGGATTAAATAAATAAAAAAAAAAAAACCGTACCTCGACGTTGATTTATGCTCCTATAGCACCTACAAATGATTCCCCACTTGTTATATGCTGCAAAACTACAAAAAAATTGAGTTAAAAAGTTAGGGTTCAAGTTTTACAAAGTAATTAAAATAACCCTAAAATTAAGAATTTACCTTGAATTTGTTGTTATGGGTAGTGATTAGGAGGGTAGATTGTGTTTAAGTGTTGATTTTGGGGGTGGGTTATGGTGGATTTCGTGTATGGGGGTTGGGGAGGGTTTAAAAGAGAGTGAAATGTTTTTGGGGAAGAAGAAGTGAGCTCTTGGAGCTGGTCTGCCCGACTTAATAACGGGCCGGTCGACCGCTTAGGCGACCGAAATTCGGTCGACCGGCCCAACTTTATGTTTAGCCTATCGACCGAAATTCGGTCGATCCACAATTTCGACCGAATTTCGGTCGAACACTTGTGATAGTCACAGGTGTTCGACCGAAATTCGGTCGAAATTGTGGTTCGACCGAATTTCGGTCGATATGTGGTAGTCGAATTTTTCCTGTTTTTTAGTAGTGTTAGGCACAGTTGTATCCTAAAATCTAAATTAACCTATAAGAAAATTTATCAAATATATTAGTAGTACTTTTTATGGTTTTGTTAGTTAGGACACAGTTATGATAATAAAAGATTTTTTTGTTAGTTTGATTGGATTGTAAACAAATGATTATAAAAGGAGTGGATTGGATTGTCACCCATTATTTAGTCTAATTGACATGCCCATTCTGACCCAAGAAAGTTTTCGAGTTAGGACTTAATTAGGACCCAATCCGCTTGTTACTGTAATATGTTTTAAGCGGCCTTGATTAGATCAAATTGCTCATTGGATCGACACTCATGCTTAAATCTTTGCTAAACCGTTAATCCTTTCATCTTTTAGCCTTCCGGCAGTACTGATATGATGCTATTTGGATGAATAATTTCTTTTGTACAATTTGAAAGAGAATGTCTCTATTGGAATTACTAGAGATGGCAAGTGTCTGTACTAAATTATGTAGTATGATGGTTGAAATCCCTCCATTCTTAATTTAAGTCGCAAGTTCGAGCCCTGAGAATGACTTGACACAACATTAACCCCATGATGGATCTAGTCGATGCGAATTGAATCATATTTAGTGGGTCTAGTGGGCTTCGACTATCATATGGTTAAAAAAATGACATCGCAAGTGAAATATTTACCAAGAAAAAGCCTCCCTACTCAGGGTGAAGAGTTGAAGCTAATTAAGCTAACTTCGGCAATGTAAAGTTAAGAGCTGGATGAGGAATGATAGAGCAGAATGGGACCAGCATGGAGACAGAAGTATAAAGTATGGGGACCTTTGATCTCTAGTACGAGAGAGTATGGGGAAAACAATTTCTCCTCAGACGAGATCACAAATATGATTTGGTTTGATAAGTTGGTCCTCTTCCATGCTTCGATCTCTTTGCTTCTTCTTTAAGAATTTCCGGAGGTATTCTGTTGAGTCCCACATCAGATATGGATGAAGAATTTGGTCTCCTTATAAGATTTGGACAATCTTCCTTTCTTTGAGCTAACTTTTGGGGTTGAGTTAGGCCCCATGTCCATTTTCATTTTCATTTCTACTAACTTCACTTCTTTGGCACAAAATATAGTCTTATATATACTACTATTTTGTCAATAGGTATATTACCATCTTAAGAACTTTGCACTCTTTTGTCGAGCAATATCTATCACTTGAATATGTCCAACTTTTGGTCGTTGAAACATCCCATGGGTTTATCAGATCTCAATGTCCTTTAGAACATCATTTTCTATGACATCAATCCGCCTTAATTGCCAAGATGGGAAATACGAGGTGTCATTTTCGCAACCTGATTAACTACATTTATTGACTATATATAAGTATAACATAGTTGGAAAATAAAAGAATTATCTTTGTATGTACTCCACTCGCTAGACAGTTAAAGCATCCTCCATAAAGAGAAAAAAGAGAGGAAAAAATATTAGTTCTTTGCAAAGGGGTGTTGTTCTATACATATGCGTATGACATAATGATGTGAGCTTGTTTGTGTAGTACAGTATAATTAAAACCCATAATAATTGGAAGGTGTAGTTTGTGACCCTCTTAAAACCACTAAGTATACTCGATTATATTTTATTATATCTTAAGACTGGCCTTGGAACATATATAATGATGGGATTTCCATGTCTTGTTTATATATCAAGGATTTCATGTTCTTAAATTCGTAATTGTGAGGTTTCAATTCTTGTGCCTTAAACCGGCTTTGGAGCATAATTATGTGGATCTCCATGAATTGTCGAGCAGGATTATTTAAATTCTTTGTTCCGAACAATTTTTGCAAATATTAAAAGGGTACGATTAATTATATTGTAGGAGTGATATATTTATCAACAAATGACATAATAAATTGTTCTCCATACGGCTCCTATTAATACCATGTGTTCTTTATTCATAATCAGAATAACGAAACATAGTTCTAATAATCAAATCAGGAGACATACCATTAGTGATTTACTTCTAGAGTCACATAATTACCATGAAGGGGAAAAAAAGTAACTTTGCCAAGGAATCACGTTGATGAGTCTAGTCGAAAACTCTTGATTCTTGTCCCTTTTTATTTGTTTCTACTAGAAACTGTATACTATCGAGATAATCTTCACATGATGACTACTGCAGCACTTGATTTGTGATTCCATAAAACTTGCATATATTTGTTGGAATCGATGTTTATTTTCATACTACGTAAAGTGTGGAATAACATGCTAAATCACTTGGTAACAAACTATTTATATAATGATTCTATCGCATTACGGTCATTAATAATAAAAGAATTGTTATGTGGTGAAACTTAATAATAAAGAGATTGTTGTATATGAATTATTTTTAAAAAGGCACTTATGTTTTTAAATAGTTCAATCCAGTATTACTAATACAATGTGTTGTTTTATATTTTATCCCGCATTGATATATGATCTTAATGTAGGTATTTGTTAATAACGCTAACCAAATGTTGTATTAATTATGCGAAAATTTATTTTCTTCTTATATGACCAATCGAGTACTGTATAATTTTATATAAAATTTTAGTTGAGGTTAATTATGTCAATGCGCTCATTGCTCAACAGAATAAACCCTGCATATATGTTGACAATATGCAACAAGAGTATCTACGACAAAAACATCATTAAAGTAAGTAATCATAACATAACATTTTTGTATTATAATGGGACAATTACATGGAGAGACACTCCACTTATTAAATTATTAAAAAAGACCCATATTTTCCTTCTTTACCCGACCTAGCACCCCCCTACTTTTTTTATTTTTTTCTTTCACTCCATAGCACCCCTATTTAAAGAAAAAAAAAACCCTAGCCCCCATTTTTTCCCCTCTTCTCCTTCTCTCCTTCCCATTTTCTCTCGTCTCTTCCCCATTAATCCTAATGCAGCCGCCACCCCCCTTAATCCTTCCACCACTGCCCCACCGTCATCCCCTCCCCTCCAAGCCACTGACGACGTCGCCGCCATGGTCACCACCACCACCACCGCCGCAACTTCTTCTTCTTCTTCTTTTCGTTTTTTTATTTTTTTGCTTTTTGAATAGCAATGTTGATTTTCGTTTTATATTGCGATCCAAACTCCGCTGAGGAGTTTATTTATCAAGTTTCTTCTTTTTCTTTACTTTTATCATAAAAGTTCATTGAGATCTACTAGTTTTTTATTAAAAGTTTTGTTTAATGTTTAGATCTAGTGTTTTTCTTGTATAAAACTGTATAGATCTGGGATGTTAGTTAAGCTTTTGTGTAAAAGCTACCCGAAGCACTGTTTAAAGTCAGATTTGCGAGTTTATACACTTTTATATATTTTTATACAAATTTATACAATTCTGTAAGCGTGTATAAAAATGTATAAATCTGTATAAGTACGTATTGACAGTGTATAAAACACATTCTATGTATTGTAAAATTTGTATAAAGCTGTATATGCGTGTATGAATAATGAATAAAATTGTATAAATTTCAGATTTGTGCACTTCTTATGGATGTTTTTGTATAAAATTTATTTTTTGTGTGTATATTTTTGTATTTTTCTTCTTGCATACACAATTTTCTATGTATTTACATGTATAATTTATTATTTTGAAAGATTTAGGTGTATAAAATTATCAAAAAAATAATTATTTAAACAAATCCACAAAAAATAAGCAAATCCGGTGAATTTTTGGTTTTCCGGCCACCTGCCACCGCCGGCCGGCGGCGGCAGCGGTGGCGGCTCAGTTTATGGTGGCGGGGGCAGTGGTGGGGGAGGGTGAGGGAGTGGCTCCTAGGGTTTTTAGTTTAAATGGGTGATATGTTATGTTATGTAATTTTAAAAATAAGGGGGTGCTATGTTGTGTAATGTAAAAATAAAGGGGTGCTATGGATGAAATGTGGCCCCTCATTTGTAATTTTGTGTTGTGGAGTGCCTAGTTTTGAAAATTCCTCTATTATAATTCACTGTTGAGCAATTCATGTATAATTCACTATATAACAATTTATACATTAACATATGAAGCATAATAATCTCCAAATTATAGTTTTTATATAGTAACTAGATTGTGAACAAAACGTCCTCTAATTTTGTCGACTATCGGAGTAAATGCACCAAACCACTGAACAGGGAAGCAATTCATACTTTTGAGACACTGAATTTGGGTCTTCCCAGAACGTGAAAAATTGATGAGTAGCCATTTTTTAACATCCTAAGTGAGTTTCATCCACCATTTCACAATTTATTGAGAAATAGTCAAATTACACACTTACAGTCTCTTGGCGCTAAACAACATGCAGACTAACTGCAGTACAAATATCTGACATTTTTTAACTAAACTCTAGTAAAGAAATCTAGTGTTTTGTTCAAAGTTTCAGGAAAAAATCGAAAATTTTATATTTAAAGTCAGGAACGGATTCAGAATTTGAAGGTACCGGGTGCCACAATGTTTGAACATAAACCTATGTTATTTACATAGGTACAAATAGAATATGCAGTATGTCCATTTGATCTACTTTTAGTTGCAGCTCAATTACCCGTCTTTCCAAGAAGTGGAACTAAACAGTATCCGAACTGTTGAGCAAAAATGGCAAAGGTATTCTTTTTAAGGGTATTTTGCTTCATAACTAAGAAATGATAAGCAATAAAAAAAGTCAAAATTACACGGAGTATAACTTTATGTACTTTTATTACAAAATATTTAAATATTTTTAAAACTTACAAAAAATAGCAATATTTTTGTTGTTTGCTACAAAAAATAGCAGAATGTATTTAAAAAGAAAAGAAAATATAATTAAAAAAAAGAGATAAATCTAATCCTATATTTATGCACCCAAATCATGTTTAGATAGATATAAATCTTTTTACATTTAAGACCCATTTCCTCTCTCCCCTCAAAACCATCTTAAAAATTGACAATAGACATACGTAAAAAACAATAGCCATACAATACACATACAATAGCCATACGATAGACATACAAAAGACTAACAATAGCCATACAATACACATACAATAGCCGTACAATATACATACTATACACATACAATCCCAAAAAAGTAGGAACAGATGATTTGTTCAAAGCCCCAGCATTTTGTTATGGGACTGAAGCTTTATACAAAGTCCCATAACAAAATAATGGGGCTATGAACAAAACTTGTTCAAAGCCCCAGTATTTTATACTGAGGTTAGTTTACTGAAGCTTCCCAGTATAAATATTAATTTTGTTCAAAGCCCCAGTATTTATGCTGGGACTTGTCCGGATGTGGCTATTTCTCAACAAATTTATTTTTGACGGCTACAAATGAATTAGCGCGCGCCAAACAAGCCCCTACGCGAAATTTTTACCTTGTTTTCGAGGTGATATACAGAAATAGGACATCTTCTGGAGACCCATTAGAGATTTGATCCCCGTAGGAAAGGTCTTGCAAAAATAAACCTTGTAAGAAAGTAGTTGGCAATCATGAGGTCTCTATTAGCAAAGACCTTATGATAGCCACGAATCTTCATCTGACAGTCGCCATCAACCTTTTATGATGAGCGCTATTTTTAGATAAATTTTTTTTTATAAGAGTCAAAATTGTATCAGCAACGCTAGAAATATTATTCTGCGCAAAAACTTCATCATTCCATTCATTGTAGAATTTGCACCCAGCAATCTGTTTTTCTAGTGCCATTTAAGGTGCAGCCAGTTGTGTAAAACTTTTGTAACTATAGCAGCCAGTAATCTTCGATCCCCAAGCATGAAGTTGTGAGGTCAACTTTAGCTCCTGGATTGAAGTTGGCTCAAAAAGGTTAAAAATGCTCAAAAATCCTGGATTGAAGTTGGCTCAATAAGGCATTATTTATTATAACTTATAATTTAAATAAACATGGGTAATTCGGTATATATGCTTAAGCTTTTAGGGAGAAGCTACATTTTTAAGTTTCTTCCACATAGCAAGAAAACAATTTTTGTTACCGCTCAAAAATACTTATATTTTCCTAAAATCTTGATCAAACACCATAAATTTTCAAAATAAATACTTTTAGCTCCCGAGCTCGGCCAAACGTGCTCAAAAGTTAGGGCCTTGGAATGTGTTGTCAAAGCTACTCACTTTGAAAAGGCAATGTGTGCACAAAATTGAGTTAGGAATGACCTCATTTGCCTATATTGTCAGCTGATGCACCCCTATATATAATTCCCGCTGATATTCAAAATTAAACAACACTTGACCATGTTTCACCGTACCAAAATTCTCTCCAACAAAATTCCCAAACTAATACTTACCCAACAATTACTCCATCAAAATTATCATACTAAATCAACTTACCACCGTTACAACAACATTAAAAATGAAGATAAAGAATATGATCACAAAGTCCAAAGAAAAATTGAAAAAAATGAAGAAACACAAATTCGTTTAATAAAAAGTAGAGGTCAACATCTTTTAATGAATCCACGAGTTTTAAATAACATTGTACAAAAATCAAATATACTTGCTACTGATACTGTTCTTGAAATTGGACCTGGTACTGGTAATCTTACATTGAAGCTTTTAGAAGTTGCTGATAAAGTTATTGCTATTGAAATTGATAAACGTATGGTTGAAATTCTTCATAAGCGTGTCGCGGAGCGAGGATTTCAGGATCGTTTAACTGTGAGTTTTATTATGCTTACATATTGTTCGACGAAATGCCTCGTTGAAAAATGTTATCTTAGTATAAAATTCTGCATTATTAGTGTAATGTGTGATTTCCTGTTAAAACTTTGAATAACTAATACGGGAATCCAGGTTTTCTTTTTATAAAGGAGAAATCCCTGAGGGCTAGTGGCTCCAAACTTGATGGATAATAGCTCCCGCCCCCACCTATCCTACTCCAATTAGATACCGGGATTTTGGCTACATGGGGCTGGAACCTGTGATGTGTGCTTAATCCATGCATTAGAAGTTAATGTTACTACTAGACCAAAGCCCCGAGACATGGGAATCCAGGTTTAGTTTCATAAGGATACGAGCTATATTGTAAAAATAAGACTATGTTCATTAATATTAAAGCTAATTTTGGTATCGCCGCGCATCCTCTATTATTATATTGGTTAATAGTATCTCCGAACCTGTTTTCAAAAATGTTTTCTTGAGCTGAGGGTCTATTGGAAACAACTTCTCTACCTCACTCAAGGTAGGAGTAAGGTCTCCGTGCACCCCACGCTCCACTGACCCCAGTTGTGGGATTACACTTATGTTGCTGCTGCATGTTTATTACACAATATAGCAACCCTTATAAGGGTTGATACGTGAAGGACTTCATACTTAGTTCACTTGAGGAGTTCTCATTTGGGTTTTTGCAGGTTATATGTCAAGATGCTTTGAAGACTGAGTTTCCACGGTTTGATCTTATGGTAGCCAATATTCCTTATGGAATCTCCTCACCTCTGATTGCTAAATTGGTGTATGGGAAGAACCCATATAGGAGTGGGACGCTACTGCTTCAGAAAGAGTTTGCAAGGAGGCTATTGGCAAATCCAGGGGACTCGGAGTTTAATAGATTAGCTGTGAATGTGAAGTTGGTGGCTGACGTAGAGTTTGTCATGGATGTGAGCAAGAGGGACTTTTTGCCGTGTCCGAAAGTTGATTCTTCTGTTGTGAAGATACATCCTAAAGCGGAGATTCCAGAGGTGGACTATGAAGAATGGTGCGCGTTTACAAGAACTTGCTTCACCAAGAAAAATAAAACATTGGGTGCAATCTTTAAGCAGAAAAGGATGTTGATGGAGTTAATGAAACTGCAAGACACCAAAAGGGATGAAAAGAAAGACACAATTAACAATGATTATCATGTTAATTATACCAAAGATGAAGATGGGGTGAGCAATGAAGATAATACTGATTACACTTCTAATGTGGGAAAGGACCTGAACTTGTTTAGAGAGAATATCATTGATATTCTAAGATCTGGCGGATTTGAAGATAAGAGGCCTTCAAAGCTCTCCCATGAGGAGCTACTGAACTTGCTTTCCTTATTCAATCAAGCTAGGTTACATTTTCATGGTCAAGGAAAACCAAAGGATGAAATGGATACAGAACTAGCTTATGCGTTTGGTCCATTATGATGCCGTAATACACCTACTCTTACATGCTGTATGGTTTTTGACCTTATCTGAGTAAATGGCAGTTCAACCAATTTTATTGATCTAGCCAAAGCTGCAAATCACATTCTTATGCAAGAATGTTGCATAGAAATGTCGATTTGTCCCAGAACAAGTTATATTCGCGGCGGGCACTTTATGTTTTCTGGATTAAATTCGATTGGTGGTTGTCAGTGGAACCTCATAAGACCGTGTTGTTTAATCTGTGAATTATCAATACTATTTAGCAGATGGATGGACTCGAATGGTGCCCATATAATTGAGTGGTCCATTTAGGCCTAATGGGTTCTGGAACCTTGAGACAATTTGTCGGACTTGCTTCCAAAACCCTCCTTTCATGCTTGAAGTATCCAGTTCGCTAGAACATTGTCGGCGACTTCCACCAGTGCGGAACTCAAGTTCAATATGACTCACTTCACCCTGAGCTTTCATTAGATTTCACCATTCAATGGTTTACAGCTCAACTGATAGTTGGGTAACCGAAAAGGAAAGGGCCAGCAACAAGCTTCGCCTGACAAGAACCAGCTTGGAAATCCCAGGTCTACTTTCATGTTGTTGTTACTCTACTCTTTCTGGAATATTGGGTTTTGGCTGTCCTATTTAATTGTCTTCTACTTTTCTTGTTTGGTTAATTCTGATTAATTTTTTGCTTTCGAATATTCACATGTCTCTTACCAAAGACCTGGATATAATTTGAAGTGTAGCTGAAAATTGATCAAAAGAAACATCACCCATCTTCATTTTTCGTAATAATTTTTTTGATTTTGTGTGTGTGTGTTGGGGGGGGGGGGGGGGGGTGTAGAATAATTTTTGCAAGTGATAATGTTAATATCTTGGGATTTGCTGGTGACCATCCAAAAGTGCGTACTAATTGCCCCAGCAATGTTCACCAAGTATTGCAGTTGGTCATTAAGGAAGTTCTCTTACACTTTTCCCACCAAGATTAATATTCAGACGAGAAATCAAATTGGTGACTGAAGCAATAAGGACTATAAGGCTCAACAATAGCGACAGTCCCATCTCTCAAAGGAACGTAGTTTGAGAGAATAATTACATAGTAATTTTGACTCAAACTCTTGTGCACTGCCATCATAATAATGGATAAGATCTATTAGGAATTGCTGAAGTTCAATGGCAGTCTCTCGTCTATGATTATGCTTCCTCTTTCCGTCCTTCCCAAAGTACTTATAGCACTCTCACCCGAGCATGTCAGCCCATTTACTAATAGGTAGTGGATTTTGACGTCACAGGACTACCATACACGTACTGAATCGGGAAGTAAGCTCTAGCAGGATCAAGTTACGAACAATTTTGAAATTGTGTCTAAGCCCCTGTAGATACTAGCTGACTAGAATTGCAAGGCTTACTGCTTACTTTATGCCTGCATACCAGGGGGCTTGCTATCTTGGAAGTCCCCTGCAAAATTAAATTGCCTTCTTTTGTAGGAGCAAAAAGATGCATAACTAGCAGAATAGAAAAGAAGCCAAGTATGTTTTGTCCATCTTGTGGCCCTTAACTCCAAGTCTTTCAATATTCAACCCATTAACCGCTTCATCTATAGTCCAGATAAGATTGTGCGTCAATTTGAGATGAGCAGACTTTTTACAGGAATCAATATTTGTTGGAATATACAGTTTTGGGTTTTAGATTGATGCGGCATAGTTTATTGATTAAATGATATTGTTCTCGTGTTTAGTTATGATAATGGGCTCAAATGTGTGAATGGAGGATTCACATAGCTACCCAACTAATTTCGGAGGCATGGCTGATAGATTGATTGTTTTTGTGTTTATGTCTGTGTATGTGTAGGACAGGACACTCATGAGAGTTGCCATGCTACCTTGTGGATCTTTTAGCTGATAAATTTCACTAGTACTTTAACATTCATATCTGCTTAACGAGTAGTGTTTGTGAACAATCTAATTTTGTTCATATTGGTTGCTGACAAATGTTAGTATGGTCTATCAACGGCTTTACTTGTACACCTAGCTTTAATATGGTTTTCCAAGGTGCATGTACTGCAATTTTATTCTTTAAAGGAAAAGGGTAGAGTGCAAGATGGTTGTTGTGGCAGGGGAAAGTGCATGAGTTGAAAGACTGGCTGAGCTGCAGAAGCCAGAGGAAGAGAAGGGAGGCAGCTATGGCATGGCATATCATTGTTTTGATGGTAATCATATGCTTGCAGGTAAAGTGAACTGCAGCGGAAGGGTGAAGGGTATTAAAACACCCTTTGATCTGACCTCTATGAGCAGTAAGGTCTGTGTTGCCTTTGTTAAAATATTTACCTTTGTTGGCTTTGCATACTATTGCAAAGTTGCAGAATGTTTGGACTTTCTCAGGCGAGATAACTTTGCTCTGAGCAAACCCTTGGTTGGCGGGCAATTTATAAAACTATGACACCATAGCTGTGGTTTGCCTTATTGACCTCGCTTTAAATGGTTTTGCAAGAATGACCTCCGGTAACTTTAATGAATAAATTCCGAACGGAAATACCCCCTACGGTATCTTATATTGACGCCCCCATCCCGCCCTCCCTTTCTAGTAGGCAGCACTTGACCTTTTATCTCTTTCCACGTTCTCCCGGATCACTTTAAGTGTTGCACCGCCCTCCCTTTCTCGTAATGTTGCCTCTTAGGTAGCAGTTGACAAAAATTGACTTTGACTCCTTCTTGCATAGGCAACACTTGCGCTTTTATCTCTTCCCACATTCTCCCATATAACTTGAAGTGTTGCCTCGGCAATACTTGCCCTTTTAATCTCTTCGCAAGCAGAACTTGTCCTTTATATTTCCTGAAGAGGTAGCACTTGTCAATTTATAACTTGAAGTGCTGCCTCCGAGGCCATTTTGCTAAACCATTCTTAAGTAGGGACAAAAAGCCACACACCCAATGAATTTTTTTGTTGGTTGGCAAGCAGTTAGCTACTGCAATGCCCAATTTTCACAGATGCACTCAGTGTAGACTGTGAATTGTCAATCTAGGCAAATTATGGTGACATAGTGGGATGTGTTGGGTGTAACCCGGGGGCTATGTCTCAATTCAAAAATATTTCTCAAAATCTAATTAGAGGGTTACAAATTCGCAACATCTCGTTTGAAGCAAATAACAAATCAACATATTGATGTGATTCTTTTTAATTTTAGTTTGAATGCATGGTGAAATCCATTCTAACCATCCCTCAAAGTAAGAGTAGAGGAAAGTACTATTGACTCTCTTCTAATAGCTCTCCAAAAGGAAAAGCCGGAAAATGAACGGCGACCAGTCTCCTCTGTAATTTGCAAAAAAATGCAGTAAGCGAATTACAGAGTGAACCATCTCCATTTCCTCTAAATTTATTGAGGTTAAATCATAACTTTAAGGCTCCAAGTTCACCAAGTAATTTTTTGTTAAAAGTGACTAGAATTTTGGATAGTTTATCAGTACTCCCAAATCATGACTTGATCTGTGAAGTCCACGGTGCAACTCAAGGGTATATCTTGTGGGGTCTTTGTTTTGACAGAGGGACACTATTCAAGTAATGTGAGATCGAGCCATTTCAGCCTGCTTTAGTTGAGGGGCAGCTTTTTGTTTTCATCTATTAGTTTGTGAGGGATTCAATACTGATCTTGATGGAGATCTAATGGATGTTCATGTACCTTTATCCTTGGAGGCTCAAGTAGAGGCCCATTTACTTGTGTTTTCTCATATGAATCTTTTGTCTCGGCTATTGGGATCCCATCTCCGTATTGGACGTTATGTATTAACTAGTGGTCATCATTGAGGTATTTATGTAGATATATATAATTCATACAACAACGTACCCAGCGTAATCCCACAGGTGGGGTTCGGGGAGGGTGAGATGTACGCATACTTTACCCCCACCAAAGTAGAGAGGCTGTTTACGATAAACCGTCGGCTCAAGGAAAAAATGTTTGAAACATGCTTGCAAAAATAAGATTAATAATCCATGATAAAGAAAATACTGTCAAAGAAACTACTGATAACTAAGGCAAACAAACAGCAGTTAAACTAGTAAATGCAGAGAAGGCGATTAACAACGTATATAAAAATAATACAAATGATACTAAGACAGAATCTCACGACTACTACTTAACCTTCTACCCTAATCCTCGACCTCCACGTTTTCCTATCAAGGGTCATGTCCTCGGTGATCTGGAGCTGAGCCATGTCCTGACGAACCATCTCGCCCCAATTCTTCTTTGGTCTACCTCTATCTCGTTGTATACCCAGCACTGCCAACCTCTCGCACCTTCTCACTGGAGCATCAGTGCTCCTTCTCCTCACATGGCCGAACCATCGCAACCTCGCTTTTCGGATCTTGTCCACTACTGAGGCTTTTCCCACCTTGTCACGAATGACCTCATTTCTAATCTTATCCATCCTCGTATGACCACACATCCATCTGAACATTCTCATCTCTGCTACGCTCATCTTCTTAATGTGTGTGGTCTTGACTGGCTAACACTTTGCTCCGTACAATATAGCTGGCCTAACGACCCCTTTATAGAGCTTACCTTTGAGTCTAGGTGCTACTTTCTTATCGCATAGAACACCGGACGCAAGTCTTTACTTCATCCCGCCTGCCCTTATACGCTGAGTGACATCATCATCAATTTCTCTATTATCTTCGAGGATTGAGCCAAGATACTTAAGCTTCTCTTCTAGGGAATGACATGAGAATCAAGCATCACGTCCACCTCTGACTCTTGAGATGCATCACTAAACTTGCATTCCATGTATTTTGTTTTCGCCCCCTTCAACTTGAAACCTTTAGACTCTAGGGTATGTTTTCTAACCTCCAGCTTATCATTAACTCCGCCGCGAGTCTCATCAATCAAAATTATATCGTCTGCAAATAACATACATCATGATACCTTCCCTTGGATGCTCCGTGTTAATTCGTCCATCACCAGAGCAAATAAAAACGGACTAAGCGTTGACCCCCTGATGCAACCTCATCTCGACTGAGAAGTGGTCGGAGTCACCTCCAACTGTTCTTACGCGGGTCTTGGCGTTGTTGTACATGTCTTTAGTCGCGCTGATGTATGCCACTGGAACACCTTTAGATTCCAAGCATCTCCACAAAACCTCCCTTGGGACTTTGCCATAAGCCTTATCTAGGTCAATGAACATCATATACAAGTCCTTTTTTAATTTCTATACTGCTCCATCAACCTCTTTAGCAGGTATCCATCTTCCGTAGTCGATCGCCCTGGCATGAATCCGAATTGGTTCTCAGAAATTGTCACTTCCCTTCTCAACCATCCTCTCCCAGACTTTCATGGTGTGGCTTAATAGTTTGATGCCCCTATAATTGTTGCAATGTTGAACATCACCCTTATTCTTGTACAACGGAATCATATACTCCACCTCCATGTAATTAAAAAAACTATCAAAATAAGAAGTGAACATTTGAATAACACCGAGCTGAGCGTTCTGGAGTTTATAAGATTGTGGCAGTTCAGCAATATGAAAATATCTGTATGATGTAGGCATATTAGCAAACCCTCTTAAATCTTGAGTTAATCTTTCTTCTTCTTCTTTATATTGTGATATTGCTCTGGCTTTTATGTGTGTTTCTCATAACATTTTCTTGTTCGTAATATGTTCTGTAACGAAGTGATTCCAATAGAAGAAATCAAACTCCCAGGCTGTAGGCTTTGGTTGAAGTGAGAATGGGCTGCTTCTCTATATGTAAGTTAACATTCAACAGTAGCAACTCTTATATTGAAATAAACCTATTCATTTGCTGGAAGAGCTCATTGAGTGTTTAAGTTGAAAACTTGATGTAAACGACAAATTCAAGATAGAAATGCGGTTGCCTAAGTGATTGAAGCCCATATATGTGCTGAGCATTGATAAGACTAACAAACAGCATGTAAGTGGCACTAAAATTGGTTTTGGCTTCTGTTAATTTCCAATATTTTATAAAGCAATCAAATCTATAAGCATGTATGACAAATTCATGAATTGTCTTCTTCATAATTTGATCAAAGCACAGTTAGAAACTTGTCAAGTTGCTATTGTCATCAAATCATCTGATTAATCCAATCGAATAGTGCATATAAAGATATTCCAAACTTAAATATGTCAAACATCAAAGCGACTAAAATTATTTCTTTGTATAGCATGGGAGGCAGGCAGGTTGAAATTGTATTACTTCATTTGTTGCACTATCTTGTCACCAACTTTAGACCGATGATCTGAATTCATTCATGCCAGCTATGATGTATATATACACATTATAAACCCTGATTGTGAAGTCGGGCTTCATCAAAATCATGACAAAATCTAATAGAAATTATGTACTTTTGTCTGATTTACCAGTCAAATTATTAGTAGGGTTAGTAATGCACGTGTGCAAAGCATGGCAAAGGACCACCTTTCATCTTCATATAGTATATAATACAGTTTACAGCCACTGCATACTTGTTTTTTTCCTCAACAAAGTGGTTACAAATCTTCATAGATGATAAGCATCCAGATGAATGATTTACCCACTAGCATCACTAAATGCACTTGGACTATAATAATGAAATGGACAGGAAACCCACCCAAACGAAAATAAAAATTAGGACCCATCAATCTAGAAGAAAATGACACCTGAGCTAACTATGAATCCCAGTAGCGTCCCTCGAATGTTCAATCTCATCAAATGATGTTAAACTTTTTGTACAAATATAAAACCTTGTCGGGTTGTGGGGTATAAGAGGTTTTGGTACTTGGTTTGCTATACCTCAACATACAGGTATACTTTTGGTTGAGATAATAATGGAGTTATATTGGATTACATAAATTGAACAGAAGCATGTAGAGGTGTTGGAAATAATAAAGAACAACTTTATTGGGCAGGTTAGTTTTGTTTGGTTTGAATTAGTGGGTTTTGCACATAGGGTGTAATGTTGATAGGCAGCTTCCCTTTCATCTTCACTGTGGGGAAATAGACAATCTCATCCTCCTCTGCCACCCATCTGTTTCATAAAAAAAATAGAAAGTGATTGCTCATTAGCCTTGCACTAATTCGTGCCATTATTGTTCTTGTATAATTTCAAAACCACTATCTTTGGTCCTTCGTTAGTTAGCTACTTGGTTAAGGGAAAAAAAAAAGAAAAAAAGAACCAACTCTTCAATTATTCCTACCTTTTTTTCATATCGCGACAATAATATTTCATGGACTAAGATGAATTATAAATGGAGTAACATGAACTATGAGTGATATAGCCAACCCCAACTTATTGAGATTGAGGCGTAGTTATCTTTTTTTAGGGCGGGAGGCATGGGGGTAGGTAGGGGTGGGGTCATATAAGAGAGAGCGAGTTTACCTGTAGGTGGTGACAAGATGGTGGAGGAAAATGGAGATTTCAAGCCTTGAAAGTTCTAAACCAGGACACAGCCTCTGTCCTCCACCGAACGGTGTAAATGTGCTGCTGGTCACAGCTACTCCAGTCTTCTGCAAACCCAAACATTAGTTACAATTCTAATTACTATTGATCTAAGTCACAGTTATAACTGAACAGCTAGCTATTAATCCGTAAAATGAGTAGCATAGAATTATATGGGATAGCTGAATAAAACTTATTTCTTTCTCTAGGAGATGGAACATAATATAAGATTTTCTTACGACACAATTAGTAAGGGAAAGACAAAAGTGATAATTGAATATTACACCTTTATTATCAAAAAAACTCTACCAGTGTGCTACTACTTAATAATCAACTAGTCTACGATATGTTCATAAAAGTGTCAAACAAATGATAATGACAATAAAAAGAAAAGCTGACCTCCGATCTGCAGGGATCAAAATTGTATGGATTTTCATAGTTTTCTTCATCCATGTGAACTGAAGTGAATGATGCCAAAACACACCACCCTTTTGGTATCAAATGCTCTGCAACAACCCCCCAATTAATTAAAATTTATCTCCTAGTGAATTGTGATGAAGTATGAATCAAAGGTACAATATTTAGGAGGCATAAACATTTTTACGAGAAAGAAAATGTTTGAAGTCATAAATAAAACAGACCTTTGATTTTGACATCTTTGAGAGCTTTTCTCCATACTGCATTGATGATATTTGCCATTCTCAAGGTTTCACTAATAACCTGACATTCCATAACAAGTGATCGTAATCTTATTATTCTTGTGACCTTCAAGAATTTGATCTAATTTAAGACAGAGACTAACATTTTGAGTGAAGGGCAATGACATATAATCTGTCCAAGTATAGTCCTCGCAAGAACTAATCTTCTCCCGCTTCAATTCCATATTCTCCTCCTGCCATTGTTCGACGAAAAAAACAAATATCGAGTGTAAGTAATAACTCATATTTTACCTGTATAATCCGCGTGCATTATACATAGGGGAAACAAATATAAGATTAAGAAGCTTCACTATACTTGCAATTTTATGAGTTCACTTAGGTGACATGGGATATGCTGACAAGATTATACAATGATCAATTTATAGGACGAGCATTAAAAAATATGTGGCTTACTAAATGGAATGGAAAAATAATTAGATTATAAATGTTTGATCTTCGTAAATGTTTCCACTATATGCATTTCAATATAGTAACTATGCTTTGTTTGCAAGTACAGTAGCTTAATGTTCTTTTCAACTTCACATTTGTAATATGAGTTCACTTGAGGATTTTATGTTAATACAGCACTACATATCATTTGTACTGAACAAAACGTGATGAATTGTATTAATATTATTACCGAATACCAAACAATGAACTAGAAGACCTCCAATTAGAAGACTAAACAACTCCCTGTCTCCCACGGGAATTGAGTGAATGAAGCCCTTAACTAACAAGTACATTAGAATTATGTCAAAGTATTTTATTTTTTGGTGCAACTTCAGACATCGACTCTTCATGTTCTTGAAATAAAATTTGCATGTAGAAACAACAAAAAAGCTACATAAATCAGTTTAAATTATTGAAAAAATATTTAAGAAAAATTCTCTTTTGACCCTCCAAATTGTAATTGTGACATTCTTCTTCTCCTTAAAAGAGTATACAAACACATTTTTTACCCTAAAATAAACTATCACTTCAGCACAACAAAGAAGTATTAACTTGTTCATAAGCTTCAGTTTGTTTATAAAATTTGGGAGCACTTTTTGAGTATTTTTGGGAGAAATTTTGTTTGGACAAACTCTTTCATCAATTTTTGGTCAAGTTTTGAAAAAGAGTTTTGAAAAACCAAAAATGTGACCAAAACCATTTTTTCGGAGTTTTTGGAAAAATTATTTTATCTTACCCTCACTTCAATTATTTTTCAAGTAAATTCTATGTCCAAACACAACTTCAAGTTTCAAAAATTATTTTTAAACTCAAATTCCCAAGTTTCAATCAAATCTATGCTAGCGTTTGGACATAGACTCCCGAATAATTTTTGGGAAACACTTTTTGGGTGAAGTTTGATATGAAATTGAAAAAGTGTTTGCACATACTTTTTTGGAACAAATTTTTTTGGCTCAAAAGAGCCTTTGAGCTCTTATGAAAATGAAATTTAATGTGTAAATGTTGGTTTTTTGCTCAAAAACAGCTCAAGACCACTTTTTGAGTTTTTGGAATAAGTTTTGCCCAAAAAACATAAACAAACATCTTTTCGCTCAAAAATTTCCTCCAAAAACTATGTCCAAACGGAAATATACGCTAGCTAAAAATAAGTAAAAGAAGGGAAAAGAAACAAAACGGGGAAGAAGAAAAAGTATGTGGGCACAAGTTTCAAGAGAAAAAAACGGGGGTAGTAAATGAAGTTGGTCCACAACTGACAGCCGTTAAATCAAAATCGTACGGCTGCAACATCATCTCCAATACTTCTATTTTAACCCAAAGTTTTATGTGTTTCAAATATTGAAAATGACTTGTAGAAAAGGCCAAAAAAATTATAAATTAAATAAAAGCAAAAAAATATTCCAGGATCATGTGACTATGACATTTCCTCCACTACCCGCACGTGGGGAAGTAACATTGATCCCAGCCGTTGATATTTTAGCCCAGGCAAGCCTATCCGTCAATTTATTACATCCCAAAAGAATCACTTCTACAACTAAAATCAGCTGCCTGTGCAATCTTATATACCATTTTTTTTTCTATTTGTTCTAAGAAATAATATGTAGTCTCTCTATGCAAGACTAAAGAATGCAATGATTGTGAATTCTAACATACAACTTGAAAACTAATACTATACGTCACAAAATTTAATATTTCAAAGAACTATAAGGGGTCGTTCCGTTCATCCCTAAGTTATTCCAGGATTGTTCCCGGTATTATTAATCCCACCTCCTATGTAGGATTAATAATCCTACAATTTAGGCATAAAATTTGTCCTACTATTAGCTAATACCTAATACCAAACATGGGATAAATATAATCCCAAATTTAATCCCGGAATAAGTAATCCAATCCCTCGTACCGAACGACCCCTAAGGAGTATATGGCAAAACATTCTAAATGTCGCATTATACTAGTCTTTCTTTCTTATATTCACGGGGCGTGACAACCCTTTAATGTATCATCTCTATTTTATTCTTGTTGGACCCTGCATACTTTTAAAGCTACCAATAACTTTTTATTACTCAAATCTTCTCTTTCTTACTTTTTCAAAGGGTAAAATTAAAACTTTATACGGTCAACCTCTATTTTCTTAAACTGCGCGTCAGGTCAAATGGTGCCACATAAAATGGGTACGGACGGAGTATATGGCAAAACATTCTAAATGTTGCATTATACTAGTCTTTCTTTCTTATATGCACGGGCGTGTATAAAGAACCTTTCCCTGTTAGTGTAGTTTTGGTTATTTATTTGTTGTTGTAGGTCATTTTAATGCATGCATAAGAAAGATAATAACATCGTACCACCAAGCGAGCTAGTGCAACAGGGTTGTCACTTAGAAATTTGACAGCTAATGTCATGGCAGTTGGTACAGTCTCTTCTCCGGGGATCATCATCTCTATCAAGTTCCCACTGATGAAATCATACGGCAGAGGTTGCTTTGTCCCATCACCATTTCCTAACAGCACGTCTATTGCATCATTTGGTAACTCCTTCACTTCCCCTTTCTCTAAACTCAATTTTCTTTCTTCTACCATTTTCCCCACAAATCTTGTTAACCTTTCTTTAGCCTGACGTACAAACAATAAGAGCAGTGTCACAACTCACACATGCAAAAAGTTAAGAGAAGTAGAAAATAATTGATTTAATATATAAGATATATGCATTGCTAGTATAAAACATTTTATAAACCGTCAATGCATACATTTAAACTAAAAAAAATGAAAGCCATACCTTTAATGAGTTGTAGAGTGTAGTTCCAGGAAGTTTGATGGGCAAACAAATCAAGCCATTTGTGAATTCTTCAAATTCTTTCTTGAGGAAGTTCAATTCTTCCCCAGGACCTACGCTTAGTATCAGCTTGACCAGCACTTCAAATGCAATCTTTCATGGCCAACAAAAGGAACTATTACAAAAATGGTCTATATAGAATGCTGGACAAAGGATTTCTGTGACCATGTCCTATAAGTTAATGTACAACAGTAGCTCTATTGTAAAATAGACAAATTATTCCATCTTTGATAGTGATCTCAAATTGTCAGTTTAACAAACAGTGACAAAATAATTACAATACGAGATTGATATAGAAGACAACAGAAAAGATTAAATTTCATTTTTATTTCAAAGAGTATAACTACAAATTAGGAATTATTATCAAATTTCACAATTTGGAATGTCGAAATAGAACGACTAAATTTAGCAAGGATGATAGTGTATACTAATCCCAAGTTTAGTCTGTCAAACTAAACGATCCCCAAGTGTATACTATACTAATTACAATTGGAAATTAACTCAGTTATACTCCTATCAACTAACAGTGTAATAAAAAATTTGAGTATGCTATAGGAAGTTGCTTACCTTAATGTAGCTAATTGTTATATAATTAAGTTTAAGATGGCCTGAATAAAAAACTCTTATATATTGCTATGTCAACATAAAAGTTAAACTCTAATTGGGTTGTCATATTTTAGAGTTTTAAGACTAGTTTAACCAGCATTAATAAGATAAGCTCTCTTTTATGAAGCAAAAAAGACATGGCAGATTCCAAATTACGTGAAGGAGATACTAATGCAATAAGGTGCCCAACTGCCCATATGCCATGACGTTGAAATGTTGAGGAGTGGGCACGCAAGTGTGTGGTACGAGCAGACATAATATAAATGCATGCATGTGCACCAACAAATTAAACTAAGATGGAGAGAGATAAAGATACCTTTTTGGCTTCATCTTGGACGTAGACACTGTGTTGTTTTTCCAGCCAAGATGACAAGAAACGTTGGACCGAGGCTTCGATGTCTCGTGTAATACGAGCCTTGAGTTGTGGTGATTTCAAGAAACTCCCAATCACTCCATGAACTCTCCTATGTATTGGCCCATTCATTTGTAATATTGAATTCTCACCAAATAATTCTGTTATTGATTTAGGATAACATGGTACAAATACATCCCCATTGTTCTGTAAAACAACCTTATTAACCTCTGCATCTGTTGATACTATTATTCCTTTCCCTAGTATGTGTGTCTTGAACACCTTGCCATACCTTCAAGGACACAAAAAAACAAAGGTTAGAAGAAAAAGAGTTGAACTTGATCCAGTGCGAAGATTAAGTAAGTCAATAATGTGTTAATAAATTGTAACATTAAACATGTCACAGCATTTATTTAGTTCTAAAAACTCTTCATTTTTAGCATAAAATAAGACGTTTAAAGATAAATTATTCCAAATATACGTATAAAATGTTGTCTTATGGAGTAGTAAAATGAAACAAATGAATTACTCCTAATTGCCTGCTGCATATATACGTGCAAAGTTGTCAGTGCATTTTTATGAAGAGCCCTGATTAGGCTCTGTATTATCAGTCCCTATAGCTAGAGTGGGAGAAGGCACAGTTACTGCAAAGGAGAATGGCAGCTTTTAGCAGCTGATATATCAATGCTAGCTAAATCCTTTTTCATGATTTTGGCTTTGGGATATGACATCGTAGTATCGTACCATTGGTTAAACTAGCGGTATATGATACTGCAAATAAACGATTTGTTTCTTCCTCCAAAAGGCAAAGTGATCCCTAGAGGACTCGTGGACATATAACTACGTAGATACATGTAAAGTGATAATACATGTAGATATTGATTGTACAATATTTATATTATGATATATTTTAACTTAGTGTAATAAGTAGTATTATATTTCTTTTTAATAACTAATCCCACTTATTATAAATAATTAATTGCAATTTTTTTTAAAAAAATTTGATAGGTATAATTTTATTGTCTATGAAAGTTAAGCTTGATAGGGCACATTGGGTTTGCATAGAGGAAAGGATAATCCCAAAATGAAACCTCATACTAGTATTTTATGTAATGTTTGGTTTCAATTTTTATTCCCACATAATTTATATACATATAGAAGTACTTTTTAGTACAACAAATCATACATTGATCCAATAATAAATAATTCATATATTACAATTTTTTCAATATTAATCTCTGCATTACAATTCTTGCATCATTACAAATATTTTATACTAATGCTTACATACTTAATTTACTTCTAAACCAAACGACCCATACTCCATATCCACCTAACACATCATGAAGGTAAGATAGAACCATAGCGGACACGATTTATAACTAAGGGACCGACGAATGTTGAACTGTATTTATTAATAGCTACTACTGTCGGCAAATAGTACAATATATAGAACAAAGAAAAATATGGTGCATTTTCACTAAAAGTTCAAAGAATATAGAGATGAAAAGGATATCATATTATACAATGAGAATATTAATAGTAGCATTTAAAATAAAATACGATTCTCTCTTCAGTCAACAACTGGTACCTAGGAGTATTTTTACTTTTCCAATTTCTTGTTCTCACATTAGAATAATGAAAAAGACAGCAAATTGTACTACTACTACAGTACTACGTAGTATTTTAATGAAAATACCGTCCAGTTGAACTGAGTCAACTGATTGAGGCCCACGTGCATGACCACATGACAATGACTTTTTATTAAGTGAAGGAAACTATTTCAAAAACAATACTACTACTAAAAGCATTTATAAAATGACTGATCTAACAAACCAACATGAAGTTTAACAATTTAAAACTATCACCATATCTTAGGTAAGATTTGTTCTTTAAAAATGGGGAAATAATCCAGTTCCAATTTCCAAGCCGTTATTGTTTCGAGCACAATCTTATAGTAGTAGTTTCCATCACAAGAATATTGGCCTAAATTATTCTTAATTTTTCTAATAGTGTTATTTTACCAAAACTAGGAATGTTTATCAAAGAAATTCACTCTATAAAAACCACTACTCCTTAACATTTGAGACACGAGAAGTAAAAAAGGGAAAGAGAGATCCCTGGTAAGAAAACATGAAGATCTTTTCTTTTTACGGGAAGGAGGACCAAAAAGATTTTACAAGACTCCAAAGTCAAAAAATAAAAACTTTTCATGTACAAAAGCACAATCAGCTGACCTATGAATAAATATAAACATAGTAAAAGAGAATCACTGAGTATTACTTTTCCTAAAACACACTGATAATTCTAAAAACTCTAATGATAGTTTGGTTGACGCGACTAAAAATGAGGAATATTTAATAAATGTGGGATTAAATTTATTTTAAATTAATAATTCCACACTTTCTATAAAATAAGATAGTATTATATTTGTGGTATAAAATCTATACAGGATTAATTAATCTCGCTGATCAAATAGGATTAATTAATCTCGCTGACCAAATATGAGATAACGGTAATCCCAAAGTTAATCCCCAAATTATTAACAACGACCCCTAGCAGCTTTGCTCTACTCCGAAGAAAAAGGCAAATAGTATCCAAAGAATCATAAAACTTGACGAAAAAATTGCAAAGAATATCGAAAGAACAAATTTGTTGTATGGAAAAGGAGAATGAAAAAAATAAACCATAGAAAATGTAAATATATAAACTTACAGAGACTTGCGTTTCTCCATGAAACTGACAGGACGAGAAGTATAACCAGAAGCTATGAAATCAAGAGTTTCACCTATTAAAGGCCAACCACTACTTCCTCTTGGAACCCCACTTTTTCTTTCTTTTTCTTCATTTTGCTTTTTTCTCATCTTATAAATAAACCAACCAACTGCTACCACTGTTGATATACCAATCCAAACCCAATTTCCTGATGACTCCCCTTTCATTTTCATAAAATAAAGAAGACAAATTCTTTGTAGACTTCTTCTGTCAAGAACTTAGGATAGTCTTACTATGTTTGAGTTTGAAAGAGTTGGTTGGAAATATCAAAAGAGTGGCTTTTACAGAAGTACTATAGATTAGTTATAGAGTTTTGTTGTGTATATATATTCCATGAGAGGAGAGGGAGAGAGAGAGAGCGAGAGCGAGTCGGGTGGTGGGGTTTATATCTTCGATTGGGATTAAACTGATATAAAACGGATAGTAGCATATTGTATTGAGGTACACTAATCATATCATATTACTATAAAAGCATGTCCTCTACATAGGTAAAAGTCATTTTATTAAATTACCCTTCTGAATAACTTAAATACCATACTTGCGCCAAAAAAAAAAAAACTAATGAAACTCAATTAACAGTTGTTCACGTAGCATTGCACTCCCGAGGAG
Organism: Petunia secreta; assembly: GCA_029990175.1. NCBI lineage: Eukaryota > Viridiplantae > Streptophyta > Magnoliopsida > Solanales > Solanaceae > Petunia > Petunia secreta. Next base: position 4,766,934 of record JARKIP010000059.1, on the reverse strand, counting down.
TTGCAACTCTTAAACATGAACTCTTAACATAAGTAATTTAACTAAAGAGAAAAATTAAATAGCAAAAACTACAAAACTCCTAAATTCAAACTTCGGAAAGAAATTCCCCAAAAGATTGTGTCTTTCAGAAACAGTCACCTATTTACACTAAGATTGTGTCTTTTGAAAAAACACACCTATTCATGCTGGTTGGTTGTGTAAAGTAGCACCACATTCAACCCTCAAGTTATTTATTTTGAGGTCTGATTTTGCTTCGGTATTGCACGCACCAAATATTTCTTCTTCAACTGGTAAGTTAATTTCCTTTTTCAAATATTTATTTCATGTATCTATTATTTTCTTCATCGCATGTTGCATATGATGTGGTTTATTGGTTGTTGGATTATTTGGCATGGTATGTGAGTGAAGAAGATATAAGGACGCAAATTCTTTTCTTTCATCTCAGTAGCTTTGTATTGTTTGTGATTATCAACTATTTTTTATGTGTGATAAATGGTCTTAGCTATAAGTGTTTTGTAAGTATTGCAATACGATTTTGCTTTTTAATTTTCCCACATATATATATATTGAGATTAAAGAGTAGAGATGTAACTGTGATTTCTTCAATGTATTTGTTCACAAGAAATAAAGATTAGATGTCAGAATTATCATTTAGCATTAAATTTAGGAATAAAATTAAAATTTACAAATTAGAAAAAGGCAGTGAAAAGGTTACAAACTTCAGAAAGATATTTCCAATTCCACTTTGATTAAATCATCACTATATTCTAACATGACTACATGAGCATTTAGAGTTGTTGATGTAAAAGTTTGTGCATGTGGAGTGAAATATAGGAATAGATTGTAGGACTAATTCTCCATGTAAAAGAAAATCATAACATAATTGTAATAAAATATAAAGTTAAAGGTGAATTGATTAGCTAACCATAATATTACAAATTAGTGAGCTAATCTAAATAATATTAAAGTAGCTGCTATTTTATTTGAAAATAACATAGTAAAAAGAATCATAAAATGATATTTGAGTGTTTTTTTTTTTTTATTGAGTTGGCTAAATAAAATCAACAATTATATTTTAATCAAAACTGCCATAGCGGTGGGGCAAGGCATTGACCCATACCAGTGCCTTACTGCAGAATTATACAATAGAAAGTAGATATTTGTCCAAGCCTTCTTGAAATACATGAAGGATAAATAAATCATTTTGAAACAACCAAAGATCTCATGAAAAATGAAACAAATTTCTATTGTTCCTCTAGGTTAGACATGAAATATGTCAAACAGTTAGCTTCCATGTAGTAATATTCAAATACAAAGTTATCTTTGAGTTCTCAACTCTACAATTTGCTTGATAATACTTCTTTATACGTGCACTTTTATCTTTAACTTTTACTCTATGGCTCTATCATATATTTTAATATAATATATGTGATTTTGTTAAAAATATACATTCATTGAGAACAAAATTCACGTGCAGCGCACGTGTCGGGAAACTAGGTCCAGATCATATCTCATATATTACTATAAAAGCATGTCCTCATTTTCTAAAAAAATTAGATTACTAAAATGCCCTTCAAAACCCTAAATACACCAACATGCCATTTAAAAAACTAAAAATACCAAAAATTACAAAAAAAAAAGGGAAAAAAAAACCTATTTAAAATAAAAATATACGTACCTCCGACGCACAACAAACTGACAAAACTCATTCATATTAAGGGAATGGATGTGATGCTTCTAAATAGGTCCAGATTATGGATTCAAATACCTCCTCAAAGTTTCTCATTCAAACCAATTCAATTACTCTCATCTTTGGTTCAATTGTGGGTGTCGGCACCTGCTTTATTGTTCTTAAGGAGATCTTATAGAGGTAAACTTTCTATCTTCTCAGTTTAGTTGTTTCATGCATTTCTATTAAAATATAAAATCTAACTGCTTTTTCTCCATTATGTTGTTTGGGTTTTCATTAATTCACTAATAGATGGCCTTCGACTATATACTTGTTCAATTTATCTCTTTCAACTTAGATACCATGAGGCGGCCCTTGAAAAGTTTTAATAGGAGGACTATTTTCTGTACGCAAAGTTTACAAAATAACAATTAGCATGAGACACAACGTGCAACGCACGTTCCGAGAGACTAGTTACTATAAATGAGAATGGAACGCTATTCGTTTTGTCTTCATCTCTTCCTTTTTTATAAAGGATCTTAGGCGTTTCGATATGGATTTAATTGAAGTTTGAAAGAGAAAAAAAAACAAATTTTTAAGTTAGTAGAAAAAGTATATTAAAAAGTTAAAATCGTGTTTTAGATATGACTCACCCCGTTTGGACGTAAAACTTGTAAGTGTATGTCATATTAAAAGGGTTTTTTAGTTAGTAGAAAAAAGTGTATTGAAGTCGTAATTCAAGACCTTGAATTAGATTATATATTGAGGGACAGGGAGGTTAGTCTTCATAGCGATTCGCAGTTGGTGGTCAACCAAGTGAATGGAGTATTTGCGGCCAAAGATGCTCGCATGATACCTAGCTAAAGTGGAGGCCCTCCGAAAAATTTTCCACAACTGGAAGTTTGCTCAGGTACCAAGGGAGGGAAACACAGATGCCGACATACTAGCTAGCCTAGCGGCAGACGCAGACATGAATGCCGATAGCCCAGAGGCGGTGATAGAACTGACTCACACAAACCTGAAGCGTCTCGAAGTCAATACCACGAACTCGTCTGGGACTAGGATCAAACGTTGATTGAATACTTGGATAAGGGAATACTCCTTGACAACAAAAAGCAGAACAGACTACTAAAGAAGCAAGCGGCCCGTTATTGCCTGATCTAAGGAGAGTTGTTACCGTCAGATGTTCACACCCACTGGCTAAAAGGTTAGGCCCAACACAAGTCGACTATGTGCTAAGAGAGATCCATGAGGGGCATTGCGAAAATCACTCCGGAGGAAGAGCTCTAGCGTGGAAAGTAATCAGAGCAAACTATTATTAGCCTCGAGTAAAGATCCGATGCAAGCAAGCTCATCAAGGCATGTGACAACTGTCAGCGATTCTCACATGCACTCCATCATCCAACAGAGTCGCTATACTCAGTAATCGTGCCTTAGCCTTTCATGGAATATGGGATGGACATTGTAGGGCCAATACCCAAAGCGCCCAAAGGCGTCAAATTCTTGCTCATGATGACCGTCTACTTCACCAAGTAGATCAAAGTAGAACCTTACGCCCAAATTCAAGAGGAAGAACAACATATGTCGCTTCGGAGTTCCTGTCGAGATCATCTGTTACAACAGACCTCAGTTTGAAGGAGCCAAGGTCACAAAGTTCTTAAAAAATGGAAAATCAAAATGATAACCTCGATGATGTACCACCCTTCAGCAAAAGGCTAGGCTGAATCCTCAAACAAAATTATTATGGACAACCTGAAGAAAAGACTTGAGGAAGCCAAAGGTAAGTAGCCGGAGGAATTACTAGGAGTCATGTGGGCCTATCTCACTACTGCAAAAGCAAGCACATGAGAAACCCCCTTCTCACAAACGTACATAATGGAGGCCATAATCCTTGTCGAGATAGGCGAGTCCAGTCTGGGCGGGTCATTTGCTGAAGAAGGGCCTAATAACGAGGCCTTAACAGTCGCGCTCGACTTGCTGGACGAGCGCCGAAAACTAGCAGCAGTTCGCCTAGCAGCCCAAAAGCAACGAGTGAAGCAATATTACCATGCGAGGACCAATCTACTTTCCTTCAATATATAGGACTTGGTCCTCAGAAAAGTGTCTCAAAGCACCAAGGAAGCCAGTGCAGGAAAACTAGCCTGAATTGGAAAGGGCCATACAAAATCTGAGAGATTGCTGGGAAAGGAGCCTATGCCCTCGAGACATGAAAGAAACAACCATTTCGAATAATTGAAATGTCACATGGCTCAAAAATTGTTATTTTTGAAAGGCCAGTAGGCCCATATACTCAAAATATTTACTTTCCTTTTTACTTATTTTATTTAAAAAGTATCTAGCCCCAAACAATGTTATCGAAGTTTATTAAACTTCGATAACATTGTTTGGGGCATTCGGCCCCTGAGCCTCTTTAATTAATAAAACTATTATTTCATTATTGATCAAATTTTTTTCAAATCATCTAGATCCACTTACTCCTAGCCCTCGGTCATATCTGAGTTGAAATTAAACACTTGCTCAAGCTAGATAAATTTTAGTTAAGCCACCATGCATTACCGTACGTTGAAATCGTCAATTTATCATTTTCACGTACGTGGGGGTAGGGAAGCCTGCCTACACATTGTCGTAAAGACCTTAGCACTCGATTGGACAGGCACAAGTTTTCTCTGTAAACGCAAATAGACTGAAGATATCCCCTTGTGGGCGCAGGTCATGCCCTACTCAAAAACGTCTACTACTGATTCATTTAAGCCATCACCTACTGATGCAAGTTAAAAGCCGCTTTTACGAGCACACAACGCCCAAATGGGCGCACAACATCGCTTGACAATATACAAGTAAAGACATGCGAGCATGCATAAAAACAAATATTAGTGAACACCCGTCTTCATTATAATTATCAAAGACCCAAAGGCCATAATGTGCAATTGAATTTTGTATATAATATTATATACAATAGTTTTCCTAAGCTATTACAAGGTCCCAGGCGATTTTATCGAAAAATCTTCTGGTCTTCACAAGGTCAAAAAAGCTCCATCTTGAACTGTAAACCCGACCTAGACGGCAAGCTGGTTTGAGCATTCTTTTGGCATAAAGTTTTCATCACTTTTGCCACCCATACCACAGATATAAGCCTTTTACAGCATAATGCTTGATGAGAAGGACTTCAGCAGCATCTGAATTGAGACGAGCTCTCACCATGATGAAGGAACTCAAAGAAATCCCGAGGCACGAATGCCCGCCAATCGGTGGAGATTGTAGCCGATCTCCAAGCACACTTGGAAGCTTATCGAAAAGGGGAGGATTGAGAGTGGGAACCTGCACAAGAGGTGAGTTTCCTCTCAAAACAACCCATAGCTAGCGGGCGAGAAGACATTACAAAGGCAATTAGTCCAAACTAGCCGAAAGAGAGGTTGACCTCGAATTGTCAACAAGGGCGAACTTTAAGGCTCCTATAACCTGTTGATAGTGTATGGTCAAATCCCATTATCGAATAAGGAGCAGAACAAGGTGGTTATTCCTAGACCTTTAATTTTGCCGTCAGAAAAGCCACTGACATGGTGAAGGCTACCTAGAGAAGAAGCCTCATGACGGTCGTAAGAGCCAACCAACCTAGCCCCACCTGACAAAAGAAATATCACAGTAACCCGTTCGCTAAAAAGAAAGTGCATTGTAATCAGTACATGTTTCATGATGAAGACATTTCGAGGAACACCATTAGGATCCCACTCAAGTCTCACAACTCAGAGGAGGCTCCATCCTTTCTAAAACGAGCGAAAAGATGGATGAAGAAGACAACTAGTGTCTTCTTTGTTTTCTCACACACTATTCGCTCTTACAAAGAAAAGAAACTTTTTTAGAAAATAATGTATTTGAAAGATAAAAAGCTTGTGAAGATAATTTGCAAAGAAAGACCATTTATATAGGCAAAAATGGGGCAAGAAAGAGCACGCAATGGTCAAATAGCCAGTTTGGCAAGGGATATGAAATGATTTGGTGTAGTAAATGATAGTTTTTGAGAAGATGCAAAGCATCAATAAAGCTAATTAGGTGAAGATGCGTGGAATTCTAAAAGGTACAAGGCGCCTATTTAAGTCAAAATGATTGCAAATTTTAGGGAGTCGGTAAGATGTCTTTTCACATTCTCCCTCGCATGCCTCTTTCACTTGCTGACCGCTTATGCCAATGCTCAGCAAGTGGAGGGGGCTGACTGTATGGGTAAAAACACACCACCTATAATTACGGGGATACGAGTACAATTGGAAGATATTAGACTTTGCAATTAGAAGAGATTAGACTTACTCTACAAGTCATTGAGCACTGAGGATATACATATGCCCCATAGCCGCGGCCGCTCATCACGCACAGGTCCATGTCCGTAAGACACACATCCTGTTGTCTTATATTAATAGTCTCCTAGTTAGGATTTGTTTAGTATCACTGCCTCATGTAAACAGGCCCACGATCTATAAAGATATATTATTTACCATAATTAGGATTGAGGTAAACCTACAACTATATATACTCCTCACTTCCATTGTATTCCATATCAAGCGATTCTCTTTCTCTATGAATCCACCTATTCTCAGGGGATAATATTCTCTTTCATTGCTTTCATATTGTTTTTCTTTGTATTTATCTTATTGCTTGTGACCTCCTCCTAAATTTATCTGTTTAACTTATTCCTAAATTTTAGACATAAACAATATGCAGTTTAAGTGTTGCTCAAGAGGGGTTAATTATAGATTTGTGCCAGGTGCCTCACAGCTAGGATTTTGAATCGTGCATTATCAATATTGCTATCAAATTATGTACAAGTAATAACCATATAAAATAGACATGAACTTATGTAAAATGCTTTGTTAGTTTGTTCATAAGTTTTTCTAACGTTTTCACGTTTATTCAACAATTATCTTACCTGATTTCTATGGTTAATTTAGCGCCTTATGGCATATTATATTGCGCCTTATTTTTTCTCTATTCATGTAGTACCATACTTTGTAAAGTACAAAAACCTTACATACGAAGGATTTGGCAATTGGAAAAGTGATACAGGATGAAGTTTGCCTTAGAAAGTTTAGGGAATTCTGCTTATCTTTAGAGTTGTTCAAAATCTCGGGATATGTCCATAAGATGAGTCAAATTATCATTACTAGCTTTAATTACTTTAATAAAAGCTGAAATTGTAAATCATTTGGTCAAATGGCATCACATGTCTGAATTATGATTTATGAAATCCAAAACATCCCATTTGAGTACTTGAGAGAGATTAAGGGGCTGTTCGGCATATATTCAAAAAAATATTTGAAAAAAGAGTTTTTGAAGTTGAGTTGAAAAATAATATTTAGAAATTGAAGTTGTATTTGGACATGCATTTCACTTGAAAAGAAGGAAGAGTTTTGTGAGAGGGGAAAAAACTCTTTTCGAAAAAACTTTAAAAAATGCTCTAAACCATTTTTTAGTTTTTCAAAAGCTGTTTTTCAAAAAAAAATTGAAAAAGTCACGATATTTCATGGACAAACATATTTTTCAAAATTTTTGAAAAAAAAACAAAAATTCTGCATGGACAAAGGGAAACTTCATGATGTAGATGATCATTAACTACTAAGCACTAGCATGTGTGTTTCTTTATTAATTCGTCAAAAATAATTATATATTTAAAAAAAATACACTTTTTATATTAACTTTAATGAATTTTTTTATAGTAATAAAAAAGTTATATCATGCTTCAAACCCCAATTTCAAAATTGTAACCTAGCAAAAATTAAAATATTTAAAATTACAAGTTTCAAATATTTTTATTTATTTCTTAAGTTCTATATTGAATAACTAGAACGAGGGTAGCATGCACTACTTGGACATTGGATAAGACAACAATGAACCTATCGATATTCTCTTTCTGATTTTCAATTTGTTAATACTTCTTTCATTTCATTTGGCAGTCCAGTGCACAAATCATCTCACTTCAATTAATTTAGATAACCAAACTTAAGTACAATTATATTTTTTACATCTTTAATGGCAAGGATAAATAGTAAGATTAGAAAATAATAACTATTCTCATCTTATTTCTATAATGACTTTTTTTTTTTGACAAATAACAAGAGAAAAATTGACACTTATTAAAGTATAGAAGTAGTACAATGTTTTAAAGTCAAATTTTTTATTAGTTTTAAGATATTTAAATTTCATTGCAAAAATATTAAAGTGTCACATCCTTATTCACACTAAATTTTAAATACTTTGATCATCACACGCCAAATTTAATTCTTTAAATTAGCTCCACCTCTTTTTTCTGGTATGAATAATGTAGGTGAGAATCCACAACTTTCCCCAGAACGCGAAGTTCAAAGAGGTCCATGTTACAATCGACATTGATTGTAAAGCTCAAACAAGTAATCAAAGCCAAATTGAAGTTAAACTAAGGAAAAAGAAGAGAAAAGAACTAAAAAAAATAAGAAAAGATAAAAATATGCATTTCATTTGATAAGAGACTAAAAGTGTCATTACAACGAAATATATGGGAAATCTCAAGCTAATGGGCTAATATGTAAAATAGGGAACTCTCACTTAAACTAAGTTGGGCTAAAATGTAAACACCTACAACTTATTTAACTAACGGATTTATCCTGCCAACTCCAATGTACTACTCCGAAAGCTCACCGTACTACCAACCACAGCTGAAACCCATAGCTCTTGTAACAGTCCACGGGCTTCTAAACGCACACAATAATTTTCGTTTGTATTTCTTTGTGGTGGGTCGTTCGGTGAAGGGATTGAGATTATAATCCCGGGATATAATTCAGGATTATTTTTATCTCATGTTTGGTATAAGGTATTAGCTAATACTAGGACAAATTTTATGCCTAAATTGTAGTATTATTAATCCCACATAGGAGGTGGGATTAACAATCCCGGGATTATAATCCCGGGATTGTTAATCCCGGGATTGTTAATCCCGGGATTGAACCGAACGAGGGGTCGTTCGGTACGAGGGATTGGATTACTTATCCCGGAATTAAATTCGGGATTATATTTATCTCATGTTTGGTATTAGGTATTAGCTAATACTATGACACATTTTATGCCTAAATTATAGTATTATTAATCCCACATAGGAGATGGGATTAACAATCCCGAAATTATTACTCTTAACCATGGATATGACATACTGCAGGTCTTTTAAAAAAATACTGGACCTACGAATCGCCAGAAGATAGCCAAGTGACAGCACGAATCAAACCTAACCACACCATTATTGATCATTATACCAACTATAAGAACTTTTAGAGGTCGTTTGGTATAAGGTATTGACTAACTTAATCCATGTATTAAGTTTTAGCTCTTGTTGGGTAGTAAAAATCAATGAAGTATTAGTAATCCATGTATTATTTAGTACACCAAATATGGTATAACTTAATACCAAGGTATATATGGTATTAGTAATACCATGTTTACTAATACATGGATAAACCATGAAATGACAAAAATACCCACCATTAAATCCTTGTTTTTAATATATGGATAAGAATTCAAGGGTATAATTGGAAACAAAACTTTATACAGTTTTATACCAAAGATAAGTTTAAGTTATAATACAATACACCAAACATGTGACTAAAAACAATCCCTGCATTATTAATCCCTGTATTATTAATCCCTGCATTACTAATCCATGTATTGTTAATACATGTATAACTGTTTTTCTACCAAACGACCTCTTAGTTGTACATACACATTGCTGCTCCATATGTCGACTCGGCTATATTTTACTTGAACCAAGTACATTTTATTCTTTTCCTCGAACTTTCACGCTGATTAAATGACTTTTACCCACCAAGAACAAATATTAGACAACACAGTAAATAGAAAAATAATTAAGACTGGTTATTTACGTCAAACCAACACACGCATGAAATCCGTCTTTCTTATGCACCTTCTTCACTAACCATGGTAAATATATCTATAGTTTCAGATAAATCTGTTGCTTAACCATAATTTTACTGTGGATACTTCTTTTTAGTAAATACACCAAATCCAACTCGTGGGATTACATTGGGTTTGTCGTTGTTGTTGTAAACTAGGTCCAACTTGATTTAATTTCTCATAGCATGACACGATCTGGAATCCGGCTAGGCCGTACGGGCACCCGACATACTCCCCTAGACCCCTCGAGCAAACCCTTACCAATTAAATTAGGAAAATAAATATAATTCAATTCATAAATAAGAACAAGACTTAACAAAATACAGACATACTGATACCTCTAAGCTGTACAAAAGAAATTACAGCTGACTACCCAACATACTAGGTTTATGGCTATCCAGACTAGACATTTAAGAGTAAAGAAGACAGATACCTCCTGAAGGGAACAAAATACAACTGAAATAGTAAACATAAAACTAGTGGCCATCCGGAATAAAAGCTGGCTTACCCTGACAGCTGAAGTCGTCTTCGCTCCTTCACAACATGGCGAACTCAATCCTGGAGCGAACCTGCCGAAACGAAATAGATAGACAAGAGACAAAGAACAAACAAGGGTGAGTCAAAATGACTCAATAAGTGGGGCAGACTAGCCACCTCAAAGAATAGGATAGCTAGCCAGGGAGAAGAAACGGATAAACCAAATTCCTCTTACTTAAATTATAAAAAGGCAGAGCCAGATAATGTATGACACTATAAATTTATAAACAACCAGGGACATAAATAGATAGAACATATAGGCATCCCGAACATATCAACAATCAGGAATACATGACATATTCACAAAACATCGCACTATAATCACACAATACACTGCAACCGATGCAATGAAATGGAATGAATGCAACATGATGCAATGGGGTCATATGTATCAAATTAATGGAGCGGAATCCTCCTACTCCAGGGCGGAATCCTCCTACCCTCAATATGATGCAATGGAGCGCAATCCTCCTGCTCCTGGGGTGGAATCCTCCTGCTCTCAATATGATGCAATGGAGCGGAATCCTCCTACCCTCAATATGATAGAATGGAGCGGAATCCTCCTGCTCCTGGGGCGGAATCCTCAATATGTGCAATGGAGCGGAATCCTCCTGCTCCTAGGGCGGAATCCTCCTCCCTCAATATGATACAATGGAGCGGAATCCTCCTGCTCCTGGGGCGGAATACTCCTGCACCCAATATGATATGCAATGTAATGCATATGAATGACATATAATGCATATGAATGCAATGTGATGCAATAATAACCCTTCACCGGTGCGGGACTCGCATCGACAGCCGGGAAGTAGATGCCAACTCACAGCCAGAGTACAATGCTCAGATCCTCAATGTAATACCAACAACAGGACATAACATATAATATACAATGTAAATCCAAAACTAAGGCGTAATGAGTACGCCTATCGGCAGCTACACACGTAAGGAACACGTGGTAAATTATCCACGAGGCCAGGTGCCTCCAAAGAAATGGATATAAACACTTACCTCTTCCAAAAGTTACCATTGCTAATCAACAACCGCTTTATCCTTTGGTTTCATTGCCAAACGATCCCACTCTATTCAATAAGCAGAAAAATATATCATTAGGCTAAAGGCTTCTTTCCTCACATCTTAGGGTAATCCGGTTAGGAACCTCATACTTTATTCGCATATGCAATACGCAGGCCAGGCCTATGTACAGGGTTTAAGGTCACATAACCAAACCCTAAATAAATTACATTTATATGTTGCCCATAGTACGAATATATAATCAATTCCATTATCGGGGTCCAATTGACCCTTTAAACTATTAATTGAACTTATTAAAATGATGTTTAATATCCCAATTTCTACCGTAAAAATATATTCAAACACACGTAATAAACTGAAATAATAAATTTACGCCCTTACCTGGATGTTTCGGGGTAAAAATTCTAGAAAAATTTACACCATATGACTACCCTAATTGCTTAATTACAAAAAATACCGATAATTTTACACTATTTACATAACATAACGATAGTTTTCCATATTTACCCTACATAACATTTTCTCATTTCCCCCTTTCTCCTATCACAAACCCTAATTTCTCTCTCTTTACTTTCTCCTCCTCCACCCACCACCCACCCGCCCGCCGTCCCTCCTCCATCTCCGGCGACTAGCACTCCCCGTCGTCCTTCTTCCATTTCCGGCCAAGCAACTCGAGTTTTTTTGTGTTGCTGCTGCTGTTTCCTCCATCTCCGGCCAAGCAGATCTGGGCTCCGATCTGCTTCTCTCGTTTTTTTTTTTCTTTTTTTTTTTTGTTTTGGAAGTGTATTAATGTGTATATATGTATATACTTTTTTGTATTAATGTGTGTGTGTATTTTTTTGTGCCTAAATACACATTAAAATCTTTTCAAATGACTATTGAATTTTTTGTATTGTTATTGTATATTTATTTATTTTTGCATTTTCAATTGTATGTTTGGAATATTTTTTGTTGTGTATGTGTATATTTCTCTATATACTCATATTTAACTGTATGTGAAAAGTGTTTTGCATATCTCCAAATTCATTTTTGTATAGCTTTTGTATGTTATGGGTGTATATAAATGTATGTTTTGTATATTTTAAATTTTATGTATGTTTATATATTTTTTATTGGTTAAATATATATTTTTTAAGTATGAATTCGTATGTTTTATGCTTGTTTTCCAGATTTACAAAAAAAAAAAAAAAAAAAAAAAAGATTTTCGGCGACCTACCGCCGGCGGTCGGCGGTGACCGGCCACCTGCGGCATACCTGAAATTGAACCAGTGGCTTGGGGGAGAAGAAGAAAGCTTTATTTTCATAGTTTTGTTGAAACTTGTATATGTTTTGTGAAGAAACTATTGGTAAGTTTTGTAAAATGGAATAGTATTGGTATTTTTTGTAAATTTGATATTAGGGTTGTATATTTGTGTAATTCACCATAAATTCTACTATTTTCCTGCTACTTTTCTTCTTTTCTTATTTTCTGGTATTTTTTTGGTTTCTGTATTTTTCCCTCATCATTCCTATTGTTTCTGTCTCAGTTGCGTGTTCTTAGATTTTAAGCTAAGAGCATCGCCTCTCTTATCTTTCTTTCTTTCTCATTTCTTTTCCTTTTTTGTTTTTCTTTTCTTTATTATTTTCTTTTCTTTTCAAAAATTAAAACGGTATCCTACGATACTCGAAATGATTCTAAATTTCTCGAGCAAGTTATACAAAATATATGTAACATACTCACTAAGGCGGATCTCAAATCAGGTTTTCGAAACTCAAGATACGAATTAAAACGGAAAAGATCAAATTCTTTTAACTTTTGACATTTTAGTGAAAACTAGCCGAACGACCTCGAAATTCACTTTCAAAAGTTCACAAAAGTCACAAATAATCATACGAACCTAATGGCGCTTTCGGATTTCGAATCGGAGCTCATTCGCCAAAATCGAGCTCGAAAATCTCTTTTTAATATTTATTTGAGCTGGAAAAAGAGTAAACAAAATAAAGAAAAATTCTTTTTTTAATATTTATCGACAATAAAAACTGAAACCTTCTTCCGATGCCTATCAAATAAGGTCTGATTTAGCTCAAATTTTACAGATAAGTCCTAATGGACATTACGAAGATTTTAAAATTATTGACACGCAAATCAGAGTCCTATCTCCCGAAACGACTGACCGAGGTCGCTTCATAGCATTTTTAATCTACCCTGATATTATGTTCAAGGGGAAGTTTTAGCTTAAATTGGTTATCAAGTTAGTCGGAGGCGACATGTGATGACCACATGGTTCACTTCATGATGAATATTTAGTTCCGAATTTGCCTCAGTGACTTGTAAGACTGACATGGAATTCTCTCCTCCTCTTTCCCCCTTTGGTACTGCTCCTCCTATTGGAACGATCACTTTCATTACTAATGTTGTTTTAGTTATATGATCCCTTTTAATAGGAACATAATATTGCATAGGAGATACATAAAATAAGAAATAAGAAAAAAAGAAAACAGACAATTTTTATATGGTCATTTTCTTTTATTCAAATTTTATAACTGATCGTAAAAGATTTTCTCCTACTTTAATCTAGGCCCTTTAATCTAAGTTGAACTTTTCAGCAGGGAAGTTGCATTTAGTACATGGAACTCTATCCCAGCCTGATAAGTCAGTTTGCCTATCTAGGATGCTTACAAATAGAGCTTCCAAACTAATGCAGCTGAGTTACTGTATTCCTGATCCTAACAAGTATATCCTAGAATTTATGTGCTTTAGTTTGCAGTGGAGATGGTAACTGCTGACAGTAGAGAGATCATATGGAGTTCCCTCCGGAGTCCAGACTAGTGGATAGCAGCAGATTATCAATATTAAGCAAACAAGAGGCTCAGATTTCTTAAATTGAAGAACTTTTTTCTCCTGATAAGCCAGACACTCCTGGCTTATGCTCACAGTTGAGCGAGTACATCATATCCTGAAATTAACCAGCTCAAAAATGACGAAACGTGTGGCTGGAGAATGAAACTCCAACGACAAAAGCAAAGAGTCTACACTACCAACAATGCTACACTATTAACAATTTATGGCTACTTTCATAGTAAAAGCAAGATGGAAGAGAAAACTGTAGTACAGATGCTTTAACAGCTTAAGTTCTACTGGCAAATGCAACAGCTTCTTCATGTGAAGTGCTGTAAAACGAGCTCAATTTAGTTATAGCAAGTGCTTCTCCAAACAGTGACGCCCTTGTGGATTTCGTTATGTGCACTTCAACATAATCACCAACCTTTGGATTTCGCTTCCCAGTATTATCAACCTTATCTGGGATAGGCAGGATGGTAAATGAAACCCTATGCCCTCTGTCACTCTTGCCAATTAATTCTGTGTCTGGGGCTCTCTTGTTGGGCCCTTCAACTAACACAAGTTGGATGGTGCCGATTTTATCGTCATAGCACTGACCTGTAGTCTCACGGAAAGTCTCAATTAGTTCTGTGAGCCGCCTCTGCTTGACATCTTCAGGAACATCATCTACATACTTTCTGTGGGCATGTGTTTTCTCTCTCATGCTGTAAGCAAACATGTACGCCATATCATAACCAACAGCATTTACGAGGCTTAGTGTGTCTTCGTGATCTTCTTCTGTTTCTCCACAAAAACCTGAATGAATGAGTCAATAATTAAAAGCCAAATAAGTCACTGCGTAGCTCCAACATAATTGTCATCTGCCTATTAACTATGAAGGATTTGGATCCCCTCCTGTACCACCTCTCTCCAGTTAGTCCAGTACACCTTCAATTTAATTCCACCTGTCCACTTTAAAATCCAAAGGTGGACATTTATGTAACTAAACTAACCCCCTAAACCAGGGTTAAAACTAAGAGATCCGAAAATTTATTTAATATGTGATCTTTGGCGAGAATCTCGCAGGCCTCAGCACCTTTATGGCAGCTTACCAACAAACTTAAACTCTTTATCATTATTTTTAGAATTAGTATTATTTTTTCATGGTTCAAGTCTCCAAAACTGTGTAAGCATCTTTCCATCTCCATAAAACCAAGCTCGTTCACAAGTAATTGTCTCAATAGTGTCGAACTCGTTAATACATGTTCATTATCTTATTGTAATTTTGGTTAAATGCTACATAAATTCATTGAAAGTATAATTAAGACATATAATTTGTAGTTTGTGCTATGGTAGAGACAACTTCTCAAAATTTCAGAAACAATTCACTTGAAACATTTATCAAACACAACATACATTTTGCGAACATTGGCAATTGCCACTACAAAGATACAGTAGCATATGTATTTAGTTTCTAAGCAGCAAAAAAGGTGTGAGATTGAAGAAGACCCTGTTATGGTGCCGTCACTTCTTCTCCAAAAAATTTTCACTAATCAACTGATTACTTTCTTCTCCTTCTGTAATGTAGTTTATGGAATTCGACTTTTGAAATTGTTGATTCTTGCACAGAATCTCTCTTGAATGAATGATCTCCATTGTAAGAAAATCTCTCTCTAATCAGAAGGAAACTCCTAGCAATAATCTCGGAATCTAAGATTCTATCCTCATTTAGAATTAATCCGAAGTAAATTTTCAATTTTAACCATAGTTTGGGAGTTGGTTTAGATGAATAATTAATGGCCAATAGATTTTGAAGTGAACAGGTGTAATCAAAGTAGAGGGGTACTGGAAAAACTGGAGAGATGAAGTACAGGAGAGGAGCTGAATCCAACTATGAAAAGCTTGTCCTCTCGTAACATTAGAATAATTGAAGAACTCCTAGATCAATATCACAAAGCGAGAAGTCAGGAAGCAGAAATTTAATTTTGTCTCGAGTAAATATACAATACTGTCACAATCCTTGTATGGTCAAATAGTTTCTGTTGTACGCTGGATAAATGACTATAACAAAGAAAAATCTAGCAAAAAAAGATTGGATTTGACAAAAGTAATACAGTAAAACAACATCATAGAGCAACTAGAGAACAAAAATGCAACATTTCCTGAAAAATTAAAATGACAAACCATGCCTAATGATAGCATACTGGAGCATGAATAGCAGACTCCAGTGATGTCTCAGGAATAATGAAGAACTACTTTATTTTAGAAGAAAATCAGTGTTTGATAACCACAAAAATAAGAAAGCGCTATAAAATACACTCTTACCACATATGAAGTCGCTGCTTATGCCCATGTCAGGTACTATATCCCTTATCTTCTTCACAAGGTCCAAATATGCTTCTCGAGTGTATCCACGACGCATTCTTTCAAGCACTGCACTGCTACCTGACTGTGCTGGCAAATGAATGCTTTTGCAGATATTATACCTGTCTCGCATTACATACAGTAACTCATCTGGAAAATCTTTAGGATGTGGGGAAGTGTATCTGAACCGCATTTCAGGAAATTCGGTCGCAAGTCTATCAAGGAGATCAGCAAACCGTAACCCCACATGTTTCACTTTGCAGATGCTGGAGAATCCATCACTAAGTTCCCAATTCACTCCTGGTTCAGCTGGATTTTCAACTCCAGATGTATCATTGTAGCTATTTACATTTTGGCCAAGAAGTGTCACCTCTTTCACTCCCTCTTTCCAAAGTTCAGCAACCTCTTTCACAATTGATTCCACAGGGCGAGATCGCTCTCTCCCTCTTGTGAAGGGAACAATGCAGAATGCGCACATATTATTGCAACCCCTCATCACAGATACAAATGCAGATATCGAATTTTTGGAGATGCGAACTGGAGTAATATCTGCGTACGTTTCCTCAAGCGAAAGTAGAGTATTTATACCTTTTTGACCATAGTCCACTTCTTCCAACAGGCGTGGCAGGTCTCGATAAGCATCAGGTCCACAAACTACATCAACCATCTTTTCTGCATCCAAAATTTTGTCCTTCAACCTCTCAGCCATACAACCCAGCACAACTACTTTTGGAGGATGTGCAGACTGTGACCTTCCGCTCGCAACATTGCTCTTCCAGCGTTTCTTCAGAAACCAAAAATAATTGAGCCTCTGCCAAACCTTATGTTCAGCATTGTCTCTTATAGCACAAGTATTGATAAATATTATCTCAGCATTCTCTGGGACATCCACACTTTCAGTGTATCCAGCATTTTTCATAATAGATAAAACGATCTCCATATCATTGACATTCATTTGACATCCATAAGTTTCATGATAAATGCGACCTCTTGGCATAACATCAGATATCATTACAGACCTACAGAAAAAGAAAACCGGAATTTAGTTTAATCAATTAAGGTGGACTGGTTTAGCAATATCAATGAAGATGAAGTTATACATCAATAAGTAAAAAATAAAGAAAATCAGAACATAAAAGATCATTTAACATATTAAATTGCTGGTAAATCAGATTTTAGTTCTACAACTGAAGTATTGAATTATCCTACTTTGAAAGAAACAAATGGAGCAACATATTTTCGAATTTTGAAGGCAAGACATTGTCAGTAAAATAAAGAATGTTTCAAAATGTGCTACAGTCCCCAAAAAAAAAAGGATTTAGCTAGTTTTGGATCAACTCTTGAATATTTTTCTGCTTCTCTTTAATTTTAAGAATTGGATTTCAATACGCAACTATTTGCTCAAATAGCTCCTAAAAGTTTTTATGGAGCTTGAAATATCAATAAATTAGTGGCCAACCAGACAAGAGCACTTCAAGCAAACTGTTAAAAATCTTATTCAACTTTAACAATCGAATTGCTAGAATTGATTATCTCAATTTCTCAGGCATTATATAAACCTGAGAAGGGAACCACCTCGTGATGTTTTCATGCCCCTCTTGTTATTTTCCTCTTTAATTCATATTCGCGGCTCTCATTTCATGACTACTTCAATATTACTACTCAGCTTCAACTTACACTAGCAACTGCACACTTTGATGGACAAGATGCACATTAAGAAGAAAATCTGAATTGCAATTAAGGGCATGTTGATAAAGAAGAAGGGGAAAGGCTCACATTTTCCCCTCTATTATCAAATATAAGTTGACCCTACCCTCCGTTATACTATTCGATGTTATTCATCGCTGCCGTTAGTCATTTCAACATAAATGCCCCTCACACTAATGGAGCTCCGCTCCCACCTTAAAAATAGACACGTGGAGTCCAATTATGTACACCCGGTCAAATAAAAAAATCCATCCCCTTAGATAATCCATTTATCCGTATCCAAAAAAGCTACTCATAGAAAGGTCAAAGTTATTCATAGATATTGCACCGTTCTATTTTAGATTTTGACATAAACAATCAGTATTTGAGCATATGTAGGTTTCTCTCGGTTAATATTTTTGTCTAATTTAGTGGTTTTACTTTTTATTTTTATAAAATCAAATAATGTCATAAGGTTATTAGTATGGTACTTAAGAGAGGTAACTAGATTTCATATATTACCTGTATAGTAAAGTTCATCAATTATTAGCTACAATTTTTTGACCATGAACAATAGAAGCAGGGGCAGCGAGTGGTCGTCGATGGCAGCTTGAAAATGGTGGAGTAAGAATTTTGGGTGATGGGTGATTTCTATGGGTACATGGGTATGGGTTTAGTTATTTAACCAAGTACACATGAGTTGACTCCATGTGTGATTTTTAAGGTGGGCCTGAGGAACATTTATGTTGAAAAGGCCGACGTAAGGACAAATAATAGCAAATAGTATAATGGAGAGCATGGTCAATTTATATTTGATAAAAGAGAGGCGCAAACATGACCGTTTTCCGAAAGAAGAATTATGAATTTATCCGGATTAAAAGCATTATTCCCGAATAAGCAAACAGGACATAGTGAAGGCCCTTTAGCATTGGTGAACACGATTATTCCAAAATGCAACATACTACTATAGTAGCAGCTAAGAACCTCAAAGTACTTGTAAACTTCTATACAAGGGTGGTGCCAATGTTGGTTCTCCTTGATGAAGCCAATGGATCAAGGGAGCATCACAGTAACAAAGACAGAAAAAGGTTCATATTAAGGACATATATAGGTTTCAGCAGCTTTCTCGAAGGTGACTCAGTGAGATGAATATTTTCCTTACAAGTGGGGCCAGCAAACAATTTTGACTTCAGATTTCCATACAAATAGATTTGAGCCTAATGTCTCAAAGGCAATCTCTTAGTTCAAGTAGGAGGGCAATGCTCGGAGAACATCAAAATACCCACTACCTTTGGGATAGTAATAGCTTATGGAAGCTTAGGCTCAAGTAGTGGCATGGTAGTTACACCTAACACCGGGTCTTGAAGTGAAAGTGAGATGTTAGATGAATGGAAGTGAAGATAGGACTCTCTTCACTTGGTTGGCAAGGAAGTAGTAGTGGCCAGTGGGAGGAAGTAAATCAGTCAGATTTCTCTTCCTTATGTCCCCCTCCCCTCTTCCAATCAACAGACTATAAGAGTTTCAAGTGGCTCTAGGCTGCTTAAAGCATGCCACCCACATTTTGGTGAACTAACACCCTAGAGATTACCGTGGATTGTCAATAACCTGCTGCCAGTTCCATTCACGCCAGTTTGCACCCTGATAACACTCAACTTTTATGATTTTATGACCCATACAAATCAAGCAAGTTGTGTGCATATTTTTTTTTCCCAGTAACGGTAAAATATTTGTATTAATAAGAAGGTACTGTTAGAAATAAAAAAAAACTGTTATTTCATAGGGAATTAGACTGATTGATAAGCATTAGCCATGTATGCTTATAATAGAGAAGACACACTCCATAATGTTGATAACTAAGGGTGGCTAACGGTCCGGTTTTGACCGGACCGGACCGGAATCGGGCCGGAAACCGGCTCGGACCGGTCCGGACCGGTTGAAACCGGACCGTTGGCCACTAACGGGCCCCGATCCCGGTACCGAACCGGTGCCTCGAAAAAAAACCGGGAGGACCGGATAAAAATGGGACCGGACCGGAACCGGCCGGACCGGACCGGTCAAAAAAATAAAAAAAAAAAAAAAGAAAAAAACTGCCCGTTTCTAGCCGTTGGGCAACGGCTATTTTGACCTCCTAGCCGTTGTCCAGCGGCCAAAAACGGCCAAATACACCCCATAACCACCCCTAACTATTTTTTTTCTATAAATACCCCATTATTTCATCATATTTTTCACACAAATCTTCCAATTCTCTCTAATTCTCTCAAATTTTCTACAATATTGCTATTGTTCTACTTTGGCTATTTGTTAAAAATTTATAATTTGGCTACTTTATCAAGTTCTATTTGGAGTTTCTATCAAAGTTATATTGTGCTACTTGGTGAAGTTTATAAATATCAAGTATTGGGTTAATTGGAGGCGCGACGTGGTTGAAAATATCAATTTGGCTATTTTTGCAATTTTTCTATTATCAAGTATTCAACTAATTAATTGAAGTGGAGGCTCAAGTTTCAACTTCACCTCAATTATACGGTTATATTTGGTTGGTCGTTCCTACTTCTACTCTTTTATTATTTTTTTGTCATATATATTTATTTTATTTGCTATTATTATGTCTCAACGAGGTTCAATTGGAACTAGTAGTGGGGGGCGGGCACGTGGTCGTAGGGGAAATAGGGGTAAAGAAATTGCTGGTAGTTCTAGTCGGAATACCCACCACATAGATGATTCTCAACATTATCATAATATTAGCGCTGATAATATACTTGATCACGAAATGTTAGAAACACAATATGGGAATCAAAGCGGGGGTAATTTAGAAGAAACACCTGAATTTCAAGCTAGTCCACCCGAAGTTCAGTCAGACTTGCCTCCTGAACCTCCTACTAGAATACCGGCTAAACGTAAGGATAGATCTGATGTGTGGGATTTTGCATCAAAGAATGTTGAAGCGCAGACGGCCTCCTGCGGGCTTTGTGATAAGGTGTGGGTTTTTAGAACTGGGGGTAATGAGGGTGGGACGGGTAAACTTAGGAAGCACTTACAAAATAAACATCCTAAAGAATGGGCAACGCGGGCGGGTGGTATATATTTAGGGACCGAACATGGGGGAGTAGCGCATGATTCTTCTTCGGGTATCCAAGCAAGAATTAACCATTTAACAGGAGGGCTTCTTACTTATGATAAACAAAAGGATAGGGAAGAAATTGCTAAACTAGTTGCCCTCGAGGGTTTACCTTATAGTTTTCCTTCTTCTACTGGTTTTGTTCGTTATGTTCAGGCTGTATATAATCCCTCTTTTAGAGGTTTTCCAAGAACTACTGTTAAAAATGATATTATTAAATTTAAGAACGAATATCAGGATTATTTGCGATATATGTTTGATAACTTTGACACTAGAGTATGTCTTACTACGGATATGGGTCGTTCTACTAATGGATGTGATTATATTACTGTGACTTGTCATTGGATAGATCCTGATTGGGTTTTTCAAAAACGTATTATTGCTTATAAAATTGTTGATGAACCACACACGGGAAATTATATTTGTAACAAAGTTTCATCAATTTGTCGTACGTACTGTTTGTCTAACAAAGTTTTTAGTATTACGGTAGATAATGCTACAAACAACACAGACGCACTTAGGAACTTGATACCTATTTTGAACCCTCCTTTTCCTGAATTTTTTCATGTTAGGTGTGCATGTCATATTTACAACTTAGTAGTCAGAGATGGTCTTACCTTGTTTAACGACATTATCAAAAAGGTGCAGATAGCTATTACTTATATTTTTAGAAATAAAAACCAAGAAAGAAGACGAGAATGGGAAAGAAAATGTGTAGAATTAGGAATGCCAGTTAGGAGAGTCCCAAAGGAAGTTTGTACTAGGTGGAACACTTTATATGAGGCATTGAATGTTGCTTATGAATATAGACTGCTTATTTCTCAAATGTATAATAAACATTTTATGGAAATCTATCACCTTAAAGATGAGGATTGGCAAGTTGTTCAACATCTTCTTCAGTTTTTACATAAATTTTATCAAGCTACTTTAGAATTTTCCGGTCAATATTATCCAACTACTCCTACCATGTTATATTATATAGCTGGAATATCGGAATTATTGAAAATGTATAAACAATATGCAGTTTACTTGCCGGCTGTAGAGTTAATGATTGAAAAGTTTAGAAAATATTTTTTTCCAATTCCTCCTCTTTTTTACATTGCTTCTGTGTTGCATCCTGCTTTTAAAATTAAGTTAACTGAACGACTTGTTAGAGAAGTATATGCAAATTTAGAAATTACTCCAGAGGAAATTGCTACTAACAAGTTTCCAAGTGTAGACGAGGCTGTTGCTAAAGTTTATGCAGATACCGTGGCTGTTTTTGCAAAGTATAGAGCTTGGGCAGACACTGCAGAGCCAACGGAACCAATACTATCCACCGGGCAAAGTTCTTCACAGGCAGGAGCAGGAATGCGCACTTTTGGGGGACTTGACGAAAAGTTGCTTTCAGAACAGGACGAGTACGGAGAGGAATACAGCGAGTTCCAAGTGTATTTAATTCAATATCCAAAGAAACTTAACAACTTTGGAACTGCGAATTTGTTGGATTATTGGAAGAATCAAGAATCGCAATTTCCAATTCTTGCAAAAATGGCCCGGGATATATTAACAATTCAAGCTTCATCAGTTGCATCGGAAAGCGCTTTCAGCCAAGGAAGATTTCAAATTGGAGATCACAGATATTCGTTGAGAGAGGAGGCAATGGAGACAGGAGTTTTATTCAGGGATTGGATAAGAGCAGAGCGAAGAAACTTTGGTCTACCAGAACTTACTAAGGAAAGGGGCAGAGCATATATCGATCAAATTTTGAGCGACGGAACAAGTGAAGGGAGTCAAACCGGCAATGAAGAAGAAGAAGAAGACGAAGAACCAGAAGGAGATGATGAACAAGATCAACAACGGCCAGTTCCAAAAGAAAAGCCTACAAGTGTCCTCAAGAAACTAGCTAATATGTTTAAAAGAATGTAATATTCTAAATAAGAATTTTGAATTTACAAGTTTTTGTTTAGATGTAATTTGCACTTCTTATATCTTAAACAATTCAATAAAATTGCTCCAAGTCTTGGAATTCAATCACAACTATTGTCTTCATACTATTTATTTTTAATTTATAGTTTGCGCAAAAAATACTACAATTAATTACTAGTTTGTAAATTAGTTCAAATATTGAATTTTGAACTTAAAGAATTAATTCAAAAATTTGAATTTACTAAAATTAATTCAAAGTTTGAAACTTTGAATATTGAACATAACAAATTAATTCAAAACTACAAGTTCAAATTATAAAAAATACTACAAGTTTTTTTATTCTAAGTTTAAACTTTAATATATACAAGTAAAAACTAAATAATATTTTGTTGTAATATTTTTCAAAGTTTCCATCACTTTAAATAAAACTCAATGGAAAAACAAAAAAAAAAAAAAAAAAAACTTATTTGGGCCGAACTGCCGGACCGGACCGGACCGGCATTTTGGCCCAACGGCTCTTTTTCAAATATAGCCGTTGGCCAACGGCCAAAAACGGCTATATTTGCCTATCACCCCCCCTAAACGCCCCCCATAACCCCCCAACCTATTTTTATCTATATATACCCTATTATTTCATCATTATATCACACAATTTACCATTTTCTATCAATTTATCTCTCAAATTACTCTCAAATGCTATTTTCTAAATTTCTTCCAAAATTCAAACAATTATAATGGCTGAAAATCAAGCTCCCGCTGCTCCCGCTGCTCCTGAACGAAGACGTCGTTCTATAGTGTGGGAACTTATTACGAAAGATACTGAATCTCAGAAAGCTAAATGTAGCATCTGTAACAAAGAGTGGCAACTTTACACTGGACCCAACAATGGAGGGACGGGAAAGTTTAGGCAACACTTAAAAAAAAACCACAGAACCGAATGGGATATAATAAATGGCTTTATTCCGCGTGATTGAAAATTTGAAGAGATGGCTAAGGGAATATCTATTTCAATTATGTATTTTCGAATTTCTAGTTTATTTAGTATCTTTGTAATTTTTCGATTTCTAGTTTGTTTTGTCATTTCAATTATCTATTTCTCATTCAATAAACGTTTGTTTTGTTTCATAAACTTTACACTGATAAAGTAACAAACTAGAAGACGTCGTTCAATTATTTATTTCTCATTCAATAAACTTTACATTAATAAATTTTAAAATATAATTTACATAATTATTTTGTTAATTTGTTTCATTAAAAAATATAATTTACCTAATTATCACAAATGATGTTTAAATAAATTGTTAAGTTTTTCAAATTTTAGTTTTATTTGCCTAAAAAAAAAACAAAAAAACCGTTAACCGGCCGGACCGGACCGGTACCGACCGGCCTAACGGTCGCCGGAACCGGTTCCGATCCGGCTCCAATATTTGAAACCGGCATGGACCGGACCGGTAGACCGGAATTCCACCGGTTTGAAATTTTTTTGGCCCGGTTCCGGACCGGAACCGGACTCCGGTACCGGTTCCGGACCGGACCGGACCGCTGGCCACCCTTATTGATAACCATGCAAATTAAAGAGTATGTTTTGCATTACTACTAGTTTTAGGTATGTGCATTGCATGTGTATGCTATGTCTATCGATAAAAAAGTACTCCCTGCATTCAAGTTTATGAGGTAGTACTTCTGTTTTAGTTCGTTCCAAGAATAATACTTCTTCCGTCCCAATTATGTGAAGGTGTTTGACTGGCCAAAAAATTCAAATAATTAAAGAAAGACTTTTGAAACTTGTGTTTACACAAACCATAAAAATTTGTGCGGTTGTGAAGCGTCTCATAAATAAATTGTTACTAAATATAAAAAAGTGTCATATTCTCAATAAAAAATACAAAATGTGTCATTCTTTTCGGGACTGACTAAAAAGGAAAGAGTGTCACATAAGTTGAGATGGAGGGAGTAACCGTTCTTTTTGGGACTGAATAGAAAGGAAAGAATGACAAGATACGACATTCATTTAAATGATAAAATGAACGATACTATACTGCCACAATAGTTTTATTCAACATTTCGTCCGAACATGCAAATATGAGTTCCTTAGCGTATCCTCCTTAGACCATCTGTTAGTCCTTAGTTTAATTTTTCTACCATGACCATCTTTAATTTAATATTATTCTTAATTCCACCAGAAGCTTGCTATCTATTTCCACATAGCCAATCCAAAGGAGTTGCTCACATGCTTAGGGTCCCTAATCCCTCTCTTCCATGCTTGAGATTGATAATCGTCTTTCAAACAACATCTCTATTGACATTCCACTTGTTAAGTAGCATCAAATCCCTCAAACTGAAGGGCCCCTCCTTTTTATGCCTTGTAAATTTTGTCATTTCACCAAGTGAATGTCTTATTATCTGCATAACTATCCCAAATAAAATGCCTGCCCAACTTATTGATGTACTTCTCCGCCTTATTTGGAATTGTTATTAAAGACATACATAAGTTGGACTACCCTCCAAGGCACTATTCACCAATGTTAACCATCTACCAAAAGAAAGATACTACGTAGTATTTTCTCACATTTGTCACCCTGCCAAATACCAGAATCGCATTCTTCTGCACACAAAGGCAATCCCAAGTAAGAGGGTGGAAAACTTTTCAGCACTACAATCTAATATCTTAGTGAACTCTTCAATAAGATTCTCCACATTGGCAAACAAGAGGGAGCTCTTAGATTTATCTTTAATCTAAAGACTCCTTCAAAAGCTAAAAGATAGACTATGAAATGCACAAATTGCATTCAATCTGCTTCACAAAGCATCATAGTATTGACATCGTAGAGTTTTTCTCAAAAAGAAAAAAAAAATGTTTATGTATTTGTTTTCCAGCACATCACACTGACTTTAATCGTGAAAGCCTCTTATTCAGCCGTAGCAAGAAGCTCTATGCAACATCTTACAAAGAACTTCCATGAAACATATCGATACGGAGATAGTGGATCTACTTCGATCAAAACTGACAATTTAACGGTGGAAATATTGAGGAGGAAATGTAAACTAACATGGTCATATGCCTTTCTCTAGACTTCCAGCTGGCGACTGGCGTAGAACTCCTTTCGTATCCTTTATCAAATAGTAATCAAGATACCCATTTGCCACCAAAGAAGTATCTAACAATCTGCCTTATGAAAGCACTCTGGCCCCTTCCATACGGGATGAGTTTTGTATTCCATCTACTTAATTCAACCACAAACTCCTTGATTTTCGCCTCCAGGACCTTTCCTATATATAAACAATCTCCTCCAACTCTTCACGAGAACAAATTTTTCTGTGCATCTGTATTTATAGAATTTCAGCCCAAACATTGGTCAATTTCTTCCGTTCTACACAAAATTTTATTTTTCTTCTCATACGTGCTACCTATACCTCCTTATTCCACCTTTTTAAGTCTTCTAATGTTTCAGCTTCTTTGCCCGTACCAGATCTGGTCACCCTCGAAAATCATAGGATATCCACCACGGTTTAACCGGCTCCATAAAACATTCTCCAACCTTACATTTTCAAATTTCATGACTATTTCCCCTTTTCCCAGTCTTCATTATCAAGTATGATATGGCAATGATCTGACATAACTCTTGGTATTACCTTCTGTTTAATATCCTCAGATGACTCATTCCAGTATGAAGAAACAAGGAATCTATCGATTCTAGATGCAGCACTTTCAGTACTGCCTTTAAACCATGATATCAACTCTCATGAAGTAGAGGATCAATGAGAGATAGGTCTTTAATGCATCTGGAGAAATAGGCAGGTAATACTTTGGGTTGATCTTGAGAAAGGACTTCTCTTTATCACTTCACCCTTGCTAGAGAACATTGGGAAAGACAATGTAGCCATCTCTCATCACCCTAGTATTCTTAGACCTCCCAGTTATTTCGTCCTCAAATATGGTGGCATTTAAATCCCCACAACATAGCAGTACCTCCCACTATTGCCCATTGACTCGTACCAAACAAGCCTGTCTACCTGATACCCCTAATTTTCTTATTGTTAAAGAGTTACATTATTTCAAATTTTATTTTAATGAAGCAAATACGGTCAAAATTCCACTTACGCAACACCATCCTAACCATCTTTTTTCTTCCCCTAACATTCCAACAAAAGATTTTCAAGTTCAACTGCTTTTGATTGTTAGCATTTGTACCACTACCCTTACTCATTGAATCTGCCCCATAATTCACATTAAATTTCTGCAGTTTAAGTTCTCTGCCTATTGGTAAATGGTGTCCGGGCCAGCTTGCTCGCCTCGACTAATTCCACGAAGTGCCTACTACCTCTCATTAGCACAGGTACCGGAAACTATGTCCACCTAGTGGCCTTACTTACACTTCCACTCAATTGCCTCTAATCTACCCTAGTCGTACTTTATTAAATTTCACATGAATTTGCATAAAAATTGCACAAAATAGTTCGAGACGAGCTACGTACACATTTAAATCTATTTATTTAAGAACTCGATTCTAATGAATAATTCATCAATGACGAATAAAAAAATTATATGCAATTCTGAAAGGGGGAAAGATCCCTCGGATAGAATCATTCGATTATATTGACAATTTCAAAAAACTGATCATACTATGATCATAGTATGATGGCGGTTGGTCAAGCAGGCCTTTATCCTTTTTTTAGGTTCATTAGGCTTCTTATTAGTTGGAACTTCCAGTTATCTTGGGAGAAATTTGATATCTTTTTTTCCGCCTCAGCAAATCATTTTTTTTCCACAAGGAATCGTATATAAACAATGTACTCCCTCTGTCCCAAAAAAAATGACGACATTTCCATTTTAATCTGTCCTAAAAAGAATAACCACTTTCTATAGTAATAATTATTTCATGAAATGATTCACAACCACACAAATTTCTACAACTTATTTTAAACCACAAGTTTCAAGGTATTCATTCATTTCTTAAACTCCGTACCCAGTCAAACTAGCTCGGAGAGAGTAATTGAGTAGCAAAAAACTTACTCGGGGTGAACATCGGAAGCAGAGACAGCTGGAGTAGTAGCAGCAGCAGCTTTAGGAATGAAGTCGTGGAGGCTCGGGATTTGGTCCTTATTATTGTGTAAAGAAGAGCGAGAGTGAGAACTCGACAAGTTTGTAGAGAATGTAGAGCAGCTCCTTCGAAGAGCGACTGGCGTGCGGCGGAGGAGGCGGCAGGAGGAGACTTGTAGAAGCTTAGAAGAGAGGAATCTGACATTGATGCGTATAGCAGAGTGAGGTTGAGTTAACATGGTGGATAGACAAGACGCCATCCCTCTTTCTTGTGGTTCAATCAATGGATAAATAGGGCTACCACATCCCTTATAATTTCTGAGGATCAATTCATATTTTGTTTGTTAAAATTTTTACTTTGGGATTAGAATTTTGGAGGATTTATTTATTTATCCTTTTATTAAGTTTAAACTAATAGTTCAGCTCTAACAAAAATAATAATTATGTCTCAATCTCACTGAAGTTGGGATTATATTTATTAAGACTAGTTTTGCTACGTGCGTTGCACGTAGTTTTTACGTCAATTGAAAAGCACGGTTGTATTAAAAGTATAGTAATTTGTTAAAAGAACTTATGAATGTAAACAGGTCAAAAGATGAGTGTTCTGCAGTGCTAAATCCAAGTACGTAGATAATTGGTAATATTCGCAATGTGTCAATCTGGTCGTTGGTAAGTAAGAAAGTTTAGAGCAAAAGATTAAACTATTTTATAAAAAAATATTCATAGAATGTACCATAAAAAATCTATTAAATAGTATTGATCTAAACTACGAGTGCCGGAATGATTGTGTTTTGTACAATTGCATGTCTTTCGAACCTGCGAGAATCGACACTTTATTTTTGTCTATACATATTACATGTAAATGTATTTAATAAGATATGTTATATTGTGTCTCACCTAATATCTCTTTGTAGACGATGTTCTTGGTATATGTTCTTTTGACGCTTCGGTTGTTCTGTCATGATCAATACTCTTATTGTTGACATTGAAATTCCTATTGATAGTGCGACATATAGCTGTCCATGGGAGAATACATGTTGCGGTAGGTACAGTTCAACATTGAGGATTGTTTGTCTTTGTGCTTTGTTTATTGCCATTGAAAAACATAAGCGTACTGGAAATTGTTTTCTTATAAATTTAAAAGGGTAGCCTTCATTTTCTGGTAGAGAAAGTTGGATTCTGGGAATAAATATAATCTTCGAAGCATTTTGGCCATAATTATCTCAGCTTGTATAACGTTGCTATCAAAACCCCTACATATCATTCTTGTACCATTGCAATGGCCGTTTGAAGGATCCAAATTTCTTAGCAGCTTGACTGGTGCATTCTTTTTCAAAACCAACCTGCAAACAAAAAAATGATAATTGTCGCTAAGTTAGTTATCATTGAATAAATCCATTGGGTACTGTAGAAAAGTTTCCTTGTTTCTGGAAGTTTCACATAGGAAAAAAACTATGTTTTAGTAAGATAATAGCAAATTTTATTTAACTATTCTTTTACTGAATCAATGAAATGGTAAAACAAACATAAATTAAATTAACTAACAATTCGACTAAACTATAAAGTTATACAATATTTTGAAGAATAAAAGCTAATTTATTACTTGTAATTCATTATTTATAAAGTGGATATGTTTGAGCAAGAACTAATCTTACAACTTCCACCAACAGAAAGGGATGAACCAGAATATTTGGGTGAGTGATGAATCAGTCAAAGAAAGTTTGTGGCCTGGAACTTGGAAATTTTGAATTTTTTTTATGAAGTGCAGTGTAACTGTTGATTTCTTGAAGCTCTTAGTTTTAGTTAGTGCTATGATATTTTATATTTTGATACCAACTTATAAATGTATAGTTTCAATGTGTCAAAAGTTAAGAAAGGAATAAATGGAACAAACAGTGAGTTTTACTATCAGATTTTTTACATAAAAGTACAAGTTTTAGAGCTTAATTACCAAACATAGCAACATTTTAGTAAAATTACCCTATATAGAGGAAAACACAAGATAATTACAAACATAGCAAAAACATAGCAATGTTTTCCCATAACATACCAAACCCTTACATTCTTCCTTCTATTTCCCCCACTATCACTTTTGCTCCTCCCATTTCCCCTTATTTCACTTTTCCTCCCACTATTCCCCCCTCCCCCCCAATTTCACTTTTACTCCTCTTGTTTTCCCCAATTTCACTTTTCCTCATCCATCCTCAATGTATCTCGTTGAATCTAACCGTTTTTGCACTGTATCAACTATTTCTGCACTGTATCTAACTGTTTCTGCACCGTATCAACTATTTTTGCACCGTATCAACTGTTTCTGCAGCACTGTATCTAACTGTTTCTACACCGTTTTGGTTCATTTCAGCATTGTATCTAACTGTTTTAAATTGTATCAACTCCTGTTTCAGATTGTATCAAACTATTTTAAACTGTATCAACTCCTGTTTCAGACCGTATCATACTGTTTCAGACCGTATCATAGTGTTTCAATGTTGTTTCAGACTGTATCAGACTGTTTCAGACTGTATCAACTCCGTTTCAGACTGTATCGGACCCGTTTCAGACTGTATCATATTATTTTAAACTGTATCAACCCCGATTTTTAGACCGTATCAAACTGTTTCAACAATTATTTCAGATTGTTTCAATGTCGTTTCAGACAGTATCATACCATTTCAACATCGTTTCAGATGTATCAAACTGTTGCAATAATTGTTTTAATATTTCAACGATGTTTCAAACTGTATCATATTGTTTCAACGCCATCAGTTGTGAGCAATAGAAAATAAGAGTTCAAATTTATTAAACCACTATAATAGATCTGTACAAACAGAAACAGAAACAGAACAAATCTGAAGAAACATGAATAGAAACAGAACAAATCTGAACAAACATGAACGGAAACGAAACAGAAACTAAAGAAAATGAAATAGTGCAACGGGATGCTACGGAAAACTGCCTCCAGGTCACAAAAACCGTTGCATCACCACCACGAGACTGTCTCCACCAGGGATTAAGCAACTTCTTCTATGTTCATTTACTATTTTGTGTTCATATCACCCGTAGCAACAACACGAAATGGATGACATACCGGAGCAAAGACAGTGGCAGCGACACAAACGGTGGGAGTTCACAGCGCTGATTTGGGTTGGGTGGGAGTTCACGACGGCTGATTTGTGTTGGGTGGGGTGGGAGTTCAGGGCGCTGGTTAGAGAGGTAGGGGTTTCATGGCGCTGATTTGGAGTTTCACGGCGCTGATTTGGGTTGGGTGGGGGGTGGTGGCTGTTTGTTTGGGGAGGAAGTGCAAGAAAGTGTTTTAGGGTTTTTTGGAGAGTGGGGTATAAGTGTAGTTATCAAAAATGAAATGTCTTGATTATTAAAAAAATATGCTAAAAAATATTGTTATGTCTGGTAATTTTAAAAATATTGCTAATTTTCTTGTAATTAGAGGTGTATTTTTGTATATATGTGTAAAAAACCCTTTACTATCCTAAGGAAAAAACTGAGGAGTATGTTACTTATTTTCCAGGGATTAGACAATTAGCACTTAAAGATGTTCTATTGAATAAAGATGTTATCTTCCAGGTATTATGTGAAGTGAATTTGCAAGATTTAATTGCTAATGTTGATAGTGTTACATCAGAGGAAAGGCAAGATGAAAATGGTTAGTTGTATTATCAATATGAAATGGATGGAGTCACTGCTCATGGCTAAATAACCAACACTTAAAGATTAAAGTGGTAGGGTCAAGTGCAGTGACAGTATGACTAATAATTTTCTGTGAGTGTTTAAAATAATGTAAAAATGAAAAAACATTAGTTTGACGACAAACCTGTGGGGGGGAGGCCATTTGATGTTAAAGTATTCAAGTACTCTTCTTGATAGTAGTTATTTGTATCATCCTCTACAGATTCAAAACTAACATATGTTCTACTTTCACCCGGAAACTTGGCAATTAGCATTTCATTCAGTTGATCAACGTATTCATTTCTGCTAGCTAGGACAGTCCTTTCATTCATGTATTTTGCACAACTTGCCTTGTCATGTAATGAAGGGAATACTTCCCTCATCAAGCAATCTTCAACACTATTATCACCAGTTTGTCTGACAACCAATTGTTGCGGAATAAGGACCAAATCATCTTTATTAGTTGGTTCTTTTTCGTTACCGATACGCAGTAGGAAGTTACTAAATGCTGGATCTGTTCTTGCTCTCATATTTCTTGTTAATTTTATTTTTTCCATTTGATGCCACAAGTAAGATTTTACCAAGCATGCATCGACAGTTTCAACTCGAATAGACTTTGGAACTACGGGTAGTACCTGACGAAAGTCACCTCCGAAGACCATTATTTTACCTCCAAATAGTTGGTTAACATCCATTATGTCTCTAAAACTTCTATCAACTGTTTCTACTGTTTGACGCTTTGCCATTGGAGCTTCATCCCAGATATCAACTTGGCTTTTCTTATCAATTTAGCGCCACCACTCTGCTTAGACATATTTGTGATGCTTGTATCGTTTGTTTGAAAAGGTATCTCGAATCTAGAGTATGTTGACGCTTGCCTGGTAATATTGATGCCGCTACACCACTTGTTGCCGTTGCTAAAGCTATCATGCCCCTTGATCTAATATTTGCGAGTAATGCACGATACATGAAAATTTTTTGAGTTCCTCCTGGTCCATCTACAAAGAATAGCCCTGGTCTGCCAGAATCAACTCTTTGCAATGTAGTGTTGAAAGCTTGCTCTTGCTCAGGATTTAGTTTTGATTGTGCCTCAAAATCTTCTGCAGGTATTTTGATCACTTTTCTTCGATTATTTCTCTACATTCAGACAGATCTACTATCATCGAGGGCATGATCCAGTTTTGGTATGTCATATTTTTCAATGCTTTTGCCCATGCTCTGTAGGAAGTAATTTATGCTTTTAAGTATGCATTGTATTTGAGCTGTAGGAGAACTATCATGTGTTCTTCTAAAATCTTCTGACAGGTCTTCATAATATGTGTCCCATAGCTTTCTAACATCCGTTGGGTTACAGTGAACCAAAATAGTTGCGAACAAATTTCGTAGAGGACTGCCTCGCATAAGCATTCTGAAATGCTATCATCTGATTCTAGCAAGCCTCTTTCTTTAGCAGCTTCTTTAAATGTTCCACGATTTCTTCCATTAACAGTAAGCAAGTCTTCAAACCCAGTAGGTCCTCTTACATGATTCAACAATAATCTCAAATAATACCTTTCGCCTTCTTTTGGGGTTGCTGCATTAGTGGACAGACAATAATTAATAAATTAAGTTTATCAATTTTTAAATAATATCGTAACTATAAGATGTCTTACCAGCAACAATTCTACCAATTACTGATCTTGTCTTTCTTTTTTTCCAGAACTTGCCTTGATGGCCTCAGACATAATATACTGGAAACTCTTTATACAGGTAAGCTCGTGCTTCACTGTATTTCAAGCATGTCACAAAGTACTCGGTAAGCATGATGCACGTGACATGGTCCCATGCTATAACAGTTTGCAAATTCTTCCTGCTCCAATAGCACACTGAACATATTACAACTCGTGAGTAGAAAAGTTAACAGGTGAAACAGATTCCAAGTCAAAAGTTCTCAAGAGACTAACAATGATAGATGATTGAACTTCATATAGTAAAAGATTTCAATGAAAATATTTATGAATACACCTAAGTCCTTTGTTTATAAGCTGAGTTAAAAGTCTGTACAATATGTAACACTTTAAAACAAAATGAGTTTTGCAATAATGTTTTGGATAATTCAAGAAATTACAGCTTAACAGACAAATTACACGTAGTGAAGACAACCTTTAAAAGATACAGATAACAATTACACAGTCGTGCAAAGAACTTGAATATTACAGATGATTCGGGGAGACGAACATATATAATCTTTTCCAATGTAAGATTTTAATACTTTAGGAAAGATTGACTGAGACTTTGAGCTTCTATATCGAACTACTTTGAGTTATCTAATTTCAATTGTTATCAGAAAGTTAGATAATAAATAATAGTGTATGTGGAGTTACTTGTTTGTTTATTCGGGAGGCGCAGTTGAAGACTAATGACTGGAGGTTGCATTTCACTCAGATTGAATTGATAAATTCTCCACATTGCTTCTGGCAGAGACACCTAACGTGCATCCTGAAAGTTCTTAATTTCATCAATGATTCTTTCCCCCATCATCGAACTCAATATAAACAGCACATCTATCGTGTCCTTTGTATATATACTTGTACAGATACTTTATTGCTTTAACTCCAGAGCAGCATTCTGCATTAATGTGACAATTGTATCTACTTAGTAAATAAGGGTTGTACGGCACAACCCACTGATTATTCATTGTCATACCACGAACTTATGTTGTTTTCCTGTCATTTCTTCTCCTATAAATAGGGTATCAATCTTTCCCTTGTATAGATTTACTACTAAATGCTCAGGATAGTGATTCTTGCAGTCACCGTCCCTCATGCATGGACTTGTTGGACGGTGTTTTCCACATGGACCACGCATCATATGCATGACAACCAATTTATGTAAAAGTGGATGTTCTTCTTTGTCAGGAAGTTCTGCAGCAATAAACTTGTCATATTGATCTCCTGATGTTATCTTGTGTCCTTGTTCAAGTATTACCAACATGTGTATGTGTGGTAGGCCTCTTTTTTGAAACTCAACAACAAAAACATGTGCCGCAACTGGACCAAATATTTTTTTCTCGAAAATTTGATCTTTTAAGTTTTGTATTTTTGCTCGGAAAACTCTAGCTACTAAGTCAGGTCTGTCTTGAGGCAGTTGTCCTTCGCACATATTTTCTTGGATCTCATCCCAATCAGGATGACAAGTCATTGTGATAAATAGATATGATTTTCCAAACTGTTGAACGAGAGCCATTGCATTCATGTATCGATGACGCATATCCCTAGGACCTCCGATGAATGACGCTGGAAGAACTAATCTCTGACCAACTTTATCTCCTCTACATTCTCCAGCCATTATGCTATCCATTATACCTTGCAATATTTCCCTTCTAAAATTTGATTGGTTTAGTCTATAGTATGCAAGTCTTGTTATTTCTAGCTTGATGTACATGTCAACCACGAATGTTGCAATAATTGATCACACAATAGTATGATCGACTTTCTCCCATTACGAATTTGTAGTTTGTAGCAGCAATATTCTCTGCAAGACACACATAATTTTGTCTGGTGCGGTACACCTGTAAGTTATATTAATATGTATTACTTTAAGTTAAAGAAATCGGATGAGATGTAATTTGGTTCGAATAGTTTACTTGGGTTCTCCATGTCGAATACTTCATCAGCAGACATAAAATTTGGGATATCCTCGTTAAGTGTTACAACTTCAGTTCTACCTGTCCCTTCTTTTGGTTTAGGTTTTTTCCGTATTCCTTGATGCCAACCTACTTTACCATTAGGAAAAAGCAAAAGGTACTGGAGTGGATCATAACAACCATAATAGTGTTTGACCCTATGCTTGTTTCCGGAATGCTCATGAACTATAATGTCTCTCTGGAATGGTACATTTGGATTGTTTCCATCTATCCAGATTGCAGTAACTTGATCTACTGATGGTCTGTTGTTGTAATGACCCATATTTTTATATTCATTTTTTTTTGTTAACTATAGTTTAATTATTCTAGTAGGTTATTATGAAATGTATTTCAATAAGTTGGGTGATAAATAATTAGTTGGCTATTGGGTCAAGTTGACATATTATTATTATTGGGCCTTGAACAATTTTAACTTAGTGAAGGTCCATAACTAATTCCTAGTTCATTTTATGACATATAAAAGACCATACCTTGACTTTTAGGGTTAGAAACCAATGATAAATAAAAAATAATAATTTGGGGAAAAATGAAAGGAGGAGCCGACTTGTTGCAGCACTTGAACTCTCAAATTGATTCAAATACCAAGTAAGTTTCATCCAACTGGGTATTTCTTTAAGTAGATTTCTACCTTTTGTTAGCTTTATTATAATACAAAAGGTAATTATTTTGTCATGATGAAATTATGATAATGATGGCAATGATTAGTGATGAATAGGGGTTTGTGCGAGGTGAGCATTAGGATGAAATTTAGTGAAATTGTGCACCTCTTCCATTGATACGGTGACTTGCTGTGTTGCTCTGTTCCAAATTTCGGTTGCTGCAACGTTAGTTTTGGCTCTGTTTTGCATCAAGTGATTTGTTTCATTTTTGTTCTAGCTTATTGTGATTATTATTTTAGGGCCATAACTTTCATGTATTAAGTATATATAATTTTATATTGATTATGAGAGGGTATATGTTTCATCATTTGAAGTATAAAGTGGTATTTGACCTTAAGTTATCATTTAGTAAAATTGAGATTTGATGTTCCAATTCCTATCAAGACCGAGACATAGTCATGTACTTAAACTCGTGTGGTTATGGATAACCCGTTTGTAAGTTTCATTTCACGGCTTGACCATGTAGGCTTGGGGTTAATTTTTAAGTTGATTTCTTAACCCCTTTAGCTTAAGGTTTGTAACGTTTAACCATTAGACTTGGTATTGATTGTATTACGTTCTTTAATAGAGTGAGAACGTTGGGAAGAGATTCGAAAGGGGAAAAAATCATTGTTGACTAACTAGTGAGCTTCGGACCGAGGTAAGTGTATTTCTCTTTCTTGGTGGACTTGCTCCACACCCTGTGTATAATATATTCTTCTATACATCTTATTATGGTACGATGTAGTTCCGTACATATTATTGAGACACGATGTAGTTCCGTGCATATTATTGTGGTACGATGTAGTTCCGTACATATTATTGACGTACGATGTAGTTCCGTACGTATTATCATGCACGATGTAGTTCCGTGCATATTTTTTTTAGTATGACGTAGTTATGTATTTATCCCCGAGTTACAATGAAAGTATCGTGGTACCTGATGATGGAATATGAATATTACTTGATAGTTAATTGAACGGTTTATCGTTACTTTTGATTATCTTTGAGTTATTTTGCCTTGTTTGCTAGTTTACTTGGAGCCACATCCCCGCTTATTGAGTCACTCGACTCACCCCTTTCCTTTTCTTTGTTGGTTTATTTACGTCTTGCAGATTCGACACCATCTTCTAGTGAGCATCGGGGTTGACCGAGGTGGAGCATTCCTTTTTAGCGGTGAGCCAACCCTTCGTCCGTGGTGGCCACCTATATAGTTTATATTTCCCTATGATGTATTCCCTAAATCCTTGGAGTTGTATAACTTATTCGGCACTCTTAGATGTTCATGATTCGGGAAGTACTTAAATCTTTTATTATTGGGATATTTCAACTTCTTTATTACTTTTATGGGATATTATTGAAATATTTATACATTTCGTAGTAGAGTTTATTCTAATTATTCACAAATCAAGTGTGTTCACCCAACTTGGTTAGTTGGGTGCCCTCACGACCTATTCGGATTTTTGGGTCGTGACAGTTGTAGACACGTTGATCTAATTCAGCAGTTGCAGCTATTCGAATTTGTAAATCTTGGAAATTGGAATGATCCTTTAGTTGGCGAAAGAATTGTGCATAAAGATTTGCACTCAATATCTCCCTAATTTTATCCATAACTTCCTCCAATAAGTTTGGTTCTTGAAGTATAGAAATCCTATTGCTCAACTCATTGTCCGTGTCAAAGAAGTATAACTGAAAATAGCATGGTTTATCACCATTAGGAAGCAATGATGGAAGATCGTGATAAATTTGTCCTTGAGCCCTAAAAGTATAAACTCCTTTCCGTGAAGATGCTAGTTCTTTGTCAAGATTGACGCCAAACGACGTAAATGCAAATATGCTATTGTATGCTCTAATGTTTCTGCGAAACTCCTATGCTTCTTCTGAGTCACCAACAAATAAGCCATATAACTGATCTGGAACTTCACTATCTGCCATTTGGATTGAACCACTTCCGCAACAAAAATTTAGAGGTTCATATTGAAACCTTTGAGCGTGACGGTAAATGCATTCCGCAACAGTTTTCAACTTATGAACACTTGATGTTGATGGCTTGTAGACAATATCCTCTAAATTAAGTAGCCAAATGTTATATATAATAAAAGAAAAAAATTTAATCGAAGTAATTTGATATATTACCTTTAGTTTCAAATTGTTTTGATAAAGCCTTGAATCGCCAATTTGTTCTAGGTTGCTTCGTCGGTCTTCTTCTCTAATATAGACAGTAAAAAATATAAGGTTAGTTACCTGAGGGTCTCTACTTGATAATCAACAAAGCTTCAGAGAAGTGTGATCCGTGTGAAAGGTTATTTATTGCTAAGTTCACAAAGGTAATTTGTTTATCAACATTTGGAAGAGAAGTGGGCTTTGATCTTTTGTTACCCTCATTTACTGTAGAGTCTTAAATTTTGAGGAAATATGTGAAAAATAATTCATTCATTGAAGAGGCTCTAACAAATCACAGAAGTTATTGTTGATCTAATATCTTCTCAGACAACTTACTTTAGTACCTTGACTTAGCCTCATGATTTAATTAACTTGGTTACAGGGAACTGGTGGAGTATGATGAACCAATGAAGCTGGTGAAGAAAGAAGGTTCACTATTCGGGCAACTATTATAATATTAATTAATTAAAGATAATCAGTTGATATTATATTTTAATAAATTTCCTCTGTGGAATCTATATAAGCAGACCACATGACTATCATAGGATCCTTAAGGAATTTGCTAGGGATTTGACAGTAGTATTACGCACTTAGTTACCTGATTTGATTGCTTGAGTTCACTTCATGCTTGTATGTTAAAGTTTAATGGGGCAATTGCACCATTATATATATGGATAATGCTGGATTGGCTAGTGGATTTTTAAGAAACAGGAGATTTGGGAGCTATCTTGATACTGACTCGGTTTTAGATTCTAATGTACCATCAAAAGTAGTGGCTAAAGAGGTAGTGGGACAAGAGCAACGAACATCAGAGGTATATGCTGATGATGATGGTTGGGTTACTGTGTTAATTTCAAGGATTAGGATTGTAACTTGCTTTGTGGTGATGATGTTCACTACATTCATTTGGGCTATAATCATGTTGCTGTTTTTGCCTTGGCCATATCAAAGGATTAGGCAGGGGAATATCTATGGACATGTCACTGGTAAATTAGTGGTATGCTTCTTGTTGACTTTTATGTGAATATTTTGGAATCTATTTTTCTTTGGTCTCTTTCCTTGTTGCCAACTGTCAATTTGTCAACAGATGTATTAAGAACACATTATTGTGGCTCTTTTCTTGGCATAGCAGATATGAGATTTTAAATGTGCGTCACATTAATTTATAGTAAAGGATTGATGTAACTGTGTCGTTTTCCTATGGAACAGATATTTAGTACTTAGTTGGTTCAAATACATGGGACCATATTGACTTCCCACATCTAAATGCATTGGGTTGAATAAATCTTTGCTTTTCTACAAAGGTAGAGCTGTAAAAGGCATTTATTTTTTATTTACCTAAACGATCTTGTTCGGGTGCGTTTATTGATCGAACATATTTTTTCATCCTCTAAATTGCACAAGCAACTTTAGCTTGGTCTATATAAAAATAAAAATAAATTATTTAGTTAAGTGACAAGTAATTATATGTTATTGAACATAATGTTACATTCATTCGCTACCTTGTTGAGCCATTTGTGTTTTAATAATAACATCCTGCGGTATATAAAAATTATTAATCTCGTACTCCACTCAAACAAAATCAAGCCCATACAGAACGCAACCAAATTAGAAACACATCCAATAAATTTCTAAAGTCAATTTATTAAATGTGTTATGCCAGCCAAAGTTGTTCCTTATTTAGGACAAAAAATTCATCAAGGTTTACGCAATCAATAAATATCTTGAGTAGAGTTGTTTTCTCCAATTTTTTTTGGTCTTCTTCAATGTTATCTCTGGTTTTATCTCTTCATCTTCAATTTCAATTGCATCCACTATTCCAGCTTCATGCAACTCCTCAGCAACTAAACGTCTTGCAGCTCGATCCGGAGCATTTTTGGCATCAGTTTTGACAAGGAATGTGATATTTTTATCCGTATTTGAGATCAATTTGCGATCAAACTTGGAATCCTATTTTTGCACCAAAAAGGAGTATAAGTTAATGACCATCTATTTTAAAAATCTGATGTTTACTACAAACAAAATACTCCAGATTTAGATCCACCAGGAACAATTAAAATAAGTTATCTTTACAGAAGGTCAATTCGCCAGTCTTTCATCTACTTTGTTTAAGATTGCATGTTGATATAGACATGTTTTTATCCCAGTATGCAAGTTTAATTAACACCTCTAAAGTTGCAAACTTAGCAAGATACTTAGTGAACAACTACTGACTTTCTCCTATAGAAAATCCCATGCTTCCAGAGGATACAAATTACAAACCTAAGATGTCAAAAAAAAAAAAAAAAAAAAAAAAAAAAAGGGATACAACCTTAGGCCTAACGGGATACATAATTTCAAGACAACAAAGGTAACAACCCAATAGTGGACTAAAGACAGAAAGCTTAATGTTAGCTTGCTTAGGTTACTTTTTTTAAAAAAAAAAAAATTAAATAAAACCAAAAAGTGTGAAGATAAGAA
This sequence comes from Petunia secreta, assembly GCA_029990175.1. Lineage (NCBI taxonomy): Eukaryota > Viridiplantae > Streptophyta > Magnoliopsida > Solanales > Solanaceae > Petunia > Petunia secreta. The sequence continues at coordinate 4,726,226 of JARKIP010000059.1, read as the reverse complement.
ATCTTGGGCATGGTTATCCTTAAACTTGAATGCTTAAATGCTTTTGCATCAATTCTTTGTTAGTAGACTGTTATTCGAATAATATATTCAAAAACTAGAAATAGAAATGAGATGGAGAAAACCCGAGTCTGCTGACTTCACAGCATGTCCTTAAGGAACTTAATCTCCTCACAGTACCCGAGGTTATGGATTAGATCCTTCTAGGGTAGAACAGATTACCTTTGTTGCTGTAGTGGTACTCCAAACTGCAACAAACATCAAACTCAAATGGCCTGCACCGATCACACAATAATGTTGTTTCTTTATTTGAAAGTAATGCAGAAAGCAAAAGAAGAATTAAGAAATTTCGGTTTTGAAAAAACTGAAGGAATGTCCATCTGTTTATAGGCCAAGTTTGCTGGATGAAAGAGTGTGAAGGTGGCTATTCACACTGCAGGTGGTCATTCATGAAAGGCATCTGTTCACATTGCAGGTGGCAAAGGCATCCCTTTGGTGGCTATTTCTAGAACTCGCGGTATCAATTAAAATATTAATATTAACAATTAATTTTAATTTTGTTGGTCCAAAAAATTAAGTCAATCAATTGACCAAATCCGAATCAAAAGCCGAAGCCGAGGCCGAGGCCGAGCCAAGCGAGCGAGCGACGAAGACGACGATGTGAGGCCCCTTCCTCTCAGCTCCTTTTACGAGCTAACAAAAGTGATTTTATATTTATACCCAACAAAACACTTGTCTTTAACCGATGAGGGACAAAGTGAAAAAGCTAAAGTTGCCTTTTCATCTTCTTCTTTCATTTTCCATTCACACCACCACACTTCAAACCCTACCATTCTTCAACAACCTAATTAAAGTTGGTTGGCATAGGCAAAATTCATAAACAAGGGGAGTTGCTAACAATACTTTATCTCGAAGAAGACAATTCCCAACAGATAAATAATTAAAAAATTTATTGGTCAAAATCCTGATTATCAACACCAAATTGTTCAAACTACAGAGTCAAATTTTTAATTATGAAGCAACCTCTGAGGTAAAATAATCTACTACTGCACGGCTGATAAAAAATGAAGTTACGTTGAGAGAAACACATTGTGCCGAAAAACCACACAATAGAACTTGTAACTTGGAGAAATAAAATATTTTAGAGATTGATTGTCTATACATTTTGACGTTGCAACCAATTAAGCATTTAGTCGCTTCAAAAAGACTAACATAATTGTATTCTTGCACCACATTTTTAGCTTTGTCCTCATCAGATAAAACATCAACCACCTCTAACTTGAGAAGATATCTACAAAATCATAAACAAATTACAAAGTAAGCACATATTTTGATAGATACTTGGGCTACATGAAAAGAACGAAATGTAAAGATTTTAGAGTAGTCCATTCATAATGTGGTATGACAAAAGGTAAACTAAACACTCCACTTTAACCTTTGCCCACTTCTCCCCCCAAGAAGACACTGGACAGTCTAAAAGTTCATATAAAGCTTCAATTGTAGTCTTTAAAAATGATTGTTCCAACAGCATTTAACTTACAGCGACAACCTAAAAAAATAATCGATGAAGCAATACATGTTTCTACACTGTTAGCTACGGTATTACACAATTTAGAGGGAATAGAGGTCAGATATTTCCTATTATTCTTATAAGGATATAATATTACGTTATAACTAACACTCTACTTTAACCCTTGCCCATTCCTCCCCCTGAAGAAGACATTGGATAGTCTAAAAGTCCATACAAAGCTTCAATCGTAGTCTTTAAAATTGACTTTTTCAACAGCATTTAACTTGCTGCGACAACCTAAAAAAATAATCAATGAAGCAATACATGTTTCTACACTGGTAGCTGCAGTGTTACAGAATATAAAGAGAATATAGGTCAGATATTTCCTATTATTCTTATAAGAATATAGTACTGTGTTATAACTTGTGATCCTGAGATTCTCAATACTTCCACAGAAAGAATATGTGAGGGAAGAAGAAGAAGAAGAAGAAGAAGAAGAAGAAGAAGAAGAAGAAGAAGGAGGGAAAATAAAGAACAAGAAAGAACAATTGATGAAGAAGAAGAATTTTAACCAGTATTTTGTTTTCTACTTCAAAAAACAAGAACTTTTTTTATAGTCAATTGAAGCGACCTGAGCCGATGGCTTTCAATTATACTGTATATGAACAATAAAACATAACTTAAAAATTATGTGTATTACCGTTCCTCATAATCTTCTGTTTCGAGGATGCCACAAACGGGGCATTTTCCGATATCATTTACAACATGCACTTTCTTGTAGCATTCTTGCAAGATAAATGCCATGGGGCATGTGCGTCTAATATTTTATTGATTTTTTCGTTGACGGTACAATAAGCAATCTGCAAACAAAATATCCAATAAATTAGTTAGCTTGGATACAGTCTAAAAGGATATAATTTTTAAGAGTAGTTGCGAAAATTTATATTTATATCACCAAATGATGTTCCAAAGCTTCACTGATCTCGCTTCTTTAATGAGTTTACTTGGCATTAGAGTGATATTTTTGTTTTGTGCCTTCACATTATCATGCCTGCATTACAATAAATAAGTATTAACAATAGTTGGTTAGTATCAACTCATTGATTGGAAATAAAAAATAAACATTACCAATTTTTTAGAGCTAGTGCTTTTTCAAACACTGGATTAATCACTACAGTAGTAACAAATGTAGTAGCATTCCAGATTCCCCTTTACAAATGAAAAGAACAAAAGGTTAGTACAATTTGGAGAATGGACAATTTAATGTAACTATATCAAATGACAAAAACTTATATAGAAATTTTAGGACCTTTATTTGTTTCACACATTTAAGAATTTTAAAACATTATCGAGATAGCTTGTACTTTTGACATCACATAAAGCTACAACAGGGTTTTCAACTACAGCCTTCTGTAGCATATCACCCTCATGTTCTGCCACTTCACTAGATAAGGTAACCTTTTTACGATCATACCTGAATCAACAAATTAAATATTATATTAATTGCATTGGGCAGTTCGTTATATAAATCAATAATAGTTATGATAGAGCTTACCTTTCCTTCATTATTATTATCTCTTTTCGTATTATTTTTCCTTGTTAATCGTAGGCTTAGCTTTTACCAAAATGCCAACTGTGTCTGCAAAGAATATTAAAAACCCAACGCATATAAATATGTTGTGTAGATACATTTCATATAAAATAAGTACTTAATAATGGATACATTACCAAAAATTGTTCCTTCGGGCAGGCATCAAACGAAATAGAATTGTTTGAGAACATAACAGTAGAAAATTGATCTTTGAATTCTTTTACTATTGTATGCTCCTTGAAGAAAATTTCAAACTCTTTGTGCCCGAGGAGTATTTTGGATTAACAGAATTTATTAAGTCACTGGTGCTGTAATAGGTCTTACTTTGCTTGAAAGGTTTTGGAACGTTTCAATAAGATTATTGAAAACTATTCCTTGAATTTTTGTTCCATGATAAAAAGTATATATATAAATTAGTATAATAATTAAAACTGAAATAGAAAGATATGGATTAAAAATGGATACATAAAAAATAGTATTACCTCTTCGTCGACAAAGATAAGAATCCATCGTATGCCTTCATTTTTATCATTTTTAAACTCTTTTACTGCTCCACTTCCAATTGGGAAGACTTTTAATACCCTCTCGCTATCGTATTTTCTTAAACGGTTAATTGGAACCCATTCGTTTAACAAATCTATCTCAGATTTCATTGTTAAGGTCCTGCAATAAAGTTTAAATAACGGTTTTACTATTGTAACAATAACAAAGTTATTCTATGAAAAAAATTTATAAGAGATAATGAGTAATATTTACCTTCAATACCCAATGCCGAAAGCCGTCTAAATTTAAGAAGGGCAGTAGCAATTCTCTATTCTTAAATAACAGAATTTGTAAATACATTACAGTAATTTAAGAAAATAATAGTCTAGATTTTTATAGATGAACAACTTGAGCTGGCATAGCAATTAGTATTGAAAATTAGCATGTTGAGTCTGTATAATTAATCGATTGAAAAGTGCAAAGCAAAATACAATCATCTGAGAAAATATAGATTATGAAATAAACTGAAATCAATAACAACAATCTATAGATAATCAATTGAAAAAGAATGTTCAAAACAAACACAACATACCGACAGTCACAAAGTACAACTACTAAAAATCGTAACGCTCGATAGAGTAACGAACAATGCTAACTTTAAGAATATGTGCGGCAGAACAAACGAAATTGAAATCCATGAGAGTGAAGAGTTTGTCTCCTTTTGTGCTGCGAGATGCAGTAAAACAAATACAATGAATACTAGAGAATGTGAGCTTCTTTTATAGGAGAATTTGCCTCTTGTACAAGGTATTGGATATCTAAACAAATTGGGATAGGAATAAAAAACAAAAACCTAAAACTAATCGAAAAGCAAATCCAATCCAACTCGGCAGTATGTACTATTTTCCATCATAAAGAATGAAGCAAAGACCAAACTAATTCAAGTACAATAAAAGAAAAATTATTATCCTAAACCCAAACCAACACCATAATAACTAATTGGAAGTAAGAAAAGAAAAAATTATAATCCTAAACCCAAACCAACACCATAATAATAATTGATTGAAAAGATGTAGTAGATAAGGACGAAAAAGAAAAAATGGGAGAAAGAAGAATTGAATTGGGGCCTCTCCAGAATTTGTGTTTATGGCAAGGAAGAAATTAGGGAAAGTTTGGCCTTGAGTTCTTTTTAAGGAGAAGTTTTATTTATGGTAGGACAGCTATTTTATGCTATTCTAATTATTTTATTATATTTTAATTATAACTCAATATTTAATAAATTAAATTAATTACGAAAAATAATTAAAAATATTGAATTTACAAATTTGCCCAACTTAAAACCACTTACGAAGGATAAAAAAGTCCTGTGATATTTTACTAAGGCCTTCGTGCTTTTATAATAATATAGATAAGTTCAAATCAAGTTCTTGTGATACCAAATTGAAATTAAGGTAGCAAATTAATTTTATTTTATTATATATATATATATATATATATATATATATATATATATATATATATATATATATATATATATATATATATATATATATATATATATATATATATATAGTCTTAACAATAATATCATTACTAATATTAAAAATTCTTCATTATTACTAACTAGTAGATATGACCTTTGCAAATCTTTTTTTTTATATATTGTCATTTCTTTAATTAGTATTGTCATATATTTAGCTATCCAACAAGATAAAGTAGCAATATGTGCTTTTGAAACGATTCTGATCAGTCGTTTCGGAAGTTTGGATTTTGATTTGCGAGCCGACAGTTTTAAAAGCTCCGTATGGTCTATTAAGACATGTCTGTAAAGTTGAAGCTGAATTGGACCTCATTTGGTTGGTCTTGGAGAATATTATCATTTCCAAATGTCGGTAAAGTCGTTTAATAATTTTTGAAGCTCGTTTTGAGTGAATGAGGTCTGTTTTGAAATCTGAAAATGTCGTTAGATTCGTATGCTCATTCTTTGCATGTATGAACTTTCGGAAGTGAATTCTAAGGTCGTTTGATTGGTTTCGACTTATGTTATGAAAGTAGGAGCTTTCCTCCTTTTGGGTTCATCCCTCATTTTGCGTATTTGAGGTTCGTTTCAGAATTAGAGTTTGCGAGTAAGTCTTAAATGTATTTTAGGACTTGCATGTAAAGTTGTAACGACCATCAAATAGTCGTTACGGGATCTGGGACCTCGATTTGCGTGACGATAGTCCCAAAAGCTCCGTTAGGTCATTTATGACCCGTCTGTGAAATCTGAGTCGAAACGGAGTCCGTTTGATAGGTTTTCGAGAAAAGGATCCGTTTATGAAATTCCGGAAAGAAATTTGGGGTTTCGATAGGTCGTTTTGAGTAAACGAACCCCGATGGAAAATCCGAGCGCACCGTTAGTTCCGTCTCGTCATTTATGATATGTAGCAACCTTCAAAATTGAAAACGGACCTCGTTTGATAGGACTTTTGATAAAGTCCCCGTTTCGGAAGTTTAAAAGAGTTAAAAGAGGTTTCCGAGCTCGATTTGAGCAAATGAGCTCCGATGAGAGATCCGAAAGTTCTGTTAGGTTTGTATAGTCATTTGTGACTTGTAGCAACTTTCGGAATTGGATTCCGAGGTCGTTTGGTTAAATTTCGCTATTTTGGCGAAAGTCGAAAATTGAACCTTTGCCGTAGGACCCACTTTTTGAGTTCTGGAGGTCCGAATTGAGTTTCGTCTTGAAGAGCATGTCACCCAAATATTTTATGGCTTGTGTGCAAAATTTGGGATCATTCCGAGCTTCGTAGGGTCCCGTTTTGCCCCTAAAACAGTAGAAAATCTGGTGCGACTTTTCTGTTCTGTTTTGGCGCAAACAGCCGGATAAAAGCTGATTTTCCGGCCAATCCGTAAGGAATTAGGAAAAACTCAAAACATGAAAGTTGTATCCCTTTGAGTTGTGGTTCTAATGGGACTGGTGTCAGGTCATTTGGATATTCCTATCAAAAGTTATGATTTTTTCAAAAGAAGCTGTCACAGAGGCAAAAACTGCTATAAAAAGGCCATTTCGGGCCATTTCGGTTCATAACTTATAAAAATCATTTATGATATTTTCACATTATTGTTCTTTTCCGCATCTTGTTTCATTGGTTCGCCTAGGCAAATGTTGTCTAGGTGCCATCACGAGCCCTTGGAAATTGGGTCGTGACAGTTTGGTATCAGAGGCCTAGGTTCTAATTCGAGTCCTAGGAGTCTTGGAGCAGTGTCTGAGTAGAGTCTTGCTTATGGGTATGTTGTCGACCATACTTATGAGCGAGAGGCTACAAGGGCATGTTAGAAAATGTTTTCCCTTCGTTTCATCTCTATTCGTGCTGAGTAGCTTATATAGGTGCTGACCCTTTTTCGTGTATTATATCAGATGGCGAGGATGCGAGCATCCTCAGCCAGGAGGGCTGCATCTTCTACACCCGCGTCTGCGAGAGAGCCATCAGCACCTACGCAGCCGCCAGCTGCTAAGAAGACTCGGGCAGGTCGCCCGTCAGCCACTAGGCAGGACACAGCTATCCCTGCGGTGTCCGCAGCGACTCTGTCAGCATCTATTCCCCCTGTGCCTGTTGTTGTGCCAGGCACCGTTGTGATCTCTTCAGAGGAGTATATGAGACTGATGGCCTTGTCTAGCCATCAGGTCCCTGTCAGAGATGATGTTGCAGCTCCTGTTTCGGCTCCTCAGCCGACCACACCTGTTATGAGCACGCCTACTTCTGAGGCTGCTCCTGATCATATTGCCCAGCCTTCTGCTTCTGCTCCTCAGGCAGGTCCTGTTATTTCTACTCCTCCTATGGGCACTGAGGAGGTTGCCAAGAGGATAGAGTCATTCATGAAGCTTCAGTCTCCAGAGTTCTACGGTACCTCAGCTACATGTACTGCCCAGAGGTACATTCAGAAGTGTGAGAAGATTTTGACAATTCTTGGTACTAGAGACACCTTAGGGGTGCAGTGTGCTTCTTTCAGATTATCGGGAGATGCGGAGACATGGTGGGTCTCCATGATGCGACAGAGGTCTAGTGACCTCCCTCCTTTGTCTTGGGCTGAGTTCGTGTCTATGTTCATGAGCAGGTTCGTGCCCCAGAGTCAGCACGATGCTCAGAGGCGCGAGTTTGAGGGGTTGAGGCAGGGAAACCTGTCTGTTTCAGAGTATGACACCAGGTTCTTGTGGTTGTCTCAGTTTGCGCCGGCTATGGTGGCTCAGGAGAGGGACAAGGTCCTCCGGTTTGTTGAGGGTCTTCATCCCCACTTGCAGGTAGCTGTTGCCCCTGATATGGGCAACAAGTCATATTTTGAGATAGTTGATGTGGCGCGGCGGATGGAGGATATCTTCGCCAGGACTGACGCGGAGAGGGCGGCCAAGAGATCGCGTCAGTCTGGTGGGTATAGTGGATCCGCTCAGAGGGGTCAGGGTCATCAGGGCCATTCTCAGTCTAGGCCCCAGGCTGCTGCTTTGCCTGCCTAGGATTTTTCTTCAGAGACCCCGAGGCCTCAGTCATCCCAGAGGCGGGGTGGCTCTTCGCAGTCTGGTCCGCCGCAGTGCAGGAGGTGCCATCAGAGGCATCATGGGAGGTGTTCGTCTGGAGGTGGTCATGGCAGAGGTGGTAGAGGCGGTAGAGGAGGTAGAGGTGATGGATGTTTTGAGTGTGGGTCTCCAGAGCACTATGTCAGGAGTTGCCCTTATGTTTCATCAGGTCGCCAGGGATCCGCAGCTATGGTACCATCTGGTCCTCAGGCCGCCAGGCCCGTTTCTCAGATTCCTCCTAGACAGCAGTCTTAGAGAGCTCCGGGTTCAGGAGGCTCGGCGCAGGTCTATGCTATGACTCGTCAGGATGCTGAGGCATCCAATGATGTCATCACAGGTATTATTTCTGTCTGTGGCCGCGATGCTTATGCTCTTATTGATCCGGGGTCTACCTATTCGTATGTGTCGCCGGGATTTGCCCCTTGCTTGGGCAGGGATCTGGTCTTCTTAGATGATCCCTTTATGGTTGCCACCCCTGTCGGGTCTTCTATATGTGTAGATAGGGGTTATCGGCAGTGTATGATCTCCATCTGTGGTGTAGAGTCCTTAGTGGACCTGATGCTGCTCGATATGTCTGATTTCGATGTCATTATGGGCATGGATTGGCTGGCTTCCTGTCATGCGACTTTGGATTGCCATGCCAAGTCCGTGACGATCGGGGCAGAGGGTGAGTCTCGGGTTGTATGGAGAGGTTCCAGGCCTTCTCCGAAGAGTAGGATCATTTCTTTCTTGGAGGCGCAGATGATGATATCTAGTGGGTGCGAGGGATATATTGCTTCAGTTCGGGATGTCCGGGCAGAGGAATTATCCCTTGATAGAGTTCCGGTTGTTTGTGAGTATCCAGATGTGTTTCCTGATGATTTGCCGGGTTTGCCGCCTATGCGGGAGATAGAGTTTTGCAATGATCTATTGCCAGGCACTCAGCCTAAATCTATTCCCCCGTATCGTATGGCTCCTGTTGAGTTGAGGGAGCTGAAGGAGCAGATTCATGATTTGCTCGATAAGGGCTTCATTAGGCCCAGTGTGTCTCCATGGGGTGCCCCGGTATTATTTGTGAAGAAGAATGATGGCTCTATGCGGATGTGTATTGATTACCGGCAGCTGAATAAGGTTACTATCAAGAATAGGTATCCTTTGCCGTGTATTGATGATTTGTTTGATCAGCTTCAGGGTGCTACCTTCTTCTCGAAGATTGATTTGAGGTCGGGGTATCATCAGTTGAGGATTCGGTCCGAGGACGTTTCCAAGACTGTTTTTCGTACCCGATATGGCCACTATGAGTTTCTGGTGATGTCTTTCGGGCTTACGAATGCCCCAGCTGCTTTCATGGATCTGATGAACCGAGTGTTCAAGGCCTACCTTGACTCCTTCGTCATTGTGTTTATCGATGATATCTTGGTTTATTCGAGGAGCAGGGAGGAGCATGAGCAGCATTTGAGAGTTGTTCTTCGGACTCTGAGGGATCAGCAGTTGTATGCCAAATTCTCCAAGTGTGAATTTTGGCTCAGTTCTGTATCTTTCCTAGGTCACGTGGTGACCAAGGATGTGGTGTGTGTTGATCCGAAGAAGATAGAGGCCGTTCAGAGTTGGCCTAGGCCTACTTCTCCTACAGAGATTCGGAGTTTCTTAGGCTTGACAGGTTATTATCGGCGGTTCGTCGAGGGGTTTTCTTCTATTTCAGCACCTCTGACGAAGTTGACCCAGAAGAATGTTCCTTTCCTGTGGTCCGATGCCTGTGAGTCTAGCTTTCAGAAGCTTAAGACTCTGTTGACTTCAGCGCCAGTGTTGGCCTTGCCTAGTGGATCCGGGGGATTCACCGTATATTGTGATGCTTCGGGTGTTGGCCTGGGTAGCGTTCTGATGCAGGAGGGTAAGGTGATAGCTTATGCCTCGAGACAGCTGAAGGTCCATGAGAAGAATTATCCTGTCCATGATTTAGAGCTGTTAGCTGTCGTGTTTGCACTGAAGTTGTGGAGGCACTATCTTTATGGCGAGCCATGTGAGATATTCACCGATCATAAGAGTCTCCAGTACTTGTTCACTCAGAAGGACTTGAACGGGAGACAGCGCCGCTGGTTAGAGCTGCTGAAGGATTATGATCTTTCTATCCGGTATCATCCCGGAAAGGCTAATGTTGTAGCCGATGCCTTGAGTAGGAAGTCCATGGGTAGCCTCGCCTATCTTGATGCTGATATGAGGCCGTTGGCCCGTGAGTTGCAGGCTTTGTCCATTAGTGGGGTTCGGTTTGATGATTCTGTTCCAGGCCGGGTGCTTGCATATGTGGGGTCTCAGTCGTCTTTAGCTTCCCAGATTCGGGAAAGGCAGTTCGAGGATCCTTATCTGAGAGATCTCCGGGACAGGGTCCTGAGTGGGGGAGTGTCCTCGTTCGTGATTGGTGATGATGGTGCTTTGCGGCTTAACGGTCGGGTATGTGTTCCAGCCATTGTGGAGCTGAGGCAGATGATTTTGGCAGAGGCTCACAGTTCGAGATATTCCATTCATCCGGGTACTGCAAAGATGTATCATGATCTTCGAGAGCTGTATTGGTGGAAAGGGATGAAGAGGGATGTTGCTGATTATGTATCTCGGTGTTTGAATTGCCAGCAGGTGAAGTATGAGCACCGGAGGCCAGCCAGGGTGACCCAGTCTATGCCCATTCCCGAGTGGAAGTGGCAGCAGATCACTATGGATTTCGTAGTTGGTTTGCCGCTGACCGTGGGTAAGCATGATTCGGTGTGGGTAGTAGTTGATCGACTGACGAAGTCGGCTCACTTCATTCCAGTGAGGACTACTTATACCTCGGAGCGTCTGGCTCGTATCTTCATTGAGCAGATTGTGAGATTGCATGGTGCTCCTGTTTCTATCATTTCTGACCGAGGTGCTCAGTTCACAGCTCAGTTTTGGAGATCTTTTCAGAGAGAGCTGGGTACTCGGGTCGATCTCAGCACTGCATTTCACCCGCAGACTGATGGCCAGTCTGAGCGGACCATTCAGATCCTCGAGGATATGTTGAGGGCGTGTGCTATTGATTTTGGAGGCCATTGGGATAGCCATTTGCCGCTAGCAGAGTTTGCGTATAATAATAGCTATCAGGCTTATATCCAGATGGCTCCGTTTGAGGCATTGTATGGTCGGAGATGTCGCTTGGCTATCGGTTGGTTCGAGTCTGGTGAGGTCCAGGTGTTGGGGCCCGATTTGGTGCAGCAGACCTTAGATAAGGTCCGGGTTATTCAGGATCGACTCCGCACGGCTCAGAGCCGGGAGATATCGTATGCAGATCGGAGGCGGAGAGATCTTGAGTTCATGGTTGGGGACCGGGTATTCCTCAGAGTGTCGCCCATGAAGGGTGTTATGAGATTTGGGAAGAAAGGCAAGCTCAGTCCTAGGTTCATTGGGCCTTTTGAGATATTGGAGCGCGTTGGCGCCGTTGCTTATAGACTGGCTTTGCCTCCTTCTCTGTCTGTTCATCCGGTGTTCCATGTGTTCATGCTCCGGAAGTATGTTCACGATCTGTCTCATGTGATCGATATGGCTTCCGTGGAGGTAGATGGCGACTTAGCTTATTCGGAGGAGCCTATTGCTATTGTGGCTAGAGAGGTCCGTAAGATGAGATCGAAGGTGATCCCGCTTGTGAGAGTTCAGTGGGGGCATCACTCCATTGCCGAGGCCACCTGGGAGCTTGAGTCCGAGATGCGTGAGAGGCATCCGCGCTTGTTCGATGATTCAAGTATGAAATCCTTGTATTTTCTAAGCCTGAATTTGCATTTTTAAGTTTTATTGATTTCGGGTGGTACCGAGGGGTCCTCGAAATCCGTGCCAGCTCCGCGGCTAGTGTGTGGATCCTACCTTAGACTTAGGCTCGTCCGAGGACGGCCGAGAGTCTAAGTGGGGGAGAATGTAACGACCCTCAAATAGTCGTTACGGGATCCGGGACCTCGATTTGCGTGTCGACAATCCCAAAAGCTCCGTTAGGTCATTTATGACCCGTCTGTGAAATTTGAGTCGAAACGGAGTCCGTTTGATAGGTTTTCGAGAAAAGGATCCGTTTATGAAATTCCGGAAAGGAATTTGGGGTTTCGATAGGTCGTTTTGAGTAAACGAACCCCGATGGAAAATCCGAGCGCACCGTTAGTTCCGTCTCGTCATTTATGATATGTAGCAACCTTCAAAATTGAAAACGGACCTCGTTTGATAGGACTTTTGATAAAGTCCCCGTTTCGGAAGTTTAAAAGAGTTAAAAGAGGTTTCCGAGCTCGATTTGAGCAAATGAGCTCCGATGAGAGATCCGAAAGTTCCGTTAGGTTCGTATAGTCATTTGTGACTTGTAGCAACTTTCGGAATTGGATTCCAAGGTCGTTTGGTTAAATTTCGCTATTTTGGCGAAAGTCGAAAATTGAACCTTTGCCGTGGGACCCACTTTTTGAGTTCTGGAGGTCCGAATTGAGTTCCGTCTTGACGAGCATGTCACCCAAGTATTTTATGGCTTGTGTGCAAAATTTGGGATCATTCCGAGCTTCATAGGGTCCCGTTTTGCCCCTAAAACAGTAGAAAATCTGGTGCGACTTTTCTGTTCTGTTTTGGCGCAAACAGCCGGATAAAAGCTGATTTTCCGGCCAATCCGTAAGGAATTAGGAAAAACTCAAAACATAAAAGTTGTAGCCCTTTGAGTTGTGGTTCTAATGGAACCAGTTTCAGGTCATTTGGACATTCCTATCAAAAGTTATGATTTTTTCAAAAGAAGCTGTCACAGAGGCAAAAACTGCTATAAAAATGCCATTTCGGTTCATAACTTATAAAAATCATTTGGTGAGCTCTTGAGGCGATTTTTGGGTATCTCTTGAAGACCCAATCATACTTACAGTTAAGGTAAGCCCTTTCAATCCATCTTTATGTTGATTAACACAAGAATCAAAGAGTTGATTCTTGGAAATGGGTTAGAACCCTAGATTATTAAGAATTGGGGAAAGACATCGAGCAAGGCTCGCATGTGGAATCTAAGTGTACTTTTGGACTCACGGGAGCGTGGGGAGTTCGGAAAAATACATTTTGTAAATTTAGGGCTCGGCCCTACCCGGGGGCATTTTGGTAATTTTTACCCTAGGATGCCTATAGGCTTAAATAGCTATAATTGAGCACTCATATGTGCTATATCTTGTCTTAATAGACCTAGTGGAGAGTCCTTCGCGGACAAGGCGAGCGGGAAAGGAGATTCTTCCCGGCATTTGAGCCCGAATTTCGAGGTAAGTGAGACTTGACCTCTATTGTGCTTGTGGACTCTTCCTTCATGCTAGTATGCTTCATGTACGCATATATATACCTAACAATGGTTAGGATTAATGATGTGAATTACTTGCTATTATTGTTTGTTATAAATAGCGAGATTGTGACTCGACCGAGGTATGTGCCGGTCTAAACGCTACGTCGAGGTAGCTTAAATTTATATCGTAGTAACGCTTGCTACGCCATGCTTAGATAGCAAGAACTTGGGACATGGCCGAGGATGTTTCCGGCATGTCATGATAAATGTCTTGCCGAGGATTTTGCCGGCTTTTGTATGATATTGGTACTTGATTTGTTCACGTGCCGGGTTGGGTAGTGCTGTCTATACGTAACCTTGGGTTGGACGACATGGGAGTAGGGATTGTACCCCCAAACTGTGGTCGGGTTAACCTTCGCCTTACGTTCAGCTAGCTTAACCAACCTGGGTTACGGTGACTGTGAAATATTATCGTTATTAATATTTCCATTATTGTTATTAATGTCGTGGATATTAATACTGTTAGAGGGACACTTGACAGGGGGTGTGGTGTCGCCTATACTATGAGATGTGTCACACTTGACAGGGGGTGTGGTGTGGACACTTGATCTTTGAGATGTGACACACTTGACAGGGGGTGTGGTGTGGTCACTTGATTTATTGAGATACGACGCACTTGACAGGGGGTGTGGAGCGATCGTAGACAGATTTGAGATGAGCCAACGACTACGGGTCGTTGGTCTACTTATTCATGATTGTGATAGTGACTTCGGGTCACGGTATATGGTTGATACTTAGTAGTGGTGTTGCTAGTCCATCGTAGGTCTAGGTTAGTCGGCACGGGAGTAGAGATTGGACCTCCAAACCGCCGCTGAGTTGACCTATGCCTTACGTTGGATGGGCATAATCCTTGAGACTTCTGGTTACTACTTGTGTGTATGGAATGTGTTACATCTATTTGTGATTTCACTACTTTATTGTATGATTACTATAGTATGTTGTTGCTTATGATGCATGTAGCGACTTGTCCCGCAAGGGTACCTTAGCGGGCCTGTCGGTGATCTTACTGGGCTTCGGCTCATAACTTACTCTGCTACGTGCGCAGGTCCTTCATCCAGTCAGCAGCCCGGACGTTAGCGGTTCCCGAGGCTTCTGAGACTTTTGATTGAGGTGAGCCGACCACACAGACCGTGGTGGCATACCGCCGGAGTCACTTAGAGATAGGACTCAGATTTCTTTGATGTATATTCATACTTTATTGAGTCACTCTTAGAATGCTCCAATTCTTTTGTGGATATATTCTTTTGGACTTCACCCTTTTATATTTATATATCCATTTATGATCTTTTCACATTATTGTTCTTTTCCGCATCTTGTTTCATTGGTTCGCCTAGGTAAATGTTGTCTAGGTGCCATCACGAGCCCTTGGAAATTGGGTCGTGACAAAAGTGTGGTGGGATTCCGAGTAGCGTAGGTCCAGTTCGGACCCAAAAATGCAGCACCAATTTGTGTTGTCCAAGTATGCTGGTGCAGCTGGGCAGTGGTCAGCGCGCCGCGACCCAAGCAGCGCATCTACGAAGAGCCCAGTTGTGATTGCAACTGAGACTCCGCGGACGCACAATGTCGGGGTATAAAAAGGGCTAGCGGGTTAGCAGAACTCCATTTCGATCAAAATATTATGTGGAGGTCGATTTGAGGTGATTCTTGACTCCAAATTAATCCTTATTGCTCAGGTAATGTTTCCTAACTTTCCTATATCATTAATTAAAGGTTTTAGGTCATGAATTCCATAAAATTTCTCAGTTCAATTGATAGTTTTCATGGTTGGAACTCTAGTTTATAGAAATTGAAGAATTCGGGTTAGATGGACATAAAAGAGTAATTCATTAGTATAATTGGTATCATGAGACCATAAGGAGTCTGGAAAAGTAATTCTTATTGATATTCGGTATAGTAGGTCCAAGGAAAATTTTGGAATTTCCTTATACTTTTATAATTGTTATATATTCGATGTCTTGGCCCTTATATGTGCGATTCTCCTTCCATGGCTTAGAGCAAAATCATTTTGAAAGGATTCAAAAGAGGAAGGAGGTGATTCAGTAGCCGAATTGGCTAAAGACTTGAGGTAAGTGATATCATCTAGTTCTTTTATGGCCTTAGGCCTTCTGGATCATGTGGTTTACGTGTGTAGCTGCTGATATGTCATACTTACTATGCCGCTGCTTCGGATAACATTGCCGAAAGGAGTAGGAGTACTCCGCTCTAAGTTATGTATCTCCTGATAGTCGATGAGTGTCCCGCATCGGTGATGGCTTTTAACATTTCATGCATCTTCCAGTAGTCAATGAGTGTCCCGCATCGGTGAGGGTTTTTGGGCATATGTGACCTGGCTGCATTGCATTACATCATATTGCATCTCATTTCATCCATTTCATTTGCTGATATGTTGTGCATACATTATCTGATGGCTGATACTTTCAGTTTGCTTGATTTCCTAGTTAGTTTACCTGTCGTTTGAGGTTGCTAATTAGCCCTAACTTATTGAGTCCTTTTGATTTACTTTGTGTTTGTTTCTTGTCTTGTTTAATTTTTTCGACAGATTCCGCTCCAAGATCGAGTTCAACGCGTGATTGAGAAACATGGACGATTCAGCTGTCAGCGGTAAGCCAATCCTTGTCTGTGGTGGCTGCCAGCCCTCATTTTGATAGACTTGTGTTTTTCCGATGTGGGAACTGTATATACCTTTTGTACTCGTAGATGTCTGATATAGATTGTACCTGAACCTCATATGTTAGTTAGTTATCTGAATTTCCTTCTTGGCAGCTGACACGATCTGAATATGTATATATCTCTCTCAGAGTTGTCTGCCCGACGGGTCTAGAAGAGGAATCGGGTGGCCGCACGACCTATTCAGAAATTCAGATCGAGTCAGTTTTTCAAGGAAAATATGTAATTATATGAAGCATCCAAGTGTGAGTTTTTATGATATTTCTCTTATTTAAGAGATGAACACAAATAATTCTCAAATAAAATTACAAAATCATAATAATCTTATTTTCTAAAGCACTCATTTTATATTTTTGCTTTAACCATAAGCTATAAAAAAAATCATTCGACTTACTTCAACGTCTCGCACCTCAAAAAATAACAATCACCAAATAAGTAGACCTTTTTAAAAAAAAAATCAAATGCACTAACTCCATTTCCTTTGTCTTTCGGGAGGGTGATTCAATAAAGGAAAAAAATAAGAATATACTTCCTAGTTGGAAAAGTTTTTGGTAGGTGAGCATACTTTTTTTAGGTGTTCATACTGAGATGCTACCCCATCTTGATTTTTTTCAAGATCTCAGAAGAATTAGGCAATATAAGAAACATGCACATTGCAAAGTGGCATTTTAGAACTAATGGAAGGAAAAGGATGTACTAGTTAGTTAGAGCAAGTGGTAGTAAAAAGAGAAATGGAGAAGATCAAGCAGAGGCTAGGATGTCTTTTATTCTGATAAAATCTTCAGCTGCTGTCCAACAAATCGAAGAGTTTGCTACAAAAGAAAAGTCTCATCTTGAAGAAAAGAGCCCACCTTCAACAAATGTCCAACAAGTTGAAGAGTTTGCTATAAGAGAAAAGGCTCACCACAAAGAAAAAATCCCACCTTATACTGCCGTGCAACAAGTTGAAGAGTTTGGTACAAAAGAAAAGCCTCATCCTATAGAAAAGAGCCCGCCTTCAGCTGTTGTCCAACAAGTTGAAGAGTTTTCTATAAAAGAAAAAGCCTCATCCTAAAGAAAAGAGTCGAAAAAAGCTGAAGGTCGTAATCAAGGGTCCAACCCCCAAACCAACATGTCCATAAGAGATAGCACCCCCCAGGTCATCACCCTCACCCTCCAAGAAAGAGTTGTTCAACTCCATGGAAGGACTGAAGACGCAGTTTGAAAATACAAAAAATAAGCATTTAAAGAGAGGAAGTAAATACTAAAAACTACAAAGAGTACTTATGAGTTTATTATTGAAGCTACTGAAGGAAATACAGTTGGTGAAGTTGGAAACAAATCTGGAAAAGTTGTTCAAGATTCTACTAGCAATGTCTTTGAAAAGAGAATTAGAGAAGATCAAGCAATGCTTGCACTTAGGAGGTCTCCTAAAGGATTGCTTGTGATGAAATTTAAGTCATCCTCACCTTCAAATAGAACTTGTTCAACTCTGTGAAAGGACTGAGCAGTTTGAAGAATACAAGGAGACAACTTCTAAAGAGAGAAGCGAATACTACAAAATATGGAGAACATTTATGAGTTAGTTGCATTCTCTTCCTCTTCTAGTCAAAGTAAAGGAAAGACAACAATTGACATAAATGATCGAATTATAAGCAACAATTGTTCTTAGATTTCGGAGAACCTAAGGCATGAGATATCTACAAAGGTCTATAAGGCAAGTCATCGGCGTGGACATGATATGGTATTCGTCACTCTTCTCCGAGAATGTAGTGTAATTTCTATCAATTGACGATCCATTAGAGTAAGTTAAAAGTGTCTAGGCACAAATTGCTTTATGAAAAATGATTAACATTGATTGTAATGTCGCATATCTAGATATAATCAATTACAAAAATGGATAATATCCTTCATAACCACCAAATAAATATAATTATAATATACAATGCATCTAGTGTTGACCAGAATTTTTAATAAGAAGGTTCAAGATTAAAGAAATTTCACCAGCAACATTTATAGAGGCGAACAATAAATTTTTTCGACAATAAAGTTCATAAATATTTTTAAAGAAAATATAGATTAAACTATTCTTTAAAATCATATAACAATATGTTAGATCAAAAGTACATATTTTTTTGGAACCTTCTCTTTTTAAATATAAAATACTTACACGACAATGCACATATTATGAAATAATTTAGAAAAGTCAATTACTAATTATTATAAAGTAAAATAATAAATGAAAATCCAAAGTAGAAGTATAACAACAAAAATTGTATGGAGAAATCCTTAGCTAAAACATATATTTTTTTTGCCTATTACTATAATACATATTATTATAACTTTATAATAGGAGTAATAGTGTACTTAAAAAGAAAATGAAGAAATGAATCAAAGGAGAAAAAAGAAGGTGAAAGAAACGTTAAATCAAAATGAGCGAAGAAAGAGGGAAATGGGGGAAAAGCAACAAGGATTAAATGAGATCATAATAAAGCTATGACGTAGATGATGACTTGAATGAAAAAAAGTAGAAAGATGTGTAAGTTGGATTCAAACTCTAGACCATAAGTCTGTGCACCAATCTTACATCATCGTTGAAGGGGGTTTAAATTAATATATATCGGCCTTATTAGTGATGTTTTTTGAAATTCCATATATAATTACTGTTTTTTTTTTCTTTTCGTGAAGAGGAGTGAGGGTTTCAATTAACACCTCTTCACACCATGTGGGTCCACCCCAATGCATTTACTTCACCATTTGCAATTAATCAGTTAAACCTTGTAACAACTCGCCTAACTACTCTAATAACAATGGCTTAGTGGCAAATATATGAAATACAAGGGCTAAAGTTCGAAAGATGAAGCTCTAGCTATTAACTTAATTTCAAAACGAACGTCCAACTTCACGAGGCTAAAGTACCATTTCTATATTTTCCGTTGCATACACTACCTTTCTCACATTATCTTTCGATGTATTTTATGACAGTTGTCTCATTTTATATTTTAATTTAACTCTTCTGGTACGTAGTTATCCCATATCATTTTGATTTGACTATGCTTGCATATAACCAAATAGCCATGTTAGCTTCACATATGTAATAGCTTTTTAAACAAAAGTTTAAAAACACCATTAGTCTATTCAACATCTTTCCTATATCATTTTGTCATTTTTCATGCATTGAAAATTTAGGATTGCAAGATGGTTGTAGTGGTGTTCAACTTCACAACAATATAGTATTAACAGTTCTCACCAACATCAATTAGTTAAGATTATGAAAACTAGGACTAGTAACTTCATATTCAAGTAAATAATGGATTCCAAGTTTGTCATTAGATAATTAGTCACAAACTCGTAAGAATTAGTTTACTATATATTACTTCAGATTCCTTACTTCCTATAGTAAAGTGGCTAAAAGCCTATTTCTTGAGGTAGTATTATGCTTTAATGCTTTAATCTAGAAGAAATTTATTACAGTGTAAAAGTTACGGAGTATTTACACTATAAGTTGCTATACAGTCAGTATAATTAAATTTCTAATATATAGCAAGCATTATTAACTTACTGAAAAATAAGAAATATTGGTCAACAAAATATTAAAATATACCAACAATATACCGTAGATTTGATTTTTCGATGACTAGTATCTTTTGTGCAACTAATACAAAGTTTAGTGATTTTTTTTGTTATAAAAAATAGTTTTGTGACTTTAAAGTTATATAAAGTAAAGTTTAGTCGTTCAATTTAACAAAATGATTTACTGAATTTAGTGTTACAAAGAATAAAATTTAGTGACTTTCTTGTTACAAAAATTAGTATTGCGACTTTAGTATTAGAAATAGGAAAATTTAATGACTATTTGTGAAATTAATCAGTACTAAATTATTACTCAATATATAGAGTATATAAATCCATTTAATTATGACATCGTCTCTCACCTCCCTCATCCTCTAAATTTCATTTGACTATACAAGTGGAGTGGGTGATGAAACCAAATTTTAACTTTTTCCTACTCTAGAGGCTTGAGCTTTTCGGTTTCACTTTTTTCTATTTTTTTTTTCTTATCTTTTACTTCTCAAATAAATATTGCATCATCTATATTCCATTTTTGTCGTCCTTTTCCCCCAAAATCAATAAAGACAATTTAAGAGTAATCAGCTTACAGATATCAGTTTGCAGATGCAATTTAATAGTGGAGTAGCCTCAACCTAACAAAGCAAATATATATAGATTGAGTTTAAGAGTTTTCTAAAAATGTTTTCCAAAAACTGAAAACAGTCATATACTTAAAACTTTTCCAAATATTAAACCATTTTTTTAATAGAAAAATCATAACAATATAATCTTTTGCTAGATGTAGTGGGACCAGACTTAACTAGGACAGAACATGTTCTGTTCTACTTTATCATTTATTGAAATAAAATAGTCAACTTATACTTTACTTTATTATCAACAAATGAAAAATGAGGTTATATCTACAACGAATATGCTCATATATTCTAACAAAAATGTATTCCACAAGTGTCCTTAAATTTTATGTTCTTTTCTTCATCTTAAACTGCATGCTTTACAGTTGTTGATTATTTTCACTAGTAAAACAAAAAGAGAGAAAAACAGGAGGAGAGGCTACATGTTTTTCTTTCTAAAGCAAAAAAATATAAAAAGAAATGACAATACAATGTATTTAGATGGGTTTGTACACCTGGAGTCCTGGACTGGTAAGGATATTTTGCTAATAAAAAAATAAAGTGAAAGAGAAAATTGCTCCTTACTAATAACCACACAATTCTATTAACTCTCTAACTAAACTTCACATTTTGTTTTTAATCTAGTTTTTGTTGGATGGTTGTTACATATTGTTTCATAATGTATCATATCGTGTTGTATTATATTATATTATTTTGATGAGTTTGATATTTGAATAAATTGTATTGTTTTTCGTCGTTCCATAATACCACACATTAGTAATATGAAAAAAGGACTTATAATGTTGCCAAGAAAAAATAGGCTATGCGGTAGAGTTATTATAGAAAATATAGGGTATATGGTAATATGTGATTATTAGGAGGATGAAGAGAGAAAAATAATGTGGTAACACGTAATTAGACTAAATCAGTGTTATATAATTGAGTCTTTTCATTATTACAGTATATAACGACAATTTAACTATACATATAGTAAAATTTTAAAGTAAATTAAAATAAATATAGTATCGTTAGTAAGACACAAGTTATGTAAATTTTTTTTTATGATAAACTAAAAAAGAAAGGAATAATAAAAAGACAAATGATAGAGAAAAACAAAACCATTGTGGGGGTGGTTAGAAAGGGGGGGGGGGTGGTCAATATATGATTTATCAAAGCCATTCCTATATTCCACTGTGTGTGTGTGTGTGTTTTTTCAGAGACATCCTCGTAGACCCAACGCTGCTTCTGTCCAGCCATGACCAGCTCTTCTGCCTCCTCTCGCAAGGTTACTCTTTTTCCTTTTCTGATTTTATTTACACATACATATATGATTTTATCTTTTTATTTTTTTCATTTACTTGTACCTTTATGATTCTTTAATTTGATTTGACCCCCCCCCCCCCTTTGGTATCGTTAATTCCTATGTGAGTTTTGTTGAATTAATGGTCAGACATTAAGCAAGATAGCATGCAATCGCCTCCAGAAAGAGTTGGTGGAGTGGCAGGTCAATCCCCCTGCTGGTTTCAAACATAAAGTCACTGATAATCTTCAAAGGTCTCTCCTTTTTCCCTTCTTTTTATTTATTTTCTCAGTGAATACCCTTTTTAACCCGTGCCGAGGCTCACTCGAGGTAACGGTAAGGTCTGCATACACCTCACCCTCCCCGACCCCACTCGTGGGATCATACTGGATGTTGTTGTTGTACCCTTTTTACCCATGTTGAGGGTCTTCCGGAAACCGCCCTCTACCTCACTAGAGGTAGGGGTAAGAAGGTTTGCGTACACTAGACCCCACTTGTGGGATCATGTGAATACCCCTTTTTACTCCATGTCGAGGGTCTTTGGAAACAGCCTCTAGCTCGAGTGACGTAGGGGTAAGGTCTGCGTACACCTCATCCTCCTTCCTTCGACCCCATTTGTGGGATCATACCTTTTTTTTTTTTTTGGTTTTGTCATTGTTGTACCCTTTTTACCCCATTTGTATTTATGATCTCTGATAGAATAATTCATTCAAGATTCTTTGTTAATTCATTGATAATCTTCAAAGGTCTCACCTTTTTCATGTTTTTATAAGTTTTTATAGTGTTTTCAGTGAATACCTTTTTTACTCCGTTTGATTCTTTGTTGATTTTTGTTTTTCTTGGAGAAATTAGAGGGTGTATGGTAACAATAATTTTTGTAATCTGATGTGGTGCTTTTGTGAAAAGGTGGGTAATTGAAGTGAATGGTGCCCCCGGGACGCTGTATGCTAATGAAACTTATCAGCTTCAAGTTGATTTTCCAGAACATTATCCTATGGAGGCTCCCCAGGTTGATACATTTTTTTGTACCTTTCTTGATATGGTAGCCTAACCCCCGCCCCAAAAATCCCTGTATCCAGAGCCCCCAGGGCTTTGGTCGCAACTTGTGATGTGTGGGTTAGACACACGTCACGGGTTTGAACCCTGCCGGAGACAAAACATTGGTGTTTAAGTGGAGAAGGATAGAGGGGCGGGCCCACTATCCCCCGAGTTTTTGAAATGTGTGTTACGGGCCCTTAGGGGATATAACTACAGTGGCTTTTCCACTTTATTCTCTCGGTGACTTGGACAGCCAACCTCATAGCTGGAGATAGGAGGGCCTTTTCCACTAGGCTTTCCCTCCTTTGTCTACGTAATGGTTGATATTGATTGATATTATTCTCATACGGGGTTCAAAGATGGTTGTTTCTTTTTAAAGATTGTGATTACAACTTGTAACCTACTTATTTTAGCTGATTACTGTATTTGATGCAGGTGATTTTTGTGCCACCAGCTCCGCTACACCCTCATATCTATAGCAACGGGCACATTTGTTTAGGTAGTTATATATGTAACCAAATCTCTTTTATTTCTTACAACCACAAGAAGTTTATTGGTTTGGTTACTCTGCTGTTAAAACACTTGATTTTGCATGCATGGTCATGTGTAGATGATTCGTGGTGCATACTTGTTTCACTGTTAACAGTTAGATGCCTAGATGCCTGGTATTATGGTGCTCGAAATGCTTGTACAATGTCAATTACATTATTGGATGGTCTCAGTGTGTTTCTCTTTTTAATTTTTCATTCAAAGTTTCAATATGTTTATCAAAGCTAAGTCTTATGTAAAGCACTCTTTGCTACTGAAAAGATTTGAACAGTCTTATTAGAAGTTTCTAAGACATGGTAAAAAAACCATCCCCTAAGTCACGGGGAGAGCTCTTGCACTGCTTTTGATCGAGCTACTCTTTCTGGAACAAACTCTTCTCCTTGTCCTTTTCCTCCTTTCTTTAATCTAAGGCGGTGTTATTGTTTAAGCGCTTTGGGAAGTGCCCTTGGCCACATCTCCTTCGATTATGAGAATTTCTAGGTTCGGTTTTTGACTTTCAGAAAGACAGAGAACCTGACAAAACCGAAAAATCTGAATTGTTGAGATATAGAAAATATTTTAGGATTACTTGATGAAGTGTAAGCTGGCTCCCCACATGATTCTAGTCATTTTCTTGCAGCTTGAATCGCCAATAAGATGTGGTTTAAGGATTCAGGTGGCTTCATTTTATCAAGTATCCTATCTTCCCAACGCTTGACAAGATCTCCTTCTTTAATGGCTGTATCACTACCAAAGATAGCAATCATTACAGTCTTATCTCGAAACAGTTATAAAACTTGAGCTTTTTGGCTTGGCTTATCAATTTCTTAAAAAGGAAAACAAGGAAAAGAACAACCAAATAAACCAAAAAACTACAATTTTGAGATATCGTGTGGAAATATACTAGAATTACTTGAAAAGGTGAAAGCTGGCTGGTCGCATCTGGTCATTATCAAGCTTGAATCACCTAAAAAATGTGGTTTAAAGCTTCAATTTGCTTACATTTGTTAAGTATACTGGCTCGGAAACAAGATTAGGAGGTCTGTGTGGTTTAGATTGAAAAGATAAGAGTAACTAATCGAACTTTTTTTCTTTTCTATGTTGGGACCACAACATTTGATCATTAGCGAATCACTCCTTAATTTTACTGTACCCTAATTTCATGAGCCTGACTGAGACAATCACACTTTTGTGTAACCAACCTTCTCATATTTGTATACCTAATCATTGATAGACCCCTAGAAGCATTAAACTTCTCCTAGCCAACAATCCACTTGTGGAATCGAAGGTTGATATGAACAATCACAATGCATATGAGTGTGCTACGTTACAACTAGAACAATCACAATGCCAAAAGAACCAAAATTAGCAAATAAGGAGCCCAAAGAAACAAAACTAGAAGCACATAAGAGGCTTAAAATGGTAGAGGAAAACCTAACCAAATCGAGCGATGATCGGTTTGCCTATCAACAGATTGAAAACCATAAAATCTAGGGGAAGTAGCTCAAAGTAGAACTAGATTGACCACACAGACACCCTACTCTTTGCAGTGTTATTAAAAGCCATTGCTTCATTGCTGCCTTTACTATGTTATTAAAGGCATCACTCCTTTGCTTCGTCACTTAAAATGATGGAGCGATGCAAAGCGACGGGTTATTGCTTCATATCTGAAGCAAAGTGAATTGTGCGCTTCAAATGACGTCCCGCAAGTCGATCCCAATTAAAAGTGATGGAGCTTTGGATCTCAACTTTGGGGAGTTAGGCTAATATCGACGTTATTCTATGTTGAGAATCAGTTATTTTAATGTAATCTGATTAGTATAACACTAGAACTCATATATATATACTTGGTAATTTTTAGCTTTAATTGTGCGCTTGATTCCTTACTTTTTGCGTCAAGCCTCAAAGGCCTTGTCGCTATTTTGCACTTTTGGTTTTTTAAAAACACGTGCTTTTTGCATGAGTGGAATAAACATTACGTCTGCGTCTTGTCTGTTTTTGTGTGTCCATTCTGCCTCTTGTCTGTTTTTGTGTGTCCGTTCTGCCTCGTGTCGACATGAAGTATGCAAAAAGTTATGTTACTTTCTATTCCTTTATCTGCCTAAAATAAGTGTCTCTTTCCGAATTACTATGTCTCTTCAGTTTCTTCTTTTGCATGGCCAATTGTGGTAAATTTTTTTATTACCTAACTGCCAAAAAGCCATATTAACCTGAAGTTGGCGTATTCATGACGATACCACATGAAAACATTACTTCTTTTGACTCTTTGTGTGATGGTTTAGTACACGCAGTCCATTTTTGTTAGGGAACAAGTTACATACTTTGTATTTATTCACAAATCATGACTTCCGCAAATACCCTTCCTTTTTCCCCCTAGATTCAGTTTCATGCTAGACGGATGAGCAAGTCATAGCTATGAAATTAGAAGAAATAGGGATATCCAATTATTTTTTCAGAAAAGGGTCATATTTTCCCCTCTACTATTGAAAATTGTCTACATATATCCTCCGTCATACTTTGCAGTCAAGCCTACCCCTACCATTATGAAAGTAGCTAAAAATACCCCTGTTTCTGGACTGGAGATGATGAGTTTTTACTATTTGTTTCCGTCTCCCGGTGAAAATTGTGGCCATTAACGTTTTGCTTGAAATAGTGATTTGGCTTGTGTGCCTTATCATTTTGTGAAGTACATGATGAATATCTTTCAAAATAGTCAAATTATCTTTACCATAATGACTTATGATTGCTGTTACCATGTTGCATAATAGTGATATGGTAAGCAATGGGGGAGATGCTATTCCTATTGCAACTAAATGGCCCTTAGATCCTAGCACAACATCTTTCTGGAGGATATTAATGTACATGCGTTGAATTTAGTCTTGCAGAGCATACAAGACCTGGCTTTGAGTACCAGATTTGCTAGCATCCAAATCAATCTCTTGCTGGTATCTGGATTCTTTAGATGCATGAAAAGTGTACATATTCATGTCCTTTTTGTTTCTCTTGGGTCGTTAGCGGCAATCTGCAGTCAGTCTCTATATGAAGTCCAATTATTCCAAAAGTAGTTCCAATTAGGAGTGGAAAGAACTGGCCATTTGCGGAACGTTTCATTTTTTTAGAACTGAATCATCATGAATAACTTATATTTCATCTGTTATTTCTAAATTTGAATTTCCTTGTGCATTATGTTGCTAGCTAGATGATTGGCTAAGCTCAAAGTTCCTGTGTTGAAACCAAATCAACTAAAATATCTATTAGAGAAACCATTCGCCTGCTTACTCTTATCCACCACCGACTTCTTAGTAAGTTAAAGTTACCATCGATGTGTAACGAATAGGAGTGGATATAATCGTTCTTGGGTTGACATAGCCTATGATCTCATTGTCTTATCATGTATTACCCCTTTCACACTGAAAGGATCTTCAGATACACTGCGCAGGGTTTGCAGTAATCGTATTTTCATAATCTCATCCTTAAGTGACCACTGGATTAGTATGAATTAGAAGAGGAAACCTATGGAGTGCCATCTTCTTTAGTCTTTTTTTCTCTAGTTTCTTCCTGCCATGCGAGTTTGCAGTAATCATGTGCTCATAACATCTTAAGTGAACTTTAGATTTGCCATAAGAGGAAAACTTTGGAAGACCATCTTTAGTTTTTTCCATCTAGTCTCTCCTGTTATGCTGTTATATTGTAGTCCTTTTGTTTTTCTATTTTTTGTGGGTGATTTTAGGTCCATGGGCAATTTGCTAATTGGTGTGCTAGCACTGAGCTTCCATCTCATGAAAGATTCTTGTACATCTGATTGAAATTGTACATGCATCATTAAGCTAGCAGTTGACAATAGCTTCTTCATGTCTTGCAGATATTCTGTATGATTCATGGTCTCCTGCCATGACAGTGAGTTCTATTTGCATCAGCATTCTCTCCATGCTGTCAAGTTCAACGGCGAAGGTGCTTTTCCTATGCTCCCTTTAATGTTAATTTGAGTTGCTATTATGAGAATTCACTGTGCAAGAATGGTTTTTTATTCTGAATATGTTGGGAGCGTTTTCTTCCTTGTCCTCTGAGAACTTATGTAATCCACCACACTGGTCTGTCAATCTTCATTTACTTTATTATAGTTTTAGTTCTTATTGGTTCCCATCATTTGTGCAGCAACGCCCTGAAGATAATGACCGCTATGTGAAGAACTGTAGAAATGGCAGGTCTCCAAAGGAAACCAGGTGGTGGTTCCATGATGATAAGGTGTGACGGGTGTCCTCCTGATCCTTAAGGAAACATTGCTGCATTTGCTTCAAATGAAATGCTAATGAGAAAAACAATTCTAAGTATCCATGGCCACAGCTAGCGCATAACTTATGTGCAGCAAATTGGCCTTTACTGTCCAGTATTTGTAAATGAGACGATTTTCCTTTTGAGCTACTTGTGCAAGAGTTACTCTTATGTACTAATACTTTACAGCCTAATTGCTACCTCATCAAAACTTTCTTCTAGCGTCTAAACAAGTTTGCACTTGCTCATACTTTGTTCTAATTGGTAACTTTCTCTTCTTAGCCTGTTGAGTAAAATATGGTAAATAACAGGAAGATGTCTAGTTCCTTGGACCCTCCACTAATGTTATTAGTTTGTCTGTAACACAGCTGCTTTGTGCTTACATGACTTGGTGGCCTCGGTTATTTGGTAATTGTGTCGGTGGGAGGTAATTGATACTTTGGGAACTATTAAGGTGCATGCAGGTAGTGAAAGAAAATAATAATAATATACATGTCTAGATGTGCACATATACACGGATGTGTAATAGTTTTATGATCCACTGAAGCCGACCCAATTATAAGTCTTGGAACTTTTTGTGTTTTAGAGTTATTTGGGAGATACTCATCTGAATGGTTTGATCTTCTATTGATTTGCACTACACATTACACAATATACAAATTTTAACGCAAGTTATATGATTATAGTAACTTCTGTAAAATCTTTTAAGGGTCATTCATGCATCATGTTGTTGCTAGGACTTCAATTCTACATATAATCTCCTCTACGTCCACCACACTTGTAAAGAAAATACTAGTATAGTACCCGCGCGATGCGCGGTGAATTTGTTGATATCTAAGGAAAAACAATGTGAAACAAATTTTATATATCAAACTTCTAATTTTCAAAAGTATTTTTTTACGAAAAGCACTTTTGAAGAAAAATATTTTTCAAACTAAGGTGTTCTAAAAAACGTGACCAAACAGGGTATAAATCATATTGTATCAGCAAATTCGTGTGTTCTTAAAATATTGTGTTTCATGTCTAAATATAGGTGAGTGGATTTCACACATTAAGAAGGTTATTGAAGTTTTAGAATATTTGATGGTAGTTTGAATTTCAGCCAGATGAGGAAGTTATATTTCAGATGTTCCACTCAAACCAATATAAAAAAACTATTGGAAGTACAAATACCAAGCAGACAAAGACATAAGGAATTAATTAACCAAAATGTCAACAGTAAAAAGGTACTATTTACCTTTTCTTTCATTTAATCAGGTAAGTTTACTTCTAGATAACGTTTATGTGCAGGATTTGTTGTTCAATATTATATATTGGGGTGGGCAAGTTCTTTTAGACTATATATGATCTACTCAAATAAGGGATTGCTAGAAGTTTGTGGCACTTTAGACTATTGTATAGTGATTTATTGGCAAGGTTATCCCAGTATCTCTATTCTCATTCAAACTGCTTGCTGCACATAACTTCTTGTAAGTAAATATTAACCAAGAATCCTCACCTTCTATTCCATTCTTTAACCTATAAATCTCAATCAAAACATGTTACTAATGTAGCTTTTAGTTAAGATAAATTTTGGGAACACACAAATCTAGAAACTAAATCAAGTCGTTAAACATATTATGTATTGATGAATAAGCCTTCCTTTTATACAAATCTTGCAAGATCAATGTTAATTCCTAAGTACAACGGTTAGGAGCTCAATCTCCAAATCTAGTACAGCTGAAAAAAATTTCAAAATATAAATTTATCCCACCAAGTACTATAGCAAAATATAACATTAAAATTTTATTTATTTAATGCTTTGGAAACACATACACACACACGTGTGTGTGCGCGCACGCGTTTGTGATGCAGACGAAATGGTCTCATCTCTCCGTAGAATTTAATCAGTGATGCATTTCCTAAATTCTTGAGATACTAATTGAAGTCATGAACAATAATAAATTTTAATAGACTGCTAGTTAAAACAACAATGCATTTTCATATATAATATGAAGAGAATGCTTTCCTTGGAAATTGGTGAAAAATTGGAAACACATTTATAAAAAAGCCAAACTTCGCTCAATCCATCCCTTCTTCTTTCACTTCCCTCGATTAGAGCTCAAAATAAATTTAAGAGCTTGATGTGCTTCTAAGCTGTATTACAAAGAAATAATCTCATAGAGACGGAACTCCAAATACAACCTTGTGTTAGTTCCTCCACCATATATGTGATCCATCCGAGTAATTCCAGTGTTGTATGTGCTAGAAATGGAGCGTATATGTTCCATTCCTACTGAAATAAGGATCCACAATGTGTGAAAAATATTCTAACAGATACACCACATAATTAAGTTAGTCGTAGTATTTTCAATGAATATATAATAGCCATGACACCATCCACATTAATGATACATATGTTACCAAAAATATGAATATCAGGAGAATACCAAATTTCACAGTTTGGTTAACTCGATATGATGTCATCAACGTATTTTTATGGGATGTATTAGCAGCTTATAAACCAAGTATTTCTCTGTTCATATTGAACAATGAATTTTTCATGAACATCTATAATCTATACAAACGAATAGTTAACATTATCAGTTAACATGCCATCTTTCTATCCAAGCAAAAGTTGAAGTGATAAAAACTTAATCCAAGATATAAGAAGTCTATAAATTACCTCAAATTCACCAACATATAAAAAAGAGATCTAACAATGAAATGTAGAAAAGTCACCCACGTCTTTGAATTCTTGTGCTAGCATCTTCTTCAAAGGCAATTGTTCTGGATCTATATGTGCTTGGTGGATCACATGAGAAAAACCTATAGCATCTTGGTCATCGAAACATCGAAGTCCTGCATAACTATTGTATTTCTTCATCTCTATATTGCATCAAATAATAAGAATATTGAAAAAACTTAAAAAGCATATAAAAAGTGAACAAATCTATCTAATGCAACATAAATCAAATTTTAATTACGTAATGCTTCTTAATTTTCAATTGAAAGAATATATAACTTCTTGAAAATGATAATTAAATAGATATACAATTGATAATATACTAATTTGGGACTCACTTGTGCTTGCTCCCGTTGCAAAACACTTGTCCGATAACTTTCATTCTGAAAGACATCATGAAGAATGCCCATTGCTTTACCTACAACATAAATTCAATCAATTAAAATTTTAGTTGAATAACTTTTTGTTGAGATAAATTTCTAAAACACACAGAAAAATATAGATAGTACAAAAAATGAGAAACTTGCTACTCTTGTCTAGTTTCTTGTACTATCAAAAGCTCTACAATTTAGTGAATTTCATATAATTTTATTTTCCAAGTACTAATAGGAAATAAAGTATCAAATATCGTCCCATGAAGAATAATATCATGTAATTAATTCATATAATTAGGTTGCTAGTCTTAGCCAACATATTAAAGAACGATATCATGTAAATAAAACTATTGAAAGAATAAGTACTCGTCACGATCAATGTCAAGCCTGATTAATGGTTGTAGTGGCGTTGGAATGTTACTTGGTTCCTCAAGCTTTACACTCAATATAAGTCTTATAGATTTTGTTTTCCGATTCAATAGTTTTCAATCACGCTAGAAGTTTTATATATGGAGTAGGTTATCAGAAAAACATATTAGATGGAATATTAAGTTTTGTTAATATAAAATATTAACATGAAAGTATATATACTGTCAGCAAACTTACCTCCAATCTTTATGAAAAATCTATAGTATCTGATCCAAAAAGTTTATTAGTGTTCTTCATTGCATATCTGCATATAAGAAATACAGAATGCGAAACTCCCTATTAGTTCATACAATTTTATTAATTTGAGGAGAAGAAACAACCTAGTAAAAAGCAATGGTAGCAGGTGGAGTAATGTGCTGAAAGCTCACCATATATATATGTGTTCCATGTTTTCCAATTTAAGACTTTATCTTCATGTACGAATAAGTAATCCATCAGTATTAACTTTTACTACCGTCGATTGCATTAATGGCTTATTTATCTACCCTTCTAAGCACATAGTAAGCAAAGAGGACAAATATAAGAATAGACTACTCCAAACGAAAAAAATTGAGAAAAAACAATGGTGGAGTACCTTTGAAAACAATAGAGGAAGAGAACTTCTCTGTTGTGGAGAAAAGTTACCGCAAATTTGGATATTTCAAAGAGAACAACTTCCACTTGGTAACTTCTACATCGTGGATATAACTTCCTCTTAATAATTAATACAAATAGGAGGTCTGCCGATAAGGATTGAGACAGTTTTTAAGTAGTGGCTGCCCTATAAGAACTAACACATTAAATTTGTTTTTACCGAAAATGATTAAAAATGATTATAAGATATTAAAACTAATTATTGTCTTAATTACAGTATATTTTAAATGTAGTAACTAATAATTTTTTTTTTTTTTAAATTGCCATGTGTCTTTTTAACTTATTGCCACTTGGCTAAACATGGTTGGCTACTGCATACCTTATATATATATATATATATATATATATATATATATATATATATATATATATATATATATATATATATATATATATATATATATATATATATATATTTAGCCAGTATGTCAAACTTCAGATTATTTAATTATTTGTTTACATTACATCTTAATACAAATGGGGAGTTCTCCGTCAAATTTAGTAGAATCGATTCTCCTACTAAATTTTATTCAAATTATTGTTTGTTTTAAATTCAAATTCCGAACACAATATAGATAATTCACAATTCAAACACTTAGGAACAACCAAACTAATTGTTAAACTACAGCATTATGAATACAAATTAGTAGGAAAAACGATTCTACTAAATTCAAATCCATACAAATAGGAGTTTCTCATATATAATAGATAATAGATTTTCATTTTTTTCTCACAATTATTCTTAAAATTTCAATTCGAATTTCAAAATAATTAAAATAACTATACCTAACTAATTACTAACTAATCACCTGATTTAACCATATTGTCCTAAAACCTAACACATGGCTTGTTTTTATTTTGACACTTGGCTAAGTATTAATGGCTACAACACTCCTTTTAATATATATATATATAGATACTGTTACAAATTGAGTCTAACAGGAATACTCCACAACAAATATATTCTTTTTGCACTTCTTTACTTTAAAATTGTAAGGAAAATGAGATTGTCAAGATTAAGAAGATAAACTAATATTACACGACGTCTCCAAGCAAACAGAAACATTCACAATTTTTACAAAAACATTCACAATTAAAATTGTAGAAATTTAGTAACACATTGTAGTTTTTGTGATAGAATCATTACAACGGTAATTAGAAAAGTATCCTTGCACTTCCATATATCACGAATTACACTTCTTTCATTGAACACACTATATGTAATCCATCTCAATTATAACACAGAACTCCTTCAAGAAAGAATATGCTAGAATAAACCCAAAAAATAAGAAAGAATATGCTAGAATTAAATAACCCAGGAAAGTTACGGATGAATAAGAAAAATCTATCAAACTTATCTTTGCATAGATGAGAAAAAGATTCAAGATGAAACTAATGACCACGATCCATGTTATTTCTTATATCTGCGGCAACTCTTGTTCAGGATATAAATTTTTATCCTTGTGATAAGCAGCCTTCAGTGAATTCCAAGAATCCTTGACAACACGATAGATGCAGAAAACAGAGACTTCAAACAGAGTAACAACACCAATAGTTCGTAGAATATCATCGGAGAGTCGGTTAGTTTTTCATAAGTGAATCACAAAGAGAAGTAGGCCGATGGAAAAAGCTAAAGATGTAACTGTTGCAAGAATTAAAGCATAATAATAGCCATAATAGATGGTTGGAGTTGAAAAACCTTTTTTCCTATGGTCTCGAACAAAACACAATAGTTGAATTATCGTTTTTTGCTCTGAACTGGTAAAGGAAAGTGATATAATCCATATTAAGAAGAAAAAAGTTGAAAACTACTACAATATTTTACGACTTCTCAAATGAAAGAAACACCTACAGAATATTGTGGGGAAAGGGTAAGGCCACTATAGCTTCCGCTTTAGCCCCCATGAGTCAAAGGCCCCAAATTTTTGTATTAGTTATATTTATTTATATTGGTCAGAGTTTTTTTAGTGAACAAAATGTTAGTTTATTTATTTCAATATGCTTAAAAATATTAGTTTATTTATTTCTATATGCTACATTGATTATAATTATCAAAAGTTTTATTGACAGATATGAGATTAATTTAAAATTTAAAATATTAGACAAATTTCTACTATAAAAAACTTGAATATTTTTTTAGTAGAAGGAAAAAAATGTGAAAAGCTTTGAAAAAAAGATTTACCGCATTATTAATATTGGATCATATAATCGGTTGACTAGATCAATGTGTCGAGTGATTCACTAATAAGAAATTCGAAGAAATTAATTAAGAAAAATTAATTTATACTTTGCATCTCAAAAGAATTTAAAAAGTGAACTTTATATTAAAATACACATCCATATTATTAAAAAAATATGTCAACTTTTGGCTTTAGACCTTCACTGTTATTGGACCGCCCCTGTTTAGAAAGAGATTGACGACAAAGCATTTTTCCAAAAATATTTCCGCTGCCGGGGTTCGAACCCGGATTTAGAAATCTATTGGATTTGTCAGTGCAACAATGGAACTTCTTGTTCTATAACTACTAACAATTTAAATATTTTTGTTTAAACTAATAATTCGGTGACGATATTTAGAAATCAATTGCATTAACAAGGTTCAGACATCGTATATGTTGGATTTATCTGAATAAAGAGTCCACCCATAAAGGGGTGCTCTTAATGTCTATCCAGGTAAAATATAAGTTACCTGATAGAGTCCTACAAGAGGACAACTACTGTATTATACAGTTATAAATACAGTAGTAATAGGCTCAGATAAACTACTGATTTCTCTACAACTCTTCCTATTTATCTCTCTAAAATAAACTAGTGTTTAGACTGTGGATAAAGGGGTTGATCCGTCAAGCACGTGACAACCACCGACGGCCAGTAATTCCAGCCACGGTTCAAGATCCTACCGCTTCCGCTTACGAGAACAACAAGTATGTTCTCGATTTATGTTTTAACAATCTATTTAGTATAGATTATTGTGATATATACATGTATCCCTTCATTGGTATCAGAGTTCATAGGCTGGTTTTCTGGTCCATAAAACTCATAACATTCTATTTGTCCGTATGATATAAAATAGCTAGTATGGTATTTCTAGTCTGCCTTGAAATTGGGTTACAGTTAGTCATATATGTCAATATGGGCAAATTTCAGAAACAATTGTTTAAGAACAAAAAAAAAATCTGTATCACGCAATTTAATTTTCTCAAAGAAAAAATAAAATTAAAAAAAAAAAAAAAATGAAGCAAAGGCTTCATGGCAGCAGCGAAAAGAATGATGAAATACAGATGAGAAGAGAAACAAGGTTCCACTTTCAATTCCAAAATTCTTTTGAAATCAGTTTTCAAATTTAATTTACTGCCCAACCATCACAGTACAACAGCCCATTACCGGAAAAAGCTTCGGCAATCCGCTGCCATTAACTCCGTTCTCCACCGGAAAGGTCTCAGGCAAGGAGCGGTTGATTAACCATCAGAATATATATATATAAAAAAAAAACGTTATTCAATTTATTTTCTTGTAAATCTGCATAATGAACAAGTTATAAAGACAAAAATATATATGTGAAGCTTTGTGCTCCATATCTATAACAGATTTAAAGAGGAGGAGAAATAAGTTGTCTTCTTCATTATAATAGCTAGCGGCGTCTCTGTATGTAAAGAAGAAAGGTAGCATGAGAAATGAGGTTCTTTATCCCTAAAGTCAATATATACTTAAAAGTAAAAATTTAAAAAAAAAAAGAGGGATGGTGAAGCTTTGTCAAACGGCTTTAGCATGAGAAAGTAGTGAACCTTCTTTAATGTAGGGGCTGATTGCTTTCTTTAATCCATCTCTGTAGTATTTTATAAGATGGGCTAAAGGCTTGTTTTAATAATTCTAAATGGGCTACCAATTTCCATGTAAATGAAAAAGGGAAAAGGCCCACGAAACAAAGAAGGGTCTATTCTTTTGGGCCAATTGACTAAAGAAATTTTCAAATATAATTTGTTATGAACTTTAGTCACATGTTTTCTAATTTTTTTTTTTAAGATATAAATTTAGTATTTATATTTATTATGAAAACTCATATCATTTTGATTATTTCAATTACATCAAAATTGTAAAGTAGTTTAACTTTGTGTATATTTGTTGATTAGTTTAGCAAATTGCATGAAATATTAATTAGTTTAACATTAGGCATACTTGTTGAAATATTATACCAATTGCCTAATTTGTTAATTTGTTTAACATATAAGAAATATTAATTAGTTTAATATTTACTCTATTCGTTAATTAGTTTAATGAACACATAAATGTTAATTAGTTTAACATTTGATTTATTTTATTAAATATGTTAAATAAAATATAAATTATTTTAAGTTAATTTGTTTAACTTAGATCCATACGGGATTATAAGATCATGAAAACAAAATATTGTTTTAAACATGATTACACATTAAGCTAAGTAGCTGACTAGGTTAATTTACATGTATTTAATTTTTGGACGATGACTGGGAACATAGTGAACTTTCGACTCCATTATTAATATATGTGTTTATTAAATTAATCAACTTAGTGCTTATTGTCTGATTATGTATGTTGAACATAGTACTTGCGTTTAGAAATTCCTTCTTTAGATCCTCACTATATTTTTTTATTTTGTTAAAAGAATGTCTACTGCTGCTAAGAACATTGTTGCTGAGCTCAACAAAGGGTTGAAACTCAATGGTGACAACTATGAGACCTGGAGCTTAAAAGTCCAATATGTGCTTGAAGAGCAAGAGGCTCTGGAGGCAATTAACATCGTCATGGATGAGCCTGAGGAAGGCACCACGGCTCAGCATAGGCGTGACCGTGCAGCTTATGACGCTTGGAAAAAGAAAGACTCCTTGGCTCGCATTACGTTGCTGAGCACCTTAGATGATGATATCTTAAGGGAATTTAAGGATCACCAAAGAGCTATGGGTCTTTGGGTTGCTTTGAAGAATAGGTTTGGTACCTGTTCTATTGAAAGGCTACGATCCTTAACAATCAAGTTTGACTCATACAAGAAGTGCCCAGAACATTCAGTGAGAACTCATCTGAGGCTTATGACAAACATGATTGGGGAGTTAAAAGATGCTGGTCATGTGTTGACCGATGAGCAACAAGTTCAAGCAGTCATACGGTCCTTACCTAATTCTTGGGATCATATGAAGATGCATTTGACCCACAATCAGCTAATCAAGACTCTGGAAGATGTCCGGAGATCTCTTGAGCTTGAAGAGGATCGACTTGAGGCTACTAAGCCAACAACTGAGTTGCATATAGCAACATCCTCTAAGGCCAAAGGTGGCTCTAAGAAAAAAAATTGGGTTAAGAAAAGAGGACCAACTCAGTCTCAGCCTGCTAAAAGAGCAAGGGCGGAACAACAAGGCAATAACAAACGTCCCAAACGTGTCAATGTTGCAAAGGTGAAATGCTTTAACTGTGACAAAAAGGGTCACTATGCTAAGGATTGCTCTGAGCCTCCTAGAAAGGTATTTCACAAAACTCAAACTAGTGAACTTTGTGTTTCTAGTTCAGTGTTTTTGACTGAATCTAATCCTTTGTGGATTGTAGACTCGGGAGCAACGGACCACATAACGAGGGAACGCAATTCCTTTGTCGAGTTTCGGCGTATTTCACGTGGAACAAAGTGGATTTATGTGGACAACAACAATAAGATTGCTGTTGAAGGGATCGGTACATGCAAGTTAGTCTTGCGTGGTGGTCGACACCTACTACTACATGATGTCCTCTATGCTCCAGGAATTCGCTGGAATATTATTTCTGTTATTGTTTTGCTTAGGCTTGGCTTTAGCTTGTTTTTCCATGACAATTCTGTCAAATTGACTTTAGATTCAACTTTATTTGGTTTTGGTCATGTGACCGGAGGTTTTATTATTATGGATTTGGATTATGATTCATTTAATAATAATGCTAGTTTTTCTATGTTTGCTTCCTCACATAAATATGATAGTGATGTAAACATATGGTATGCTAGACTTGGTCATATTGGCCAGCAAAGAATGCAAAGGTTAGCAAAACAAGGTTTGCTTACTGGCATTGAACATGTAGAATTGTTCACTTGTGAAAGTTGTCTAGCAGGAAAATCTGCAAGAAAACCCTTCGGTAAAGCGACTAGAGCTGAATATCCCTTGCAATTAGTCCATTCGGACATCTGTGGGCCTATGAATGTCAGGGCTAGGCATGGAGCGTACTATTTCATCACATTTATAGATGACTACACTCGTTTCGGTTATGTCTATTTAATTTCCCACAAATCAGAAGCAATAAGTTGTTTCCAACGCTATATGAGCTTAGTGGAAAATCAATTAGATAAGAAGATAAAAGTTCTTCGAACTGACCGAGGTCGAGAGTACTTGTCAACTCAATTTAAAGAGTTATGTGATGGAAAGGGAATTGTTCATCAGTTGACTATCCCAAATACTCCACAACAAAATGGTGTTGCAGAGAGAAGAAACAGGACGCTTCTAGAAATGGTTAGGTCAATGATGGCACAAGCTAACCTCCCAATTAGTTATTGGGGTGATGCATTGCTTACGGCTACCTATGTACTTAACCGAGTGCCTACAAAATCAATTGCAACCACTCCATATGAGTTGTGGACTGGAAGAGCACCCAACCTAAGTGTATTAAGACCTTGGGGTTGCGCTGCCTATACACATGATTCTTCTCACAAACATGGCAAATTAGGCCCGAGAGGAAAGAAAAGTATCTTTATAAGATACTCAGAAACCTCTAAGGGTTATGTGTTTATAGGTCAGCAAGACAGTGGGAGCGTAACTGAGTTTGAATCACGAGATGTCACATTCTTAGAGGATGAATTTCCTAAAAAGGGAGAGGTAGGTCAAGACCTGACCTTGTTTGAGATAGAGGATCGAGACGAACAAAGATCACTTCATTCGAGTGGGAGAAATTTAATTGATGATGAATTAGTTTCACATCAACAACCTCCTTCATCATCGGGTGCGAATGTAAGTAATCATTTGACATCAAACAGTGACCAAATGGATCTTGTTCCAAGTGGGAGCGAGATGGTCACTGATCTTGTTCCAAGTGGGAGCAGGATAGATGTTCTTGATCCAAGTGGGAGCAACGTTGATCCAAATGGGAACAACGAAGAAGAATCACAAAAAGGACGTGGTTTACGTAAAAAGATTCCCCGTCGACGATTTGATGTCGAAGGTGCTGAACTTTTTATGTTGTTCTTACAAGTAGAAAACGAGCCTAAAAATGCAAAAGAGGCTCTCTCATGCCCTTCAAAGGAAAAATGGATAGAAGCAATGGAAGATGAAATGGAGTCAATGAGAGTTAACAAAGTCTGGGAACTAGTTGATCTCCCAAAAGGACGCAGAGCTATTGGGAGCAAATGGGTTCTCAAGATTAAGCTCAAGGCTGATGGCACAGTTGAGAGATATAAGGCTCGACTGGTGGCAAAAGGTTATACACAACAGGAAGGAATAGACTACGGAGAGACTTTCTCACCTGTTGTGCGATTTAACTCAATTCGCCTAATTCTAGCTATAGTAGCAAGTTTAGATCTTGAATTACATCAAATGGATGTAAAGACTGCTTTTCTCAATGGAGAATTAGATGAAGAAATTTATATGGAACAACCCGAATGTTTCATTGAAAAAGGCCACGAACAAAAGGTTTGTAGACTTATGAAGTCTATTTATGGCCTCAAACAATCTTCAAGGCAGTGGTATATACACTTTCAAAATGTGATCATATCCAATGGTTTTACCATGGTTGATGAAGACCATTGTGTTTATACCAAGAGATCAAGAAATAAGCTTGTAATTCTGACATTGTATGTCGATGATATACTTATAGCTGGAAATGATAAGGAGTTATTAAACGAGGTAAAGGCCTGGTTGTCGTCTCAATTTGAGATGAAAGATATGGGTGAAGCTGCATATATTCTTGGAATCAAGATTTCAAGAGATCGTCCTAAAA
Source organism: Petunia secreta (assembly GCA_029990175.1). NCBI lineage: Eukaryota > Viridiplantae > Streptophyta > Magnoliopsida > Solanales > Solanaceae > Petunia > Petunia secreta. The sequence goes on along the minus strand of JARKIP010000059.1, from coordinate 4,686,673 downwards.
AACTATTGTATCTCTCTCAGGAGAATTACATTAAGAAAATTCTTGAACGATTTAATATGCAGAATAGCAACCCAATTGACACTCCTATCAGCAAAGGCCATAACTTGGGAAATCATTTGTGTCCTCAGACTCCTGAAGAGACAGAAAAGATGAAGCGAGTGCCTTATAGAAGTGCAGTCGGATGTCTAATGTATGCTATGGTGTGTACTAGACCTGATATTTGTCAAGCAGTTGGCTTGGTAAGTAGATATCAATCTGATCCAGGACCAGCACATTGGCAAGCAGTAAAGAGGATCATGAGATATCTGAGAGGAACAGCTGACTATGCACTTTGTTATCAAGGCAACAAATATTTGCGATTAGTTGGATACACTGATGCTGATCATGGAGGAGATTTAGACGAGAGGAAGTCTACCTCAGGATATGTCTTCTTACTTAGTAATGGTGCCATATCATGGAAGAGTAAGAAGCAATCATGTGTAGCACTATCCACGATGGAAGCCGAATATGTGGCTCTGTCAAAAGCAACAAAAGAAGCTGTTTGGTTGAATAGGCTCTTCAAAAGCTTGTTGGGTAACACTGATGATGAACCAGTGTTGGTCTACTGTGATAGTAAGGCTGCAGTTGATGCAACCAAGAATCCTAAGCATCATTGTGATACTAAGCACATAGATATCAAGTATAACTATGCAAGGGACATGTATAAACGCAAGAGGTTGAACCTGGTAAAAATATCTACAGAAGATATGGTAGCAGACCCATTGACCAAGCCTTTAGCTAGAGATGCATTTGTGAAACACACTAGGTCTCAAGGCTTGCGTAGACTTTGAGTGATTTTGTATTATTCTTTGTTTTTCCAGTTGTTCACAAAACTATGTTCTTTGATAATCAATAAAGTTGATTTACTTACATACATATTCATGATTTATTGAGTGTTTAGTACATTCTTCAATTATATTTTAGTATGTCGGGTAGACAAGAGGTTGGCCTTCTCACACAGGCAACCGCCTCCTTATCTTAGTGATAAGTGGAGATGAGACTTGATTTTAAGAAAAATTATCAAATGGATAATTTGAGAGCGATATGCTTAAAATCAATATAGTCGTTTAAATAATAACATAAGGTTATTAAGGTGAAAGGATGTTCACCTAGTCTACTTAGTGAGCTAGATGTGAGTTTAAGAAACTTGAATTTAGATACATATGGTGTCTGAATTTCATCTATACAACATTATTTATAAAGACATACGCTCCTTAAGGAAAGGAGAAAAATGTTGTAGCACGTGTTTCATACCATGTGTGCTAATGTCGACCTTGGGTTAACATAAGTTTGATCTCAACTTACTGTTGCGTGAGACCCAGAGCCTTTATGCTGGCTCAAATTATGTACCCTCAGTAACTCCGATCAGGTACTTGAGACTTAGACTAATGTTAGCTATCTTAGTGTGTTTCCAAAAGACCATGAAAATGGATGCGGTCTGGCGGGACATATCTAGAAAAGCAGTTGAGCTAATGTTAAGAGAATCGTGAGAAGAGGAAGATCATTAAAGGAATCTCATTAATTTTGTATTCACAGGTGCACCAGTTATAACTTATGAGTTATAATTGTGAATACATAAAAGTGATATTTGAGATTTTGAGAAGATATCAAAATGTGATTCATATGATCTAGGGTATTGCATACTTTATAATCTACTTGCAGGTTTGCGCTCGACGAGAGGCTATATACTCCTAACAGATGTATAGCACGTAGCTCTCACAGTATGCTGGTCGCACGGTCTATTTCACTGTATGAATATTTGTAGAGATGAGATGAGAATATGTTTCTCATATTGTAAGAGCACTCCCATTATGTGTGAGTGGGAGATGTTGGATTTATCTGAATAAAGAGTCCACCCATAAAGGGGTGCTCTTAATGTCTATCCAGGTAAAATATAAGTTACCTGATAGAGTCCTACAAGAGGACAACTACTGTATTATACAGTTATAAATACAGTAGTAATAGGCTCAGATAAACTACTGATTTCTCTACAACTCTTCCTATTTCTCTCTCTAAAATAAACTAGTGTTTAGACTGTGGATAAAGGGGTTGATCCGTCAAGCACGTGACAACCACCGACGGCCAGTAATTCCAGCCACGGTTCAAGATCCTACCGCTTCCGCTTACGAGAACAACAAGTATGTTCTCGGTTTATGTTTTAACAATCTATTTAGTATAGATTATTGTGATATATACATGTATCCCTTCAGTATAAAATAAATTTTATAAAATAATCTGGTTTTCTTGTGTGACTTGTAAGTATTTTATGTTGGAGCCAATTGTTGACTAACATGGGCGTCAAGTTTTTTATTACTGATTTTGTAGTAAAAATTTCGTCCACAAGCCACTTTTGCCACTGGTATTTAATTTGAAGCCATTTTTTTTATGATTTTACATGAGATGTCACTTTTTGGAACTTCAATCTTTGTGGGCTGAGTTGAACTTGTTGAACCTCATGCCTAAGTTATGAAGTTCAACTTCAATCCGTAAGGGCTGAACTTTTAGGCATAGATGCGTAAACTTCAACCTTTTGTGGTAAAAATTTTGTGTAGGGGCCTGTTTGGTGCGCGGTAATTGATTTGTAGCCGTCAAAAATAAATTCGCTGAGAAATAGCCACCTCCGGACAAATCCCAGTATAAATACTTCGGGGAAGCTTTAGTAAACTAACCCCAGTATAAAATACTGGGGCTTTGAACAAGTTTTGTTCAAGGTCCCAGCATTTTGTTATGTGACTTTGTATAAAGCTTCAGTCCCATAACAAAATGTTGGGGCTGTGAACAAAACTTGTTCAAAGCCCCAACATTTTGTTATGGGACGGAAGCTTTATATATAAAATCTCATAACAAAATAATGAGATTTATCCCTTTGATGGGACCTTTGTTATGGGATAAATCTCATTATTTTGTTATGTGAATTTTATTTTGTTATGGGATAAATTCACATAACAAAATAATGGAACCTTTGAACATATTAGTTCAAGGTCCCATTATTTTGTTATGGGTAGGGGTGGGCACTAAACCGAAAAAACTAAAATACCGAACCGAACCGAACTAATTCGGTATTTCGGGTTCGGTATTTCAGTATTTCGGTTCGGTTCGGTCCAAGAAATTTTGAAATTTCGGTTTTTCGGTTCGGTTTTCGGTTTCGGGCAATCCGAAATTTCGGGCCCCGAAAAACCGAAGTTTTTTTTTTTTAGACACATATATGCCATATATTTTCTAAATCACTAAGGGGTCATTCGGTGCCCGCACAAAACTTAGCGTTAATTTAGCGCAGCGTTCGGTTGGTTTTTGTGAAATTTTAATACCCACATAAAATTAGTGCAACGTTTGGATGCGTTTTTGTATATTCCGCATTATTAATACCCGCATTATTAATGCGGGAATCTATGTATTATTTTATGCGGGGTAGAAGGTGGTATTAATAATGTGGGTATTAATAATGCAGGTATTAAAATTTAAAATGACAAAATTAACCCTCATAATAATAAGGATATTTCTAAATTTTATTTAAGGAGTAAATAAATATTTTAAATAATAATATTTTTTGTTAATTTGTAATATATCATTGATTCAACAAATAATCCCTACGTTATAATATAATACCCACATTATTAAACCCCACGTAACTAATACCCGCATTATCAATACCTATATTAATATTACACACATTATTAATACCCACATTATTAATACCCGCATTAATAGTTAATACCCGCGTAAAAGAATCGCCAAACCGAACGACCCCTAAGTTACTCATTGGCAGGTTATTGCTAGCAGACTACTAAATTCAGGTTAACTTTTTTTTCATCGCTGAACGTGAAAGCCATCTTATATTTGTTCTGCATAATTGACGCCGGATTTTCCAATTCGAGATGTGAGCATTTTTTCATTTGCTTGCTGCAGCTGAAGTGAACTCTTGATATCTTATACCACGTATGACTGGTTATAATCACTGTAAATTCATTTCATTAACAGATAGGGAGGCCGAAAGTGCCTCATTGTGGACCCCAGTCCAATACAGAGATTGAAAGATGCTGAATGCCTCGTTTAGCAAGAATATCTCATTTGAAAATACTAGAGTTTCGTATTTGTAGATATTGAACAATAATGGTGAGATATTGGATAACTTGTTTCAAGTGCAACAATAGTTTTTTTTTTGGGCCATAAACTTTGGTTTAAACCGAAACACCGATATACCGAACCGAAGTACCGAACTAAAAAACCGAATTATAAAAATTACGGGTTTTTCTACACTTCAAACCGAACCGAAATACCGAACCGAAGTTTCAAAAAACCGAACCGAAGTATCGAACGCCCACCCCTAGTTATGGGACTTTGTATAAAGCTTCAGTCCCATAACAAAATACTTGGCTTTGGACAAGTTTTGTTCAAAGCCCCAGTATTTTGTTATGGGACTAGTCTGGGGTGTTTTTCCAACGCTAATGGAGCTTAAGTGTGCGCGCGAATTTTTGGCTATTCTTTAATGAATTTTGAAACGGTGGATAGTTCCCAATGAGCGCGTCCAAAAATGGCTAGTGATCAAAATTTCCCCTTTTGTGGGCTGAAGTTGAACTTCAACCCTTGTGGGCTGAACTTGTTGAAGTTCAACCCACAATGATTGAAGTTCCAAAAAGTGGTCTTTCATGTAAAATCAATAAAAAAAGTGACCTCAAACCAAAAACCACTGGCAAAAGTGACCTCTCATACACTTTACCCGATTTTGTAGTATGATTCTTATATCGCTTGAGTTTGACAAACTCAAGAGCACGGTGGATTCTAATGTATAACGTTTCATTTCTTATCAGATAAGTTTTGGTATTGCTTTAGAAATCATAGTGAAATTAAGAAGATAGTATTTTTGTTAGAATGGCCAGGAAAACAAAGGAGACCGATCTAAATAAGAAAAGAAGGAAATAGGAAAAAGTTTATGAATTTTTACATAAAAGTACAATTTTTAGAACTTAATTATCAAAAATAGCAATATTTTAGCAAAATAACAATATATAGAGGAAAACACAAGTTAATTACAAACATAGCAAAAACATAGCAATATTTTCCCATAACATACTAAATCTTTACATTCTTCCTCCTATTTCCCCCACGCTATCACTTTTGCTCATCCCATTTTCTCCTATTTCACTTTTCCTCCTCCCATTTCCCCCTATTTCACTTTTCCTCCCACCGTTTCCCCCTAACTTCACTTTTACTCCTCCCATTTTCCCCAATTTTACTTTCCTCATCCCATCCTCACTGTATCTTGTTGTATCTCAGTGTATCTCGATGTTTCTAAACTACTAACTATCTCGTATCTCATTGTATCTCAACTACTAACCACCTCGTATCTAACAGTATCTCAACTACCAACCACATCGTATCTCGTTGTATCTCATTGTATCTCGACTACCAACCACTTCGTATCTAACCGTATCTCGCCTACCGACCACATCGTATCTCATTGTATCTCAATTACCAACCACTTTGTATCTAACCGTATCTCGCCTACCGACCATATCGTATCTCATTGTATTTCAACTACCAAGCACATCGTATCTCATTGTATCTCAACTACCAACCACCTTCTAACCGTTTGTGTGTTGTTTCTCATTGTTTTTAAATTATTTCACCTTTTTTGCATTGTTTCACATTAGTTTTGAACTTTTTCACTAGCAGTTTCAGACTGTTTCAGCGCTGTATCTCACTGTATCTGCACTATTTTTGCTCTGTATCAAACTGTATCTCACTATATCTACGATGTTTCAACACTGTTTCAGCATTATTTCAAGTAGTTTTGCACCGTATCTAACTATTTCTAGACTGTATCTAGCCGTTTCTAGACTGTTTTAGCATTTGTTTCACCCCATTTGTTCGTTGTTTCTCACTGTTCCTAAACTATTCCATATTTTTTGCATTGTTTCACATTTTTTTTTATATTTTATTTCAGACTTTTTCACTAGCTATTTTAAACTGTTTCAGCGCTGTATCTGCACTATTTTTGCTCCGTATCAAAACGTATCTAACTGTTTCTGCACCGTTTCAGGTTGTATTCAACACTGTATCTAACTGTTTCTGCTTCATTTCAACTATTTCTGCAGCACTGTGTCTAACTGTTTCTGCACCGTTTCGACTGTTTCTGCAGCACTATATCTAACTGTTTCTGCACCGTTCTCTAGCACTGTATCTAATTGTTTCGGCACCATTTCAACTGTTTCTGCACTATTTCAGGTTATTTCAGCACTGTATCTAACTGTTTTTGCACCGTTTCAACTATTTCTGCAGCATTGTATCTAACTGTTTCTGCACCGTTTCAGTTGTTTCAGCACTGTATCTAACTTTATTTGCACCATTTTAGCATTGTTTCAGACCGTTTCAGTATTGTTTCAAGCCGTTTCAGAGCAGTTTCAGCCTGTTTCAAACCCACATGAGCCGCGCATATCAAAATCTCCATATATGTTTCACTAAAACATTATTACTAAACCAAACAAAATGTTGGAACTTCATAATTTTGGTCCCATTTAATTCCTTCTCAACACGTATTTGGATGCTACTGGAATGTTACCGTTTTAAAACTGGTGATAAATAACAGATCTTGTCACTGTAGCTTACACTAAAAACTGCACTTCTCTACGAGCCCGTTTGGGTGAGCTTAAAAGTGGCTTATAAGCTTATAAGTCCAGTAGTATATGCTTGATAACTTAAAAATTTTTGGACTAACATGCTTAAAAAAGGCCAAAATGAGAAGTTAGGATTTCCTAACTTCTCAAAAAGTGACTTATAAGCCACTTATGACTTATAAGCCACTAAAATAAGCTACTTATAAGCCCACCCAAACAGGCTCTACATCATAGAAGTTACGATTCCCGATAAACGATTCATGAAAGGAACAAACAAAGATCTACTTCTAGTTGATTAGTCTGCAATCATCGGAGAAGGATGAAGAAAATGGAATCTTTTGATACACATTGACACCACTAGGTTCACTCCTCAAAGAAAACCCATTTAAAAGAATCGGGGTCACTAAGTCCCTGAAAAATGACGCGGAGATCAACGCAGGTGTGAATAGAAACTGAATCTCCTTCAAATTCGCCGGAGAATTTAATAGAAAGACTACACAGAGATCAAACACATGCATGAATAGAGCCAAAACCACAAGGAAAAGTGAACCGTCAAACTCGCCTGAGAACGTTTTCTGACGGTTACGTGTGTTTTGCTGCTGCTTCCATTTTTCCGTTTCTAGGGGAATCGACTTGAAAATGAACGGATATTGATGGCTTTTTGGAGTTGTGGTGATGGCTGCCTGATTGGTGGTTTTGGTGGGGGCAGGGTGGGGGTGAAGTGGCGGCGTGGGTTTGTATCTTAGATGTTGGAGGAGAGAGTAAATTGAGAGGTGAAATGTAATTTGGGGTGGGGTTGTTTTTGGGGTGGTTAGTGGATTAGAGTTTATATTTGTGTTAGGAAAAAATAATATTAAGTGGGGTAATTTGAAAAATTTTGGTTTTTTTTTTGTAATTTGGGGTGCAAAATAATATTAAGTGAGGTAATTTGAAAAATATTGCACTTGAATGATGATATATATATATATATGATGTTCTAATTAAAAATATGGATTAATAAACAAAATAAGAGTATTAACTTTCCAAGTACTTATTGAGTAGAGAGCAAAGGAAGATAGACAAAATATAACCTTTCACTTTTATGTAAAAACACAATAATTGATGTTCTCCTACCGTCCAATTCTACTTATTTGTCTGTTTAATCAATTATTTGTACGAAGTTTTCCAAGTTCATGTACCATGTTGAACAAGGAAACAACAAACAAATGAAAATAAGAACAATAGAGACTCCAAACAGAGTTACAACACCAACCGTTCGTAGAATATTATCGGAGATTCTGTTAGAATTTCATGAGTGAATCACAAAGAGAAGTAGGCCGATGAAAAAAGCAGATGTAACTGTTGCAAGAACGAAAGTAATAATAGCAGCCATAATAGATGGTTGGAGTTGAAAAGGTTTTTTTGAGGTAGTGGTGCAAAAGAGAGCGCTGGTGGAGGAATGGCGGAAGGAAAATCAAGAAGGTGGTGGTTGAAATCAAGAAGGTACCAATTAGAACAAAGTATGAGTAAGTGCAAACTTGTTTAGACGCCAGAAGAAAGTTTTGATGAGGTAGCAATTAGGCTGTAAAGTATTAGTGCATAAGAGTAACTCTTGCACAAGTAGCTCAAAAGGAAAATCGTCTCATTTACAAATACTGGACAGTAAAGGCCAATTTGCTGCACATAAGTTATGTGCTAGCTGTGGCCATGGATACTTAGAATTGTTTTTCTCAGTAGCATTTCATTTGAATTTTCTAATTGCTCCTCTACTCTAATTTTCTCGTTGTTCAGTCCACCACACTTGTAAAGAAAATATACTATTATAAATTGAGTCTAACAGGAATAATGAGATCGTCAAGATTAAGAAGATAAACTAATATTACACGATTCTAAGCAAACAAATTTAAGTTAAAAACTAAAAATAATAAAATTAGTAAAAAGGAGTTCATGGCAATGTAAAAAATTATTCCACTGCCAATGTTCGACCCTTGATTCCTCTAGCAAAGACCTTGGAATTGCCAATGCTACAGCGGACCTTCTTGATACACTTTTGCCAGCAATATTTTCTATTCGATATAATTCTTTTCTTATATTATTAAAATTCGTAGTATTTTTTTATTTTTTTTATTTTTTTTATAATCAACCCCTATATGGGGAAAGGGGGTTTGGCATTGACCCCAACCTTGTAAATTAAAATCCAAAAAGAGAATACATGTAGGAGGGGAACATGAAATCTTACCTCCTCGGCTCCTATTTGAGCATTGACTAAAGCCAATTCTGCTTCATAATACAGCTTCCAAAAAGTAGTGTCTAGTGTAGTGATATAAAACCAACTACAATTATGTACATTTGATCCTAGTGTTATCCCTAAAACTAGGTGTATCAAGTGTTCAAAAATTACAGTAGCTAAAGGGAACTCCCCCTTTTTACAATTTTTTAACAAAAACATGATGAATATGTAGTTAGGAGTTGTTTGGCCTGATCCTGAAAGTAGGCATACCGCATCTATCCATCCTATAAGCTCCCCTAGCTTTGGTAGGCAGTGATTGAACACTAAAGAATATTTCTGCGATTAGTGTAGTCTCTTGATCAGCTCCATACTTGGCTAAGGAATCTGCAACTTCATTTCCTTCTCTAAAACAATGTTGAACTTTGTAATTCTTTTCAGAAATAATGCTCCTCATTTTTTCAACTGAATGCTGAAGATTCCAAGGAACCTTGAAGGTCTGTTTGAGCATGTTGACCACCATTAAGGAATCTAAACTCAATGATAATATCAGATTTCCCATGAAATGCACACCAGGAAATGCCAAATAGAGCTGCTTGCACTTCAGCAGAGTTGTTAGTGCAGAAGTGTAATCTTTTGGCAAAAGCCATAATAAGAAGTCCATTTCTATCCCTAACAGCTCCTCCTATACCTGCTGAATTTTTCTCATTATTGCTGCTTCCATCCGTATTCAACTTAAGATAATTATTTTCTGGCGGCTCCCATTTGATAGGAATAAAAATTAGTCTAGGCCTGAGATTTTGGATGGCAACAGAGAGTTGCTGCCAAGAACATGAAGCATCAATTTTAATTCCTCTTTTGCTCAAGAAAATTTTTGTGTGGAAGATGACCGCATGGCAAATACGAGCAGTTGACCATTTCTTCCCCTCATATCTTGTTGAGCATCTTCCTTTCCACAACTCCCAGCATATGAAAACTGGTAATACCTGCATGAGTAATTTGATTGGACCATTTTTATTTTGATCTCTCCACCAACTTTGAAACCTTGTGGAGAGGTTTGGAGAGTTAAGCTCCATGCCCAATGGATCACTGAATGTCTTCCAAACTGTTGAAGCCATCTCACTTTCGACAAACACATGGTCAATTGTTTCATATTTTGGATTCCTACAACAAGAACAACATGACACAATTACTTGACCAAAATTGTTAGCCACCACTTCATCAATTGGAATTTTCTTTTTGATTGTCTTCCAAAGTTGAAAGGACATTTTGAAAGGAACATTTTTCCTCCAGATGTCAGACCACAGGGTCTGCCTTGTCTTCCTTTTTCTAAGTAACTCATATGCTGTGGAACAAGTGAATGATCCATTGGGTGTAAGCTTCCATATAATCTCATCTTTTAGGTCCTTACTACCAATGTTGATGGTAGTAATTTTCTGTACTATATGTGGAGGGAGAATATTACTAATGAAATCAGAGTTCCATTGGCCCTCTTGAAATCAGTCTTGGACTCTAAGTTGGTCAGAGTTAGAGGCAAAAGATTGATATTGTTTCAACTGTCCAAGGTCAGACCAATTGTCCCACCAAAAGGACAAAATTCCTTCATTTATTCTCCAAAGTATGTAAGGTTCCACCTCCTCCTTGATCTTCATTAAACTCCTCCATGCTGAAGACTGTTTGACATTCAGTTTTTAGCTACTGGAGAGGCTCTTTGACAATATTTGGCTGTCAGGAATTGACTCCAAAGATTATCAACCGACCTAAATCTCCACCACTTTTTCGCTGTGAATGCCTTAGATATGTCTTCAAGCTTCTTGAATCCAAGCCCTCCTTCATTTGTCGGATAACACAATTTGTGCCATGAGCTCTAATGATACCTCTTTTTTGATTCTGCTTGCCCCCAAAAAAAGTCAGCCAAATACTTCTCCAATTGCTTTATCACCGCTTTAGGAGGTGACAAAGCTGCTAGAGTGTGTAAAGTTTGAGATTGTAGAACATGTGTGATCAGTATCGCTCTACCTCCTGTTGATAGTAACTTTCCTTGCCAACCATTGATCTTTTTAATGACATTAGATGCCATATCAGAGAAATAAGAAATATTTTTTTGACCAGAAAAAATTGGGCAACCAAGATACTTAAATGGGAGATGTTGATGTTTGAATCCTGTGGCAGCCTGAATCATTTCCCTCTTGGTTTCAGTTGTGTGAGTAGGTGTTATGAAAACACTCTTTTCTTTGTTAACTACCTGACCAGATGCGCTTTCATATTGACGAATCCTTTTCATAATCATTTGAATTGATCTTTTGTTCGCTGATGTGAAAATGAGCAGATCATCGGCATAACAAAGGTGGTTGATCTTAGGGCCCTTCTTATTCATGTAGAAACCAATGTAATTGTCCTTATGAAATAATTGATTCAGAGCTCTAGACAAAGTTTCTGACACCAAAATGAACAGGCTAGGGGATAGAGGATCACCCTGTTTAAGACCCCTGAATGATTGAAAAAACCCTCGTCTCACCCCATTTATAAGGATAGAATACCACACATCACTTATCAGTCTATACACCATATCAATTAGGATCTCTGAGAAACCCATTTTCCTCAAAACAGCAGTCAAGAAGAGCCATGATACTCTATCATAGGCCTTAGACATATCAAGCTTCAGAATTGCATTGCCACCATTGTTCTTTTTATTGATGTCATGAACTATCTCCTGAGTCAAAAGAATATTCTCAGTGATCAATCTACCCTTGATGAAGCCTGTCTGGTTTTCTGAAATTAGCTTTGGTAGAAGAGGAGTCATTATTTTGGTGACGATCTTAGAGATTATTTTGTTGGTGACATTGGATAGACTGATAGGCCTAAGTTGAGAAAATGAAGCAGGAGATTCTACCTTAGGCAAAAGAACCAGACATGTGTGAGTATTAAATTTGGACAATCTTTTTCCACCAAAAAATTCTGTCACCATATTGTGAAGATCGTCAGCAACAATATCCCAACATGCCTGATAAAAAGCTCCATTAAACCCATCTGGCCCTGCAGAACTATTAGGATCCAAAGACCAAACTGCTTCCTTTGTTTCCTGTAGTGTTGGTAGGCATGTGAGGGTCTCATTATCCTCTGGAGTGACTAGTCTCTCAATCTTGTCCAAAAAATTAGGATCTAGTTGTTGTTCATGTTGAGAGAAAAGATATTTGAAATGGTCAATTGCAGCTTGAGATATTCGCTCAACACCTTGAACCCATTGGCCTTGTTGATTTTTTATTCTATGCAGAAAAGCTCTTTTTCTTCTTTGTCTGATAACACTATGGAAGTATTTGGTGTTATCGTACCCTTCTTCCTCCCACTTCACCTTAGCCTTCTGCCTTAGAAAAGCTGTTTGTTTTTTGATCCATTTCGTGTGTTCTGCATAGGCTTGGTATAACCTGATTCTATTGCCATCACTGTCATCTTGTTCATATTCAGCTTCCCTCATTTCCACCCGTTGTTCCCAGGTAGATACATTATCGAATATGTTTCCAATGACCTCTTTGGACCACAAACTAAGAGATTTGGCCAATTTTTTAAGCTTTTGCTGCATAATCCACATGGCATTACCATTTACATTCTATTCCCATGATTGTTGAACTACTTCTTTGAATCCTTCTTCATCAATCCAGAAATTTAAAAACTTAAAGTACTTGATGATAGGGATGTCAGATAAATTGCAAGACAACAACAAAGGATTATGGTCAGAACCAGTTCTCGCTAGATGTCGAACGGTGACGTTTGAGAATAGCTCAGACCACTCATCATTGTACATCACTCTATCTAATCTTTTGTAAATTCTCTCACTTCTTCTCCTTCCATTAGTCCATGTGAATGGAACCCCTACAAAACCCGCGTCCATCATACCATAATCTTCCATAGAACTTATGAAGTCAATGCTATGACTTAGCCTATGTCTCCTGCCTCCCTTTCTTTCTTCAGCTTGCATAATGACATTGAAGTCTCCAAAAATGGCCCAAGGTCCATTGATCTGTGAGTTCATTGTTTCAAGACTTTCCCACAAATGCTTTCTTTTATGTGCTTTATTTTTTGCGTACACTGCTGTAACATAACAAGTTTCCAGAGTCACAGCATGTTGAACAGAGCAAGTTATTTGTTGTTTATGATCACAGACAACTGTGCAAGTGATGTTATGATCCCAAAACAACCAAATTTTGCCATTGCAGTTTGTTGTTGCCCCAGGTAAACCAATCCTTCTTTTGAATGTCTCTAAACTGGAACTTTGTACAAAAGGTTCCTGAAGAGCAATAAAAGACACTTTGTGAATTCTGACTAATTTTTTAAGTCTGTCAAAAGCTCCTTTTGACTTCACCCCCTAATGTTCTAAATGATTGTGTTAATCATTGGACACATTCAAGATTAGACTTTCTTTTTTCCTCTTCCTTTGCCTCTAGTTATAGGGGGCAATTGAAGCAGGTTTGATGTTAATTCGTAGTATTCAAAGTTCATGCATAGAAAGAAAAAAAAAATCATGCATCATATGGATTCGAGGACTTAAATTTATATAATTAGATAATCTCCTATGGTCTCGAACAAAGTACAATAGTTGAATTATCTTTTTTTGCTCTCAACTGATAAAGGAAAATAACATAATCCAAATTAAGAGGAAAAAAGTTAAAAACTACTACGATCGGATTACTTTAGCTTTGTGTATGGTATCACCAAATAAAAACACAAGCCCTTTCATCATTGAGGAGAAGTATAAAATAGTGGATCAATAAATAATATAATATCAAAAAAATCTAATTCCATTAACATAAGATGCGCATCCTCTTTAATCACAAACTACTGGCACATATATATTAATACCTATTCCAAAATCCTTTATATCCCTAACAAGATATTTTCTACATCCTTTTTCTAGAACTCCATAAATAAAACACTTGCATGAATTAACACTTGAAACTAATAAGCACATCAATGAACAATTAATTGATATTACAACCACCAGTAGCTTCCATCCAAGCATCTATGGTATCTTCATCTTCCATTCGAAGCTCATCTGCAGTTTCAGTGCCCTTAATCCTTTTTCCATCAAGAGTGAACCTTATTTCTTCAAATTTTATCCCAAGTTTATCAGAGTAATGATGCAAATCTCCTAATAGAGAAACGTTTCTTTTGCACGTGAATGAGAATTCTTTCTTATCTTGCATCTGTACTTTGATACTTGCATGAGTAGAAGTACTTTTCCCTATGAAGTTTGGTGTATCCATTTCCATTCCCTATCATTTGCATTCTGAACATAATATTTATAGTGTAAGCAAGAATTTTATAAGTTATATTATCTCATCATTATAAAGATCGTCCTTTCAAATTTCAACTACATCGGAATAGTAAAAGGATAGGTTAATTAATATGGACATTGAAAGATCGAGAGAGATGCATGCACTTATCTCTTGTAAAATTATTATTATCATGTCTGATTATGAAAAAGCATTTATGAAGCCATTAGTCAGTTTCATTGCATAATAATTGCTGGTTGTGGCTGTCAATACCTAGTTTTCTCATTTCAAAAACATTCATTTACTGTTTCTATTTTTGAAATATCCGAATGCCTTAAACAACTCTCAGTAGTGAATAATTGAAAACAAATTAAAGACAAATCAATAATATTAACCTATATTTTTACATACGTGAGAGCCTGAGACTTTTAAACTTAGATGCCATGCTTCTTCATCAAACTAACTTTCAATCATCACTTTGACATTTTCTCTCAGTAATAATATTTGTATAAATGCAAATTTCAAACTAACATCTTTAATTGTGTGTTCAATCTAACAGTCATAAAACAGGACAAAGGAACCAAGTACTGAACAAGGAAAATTATGTAACTCCATTCTTCCTAACAAAACTTACTTACCGAGTACAACACAGCTCCTCGCAGTTTTACAAGACAGGACAAAGGAACCAAGCACCGAACAAGGAAAATTATGTAACTCCATTCTTCCTAACTAAGCTTACCGAGTACAACACAGCTCCTCACAGTTTTACATGCTAGTATATCCAACGGTTTTATATTTTGTCAATAAAAGAAACAGTCGAGGGTATACATATTGTGTAAACCTGCATTTAATCATTCCAAATCAAGCTCAATTGCCGTGCACGTAGCCATACAGGGCTGGTAGTTATGTACAGGGCATTGGCGTGGGGATGCCCCAGTAAGCCTCTGATGTTGCTTCATAACTGTGTTGGCCACTGGAGCTTCTGATGATGACCAGCGAATAAAAAGATAAAAATGCACAATGAAAATGCTATCCAGGTATAAGCAGCAAGATTGGAGCATTCCAAAGCCCTTTATAAGGCTTCCTCTACTTTATGTTAGTGCAAACATTTATTAATCAGTCCAGGTTAAGGTTTTGGACCACTTAGTCTTCTCTAGAAAATATGGCTTAGGTCGATAAATCAATCAAATTAAAGTAAGCAAATCTTTGTAAAATGAGGGGCTTCTGTGAAAATCAAATGATAGAAGAAATACTAAGTAGGCTGGAATATGGATTCTTCTTAACTTTGAGGCAGTTGAATATACACGGACAAAATAGGCAGACATAGTACCTTTCTCAATCGAGATAAACTTTGATGTCAATACCACTATCAATGAGGGACTGAACGACTGCTCTAATTTTCCCTTCAAATTTGTCTCGGTCTCTAGGAGTATAAGAAGCAGTGTACACATCAGCTTCTCTTGCCCTGTCAGCCAAAATTTGTCCCACAGATAAACACGCAGGAATATCACTTCGTGATTTGAGTGCTGCCTTGATGTCTTTGGAGTTTGTACCAGCTACCGCAACCTGTTTGCATGTAACTCTATGGGTGATTGAGGCTGAAACGAAACGCTTTGATATGAAAACATCAAGGGTGAATGGTTCCATGTAAGCAATGGTCCGTTGCTTGAAAGAGACATGTTTGTTTGGGTTCTTGGACTTTTTCCCCTTCTGGTAAGTGTATGGTCGGCTATTATCATCATCGAGGAAATCTTCTACTCCAAAAAAGCTTCTAGGTGCTAAACAAGGCTGTCAAATGAAGCAACACAATCATTCAGGGCACACCATTTCAAGAAAATCCAGGTACATCTTTATAATAAGATATAATCTAGTACACTTTATTTTTTTGAGAATGAAATAATGAATAAATAACTAAATAAATAAACAAAGTGTACTAGAATAATTAATCTTAATCTGCGCTGGGAAATGCAGGTAAGTTGGCGTGGAAACACATACATTTTACAGATGAAATGGAACTGGTATCTTTAAGCACATCCATACATCAATTCATTATTCAAAGCCCAAAACCATTCAAATTTTGTTTGACCTCGGATTATATGCACTAGCCAAACAAGATCATCAAACTTGCGATGGAAGGAGCAACATTGCCAGTAACTGATAGCACGCAGTAGATTTGTTAAAGTCTAGGCTCTAGACCACAATTAACTCTCCATTCACTCAAGCCTCTATCTCCAAGAGACAATGACACTCCGAAATGACAGATTTACTCAAATAAGCCTTGTTTGGAAACGAGCAGATCATACTGATTACCTGGCAATTTGCGGCATTCCTACAGTTTATCAATATTACTATAGTTTTACCTTAGGGACATTTGTACGGCAGTTAAATATGCACTCTTCTGCATTCAGTTGTAGACCAACAACAATGAAAGGACTTCATACGTAAAACTTAATCCTGAACACTGTCTATACACCATTACATAAAACAAACAAGAAAACTGAGAAGTAACAAATGTTTTAGCTAAGAAATAAATAGTCGAGGCCCTATTGTAAACCGTTCAACTCAACCAGGCAGAAGCAAGAACATTTGTCATCCTTGCTGCCAACACTACGCACATATGAAAAATAGAAGGCTACATGATACAAGACGAATCATTTTACCTTTGCAGAATGAAAGCCACTAATTTGTGCAGATAGAAAAGGCCTAATTGTCCGACCTCCTCGCACACATAACATGTCAGAAACTGCTTTCAGCATACTCCCATATACAACCTGTAATAAATAAGAGAATATTAGCTCATAAGTTGTAGTCTAGTCACAACACAATAGATTTGCTTTCACACATTATTGTCAAAACTTAAGCGCATTTAAAGCTCAACCAACACTGAAGATACCAAATTTATACATGAAAATGTTTGTAATCTTGGAACGTAAGGTCAAGCAGCAACTAGAGGAAGAGCTAAAATTAAAGTTTTTCTTTGTGGGTAGGGGAAGAAAAGGCAAACGACCAATAGGCAGAAGCTTTGGGCTTGAATTTGTAAAACTTGTTTGCAAAGGATGCTGAGCTTATTGATGAAGCAACACAATCTGGAGAAGAGAAGAAACAAACCTCGATCGGCTGGAGAAGAAGAGAACCTCAAAAACAAACCACTGGATTCCACTTTGAATGTTTTGATTCGATTTTGGTTTGTTTGAGACTTTCAGTATTTGTGTTTGTTTCCGAGGGAAATAGGGTTTTGGGATTTTGGGTAAGGCAAGGGACTAAGGGTAACTTTGTGATTCAGAAAATATGTTTAATTGTTTATAAATAATTTTGGGTCCTCAAATTCCAGAAACTCGAAATCTAAAATTTCTAGGTAGAATCCGAACCAAAAAACTAAAGTATCGAATCGAAATTCCATTGATTGGTTGACTAGATCAATGTGTCGAGTTATTCATTAAAAGAAATCAGAAGAAATTAATTAAGAAAAATTAATTTATACTTTGTATCTCAAAAGAATTTAAAAACTGAACTTTAAATTAATATATATATATATATATATATATGTATATTATTAAAAAATTATGTCAACTTTTGGCCTTCAATGTTATTGGCCCGCCCCTGTTTAGAAAGAGATTGACGACAAAGTATTTTTCCAAAAATATTTTTCGTTGCCGAGGTTTGAACCCAGATTCAGAAATCTATTGGAATTGCCAGTGCAACAATGGAACTTCTTGTTCTAAAAATACTAACAATTTAAATATTTATGTTTAAACTAATAATTGGTTACGATATTTAAAAATCAATTGCATTAACAAAGTCCAGACATGGTATAAAATAAATTTTATAAATTTATCTGGTTTTCCTGTGTGACTTGTAAAAGAGTATTTTAAGTTGGAGCCAATTGTTGACTAACATGGGCGTCAAGTTTTTTATTACTGATTTTATAGTATGATTCTTATATCACTTGAGTTTGACAAACTCAAGAGCACGGTGGATTCTAATGGATAACGTTTCATTTCTTATCAGATAAGTTTTGGTACTGCTTTAGAAATCATAGTGAAATTAAGAAGATAGTAATTTTTGTTAGAATGGCAAGGAAAACGAAGGAGACTGATCTAAATAAGAAGAGAAGGAAATAGATGGATAGATATGATGTTCTAATTAAAAATATGGATTAATAAACAAATAAGAGTATTAACTTTCTAAGTACTTAATGAGTAGAGAGCAAAGGAAGATAGATAAAATATAACCTTTCACCTTTATGTCAAAAACACAATAATTGATGTTCTCCTACACTCCAATTCTACTTATTTGTCTGTTTAATCAATTATTTGTACAAAGTTTTCCAAGTTCAACAAGGAAACAGCAAACAAATGAAAATAAGAACAATAAGAGAGTGAGGGAAAAATGCTTTCAGATATCTCGTCAAGTCTCCCTTTCAACAATCAAGAACATGAATTTACACAGGGGTCATGTACAATGTTATTCAATGTCAAAGCATCCATCTGTTATTCTTGGCTTCTTGCTACAGCAGCATTCTCGCGGGTACTTGAACAAAGACTCAAATAGATTATTTCTTTTCTGATAAATTACAAAGAGTTGACAGATTATACAGATACACCCATCCATAAATGGTCCCCATTTCGTAGTCCCCTCAGTGGCATCATGATTCTATTTGTATTCCTGTCAAATCTCTGAGTGTTGTGTTTCCCGTAATTAGTTCCTAGTGCTACAACAAGAATGGGAGGCAAAAATGATGTAAAAGAACTAATACTCTTTCCTGAATTTTAGGAGGTTTAGGACGTTCTCATAGACGATGAATGTAATTGAAGCTGCAGGAACATTTTTCAGCACGTTTGCAGTGATACCTCTGTAGAACCCTCGTACACCCTCAAACCTGCAAGCTCAAAGAAAATTCAGTATCCACTAACTACTAGAACCACCTTGATACATGATATGACAGAAATACAAGAGGTATAACAAAAAGTAGAGAATATGATTCTCTACGAGAGATACTCAAACCTTCCATACAAAAGGAACCTAGGTGCACCAAGAAAAGACATTAAAAACAGGAGGGTATTGTATACTATTAGAAAGGGAAGAGGCAAGATTCAGGATGGAGAGAGGACTTACAAATTTGAAACATTACAAATGCTTCCCATGAATACGCTTTCGTGTTAAAGTATGCTTTCAAAGAGTTTGATAATCGACTGGAAACATTTTACTAAACTTGATGGTCTTTAAAAAAAATTACACTGTTAGTTTACAAAATCAAACTCAAAGGATATATGAATTTCTTCAGCTTTTGTTTATTGTCAGTTGATTCCCTTATACTGAAAGCACCATTAAGAGAATAAGATGGACAGACTGACAAAAATTTTGAAATACAGCAACTGATGCTTGATGTTCATATACAATTAATCAAGTGAGTTAGCTGAAAATAAGGCTGAAATTAGGATTAAGGCTGAAATTCATCCTAACCTTGCAGTTTCCTTCACAACATGCCAGCTATCCATATATCTTGGAGTTCCAGTAGTACTTGGCCGTTGCTGTTCAAATGGAAGATAGACCTTTTAACTACTCTACAGAAAATCAAATTCAAGAGCCAGTAGATGCTTATGTACCAGGAAGTGTTGTATCAATAGTCAGAATAAAACAGTAATACGAAAAGCAGTTACCTGCAATCGAGATCGTATAACCTGAAAAGGTTCCAATTTAAATAAACAATTAGATAAAGATAAAGTGAGGAAACAGGGTAAAAGATTGCTCGAGCATAGGCACCTCTAGGTGGGTGGCTCCAAGATGCTCTGAAAACCTTGTCCCCAAACCCATATCCCCAACAATAGAGATAAAAACAAACTTATCGCACCCCTAACTCCTAAGGTACCTGAAATGGGTATGTTGTAAGAATGGCTGCCAGCTTAGAAGAAGCTCCTAGTGTTGCATAGTCAACTGAATCCTGTGAGAGAAATGTAAGAGTAAATAGTGAGGTGTCAATTACCAATATTACTTCAAGGCAATCAAGATAAGTTAGAATGCTCTCTTTTATTGGGAACTCAAGTCGTCAATAATCTATAACAGCGAGTACTTCACATCTTCCGACTAAGGAACTGAACATAACAGTGACCACAATGTATGTCATCTGATGGTGTTCATGAGTTATAATCAACCTCCAGACATAGTACAATCGATCCTTTCCATTTACGTAGGAGCCTTAATGAAGTCGCATTACTTTTCAGACAAATAAGTTACGGATATCACCATTTACCAGCACAAGGGCTTCTACAGATTGATCAATCAGTGGCAGTTCACTGGCTCAAATTAAACCATCTCTTCATTCTGATTAGCTTATCAGAGAAAAATATTCCATTTTACTTCTACTAGTTGGAGCTTATCTCGGTTTTTAATTTTATTTTGAATTATGTTACTCTTTTTAATGGGGAGCGGAAGAGGTTGGGCAGGCTAGTGTCACTTTGATGCAGTTGCCAAGGGACTGAACAGAAATGTAGTGCAATTTTGGATAATCCGTGGACATCAAATAGAAATGATAGCTTCGTTGCTCAAGGAGAAAAGGTTCGAGACACTTGCAAGAGGTCCTAAAACACCTACTTAATATTTGTGCACAAGTACCATAACCAAATAACGAGGAAGGGAAATTGCAATACTAATAGTTGGACATTGTTTTCTCATCTGGGCCATTTGCCCATTAACTTCCAAAATCCTGCGCAATCTGTACTCATTCTTATCAATCTAACCACATCTGAATTTTAATATCTATAATTAGATATAGCGATCATTATTTGCTGGTCATCCAAAGAAGGAAACAGCTATTGAGTTGAATTACATCCGAAGAAAGCAATAGGCATAGGTTGTAGAGCCTCACCAACAAGTCAGCAGCAGTGGCAAGAGTGTCGTTGTCCTGAGCTTTTGAGCTAACAAGAACTTTACGAAGTTCCTCATATGCTGTGAACTGAATAGCACCATGAGTAACCTGCTGAAGCAACAACAGATCACCAGTGCATTTCATGAACGAAGAGTTACATTTTAACATTAAATTGGTTGGATATTGTTCAGGTTATCTGTCAAAAAGGTCATAAGAAACTTGAGGCTCAACTTCGATAAATTTTGCATCAAGATAAGAACACATTTATCTACAGAAATGGGGAGATATTATGTGCAAGAAAGCGAAAAAATGTAATTCTAACCAGAAATAGGCCCGGCATAAGCCCCTTGTAAAGTGCCTTCCATCCTTCTTCTTTCATTATGGTTCTTACAGCATCTGAATCAATCAACAAACAAGGAGTTCCTATGATGTTAATAAGTAGAATAGCAGATACAAAAGAGACCAGTTAGATGACTGAATTCCAGGCACAAACCAAAGAGTGCAGATGGGTTTGTAAAGAATATGGTTAGTCAGGGGAGATTTTATATTTTAGAATTCAATCAGTAGAAATCACATATTGTTGGAATTCAAGGTAGGGGTAAGGCCTGCGTACACCCCACCTTCCCTAGACCCCACTTGTTGGATCACACTGGGTATGTTGTTAAATCAGTAGAAATCACTTCCTCATTTTTGCAGGTAAATGACTAATAGTTACATAATAAACATTTCGAACCCTTGCAGCGAGATATTGACACAAGATACAAACTATTGTACTGCGAAAAGGGAGTTTCATCAATTATGTCAGATATTGGTACCAAAATTATCAGGAAAGAAAATGAAACCATTGGGAAAATTTATTTGGACATACTTTTTGGTGAATTTTTGAAGATGAGTTTTCAAAAAAAAAGGAAATTCTCACAAAACTTCAACTTTTTTTCAAGTAAAATGGATTTCCAAACACAACTTAAACTTCCAAAAACTATTTTTCAACTCAATATCAAAAACTCATTTTTTCAAGTTTCGACCAAAACCATGTCCAAACGCTGGCTAAGTATTATAAAGACAGTGTTTCAAGAATATGTTTCCATGGTCTCGTACACTTTTTAGATAAAAGATCTTGTTTACTGTTGACACAAGAAGCTATCATCTAAAATTCCAGATACAGGTAAATTTTGTGGCTGATGTCTGATCCATTGTTGAGGAGAAAAAAAAAAAAGAGAGAGAGAGAGAGACAAAACTATAGAACCTCAAAATTGCAAAAATATCAAATTAAGACGGAAAGATGTGTCCTAGAGTGTTCAAGATTGATGAATACACAATGAAACACGGCATTGACAAGTTTAATACAAGAGTGAAGCAGACCATGAAACCCGGTGTATGGACGAATCTGATTAGGAGTCTGAAGTTGCAATCTTGTTTTCACAAGCCAAAGAGGGTTGGTGCATAAAGAGACCTGAATACCGACAAGCACACATTTTAACATATGACATAGTTTTCACATTAGGGATGTGCTTAAAGTTACTGAAATAAGCATGCCACAAACAATGTCCACCTAAAGAATTCTTGTCTGTGGTAAAACTAAATGAGTCATCACTTCGTTGTTCCTAAAACTGAAGGGGGAAATAGGCTGTCCACAAAAAATATCAACACAGTCAAATTTGTTTGTCTGTAAAATTATCCAGCTCCTGTATTTAACTAACACTAAGCACATACATTTGTGGTTTGCCAATGACCAATGGGAAATCAATAAGTTACTTTTCTTTTTTGGAGTCCCAGACATTACTTTCATTAATCAAACTTGCCTTTATTTGGGGAAAAGGATTTGCATTGGTAAGATTTCTAACAACAGTAAAAGTAGGTGATTTATGACCAGCAAGACAACAACAATTGCACTCCTACAGGTACAGGGACTGTGACAACAAATAAAGAATCACCCTCCAACTATCTATCTACGACACCTGTCAAAAAATGGGTCAGCTAAATGCTGAACCTCTAAAAGCATGAAACTACGTATGTTCTTTTTCAAGAGCGTCTGAAATTTGAAAACTACTTACCAGAGCTCCTGCTTCTGCAGCTGAAGCAAGATGAAGACCTGGACTCAGCTCCTCCCTGCTTCTCAGATACCTTTGCTTAGCCATGCTATAGCTGCGGAAGAGGAAATTTCAAATGTATCAGTTTGATAAAGATGTCTTTCAAACTTATGAATATAAGAAGCATTGAAGAGAAAGCAAGCTAATCATTTCACTGCTTCCTACGGGGTCCAGAAATCCTACAGTATGAAATAATGATTGTTATCTCTTAATTGATATGTAATGGATGCAGGTATTCATCTTAAGTGTTGTAAATTCACAATAAAAAACAATAAAGTAGTCTGTTAAGAATTCTTTTTTCTTTTCATTGATAAGTAAAAAGCTTATGTTGACAAATTACAAAATAATACCTAAGATCCTCCAAGACCTAAGACCAGGATGACTGATATTATAGTTGCGCATTCAGAAGGAGGAAGAGAAGACCTAGAGCATGAGATGTAGCTCCATTAGCCATTATGTGGATTTTATGGAAAGAGAGAAATATGAGAGCTTTTGAAGGAGTAGAGAGTGATCTTATTAGATTGCAAAATAGATTTTTATTTTTAGTTTCGTTTTGGTGTACCCATGAGGTTTCAATGTGTACAGATGATTAGGTATCTTTTGTAGAGAACTATATTTTGGTGTAGGCTTTTCTCCTTTTGGTATACATCTTATACACGGGGGTTTTCCCCTTCATCATTAACAAAATTAGATACCTTCATCCAAAAAAATCCAGTGTATCATTTTTAGGTGCAATTGAATTCATAGGTATAGGCAGAAGCTCCATCAATTAGAATTTTGTTCTTTCGCCATATTTCGAGGTTCTTGTCTATTTTTTTGTTGCCTTCAGTTCAGGGGGTAACACAAAAAGGAAAAAAACAGAATAGACCAAAACTGAAAAAGGGGAATCCCTTGATCAGGTCATCAGTCATGTTACTTACAAGAAAAAATATAAACCCCATGAAATAGTTGACCCAAGAACAGCAGGGTAAAAGCCAGCATAAAGTCCTCTAAGACCCTGATGCAAAGACAATATGTTAACTTAACGAATCAGCCGTCTTAGTGGAAACATGAGCACATATATGAGCGATAAGGTAAAGATTCAGCAGCCTGGATCATAAAACACAGAAGTGGAACGCAAGGAAGGAGCTTCATTTTCAAAAGCATATATGGGTGGGAATTATTGCTTATGATTGACAAAGTGTAATGGAGTTTTCACTCCGATTTTTTCATGAGACTGACTGAATCAACTCGACCAATGAGAATAAGTAAATAGACAAGAATGCATTAGTCAAGATTTGCAGTAAGAACCAACTAGCCAAGCTGGTCCGAGCACCACGGTGATAAAACACTTCCGTCTGACTCTCCTCTTGTCATTCAAGTAAAAGACTTAAACATGTTTATGAGAAATCAACGGACTTGTCTTTCCGGTTGGAAGCAGAGGTCATTGGTTCGAATCTCACCGCTACCAAATATCAAAAAGAATTTTCACATGCTTGGCTGATAACAAAAGAATCAAGCCCGCAAGTGAGGGGGCGTATTGAGACATTATTAAGCAAATAAAGTGTTCTCCTAACAGCTTAAGCTTTTAAATGAGATAGTCACACAATTCAACGGTAGCGATATACAAACTTAATGTGGGGGGGCGTATTAGGCTTGAATATCTTAGTTTTAAAAGGACCCTTGAAAGTAGAAAACGGATTTTGTTACTACAGAAATATCTTAATGTGGAGTATGCAAGAAAGCAGTCATAGAACTTTTAGGTGTCAGTTGTACTAGTGCCCACCTGAACACACCCTCATACCGCCTTAGAAGGATACTTACTGAAAACATCTCATTAGATATACCTATGTAGGGGCATCTCTCAACATTAAATCAAGTTCCCTTTCCTGACATAGTTGGCAACTTGAGAATTCAATGGTGTAATGGGGTTGTGAGTCACGGTGAATTGAGAATCAGAGTATCTAATTACCTTAAGTTTGCAACTTGCTACTAAGTACTATACTCTTTAAAATATACATTGGCATTTTGCAAAAGAAACACAAACACATTCAAAGTTGTTCTCTTTTTTCTCACTCTCTTCAAGAAAGTAAGGTATTAAATCATGTTCAAAACATAGTTGCATATGCTTTTTTTTTTTTGATTGGTAGTTGCATATGCATCTTTTTTATATGACGCCAATGTCTAGACCAGCTCGCTTGCACCTCGACTATTCCACCAGGTTTTTGCTACCTCCAACCAACGCAAACATCGAGTAACACACACACAGAGAGACACTTGAATTGAAAAGATAGAGAAAAAAACGAACCTCGGATCGAGCAATGGTAAATAAAGCGTGGGGAGTGTTTCTATAAGCCGGAACATTCGAGATTCTTCCATCGTAAACTATATCATAATTAATATTCAATTAGAGATCATTTATTTTATAATGGAATAAAAGAATTAAAAAGAAAGTTTACCTTGAAACCTGGTACGAACAACGTCAAGGGGATGAGAGAAAGTGACGGTGGCGAGCCCAGCCACGGCGCCGGCGGTGGCGTTTTCCCATTGCCAGTCTGCCGACGGCATAGCTGCCATCCTTTTCATGATGCCTCCCTTTCCCCCTTGTGCCTAATTTGGAAATTCCTTTCAAGTCTTTTCTTCTTCTTTCTTTATTAGTAGGAGTTTTTTTTTTTTTTTTTTTTTTTTTTGACCCCGATATATGATACCTACATTGTAACTTGCCTAATCCAGATTCACGCACTGAAGTCTCATATTGGGGTGAAGCGCTCCCTACAAAGGCGACTCCCTTTCTACGGATAAAGACGACTTCATTTCCGGAGCTTAAACTTTGATTAAGGAGGAAGGATTACTTACCACTGCACCACAATCTTTGGTGATCTTTATTAAGATTTAAAATTTATTTAAAGCACTCCGAATTAGAGGAGACTCTATTTTCTAGTGTTGAACCATACACACTAATTAAGGTCAAATAAATTAGCACACTTCTAAAATTGGAAATATTTTTTAATTGAATAGACAATTTTGACTTATTTTGATTTTGATCTTTGTATTATTCGAATAAGCACATTTAATCTTTTAATATGGATGTGTAACTTGAGATAAAAGAGGCAAAAGGACCTCTTAAGTCTCAATAGAAGAAAAGGGGACAAGACCAGATGAAATTTTAATCAGATTAAATGAAGATTGAAGTATAGTGTTTAAAACTTGTGGGCGAAATAAAAAGTATTCAGATTTACAAAAACGTTCCACTTTTCAAAATTTCAATTTCCCTCATTCCCACCTAATTTTACGGCCTCTCTCATATTTCAAATCATTTCAAACTTTATTTATCTCTTTGTTCTTTCTCTCTCTCCTTCTTTTTTTCTAGATTTCTTTTCAAATTCCATTTCATCACAATCCATGTTATTTTTTCTTTCTTCTTCTTCTTCTTCTTCTTCTTTGATTCATTTTGAATTTTTTCTTCGTTCTTCTCATTTTCTTCTTCTTCTTCTTCGTTACAATTTCATTCCTTTTCATGTTTGTTTAAATTCTTGCCGTTTTACACATCTTTCTAGCTGTGTAAACATATTTCCCGTGTGTTGAAATATTTTTAGAGAAGTGTACACATCTGAAAAATATGTGTACAGATCTAGAAAATATGTGTACACATCACTTCAGATGTGTGCATATCTTGTAGATGTGTACACATCTATTTCTCAGATGTGTCCAAATCTCAATAGATGGTAAAATATCCCAACATTAGAATGGTGGGGGTTGGCGGGTGGTGGTGGAGGATGGTGGTAGATTGGGGGGTGGTAGGGGGCCAATATGGGGGTGGGTGATGATGGAGTGGGGGCTGGGGGGCTGGGGAGGGGAGATGAAAAGGTGGAGGCTTTTTACAAATAAAAAAACTTAGGGGCTTTAAAATGGTAATCATTAGTACTAGTTTTAAAAGTGTCTCTCTCACCTAATTTTTGAGACTTGAGTCTCTTTTCTTATTTATAGACTTAAAATTCTTTTCTGCCCAAAGAACCCGTGTAACTTTGGTCCTTGAAACTAGTGAAATTTAAATTCTTAACAAAATCTTAAAGAAAAAAACATAACATAAAAAACAGGAAAAGGGCAAATATACCCTTGAACTATCAAAAATAGAATAATTATACCATCCGTTTAAAAAGTGGCTTAAATTTATCCATACCGGTATGAATGTGGGGTAGATCTGCCCTTATCTTGTGACAGAACTTCACCTCAGTTTGTCACCTTTTAAAAACACAGGGAGCTGCTAACATGGCTAGCCACATATGATTAACACATAAACCATCATTTCTTTTAAAATTAGGTTGTCTTCTCCCTAAAATGAAGCAATCTCTACCAGATTTTTCTTTTCCAATTTTGTAGCACCTACATTATTCTATGCATGTGGAACTGAAAAATATATTTAGCTTCAACTCTTTGTCCTTCATCAGTTTTAAATTCCCAATCTAGTTAAATCAAGGTTTAATACCATTCTTCAGTTCCCTCATTTAATTGGATAATTAGATTACAAGTTTTTACTTCTAGCTGACTAGGCACAGTAGCTTATGAGCGAAATTGGCTTAATTTCAATTTTGCTACTAATAGATTTAGAGCAGATTAAGAAATCACTAACCAAAGCATAAATGTAATATTCGAGACTTCACTAATTGCAAATGTAATGAATATTTATGACAAATCAGTAAAAAGGTATGTTTTTCCTTTCGAATCTCGAACAAAGAAAAGCATGAACTTTAATCTTTAGGCTTCAATAAACATTCTCTGCAGAAATTATTTTTCCACCCTACGGCTAAACATTAGAAATGAAAAAAATAAAAAATATTAATTTTATCAAGAACGCACAGTCCGATCAGCTAAAAGTGAACTGACTAATAAAAGAGATGCAAATACCTAATAACTTGAGGTACCTAAAGCGCATGATTATATCTTTTGGTTGTATAGAGATGCTTGGGTTTTTTTATATTTTTTATTGGGTTTCCATGGTTATGCAATTTGTTTAGAGCTTCTTTAAATTTTTGAGATTGAAATGTAATGATAGATTTCATGCAAAGACATTATGTAATAATGACGAAGTTGCTGAATTTCTTTTGACCATTTAGTCTAATTTGATGTAGTGAATGAAAATTTTCTTTCATTCCATAGTTGACCTTTTGTTGGGAACAAAACCAGACATGACTTCATTTGAGGGGAAAGATGATTTGCTTAAGAGGAAATTGATGAGTTATGTGTTAATCCTACGTGGCTAGCCATGTCAGCAGCTCCCTATGTTTTTAAAAGGTGAAAAATTAATATAGAGTTCCGTCACAAGATAAGGGCAGATCTGGCCCAAATTCTTAACGGTAAGGATAAATTTGAGCCACTTTTCAAATGGAGGGTATAATTATTCCATTTCTGACAGTTCAAGGGTAAATTTGGCCCTTTTTCTTAACAGAAAAATAAGATCAAAATCTAAAGAGAAATAATAACATGAAAAACGGCGGATAGAAAGAGAAATTATCCATAGTAGTAACTTGAGAAAAAAGAGGTAAAGGGATCTCACAAGTTCTCAAATGAGAAAATGTGACAACTTTTTTCTTTTTCCATTTCTTTTATCTCCTTGGGTCGTTAAGAGGGAGTCGTGGGCTTGATTAGTATTTCTTAAACGTGAGAGCCAAAATAAAAAAGTAGCAAAACTATATATACACATAAACGGATTCTCTCTCCTCATTTCAATTAAAACTGACACACACCCAACTTGGTCTTCTCCACTTCTCTCTTTCAAAATTCAAAACCGTCACTACATTGCTTTGATTTCGTCTTTGTTTCCTTCGATTATGTCAAATTTATTTTTGCTCATCGCCGATGTTGCATATTTTTTATCATCGTGTGAAACAGGTAATGTTTCAACCTTTTTAAAGTAAAAATAATGTGAGTTCTTTGTGGTGCATTTTCTAGGTTTTTCTAATTTGAGTTCTTTTTTCTGGTGTAGTTTTTGAGTTTTTGTGGTTTAATTGCACAAAAAATCAAGAGCAAGTGTATTTCTATGGTTTCTTTGGTACCCACAAAAAAATAATGTGTAAATATCATGAATATTTTATAAACAATCTCTCCAGATGGTTAGCCTCTTTTGTAAAATCTATACACATATTAGACGGTGATTACACATCTGTAAATATCTGCAAAGATGTGCACACATCTACGAAGAGGTGTACATAATATAAGAATATGTGTATGTGTACACAAAAGAAAAAGTTGAAAACACCATCTTATTTTTACACATATGACCATATTAAGAATATGTGCACCTGCCCAAATATAATTATGTTGGAAGTTGGGTTCATTTAATCATGCTATGTTATTCGTTTTCTTTGCTATGCAGATAAAATGGTAAGCACGCATCATGAGGGTGTAACTACAACTGCTAGCGGTAATATGGGGGGAAAGGAAGACTGATGAAAGAAGTGAGACGTCTGTACCGGCTAGCAAAAGAACTAGAACTGCTAGCGGTCAAATGAGGTCCAATCCGAGAGCCAAGTCAACATTGATATGAGTGAACCTGTAGAGGTTAATCAAATTCTTAGAGAAGTTAATCAACAAGCAATACTCATAGACAGTGAATCAAAAAATGAGGGTTCTGCAACTCGTGTAGGGGAAAATAAGGATGTCAATGAAGAATGTAATAAGGGAGAGAAGAATAAATTTCTGCCACAGATGGTGAGAGAGAAGATGAAAGAGAGACTGGTGATATAGTTCTAAGAGAGTCGGTTGATAGAGAAGAAGACAGAGAAGGTGTCATTAGTGGAAGGGTTTTAGAAGAATAAGTTGTTAGTGAGGGTAGAGAAAAGGAGAATTGGTGTTCAAAGGATAGCATAATGAAGAAGTGTTGGAAAATTGATTATGGACACCCATGTGGGTCAACCCGTATTCAAGTCTATATATATATAATTGTTATATATATTAATAGAAAATAAAGAAGAGACATGTCTATTGGAAAAAGAATCTGAAGAGGTGTCTTACTCCAAGTATAAAAGGGAAATTCCAAAATATTAGGGGACATCTTTTTCCTGCGTTTCTTTTCTGTGAGTAAACAGAAGAAACAACACTTCTCTCTTCTTTCCAACACCTAAATTAAGAACTCTCTTCTTCTATCATGGTGAAGAACTCCT
Organism: Petunia secreta; assembly: GCA_029990175.1. Taxonomy (NCBI): domain Eukaryota; kingdom Viridiplantae; phylum Streptophyta; class Magnoliopsida; order Solanales; family Solanaceae; genus Petunia; species Petunia secreta. The sequence continues at coordinate 4,656,450 of JARKIP010000059.1, read as the reverse complement.
TGGAAATTTCTGATGAAGATCAACAATCTTCTCCCAATTGGAACACCTTCTGTAACAAGGTACGATATAGACTGTGAATTTATCTTTACAATTCGTGTGTTAATTACATGTGATTGTATTATTGACTAGTGAAACAAATACGGTTAGACCCTGGGCAGTTGTATGTTATTGGATTGTGTGTAATCCTTCATTGGTATCAGAGCCCGAGTTATTTGTTTCGTAGTCTAGCACTGTTTATGGAAATCTGCTTATTGTTTTTGTAAGGAAATATTATATTATTGTTTCCTAGTTTTCGACTTTCTTTTGTTGAAAAAGACGGTTGGATTTTAGTTGCCGCAATTTTTCGTTGTGAACGAACCAATAAGTTTGGTCTCGTCCTATGTACTGTTAGTAAGTTTTGTCTCCTTGATATTTTCTTGAAAATATTGCGATGACAATTTTTTCCTGGTTATTTGATATTGAAACAAGAAATCTTCATCTGCTTCATGTTTATTTTGCATGTTGTGTGAGAGGATGATATTATAGGGATGTTTGTGGATTCATATTTTTTCTTTCAAGATTTAACGGAATCTTGAGAATTAAAGGGATTTTATATCTTGATGTGAGAGTCCTAATTGTAAAAAAAAAAAAGAACTGTCACACTTCGGCAAAGTGTATTCATACGCATGGGTTCTTTGTTTTTTTGTTTGATTCCAATTAGCATGGAACAAATTAAATAGGGACTTGTGATCCACGGGACAAACTAATATTCTGCAAATATACAAAGAGGGACCTTGTAGTCTTTGTAAGACCTATGGCAACTTGCAGGAAAAGGACTCCACATGCTTTTGATCCATCCCTCTTTACCCTATACCATGACATTGTTTTTATTTGAATGGCAATCATAATGTTTGTCATCGCCAGAGTCTTACCATTATTAATGAAGGAAGCTTAAAAGCAATTTAGTTATTTGTTTTAAATAAGTTTAAAAATAAAATAAAATTAAACAGTATGTTTTTCCTTTAAGGGAATGAATGTAGTAGAGATAAACCAGAATAATTCCCAAGATGTGGAATTTTTTTTTGAGTCAGAAATATGTCAATTAACCAAAACCCCTACAGAGGATCAAGAGGTTGTAATAAGGATTACTGTAATCCCAAGATATTTCTATAAGGAATGAAGTTCTGGGAGCATGGATTGATATATATATGATGTATATATTTGGTGAAATTCTTTTGTATGTGTTACAAAAGGATATGTGTGTTCACTTTGACACTAATATGCATCATATTACTTCTGTTAAAAAGATTAACCTCTGCATAGAAGTTTTTAAGTAAAACTTCATTGTTATCGGGTTTCTTAAGTATGCCAAGGTGAATATATATTTTTTAAAAAGGACATTTGTTGTCACAATGGATCCAACGCAGGGAATGTTATGCCTTTCCTTCTAGTGTAAACTTTAGTAGTTTAGATTGTTCATGAAGTTTTAGTAGCTTTCATAAGTCCAAGTGGACTTCATCCATCCTGGTTTTTACGTTTTTTTTTGTTGAGGCCAATTAAAAGGTAGATGCCACCTGAGGTTAGGTTGGCCAAATAAGCATAATTTGGTCCAACTACATTCATTACCACCATGAAAATACCATTGGAAAGATAAAAGAGACTCGGTATCATGATGGCACAATGTCTACACTAAAGAAGAAACTGTGAGTCTGTATTCTTCCGATCGAATGTGTAGTTGTTTGTGTCATTATCTTTGCATGAGTATGTGTAGTCGTTGGTCTTGAATTTAAGTAATTTTTCCTTTAATAATTGATTATGTTATATTTATCGAATGTTAGAGAGCGGATGATGATTGGGAACATAGTGAACTTTCGATTCCAAATCTAATGTGAGATAAATATTAACATAGTTAAATTATTTTAAGGATTAGTATGTGTATGAATTTTAGGCTCTAATAAAGTACATAGTTGTCTCAATAATTTTATACTAGTTTATATCAATCAACTGCTACTAGAATACTGTCCCGAGCTTAACAAAAGTGTTAACGGTGACAATAAAATTTAGTATGTCCTAAAAGAGCAAAAGGCTCTTGAGCTTCTAGATTACATTCCATTGTAGGTGGTACATTATGACACTTGTGATCTGAAATATGAAATTGTTCAGTTACTTATATTCCATATAAGGTATGGATATATGAAAACTCAATTTTATTTTTATTGGGTTTGTGCTGCTTTTATACATAAATATTTTTTCCTAAATGGAAAACTAGTTCCAAGGACGTATATCATTCTATGATACTCTATGTCCAAGGTTTGTGTGTTCATATGTGAACAAGATAGTGGCACTGTAACTGAATTTTGGATTACATGATGTTATATACTTATTAGCCAATACTTTTCCTAAGTAGGGTGAGATAGGTTATGGCTTGTCTCTTCATGAAACTGTGGATCAATTTGCTTCCGTTATGACAGTCAAATGAATTCGAGTAAAGTCACTTTGGTGATAATGGATCTGTTCCGTGTAGCACCAAGATGACTAAAAGATTTTTTTTATACTGCTGGTCCCAGTGGGAGTAACTATCAATTGATAAATCAATTTTATCAATCTCAACCTCGACGAATGAGTCGTCTTTGTATTCCCCATTGTCGATTTGAGATTGAAGGTGAAACATATATAGTTACTCCACAAGATGAGTAAGAGCAATGAAAGATAAATGATGCTCTTAAATACCCTGCTAAGGATAAGTACCTAGAACAATGGAACATGAAATGGAGTTAGTACCAAACCAAGAGTTGGATTGGTTAATCTACTTTTTGAGCCTAACGCCATTGGGAAAAAGTGGGCTCTCAATATGTGCGAAAGACTTGTAGAGTTGAAAAAATATGGGTGAATTCTTGAAGTTCAGATTTCAAGAGATCGTTCGAAGGGATTGTTGTCTCTTTTAGAAAAATCTTATATTAAAAAAATTTTCTTGAACGATTTAATATGCAATAGTGCAAACCCATTAATACTCCTATTTCTAGAGGTGAAGTTTCTAGTGGGAGGATGTGTCCTCGTGAATCGTTTCTAGTGGGAGGATGTGTCCTCGTGAATCCACAAGAATATGAATTGTCTCATAAAGCTTGATATATGTTATTTTAGTTAGCGGATATCAATTTGACTTAGAAAAGGAATACTGCAAAGCAGTTAGAGTATACTGAGGTATCTCAAAGGCACAGACGATTATCCTTGTAATGTTAAGTAAAGGATATTCAATTCAAAGGTTGTATGTATGATGATTGAAAAGAAGATTTAGATGAGAGTAAATCTAAATCTAAGTACGATTTCTTTGCTAAACAATAGGAATGTGTATATTGTTTGTGTAGCAAGAAACAATCATCAGCCTTATTTATAAAGAAAGCTGAATTTTTAGCATTTTCAGTAGCTGTGCAAGAAGCTGTTTGGCTTAAACGTCTTTATAATAAATTTGGGTGTGTTTGATGGTGCTATTGAATTAGTGACGATCAAGTGTGATGGTCTAGTCTCAATAGCTTACACAAAATGGTCCCAAGTATCATTGGAAGACAACATATTGATATAAAGTATAATTTCGTTTGAGACATAATTGTACATAGATAAGTGAACATGAAATACATCTCTACGCATTATATAATAGTAGATCTGATAGTGCAACTCATAGCATTTAGTGCTTATGAACGATATGTGAGTTCATTGAGTTTGCGTAGATGTCGATGTATTTGTATCTTAACTTTTCCCAAGCATGTTCACATAAAACTGCATTATTGGAGTTGATGTAGTTGAAGCCTAAATTGATTGTTGTTGGTTCATATACAAGAATGGTTTATGTTTAGTACATAGATCTGGAGTATGTCGGACAGACAAAAAGGTTGGCCTATTCACACAGGCAATCGCCTCTATTATCTAGGTGACTAATAGGGATGAGACAATTATAAACTTATTATTATCTGAGGTGATAATAATAGAGAGCTTGAAGTTGAAGTTTATAATAAGAATGTCGCTTGTTTTTTATTAATCATATTTGATTAAATGTGAGTCTGTCTTAATGCCAGATGTGAGTTCTGAAGGATAAATATGAGTAGATTTGTGAACTCAAAGTTAGACATGAGTTGTCTGAACTATCATCTGCACAATATTTAATTTACGTAAGACATACGCTCCACGGGAAAGGAGTTAATATTGTGATACGTGATTCATACCACGTATGCATAAAGTGACCTATGAGCGATACAAGTGTAATCTCTACTTGTTTATCGTGTGAAGCCCTAAAAAATTATAAGTGATTTTCTTTTTTTGTACCCTCATGACTTTGACCAGTTTCTCGAGATTCAATTTGGTGTTTGCTATCTTAGGGTGTTGCCAAGAGATCATGAATGATTCGGTCTGGCGGGACATTTCTAGAAAAGCAAGTCAGATTGAGATTAAGAGATTCTTGGGATGAGGAAGATTATCAATGAGTATTATCACATTAATTGTGTTCATTGGTTAACCCATTATGTTTGTCTTTGCTACAAGAACATAATGATGAACTCAAAATAATACAAAGAGATAGAGAGAGATGTGAATGTGATAAATGATCTAGGGTACTGCATACTGTAATCTACTCCAAGGTTCCGTAATCGAGATGCTATATATTCCTAACAGATGTATAGCTACTAAGCTCTCGAAGTATGCACTGGTCACACGGTCTAGTCGTTATGTATGAAAGTTACAGAATGAGAATGAGAGTTGACCCACTATGTGTGAGTGGGAGAAGAAGTGTACACATACCTTCCACGTTTAAATATACTGGTTGGATATGTAAAAAGTCTTGCACATCTATAATATCATAGTCGATGTTGGAAACAACATATCTAATCAACTTCTCCTAATCATTTGCAGGTCGAAGACGAAGTCCCTGAGGTCGATATGACTTATCATCTTGATATCAATCTCAGGACGTTTAAGGCTGAACATGGTGAGTTCACAGTGGTGAAGGTTGCACAAAGATCCTCCATTTCTAGAGAAATGAAGAAGTTTCGAGAAGCGTTGTTCAATTTAGATCTTGTGGATAAATTTAAAGGTTTTATGTCACCTGTTGGGACTGAGTCAGAAAGCTATTTTTCCTCCAAAATTAGTGCACGGGCTCCGATTGCGCACGATAACTTGCAAGAAGACCAAGGAGCTATGGGTTAAACCTAATAGACTTCCAGCTCGGTTTGGGCTTAATGAATTTGCAATAATGACTGGACTACCATTCCATGAGTACCCCGATAAAGAACATATGGCTGAGGTGAAAAAGAAGGAAAAAAAATATGTGGGACATGTTAGTCGAGCTCGCAGGAGAAAAAGGGTGTATCAAGAAGTGAACTCCTGAAATTGATCTAGATACGAGAACAAAGTATCGACTTAGCCTGGCTTGGTTGCACACTCAATTTTATGTTCAAAGGATGTTCGTACAAGTGTTGATCCAGAATTTATCTGCTTAGCTTCTAGGCCAAGCTTATATTTTGTCAAGTATCCTTGAGGGAAAAAGAGCTTTGAGATGACAATGCAGAGCCTAGTCAAGCCAATGTTCGTAGATATGAAGGGATAACACTACTAGAAATCATCTATTTTGCGTCACAGTTTGGAGACGGAATTCCCTCTCTAAAAGGAGTTTGGAGACGAAATTCCGTCTCTGCGCGTCCTTCGCCAAAAGGCACGTCGTTGGCCAACCTGGAGACGGAATTCCGTCTCCAATTCAAAAAGTGACTGCCACACTAACTATATTAACCCTGCTAAATAAAAACATTAGAAACTCGCTACAAAGCAAACAAAAACCAGAAACCACCACTAAAACAGTTATATACAACCTGTTTAACATAAAACAAAGCCACCAAGGCCAATTAAACAATTCTACATACATGTTTCATCATTAAGCATTCAACACAAATAAAAACACTAACAAATTTCATGTATATGAGGAATATAGGTTCATTTCAACACAAGAATGTTAATATATAAAATATGAGAATTCCTAATACTGGATGTAACTAAGAAAAGGTACAACATTAATTAATAAAAGCACAAGAATAATTTTTGTAAGCAAGAGACAATCTGAAAATCTAGCTACTAAACGAAAGATCTAAGATAGCATGATACGAAAGATAAAGTTTGTGTAGAAAAAAAGTCAAGCATCCAAATTGGTGGACTTTTTCCATCCATTTAGTATCATAACAATTCAAATTAGTGATTGTAAACAACAGATTTAAATAGCAGCAACAACAAGTCTGGCATTAGATTTTTACGATGCAGCACCTAGTGAATAATGAGGGAAAATAATGGGGGATACGAAAGGAAAAAATAATGGGGAAGACGAAGGGGGAACTTACTTGAATACGGTGGCCGGAGAAAATGGGGGTGCCGAGCTGTGGAGATTTTTCGCCGGGGAGATGTAGAGGATTTTGGGAGTTTTGAAAATTTGGAGTGTCTGAAAATATATTGGGAGCCCGCTGTATAGATTGGAAATTGTTTAGGGTTGGAGACGGAATTTCGTCTCCAATCAAAAGTGAAAAAAGCTGTCAGTTGATTGGAGATGGAATTCCGTCTCCAACAACTGACACCTTTTTTACTTTTTGATTGGAGATAGAATTCCGTCTCCAACTCTTCCAATTTAATTAATTTTACACGCAATACAGTGATTGGAGACGGAATTTCCTCTCTAACTGATTGGAGAGGGAATACCGTCTCCAACCATTTTGTAGCTTTTTACTCTTTTTCTAGTAGTGTAAAACCTTTATGGCTTCCCATGGACATTCATTGCTTGGGCATGTGAAGCCATTCCATCACTTCGACACCAGGGCTTTCAAGACATTCCTACCGAGCCAAGGATGCTCAGGTAGATTCCTACCAAGCAGGAGAGGGAATGTGATCGTATCCTTCGCTGTGCTAATAACCCGGTTAGTATATATTTTTAGTTATCGTCTATTTGGTATTTACATGTCCGAGTATGTGGGTACACATAATTTATATGTACACATATATTACCTACATATGTATATACAAGTAAAATATGTACATATATCACACATTTATTATGTGTATACATATCATATGTGTACATATGTTAATTATGCGGACCCATATATAATATGTGTACCCATTTAGCTTTATGTGTACACATCTGGTAGATGTTTCGTTTATCCAAAGCCTTTTTGGGTTCTTTTTTTTTTCTTTTTGGTTGGAATAGGGTTGCAGGTGGTGACCCCATATCTTGTGCCTACTCCAAGGAAGAAGACAAAGGAGCGGGAGGTTGTGAATCCTTTTGAAGAGGATCCATGTCTACTATTGAATTATTACATTCTTCCTAAGATAGAGTTTGAAATTTGTTCTGTGTGCGCAGAAGAGGTTCTTGAGGTTCTGCAATTGTTCTAATAGTTTCTTCCTCCTCGGCCGAAGTAACTACTACGGTTCTCTTGTTATTCTGCTTCACTGTTGTCATTAGTGCATTTTCAACTACCTCTTCCTCAACTTTTTTGTTGTTGCTTAACTGATTCACATCACTTTTGGGTCTAACAGATTATTCATTTTCCTTTAAAACTTGTATAGCAACACCACTGCTTGCTTTCATTTTCCTAATGATCATTTGTATTTCTGTTCTCTTCCTTTTCTTTCTCTTTATTTCTTTTTCTAGTTTTTGCTTCCTGCTATTCTTATCCTCTACAACTTTATTAGCTTTTTGTTTATTATTCTTGTCTTGATCTTTTGTGCTTTATTATTGACATTAGTATTTTGCTTGTTTTGGTTCTTCTCTTCAATGCCTTTTCCTTTGCTGGATTCTCCGTCTTCAAAATTGTGGCCAAGTTCCACCTTCCCTCCATTCTCATTTGAGTTAAACCCCATATTTTTTTTCTTTTCCAACACTCTACACTATTCAATAGAATGAGCAAGTAATTGACAGTGTTTGGAATATTTTGGCATGGTTTCATATTATAGTTTTTGAACAAATCCCTTCAATGGATTTTCCTCATCTTTTAAGCCCCCACACACAGAGTCCAGTCTTGGTTTAGTGAGATCAAGTTCCACTCTACTTTCATCATACTGGGACGGGTTCTTCCAGTAGTTGCACTGTTCATTGGAAGAGGGACACCAACAGGTACCAAGATTCGCTTAACATAATTCCAAGTATATATGTAAGTGAAATGCCAACTCACATAGGAGCACACACACTGGAACTATTAGACTGTCAGTATCTGGTTTACAGTCGGGAGTCCATTTGGAGAACTGCATTTGAAGTACGTCCACCTACCATCATCATTCTTTTGAACTAAATAGAATTTAGGTACTCATTATTAAAATCTATGAAATTATTACGATTGTCATATGCTCCTATATTAATATATAATATACCTTTTAGCTAATTTCTTTAATAAAAACAACTCGAATCCTCTATATCTAAGGTCGTACCTTCAGAAATCGTCCGAATCGACATTCCTCAGGCATAGCTCCATCGTAGCTTTTAGCTTTGAAAATAACCGCCGACATGCCATTGTGGATTGTTGTCCGAGCTTGGACCAGTGGGTTTCCATTTCTATTTGTAACAGAGTTGTTGGTGTTGAGGAACTCAACTGTACATAATAGGACTAATAGGGACTGAAGTGTAAATTATGTAACTAAGTAACTACTTTTAGTTAGTTGGCTGTTAGTTGTTAGGATAAATATCTTAGCTTAGATATCTTAGCTGAATTAATTCTACTTGTTTTAATTCTTCAGTTTTATCTTCTTCTCTCTACACAGTAATGAAAACCTTCTCTCCATTAACGGAGTTGTGATTTCTAGAAAATTTGAGCTCAATCTGACTCACTGCAGTTCATAGCAAGTAGCTACACTGCCTTGCCCGATCTCACATTCAATAAGTTGACATGGTATCAGAGCGTGATTCGCTGATTTTCGCTTCCGATTGAATTGTTTTTGCAGTGATTCTTCGAGCTAGGGTTTCATTTTTAGGTGTGTTTTGAGAATCGAATCAACATTTCTCTGAGTTAGTTGAAGAACAATAGCGATAACTGGAAGAGGTGTAGCGAGTGGATCAGGAATTGGGGGATCGAGTGAGTCTGCTATGATAGATCACAATCATCCCTTGTATATCCATCCATCCGATACCTCAGGTTCGTTAATTGTTGCTGTACAACTTCTAGGGACAGAGAATTACACTATTTGGAGCAAATCTATGAAAATTTGTCTGTTAACTAAAAATAAATTGGGATTCATTGATAGAACCTGCAAAAAGGAGTTTTTTGACCCTGTTTTGCACCCACAGTGGGAACGATGTAACGTGATAGTATTGTCATGGATCATGAATACAGTAGCTAAGGATTTAGTGACTGGTATTGTATATGCATCTGGTGCTAAGAGAGTTTGGGATGATCTAAGAGAAAGATTTGACAAAGTGATTACATCTAGGGTCTTTCAACTTCATAGGGAAATAGCTACTATGTGCCAAGGTGTAGCACCTGTATCAGTGTACTTTTCAAAGTTAAAGGACCTCTGGGATAAATATGATGCTATGATCCCACCTCCAGATTGTGAGTGTCCTAAGTCTAAGATATATGCTGAGCATCTGCAGCTTCAAAGGTTGATGCAGTTCCTAATGGGCTTGAATGAATCATACACTCAAGCTAGGAACCAGATCTTAATGATAGATCATGTACCAACCCTGAACAAGGCTTATGCCATGGTGATACAAAGTGAGAGCCAAAGACCTTTGGCAAATGCAACCACTGCATCAGAATCTCTGCAGGAAACCATAGCCTTCTTTAGTGGGAAAAGAAAGTCAGGTTTTAAGCCCAAGAGAAGAAATGTACAATGTGACCACTGTCACATGAAGGGACACACAAGGGATGATTGCTATAAACTGATTGGATATCCAGCAGATTATAAGCCAAGGAATAGAGACATTACTAATTAGCCTCAGAAGAATAGGGAGTTTAGAAATTCAGCAAATCATGCTGAGATTGATAAACAAGTGCATAACTCTACCTTGCCTAATCACCAGGCTCAAGCTTACACTCAGCAAAGCCAGCCTAATCATTTTTCACAGCATGCAGGGGGACCTCACTATGGACAAGTAGCAAATCAACTTGGCCATGGATACTATTCACATGCCACTGGCTCATCTGGTCATTACTTTCCTGGTCCTCCTGGGTACCAACACCAGCAGTATGGAGCTGAACCCTTCTCATCTGTGACTCATCAGCATGTGCCATCTGGTCCTGCATTTACACAGGAGCAATACCAAGAAATCTTGCATATGCTGGGGAAAGGTAAAGGACTGGACATTCAGGCTAACACTGCAGGTACTACTTCTGCCTTTTATGACATATAAAAGTAGTGATAGATGGATAGTAGACACTGGTGCTTCTAATCACATGGCCTCAAACCTTAATCTGCTAAGGAATCATAGGAGAACAAACACGGATCACACAGGGAAGGTACACTTACCCACAGGGAAACTAGCAGAGATTAGCCACATTGGCACTTCCTGTGTGCTTGACAGTAGAACAATTGACAATGTGCTATATGTGCCTGAGTTCAAGTACAACCTGTTATCCATATCTAAACTTACCAAGGAGCTGAGATGTTATGCAACATTCTTCCCCGACTTTTGTGTCTTTCAGGACCTCTACAGTGGGAAGGTGATTGGGATTGGTAAGGAGGAGCAAGGTCTGTATACTTTGGAAGTGAAGCATAAGGGTGACACTCAAGCAGAATTATGTGGAGCAGCACAAGTCTCTGGAAAGGTCAATCTGCATAAAGATAGTCTGCATGTGTGGCACATGAGACTAGGTCATACTCCTGTAAATACAATAAAAAGAATTACTGACCTTCAGAGCATTAAGAATGATGGTCATGATTGTGAAATATGCCATTTGGCAAAACAAATAAGACTACCTTTTCCTATGAGTACTTCTGTTTCTTCAGCTCCTTTTGATTTGTTGCATGCTGACATTTGGGGACCTTATAGGGTGCCTACACACAGTGGTAGAAGGTATTTTTTAACCTTAGTAGATGATAACTCCAGGTTTACTTGGGTAACCCTGCTCAACACTAAAGATGAAACTGTAGTAGTTTTAAGAACCTTCTTTCACATGGTTAAAACTCAGTTTGGAACTACAGTAAAAACTTTCAGATCAGACAATGGTGGAGAATTTTTTAATTCACAAGTCAGTGAGCTTATGGCAGATTTAAGGATCATACACCAAAGCAGTTGTGTGTATACCCCTCAGCAAAATGGTATTGCAGAGAGGAAGCACAGGTACATTCTTGAAACATCTAGGGCCCTTAGATTTCAGAGTGGTGTACCCCTGAGATTCTGGGGAGAATGTGTGCAAACAGCTGTCGATATAATGAATAGACTTCCTTCTGCAGTTCTAGCTGGGCAATCACCTTTTGAAAAACTATTCAAACACCCTCCTTCTTTGTCCCATTTAAGGGTGTTTGGGTGTCTCAGCTATGCTACTAATGTCTATGGGCATGATAAGTTTGGGGCAAGAGCCATTCCAGCAGTCTTTATGGGGTACTCTTCCACTAAGAAGGGGTATAGACTGTATGATTTAGCAGCCAAGGTGTTCCTTGTAAGTAGAGATGTGATTTTCAAGGAACACATCTTCCCCTTCAAACTCCCACAAGCATCACACTCTCCTGCATTGCCTCATGATACTGATTTCCTTGATACTCAGCCTATAGTTCTGCAACAACCCACTCCTGCAGTTGTCAGTCCACCTACACACATCCCACTATCACCAGACCCTGTACCTGATTCTGGGACACATCCCCGTTTGGATAATGCAGTGCCTGTCCAGAGAAAGTCTTCCAGATCATCAAAGCCACCAGGATGGTTACAAGATTATGTCACTCCAGTTCCCACCAAATGCACTTACCCTATCTCCAACTCTGTGTCCTATGATCATTTGTCTCCTTCCTATAAAGCAGCACTACTAGCTCATTCATCCTGTGCTGAGCCCAAAACATTTGCTGAAGCTACCTCTGACCCTAAGTGGATAGCAGCTATGCAGCAGGAAATAGCTGCACTTGAAGCAAACAAAACATGGACCATAGTTCAGCTCCCTCAGGGCAAGAAGCCTATAGGGTGCAAGTGGGTTTTTAAAGTCAAGTACAAGGCAAATGGTGAGGTGGAGAGATATAAGGCAAGACTAGTAGCTAAGGGCTATAGTCAAAGAGAGGGCCTAGATTATCAGGAGACATTCTCTCCTGTGGCTAAATTGGTGACAGTTAGAAGTGTCATCTCTGTTGCAGCTGCTGAGAACTGACCAATCTTCCAGATGGATGTTTATAATGCATTTCTGCAAGGTGACCTTTTTGAAGAGGTCTATATGGAGGTCCCCCAGGGTTTTAGAAGACAGGGGGAGTATGTATGCCGGCTTCAAAAATCCCTATATGGACTGAAACAAGCCTCAAGGCAGTGGAACATCAAACTCACACATGCCTTGTTCCAACTTGGTTTCACTCAGAGTCTGCATGACTACTCCTTATTCACATTGCACAAAGGAAACAACATTGTTATAATACTCATTTATGTAGATGATTTGCTTCTTACTGGGAATGATGAGGTGTTGATCTCTAAGGCAAGAGCTGATCTCCAACAGACATTTAAAATGAAAGACTTAGGCCAGCTGAAATTCTTTCTAGGAATGGAGTTCTCCAGGTCCAAGAAAGGAATCCTGATCAATTAGAGGAAGTATGCCATGGACTTGATCTCAGAACTTGGGCTAAGTGGAGCTAAACCTGCAGGCACACCACTTGAAGTTAACCAGAAACTGACTTCAGTTGAGTTTGATGAGCACATTAAAACTGACAAGGCATCTGATGATAGACTACTTAAAGATGTAGGTAGTTATCAGAAGCTTATAGGGAAGCTGCTATACCTGACTATGACCAGACCAGATATAGCATATGTTGTACAATTGCTGAGCCAATATATGCAGACACCCAAGAGATCACATATGGATGCAGCACTAAGGGTAGTCAGATATGTGAAGAAAGCACCAGGGCAAGGACTGTTGATGCATGCAGGCAGATGCTCTAAGCTCAAAGTGTTTTGTGACTCGGACTGGGGAGCCTGTGTAGAAACCAGGAGGTCAATGACAGGGTATGTGGTGCAGTATGGAGAATTACTAGTGTCCTGGAAGTCAAAGAAGCAAGAAACTGTTTCAAGGAGTTCTGCTGAGGCAGAATTCAGGAGCATGGCCTCAACAGTTGCAAAAATAATTTGGATTGTTGGCTTATATTAGGAGTTAGGAGTTCATGTTCAGCTTCCAGTTCACTTGCACTGTGACAGCAAGGCTGCTTTGCAAATAGCAGCCAATCCAATATTCCATGAGAGGACAAAGCATATTGACATTGACTGCTACTTTGTGAGAGAAAGGTTGCAACAAGGTTTGGTGCAGACATTTCATGTGAACACAAGAGATCAATTGGCAGATTTACTCACTAAGAGGCTAGGAAGGACACAACATGAATACCTGCTGCACAATCTGGGTGTGAAAAATGTGTTTCAACCTCCAAATTGAGGGGGAGTGTTGAGGAACTCAGCTGTACATAATAGGACTAATAGGGACTGAAGTGTAAATTATGTAACTAAGTAACTACTTTTAGTTAGTTGGCTGTTAGTTGTTAGTTAGTTGTTATGATAAATATCTTAGCTTAGATATCTTAGCTGAATTAATTCTACTTGTTTTAATTCTTCAGTTTTATCTTCTTCTCTCTACACAGTAATGAAAACCTTCTCTCCATTAATGGAGTTGTGATTTCTAGAAACTTTGAGCTCAATTTGACTCACTGCAGTTCATAGCAAGTAGCTACACTGCCTTGCCCGATCTCACATTCAATAAGTTGACAGTTGGAATTAGCACAAGTTAGTGTGTGCGCGTAAGTCGAGGCCTTCGATGAGAATGGTAGCCTCAGCTGATGGATCAGGATGATGGGTAACACACGCCGGCATATGGAAGCTCCATGGCGTGACCACCCTCAATTTCAGAAAGATATGGTACAATGATAGTACTTGGGGAGATCAATGCATCATAATACTAATTTCTATAGTGGGTAAGAGGTGATCCAATGCCTGAACTTTACAAGAAAATATTGCAAGAACCAAATGAAAAGAGAATAAACACATTGAAGTCAAAACTAGTTTCCACTTCTCCAAATTTTTGCGATTACCAATTACTTGGCTACAACCTGTAATAGCGGCAAAAAAAGGAGGTGTCCGAGAAAGAAAGCATGTAGAGGCTTCATAAGTACTATAAGTAAAAGATTAACATAATAGAATTATAACAGAGCTTTCCGAAAGTAAAACAATAAAATCTTGATCAGAAAATACGAGCAGAGTATGTGACGTTAACAAACCTAACCAACCAAATTAAAGTAGCATATCCTACTCAAAAATTTATATATCCACTACTCTGGAGTTGATGCTAGAATTTGGAGAGAATTTCCAATATTATAAATTTGGCTTTTGTTCGTTCACATAGGATCCTTAATAGTTATGGTGCAAAGATGTGTTACAAAATAAATATAGCTACATATAAGATTTTGTTCAACCAACCGATTTATCCCTTAGTTATTTAAAGCTCAAAAGTAATGTTTCATGCTTAATTACGCTGGATTGAGGAACCATGTGTAATGTGTTACCCTTCACTTGTAGGTTATAGTTCTTAAATATAAGGAGTACTTACCTTGTTCAAATAAGAAAAATATTTAAAATGCAAAATTTTAGTATTCGTAGTCTTTAATATTAGGAAAATAATTTAATTACAATTTTGTTCAATGTAAAATCATTTTTTATAAGGTAAAAAATAGGAATAAATCGTTGAATTATGTTCCTACGTCACTGGGTAGTATATGTTTAAAAAGTACTATCATATATGTTATTTACAAATGTGTTGAATTCATACTAAAACAAAGTGCATAAGTTTCGTATTGTAATTTGGAAATATATGCAATGTATTTGCTTAAGAAGTTCAAACAGAGTAGCACAATAAGCGTGGATTTTGTATGATCAATATGTAATCTTTTTTTTTTTTTTTTTTTTTTTTTTTTTTTTGAAAAAGAAAAACTTAGAAAACTAATAACGCAACGTGCGGACTCAAGAAAAAGATGGTCATGAGAGCATGGTAAATACTTACCCTCTTGTTTATGAAATACTGAAAGCAAGCGGGCAAAGGTCAAGTACGTACACCTTAGTTTACTTCTAGTCCAAGTCAAATAAAAGAAATAGAAAAAAAAGGATCCCCACAAAATCCAAGATTATTTAAAAGAACTAATATGATGCTTGTAAAGCAAAAGAAGAAATGTAAATTGAAAAGGTTATAAATTAAAATTATTGATTCAAGTGATTGAAAGTCGTAAAACAATAAACAAATCTCCAAAAGAAAATTCACATGGATGAAAAACAAATTAAAATAGAAAAATGGAGTTCATATCTTTAATTAATGTCTGCCTGCTTATGTATACATAGACAACAAATTGTTATAAAAGCACCCATGAATAATAAAGTACTCACATGCAGGTAACAGCCACATTTTGTAAATTCTTGAGCCGGTTTAAACTTGTACTGTCCCAAATTAATAGTAGTAGGATTAGCCTTGAAGAACAAAGACAACTTTTTAAAATAGGTGTAATTCGAAAGGTTTTTCTTGCCTTGTCTGAATGAATAACAAAATGCAGGCTTTAATTTTCCAAATTTAAAGTGCTAAAGATATCTCTATTCATTACCTGAGTAAAATAAGAGAATGATCATACTATAGTGCAACTATATTGGAAACAGTATGTATAATGTAAACATGAAAGACGTTTATAATAATGTCAAAAGTATGTATAAACTGGTATAAACTAAACAGCCACGTGGCTATATGATTGGAAGACAACACATGAAACGTAGAGGGGAAATCTTCAGGGGAAACTCATAGGTTTTAGAGATAATATTGAAAATTACTATTAATAAATAAAAATAAATAAATGCAAGATCCCTTTCTTTGAGTAAGGAGGTGTTGCGTCTTGCAAAAGGTAGAAGCTCCCTGCTCTCTCTCTAACCCCTCCCCCTTCTATCTTGTTCTTCTTCCACACTCCAATGAAAATTGATCCCATTTTACTTTTATTAACACATCTATTCCACCAAAGCCATCTGATATATCAATCAATGACACTCCATCAACTACTATTAAAAAAATTTCTTACCAAAAAAAACTACTATCTACAACTACATCTATAAACCCTACTAACATAAATACTCTTATTAACTATCCTACTTTCCCCTCTTCCATGCATGCTCAGCCTATAGAAGGGGATGACTTGGTCGACTGCATCTCTTTTACACAAGAAGAAAAGCAACGCATTTATGCTCCTTGGTTGAACTCTGTGATTATTAAGTTATTGGGTAAGAGGCTTCATCACCAATACCTCTACGAAAAACTCAAAGCTCAATGGAAATTATTGGAAGATTTCCCTCTAATCGATTTGGGAGAAGACTTTTATGTGGCTAAATTTAAAAAGCATGAAAGCCTACATAAAGTCTTAACGGAAGGCCCTTGGTTTGTCAACGGTTTTTTCTTATCTATTAGATGTTGGGAGCCAAACTTTATCGCTACTGATACTAAGCTTTTAACTACAGCAATCTGGATAAGACTACCCAACTTGCCTACTGAATTTTTCGATGAAGGAGTACTGAGGAAAATAGGTACCAGTTTGGGCAAATTATTAAAAGTCGACTTCAAAACATCTACTGCTTTGCGAGCCAGGTATGCTAGAATTTGCATCGAAACCCTAGTCGATACCCCAGTTAAAAGTCATGTCTTCATAGAACATCATAAACAAAGGGTCATCTATGAAGGAGAAAATATCTTGTGTAAATTGTGTGGTCGGTTAAGTCATCTCCAAGACAACTGTCCCTATTTTTCCAAACTCCACTTATAAATTCCAGTTCAAGTAGTTCATTACCACAACCAAAACTTAAAGCAAAGGAGGGAGAGTTGGAGTGGCAAACTGTTAGTTTCCCTAAAAAATCAAAAAATATTTCTTCAAAATTTAATCCTTCTTCACCTTATATCTACAATCATTTAAAAAAGGCAAAGGAGCTGCATGCAACCAACTCGTCCAAGGTAAGGCAACAAGGTATGTCCTCAAATTTTTCTCCTACTGTTAATGTCACATCTTTTAATTATAAAGCTCACCCTAAGTATTATCAAAAAATTAAAGAAAAAGGAAATAGATTTAATATACTAGACATCTCTAGTAAGGATAGCTTGTTTCGATCTGATCAAATGAAAAATGATGATGACATTCCTAGTGCCATGCAAAATTCGATGGAAACTATGCCAGGTCAAACCATAGATGAGAACTTGAGCCAAATGGACAAAGCAAATGCCACGTTGGACTGCATAATTTCGGATGAGGCAAAGGCAACATATAGTGCTACTGACAATTCTTCTACACATTCCTTTACCTTCCCAATTACCAATGCCTCGTCAACCACTAACATAGTTTGTGTCCAAAATCAGACACCGTCTCCCTTAGCCAATAACTTTGACCTCACTGATCCAAACATTAATTCCCATATCTCCTCTCTTTCCTTGGAAAATCTTGCTCACTCAAACACGCCAACTACCATGCAACTCTCTAAATCAGTTCGTCCTACTATCAATGCTAATTATAAATTTTCTCCTAGCAAAAATGAAGACTCATCCCTTGAGAAAGAGACAAAGGGACTTAGTGAAGAATTTACTGAAACTTCACCAAGAGAAAAAACGTCTACTAATGGAGCAAAACAACAACCCTCCTGCCCCTCTTCCACACGTGAATCCACCATTAATATTCACTCTTCCACCTTCTCAAAATGTTATCCCTCAAACATGGTTGGAATCAACTCTATGGGGTCAATCCTTAACTATTCCAATGACACTAATGGGACAACAAGCTTTTGTGGTCATTCAAGACCCGTCCTATCTTGCTTTGATTGTAAGCGAAGCTATGCACATGACAATGCACAACTTCATGAACAACATGCTTCCCCACTTAATGCATGAGATGGATCAACAAGAGAATCCACTGATCGACTTGCCTTTTTTCCCACCTCGGGTGACTCCTCCTCAAATGCCAATATTCACTCCTTGGGACCTTGTCCAGAATTTGCCCATGCAAGCCCTAGCTCCTTTGAACAATCCACTACTCCAAGCAAATCAACAAGCTCTAGTCCATCAGGAGATGATCCCTCCTCAGGATCACCACATGCAGGAGGTTGTCCCACCACCAGCTCCACCTCCATCACCAGAGCTCCATCACAATCAGCCAGAACAAGGAGAAAACAAGAGGGGGGAGCTAGAGGAAATCGTCCTAAGGGCAAGGGAGAGTCGCACGGAATTTCAAAACCTAAACGAAATATCAATATTTCTCTTCAAAGAAAGGCAGAACAAGAAGGTAATTTTCACAAGTCACTTGCAACTCTACAAATGCTCAATAGATGTGAGAGCCCCAGCAAACAAAATAGCGGGCAAGTATGCAGTGGTTCTCAATCCCACATTGAGAACAAACCCTGATTTAACCTTAGGTGGGAATGATAACCCTAATTTTAATATGATTAATCAACTTCACATAATTGTTTGGAATGTTAGGGGTGCAAATAATCCAGAATTTCGTAGGCACTTTGATGCTTTACTAGAAGTCTATAGACCTGTTATGGTTGCTTTGTTGGAAACCAAAATGGAGGACCATCATGATCTTAGGGTTCGATTTAATTTTACTGATTATGCTGAGGTACCTTCAGTTGGTCGATCAGGAGGCATTGTTCTCCTATGGAAAAATGATGCCATCACTGTCTCTGAAGTGCAAATTAATGGTAATGAGGTTCATGCTATGTTAAAGGTAAATCATCCTGCTTTTAACTTTTATTGGTTATTTTCCACTGTTTATGCAAGCACCTCTTACTTAAACCGAGCTTTACTGTGGAATACCCTAGCAAACATTTATGATACTTTTAAGGGTCCTTGGCTAGTGAGTGGTGACTTTAATCAAATATTATGTCAATCAGACAAATCAGGAGGAAGACCTATTAGGGCAAGGCATGCTGATAGCTTTAGGAAATGTATTAACTATTGTAACCTTATTGATTTAGGATTTAAGGGTCCTAAATATACTTGGTCAAATCATAGCAAATCTAGAAATAGCTTGATTAGAGAAAGGTTGGATCGTTGTCTGGCCAATAATGATTGGATTACTCTTTTTAAGGATGCTTCTATAGTGCACCTCCCTAAAACCTACTCGGATCATCACCCCATACTTCTAAACTTAATTAAGCATTCTAGTGTGCGCATTAATAAACCCTTTAGAATTGAGTCAATGTGGATGTCCCACCCAGATTTTAAGAATGTAATTCACCATGCTTGGCTTAATAGGAACTTTAATGATGCCAGAAATATCTTTGAACATGATGTCTTAAGTTGGAATAACATTACTTTTGGCAATATTTTCCATAAAAAGAAAAAATTACTTGCTAGATTAAATGGAGTTCAATCTTCTCCTAGTTTTCCTTCAAGTCCCTTTTTGCGCGACTTAGAAACTAAGTTAATTTCGGAATATAAAATGTTATTAAAAAATGAAGAGGATTTTTGGCGCCTTAAATCTAGAATAGATTGGTTAAACTTTGGAGACGCTAATACAAAGTTTTTTTCAAGTTTTAACCCTTAATAGACGTCGTGGAAATGCCATTACTTATTTTAAAGATGAAGCTGGCACCATTATCTTTGATCGTGAGGCAGTAGCTAATCATGTTTTAAGCTACTTTGAAGATCTTTATACCTCTGATCATGCTAGTTCCCCTCTAAACCATACAAATCAACACTCTAGTTGGTATTCAAGTGTGGATCTATCTAGCCTTGACAACCCCCTAAGTGACTCTGAAATTACTAAGGCCGTCTTTTCTTTTAGTCCTTATAAGGCCCCAGGTCTGGATGGTCTCCATCTTTTCTTTTTTCAGAAATTCTGGAATATTATCGGAGATTCAGTTAAATCATTTTGTCACCATGTCTTTGCCACTAGTTCTCTTCCTAGTTACTCTAACACTACGTATCTGTGTCTCATTCCAAAGTTCAAGAATGCAATTCATCTTAAGGACTTTCGCCCTATTGGTCTTTGCAACATTATTTACAAAGTTATAACCAAAATTATAGCTAACCGTATCAAACCCTTCCTTGACAAGATCATTAGTCCAAATCAAGCTAGTTTCCTTAAGAATATGAGAGCCTCTGATAATGCTATCTAAAATGAAAGGCAAAAAGGGTGAAATGCTTATCAAGATTGACCTCGAAAAGGCTTTTGACAGAATAGAATGGTCCTTTATTAGATCTATGCTTGCCTTTTTCAAATTTCCTCAGAATATCTCTAAATTAATTTTGGCTTGCATTTCATCATCTTCTATGGCTATTCTAGTTAATGGCTCTAAGACAAAATTCTTCAATCCCTCTAGAGGTATCAGACAAGGTGACCCAATGTCCCCTTATATTTTTATCCTGTGCCTTGAGCTCCTCTCAATTTATATAAATCACAAAGTGGACCTCAACATATGGAACCCTATAAAACTTTCCCCCAGGGGTCCTGAATTCTCTCATCTTCTATTTGCATATGACATCACTATCATGTCCAAAGCTACAATTAAGTCAGTTACAACTATCAAATCAACCCTTGACCTCTTTTGTACCTTATCGGGAGAGAAAATTAGTCTGGCAAAATCTAAGATTATTTTTTCCAAAAATACTCCTAATTCTCTAACCTATCTTTTAAGTTCCATTCTGGATATTAAAATAGGGCATAATTTTGGAAAATATCTAGGTTTTCCTATTTTAAATTATCATCCGAAGGCCAAGGACAATCAATTTCTCTTAGATAATTTTCAAACTAAACTGGCAAATTGGAAATCAAACTTCCTAAACTTGGCAGGGAGGGCCACCTTAGTAAAGTCAACTCTTAACACTCTCCCAAATCACATCATGCAGTTCCATCTTCTTCCCTCCAAAACCCTTAAAACTCTGGACAAAATCCAGAGAAATTTTATTTGGGGTACTACAGAGTCAAAAAAGAAATTGCACCTTCTCTCATGGGATGTCATTACTAAGCCTAAGCATCTTGGAGGGTTATCCATTACTAAAGCTAAAACCAAAAATATGGCTATGATTGCTGGGTTATCCTGGAGACTTGTCTCAAATCCTACTTCTCTATGGGCCAATACTCTCTCTAACAAATATCTTTCTAAACCAGAGTTAAGATCTCATTCCTTCATCTGGAAAAATATTACCAAAGCTTGGCCTATCTGTTATCATAATACTTATTGGATTGTAGGTGATGGTAGAAATATTTTCTTCTGGCATCATAACTGGATGGCTAGTAGGAACAATCTTAGGAGTTTAATCAATGGTCCTCTCCAATTAGGTGAAGATAATCTTAAGGTAGCAGACCTCCTAGTGAATAACACCCTAGACCTCTCCAAGGTTTCTTTTCATTTTCCTGATAATCTTATACACTCTATAGTCAACTCCTTTTATCCTTCTGACTCTGAGGACTACCCAATTTGGAATAATTCTAGTAATGGTATTTTCTCTTTAAAGTCTACCTACTCCTTCATAGAAAATTTTACTAGTAGTGGAAAAGACTTTACTTGGATTTGGAGACTCAATACCCTGAACAAAATAAAATATTTTTTATGGCAATGCCAGCACAACCGTCTTCCTACTCGTCTCTATCTTAGTAAGATTGGCATGAACGTTGATCCTGTTTGTACTATTTGCAACAGTAAAGAGGAATCCTTATACCATATTTTCTTAGGGTGTTACATAGCCAAGAACTTTTGGTATGACTGCTCTATCTCTTATGATATATCAGACTCCCCAAATTGGTTAGATGACCTACGTAACCTCTCTACAAATCTAACTTCTCTCCATTTCAATTGGCTTGATTTTCTTTCGTTTGCTTTATGGAATCTTTGGCTAAATCGTAATAGAAACAACACTAACAATATGGCAAATGATTTAGCTTCAGTAATGTTAAAGCTAAAGTTATAGAGTATAATCTATTTACTTCTAAGGAGAGTAGCCCTAGTCATCCTATCCAAATTATTTCTAAATGGCATCCCCCTTCTTTTAATTTTATCAAGTTAAATACGGATGGGGCGTTCAATATTGCTAATAAAAAGGCTAGTATTGGAGGTGTCTTTCGTAATTCTAAAGGAGAATGGATTCTAGGCTATCATAAGAAATTACACGGTCTAAATCCTATGCATGTTGAATTAATGGCCCTTCATTATGGTCTTACATTAGCATCAAATCTTAATTATTCTCATTTGGAAGTGGAGACAGACTCCACAGATTTAATTCATCTTTTAGAAAAACCTGACCCTACTTACTCTTCTATTGTGCTTAAATGCAGGTTAATGATGTGCTCCCTCCAAATAACCACAATTAGGCATAACTTTCGGCAGGGTAACAAGGTTGCGCATCTACTAGCGCAAGGAGCTCCTGATATGTCCAAAGACTCAACATTCTATCACTATGCAGTGCCGCCTAATTTTGTCCAACATGCTCTACGGGAAGATACTGTGGGCACTACTTTTGTCTCTACAATATCGGATTGTAATATTAAGTATCTTGTTAAGTTAGGAAACCTAAATGTGCTTAATGCACTTTTCTCTAATTTCTATGCTGGTTTCTGTATTAATGCGGATCAACTTAATAGCCGCATGAACTCACTTTGTAATCCTTCTTAGTATTTTAATGAAAATCTTGTTTTAACCAAAAAAAAAAAAGTAAGGAGGTGTTGCGTGATAGGAAGAGCCAGGTAATTACTCCGGTAGCTCCATGATCACCAGCTACTACACACATACAGGAAACAGAATGGCGTTGCAGATGGTCTAGCCAAATTTGCACTTACATTGCCTTCGGACGGCTTTACCACTTTTTTGTTGACCAGCTATTTCGACATGATTATGAAGGACGACTTCGTACTAGACTAGTTCCTTTATCGGATGTTGTAGATTTTAATACATGTAATACCCCTTTTGTTAGCTCTTTAGCACTGGATGATATACCTGCTGCAAACACTTTTATAAGGTCGTCAGCTAGACGAACCTCCCCGGTATGAATTCTGCTTAATTAATATATTAGTATCTTTGTTACCAAAAAAGAAAAGAGGCTGATGCCTTCTAAGAAAGTTATATTTTGAGTCTTGACATGTCTATGGACTATTCTTGGGAGTAAAAACCAATTAAAGTAAGTAAGAATTGCCATAGAACGATCATATATACAAGGGGAAAAAAGAGGGAGAATCATGATTTAGCAAAACAATCAGTTCTTGATACGAAATTTACAGAGCTCCTTCAAATGAGAAAAAATATTAGTATTGCATGACTTAAAGAAAATTACAGAACTCATTCAAATAGAAAAAAATATTATTGCATGACTTAAAAGAAAACTACAGAACTCCTTGAAATGCGCATGAATAATATGGAATACTTCCTAGATTATTGTATTACTTTTGCTGACTATATTGCATGAATAAAAGAAAATTAAAGAAAATTCGTTGTTGCCAAGGCTGATGCCAAAAACAAGCTCGAATTCAGAGACAGCTGAATTCACTTCTGGTTTTAATTTTTGAATGTGATCATCCGGATTTGGTTTTGGGAATATATACCAGACGGGGACGGTTAATAGAACTTAGAATCTTGTGCTTATTAGGATTTTTAACAAACACGCTAAACCATGAAAAGGTTCCTTTTTTTTTTTTTTAAACAAAGCTGAAGGGTTCAATTTCGAATAGACAAGAACCAAAAAAGATAGGAAACCATTTTTTTGCCTTTTAGCCCTGAGGACATTTTGGCTAAAACATGTATAATCTCAACACCAGCATTAATCATCCTGAAAATAGTACATAATTCAGGGATAGTCATGGAGATAAATCATAGCTGCTTATAAACAGTCGGAAAATATCCTCCTAGCATGGTCTCAACTAATAAGAACCATGAAAACATATCACCCTGAACTCATCCGATTTAAATGTGTATCAAACTTGTCATGATATAAAACCAGCTTAACCCTAAATATTCAAAAGAAAAAAGTACAAATTGCTCTACCGGATTGTGATCTTCCTATTAAACAAGGTAGTGCATCCATCTTAAGATGCCAGGTGAACCAAATAGCTTTAAGATGTCTTAACGAGCTTCATGGTCTTCTTTATTCTAAAGAGAAAAAATAGCCTTTTCGGGCATAATGCTAGCTAATCATACAACTCCTCACTGAGGCATCACCAAGTGCAGATTCTGTTACGAAGCCATAACCTGTGAGTTTCTCACTTTGTTGCAGACAAAAAACCAGAGGAGAAATCTGTTAGAAGCAAAGAACCAGTAAGCAATAATGCCTCTGAAGTCATGTCATCATTAAACTCATGGAGAAATTGACTGACGCAAGTAGAACCACATTGAATCAGGTCGCATATCACTGAAAGTGAACTCATTTGCAGATGTAACAAAAGAAAGAGCATCCCCTCTTCTCTTGCAACCCAGACAAACAAAACAGGAACTTTGTTCATCTTATCTTCACATGCAGACACAGAGAGTGGAAGTGACTTAAACCCATTTTTTGAAAAGGTTAACATTATATTCATCAACACTAAGGCAATGTTGGCTACCAGGTATACAATTCCATGAACAAAATCATCAAATATAAAAAACAGACAAAAGATCTTATCTACAAAGATGCTAGCAAAAGTGAAAGTGCATTTGTGTGTTCGCAATAACTCTTCTTGCACCAAAATATAAAAGCATAATACAATTAGACTTGATCTTTTGGATTGGGTTAGCCCTGTCTTCGAAACATCTTTCATTTCTTTCTCTCCATATTGCAGTCGTAGATCTATGACATGTTAAACCTCCAATGGACTGTACTTCATCAGAAAAAAACTCCAATGTACTATATCTTCTCAAGTATTTAAGGTACCTAGATGTTTGTTATGAGGACCTTCAAGAGATTGAGCAGAACTCCCAAAGAGAAAACTGTGACAAAATCCTAAAAGTAAAGATCAGAGCTATAAACTGGGTAAAGCTAAGCAAAGGGGAAGGGGACGAGAGAAGAAAATTCCATGCTATTTTCTAAAAGATTCCAAATATGAGAAGTTTTACCACTGACTAGTATATTTTGAATGTTTGACAAGTCATTAGTTACATTCTCCCATTTGGATACCGAAAGTACCAAAGGAAGGTGCTTCACTTGGTTAGCAACTAGAGGGTGATATTGACGGAGGAGAATTTGAGGAAAAAGAAGATCAATATATTAGTTGGTGTTTTATGTGTAAGGGCTCGGGAGAAAATGTAGACCATTTACTCATTCATTGTTCAGTAGATATGGGGGGAAATCTTTAGATGGTTTGGTATATCTTGGGTGATGCCACCGACCGTGAAAGAGGTTATGTTCGGGTGGGGTGCAGGTAGAAGGGAGAAAAAGGGCATGAAATTTTGCACAGCTTGCACTTAAGTGGGTTATTTGGAAGGAAAGGAATAGCAGAGCTTTTTGAGGGTGTAAAAGCGAGTTTTGGTCAGATAAGAAGTAGCATGTTATCACTTATTTCTTTTTGGTGCACCGTGCACCCATAGGTTTTCAATTTGTATAGAATATTGGGTGACGTTTGTAGAAAATGATCTTTGTTTTGAGGTTTTCTAAAACTTTTTTTTTTTTTTTAAATACTTCTTGTATACAGGCATGTTCTTAGCCCAAACATGAATAAAATTATTACTTTATCAAACATCAAACAAATTCTCCCATTTTGATTTTAAGAATCTTTTTCCCCAATCACCTTTGTCCTGCACTCTCCTCCAATACATTCCCCTATAACTAATCGTAGAATAATGAAAATAGTGCACCGTCTTAAAGATGGGCTTGAGTAAGGAACATGCTTGATATATATAGAGCATGTTTGGCCAAGTTTCTAAAAATGGCTAATTTTGAAGTTAATATATATGTATATTGTTTGGCAGATGTAAATTTTTGTTAAGAAGTTTTTTTTTTAAAATAATACTTTTTGTTTCTGCTTAAACAGAAATTTGTAGCTTCTCTCCATCAGCATCATCTAAAAAATTGCTTATGTTGCTGCTTAAAAACACCTCAAATGTCCAAAAGAGTGCAAAAAAGTACTTTTGGTTTTCGAGAAACTTGATCAAATAGGCTAATAGTTGCGCTAAGACAGCTTCAAACTTCCATAACTCTGTAATTAGCTCTAAAATTTGGGATACATCTCCAAAATGCTGATCTCTGCAGATTCAGTAGTCCTGAATCAGGCAGCGTATATGGCAGGGTAGATAGAACTTATGCATAATGTATTACATTGGTTAACTCCATCTTCCACCACCCAATCAATCAACACATCAACTATACCTCAATACCAAAAAATGTTATGATCACTCATATTAATCCTCTTAACTATTTCACTCTAACAGGCCCAATTTAATTGCCTATACAAGATTTGCCTTTTAAGGCAAATTAGAGATTTTTAAAACTAGAGGTTTTCCAAATCTTATATTTATCAATACACAAGCATACAAGCACCTAAGCACAATAAAAAAGATTAAAGAACACCAGACCTGTAAGTGTAACTAGAATTATTAACCTGATTGCAACTAACTAGTATTGCTTATAGGGATCCTTTTGTTTCCACTGTATTCTGTCCTTATAATCTGTATTGGTCACTAAATATTGAAGTTCTTTGAGACAACTTCCTGCTATCTGGTCACCTTTTTGAACCTTCAATCGTCTCATAGTGCAGCACCTATAGACTGGCGATTTTACAGGTGTTCCAAGGACATGGACAGACCATCTTAGATGACTTCTCTCTCTCTCTCTCTCTCTCTCTCTCTCTTATTTTTTTGTTTTTGTTTTGTTGTGTTAGTACTACATTTGTCATATACGATCATTTCTAATCTTATCCACTATCTTATGACAGTAAATTCATCTTAATGTCTTAATTGCTACGACATGCATCATAGGGGTACATTGGGTCTTTGAGGCCTAATATTCACTTCTAAATAAGCCATGCTGTAGAACTAGCCTTTCATTTTGTTAGAAATCACATAGAGGGTGTTTTAATTGGCTTTTCAAAACTAGTTTATATAAGCTAAAAGCTAAAAGCCATAAGTTGGGGAAACTCAACTTTTAGCTTTTAGCTTATTTTTGTATCTTTTTAGCTTAAAAAGAAGTGCTTAAAAGACATTTTACCTTTGCCAAGCACTACAAAAACTACAAAAAGAGCTTAATAGCTATTTTTGCTAAAAAACACTTAAAATAAGCCAACCCAAACGGGCTCATAGAACTCCATAGCACTCCTATATTTCAGTCATCTTATTCTTATTCTATAAGTCACATCTTCAACACGTCATACTTAACCCACCTATTGTGTCATACAAAGATGATTCAACATGAGTCTAACTAATTCTTCGACAGAGGTTTGTGCTAAATTGTCAAACCAATTCATGAGATTCAAAATGTTACTAAAAATACAGGCACCCATTACTATGTTTCAATCATGATATTAAGAAGATCGAATGGATATCCTCCTTCAAAAAGAAGTTTGAATGGATATTTCTTCAAAATAGTTATCCTAAACATGCAGCATTAAACCGACGAATGAGGAAACAGGATTAGAGTTGAAAATAATGGCACAAAATTAAACCGAGTATCATGCCTTCCACAATATTGAGAAATCAGGATTGGATATTGGCATCAAAAACAAACAGGATATCATGCCTTACACTAAACAATATGACGAGCTACCTTAAAATTATCATAACCAATTAGAAAGCAAGTTGATTCCAGTTTTATAATACATTGCAACCTAAAATCTTTGATTTTGCAAACACAATGCATAGCAATTAAAGATAGTGAAAGATACTGGACGGCGCCTCTATCTAGCTTGGTCATTCCCAGTAACAAGAATCGAAATTCATAAGCAGCATTGGATAAAAATGACATGAAAATACCTCACTCCATAGTAACCTTCGCACCAACACCTTTCATCTTCTCAATAATTTTCTCAGCCTCATCCTTCGTAACGCCTTTCTTTAACACAGTTGGAGCCTTCTCAACCAACTCCTTAGCCTCTTTAAGACCCAAATCAGTAAATGATCTAACTTCCTTAATAATCTTGATTTTCAACCCGGCATCAAAGCCACCTTCAAGTTTCAAATCAAACACAGTCTTTTCCGCCTTCTCCTCCGCCTTACCCGCACCTGCTGCTCCCTTTTTCATCCCACCAGGACTAAATCCCATTCCAGGCATCATCATTGCCATTACAGGCATTTCCTCAATGCCCATTTTCTTCCTTAAAACCTCTGCTAAATCCGATACTTCCAGCAATGTTAAACCCGATATCTCATCGACTACTGTCGATACTCGCTCCGATGGGATTGGAGCTGATGTTGTGAAATGGGTTTTGGATAAAAACTGAATCTTGGAATGTGGAAATTGTCTACATTGGGAATGCACATAAGGTGTTCGATGAAATGTCGCAATGAATTTAGAATGAGAAAAAAGCCGATTAAAGTACCTCATGACTTATGACATAAAGGGGTTTTAGTGAATTGTTTGGATTTTGAAGTGGCGCCGGAGACGGTGGTGTACGGCGGCGAACCAAATATATGGGTTTAAGGGGGTCCTGGGAGAAGTGAGAATGTTGGAAGTGAGGTTTTAGGACTACAGGCACACACAAGAATTGACTTGGGCCCCTTAAGTTACGAAAATGTTTCATACATTAAAAAGTTCGAGGCTTTAGGGACAATAAACTGAATTTTTCTCTCTCTCGAGGCTCGTTTGGCACGAAGATAAGTTATGCAGGTATTAGTAATGCAAATATAGTAAATATGCACTATTAGTTATGCAGTTATTAAAAATACATTTATTATCAATGTAGGTATTAGCTATACATATATTAATAAATAAGTATTTTATTTATTACCAAAATATTACAAATCAGTTCAAATCTCACAAAACTCCCGAATCCACTATCTGTAATAGACTAGTGTGGTCTAACACCACAGACTAACTATATCTTAAGGTCCTTTATTAAGGGTAGACAAAGGACACAAATTACATTCTGGCAGTGGCGTACGCAGGATTTTTTGGCAGCGGTGTCACTTCCATATAGAGACAACAGATCTAGAAATTTTTTCCAAGATCCCAATTAGCTTTCAAAGTTAAGGGTTTTATTTTAAGCGTAGTGCTCTTATTTTATACTTGGGACATTTTACTGTTAAATTTTGTAAAAGATTGCACCTAGCAAAAGTGGATTTATACCTCTTAAATTTGTTGAAGATCTAAGGATCGATCCTCACTAACATCAAATTTTTTTAATCGAATACTAAAAGATTCACAAAAATTGATTAAAGTGTAGCTAAGGGGATTCGATCCCACTTCATCAAGGAGAATAGCAACACTCCCAACCACTGCATCACCAAGACCTTTTGTTTAAGCAGTGTCACACTTCAGTTTTGTAGCAATATACTGTAGTTTTTTCATTTATATATATATATATACACTCGGTAAAAAATTTCGATGAAGCAGTGTCCCGTGACCCCCCTGCCACTAATGTAGTTTCGCCCCTGCATTCTGGTCACAGCGGGGCTCAAAAGACCCAAGTTCTTAAAAAAAAAATTAGTAAATTTAAATTATATTATTAAAAAGGGTTTTTTACATATATATACAAGTCTACATTCTATATTACAAAAAAGTAGCAATATTTTTCAAATTACAAGATATAACAATATTCTTTTAGCACATTTTTACAATAAGCAACGCATTTCATTTTTTATAATTACACTTACATCCCATTCTCCTAAAAATTCTAAAATATTTTTTTCACCTTCCCCACACCAAATCAGCTGTCACCCACTCTCAGATCCAAAAATACAACTCCACCACTGAAACAGAAACAGAGCCACCACCAAAGATTTTCACAGTCATCAAAGTAAGCAAATCACAGTCACAATCAAAGCAAATAAAAAAAGGAGTAAGCTCAACAGATTAGTCGTAGCTCAGCGAGTTCAGGCGACAACAATACCAACACTAACGACAACAACGATACCAGAATTATCAACTCCGGCAGTAGCGGTGGTGGAGGATTTCACTCGATCAGTGACCGATTCCGGTTTAAACGAAACTCACAAAAATTGGTTCTACTACCGTCATCACCTTCACAGGATATTCACCGAAAACCAGCTACTGCCCTTTTTTTTATGGTGACTGTATTTTTTGAGCGAGACTCCACAGCGTCACAGTTGTTTATGTTTTCTCGCTGATCAAAATATATAAAAGAGTATCTTTTTTGTCTTTCAAATTTGTGTTATAATATGCCCGGGTGTCATTGGAATAAATTTTGATCCAGAATACTTGTATTATTTTTGGTATGGTCTTTGCTTACCGTTTACTGGCACATGAAATGATGGTTGGAAAGATAAACAAGCGTCAGGTAAAAGAATAATGGGTTTTTTACATAAATATACAAATTTTCACCCTTAATTACAAAAAAATAGCAATATTTCTCTAATTACACCATATATCAATATTTTTTCTAGCAAGGTATAATTTGACAAGGACATAATATTCTTTTAGTTGCACTTATCTAACACACCTTCTCTTTTCTCTCTCTTTACCATTTCGTCAAACAACAGGTAGCCAGGTAATGTCGCCGCCCTTCAAATATAACAAATAACGTCGTCGCGGGGTAACAGAGTAGGTAACATCGCCGCCGATTAACAGATATGTACTCTCGCCGCCGATGAAAATATTCTGGTACAGATACAGTTTGAACAATGAGATCGACCATTGTGTAAAAACCGTTATGGTACAAAGACAATTGTGTCGTCTTCTTCTTCACTCGATAACTGAAATTGGCGCTGCCACTACTCTTCAACTGCAAAAAGGAAATCTTTTTTCCTTTAAAACACACAAATTTCTCTTCAATTTTCATGATTTGTTTCTGTATATTTGTAATACTTTAAGTCGCACAGCTATTCATATTATTTTAGTTAGTTTTACTTTAGAGAAAGTTAGAAAAGTATGAAAAAATAGTTACATTCTTAGAAGCTAAGGACATAAGCAGCCGCCACCAGTTTCTTCTAAGAATAGTCCATTAGAAAAGTACTGGGTATTTTTGGGGACTAGGCTTTTCTTTTCTTCTTTTTTTGTTTTTTTTTTTTTGCTTTTATATGTAGCTACCCATAAAGTGATGCTTATAAATGTTTGAGTTTTGGGATGGGTTTAGTGGTTAGAGAAGTTGTTGTGCGTAATCGTCACAGCAACATTCCATCGTCTTCACTTTGACATGTTTCACTGATCATATACATATTGTATCAAGCAAGATATTCCTTAAGCTTGTTTATCAAGATATTTCGTCTATTACTTTTGGGTTAGATATCGTATTATTTTTTCCATTTAATTATGTAGTTCTTCTGTCTCACTGAAACGGTGGTGAAACAATCTGAAACGGCTGTTGAAACAGTCTGATACAGTTTGAAACGACGTTGAAACAGTATGATACGGTCTGAAACAGCGTTGAAACAATTTGAAACAGCTTTTCAAACAATCTGATACAGTATGAAACGTCGTTGAAATAGTATGATACGGTCTGAAACAACTAGTGAAAAAGTCTAAAACAAAATGTAAAAAATAATGTGAAACAATGTAAAAAAGGTGAAATAGTTTAGAAACAATGAGAAACGGTGCTGCAGAAACGGTGCAGAAACAGTTAGATACAGTGCTGCAGAAACAGTTGAAACGGTGCAGAAACAGTTAGAAACAGTTGAAACGGTGCAGAAACAGTTAGATACGGTGCTGCAGAAACAGTTGAAACGGTGCAGAAACAGTTAGATACGGTGCTGCAGATACAGTTGAAACGGTACAGAAACAGTTGAGATACGGTGCTGCAGAAACAGTTGAGATACGGTGCTGCAGAAACAGTTGAAACGGTGCAGAAACAGTTGAGATACGGTGAGATACATCGAGGATGGGACGAGGAAAAGTGAATTGGGGGAAATGATAGGAATAAAAGTGAAATTGGGGGAAATGGTGGGAGGAAAAGTGAAATAGGGAGAAATGGGAGGAGCAAAAGTGATAGTGGGGGAAATAGGAGGAAGAATGTAAGGATTTGGTATGTTATGGGAAAATATTGCTATGTTTTTGCTATATTTGTAATTAACTTGTGTTTTCCTCTATATATAGTTATTTTGCTAAAATGTTGCTATGTTTGGTAATTAAGTTCTAAAACTTGTACTTTTATGTAAAAAATCCAAGAATAATCTAAGAAAGAGCTCATGTCTGAAGATCCTTTAGGAGAGTATCTCTTTTTTGTTTAAATTTTTATAAATAAGAGATACATACTTGTGCATTTTGTCAGATTAATATAATTTTCAACAGTAAGAAGTGTTCTTCATGATTCTATTTTAATTTACTTTTACTTGTTAACGGGTATTTTCATAATTTTATGTTCTCTTTGTTTTTAAAAGTCTGATATAGTTTGAAACGACGTTGAAACAATATGTAATTAATTAACAGTTAGATACAGTGCTGAAATGAATCGAAATGGTGCAGAAACAGTTAGATACGGTGCTGCAGAAACAGTTGAAACGGTGCAGAAACAGTGCAGAAAATGTTAGATACGGTGCTGCAGAAATAGTTGAAACAGTGCAGAAACAGTTGAAACGGTGCAGAAACAGTTAGATATGGTGCTGCAGAAACAGTTGAAACTGTGCAGAAACAGTTAGATACGGTACTGCAGAAACAGTTAGATACGGTGCTGCAGAAACAGTTGAAACGGTGCAGAAACAGTTGAAACGGTGCAGAAACAGTTGATATACGTTGCAGAAACAGTTGAAACGGTGCAGAAACAGTTGAGATACGGTGCAGAAACAGTTGATACGGTGCAGAAATAGGTAGATACGGTGCAGAAA
Organism: Petunia secreta; assembly: GCA_029990175.1. Lineage (NCBI taxonomy): Eukaryota > Viridiplantae > Streptophyta > Magnoliopsida > Solanales > Solanaceae > Petunia > Petunia secreta. Next base: position 4,623,455 of record JARKIP010000059.1, on the reverse strand, counting down.
TAGTGAGATTCAACGAGATACATTGAGGATGGATGAGGAAAAGTAAAATTGGGGAAAATGAGAGGAGTAAAAGGTAAATTGGGGGGAAATGGTGGGAGGAAAAGTGAAATAGGGGGAAATGGGAGGAGCAAAAGTGATAGTGGGGGAAATAGAAGGAAGAATATAAGGGTTTGGTATGTTATGGGAAAATATTGTTATGTTTTTGCTATATTTTTAATTTTCTTGTGTTTTCCTCTATATAGGGTAATCTTACTAAAATGTTGCTATGTTTGGTAATTAAGCTCTAAAACTTGTACTTTTATGTAAAAAATCCTATTAAAAATTAGTAAATATTGTATAATTTAAATTATGTGCTTTAGTTTTTCTTTACTTTTTTAGCTATTTTTATATAAAAAATATTATTATGCTTTGTAATATCAATTTTATAGATATTTCTATGAAATAGATGCTTTAGTTTTATACATATGTTTAAAAAACTTATATAATAATAACAACATATACAAGTATAAAGAGAGGTGCGGGAATATTTGTCTTTTTATTAGTCTAATCCATGTATTGCTATACTCTCATTGTTATTCCAACTTTTATCCTATATTAAATAATACATAAATTCACTCATTAATTTATGGGGTATTATATATAAAGAGGAGTAAAAATCAAACCAAATATTGTATTAGGTGTGCAGGTTCTATACAAAATTAAAAACTAAACCAAACGTTGTACTAAATTTTCTCTTATTTCCTAAACTTCTATCAACAAATTATATGCTTTTCATAAAGTTATATTAAAATAATTCTCACTGTCTACCTTACATGAATTTCGCTATAAGGACCGATCGATGTATCCCTGACGCCGACATGCCGAGGCTGGTTAATGAGGTAAATAGGGAAGAAGTTCTTATATTACTTATTTTATTTGCACTTTTTAGTATGAATTTGCATATGAAAATTTTTTAGGAGACAATATTTTTTGAAGCTAGTGCGAGCTTCGACGCTACCTGGTGGCTCCAAATGCAGGAAACATCGCTATTGAGGTAATTGTAGAAGAAATATAATTATTAGTACTATATTACTTCTTTTATTTGCACTTTTTAGTGTGAATTCATATATGAAAATTATTTTAGGAGGACATAATTTCCGAAGTTGGTGAGAGCTTTAACTGCATTTACGACCTTCGACCTCCTCTGCTTTCAGATTCGGCTTCCGTTCCACTTCAGGCATTTTTAGAAAAGTGTATTAAACTCTTTCAAAAAAAATCAGGTATTGTGATGGACAATTTCGTTAAATATTAATGCACAAAATCATTGTCTTATCATACAATTTCGTTATAAATTATGTACATAATAATATGTGCACAAATTTAGCATACACAACATATAATTGCATCAACAATTTATACACAAGATAACAAGTACAACACACGTGACATGCACAAATAATTATTTATCTTCCATTACGCCTTCAGGTATTTAATCAAATAGAAAGGAAAAAGTAGAGCAACATTTTTTTCTTCTTCGATAAAAAAGGAAATCAAATATTTAAATTTATGGCTAGCTAATACTTCACTTTTGTAACTCCTTTTTTTTTCTTAAAAATAAATTTACCTTTGGAATCTACCAATAAAAAATTATTTGAAAACATTACTGTTCCAATTATGGCTAGTATGAGCAAAAAGTAATGTCATTATCAATATCTAAATTAAAACTTTAGACATGCCCGAGGGCAAGGTATTGCATATCTATATATAATCTATATATATTAATAATTCTAGACTTAAAATGAGTGATGTGATATATCCCCTAGGCTAGGATTTAAATTTATATCTTCTTTTTTTTCTTTTTGACATTTTCTCTTTTTTACTTCTAAAAGATCTGCTGAAATATAAAGACATCATATTTTTTTTGGTGAATTAATTTCTTTGATTGTTATTGATCACATCTTCTTTTGACCAACATGTATAGAAATTCCTACTATCTTATGCTCTTTTAAATAACGTACAGTCTTAATTCAGTTTTATATATCTATTGCGTACTTGATCATGTCATCCCATAAAAAAGGGATCGTATGAGTTATCATTTCAATGGTATAGATCCGTTGTCTGTTGGATTGGAGATTTTATTAGCTTTCCTTATAGGATATACACTTCGTAGGGCACTACGAAGTTGGAAAGCTAAAAGAACTCCAACGCACAGCCAAAAAACAATACGCTTGTTTCCTTATCTGCGATACTCAGAAGTAGTAGAAATAGGCTTCAGTGACACAATGTGCCACATTTGCCTGACAGATTTCGAAGGAACGGAGCATGTAAGAATGCTCCCCTGCAGTCATGTGTATCATGACGACTGTATTTCTACTTGGATGGCTAGGGAGATGACATGTCCAGCTTGTCGCCGCAATTACAGCAATATAGTGGCTCAAAGTCGTGGCATAATAGCTTAATATTTACCCAAGTTATCTTGTTAGTACTAGCATAGGAGTATATTATTCATATGTAAAATTACACGGTCAGAATTGTACTAGAATTTGTGTAATAGTAATATGCTTAACTTCACTGGAGGCATATAAATAACTCAGACTCTTATCTTGTAGACTACATTCTAGCTCAGGCCTCAGGTGCCTAATAATTCACCTCTTTTTTATTTATTCTGTCAAAATCAATATCTAATGAGGTTAGGAGGCTTGGAGTAATATTAGCTATTTTTCCTGACTTTTTTGGTATCATAATTTTCTATCATGTGTTGTTTTGCTCTTGGAAATGCATTCTCTTCTTGTAATGAACATGGTTTTAGGAATACTCAAAGTTGCAACCTTCGGGATAACATCAATAAAATGAGGAAAAATATAGAAGAGAATCGCTACAAAGTGGTACATTGTTTCAGAGAAGCCAATGAGTTGGCAGATGCTTTATATCTAAGTGTTTGCAATAAAATTTAAGCAATTATAAACAACATAAAGAAATGTACTTTTATTCATAAAATATGTGAGTACAATTCTGGTAACCCCTTGATTATTCTCTCCTATTTGTTATCCGTAATTCGAGGGCCTTAGCGGCGTATTTCTCTCCTATTTGTTATCCGTAATTCGAGGGCCTTAGCGGCGTATTTCTCGAACGTAGGATGATTTACATCTCCTTGATGTATTTGATGATCAAGAAGAGGCTAGAAAGACATATTTGGTGTCTTTTTGTGATCTCTTGACATTTTTGAGATGTCTTCTAAGGGAACATGTGAACCCTTTTTATAGGTGTGATCTAGGGTTTTAAGTGGAGTAGTTTCCAAGTAAACCTAGTGGGCTCACCTTGTAGAAACCCTAATATTTATAAAATTTCAGTGTCTACAAATGCCCCCATTTCAAGTCTTGTTTGAGTTGGAGATACGAAGACAAGATTTGAAGTACTGGAGATCTTGCCCTCAGATTTGGCCTCCATTGTTGCAGACGCCTTTTCTACTTGTGAGAGAAGAGATGAAGGGCAGAACTGGTCCCACTGGGCGTGCCAATTTGTTTGCAATAAAATTTAAGCAATTATAAACAACATAAAGAAATGTACTTTTATTCATAAAATATGTGAGTACAATTCTGGTAACCGAGGGCCTTAGCGGCGTATTTCTCTCCTATTTGTTATCCGTAATTCGAGGGCCTTAGCGGCGTATTTCCGTAATTCGAGGGCCTTAATTCGAGGGCCTTAGCGGCGTATTTCTCGAACGTAGGATATTTACATCTCCTTGATGTATTTGATGATCAAGAAGAGGCTAGAAAGACATATTTGGTGTCTTTTTGTGATCTCTTGACATTTTTGAGATGTCTTCTAAGGGAACATATGAACCATTTTTATAGGTGTGATCTAGGGTTTTAAGTGGAGTAGCTTCCAAGTAAACCTAGTGGGCTCACCTTGTAGAAACCCTAATATTTATAAAATTTCAGTGTCTACACTAAGCATGGGGGGAATCTGAACATCTTCTGATGTCCTCCGATTATCCGTCACTGCCACGAAATGCCATGGGTGAATACATAATGGATAAAACAGCGTTGCCAAAGTTCAGTGTTACAGTATGCAAGTCATGGATCTCAAATATTTTGGGTTGACGAATCAAATATACTGGAAGGTGGAAATTCTTATAAACTCAATTGTAGTTGCTGCACTTTTTGTATATAGGATCAATTGTAGTTTAGTTAATTATCCTCTCTATATGGACGAGCTGACCCAGCTAGCTGAAGCTTAATCATTGCTTAGAGAACGAAATAAGGCGGCTGATCAACTGGCAAAGAAAGGATTTCCTAACTTCTGAAAAAATGACTTTTAAGCAACTTATGGCTTATAAATTTAAAAATTTTGAGGTTACCAAACATATATTAATGAACTTATAAGTCACTTTTAAGCTCACCCAAACGGGCTCTATGTTTGTTTTTGTGCAACCCCTACTAGTAGTTTATTATCTATCATTTTGTCGGATGCAAATGAGTGTCTACACCCAAGAACAATCTCTGTGGAATGTTGTAATGCTCTAGCCAAATATGGCAATTTTGATACCCAAGAGTGCTTGAAACTGTTGTTGGCATACCCTAATATACCTAATATTCTTAGTATTACAAAAAAAAAAAAGAAGTGTACTCTTTATGAAATCGTAATTACTTATATGAGATGTTCTTGCTTAACTTGAGTATTCTGATGATTGAAAATCATTTCCAAAAAGTGACTTTAGGACTTCCTTGAAAAATGGGACGGTGGAGTCCTCTTTAATGGATATAGACGTTCAATACCATAACCTTTGTTATGATTTGCGTTTCAGATATTTCGGAAAAAATATACTCAAGTGCACTTTCTGATTGATCCATCTAAAAAAAAAAAAAAAAAAGAGCAAAATCATGTTTGCCAAGCTTCTAAAAACTGTTTATTTTGAAAAGTGCTTTCCTCTAAAATGATTTTCGTAAAAGTACTTTTTGAGAGTAGCCGTTGTCCGTTTGTGTTTGATCAGCTCATTTGATAAGTATTTTTGTCAATAATTAAGTAGCAATTGGTGTTTGACCAAACTTTTCAAAAAGTGCTTTAATTTTCATTGTAAATTACGAGTATGAATAAGGAAAAAAAGAACTAGATACTATTTATAGATGATAATCATTAGTTTAAACAAATAGAGACAATATGATATATACATATTTTTGGGAATGATAAATTTGTAATGAAAGAAATTATAGTAAACAACTTCTGCTTCTCAATTTAAGGAAAAACTATTTTTTATAGCTTTTTCCTCACGGTAGAAAAATAAGTTCTGCTGCTACTTAAAATTATTATTATTTTTTTTAGAAACTTGGTCAAACACCTCATTTTTGAAAATTTAAAAAAAAAAAAAAAAGCACTTTTAGCTTCTGAAAAGCTTTGACAAAAAAGGTTCTAAAAGACCCAAATTACATTTTTGTCTTCTCTATCCGTCCAATACCCTCTTGTGAGAATGTATCTCCGATTCTCCGTCCATGTTTACTAGTACCTTCTGCCCCCAAAACAACACCTTCTCTATTGCACATCTCCCACCTTCACCATTTAATCACCACCATTTACACCTTAAATTAGTCAAACTAACCGTCCTTAATTACGCAAAAGATACATAAGCATTTTATACACGTGTATAAACTATTCTTTAATATTATACATTCTGTAAAGAGCCCTTAAGCAAAAGCTTTGTTGGTTTTTCGTCTAGCAAGGCAAAAGTATGACTAACTCACCACAATGTACCACATGCTTATAGCACAATAATAGAGTAATACCAAAATTATTTATAGGTTGGAAAGCAAGACATCCAAGATCTGCTTTTAAGGTAATTATATATAGTAAAAAATTTGTGACCAAGTTGGAAACCCAAGAATCATCAACAAATCGAGATTAAGCGTGTAAAATAACATGACGTTCTAGCTCGGTCCGCTAAAAGAGTTAGAGTAAAGTTCACTAAACCCCTCTAACTTTTTGGATTTGGGAAACAATACCCCCTTCACCTTTTGAAAGGGACACTAAACCCCTTTAATTTTAAGATCAACAGTTAAAAATGATTATATCGTTTTTATGCATTTTTTCAAAGTCAAAAACAACCTTCAATTATGATGAATTTTGAATATTTTTTGCTACACGATTAAATATATTAAATAAGTACTATACAAATATTTAAAAAAATTATATCTCATTTAACTCTTTTAGTTTTTTTCTTTTGATTTAAGAAACTCATTTTATTGTACAGAGGTTTTGTCGTAGAGCTTCAAAATTTAATTATAATTATTGTAACTATTGAATATTAACGTAACTAGAGTAGTAATTTCGCATAAAATACTTTTTTATTTTATGTCACCATTACATATTGTGTGGTTTAATCATTTTTAAATATTTCGTAAGTAATCATAACAAAAAATAAAAGAGGAAAACTTTGACTATTCTTATAATTTAAAGGTGATGACATGATATTTCATAATCTTAAAACGTTAATTTTAAATATAAATTTTATTTCATGTAAAGATGAATGAGGTATTATTATTTCTTGCATCAAATATTCTGATAATTAGATGAAATTTAATTAACGCATTTATATACAATAATCAGAATACTTTTAGGTACTCAATATAATTAATTTTTTAAGATATTTATTATTATTATTTGAAGAGGCTAGTTTTGACCTTAAAAAAATATATGCAAAGATCAACTCATTTTTACCGTTGATTTAAAATCAAGAAAGTTTACCGTCCCATTCAATAGGTGAGAGGGGTATTGTTCCCAAACCTATAAGGTTGGGGGATAAGTGGATTTTTCCCGCTGAAAATTCATTCAAAGTTGCTTGATATTTATTTACACATTAAAGTAAGTATTTTCATAGCATCGATTAATGAGATTCATACTTGTGAACTCTCCCCAGGCCCCCCATAAAGAACAAAATAATAAGTTTCTCTACCATGTCGTTCAAATAAAACCTTGTACAAGTTAGAATTGTCGACATGTGTAGTCACTTTATCTACTTCTATTGTCTTTCCTTTTTCGTTTAAAACAGTAATTTGCCTACAATAACCATCATAACCAGAGTCTCTTATGGAAAAGTTGTAAAAGTTTTTTCAATTCAAGACTATGATCATAAATAATCTAAGATAAAACTTAACAAATAATTCAGGATCGTAGAACACAATGATCTTCACAATTGAATACTTTATCAAGAAAACAAATCTGAATTCATGGTGTTTTCTTGATCAACCTTAAATGCAGAATTGCTTGATTTCTCTATTTTTTTTTTTTTTTTGATAATTTTTCTCTCTCTTTTCTTTATTGCTTTTCTAGAACTTGTTGATGGAATACATTGTTCTACTATTTTTCAAAAGACAGAGAGAGGACGAGTGGTTTACTTTTCAACCCATGATTCCCACTTTCCATCAAAGTGGGTAGTGGGAAGTTTTAAGCATAATAACTAACTCCCCTTAATTAAATAGAATTTAGCCAATATTATTTATTTATTTTATTAAACAAAACAAAGACATTGGCCACGTGGGCCAAAACTAACATTCTCCCACTTGGCACACGAGACTTTATTCACTTAATTGTTTAATAAATATTACGAATCGATATGTGCACAATTAGGCTAAATCCAACATCATTGTTATCAAGTAAATCAACTAATACGAGTCATGGCGGTTGTACATCACTTGATATAGTCCCTTCCATGTACTACAATATTAGTCTATTACCCAACTCAACCTTTAATACATAATGGTCCAACATAACACTTAGAATATCTTTATCTAAGCTAAAACCTGTCATCGTCATTCTCACGTTATGTATACAAGAGAAACAGATAATACAGAAACATTTACAATGATTAGCTCAGAGTGTCAATTCAATAAACATCATAAAGTCATTACATAAAGTCATACATTGCTATCAATAATGCACATTCTTTCAACATGTTCTATAAATGCTTTAGGCGGTAATCCTTTCGTCAAAGGATCAGCAATCATAATTTTGGTGCTAATATCTTCAATTGACACTCTATGTTTCTGAACTTCTTCCTTGAGTTTAAGGTACTTCAAGTCTATAGGCTTAGCACCCTCTGTGTACCTATCATTCTTAGAGAAGAAGACTGTTGAGGAATTATCACAATAAATTTTCAGTGGCTTGGCAATACTGCCGACTAGTCCAAGTCCTAAAACAAAGTTCCTCAGCCACTTAGCCTGGACTGCGGCCTCAAAGCATGCCACAAACTCAGCTTCCATGGTAGATCCAGCTGTGATAGATTGCTTTGCACTCTTCCACGATATTGCTCCTTTAGCTAACAGGAACAAATAACCAAATGTGGATTTTCTTGTATCCTCACAACTACCATAATCTGAATCTGAGTATCCAACCACATCAAGATGGTCAGATTTTCTATAAGTGAGCATATAATCTTTTGTTCCTTGCAAGTATCTCCACACTTTCTTTGCAGCCCTCCAATGATCCATTCCTGGATTGCTTTAATATCTGTCTAGCATTCCAACAGCAAAACTGATGTCTGGTCGGGTACATGTCTGGGCATACATTAAGCTCCCAACTACGGATGCATAAGGAATATCTTTCATTCGCTTACGTTCCAATTCATTCTTTGGACATTGATTGAGACCGAATTTATCTCCCTTCTGAATTGGAACGGGACTTGATGAGCAATTTCCTATTCTGAATCTCTCTAGAACTTTATTAATTTAGGCCTTTTGAGACAACCCCAACAAACCTTGTGATCTATCCCGGAATATTTCTATCCCGATCACATAGGTTGCCTCTCCCATATCTTTCATTTTAAAGTTCTTAGAGAGAAATTTCTTGGTGTCATGCATCATACCAAGATCATTAGTAGCAAGCAAGATGTCATCAACATACAAGACTAATATTATAAACTTATTCCCACTGACCTTCAGATATATACACCGGTCAATGATGTTTTCCTTAAATCCAAATGCGACAACAGTTTCATGAAACTTAAGATACCATTGTCGGAAAGCTTGTTTAAGCCCGTATATTGACTTCTTCAGTTTGCACACCATGTGTTCCTTTCCTTTAATTTCAAAACCCTCTGGTTGATTCTTGTAAACTTCTTCCTCTAAATTTCCATTCAGAAAGGCAGTTTTCACATCCGTTTGATGTAGCTCTAAGTCATAATGAGCCACTAAAGCCATTATAATTCTAAGTGAATCCTTTTTAGAAACAGGTGAAAATGTCTTTGTATAGTCAACACCGTGTTTCTGAGTGAAACCTTTGGCAACAAGTCTGGCCTTGTGACATTCAATATTACCATTTGAGTCACGTTTGGTCTTAAAGACCCATTTACACCCGACTCTTTTGCAACCTTCTGGTAATTCAACATGGTCCCAAACTTCATTATGTTGCATGTATTTCAACTCATCTTTCATAGCATCTAACCACTTATCAGAATTATTACTTTCAATGGCGTGTGAAAATGAAACTGGATCATCATCGATTTCCAAATCATCCAAATCAATTTCTGGATCAATTTCTGACTCATGTAGATATACCAAAAAATCATCAGAAATAGCATTTCTCTTTTGTTTTTGAGATTTTCTTAATGCTACTTCTTGCTATACGTCTACTGTAGGTTCATTGATTATGTTTTCATTATGAATAGCAGGATCATTATTTTGTTGTTCTTGTTGGTTGTTAGGCGGTACAACAACTTCAGGAACAACAATTTTAGCAGAAGTGCAGGGTAAAGGAATTTGCACCCTAACTTCCCTAATTTCCACATTACGCGGTTCTTCACTCCCACTAACTTCACCTTTCTCAATAAACCTAGCATTTCCAGTTTCACCAATTCTCGTACTATGGTTAGGACAGTAAAATCTATACCCCTTTGATTTTTCTGGATAACCAATAAAGAAACCACTGATTGTTCGTGGATCCAGTTTCTTTTCTTGTGGATTATAAATTCTTACTTCTGCCGGGCAGCCCCAAACATGTAGGTGCCTTAAACTAGGTTTCCTACCGGCCCAAAGTTCAAAAGGTGTCTTTGGAACTGCCTTACTGGGAACCTTATTTAGTAAGTACACAGCAGTCTTTAAAGCATACATCCATAATGAAGCGGGTAAAGATGAATAACTTAACATACTCCTAACCATTTCAATTAATGTACGATTACGCCTTTCCGCCACACCATTTTGTTGTGGTGTGCCAGGCATTGTGTATTGAGCACATATGCCACGTTTTTCGTGGAATTTAGCAAACGGACCAGGTGTTGTCAAGTTTCATCATATCTTCCATAATACTCACCACCTCTATCTGACCTGATTATTTTCATATTTCTGTCTAATTGCCTTTCAACCTCATTAATAAATACCTCTAAGGCATTTACTGCTTGAGCTTTTTTGTGCAACAAATAGACATAACCATAACGTGAAAAGTCGTCTATAAAGGTGATGATAAGACCCAAACCCCCTCAAGACCCTTCACTCGGAGTCAAGCCAAGTTGATCCAAGACACCCATCTTCATTTGATATGGAAGGGTACGGAAGAAGACTCCAAGACCAGCTTGAAGACTATACTTTGGTGTGCCATGGACGGGGAACCTTCTAGTACACTTGTCGAGGCATCCGGAGCACTTTTGGAAGCAACTCAAGAGGCCACAGCACCAGGCGGACCGCCTACTCAACTAGGCCGGCCGCCTAGTTTTTGCTCACTCTCTGGATCTCCACCAGGCGGACCGCCTCTGTAAAACGGGCGGACCGCCTACTCCAAAGGGGCTGACCGCCCACTCCAAGTAGGCTGACCGCCTACTCTACTAGGCTGGGCGCCTACTTGGGGCGCCTAGTGAGCTGAAGATGCGGGATTCCTAGTTTATTTGCTATGTTTTGGACAACTATAGCCCTACGAGGCCCTTATTGTTTTAACCCACTTTGGGGGTATTTTTGAGCTTTCATTACATGTAAGTGAAGTCTATAAATACTTCACAAACCTATTCAAACCTTAGTCTACCTTGAATTATATGAATGATGAAAAGAAACTATCTCTTGTTTGGAGAAACCTTTGCCTTGGTTGCTTGAATTCACTAGTGGAATCTAGTTGAGTCTTGAACCGAAAACCCGATCATTCTATTTGCGAGCCCCAAGTGTGGCTCGAGGGTAGTTGCATAGTGTAGGTCCTCCTTGACACCGATACGAGGGTATTATGGAACGAGTTCTCCATAGTTACTTCGTAGGGAGTTCGAGTAGTGTCTCGCTCTTTATCTTTATTTCCGCGTTTCGTATTTGATTCTTATCATCTTGGTATCAGAGCAAGGCTCGGGTTTTGTTTCTACAAACCCCCGACCCTTGATTCTTCGTGCCTAGGTTGGTTTCTATCTTAGGTTCTTATTTGTTGTTGAAGAAAAAGAAGAAAACACAAAAAAAAATAATAGAAAAGGGTTGAAAAACACAAAAATTTGATCATAGAATCTTGGTTTGTTGGACCCATTGCTTGATTGATATTGGGTTTTGTTCCTTGTTGGAAACCCGTTCTTTTGGTACCCTGAGCATCGAATTTGAAGTAGAAACACAAGGATTGAAAATTTGAAACCCTTGAAGAACTTGAAAATTTGAAACCCTAGCTATGAACATGGTGGAATGTTGAACTTTGATTGGGGTTTGATAAAATTGATTGGGGTTTGATCTCTGTGCTTGAAACAACATTGGGGTACCTTTGATTTGCCAAAACAACGTGTGGATTGATGAATTTTTGGGTGCAAAACCAAGAAAATCGTGTTTGAACTGTGCTGGAACTTGCAGTAGGCGGAGCGCCTAGGGAAACGGGCGGACCGCCTGAATTTTGTGTGCTCTCTGGACTTTACAGAGGCGGACCGCCTACTCAGAGTAGGCTGACCGCCCACTCCTCACTGCAGACACTGGGCGGACCACCTAGTCCAAACAGGTGGGGCGCCTACTTCCTGGAGAGTTGGGAATCGGGTAGTTTCTTCTAGGTTCGCTTGTTTTGTTGTTTGCATCGCTTCTAATTAGTATTATTAGAGTATAATCCTACTCGATTAGTACTAATTACTTCAAGCTACTAGGATCATCGTGCCTTAGAACGGAGACTAGAACTCAAAGAAGATCCGTAGTGCCCTTTTGACTCAAGTCCTCACTCAAAGTGCTTAGCGTTCCAATCGAGTCCTATTAACTCCACTCACCCCGGAGTACATTTGGCTCTTGAGTCGAGTGATTAGGTTAAGGTTTACTATTCAACTTTGTGAAGCTTTTGAGTTCAAGCAAGAGTGAAATATCCACCGCCACCTAAAAGAGTGATCCGAGTGAACACAAGTGAGGGAGCGAGTGAGGTGTTTTAACTAACTCTTGTCTCTTTTCTTTGTAGGTACAATGGCCAACGAAGGTCAAGATTTCATCAAGGAGGCCTTGGCTAGCCTTCTTGCCAAGATGGATGTTATGACTCAACGGATTGAGTCACTTGAAAAGGGTGCTTCAAGTACCCAAGGAGACCAAGGGACCCCGAGTGTCCCGATTGAAAAGGGGACCCCGAGTGTCCAAATTGAGACCGGTGAAGGCTCGAGTAGCCCTACCTTTACCCCGGAGCAAGTTGTTGAATTGCTCAATCAACAACGGGTAAAGGAAGATCGAGAGAGAATTGAACGAATGGGCATTCCCCGTATCTTGGATAATCCCCCAAGAGACAACCCATTACCAAGACCCATCCGAAATGTGCAACCTCTTGAGCAAGTCGATGAAGCTCAAGAAGGGGAGGAAGCCGAGTATGGTGATGACATGTATGGGCTTGATGACCACTTTCAACCGAGACGTGGTATGAATTGGGGTCGTAATGTGGATCGAGGTAGGGGCCGAGGACGAGGGCCACCTATGGGATTTGTTGGAGGGAATGCGAGAAGGGAGTATGGTGTGAATGAAGACCACTATGGGGGCCAACCGGAGCCATTCCGTGGGGGTCGTGATAACAACAATAATCTTAATAGTGTGAAGATTACTATTCATCCTTTCAAAGGGAGTAGTGATCCGGTGGAGTACCTTGATTGGAAGTTGTCCATGGAACGTATATTTGACACCAATGACATGCCCGAATTGAAGAAGACTAAGTATGCTATCTCTACCTTTGAGTCCTTTGCTTCTACATGGTGGGAGTCGGTAAAGAGGAATAGAAGGAGGATGGGGATGGTTCTTAATCTTACTTGGGATGAGTTGATCCGTGTGATGGATGAAAAGTACTTGACTAACCAATACCGAGTGGACCAACAAAAGCGTCTCTATGAATTGAAACAAGGTTCCAAGTCGGTTGGGGAGTACTTCAATGAGTTTGAACAAGTCCGGATGACTCTAGACTTGGATGAGGAAGACAATGAGACGGCCATGATCCGTTTCAAAGGGGGCTTAAACCGAGACATAGCTTCACTTTTGAAGTTTCACAAGTACAATGATCACTACAAGCTATGTGAGGATGCGGTTGAAGCCGAGAAGTGGCTTAAGGAGGAGAAATCCCTTCGCTACAAGAGTAATGCTATTACTCCATTGAACAAGCCAAAGGATTGGAAGTCTCCTACAACTAATGCCAAATTCCAAAGTGCAAGTGGTGCGAGTGCTAGCAAGGAAGTGAAAAAGCCTTTTGAAAGGTCAACACAACCCGTGGGAGGTAATTCTAGAACCCAATTGAGTAATCCGATCTCTTCTTCTACTCAATGCTTTAAGTGTAAAGGTTATGGTCATCTCTCTAAAGATTGCCCTACCCGGAAAACTATGGTTCTTGTTGGTGACTTGGTCTATGAGCAAGATAGTGAGCCCGAGGAGGAAGAGGGAGTAGAGGGTGATGAGGATGAGGGAGATGAAGGGGAGATTACTATGATTGAAGATGATGAATCCCATGCCTTCCTTGTTGTGAGGAGGAGTCTAGGAGTCATGTGTGTAGAGGATGTTGAGACTTTGCAACGAGAGAATCTTTTTCATTCCAAATGCCGAGTCATGGGTCTCATTTGCTCTATGATCATTGACTCGGGAAGTTGTGCTAATGTTATTAGCCAAACACTTGTTACCCAATTGAAAATACCTACCTTGAAACACCCAAGTCCTTATAAGCTTCAATGGCTTAGTGAGTGTGGTGAGTTGAGGGTGGTTAAGCAATGTTTGATCAAATTCAAGATTGGGAACTATGTGGATGAACACATGTTCGATGTCGTGCCTATGCAAGCATGCCACCTACTCTTTGGTAGGCCTTGGCAATTTGATCGACGTGTGGTTCATAATGGTCATGCCAACACCTATACGGTGACGCATGAGGGGAAAAAGTTTGTGCTCCAACCTATGACTCCCAAACAAGTGAGCGATGATTACAAGCGGATGCGGGAGTTGAGAGAAGTGGCAAAGGCTAAGTCGGTTGTTGAGACTAGCCCTTTGACCAAAAGTTTGGTGGCAATCCCACCTACTTCTACCGGTGGCATATGTGCCATGATGCAACCGGGCGAGATCCTAAAAGGAAATGATGGCAACAAGCTTCTCATATGCCTAGTGCACAAAGGTATGGTTCTAAACTCTAATAGTGATTTTTCTTCTAACCCTTTGCCTAGTGTGTTTGAGAATGTTTTGAAGGATTTTGGTGACATGTTCCCGGATGAAATGCCGGATGGATTGCCTCCTTTGAGGGGCATTGAGCATCAAATAGACTTTGTCCCGGGATCCCAAATCTCAAACAAACCGGCCTATAGGAGCAACCCGGAGGATACAAGGGAATTGCAAAAGCAAGTTGATGAATTGCTCACTAAAGGCTTGGTGAGGGAAAGCTTGAGTCCTTGTGCCGTGCCCGTGATCCTTGTTCCCAAAAAGGACGGCACTTGGAGAATGTGTGTTGATTGTCGGGCCGTGAACAAAATAACGGTAAAGTACCGTCATCCTATTCCCCGGCTTGATGATATGTTAGATGAATTGAGCGGTTCATGTGTGTTTAGCAAAATTGACCTTAGGTCCGGCTACCATCAAATCCGGATGAAACCCGGTGATGAATGGAAAACCGCATTCAAGACCAAATTTGGTCTCTATGAATGGTTGGTGATGCCCTTTGGGCTCTCCAATGCACCTAGCACTTTCATGAGGCTAATGAACCATGTTCTAAAGCCATTCATCAACAAGTTTGTGGTCGTCTATTTTGACGATATATTG
Organism: Petunia secreta; assembly: GCA_029990175.1. NCBI lineage: Eukaryota > Viridiplantae > Streptophyta > Magnoliopsida > Solanales > Solanaceae > Petunia > Petunia secreta. Next base: position 4,608,309 of record JARKIP010000059.1, on the reverse strand, counting down.
ATCTATAGCAAATCAATAGACGACCATGTTGAACACCTTAGGCTAGTGCTTGAAAAGTTGAGAGCCGAAAAGCTCTATGCTAATTTTAAAAAGTGTGCCTTTGGTGTTGAGAAGGTGGTCTTCCTTGGGTTTGTTGTGAGTGCCCAAGGAGTGGAGGTGGATGAGTCTAAGGTAGAGGCCATACGTGATTGGCCTACTCCCACTACCGTGACTCAAGTAAGGAGCTTTCATGGTCTCGCAAGCTTTTATAGGCGATTTGTGAAGGACTTTAGCTCCATTGCCGCTCCACTCACCGAATTGGTGAAGAAAGACCAACCGTTTGTTTGGGGAGAGCCTCAAGAGAAGGCCTTCCTTGAGTTGAAAAGTAGGTTGAGTACCGCCCCTCTATTGCAATTGCCCGACTTCGGAAAGGCATTTGAGGTTGAATGTGATGCCTCGGGGGTGGGAATTGGTGGTGTTTTAATGCAAGATAGCAAACCCATCGCCTACTTTAATGAAAAGTTGAAAGGGGCATCCTTGAATTATTCTACATATGACAAGGAGTTGTATGCCCTTGTGAGAGCCCTTGCCCATTGGCAACACTATCTTTGGCCTCGTGAGTTTGTAATCAAGAGTGACCATGAGTCACTCAAGCATTTGAGAGGCCAAGAGAAGCTCAATAAGAGACATGCCAAGTGGGTTGAATTCATTGAGTCTTTTCCCTATGTGATCCAATACAAGAAAGGGAAAGACAATGTTGTGGCGGATGCGCTTTCAAGAAAGTTTGCCCTAGCCACCACTCTCACCTCTAAGCTCATGGGTTTTGAGAGCATTAAATTGATGTATGCTCATGACCCAAAGCTAAAGAGTGTCCATGACACTCTAGAGAAAGGGGAGAGAGTTGACAAATACCAATGGTTTGATGGTTATATCTTTAAAAATGGTAGAGTGTGCATTCCGGAGTCCTCTTGGAGAGAGTTGCTTGTGCATGAAGCACATTGCGGGGGACTCATGGGACATTTTGGCACAAGAAAGACTTTGGCCATTCTTCAAGAACAATTCCATTGGCCAAAGATGAGGGTGCATGTGGAAAAGTTTTGCGCTAATTGCCTTGAGTGCAAGCGAGCCAAATCTAAAGCCCACCCTCATGGGTTGTATACCCCTCTCCCCGTACCTACTAGTCCATGGTTGGATATCTCAATGGATTTTGTGATGGGATTACCAAGGACTAGAGGGGGCCATGATAGCATTTATGTTGTTGTGGATAGGTTTTCCAAAATGGCTCATTTCATTCCATGCAAGAAATGTGATGATGCACAACATGTGGCAACTTTGTTTATTGAAAATGTCTTGAAGTTGCATGGTGTGCCTCAAACTATAGTGAGTGATAGGGACACTAAGTTCCTAAGTCATTTTTGGAGGTGTTTATGGGGTGCTTTAGGCACCAAGCTCTTGTTCTCCACGTCCCACCACCCCCAAACCGATGGGCAAACGGAAGTGGTAAACCGAACCTTGGGTGCTCTTCTTAGAGCCATGACTCGAGGCAAGGCCGGGACTTGGATTGATCGTTTACCTCTTGTGGAGTTTGCCTACAATCGCACATTGCATAGCATGATAGGCATGACTCCATTCGAGTGTGTTTATGGATTTAACCCCTTGATTCCCCTTGATCTAACCCCTTTGCCAAGGGAAATGGTTGTTAATTTTGAAGGTAAAGCTAGAGCCAAGGCTTTGGTTGAACTCCATGCAAAGGCGAAGAAGAACTTGGAGGAAGCTTATGCTAAGGTTGCCGCCAAGAAGAACAAAGGACGCAAGAAGGTGGAACTCAAGAAGGGTGACTATGTGTGGGTGCACTTCCGGAAAGAAAGGTTTCCAAACCTTAGGAAAGGGAAGTTGGCACCCCGAGGAGATGGCCCATTCCAAGTGCTCTCGAAGATAAACAACAATGCCTATGTGGTCGACTTGCCAAGTGAGTATCAAGTTTCTAATACTTTCAATGTTAGTGACTTGGTTCCTTTGAATGTAGGTGATGAAGAGGCTGTGCTTAATGATGAAGAGGTCGTGGATGATGCCTCGATTTCGAGGACGAAATCTTCTCAAGAAGGGGAGGATGATAAGACCCAAACCCCCTCAAGACCCTTCACTCGGAGTCAAGCCAAGTTGATCCAAGACACCCATCTTCATTTGATATGGAAGGGTACGGAAGAAGACTCCAAGACCAGCTTGAAGACTATACTTTGGTGTGCCATGGACGGGGAACCTTCTAGTACACTTGTCGAGGCATCCGGAGCACTTTTGGAAGCAACTCAAGAGGCCACAGCACCAGGCGGACCGCCTACTCAACTAGGCCGGCCGCCTAGTTTTTGCTCACTCTCTGGATCTCCACCAGGCGGACCGCCTCTGTAAAACGGGCGGACCGCCTACTCCAAAGGGGCTGACCGCCCACTCCAAGTAGGCTGACCGCCTACTCTACTAGGCTGGGCGCCTACTTGGGGCGCCTAGTGAGCTGAAGATGCGGGATTCCTAGTTTATTTGCTATGTTTTGGACAACTATAGCCCTACGAGGCCCTTATTGTTTTAACCCACTTTGGGGGTATTTTTGAGCTTTCATTACATGTAAGTGAAGTCTATAAATACTTCACAAACCTATTCAAACCTTAGTCTACCTTGAATTATATGAATGATGAAAAGAAACTATCTCTTGTTTGGAGAAACCTTTGCCTTGGTTGCTTGAATTCACTAGTGGAATCTAGTTGAGTCTTGAACCGAAAACCCGATCATTCTATTTGCGAGCCCCAAGTGTGGCTCGAGGGTAGTTGCATAGTGTAGGTCCTCCTTGACACCGATACGAGGGTATTATGGAACGAGTTCTCCATAGTTACTTCGTAGGGAGTTCGAGTAGTGTCTCGCTCTTTATCTTTATTTCCGCATTTCGTATTTGATTCTTATCAGGTGATAAAGTACTTTTCCTTACTGAAAGATGGAACATCAAAAGGACCACATATATCAATGTGTATAATTTCAAGAAGCTGTGTGCTTCTTGTGGCTCATTTCTTTGTGTGTTTTGTTTGTTTTCCTTTAATACAATCCACACAAATATTTAGGTCTGTAAAATCTAAATCTGGAGGGATTTCATTCTTAACTAATCTTTCCAGTCTTTCTTTAGATGTGTGACCTAAACGACTATGCCACAAGTAAGCAGAGTGTTCATTTACCAAACTACGTTTGGTTCCAACACTATGATGCAGAGTTAAAAGAGTTTCAGCAAACATATTATCAAGATTCAGTTTGTATAAACCATCACAAAGAATACCAGAACCAATGAGATGATTATGCTTAAACAAACTAAAATATACATTGCCGAAATTAAAAGAGTATCCAGTCTTGTCTAACTTAGACAAAGAAACTAAATTTCTAGAAACAGAAGGTACATAATAAGTTTCAAATAAGTCTAAGTGACGCCCAGTATCTAGGATTAAACGATACGTCCCAATAGCTTGAACTGGAGCCTTCATTCTATTTCCCATATACACAAATCTTTCATTCTGATTTATGGTTTGGGTTGTAAGGAATCCATGCATCGTATTAGAAACATGAACAGTACAACCAGAGTCAATCCACCAAGTATTATAAGGAACTTCATTTAAATTTGATTCGAGACACGTAAAAGCACAAGGTTTACCAATCTTCTCGAACCATGCCTTACGTTTCAGGCAGTCTTTCTGAAAATGTCCAGGTTTACCACAGAAACGACATTTATCATCCTTGTGTTCCTTCTTACGTACTTGATGAGAGGACTCACTAACATTAGGGTTCCTCTGTTTACCCTTAACATGCTTCTTTCCCTTCTTTCCAGCTCCTTGATGGCCTACAAGGTTAATGGAGTGGGTTCATTGGTTCTTTAGCCTTGTTTCATCCTGAACCAGCATTCCGTGTAATTCATGCACGTTCCATTTGTCTTTCATGATATTATAGTTCATTTGGAAAGGACCATACTCAGACGGTAATGAGTTGATGATGAACTGCACAAGGAAATTTTCATCCACTTCCATTCCCAGAGTCTTAAGTCTTGCTGCTATGTTTGTCATTTCTATGACATGCTCATGCATGGTACGTGAACCATCAAATTTCATGGTGGTCAAAGTACCCATTAATGTCCCAGAAAGAGACTTGTCAGCAGTTTGAGAGCGTTCTTCTACAAGTCTTAGAAGCTCTTTGGCACTTTCAGTGTGGGAAGAGCAGATTTAATATTGCCCGCTATACTCATTCGCATGAACATTTGGCTTAATCTGTTAGACCTATCCCATTGCTTAAAATAAGACTTTTCTTCAGCAGTGCTAGTTGCAGTAATAGCAGCTGGCTTCTCAGTGTAGAGTGCAACATCAAGATCTAAAACTCCGAGATGGAATTTGATCTGTTCGCACCACTCTGAGAAGTTCAGTCCATTATAGGTAGTAACAGTAGCAGAGTGCGAATGAAGAGCAAGTGCTGCAAATAGAATATGCTCGTTTATTTATACTTTGGGTTATAAACTAAATATACTGTCAGATTCTGAAATTGTTTTATATAGACTTTAAATGTATCTTGATGTTCACCTTTGAGCAGAACACCAAAATACTAACTTTAGACATTATGATGCTTAATATAACTTGACATAATTTGATAATTTTTTATAATGTACCTATTAATTCTATTTACTATCTTTGGACAATAAAGAAAACTAATGGCACATCTAAATTATCTCTTTAATGTTCAAAAATTATAAGGACAAACGATCAACCTTTGGGCTATCCATAAATGTCCTATAACCATGAACTTCAATTTACCCATTATTATTTTATCAATTATAATCATCGAGATTTATGGGTAATTGAATATAAGTTCAATCATTTTGAAATTAATTATTCATAAAAGATTCAACCACTTTGGTGATTAATAAATCGTATATAATAATTCCAAATAAGTCAGAAAATAGTACTCTTCCAAATTTCATAAGTTTAAATCCATTAATCTCAAGATATGTCTAAAATTATATCAAGATATTTACTTCAAAGAAAGGAAACTAATATTCTGCTCGTCACATTACAGATTCTCATCACTGTTCATTACAAGATAAACATATATACCTTACTGTAATGCCAGTGAGTTTAATTCCAAGTGATAAAGGCCATAGAATGAATATATTATATTATTGCATCTAACTGTTGTAGTAGTTACTTTCAATTGAACCAATTAGATGTCATATGCTAATTCCAAATTAATTAATCAGATGGATTCAAAAACATAATTCCTTTCATAAATTGCAGTAAGTATGGACCTCTAAAGATCGTAAATAGGAGTCATAAATTTATACACATCTTAAATCAAAGTCCAAACCAATTAATTCCTCAAAACTTCTATGTGATCTTAAAACTTTTCCTTACAACTAATTGCAAATCCCAAAACTACATGATTAGGGTTCACAAAATTAAGAAAAATATTATCTTTAATGAAAAATCATTAGTTTCTAAACCTGGCTCTGATACCACATGTAAGAGTTTTTTCAATTCAAGACTATGATCATAAATAATCTAAGATAAAACTCAACCAATAATTCAGGACCGTAGAACACAATGATCTTCATAATTGAATAATTTATCAAGAAAACAAACCTGAATCCATGATGTTTTCTTGATCAACCTTGAATGCGGAATTGCTTGATTTCTCTTTTCTTTTTCTTTTTTTTTGATATTTTTTCTCTCTCTTTTCTTTATTGCTTTTCTAGAACTTGTTGATGAAATACATTGTTCTACTATTTTTTAAAAGACAGAGAGAGGACCAATGGTTTACTTTTCAACCCATGATTCCCACTTTCCATCAAAGTGAGTAGTTGAAGTTTTAAGCATAATAACCAACTTTCCTTAATTAAATAGAATTTAGCCAATATTATTTATTTATTTATTTTATTAAACAAAACAAAGACATTGGCCACGTGGGCCAAAACTAACAAAAGTAGCTTGAGCCCATTGGAGGTTCAGGTATACCTGGGGGACTATAAACCACTCCTCCCCTTTCAACGGTGGTGGCAAAACTAGCCAAGCCAGTGAAAATTCTTTGTGGCAAAAAACCTACTTGCTTGAAGCTTCTTTCCATTACAAGCCACCAGTTTCCATTGGCTAGATCCTTATATAAAGAAATTCATGTTATGACAAAATTTGTGTACCATGAAAATTATAATTTTTATACCTGTACAAACTTGATAAAAGTTCTAACTACGAAATGAGACATAAAATATACCCGATCAATGTACATTGTGGCTTCGGCTGAAACTCCTCCACGTTGTGAAAGAGTATCTTGATAGGACAGATCAAGAGGTATCTCACTACTTACTTGTACAAAGCCGGGACAAAATGTATTGAAGCGATGAGTTTTACCAGCCTAAAGAATAATATATGTAGCATACATGAACTCTTATAATTGATGTAAATAGTTAAAAGTTTTATATGTTACTACTTTAAGTAAACTAAGAATTTTATATATATATATATATATATATATATATATATATATATATATATATATATATATATATATATATATATATATATATATATATGGAACGAAAAATTCTCGATTTTTCTAGTTAGAATGGATTGGTCGTACCTATCCAATCAATAATTTAATATGACTGACTCGCTATTCACTCGGTTTTTGGGTCATAATCATTATGTAGGAGAGATGGCCGAGTGGTTTAAGGCGTAGCATTGGAATTTCTATGTAGGCTTTTGTTTACCGAGGGTTCGAATCCCTCTCTTTCCGTACTTCAACCTAATTCAATATATATATATATATATATATATACATATATATATATATATATATACATATATATATATATATATATATATATATATATATATATATATATATATATATATATATATATATATCTATCATATTGAGGGTAGGAGGATTCCGCCCTCGGAGCAGGAGGATTCCGCCCTCGGAGCAGGAGGATTTCGCTCCATTGCATCATATTGAGGGTAGGAGGATTCTGCCCTCAGAGCAGGAGGATTCTGCTCCATCTATTTGGCACATATGACACCATCGCATCATACTGCATTCATCCCATTTCATTGCACCGCGTGCTGACTATTATGTGACTATCATGTTGTGTTTTGTATATGCGGTATGTATACCGTATTGTGGACATATTTCAGTTTGCATATATATTTCTGGCTCGTATTCTGAGCTGCGGGGATCGGGTTGCACGCCGCAATAGGATGTATTTCCGATTGTTGATATGTTCGGGATACCTATATGTTCTGGCTATCTTACGTTCCTGGTTTTAATGAGTTTGTGATTCCATACGTGTTTCTAGTTATTATCTGGCTCTGCCTCTTTATAATTTAAATGAGAGGAATTTTGTTTATCTGTTTCTTTTCTCCTTGGCTAGCTATCCTATTCTTTGAGGTGGCTAGTCTGCCCCACTTATTGAGTCCTTTTGACTCACCCTTGTTTGTTGTTTGTTTTTGTCTATCTATTTCGTTTCGGCAGGTTCGCTCCAGGATTGAATTCGCCACGTTCTGATGGAGCGAAGACGACTTCAGCCGCCAGGGTGAGCCAGCTTTTATTCCGGATGGCCACCAGTTTTATATTTATTATTTCAGTTGCATATTGCTCCCTTCAGGAGGTATTTGTCTTCTTCTATACTCTTAGATGTCTAGTCTGGATAACCCTAAACCTAGTATGTTGAGTAGTCAGCTGTAATTTCTTTTGTACAGCTTAGAGGTATCAATATGTCTGTGTTATATATATATATATATATATATATATATATATATATATATACACACACACACACACACACACACACACACACACACACATACACACCTGGGAATGTATAAACAATCTAGTTTGATTATCCCCATATAAAGTTGGGTCCACCTAAAATATGAAATAGATATATTAAAATTGTTTCATTTGAGTTTACTGATAAAGCTTTAACTTATATTTTAAAACATATTCTTACTTCATCTCCTTCTTATATGAAGAAAATAAATTAAGGATGGAAGATGGTAATATTAAACTTAATCTCCAACCAACTTATAGAATATGTAACCCCCTTGAATTTTCAGCACATGCACTAAGTTGGTGCCCTTTAACATGGAGATTGTACACACTTGTTCTCATTCCAGCTCCCGCAAACTTATTGTTTGGATTATTTAGTGTTCGAGTTATTGCAACCTGAATAATAAATGTCTGTTAAGTAATATAGTTTATCTAAATCAATCTACCTACACACACCGAAACTTTTAGCTTTTTCTTTTGTGTGCATAAGGGTTGCCTAAGGAGAAGAGGGGAAAATTATGGGCTCAAGTGATAAAGGAGAGGAAAAATAAGGCCCAACTGATAATTTGACCATGAATATTGTAAGTTGTAAAACAAGTGAAGCAGTCCTAAATAAACCAAAGGCAAACACTTGAATTTTATTAATGGCATATCCGTAAGTACATACCATGTAGTTAGTGTAGAACTTAGGGATATACTTGTAATTAGATAATTAGATCTTACATTATATTTTTGGGCTTGACCTATTAGTTACTTAGTGACAAAGCTATGTTAGATTCTAAAGTTGTATAAATACCCCTTGATTGAATGAGAAAATATGAGAAGTTTTTACCAAAATTCTGTTGATTGTTTTTCGATTTGACATGGTATCGGAGCCACTGTGTCAATCCATCGAAAAGTGAATGTTCTCATTGAATATTTGAAGTAATGGCTGCTCTACACGCCGGCTTCAGTTGCTATCACGTCTAACAAAAACCCAGGTCTGATAATCAACCCAGGTCCAGTTGACTAGTAAAAACTATGACGAATGAATAAGGTCCATTCATACGACCTTGCTTGCTCGAAAGAAATTTGGATTTTTTGATGGTTCAATTGTGAAACCTAATGAGGATTCAGTGAATTTGGATGATTGATAGACAATAAACTCAGTATTGGTGTCGTGGATCCAGAACTCTATTGAATCCACCCTCCGAACCACCATATCGCATATGGAAGTGGCCAAAATTCTGTGGGATAGCATCCGTGAATGATTCTCGATCGGAAATGGACCAAGAATCCAAGAGTTAAAAGTTGCACTTCTCGAATGTAAGCAAAAAGGGCTTGTCCATAGCAAGTTATTATGGAAAGTTGGCAATGCTTTGGGATGAACTCGAAAACTATGAACAGTTTCCAACATGTTTTTGTGGAAAATGTACATGTAACCTTTTGGTTGCTTTGGATGAAAATAAAGAAGAAGAGAAGGTACATCTTTTTCTTATGGGTTTGGATGAAAATTCCTATGCGATTGTTCGTTCCAACTTATTGGCACAAGATCCATTGCCAACATTGAATAAAGCATACCAAAGTTATTGCAAGATGAGCGAGTGAAAGGAATGGCTCGAGGACATGAGGAATGGTGGGAGGCAATGACATTTGATGCCAAAGGAATAATACCATCTCAAAAAAATTTTGACAACATGGAGTGTCATCTATGTGACTGTGTGGACACACTCTGGATCACTGCTATGAGGTTATAGGATATCCGACATGGTGAAATCAATCACTTAAACAAGGAATCCAACACCCAAGAAACATGCCAGGTGGTTGTGGACAACAACTACCGAAGCAGAATGGGGTATATGCTGGACGAGGACGTGGTGTCAGTCGAGCTAATGTGGCACAGGCTGAGTCCGAAATTGGCATGCAATTCAGACACTCTAGTATGTCCGAACACTCTAGTGTCCCTGGTTTGAGAAATGAGAAGTGGTAGATGTTAATTAAAATTCCGAACAAGGAAAACCCGTGATTGAGTGAACCAGCGAATGGTAAGCTAATTCAATTTTCGTGGATAATTGACACGGGAGCATCGAATCATATCACCGAAAAGTTAGAATGTTTTAGAAGGACTATAGGAAATTCCAAAGTGTCTAGTAGGTTTACTAAATAGAAATAGCACTATGGCTACCCAGGAAGGATCAATAGAACTTAATGAGAAATTGACTCTCCATAGAGTTCTATATTTACAGGGGCACTAAAACATGTAACTTAATTTCACTGTCTCAATTGATTGACCAATTTGATTGTAATGTGTAATTCACTTATGACTTTTGTGTTATGCAGGACTGGGCTACGGGGACGTTGATTGGTGTAGGCGAGCAAAAGGATGGACTCTACTATTTTTGAACCGTACCTCGAGTGAAAGCAATGAAAGTTGAGGTGATGGATTTATTACATCCAATGTTAAAACACCCTTGGATTCAAGTAACAAAATCATTTTCAGTTCTAGAAGCTAGGAATAAAAAATGTAGTTTGAATGAAAAAGCATGTGATGTATGTTATCGGGTAAAACAAACAAGAAATATATTTTCGTTGAGTAATAGTAAATATGCAAAACCTTTTAATTTAATTCATTATGATTTATGAGTTCCTTATAGAACTGAATCTTTATATGGTGCTTCTTATTTTTTTAACTGTTGTTGATGATTGTTCACGGGCGGTATGGGTGTTCTTGTTAGTTGATAAGAAAGAAGTTGGCCAAGTATTGAAAATTTTCTTTGTAATGGTGGAACGACAATTTAACAAACGGATTAAGAGTGTTCGAAGTGATAATGAGACGGAATTTATAAGTTTAAAAGCTTACTTTCTTGTACAAGGAATCCCTTTTCAAATATCATGTGTTGGGACAACCAAAACAAAGTGGTAGGGTTGAATTGAAATATTGACATATCTTGAATGTAGCTAGAGCACTTAGATTTCAAGCTAACCTATCAATTGAGTTTTCGGGAGAGTGTGTCTTTACGACATGTTACTTGATTAATCGGACACCATCTCCAATTTTAAATGGAAAGACTCCATGTGATATCTTGATGGGTGTGACACCGAACTATGATCACTAGTGTGTTCAATTTCTTGTGTTATGCCCATAACCAAGGATGAACAAGTGGTAAGTTTGAAAGCAGAAGTCATCAATATGTATTTTTAGGATATTCGAATGGGAAAAAGGCGTGTAAGTTATATGATTTGGATATTAAAAAGTTTTTGGTATCACATGATGTTATATCTATAGGATCGAGTTTCCGTTTGTACCACCGGACTGGGTGAAAGAGATTATAAGTCATGATGTTGTCCCAGTGGACGGAGTAGTTGAAGAAGAGGACTATATCGAAGTTAGTGGGGGCGTTGAGAATCCTCCTGTACATGTTGTGGATGAAGCTCAAGTGGAAGTGGAAATGTATCCAGAGAATGAGGGGCTAGATGATGATGGTCTGAATCTTGATGTCATTCCCAAACACTTGAAAGTAGAAGTGATAGAGGAAGAGTTGGGTCTAGGAAAGGGAACAAAAAAGGAGGGTGTTCTTTTGCAAAATTATATCACTAATACGATCGAAAAACTGAGTCACTGGGCATCAACATGTATCCGAAAATCCGATTATTCAATCAAGTCTCCATGAGCCTCTGGTAAGCTTTATCCTCTAACACACTATGTTAATTGTGATAATTTCTCTCCAATACATGTTAGTTTTCTTACAGCTATAATGGAGGGATATGAGCTGGCCTCTTTCTTGAAGGCCGTGAAAGATGAAAGATGTAGAATCGGTATGCAACAGGAGTTGTAGGCTTTGGAAACAAATAACACTTGGATAATCAAAATGCTTGCCTCCGGGTAAGAAGGTGCTTGGTTGCAGATGGGTGTATAAGATCAAGTACAATTCAAACGGTACCATTGAACAAAGCAAGGCAAGGCTTGTGATCTTTGGAAATCACCAAGTGGAAGGAATTGACTACACGGAGACTTTTGCACAGATTGTTAAGATGGTGATTGTTCGGTCTTCTTGGATGTGGCTGCAACTAAACCGTCCAAATTGCATCAGATGGATATGCAAAATGCATTCATGCATGGAGATATCCGCGAAGATGTATATATGAAATTGCTTCCGAGTCATCAGAATCATGGGACCGAAAACATTTGTCATCTCTGAAAATCATTATACAGGTTGAAGCAGGCTCCCTGTTGTTGGTTTGCAAAATTATTGGCTGCACTGAAGAACTGTGGCTTTCGTCAGTCCTATTTCGAGTATTCTTTGCGATGAAGATGGAAAATGTACAATTAAGTGTGCTTGTATATGTAGATGATTTGATTATCTCCGAGAATGATCCTAGTGCTATTCAAATTTTCAAGTTGTATCTCTCTGACTGTTTTATGAAGGATTTGGCATCTTGAAGCATATTTTTGGGATTGAAGTTGTGAGGGGTCCTAAATGAATCTTCTTACGCCAAAGAAAATATGCCTTGGACATCATTTCTGAGGCTGGTTTGTTTGGTGCTAAACCGGTTGGTATTCAGATGGAACAAAATCATCGTTTGGCTTTGGTGAGAGGTCATTTTATCGATGATCTCGAATGCTATAGGAGACTTGTCGGACATCTGATCTATCTATATTTTATGCGACTAGATTTATCTTATAATGCTCTTGTTTTGTCTCAGCTCATGCAACGTCCTAATGTTGAGCATGCAGATGCAGCTCTCTTAGTGGTACGTTATTTGTAAGGGTGTCCAGGTCGAAGAATGGTAATGATTTCATGTTGTGTTACCCATCAACAAAGACGATCTTTGATCAGTTGGTATGTTTCATCAGGGGACTCACCGATTTCGTGGGGGACAAAGAAACAACATGTTGTCTCTCGATCTTCATTTGAAGCCGAATATGGTCGATGAAAGTGACCGTATGTGAGTTGAAATGGCTCAAGAGAAGTTTATGGAACTGTGGCATCAGCCGTTCATTTATGATACAGCTGAAATGCGATAATTAAGTGGCCTTAGATATTGTTTTGAACTTGATATTTTTGAAGCGGACCAAACATATTGAAGTTGACTTTCACTTCGTCTCATAATGAAATCACCGAAGGTACAATACAGTTTGATCATGCTCCAACTTGGGGGTTGGTTACTTAGTGACCAAGCTAGGCTAGATTTCAAACTTGTATAAATACCTCTACAGTGAATGAAAAAAGGTGGAAAGTTTTACTTTACCCAAATTGTGCTGGTTGTTTTCCGGTTTGACAAATTTCGAAACCTGTATAACAATTTTTATTAACTAAGACTATCTAAAGGCCAAAAGCAAAGACCTTGACAGTACAATTTGATATTTTCAATCTAAGGAGGCCCTTTTTTAAATAAAATATAAGAATAAGAATGAGAATAACTTGTTTCATTTGTTGCTTCTAATCCAATTAAAACAAACAAGTTAGAGACTATGATCAGCTGGGAAATAGTTGCAAATTTGACTCGTAAAGGTGTTTTATGTGGCAAGTACATTCACCTCCAGTCGATAGACCAAGAATTTGAGTTACGATAAAAGGACAAGTAGGAAAATCTCGTTAATTTTTTTAAGGCAAGATGAAAACTGGTTGTTTGTTTAGTCATTAGAGATCAACATAAAATAAATTATAAACCTTTTAATTCCTTCACCTATTATTATTTCGTCTTATAGATGGCCCTCTACCAAGTATATGACTGAAAAATGAAAACATGACAGAATAATACTTATTTACCTTATATCCTTGTGAAGATATGTGTCTCCTTTTTGTCTCGCAACTTTTGTTGCTCTGCATTAGATGTACTGCTATATATGAGTGTTGTCACAATGAAAGAAAATTAAACTTGTTTATGTTTGTTCATAAATATGTGTATTCTTAACTTATAAAACTAAAAATAATGGATTCTCATGTTTAGGATTGAATTATTCAAGCGCAAAAGTAGTAAATCAGAATAAATTATCTTACGGTACCAATTGAGCGTTAATAGTAATATTTTCTGGCAGAAGCAGCTGTTTTTGTTTAATAAGATCTTCTTTAGTAATTTTCTTAATAGGAACAGTTCCAAAAGGACAACCTTCATCTTTTAACCATATTTTAATGACCTGCTAGCTGTTGAGACACCTGTATTTTTCTTTATCCTAAATAGAGTATGTTTCATCTGTTCATCCAAATATTTATTGCATGTCAACAAAATCATATCCCTGAAAAATAATTGAAAGTAAAATGAAAAGAGTAGAGATATACCATAGGATGAAAATTATGATCCTTCAATGACAGGTGATCAAATGCAGGTTGTTCGTAGAAATCTACACAATTGTATAAATTCCCATATTTAGTCTGTAAACAAAAAAATACAAATTAAGTAACCTACGTTTTAGTATATAATTACACATCTTTCTATTGGGAACTTCTAAATACAATTCAATCTCATAGTAATAATGGTTAGTAGGTGATGACAGTTCTCCTTTCTTTTTCTTCTTTTTTCTTTTAATAGATATTTGACTTTGAAAAGTCAAAATACGTTTCTATGAAATCTATTATTATTATAAGCCTTTTGTCTATAGAATTCATGATTTCTAAATACACAAATATTTCAACAACCAAAAAAGGAAAAAGAACGTGAGTTTCATTTACTCAAATTTAGTTTGATATGGAAAACCTTCATGGACGCAAACCATGTGAGGGGGAATACTGTCATTTTTCAACAAAGGTGATATTATCAAGTAAAAAATCAACATTTTTTTACAAGATTTATGGATACAATAACTATTTTGAGCCGGATTAATCGGGCTCTAATGATTGATATGAGACACTGATTGGAAAAAAAAATACAGCAACTATTTCGAAACCCAAAACATGTACCTTTACTATTTTGATTGCTGGTTTATTAAGTAGTTTTAGTTGTTTTTCTATGTCGATATCCTCTAGTTTGGTTAGCTCTTTTACTCCTTGAGCACCATTATAATTCAGAAGAAAATAGAGCACCAACAAAGTTTGTCGAACGACTCTATGATGCATCCGGAAAAAGAATGTTTTGCAAATCAAACTTATTAATTAGGGCAGTGATACATACCATTCCATTTTGCCGGCATATTTGCCGCGCCATACGTGGCCTACGTGTGAAAATACTAAAATGTCCTCACTTACTCTAGCTCGCCATTCAGTCGCGCGAGTGGGATTGCAAATACACAAAAGCTGAGGTAGCGTGTGACATCATTTTTTTTCCAGTCACATTTGAACACTGTGAATGGATGTCCGTTCGGATCTGAACGAAAGAGGTCGCCGGAACCCCAACGATGGCGACCGTCAGTCTTCGTCTCCAACT
The DNA here is from genome assembly GCA_029990175.1 of Petunia secreta. Lineage (NCBI taxonomy): Eukaryota > Viridiplantae > Streptophyta > Magnoliopsida > Solanales > Solanaceae > Petunia > Petunia secreta. The sequence goes on along the minus strand of JARKIP010000059.1, from coordinate 4,593,156 downwards.
GCACATATCATATTTTTTCAGTCACATTTGAACATTGTGAATGGATTTTCAAATACACAAAAGCTGAGGTAGCGTGTGACATATTATCTTTTTTTCAGTCACATTTGAACGCTGTGAATGGATTTCCGTTCAGATCTGAACGAAAGAGGTCGCCGGAACCCCAACGATGGCGACCGTCAGTCTTCGTCTCCAACTGCACATATCATCTTTTTTCAGTCACATTTGAACATTGTGAATGGATTTCCGTTCAGATCTGAACGAAAGAGGTCGCCGGAATCCCAGCGATGGCGACCTTCAGTCTTCGTCTCTAACTGCCATTACCTCACAAAATCCTCTGAGCTACAAAAGTAATAACGGGTCCATTCTTTGAACATCGTCTAATCACAAGATTTTTTGTTCTTGCTGCGCTTGTTTGTACCAGAAACTTGTCTAGTTAGTGTATTATGTGGTGTAGTATTCCGTCGACAGATGTTCCTCCAAATACTCCACTCTTGACTAATATTGGTCTATGTTCCCCCGAATGTCATACGTTATTAATAAATTTTTGTTTTTATTTCCAATTACCATTGACGAATACAATTGAAGTCAAAAATCAGTCCATTAGACACGAACTAAATCAAAACCACAAATTAATAAGTATTGCATCAGGATTGAGCAGGTACGTTGTCTAGACACCTATTCATCCAAAGTAGAAGTAGGTGTTTCGTGTGAATCAACGACTTCTGCTTGACACCATCAAAGAGCGGATAAGTTAATGCGAAAGTTTCGATGTCAACAACACGTAGATGACTGTTAACTAACGGGTGCAATATTGCCATGAATTGCATTATAAATTCATGTGTCCAGCTCCGACTTCGCTTCAGAACTTAGAATCCATTAATTTGCCGCAGTTACCATCACTAATGGCAGGTCCTCTGGTTTTAACCACCGTACGTATATCGTCGTCCTCAACCAATAGGGTAATCAACGAAACCATTGTCGTATTAGTTCTAATTTGTTCATTCTGTCAACAGGAGCAACACAAACACATAATTGGACTATTTTTGGGCCACAGCTGATTAATTAGCAAATTGGGCCGCACCATCAATGAAGGCATGTGCTCGGCCCATGTAGAGTAAGCCCTCCAACACGTTTTCAGCGAGTCCCCAGGAGTTGGGTCGCATAATCTATTCCTGCACGTATGAATCCTGATAGGATTTCAACATTCCCACACTCGCTGTCGTTTAAGTTTAGCCAACGACATGTGTAAAATAAGGACAGTTGTTTAATCGAATTTTAGGTACTCTTTAATATTGAGCAGTTATCACATGTCCTGGTACTTCTTTATTAAACAAGATGGGTAGAACTTGTTTTTGTTAGTAGACAAGTTCTTTGCCCTTGCAACAATACAAATAACGGAAATGCATGAAATCAGCCCAGCGAATGCAAACTTGGTGTATTCTACATGGACAAAAAGGAGAAAGTCAATACTGCTACTAAGTACTAAGTACATTACAACTTCAGACTGGACAATTGTTAGACAAGTACAAGCGCACGATCAGTCCACGATGAAGTAAGTACTACATATATAGAGCCCAAAAAGGTGATACAAAGTATATATATCCCTAATAATCCAGACTAGAACTAAAGCTACCATCATCCGAACTTAAATCTGAATGACAAGGAGCTCCCATCTCAAAGTCAAACATCAGAAAGGTTAATTTCGTGGTTTCAACGTCAATGAGACATATATCACAATTGACAAATAATTCACGGCAGCCGTAAATATCTGTCATATATCCGTTCCAGTGTCCCGGCCCCTGAAAGTGACAACACCCAGTCTCTACGACTTTGCTGCAGTTTGCCGAACCAATCATCCTTTTGAGACGTCTTCTGCATTCAATCGTCTTATTTCTTCCGTCGAGCTCCTTCAATAGACTAAGCAGCACTTCCATCCCCGATTTGATGCTAATTTCATCTTCCCTATCAAACATCAGCAATGCAATCACGTAATTGTACTTTGCTTGGGCCACAACAGAATTATTAACGAATTGGGCCTCGCCCGAAGAATTATTAGCAACTTGGGCCATATAGTGTAACCCCTCCTTGTTACCCGGCAACAAAAAACATATGAGTCCCGAGAAGTAGGGTAGCATAATCAATTCCTTTGCTGCTCAGTCCATATAGAAATTCAAGATTTCCACGGTCGCAGCGTTGCAGTTTATCCATGATCTTCTCCAGAGGCAGGTATCGTTGAAATTGCCCTGTAAACACCAGCTTACGTGTAAGGTCGCACCTGAAATTGTAAAATGCATGCATGATAACGTCGTGGCAAGTACTAAGGTATAAAAAAGTGCATTAAAGAATCAACAAATCATTCTTGAACTCACACTAAGGTCAGATTTGAGATATCAGCAACAGAAGGGTCGGATTCCATAAATTTATGGATTATTGATTCTACAACTGTTGCTGGAAGGTCCAGTAGACACGGTTCTTGCTTCATTATGTTTGGACAAGTATACGAGAACAACAATTATTTTTTCAAAATGGAGGACGGAAACCCCAATATGGTTTGTGAAAGCTCCACTTGAACTTCATAGACGATGCATTGAAACCATACACAAAACATAAATACTACAACCCCAACTACCCTCATCAAAAGTCCAACTACACTGGATGCACTAAATACGTCAACTACCGCTTTAGAACGCGAAACGTCAACTCAAATGACTAAATGGAGGTCTGCAGCTATATTTTTGGAGGAGTACTATTACAAGTTTCACTTGAAATCAACTCAGTATAAATAAGGTAACCTTGTGCTGTGAAAGGTGTATGGGTGGCTAGTTAATGGTTATGATCAACAAGTAATACGATGACCAAGATTGGGTTTTTACATCTACTAACAAGAACCACCATACCCCTTAATGCTCATAGAATAATATGTTCTAGTGTTGGTAAAAAACATTGCTTTAGGACATTTTTCATCAAGAATATTCAAAATAATATTGCTAGTTCTGAATTTTTTAAACTTTTGTCATTAATAAAGAGAAACCGAAAAAAAAAACATTAGACCGGCTTCGAAAATTAACAGGATGTTATAAATTCATTTATTTGTGTGGATGACCACTACTCACCATTATTCAATTGTAACATATGGTTTAATACCCCACTTTCTCCTACTTAATTCCTCCCCACTAAGTGACCACTAATTTCTTATTAAGTCACTACTTAATTCTTGTAACCTTTGGGTTGATTTGTAACCTATGTATTTGTATCCTATAAATAGAGCTCATTTGGCTCTATGGAAGACAGACTTGAAACACTTTGAGAATACAAGTTCTACCTACTCCTCTCATATACTTTTGTATTGTTCTTACTTTACTATTAGTTTTACAACACAGGAGTTTTTTAAGTAAAATGACTTATGATTAGGGGATTCCCACTTTAATAATAATAATAATAATAAAGAAAGAAGCAAATATAATTTATTATAATAAATATATAATATGATGTCATAAAATATTCAAAAATATTTTGTTAAATGTAATTTGTATAGAGTAATTAATTTAATTACACTATTTAATTTTAAATACAAATTTTCAACGATTTCACCAATTTTATAGAGCCATTTAATAACAAAAATAAATGAAAAGTAAAAATAAAATATGTTCTGAATATTATGGCAGCACAAAAATATTTTTGATACAATTTTTCAATGATTTCTCAAATTTCATAGTAAAAATAATATTGCGACCGAAAATATAATAAAAGTAAAACAGAATATTTGAAAGAGTCGTTTACTAACAAAAATAAATGAAAAGTAAAAATAATATATGTTCTGAATATTATGGCACCACAAAAAAAATTTTAATACAATTTTTCAATGATTTCTCTAATTCTAAAATTGTGTCCGAAAATAAAGACTTTATTTAAAACAAATATTTGAATATAGGCCCCATTAAGATTTCAATAATTTAAACTAAAATAGTTAAAAGTGAGCCTATTTGAATATAGGCCCCATTAAGATTTCAATAATTTAAACTAAAATAGTTAAAAGTAGGCTTGGGCCCGCAGCGGCTGAGTGAGAGAGTGAGAGGCTGAGAGTGTGCAGTAATACGGACAAAATAGGACTCAAGGATGTTTCAGTCTTTTCACACAGTGGCCATGTCTGGTGCGGCAATACGTGCGGCAAATTAGAATGCTGTGGTTCTTTTCCGTATTAATTAACCCAAAATGAAAGCTCTTAGAAATAGATTGATTTGCTATGTGTACGAGACCTCTGCTACTATGAGGAAGGCTATTATACAATATATTAATTTAATGTAGTCTTCGGATGTATGACAGAATTTACAAAGATTTTCCTTTATAAAATGTTGATTGCTTGTTTATAAGTAAAATCCAAAATACTCCCTCCGTCCCAAATTAGTTGTCGCTTTAGGAGAAATGGTTTGTCCCAAATTAGTTGTCACTTTAGGATTTCAAGACTAAATTTACTAGTTCTTTCCAATTATACCCTTAATAATTAAAATAATTCTCAAAGAAAGTTAATAATCAAACATTAAATAAAATAAGGGTAACATAGTAAAATACGCACCCTATTTAATGATTTTCTTAATGGACGTGAAAAAGCTGAAGTCGACAACTAAAATGGGACGGAGGGAGTACCAATCTAAGCATAGATTTCAGCAGAATTAACTGAATCAACACAGATTTTTAGTTAATGAAGATTATGAACATATATACTTATATACACACACATACAGGAATTTGACTTCGAGAAGTTATTTAGATATTATAACCAAAAGTACGCAAAAAAATATTTTCATTATGAATGTTAACCAGTTTAAGAAAAAAAAAAAGTATGAGTGTAAAAAAAAAAAAGAAGATATATTCTCCTATGTACTGTTCTCCTTTTTAAAAAGAAAAAAAGAGTACAAAAGGTTTAGTCCATAGTTTTCTGTATTTCATATAATTTTTTTCTATTTAGATGTTCGTACTAGAAATTTAATATGTGTATACATCATCAGTGATGATAAAAATTAGTATTTTTTAATTTATTTTTTTACATAATATATTTTTTATAAAACATTATTACATTATTTTGAGCATATTTGTTATGGAGATGTAATTTTACAAAGACTGCACCGCTATAATGAACGTCATTATTATAGATGGAATGTTATATAAATGTAAAATATAAAATGATAAATCCGTTCTGGAGAAATTTAAGTCATACTTTTTCTTTACATTTTACGAGGGTAAATTTGAAACTTTATAAGGTCAATCTTTATTCTTAAACTCCGCGCAAAGTTAAAGTAATTCACATAAATTGGGACAGAGGGAGTACTTCATATATGAAACTTATATGTATAACTATATATAATTTAATTATGTCTAAAAATAACAAAGTATAAGTTTTTTCACCCTTAATCCTATCAGTTACATTCAACATCCCAACCTACTGTAATAATACTAGTACTACTGTTGTAAGTTCAAACTAACATATTTCAATAGTGTAGTATTTTAGTCAGTTTTAAATTCCAAATTCCTTTAATTTTAGTTTTTGCAGAAGTAACAAATTTATTGTAGAATGTCTTCGAGGACCATTTGCGTTTGTCTCATAAAATTTGTTCGGTTTCGAAGTTGATTAGCTTATGGGTTAGTGAGCAATTCATTAAGGCAAGAAGCTATAAAAGATGTGGGAGCAGAAACATACTTAAAAGAGTTAGTAATTGATAGTAGAAGTCTTATTTTGATTGGTAGACCGTCTACCCGCCCCGCACCCGCCCCGCACCCGCCCCGCACCGCCCCCGTTGCCATCCCTAGGTAGACGGGGGCTAATGGAAAGATCAAAACTTGTAAAATTCATCATCTACTTATCGTAATGCGCAGCTTGATTTCTACGAGCTATTCTCATGAAGTTCCTGTGGAAACCTTGCGTCATTCTCCTATAGACCATTCATGTTCCTTGGATTCACATTTCAATCTCCTTAAGGTATTGGACCAAACATCAATCAATAAAGATTTAGAACACATAGTATTGGAGGGAGAACCTTTGTTTCTCAATAACTTACAAACGTTTAATCTCAAGTGCTTTCCATTTGTGGTGCAAATCCTAAGAAGATCATCCAATCTAAATAAGCTAAAGATTCTTCAGGTATATATGAGTGCTGAGTAGTCTTCCTTTCTTGATGGTCTCATTCTTCTGCAGAGGCTTGAGAGACTGACTATATATGCAGCATTAATTTTTCGTTGCAAAACTACACTCTCTCAGGATATAGTCCTACCTAATCTCAAGCAATCGAAATTACGGTTTACTTTCTTGCCAAGGAAAGATATGGTTGTGCTGGCTAAGTTACCTAATCTCGAGGTGCTCTTAGCGAATGATGCATTCAATGGAGAATGTTGGAAAAATTAGCCCCACAAAGAAATGAAGATGTTTTCAAGTAAATGAAATATTTACGATTTGAGGAGAAAATTAGATCTCTGAAAAGGTGGCAAGCTGCACCAACTCATCCTGTATGGGTAACATAGCCTAGAGAAGATTCCCCAGAGTATTGGAGAAATACCAACACTACAATTACTCCAAATAAAACATTACAACTCTGCAACTATGACCGGTGCAAAGAAAATTCAAGAGAAGCAAGAAAGCTGGGGAAATTTGGGCTTCAAGTTCAAATTATCGAGTCATATGCTCAAATTTTCATCTTTGATTAGTAGCCAATCGTTGATATGATCATGTGATTGTTTTATCATTTTCCTGCTTATTTTTTTAAAAAAAGCGTAAACTTTGACATCTGTTAGTTAAACGATCAAAGGAGGAGGATTGTCCAAAGCTTATATGAGCCATGAGCCATTTGCCCAATATCCGGGCGTCCATCATACGGGCATTCATCACATGGACAACCTTATAAGCTTGGGGTGAGCCACCTTCCCTTTATATTTTACCGATGTGGGAGTTTTTCCACACACCGTCTGACTCAACATCAACTGTACTTTCAACCACCTTTTGGCATTTGAGGAAACTTTGAATAATAAAAGCAAGCTCTACTCTTGAGTTTATTTTTTTTTGTAATTAAATTTAAATTCTCGTCAGCTGTAAAGTAATGTAATGACCTAATAAACATCGAAGAACAGTATTTTAAAAAGGTCGGATGTAATTCAGTAATTGTAAACAATATCAGTATTATTTAAGTGATAATGAGCATGGTTGAACCATTCCCCTGATATCAATTATTTGAGCTGTTAATGCAAGATTTAACCCCTGTCCAGCATTACTTCTTCATGATGTATTGTCTTTAGTTCTTAAATTTCATGTGTTTCCCACCTTGCACATGCAATTTTTTATTTAAGTTGTATTTGACTAATTCTGTTCCTTTAGATTACTTAGAAACTTGGACATGTTGCAAGTGAGGGCACCATGAAGTTTCCTAATCCAATGGAGATTCCTTGAGAACATATGCAGAATCTAATCAAAATATAGTTGAAAGATATCAGATCTATAGTAATTTAGTGCAGGATGGCTTCATAAAACGGTAGATTAGTTCTATGCTGCTCGTCGATTGTATAAAAGGTCGACTGCCCTGATATAAGCTAAACCAAGTAGCCACAAAGCTATTGAGAAATAGGAAAGTGTTCGGATGCTATGAGGAAGCTCACAAGTTTTGCTAAAATAAAACTTCAGCCAACTTGAAGGCTGTGGCTGAAATGATTGTTGAAGTTGCCAGTAGAACTACAAAGCCAGGTATATTACCTACTTTGTTTTTCCATTACGGTTGCCTTTGCAAATTGTCCATACAAGTGTCCAGCTTAAAATCTCAAAAATGATTTGTGTTTTTTCCTTTCTTAATGCTCCATTGACAAAATGAGGTCCATCACTCATATTATGTGCTAGTTACTTAGTTTATGCAGGCTGTTTCTCATTGTTTGAGTAGTTTATACTTTTATGCTTAGTTCTCTAATAGTCAAGAGTTAGTTGGTAATTGAAGACGGTTCTATTTTACGTTTTTTCTCTTATTATAAATTCCTTTTGACCTCAGCCCTGTACCAAGTTATGTTTTCTAACTGATCTAATGCAAAGTGTTTGTAGATTCTTTAAGTCTGATTCACTTGGTACAATGTTAAATTGAAGTGTAATGGTGCTAGAAATAAGATCTGCAAATGTTAAAGACTCATGGTTGACAATTTGAAACAGATCATCAAGTGTTTAGTCAGACCATGCCTATGAACCCATGGATTCCTGTTAAGCACACTTTTAACCAATCAACTCAAAATACTCATCGAACAAGAAAAGATGGTCTGCAATGAGGGACACAAGCAGCCAAATCCTCAAGGACAGAAAATGCTACAAGAATGTTGAAAACAAAACAAGAAAAGGAAAATACATAACAAATTAACAATAGAGGCACAATTATTGATATCTGTTGCTGCAACGAAAGTTGTGCTCTTTCAGATCAGTTCATCTTCCTGCAATTCTTCCTGATCTCCCCACCGGAGCCTGTCAAAGGAGAAATATTCCCCATCTTAACCATAGACTGGGAAAATTGCTGTAAGAAAAGCTCATTGTTTTCTGCATATTGTTTCACCAAGGCTAACGATGCTTGATTCTTAGTAACAAGAACTTGGTCGGAGTTAAGCAATCCCTTTGAAGCCAACAAAAGTTTGAAGTAGCTATTATCAAATTTTGTAGGGGAGACAAAGTCCAAGAAGAACAGGTTTTGGTCACCACCAGATCTTGGACACCTATTGCGCAATTGGGAAGCATATGATTGATCCAGAGTAGAGTCTGGTTGACTATTTCCTGACTGGTTATAGAGCCTTTGTCTGAAGCTGGTACATCTTGAATTTCCAATTGTATGGCTCCCTACAGAACATTTTTACCGTTATTAACTATGGTTTCACATGTGACAATTAGTCTGTCTAAAAATCAAGCAGTGCCAAATTAAGGGGAAAAGAAAAGACTATCCTTTACCAGATAAAGCGACAAGGTCAACAAGATCAAGCCCTTTCCTCTGGAATTTTGCAAGAATGGTGTTAAACGTGTTGTTTGGAGCAGGAATGTCATTGTTGGAGCTACTTAAACTGGCACTTCTGGAGTCTTTTCTTCCCAATGTAACCTCCCAGCTTGGTCCACCAGACTGTAAAAACAAAGTAAAGTTAACTTAAGCTCCATTTTATTGAATTTCCTGGTGAGGTACTGTGATCAGCTTTTATGTGGATCTACTTACTAAAACAGTGGAATCTCTAGCAGCAAGCGCCAAGATATCAGCGCAAGATACAGTTTGAGGGCATTCCTTCTCTAGTGCAGATTTGATCTCATCAAGAACTTCAAATCCACGAGCTGAATTCCTGTTGGGGTTTGCTCCTTTCTCACTTACTATACCTTTGCTGCTATCCAAAAGCAAAGATGCATCGCATCCCTACATGACATAGTGAAACAATAGCTCGCCATCAGCTTTTACATCTATATTGATATACAAACCTGATAAGCTAATTAAGAAGCTCAATGGCACAAAGCCAGAGAAGTAAAATGGCTCTTTATTTTGAGTATACTCTTAGTGCAAAGGTAATTTGCAGCATGTGTATTTTGTTGTACATGTACAACGGACTCTACCAAAGGAGTTGTTAAAGCCCAGTCCAAATGTTGTCATCAAAGGATTCACATGCATTTGAGAAGTTCAGCATTGCTATACCAGTGGCATAAATTAAAGGAGATACGATTCTACCTGGACAAAGCAGTCGTGGAAATGGAGCCTCAGCAACGAAGCAGCCATTCGAGCTTCTTTTGCAACAGCGTTGGCAACAACTGACTTAACGATTTCTTGTGCTTTTGGGCATGATTTGTAATAATATTGTGGGTACAGGTAACCACCATTTTGCTTATTAGAGAAACAAATTGGTGCAAAGGCAAGGAGAGCTATGAGAAAGAAGAAGCTTATGGATTGAACCATCTTGAAGTTGAGTCAAGTTTAAAGGACTTGGTATAGAAGAAATTGCAATCTAGTTTGCTGTGATGAAATTGATAAGGAGTTCACGAGTATATATAGTGTGTTCAATGAAAGAAGAGATGCAAAGGACATGCAAATAGATGGGAGTTGGTAGCTTTTTAGTTAAGATATAACTATAATTCTGCATGATTTTGCCAAGCGAAGAAGACTTGTGCTCTACAAGCAAATGAATATAATTGATTAGGTCCATGATAGACAAAAGACAGTAACAACTCCGTAAATTTTTCAACATTAACTCATTTGTAATGCAAGACAGGAAGCTGATTACGACTGCTTATCTTACTACTTGTTGACTTAGTTATTTTTCGAACCTTTGTAAAGTTGATGAGGTCCACTTCTAAAGAACAAAACAAATGGATATTGAAATGAAACAATCAGGCTTCTTAAACAAATAATTCCTGGGAGACAATTGTCAAAGTTCATCTATATAGTTAATCGATTTATGCACAAATAATAGCCTTGTCCTCCCATAATCAAAATCAGGCTTATTTTTGCTGTGGGAAAATCTTTAATGATTAAAATAAGCATGAGAGAATGACTTGATCTTAGTCAACAATACACACCTTGATTGCTCAAGGGATTGTGGAGAAATTCATGAAATATATATTAACAAAAGAGTTTATACAATTAGCAGCACCTGCTTTGTTGACAAAAGAGGACCTCAACATTATTTGACCTAATTACTCCATGTCCTATTTCACAGCTTAGTTCTTACAATTTCACGTAATTTGAATAACACATAGTACTCTATGAAATATTCAACTTTTCGCAAATTTTTTATTGTATTAAATCCACTGAATGAGTTTGCTTCTAAACCTATCAAAGTTGGAAATGTTAAACATGTCGTCGAAAGTCAGATTTGTCAAAGACAATGAATGATAAAAATAATCTGGTAAAAAGAGTTAGGAGAACTGCCTGCTACAGTTTCAATCATGAACATAATAATTTTTATGTTTCATTGATGCGAAAACTCTTCTTCACTATTTCATCCTTCTGTCGTCTGATAAACTTGCAAGAGAGCAGCTAAACATTAGTAATCTTTGAAAAGCCCAAACTTAAGTTTGTCTCTGATAAACTTGTCGTCTGATTAACTTGCAAGATGCAAACGTGATTTCTAAGCTTTGAAAAGTCCAAATTTGCTCTTAGGGATCGTTTGGTGTGAGGACAAGTTGTACTAGAATTATTTAGTTACTTTTGTATAACCTGATGTGGGCTTAATTTAAGATGTTTTAGTATTAAGTTGTGTTCGATTTGAGGAAGGAAGATTAATTAGTAATCAAAGAGATAATTTTAGATAGAACAATCTTAATTTTGAGAAACAAGCTGCTTGTAGTTTCATCCGTCTTTATAGTATTTGTTTTCGGATGATTTCTGGATGATCAATTCATCTTATACATTGCTTATTTATATAGATACAACAGAGACTCATTGTTATCTATCTCTTCCACTTCTCAAGACACTCTTTCACTTCCCTATAACTCTCTTTGTCTTCCGTAGAACACTTTGTATACTGTAGGTAGATTAATTAATATTGAAGGAACCAAGACTAACTACTCTTCACGCTACCAAAACAATACATTTAATTTTAAACATCTCCCTTAACGTGTTGTTTTTTTACTCCCAAAAGCTCACGGAATTTTAGAAATTTCTCCTTGGGAAGTGCCTTGGTAAAAATATTAGCAACTTGGTCCTCGGACTTGCAAAACTTTGGTTCAATCTCTCATGCTTCAACTTTTTCTCTGATATAAAGTGAAACTTCACTGCTATATGTTTTGTTCTGCCGCTGTAAATTGGATTTTTAGCCATTGCTATGGCTGAGTTGTTGTCACAAAACAACTTTGTTGCATTGTCTTACTTTTCACCAATATCTTTCAAAATTCTTCTAAGCCAGATTGCTTGAGAAGTTGCCATTGCAGCTGAAATATATTCAGCTTCCGCTGACGATTGTGCCACGGTTTCTTACTTCTTTGATTGGCAATAAAATGCACCAGAACCACGTGAACACACAAAACCTATTGCGCTTTTCATATCATCTTTTGAACCTGCTCAATCGCTATCACAAAAGCCAATCTAAGTCAATTCTTCACCCTTGAAATAATTGATGCCACAAGCCAAGGTTCATTTTATATAACGGAGAACTCGTTTGGCAGCTCCAAGGTGAATATGGCTTGGACTTTTCATAAATCTTGACAATAGGCTAGTAGCAAACATAATTTCCGGCCTCGTAGCCGTAAGATACATCAAACTACCAACAATACTTCTAAAAAGAGTGCTGTCTACTTTTCTTCCACCATCATTTTTCATTAACTTCTCATTTGAAGCAAGTGGTGTTGGCACCGTTTTTTACCCAAATATGTTAAAACTTTTTAAGCATTGTTTCTGCATAGCTTTTCTGAAAACAAATACTCTATCATCCTCTTGAAAAAACTCAAAACCAAGAAAATGATGTAACAAACCCAAATCACTCATTTCATATATTTTCGTCATGTCTTTTTTTAACTCAGTAACTGCAGCCTTATTGTTACCAGTAAAAGTCAGATCATCAACATAAATTGCAATTTGCAAAAATAGAATAGAGTTACCTTGCTTTTTTACATAAAGAGTAGGCTCACTTTTGCTTTTGACAAATCCACTTTGAAAAAAATTAATTGTCAATTTGACCGTACCATTGGCGGGTGCTTCTTTCAACCTGTACAACGCCTTCTTGAACGTGTACACTTTATTTTCTCCTCTCTTTACAAAACCATCAGGTTGATGAACATAAATGTCTTCTTCAAATTCTTCATCCAATACGCCCAGAATATTAATAAATTCTAGAACCAAAAGTATATTATGGATTATACCAATTTGTTGAAATTTATCTTTCTATACTCTCAGGATATTAAATCGAGCAGGCTCTGATACCAGTATGTTGAATTTGAGGAAAGAAGATTAGTAATCAAAGAGATAATTTTAGATGGAACAGTTTTAATTTTGGGAAACAAGCTACTTGTAGTTTCAACAGTCTTTATATTTATTTTTGGATGATTTCTGGATGATCAATTCTTCTCATACATTATTTGTTTATATAGATACAATGGTGTCTCATTGTTATCTATCTCTTCCACTTCTCAAAACACTCTTTCACTTCTCTAGAACTCTCTCTTTGTCTTCCCTAGAACACTTTGGGGAACCGAGACTAGCTACTTTCACACTACCAAGACAATACATTTAATTTTAACAAGTTGCTCTGATTTTTACTGTCTTTTGATGTGCTTTTGAGTGTTAATGTAGACGACTAAGCTGAATTATTTATTGTGTTGATGAAAGGAGGCTACATAATTTACTTGGAGAGCTAAAAGGAGTTCCGAAGACTAAATTTTACAAAGTATGGGATTTAACATTTGCCTTCCAAAGCAGAGCAAAAGGGGTGAAGGAATTAATGAAGTTTTGGTGGAGCAATTGTATCAATTAGATGGAAACGGTGACAAAATGGCTTTGTGGATCAACATGCTGCTCACAATGTGTTCCTGAATCCAAACAGAAACTGGAGATGGGCTTGCTGGCAATGTACACTTGAGTTAGGAAAAACATTTGATGGCTTCATAAAAGGTTAGATTAAAATTAGGATGCTCTTTGTTGGTTTAAAGACTGCACATTTCCCTAAGAAAGTAGCAATGAAGCTATTAAGTAAAAGGATAAACAGTTGTAATGCTATGAGGATAAAGAGTTGTAATGCTATGAGGATTGAGTAATATCTACTACTTCTGCTAAAGGAGATTTCTTCAGCAAAGGGTCAACTGCCAACTCGATGGATAGAAGATAGATGAAGAAGCTGCAAATATAATACAGCGATAGAAGCAAATTTTTTTGTTGGGACTTACTTTTTCTTTCCCTTCATGATAGCCTTTACATTGTGTCCACAAAAGAAATGATCCATGCTTAAGCATTGCTAAATTAACTTTATGTCCTTTTCGTTGCTTAAACGCTTCATGTATTAACCTAAATATGATTAGGTCAATCAATCGAATTTGTAATGCATTTATAAGCAATATGCCGTATCAAAGTCACTAACTAAATCAAGGAAATAAACAAGGACGAAATATGAGCAATAATAGAGAAGTAGAGCTTTTAGTATGTATTTCTGAATGCTATTACAAGGAAAGTTAAGGGCTATTTATAGTCTATTGAGTACAAAGGTAATCAATGTATTAGCTGCCCACTTTCCCACGCCTTGATCTGATCGTGGTCTGCCTCATGATTTCCCCCATTAAATGCTGAGTTAATGGGCGTCCGTTATGATATTAAACTCATGCTGATATGTAACCGCTTTCCCAAGGTCTAAGTTACTTACCCAAGTTACTTGCCTCGGGGAAGTGATTCCTTCGCTACTCGAGGTTCAATCTTCTCGAGGTGTGCCTTGACCTTCGACCTCGGGGACTTGTCTCGAAAGTCAAGCCTCTTGTTTCTCGAACATGCCACATGTTTCGCCATAAACATATCTAGAACTATGTATCCGAGGTGCCACGTACACTACTAAAATAACTGGGATTTACGACCGCCGGTTTTCGGTCGAACCACTATTTCGACTGATTTTCGGTCGAACAATTTTTTTTTTTTTTTTTTAAAAAGCCTTCGACCGAATCGGAACACCCGAAAGAATAATCAGTAGAACCCCCTTTCCCCATTTCTATCTTCTTCCCCAAAACACTTAAACTCTCTCTAAACCCCCCTCCCCCCTCCCCTCCCCTCCCCCCAACCTCTATACCCGAAAACCACCATAACCCACCCCCAAATTCAAAAATCAAACACATTCACCCTCCTAAATACTACATATAACAAGAAATTCAAGGTAAATTCTTAGTTTTAGTGTTATTTTAATTATTTTCTAAAACCTAAACCCTAACTATTTAACTCAATTTTTTTGTAGTTCTTGAGCATATAACTAGTGGGGGATCATAATTAGGTGCTATTGGAGCACAAATCAACCTCGAGGTAAGTTTTTTAATTTTTTTTATATAATCCGAATTTAATTATTTTTTTAATTTTTTTTAATTCGGCCTATAATGTTGCATAGGTAGTTAATTATTAGTAAATTTATTTATTGTAGTTATTGTTGATGTCGAAGAACTTGTTTGGTGTTGTTAGCTCTTATAAAGTTAGGTTTGTGTTGTTTGGGATTGTTGTAGTTGTTGGGGATTGTTGGAATTGTTTGGTAGTGGTGTTTGGAATGTGTTGTTGCTTTGGTATTGTTGAAAAGATGAACATGTTATGCTTAAAACAAATAAGTTTTTGTTGGTTTGAATTGCTTTGATAATAGTAATTAATAGGGTGTTATAAGAAAATATTGTTTGTTTGGGGCATTTCATCAAACAAGTTGCGAGCATTAACAAACCCGACCACATTAATCTTGCTATAGTGATTACAAAGAAGTGACAAGCTAAGATAAAAAATTTATTGCGTTAGGCAAAGCATGACATAAAACTTTATAATTTAGTAATTAAAAATTGATAATCTTATATTTAAAAAAATCATACATATTGTTTCTCAATCTTGCAATGTTTGTATAGATATGGACATTAATAGACGTCGTTTGTGGATGGATAATAGAAATTTTTCCGAGCGGCGGGGGTTGAGGCCTTCGTTTGTAGTGGGTGTTATGGAATTTCTTGATATAGCCCGCACAACAGACGATTATTTAAGGCATGGCAAAATTAAGTGTCCATGTGAAAAATGCAAATGCGTAAAGACACAAGATTTGGAGAATATAGAGGTACATCTTTATAAGAAGGGGTTTATGCCAAATTACTACGTTTGGTATAATCATGGAGAGCCGTGGGATTTGCAGGAGCACCTTCAGAATCTAGAAAATATTCATGGCGGTATGAGTTCTCCGGTTGTGGAACCAGACCTTAATAATTATAGAATGGAGGATATGGTACATGATGCTTTTGGGATGTACCCGACTAATGATCCCCTTTGGCCGGATACATCACAGCCAAACATTGAGCACATTCCCAATGCTGAGACAAATCAATTCAATAAACGGTTGGAGGAAGCAAGTCGTCCATTGTATGAGGGCTCGGTGCATTCCCAGTTGTCGATTGCTGTTAGATTGCTAAGTATCAAATCTGATTTTAGTATTTCTCAAGCTGCCATGGATTCCATCATTGGCCTTATGAATGAACTCCATCCGACTAAGATGGCCTTACCAACTAATTATTACTACACTAAGAAATTGGTTTCCTCGTTAGGCCTTTCTGCCGAGAAGATTCATTGTTGTGTTAATGGTTGCATGTTGTATTATAAGGATGATGCAGACCTCGTGACATGTAGATTTTGTAAGGAGCCTCGATACAAGCCTGAGCAAAATCCTAAAAAGAAGCCGAAGCCTGTTAAGTCGATGCATTACTTGCCCCTTATACCCCAGTTAAAGATGTTGTATGCTTCGATGAGTTCTGCTCCTCACATGAGATGGCATCATGACCGTACCAAGCAGCCGGGTATTCTATCCCATCCGTCTGATGGTGAGGCATGGAAACACTTTGATCAAGTGTATCCGGCATTTCCTAGTGAGCCAAGGAATGTAAGGTTGGGTCTATGTTCTGATGGGTTCACCCCTTTTGATATCTCATCTACGCCCTACTCTTGTTGGCCCGTATTTGTCACTCCTTACAACCTGCCTCCCGGAATGTGCATGACCGGGCCTTATCTGTTTTTGAATTGTATAATACCAGGTCCATATAACCCGAAAGCCTCTATTGATGTATATTTGCAGCCTTTGCTTGATGAGTTGCAGATACTTTGGCATGAAGGAGTTGAAACCTATGATATATCAACGAAACAGAACTTCCAAATGCGTGCTTCTTTGATGTGGACTATAAATGACTTTCCAGCTTATGGGATGTTGTCTGGGTGGTCCACTGCAGGTAAGCACTCTTGCCCTTACTGTATGGAAGATACAAAAGCCTTCACTTTGAAATATGGAGGTAAATGCACATGGTTCGATTATTGCCGTCGATTCTTGCCAATGGAACATCCTTTTAGGAATAACACTAGTGCATTTATGAAGAATCAGGTTGGTTTGGAGGAGCCTCCACGAAGGTTATCAGGCATAGAGATATGGGATAGGGTTAAGGAGCTTCCTAAGGTAACTGAAGAACTGCCATCTAAAGCACCTGGTTATGGGGTTGAACATAATTGGACTAAACAGAGCATTTTCTGGGAGTTGCCTTACTGGAAGGATAATCTTCTTCGCCATAATATGGATCCAATGCATATTGAGAAGAATTTTTTCGAGGCTATCCTTAAATCTGTGATGGATGTCCGGAACAAGACAAAGGACAACTTGAAGGCACGGTTGGACCTACAACTATTATGTAGGCGACCTGAGTTACAGGTAATCCACGAAGGCAACAACATTTTCCTGCCAAAGGCTTGTCATACATTCGATGAGGATGAGAGAAGAATGATTTGTGAGTGGGTGAGTAATTTGAGGATGTCTGATGGATATGCGTCAAACCTAGAAAGGTGTGTTGATATGACTGGCGGAAAGCTGCATCACATGAAAAGCCACGACTGTCACATATTCATGGAAAACTTGCTCCCAATTGCATTCAATGGCTTGCTTGATAAAGTTTTGAAACCATTAACAGAGACAAGCCTATTTTTTAAAGAGCTTTGCAGTAAGACATTGAAGGAAGAGAATCTTAACTTATTGGAACAGAACTTTCCTGTAGTCGCCACTAAGCTGACAAAGATCTTTCCCCCCGGGTTCTTTAATGTGATGGAGCATCTTCCGATTCACCTCGCTGAAGAGGCTCGGTTAGGAGGCCCGGTGCACTGTAGATGGATGTACCCTTTCGAGAGGTAAGCTTCCATATCTTTGCCAGCAACTTTTATTTTTTTAATAAAGCCAACGTAATTCCACTAACACAATAATTATTGCAGGATTATTGGTAAGTGTAAGCGGGACGTGAAAAACAGGAACCAAATCGAGGGGTCAATATGCGAGGCATATCTGGCTAGAGAAACTTCTCATTTTTGCTCATACTACTTCGACAAGGATGTTCCATGTTTGCGCACTAGGCCGGATCGGCATGATGTGGGAGATAATAGTGATCCCAATTACCCAGCATTCTCTGTATTCAATCAACCCGGCAGGGGAAATACAACGTCTGAAGTATATCAGTTCAATGAACTGGACAGGAAGGTAGCTACAACACATGTGCTGTTGAATTGTCTCGAGGTCACGCTGATCTACGCTCAATCTTACACCATTAATAGTGAAGGGCGGTCGTCAAAGTATAATACCCCATGTGAGTCGGGGTCGATTTCCCAAGGGAACTAGCACGTCAAGTGAGAGAGTTGCAAATAGATATTCAAATGAGGTTTAGTATTGAGTCCTAGAAGTATGATTTTTTTGATTAAAACTATGATTAATTCTAAAGTGTAAGCAATTAAACGAGTAAGTTGTTCGATATTACTAGACTAGGGGTGCAACCAACTAATAGTGATTTCCAACCAACGGGTGTCTTTACTTCACTTTCCCAACACAAGTATAATTATGATCGAGCATTCCAATCGTGATCTCTAGAATCCTTCCGGCCTAAGAGAGATCTTTCACAACCCGCTCGTCAAAGCGTTAGTTGAATGCTTGAAGCACTACTCAATGACCCGAGGAAAGGAGACCTCTTCCGAGCGTAACTCCTTTTAGATGAGTTAGTCTATATGAATAGCCTATCAACTCAAATCCTCGCCAACTCCACTATTCTACACTAGTTAATCTCTTCCGAGTCTTTAACTAGCAATGTAGACAAGAAATCCCAAATATCATGAATTTTGGGATTTTGATGTTATTGTAATGGGGAGTTGGATAATTGTTACTTGTGTTATAGTTAGTGAAATAGAACAACACCCATTAATTTTCTATCACAATAGCATAATTGCACTCCTAGTTCTGAGTTTAGCTACTCATAACTACGGTTTGAATCATAGTAATAAAGATGTAATGAAAAGATGAAATCATGTTGGACATAAGTTTGAATTGATATATGGAATCAAGATTCAAAGTTACAAGATTAGAAGCTTACAAAATGATGTTAAGTCTCCAACTTTACTCCCAAAATCGTCCAAAATATAGAGTAAATTGTAATGTAAGTGTTTTTGTAATAAAACCTCACTTTCCTATTTATACTCCTAAGAAAATTACACAAAAACTCTTCTTCCGTCCCAATTGTGCTGACCGCACAATATTGTGCTGGCTGATTGTGCTGACCGCACAATATTGTGCTGGCCGCACAATTCCTTGAAAACTTGAAGTAGTTGCTGCTTGTTTTTGCATTCTTGTGCTAAGCATTGTGCTGACCGCACAATATTGTGCTGACCACACAATTGGGTCTTTTTCAGCATTGTGCTATCGCACAATATTGTGCTGAGCATTGTGCTATCGCACAATATTGTGCTGAGCCGCACAAGTCCTTGAAAACTTGTTCCATTTCGCACAACTCCAACTTCGACTCGACTCGGCCTTCTTTTGTGTTCTTTCCGCTCAGTTTTTGGCCTCGAGCGTTTAAACTATGTAGCACCTGAAATCACGCAACATTACATAAGAATTAGTCGTGAAATAAGCTTAAAAACACATAAAGTTCCTATAAAGGAAGGCTCAAAGTCGGTAAAATGTCGACTTATCACACGCCTTATTACAAGTATGTTTTATTTTAACGGTACCGCCTAATATTCTCTTTTCATAAGTATTCTATCTAATGTGAAATTTCTTCGGCTCATAATGCAGTCACTTTGTTGCTGAATTTGGTGATGCGGCAGTTTACGAAAATTTTACAAATTGGTTTACAGAATTTGTAAGTGTTTAACAAAATATTAAATTTTTCTTATATTTAGATAAAAATATTAATTTACACAACTTCGTTGAATTTTTATATAGGTGAACAATCTGGTGAATGGCATCAACTTTGATTTTTTGTGACATATATGTCATGGCCCATTTTATAAATACAAAAGGATGAATACGTACTTCGTAAATGGGTACAAGTTTCATACAAAGCAGCAGTCGGAGGGTAAGAAAACATACAACTCTGGTGTGTCCGTGAAAGTAGGAACTGGTGACCAGAGGGCCGACTTTGAGTACTACGGTGTGATTGAGGAGATGTTAGAAATACAGTATAGTGTCGGTTGGCCTTATAAAAGATTGGTTCTTTTCCGGTGCAAGTGGTTTGATCCCAGTAACAGAGGTACGAGGGTAGACCCGTCTTCTAAGTTAGTTGAGGTTAATCACAGAAAGTCATATGGACACTATGATCCTTTCATCATTGCACAGAAAGTAAAGCAAGTGTGGTTTGTTCCTTACCCTCGGACAAAGAACACAACAAAATCAAAGGCCAAAGCCCATTGGTGGGCAGTTCTAAAAGGAAAACCGGTGGGATTAGTTGAAGTACCTAATCTGTTAGATGTTGCATACCAGAACGAGGTCTCAACCGTTCCATTGATAGCGGACAATGAACTAGCCGACCAGTTGCAACATATTGATGGCATATATGAGCAGTTAGATGCATATGTAGGTAGTCGAGGAAAAAACCCGGCTAATTTTGAAGAAGAAACTTCAAGGGCAAATGAGGATGATGAATATACAGATGGTGACGAGCCAACCGAGGAAGAATTTAACGATGAGGATGAGGAAGAAGAATTGGATGATGATGATGATTGACCTTATTTGTACTTTGATGTTTAGTTTTTTTAATTTGCTAGTTTAATGTACGTATAAACATAAGAAGATATATGTATTCTTATTTTGTGCAAGGAATGTGTTTATTTAATTGATGCCTCTTCGTGGTAAAATTGCTCAAATTATATAACATTACTATCATTAAAATACAAAAACACTAAGTAATTAATTACTCCAAATGAAAACGACAAGCTAGTATGTTACGTATTTACTTTTTCTTTCCTAAATTTCAACAGGTATGAAGAAATTTTTTAGAAGAAAGAAGGGAAATAAAAAGGTAGAAGAGACATCAGGTGAGCCGGCCGATGACACTCCTACTTCTCAGGTGCCGCATTCGCTTCCTACAGGAGCCCCTGCAGGATATGATCCAGATTTTTTCAGCCCCCCTGGCATGTCTCAGTTGCATCCTGGTTGGCGGCATGACTTCAGTAGTTATGACATGACTGAGACCCAGGCCGTTCCTACACAGGGCGATCCCGCACAGGGCGATCCCACACAGTCCCCTGCTAGAACTACTCAGTCTGGGTCGACTCAGCCGCCTTCAGACCCATCTAGCTCTACCGGCCCATCGGTCCAGCAGGAGATCATGTACTATGATCCGAGATCGCCCTATTACATCGGTGAACCTGGCATATGGGAAGGAGGGCGGTTGATTATTTATCCCGAGGGGGATAACAGGTAAGTATCTTATTTTTGAAGTTCTTATCTATTTAGTAATTAGTTAACGTTTAATTGTTAGTATTTCTATTAACGCTTCTGATTTTTATGTAGTTTTTTCCCCAACACTGATGCTACTCCGATACTGACGAGATGCATGAGATCTCAATGGAAAGAATCGTGGCCATCCTGGGGCATTGTGCCCCCTCAAGTAAAGCAGCGGATAATGCAGGCTTTTGAGGTGATAAATATGCATCAGGTTTCTTACTAATTGCGGTTTTTCTAATGATTATGTTTAAATAAAATGTTTTGATGAATATTCCAGGCTGAGTGTAAGTGGCATCCGGCTCTGGACTATAAAGTCCGTTCCAACTTCCCAAAGAAATGCGGTGAGTTATTCAAGAACGCAGTGTATGTTGCGCGTAAAAAAGGAAAAATGCCCGGCTTCCTCTATGATCATCAATGGAGAGAGCTGCAGCAATATAGGGAGACTCCCGAATTCTTGAAGAAGAGCGAACAAGGGAAGAAAGCGCGAGCATCAAGTAAGGGTGGATCGCTCCATACCGGTGGCTCAGTTACCGCTGCGACGCAGAAGATGCGATTGGTAAATTAATTTAATTTATATGAATTACTATAATAGTTTATTTTTTATCTAACTTGTTCTCTTCTTTAATTTGTAGGAAAAGAAAGAAAATCGGACAATTCCAATCCCTGAAATGCACAAGATTCGACATATCAAGAGTGATAAAAAGGGCGGAGAAGTCTGGGTCGAGCCCCGCGTAAAAGAGGCCTGGGTAAGTTATTAAATTCAAACTTTTTTCGCGCCAATCCTTCAACGTTTATACTTCATATTTGTACCGTTGATATATTTCTGTTTTACAGGAAAGAGCTACAAAGGTCGTTGAAGAGTGGACCTCGACTCAACAATCTGAATACGGAAGCAGTACCCCAGCATCCCTAACGCTCGAGCAAGAAACCAATTTATGGTTGGAGGTTAATGGAGGGGTGAAGAAGGGGTCCGCATATGGCCTTGCAACACTCTATTCATCTGGCAAGCATAAATCGAACTATTTGAGCTCGTGTGCTACTGCTCCTTCAAGCTCTGCTGATCCTGGGGAAATGTCTCGGGTGAAAGAGGAGATCGCAGAGCTGAAGAGACAAAATGAAGCTATGCGCTTAGCAAATGAGGCTCATCAAAGAGAAATGCATGAAATGATGCAAAAGCTCCTTAAGTGCCAAAAAAAAGGCAAAGGAAAGCGAAAGAGCGGACGTCGACACAGTTCGTCGTCTGAGTCTAATGCCGAGTCTAGTTCGAGTTCTAGCCAGTAGTAGTGATAGTTGAACCATAAACTGTTTGTTAAATTTATTTGATAATTGTAACACTATTACTGATGTTGAAAGACTTGTTTCTATTGTCTGGCTTTGTTAGCCTTGTTGAATATCGTTTATGAATGTGTTTTGTCTGGTTTTGCTGCGTGTTGCTGAATTTACAGGTGGTGTAGGGCTAATTGCAGATTTTATGTTGCAGGTTTTTATAGGTTTTCGACCGATTTTCGGTCGAAAAGTTGGTCAAAACAATTTACCAACCTTTCGACTGAAAGTCGGTCGAAAGGTCCTTCGACCGAAAGTCGGTCGATAGGCCTTCGACCGAGACCGACTTTCGAAAGTCGGTCGATAGGCCTTCGACCGAGACCGACTTTCAGTCGAAGAACTGATCACTTTAAAAAAATGTTCCATGTTCTTCGACCGAAAGTCGGTCGAAAGCCGGTCGACCTTTCGACCGACTTTCGGTCGAAGGCCTATTTCGACCTAATTTTATTCTACCACCTCAATCGGTCGAAGATCGGTCGACATATCGACCGTTGTCCGACCGATTTGACGGTCGAAAATGCCGGTTTTTCTAGTAGTGGTAAACAAGTGGTTTTTTCACCCAATACACTTCATCAGCAAAATGTGGTCAGATAGTCAACTTAATGTGCTGGTTGTTTAGTTTGTGCAGATTCTTTCTTATCGCGTTTGCAGTTGCTTATTCATGCAGAGTATTTTAATAATCAAGAATTCAAGATTCAAGAGTTAAATGGCCGGCCATTGAAGACTAATATTTGATATTACAATATATAGTCCCTTTTGTTTTATTATCCTTTAGACCTGATCTTTGTGCCAATTTATGTGTGTGTACTGTCCTAGTATAAATATCTGTAGCTTCCTCTGTATTGGTTTGTTTCACTTTGTCTAGTTTTAAGATGAAGTCTAGTGGCTACTAAAAAAAAGATCCACGAATGGTTTAGATTCATGCTTAACAAATCCGAACAGATTGTCAAGTATTTCGGACAGTATCCATGAACTCATCCATTCCTGTTTAGGACAGTTGTGAAAAAAGCAACCTAAAGTACTCAAACAGAAAATGTACGGTCTTTGAGGTGGGAACAAGCACTAAGATCCTCAAGGACGAATATTCAAGAAACTAGAAGTATGTAAAAGGATGTAAAAGATACATAACAAAATAACAATAAAGGGACATTTATTGACTTTGTTTCAGCAATGAAGTTGTGGTCTTTCAGATCAGTTCATCTTCCTGCAATTCTTCCTGATCTCTCCCTTGGAACCAGTCAAAGGAGAAATGTTCCCCATCTTAACCATAGATTTGGCAAACTGCTGGAAGAAAAGCTCACTGTTTTCTGCATATTGTTTCACCAAGGCTAATGATGCTTGATTCTTAGTAACAAGAACTTGGTCTGAGTTCAGCAATCCCTTTGAAGCCAACAAAAGTTTGAAGTAGCTATTATCAAATTTTGTAGGGGAGACAAAGTCCAAGAAGAATAGGTTCTGGTCACCACCAGATCTTGGACACCTATTGCGCAATTGGGAAGCATATGATTGATCCAGAGTAGAGTCTGGTTGACTGTTTCCTGACTGGTTATAGAGCCTTTGTCTGAAGCTGGTACATCTTGAATTTCCAATTGTATGGCTCCCTGTATAACATTTTTATCGTTATTAACTACGGTTTCACATGTGATAACTAGTCTGGCTAAAATTCAAAATGCCAAAATAAGGGAAAAAGAGAAGTCTATCCATTACCAGATAAAGCGACAAGGTCAACGAGATCAAGCCCTTGTCTCTTGAATTTTGTGAGAATGGTGTTAAATGTGTTGTTTGGAGCAGGAATGTTGTTGTTGGAGCTACTTAAACTGGCACTTCTGGAGTCTTTTCTTCCCAAAGGAACCTCCCAGCTTGGTCCACCAGACTGTACAAACAAAGTAAATTTATTTTAAGCTCCACTACTAAAAATTTCCAAGTGAGGTACTGCGATCAGCTTGATGTGGCTGAAACTTACCAAAACAGTAGAATCTCTTGCAGAAAGTGCCAAGATATCAGCACAAGATACGGTTTGAGGGCATTCCTTCTCTAGTGCAGATTTAATCTCATCAAGGACTTCAAATCCACGAGCTGAATTCCTGTTGGGGTTTGATCCTTTCTCACTTACTATACCTTTGCTGCTATCCAGAAGCAAAGATGCATCACATCCCTACATGACATAGAGAAACAATAGCTAGCCATCAGTTTTTGCATCACTATCGACATAGACATACACTTCCTGATAAAGCCAGAACTAAATAAAATGGTGCTTAATATTGTATCTCACTGCAAAAGTTAATTTTAGCATGTGTATTATTGCATGCTAGTCACATATGTACATGTACGTTTAAAGTATATAGGCAAGGGACTCAACCAAAGGAGTTTGAGCCCTGTCCAGATGTTGTCATCAAAGAATTCGTGTGCATATGAGAAATTTAGCAATGTTAAACCTAGTGGTACAAAGGAGATGTGTTTTACCTTGACAAAGCAGTCATGGAAATGGAGCCTCAGCAACGAAGCAGCCATTCGAGCTTCTTTTGCAACAGCCTTGGCAACAACGGACTTAACGATTTCTTGTGCTTTTGGGCATGATTTGTAATAATATTGTGGGTATAGGTAACCACCATTTTGCTTATTAGAGAAACAAATTGGTGCGAAGGCAAGGAGAGCTATGAGAAAGAAGAAGCTTATGGATTGAACCATCTTGAAGTTGAGTCAACTTCAAAGGACTTGGTATTGAAGAAATTTCAGTGTTGAAGAAGGCTAGTTTTCTGTGATGAAATTGGCAAGGAGTTCACGAGTATATATAGTGTGTTCACTGAAAGAATAGATGCAAAGGACATGCAAGTAGATGGAGTTGGTAGCTTTTTATTTAAGATATAGTAACTACAATTCTTCCTGATTTTACCAATAGAAAGCAGACTTGTGTGCTACAAGTAAATCATAAATTGATCTGGTCCATGATAGACAAAAGAGACTCACCAGCTACGTAGAAATTTGCAACATTAACTATTTATTATGCAATACAGGAGGTTGATTAAGACTCTTTATCTTACTACTTGTTGACTTCGTTATATTTTGAAACTTTATAAAATTGCTGAGGTCCAGCAGGAGATCGTTATGAAAGGAATCAAAGCTTCTTAAACAATTTTTGTTTGGAGACAATTGTCAAAGTTCATCAATAGTTAATCGGTTTAGTCCTCCCCTAACGAAATCAGACAGAAAAAATCTTAATGAAGTTTAAGGTGATAGAATGACTTGATCTAGTCAACCAGGCATGAAGCATAAAGTAACAAAAGAGGTTAATATATTTAGCGGGGACAGAGCCGCACCTGCTTTGTTGACAAAAGAGGGCATCCGTTTTATTCGAGGGAGATTTAGTTTTGTACTTAGTTCTTTACAATTGTGATTTTAGTGATGTGACATTTTCACAACAGATTATTGAGAAAATAATATAGGATATTTACAAAAATAACATTAGAAATCTCTTGTAGGGCTATTTACTTCTACAAATTGTAAAAGGACGCAGGAGACCATCTCCTCCTATTTTTGACTTGGTTAATCCAGGTCCTATTAACGCGAGGGCTTTCATGTTTATGTGTTTATGCGTGCGTTGGAAATATTCTCAAGCATATCGCATCCTTTTGTTTCTCCTCTTTTCAATTTTAGGCACGTAAAAGTGTGGAACTTAATTTCATTTATAACTTGAGAACAGCTAGTATGTACAATTCAATGTAAGCTAATTATACTAAAATATCCGGCTTTTTCGACCGCCGAATTTCGACCGAAAGTCGGTCGAACCACTATTTCGACCGACATTCGGTCAAAGAAAATTTTTTTTTTTTTAAAAAGGCTTCGACCGAAAATCGGTCGAAAGGGCGGTCGAAACCCCCGAAATAAATCACGGCAGAAACCCCTTTCCCCATTTCATCTTCTTCCCCAAACATACATATACTCTCTCTACCCCCCCTCCCCCCAACCTCTATACCCGAAAACCACCATAACCCACCCCTAAATTCAAAAAAAAAAATCACATTCTACCCTCCTAAACACTACATATAACAACAAATTCAAGGTAAATTCTTAGTTTTAGTGTTATTTTAATTATTTTCTAAAACTAAAATCCTAACTTTTTAACTCAATTTTTCTGTAGTTCTTAAGCATATAACTAGTGGGGAATCATAATTAAGTGCTATTGGAGCACAAATCAACCTTGAGGTAAGCTTTTTTTTTTTATATATTTTTTTTAATTTTTTTTTAATTTCGGCCTATAATGTTACATAGGTAGTTAATTATTAGTAAATTAGTTTATTGTAGTTATTGTTGATGTGGAAGAACTTGTTTGATGTTGTTAGCTCTTATAAAGTTAGGTTTGTGTTGTTTGGGATTGTTGAAATTGTTTGGTAGTGGTGTTTGGAATGTGTTGTTGCTTTGGTATTGTTGAAAAGATGAATATGTTTCTATAAAGTCCGGCTCTGGACTATAAAGTCCGTTCCAACTTCCCAAAGAAATGCGGTGAGTTATTCAAGAATGCAATGTATAATGCGCGTAAAAAAGGAAAAATACCCGACTTCCTCTATGATCATCAATGGAAAGATCTGCAACAATATTGGCAGACTCCCGAATTCTTGAAGAAGAGCGAACAAGGGAAGAAGGCGCGAGCATCAAGTAAGGGTGGATCGCTCCATACCGGTGGCTCAGTTAGCGCTGCGACGCAGAAGATGCGATTGGTAAAGTAATTTAATTTATATGAATTACTATAATCGTTTATTTTTTATCTAACTTGTTCTCTTCTTTAATTTGTAGGAAAAGAAAGAAAAACGGACAATTCCAATACCTGAAATGCACAAGATCCGACATATCAAGAATGATAAAAAGGGCGGAGAAGTCTGGGTCGAGCCCCGCGCAAAAGAGGCATGGGTAAGTTATGAAATTCAAACTTTTTTCGCGCCAATCCTTCAACGTTTATACTTCATATTTGTACCGTTGATATATTTCTGTTTTTTCAGGAAAGAGCTACAAAGGTCGTTGAAGAGTGGACCTCGACTCAACAATCTGAATGCGGAAGCAGTACCCCAGCTCCCCTAACGCTCGAGCAAGAAACCAATTTATGGTCCCGCTTGATAAGACGTGCCTTGCACCATTCACGGATTTACGACCCCGCCCGTCGTTATTTTGGCAAAAAGAGGGATGCAACACGAGGACTTCCCGGAGGGTCACCCATTCCAGTACTACTCTCGCCCAAGCACGGTTAACTTCAAGAGGGATGCAACACGAGGACTTCCCGGAGGGTCACCCATTCCAGTACTACTCTCGCCCAAGCACGCTTAGCTTCGGAGTTCTGATGGGATCCGGTGCGTTAGTGCTGGTATGATCGCATCCGTCATTCTTTGCGCTCTAACTTCTCTTATCCGTTCCGTGCGCCCGCTAATCTTTTAAACCTTTAAACCGTCATAACTTTCTAATCTTTTAAACCTTTAAACCGTCATAACTTTACGCTCGTTTATCCGTTTCATGCGATTCTTTTTTTCAATTCGAGTATTTTTTCAAGATCTACCTCCACAAGCTTTCAAGCTCTGCTGATCCTGAGGAAATGGCTCGGGTGAAAAAGGAGATCGCAGAGCTCAAGAGACAAAATGAAGCTATGCCCATAGCAAATGAGGCTCATCAAAGACAAACGCAAGAAATGTTGCAAAAGCTCCTTAAGCGCAGAAAAAAATCCAAAGGAAAGCAAAAGAGCAGATGTCGACACAATTCGTCGTCTGAGTCTGATGCCGAGTCTAGTTCGGGTTCTAGCCAGTAGTGATAGTTAAACCATAAAATGTGTGTTAAGTTTATTTGATAATTATAACACTATTACTGATGTTGATCGACTTGTTTCTATTGTTTGGCTTGTTAGCCTTGTTGTTGAATATCATTTATGAATCTGTTTTGGCTGGTTTTGCTGCATGTTCTGGGTGTTGCTGAATTTACAGGTGGTGTAGGGCTAATTGCAGATTTTATATTGCAGGTTTTTACAGATTTTTGACCGATTTTCGGTCGACAAGTTGGTCAAAACGTTTTACCAATATTTCGACCGTAAGTCGGTCGAACAGGCCTGTCGACCGACTTTCGGTCGAAGAACTCATCATTTAAGAAAAAAAAATACACGTTCTCCGACCGACTGTCGGTCGAAAGCCGGTCGACCTTTCGACCGGTATCGGTCGACACTGCTTTTTCGACCATCATTTATTCGACCACCGCAATCGGTCGAAGATCGGTCGAAATGTCGACCGTTCTCCGACCGATTTGGCGGTCGGAAAAGGCGGTTTTGCTAGTAGTGATAAGGTTTACAATTCACGTAATTTAAATCTCACTTGCTAGATCTATGAAATATTCTTTACCGCTAAAGTTTATTGTATTCCACCGAATGAGTTAGCTTGTGAACGTATCAAAGTTGGAACTATATTTGAACATGTAGTCTAATAGATAAGGGGTTTTTAGATGAATTTCAAAGGACTAACATAATACTCATATATAATGAAATGATAAATAATAGAGTACTCAGGTAAAACGGGTTAGGAAAACTGCTCTGCTAATTTTTCTTTCAAACATGAACAGAATAGTCTTAATGATTTTATGATTCATTTAGGCAAAAACTGTTCTTTGCTAGAACGAAGACCATGAGGATTGGAATCGTAATAGTCAAGTTATTGGGTTAGTTGAGATTTTACATTGTTGATGAGGGCTCGACTCCTTACCTTTTAATCCCCTCCCACCTTTCCTCTTTCTCTTCCCAATATGTGCAATAAATTAAAATAGAAATAGAAATAGAAACCCGACCTCCAATTAGAGTCTCCTTTCTGGATGTGCCATCACGCAGATATTTCAACTTTGTTAAGAAAATAAAACTGAGATTGAGCACACTTCTTATATCATATATTAGCATCGACTTTGATTCCACTCAAAGTCCATAAATTTGCCAAGGACAAGTTTAGTTGATTGGACTTATTGTCATGATACTTTCAATGTGCAATCTGAACTCCAATAGTGGACTCCTAACCACAAAATTTCACCAAGTACGAGTGTGACAAACATCAAAATGGCCTTTGAAATAATAAATATACAATTGTGCCTCAATCCCGAATTAGTTGTGCTCGATTATTATGCTTCGTATAAATTTTTAGAATCCATGTATGTCCTCTTATTTAGACGTGTCTCAGTCCAATATTCAGCATTTATATTTCGCATACTATAATTATAAGTTCTCTACATTTTCCACTGGAGTACAGAGCTCTCACAAGACTAAAATGCTCCTAGCAGACATTTGACTACGTAAGTGTAACATTGCTAAGCTTTATTCCAACTAATTATTATCGAATATTTTCTTTCATTGTGTCATAGTTTCTTTAACCGTGCATGTATTTTAAGAGACTATCTAGGTTTTTCTAGATTACTTCTTTCCATGTAATTTAGGTCATCGTCCTCTTTTATCACCTTCGATACGACGTATTTAGAGGTCAATGTAGGATGTGACCAAATCAATATTTCAAGCTCTCTCTGATTTTATCTTTATCCTCTATATATATTTTTTACTTTGCACCTTCTGCCTATTATGATCACTTTTTGTGGATTTAGAATGCATGAACTTAATGTGTCATGGCTTCACAAAAGGTAGTTTAAATTCTATGATGCTCTCTTTTAGGATAAATTTTATTCGTGGCCATCCAATTTATCATTCATTATGCAAAATCACTTATTTTTGTTTTGTTGCCCAAAGAATATATATATATATATATATCGTCTAACTTTCATTCACTCACAAAAGATACTTAACTTTATTTTGTTACCCAAAAATGGATTTCATAAATGTTCTCCTGAATGAACACCAAAAAACTTAATTTTCTTGATAAATATGACTCGACCTGCTCACTAAATATAAAACCAAAAACCTCTGCCTATTAAAAAAATTCTCTGATATAATTGGTACGTAATATGATTGAAAAGCACCACTGTCATAATTGGATTCTGGATCATCATTTGATCATTTTTTTAGTAACAAAACAAAGATAAGTGGTTTGTGTGGCAAATGATAAGTTGGATAGAATTTGGGTAATAAAACAAAAGATAAGTAACCTTTGTGTACCGAATTAGTTGTAGAACAATGGATTAAAATTAGCTTGCTATTCGACTGTCTAAAGACTGCATACATTTTTCTAAAGCAAGTGTTAAACAAAATAGCTAGAAGAGTTGCAATGCTACGAGGATTGATCAATAATATGTACAACTTCTGCTAAAGGAGATGTCTTCAACAAAGGGAGTTTCATCAGCAACGAATGAACTGCCAACTCGAAGACCGGCTGAAAAGATAGACAACGGTAAAATTTAGCCTACTATTATGACCTGCGTTTCCTTTCCCTTTATGGTACCCTTCGCAAAGTATCTCAAAAGATGTATCATCCATGCTTAAAAACTCTTAAATACACTTTTTGTCGGTTGTATTGCGTAAAATCACACGTCACCTCAGTGCACAACACGTGAAGCACTATAACAGCCCAAGTCCGCTAGTGGTATTGTCCGCTTTGGGCCTAGGCCCGCACAGCTTTAAAACGCGACATTAGGGTCTAAGGCATGTTTACTTAAATACCCAGGATCACTCCTGTGTTATGTACTCCTGTGTTATGTCGATGTGTGATACTTAATCCTTAGCTGGGTGTCACATACGCCCCCTCTTATGGACTCAGCGTCCTCGCTAAGGTTTGCCCCGCGTACCAGGAATTCGCCTAGACTCAGTCTTGAACTCTGTTCCACATCGACAAGGCTGATACGGAGTGGCTCTGATAGCATCTGTAACAGTCCAAGCCCGCTAGTGATACTGCCTGCTTTGGGCCTAGGCCCGCACGGCTTTAAAATGCGTCACTAGGGTCTAAGACATGCTTACTTAAATATTCAGGATCATTCATGTATTATGTCGATGTTGGATACTTAATCCTTAGCTGAGGTGTCACAAGCACAGATCTGATATCACTTATGACAAGGCAGTTTTCGAAGACAACGCCTCCGATAACAATTATATCTCTGGATACACAGAATAAAACTAACTGGTTACATAGCAATTAATAAAGGCGAAATATCAAGGTTAGGCCATTTTCGATATTTATTCATATGATTATGGCTCGTACCACTAAGCTTTGTGGACATAATGACAGATCCTCATTAATAACATGTCATTAAATCATGTATTCACTATATAAGCCGTTTTTCCCCTTCATATGGAGGCCATATGAAAACCATATTACTTGTATTACTCGAAGCAATAGCAACCTCTCTTTTTCTCTCTTACGTTTTTTGCTTGCTTTGCAATTAATTTGCTAGTCTCCTTATCGAAAAACATTGTCTTCCTGGAACACAGATAAGCGGTATCATCTGTTTATTTCTTTTTGTTTTGTTACTTATTATCATCTTGTCATTATCTTAAAATTAGCTTGATACAATTATATTACTTGTAGCTTAAAAATAAATTTATTTCTTAATCTATTAAGATGATTATTATGTTAAACAGTTTGGCGTCCACTGTGGGGCGTAGACAATTGTTAACTCTTCACTTGTTCTTTGCCCAAATCATTTTTACCATGTCATAATTAGAAACAAAGGCAGCTACAACAGAAGAAACATTCGATTAGGGTTTGAAGTAAAACAATTGGGTCAAAATCAAAAAGGCGGAAGTACTTCCCTTTGGAGTTCCACCGCTCCGGGGTGAAAACTTTGTTGTTGGGATTAACGGCTGAAGTTGATACACATAGGTACCGTTCATACCATCGCCGATCATTATCATCCATGGCGTCATTAATTATGGCATTATTGGTTTAGTTAAAGAGGGTAATAACTCTTTCGGGAAGAATTCTAGGTGAATAGAGGTGGATGAGATGTTGAAAGGTGAAGGGGATACTTTCCTCTTTGGAGAGAAACTTCAAGAATGACCCTCCACAATTGGGGCCAATTTGTGCCAAACATATCTCATAGGTGCGGCAAAGCTCTTCTGTAATTGGTTTCACTGGCAAGTAGAATCCGATGGTAAAATGTTAAATATAAAAGAAAAGAAAATTTGACTTTATGATTGGGAATACGAGTGGTGTTAGGGGGACAAACGACGACCAAATCGTTGTCCCATTTACATTCGGCATGACCCAAGGGATGGGATCCTCAGTGATCTTAATTTAATATTGGTGATATCTTTACCTCATGAAAAATGAGGTTCGATGTCCTCCCAGGACCACCTTTTTGGAATAAATTTGGAAGCTACCTCCTCTGTTTTATCATCATCTGGATTAGCCATTTTCTTCTACTTTTGTATATTCGCCAACTTGACGAGAGCTTTACTTTTTTGCGCCAAGATAGTAGTGAGAGGAAGGCTATCAACCTCGATCTCTTTGGAGTTTAGTGATTAAGATCCGGGAAAAAAAGATCCCAAGTTCATCGAGGAAGATCAGGGAGTAATCTTGAAATCATCACTTTTGGAAGCCATTGGAACAAGAAGATGAATGGAAATTAGTGGTAGCGAGAAATTCGAAAGATCTAAAGAATTTTTTAAAGAAGAAATAAAAATATTGATTCTACCAAGGATACTTATAAGAAAAAAATCATAATTACCTCGATCAACGCCCATTGTACGGGTGGTAAGGAATCATCCACATCGCCAAAATGGAAGCCGAAAAGTAGGGTCTTTTTCAATTCAAACGAGCGGCTGCGATAGTCACATTAGCTTTCCTGTCTGAAAATCTCTCCACTTACCAGCCGGTTAGATCCAGCTGGAAAGTGCGGGAATTATCTGTATTTGGTAAAACCACATGTCATTTTATAGCGCGACGTGGCACATAGATCCAATAATCTCGGCAACGTGAATCTCAAAGACAAAAGATCACTTTCGATAAGGCAGATTTCAAAAACAACATCTCCGACCACAGCATAACTACCGCCGAACCATTCCAACAACAATTGTATTTCCGGATACATAGAATAGAATCGAACGGATACATAGCAATTAATAAAGGCAGAATATCATGGGTCGGCCGTTGTCAACATTTATTTACATGATCATGGCTCTGACCATTACGCACCATTACACTTGGTGGAGTAACGACAGATCCTTATTAATAATACGTCATTAAATCTTGTAATCACTATATAAACTCATCTCCCCTTCATATGGAGACCTTATGAAAACCATCTTACTTCTAATACTCAATGCAATAGCAATCTTTTTTTTTTCTCTCTTACGTTTACCACTTGCTTTGCAATTATTTCGCAAGTCTTATTACCGGAAACATCACCTTTGGGGCACACAGATAAGCAAATTAATGAGAATTTCTTAATCTACTTTACTCCTTTCTTTAGTTTCATGTTTTGTAGTGAATATATTTGGTGTGGTTGATGTTATGGAGGACATGATTTTATGAATATGTACATTCCATGACAAGGATTTTATATTAATGGATTATTGATTATCTAGCTCTTGTCGTATTTTATCTCAAGTTTGAGTGAATGCAACGCTCGAACTTAATCCCACTTTGCTTGTTTATCACTCTAGCGAGGTTAAATGAGTGTGAGTTTATAAGGAGCAGCTAGGATTTGGGTTTTGTTGATTAAAATAGCCTAACCCATCTAAAAAGGATTGCTGGAAATAGATTCTCTTTCCTAGGGTCTATGAACTAGGTCTTTATGCGCTTCATTTTGACTTTAGCGAGCCTAACTAAGTAGATACTCACTATACTAAGACACTCACTATACTTAACGGTGTCTTCGTGTTAAATAACTTAGCTCGACTATATATATATATATATATATATATATATATATATAAACCTCGTGCCATATTTGTATCCTAGGCTCCGGACTGTCTTTCCTTATTTGTGATAATGTCATTGATCATCTTTACTTGCTTTTTTAGAGTAAATTTTTGTTTTTTTTGGTAAATGATTGCTTTTATTAGCAAAAGAGTCAATTACAGCTCAATGGAAATAAAATGAACTTCTTACTGGACATCCCCAGTACGTTAACTCCTAAAGCATCTATCATGCATACGACTAACAATCTATTACACAGGGTAGTAATTCAAGCAAGCCAAACTATTAGCTAACTTAGGCTTTAGCGATCCTCTTGAGTAAAATATTTAAAATGTCACTCAACTTTGAGAAATGTGTGACCAAAGTCACTTTGCTTTGAATTGTACTAACAAAGTCACTCAACTTAAGGTAATTCTCACCAAAAATCATTGTAACCGGATTTTGCACAGTCATCTCACCGGAAATCTGACATGGCATTTTTATTTTTAATTATATATACATGTGGAACACTTTATTTTCCATGTAGGATGATTTTTTTTCTAAGGAATTGGAATATAATATTGTGTCCTAGCTAAACTGCTACGGGTACTGTCGCAGTATTAATTTTACTACTCTTTCAAATACTTAACTTTTTAATTAGTTACGGTTAGTTTCATTATTTTTTGCAAATCTATTAGTTAAATATATATTTTATATAATAGATAAAATGCGGATAGGAAAAATGGGATTGAGCTCCTCTCCATTACCTAGTGTCCCCATTTTCCTAATGTTCTAGATTTAATACGGTAAATAAAGGTATTTAACTATGGTTTGGGAAAAATATCTTTCCATTTCAAATTATCTTAAACAATTCTATAATTTAGCAGCAAAATTTCAACCCTCCCCCCCCCCCTCCAAACCTAAATTTCGATCATCTCAAGCTTAATCTTTTATTTTATTTTAATTCTTTAATAGTAGTAATATTTTGCTATTGTTCGAGAACGTGCACTCAAAAAATTAAGAAGCATGTTAAATAAACATTACATCAATAGTTAAACAAACTCATCTTATTTTTAGATATAGAAGCACTGAAGACCTATGTGATTACTATAAGTATTACAAATTGGTTGGAAAGTTTCTTTCCAAGATAAAATGTAAATAACTATGACCAGAATATTAGGTACTAGCTTTGTAACTAGATTTAACTGATGTGATCGTATGAAAAGGATTTCTTCGTGTATTGCTATTTGAGTAAATTGACATTATTAAATCTTGTCTTGTTAATTCTATTTCTTGCGATCAAATAGTTTAACACTATTTTTTATTTTCCTGCTATATGATTGAGAATGGATTAGCAAAAACAAAGTCTTATTAAAAAAAAAAAAAGATAAGTGACTGAAAATTTTGGCGATCAAAAAATAATTTAGGAGGAGGGATGAAATTTGTTGCTAAATTATAAGATAAGTTAGATGCTTTGAATTTAAAATGAGAAGATATATTTTTCTAAGAATGGTTAAACACTTAGTTTTACTTCATTAGATCTAGACCATCCATTTTGAAAACGGAGCCGGATCCGAAAAACTGGGTAGGAGAAATGGGTTATGGATCAAGAGCTGGGTTAATCAACTTATAATAAAATCCTATATGGAAAATAAAGTGTGCCACATGTATATATAATTAAAAATAAAAATGTCATATCAGATTTCCGGTAAGATGACTGTGCAAAATCCGGTTACAATGACTTTTAGCTAGAATTACCTTAAGTTGAATGACTTTATCAGTACAATTCAAAGCAAAGTGACTTTGGTCACATATTTCTCAAAGTTGAGTGACCTTTTAAGTATTTTACTCCTATCCACTTAGGTGCACCTCTTGAACAATAAGCTTGATATTGTCTTCCTTTTGTCTTCTTTTCTTCTGAAATTCCACAAGAGTTCCTTTCCAGCCACACATAGTAAGTTGTTGCAGTGAGTGTCATTCTATATATCGTACCAGCAGTCTTTTTCCTAGAGTAGTTAGTAGGTTTTAGTATCGTTATCCTATCAATTTATTATAACTATTTGGCTTAGTTCAATAGGTTTAGTTCCTCCACAACCTTAATCGCATCGCATTGTTTCTTGTGGATTCGACCCCAACTACTAGTTGAATATTATTATTGCCATGACTATTTCATATCTCATTTATAGGTGTGTGCTGAGCGAGTCGGGAGATTCATTAATGGTGTTGAAGAATAAGTTTTGAAAATGACAAAGGACCTG
Source organism: Petunia secreta (assembly GCA_029990175.1). Taxonomy (NCBI): domain Eukaryota; kingdom Viridiplantae; phylum Streptophyta; class Magnoliopsida; order Solanales; family Solanaceae; genus Petunia; species Petunia secreta. Next base: position 4,556,378 of record JARKIP010000059.1, on the reverse strand, counting down.
GTGCTGAGTGGACTATGAAAAGGTTCACAGTTGAGTAAGAAGACTGAGCTGTTCGATGGGATATTCGAATTAAAGTTGAAGAAGGAGAACGAGAACAGCTGGAGTCAAAGTTTCAATCCTACCGGAAAAAGAAGAAGCTTGTGACGGTACTGAAACAGAATGCGGTTCCGAAGTAGAAAAGGATTGAAGACTTGGGCAAATTAACTTAGGTTTCAAATAAGGCAATATGGGTAAACCTTCTTTAAAATGGATTCCAAAATATAAAGGGAGTTCTAAGCTTAGTTGGATTCGGCTAAGTCAAACTCTATAAATACAAGTTAATTTGGCCAGAATTGATTTACGTACTCAAAAAATCTCAACAGAGCAAATCAAGAACAAACAGATCCTGAGAGGCATTGTGTGCAAGAACAAAGGCTGAGCAGCAGAACCTTACGAAGGAGCAGTTTCATAGTTTAAGTCTGTTATTTAAGTTTTTGTTATAGGCTATCGAGTTGTAATCTATCAGCTTGTTAAGAAGCAATTAGTAGAGGTTACTCTTTGGTGTGATAGAGTCAACCTGACAAGCTAACGTGTGGCTTGGAAGGTTCTAGATACTAGGGAGGTCTAGTTCCTTGATTACATTACGTTGTAGTCTAAAATTTGCTCGGTTTTCCTTCAATGGAAGGTTTAAATCCCAAGAGTTTGGGTCGTGGTTTTTGATCCCTTGAGCAAGCATTTTTTCACATAAAAATCTCTATGTTCTTTACGTTTATGCATTGTGGTTAAGTTTTAGGGATAGGTGAAACTTGCAAGGAACCTGGTTCTTTGTAAGTTAGCGTTCAAAGTTAAAAGCAAGTTTTAGGAATTTTAAAATCGGATAAGACCATTATTCACCCCTTCTAGTGTCTTACAAAGGTGCACCAAGTGCAACAGATGGGTTGTCTCTTTTATTGAGGTCCAACATAGCTCGCGAGATCGAGGTTGGTACTTCTTTCGATATAACCGTAGATACTGCTAGCAGGTATGGTTTCTCAACTTAATGTGATGGTTGCTCAGTTTGTGCAGATCCTTGTGTGAGTAGTTTCTTCTTCATGCAGAATACTGTTAGTAATCAAGATTCAAGAGTTTGGGTCAATGAAGGCATTAGATTATATATTACAACATATAGTTCCTCTGTTTATGGTATCTTTTCCGTCTAATCGCGATACCAATTTGTGCTTGCCTACTATTTTTGTATAAGTATATGTATTCTTTTCTTGGTACAATACACTTTTGTCCAGTACTAAAATGAAGTGTCATTGCTGCTAATAATAATCCATGGCTGCTAAAAGTAAGATCCACTAATGGTATAGATTGATGATTAACAATTTTACATTGTCAAGTGGTTCAGACAGCATCTATGAACCCATGCATTAATTTATGTTCATCACACTTCTGAGAAAAGCAACCAAAAGTACCCCGATGTAGGAACAAGCAATGAGATACTCAAAGACGAATATTCAAGAAATTTGAAGTATGTAAAAGGATGTAAAGTAAAAGATACATAACAAAATAACAATAAAAGGACATTTATCGACTTTGTTTCAGTAATGAAGTTGTGCTCTTTAAGATCAGTTCATCTCCCTGCAATTCTTCCTGATCTCTCCCTTGGAACCTGTCAGAGGAGAAATGTTCCCCATCTTAACCATAGACTTTGCAAACTGCTGGAAGAAAAGTTCATTGCTCTCCGCATATTGTTTCACCAAGGCTAATGATGCTTCATTTTTTGTTACAAGAACTTGATCTGAGTTCAGCAGGCCCTTTGAAGCCAACAAGTTCTTGAAGTAGTTGTTATCGAATGATGTAGGAGAGATGAAGTCCATGAAAAATAGGTTTTGGTCACCACCAGATCTTGGACACTTATTGCGCAATTCAGAAGCATAAGATTGATGCAGAGTAGAGTCTGGTTGACTGTTTCCTGACTGGTTATAGAGCCTTTGCCTGAAGCTGGTACATTTTGCATTTCCAATAGTGTGGCTCCCTGCATAATAGTAATATGTTAATTTTAACTAAGATTTCAAGTATGTTTAGCGTTTATGTGTCTAAGAGATTAGATGGAGGGGGGAGGGCCCAACAAGAAAATTAGTAACTTTTACCGGATAAAGCAACAAGGTCAACAATATCAAGCCCTTGTCTCTTGAATTTTGTTAGAATGGTATTAAATGTGTTGTTTGGAGCAGGAAGGTCGTTGTTGGAGCCGCTTAAACTGGCACCTCTGGAGTCTCTTCTTCCCAATGGTACCTCCCAGTTAGGTCCACCAGCCTGTAAATAGAAAATAAAATAAGCTCAGTTTTTTATCTTATTTGTGACTCTTAGTAAATGTATTATGATCAACTTTATGTTACTGAAACTTACTAAAACAGTAGAATCTCTAGCAGCAAGTGCCATGATATCAGCACAAGAGACAGTTTGAGGGCATTCCTTCTCAAGTGCAGCTTTAATCTCATCAATGACTTCAAATCCACGAGCTGAATTCCTGTTGGGGTTTGATCCCTTCTCACTTACTATACCTTTGCTGCTATCCAGAAGCAAAGATGCATCACATCCCTTCATGACATAGTAAAAAAGTAGTCAGCCATCAACTTTTATAGTCCATATCTCTATCAGCAAACTTAATACTTATAAACTAAACTGGAATATCCAAAATAAAAAGGAAAAATCCTGCATTTAGTTCATAGAAAAGGTATAATTTTCAGTAGGTGCATTCTTGCATGCTTGTTAGGTTGTTCCACGCGTTCAACTTCATATCGAATTTTATCGAAATTTTTTAATTTTGCCATGTAGAGTAGTCATGGTACGCTTTGTTATGTACTTGTAGATTTTGTCTAATAGACGTATAAAAGCTTAGCATTGTTATACCAATTGACATAAACGTTTAGTAACAAAGATATGTTTTACCTTGACAAAGCAGTCGTGGAAATGCAGCCTCAGCAACGAAGCAGCCATTCGAGCTTCTTTGGCAACAGCCTGGGCAACAACAGACTTGACAATTTCTTGCGCTTTTGGGCATGATTTGTAATAATATTGTGGGTATAGGTAACCACCATCTTGCTTATTAGAGAAACAAATTGGTGCAAATGCAAGAAGAGCTATGAGAAAGAAGAAGTTCATGGACTGAGCCATCTTGAAGTTAGTTCTATGGACTTGGTGTAGAAGAAACTTGTTTTGAAGAAGGCTTAGTTTGCTGTGATGAAATTGAGATTGAGTTTCACAAGTATATATGGTGCGTTTAGTGGAAGAAGAGTTGCAAAGGGTACACAAATATATGGAGTTGGTAGCATTTTACTTAGGATACATCAATGAGTAGTATATTTTTGCAAGGTTTTACCAAGTGAGCAAACTTGTGTTCTATCACTTCTACAAGTGAATAATGATTGATCTGGTTTAGATGATAGAACAATGACCTTCTCTAGCTGCGTAAATGTTCAAACATTTACTCAATTGTAATGCATGACAGGAAGTTGATTATGAGACTTTATCTTACTGATTGTTGACTTAGCTATATTTTCGAGACATTGTGAAGTTGATGACCATGAGGTCCACGTTTATAGGAACAAAACTATTGAGGCGGCTTTAGTCTAGCTTAAGAGTACAACACATGGGTTAAGCATACGTCACGGGTTTAAAACCATCTGATGACAAAAGTGTATTTAGTTGGAATAGTATTTGAACATGTAGTCAAATAGATAAGCGATTCTTAGGTGAATTTCATTGGTCAAATATAATAATATAGTAATGAAATGACAAATAATAGTATTAAAGTAAAAAGGGTTAGGAGTACTGCTCTTGCTAATTTTTCAATCATGAACAGAATGCTCTTTAAGATGTTATGATTCATGTAGGCAAAAACTGTTCTTTACTAGAATGAAGGTCATGGGGGTGGGAATCTTAAAATAGTCATGTTAGTTGGTTACTTGAATTTTCACATTATTAATGAGAGTTCGATTTCTTATCTTGTAAACCCCTCCCCATTTAATTTACTCTTCTTCTTCCCCCTCCCCATTTGTATATATAAATTATTTTTAAAAACTTGCTATTAGAGTCTCCTTTCTTGCCGTGCATGCATCACGCAGATATAATTTCAACTTTATTAGGAAACCATGATACCTTAGGTTTAACAGTTCTTATATCATATTTTAGCATTGACTTTGATTCCACTCAAAGTCGATCGATTAAATTGCCAATCTCTTTTCCAAATTCAGCTGATAGTTTGTGCTATCAATCGAGCATCACATAGGTACTTTTCTTTAAATTAAAAGGACAAATTTAAGTTTAATGGACTGTCATAACTCATGATACTTCGTCAATGTGTAATCTAAACTCCAGTCGTGGACTCCTAACCACAAATTTCACCAAGTCTTGTGGCAAACGTCAAATAATAGCCTTTGAAATAAGAGATACAATTGTGCCTCAGTCCCGAATTATTGTGCTAAACTATATACTCAGTATAAATAGTTAGAATCTATGCATGTCCTTTTATTTAGACTTGTCTCAACCAATATTCAATATATTTTTGAAGTTCTCACACACTATAAATTATAAGTTCTCTACATTTTCCATTGGAGTATTAAGTTCTCACAAGATTAAAAGGCTGCATACATTGGACTAAAGTAAGTGTAACATCACCGAGCTTTATTCCCAACTAATTAGTACAGCATCATCTATATGAATTTCTTGTTTCATTGTGTCATAGTTTCGTTAAGTCTGCATGGATTTTTAAGAGATTATTCTAGGTTTTTCCGGATTACTTCTTCAACTTTTTAGTCCTCGTCCCATTTATCACCTTCAATATGTTCACGGTTTCACTCCCAGGGACGATTTATTTGGAGATCAATGTAGGACATGACCAAATCAATATTTCAAGCTCCTTTCTTATTGTATCCTCTCTATAAATATGTACACTTTTCACCCTCTACCTAATATGATCACTTCTTGCGGACTGATGGCTCTTCATAAAAGGTAGTTTAAAATCTATGATATATGCTCAGGGATAAATTTTACCCGTGGTCATCCACTTTAACCTTCATGATGCAAAAATCACAATATCTTTATTTTGTTACCAAAAAAATCATCCAAATTTCAGTCACTACTATAAATCACTTAACTTTATTTTGTTGCCCAAAAACCATCTAGTAATTCTCTGATCTACACAAAAGTTATATCATGGCCTGGATTTTTTTAAAGTTCATCTGAATGCATACCAAAATAATTAATTTCTTGATAAATATGGCCTGACTTGCTTACTTAATATAAAACCAGAAACCTCCACCCATTCCAAGAAAACTCCGATATAACTGGTACTTCTACGTAATATGATTGAAGTGCACCCGTCATGAAAATTAACTATTTTGGTGTGCCACATTAGCTTTAGGTGAGCTTTTGAAAATTCAGATCAGGATATGACATTTGTGTAGACTAGAGCATCATTTGGATGACAGAATAAAGCTAAGTGACTTTTGTGCAGTGAAGGATAAGTTGGATAACCACCTATAAAATTTAGCCTGCTACTCACCGTCTAAAGACGGCATATTTCCCTAAAGTAAGTGTTAAACGAAGTAGCAAGAAGAGTTGCAATGCAATGTGGATTGATCAACTAATACCTACAACTTCTGCTATAGGAGATGTCTTCAGCAAAAGGAGTTTCTTCAGCAAAGAATGAACAGCCAACTCGAAGACTGGCTAGAAAGATAGACAAGGGTGAAACTTAGCCTGCTTTTTCGTTCCCGATATGGTAAAGACGTACTGTCCATGCTTAAACACTCCAAAATACACTTTTTGTCTGTTTTCATTGATCATGAAGAAATGTTGTTTTAATTCTCCATAAACACAATGTGCATTGTCAGCTACTCAGCTTAATGTGCTGGTTTGCTCAGTTAGTGCAGATTCTTTGTGTGAGTAGTTTCTTCTAGATGCAGAGTATTGTTAGTAATCAAGATTCAAGAGTTTGGTCATTGAAGGCATTCAAGAGTTCCTCTGTTTTGTATCCTTTCCATCTGATCTCTATACCAATTTGTGTTGTCTGCTATTCTTGTATAAATATATGTATCCTTTTCTTGGTACAATACACTTTGTCCAGTGTTGAATGTAGTTTGATGGCTGCTAAAAGTAAGATCCACGAATGGTATAGATTGATGATTAACAATTTCCAAACATATACATTGTCAAGTGGTTCAGACAGCATCTATGAACCCATGCATTAGTTTATGTTCATCACACTTCTGAGAAAAGCAACCGAAAGTACCCCAATGTAGGAACAAGAAATGAGATCCTCAAGGACAAATATTCAAGAAATTTGAAGTATGTAAAAGGATGTAAAAGATACATAACAAAATAACAATAAAAGGACATTTATCGACTTTGTTTCAGCAATGAAAGTTGTGCTCTTTCAGATCAGTTCATCTTCCTGCAATTCTTGCGAATCTCTCCCCTGGAACCTGTCAAAGGAGAAATGTTCCCCATCTTAACCATAGACTTGGCAAACTGCTGGAAGAAAAGCTCATTGTTCTCTGCATATTGTTTCACCAAGGCTAATGATGCTTGACTTTTAGTAACTAGAACTTGGTCGGAGTTCAGCAGGCCCTTTGAAGCCAACAAGTTCTTGAAGTAGTTGTTATCGAATGATGTAGGAGAGATGAAGTCCATGAAAAATAGGTTTTGGTCACCACCAGATCTTGGACACCTATTGCGCAATTGGGCAGCATAAGATTGATGCAGAGTATAGTCTGGTTGACTGTTTCCTGACTGGTTATAGAGCCTTTGCCTGAAGCTGGTACATCTTGCATTTCCAATTGTGTGGCTCCCTGCACAGCAATATCTTGATTTTAACTAATATTTCAAGTATGATTTGTTGATAACTTGTTTGTCTAAGAGGTTATATGGAGAGGGGAGGACCAAACAAGAAGGGAGTAGTAACTTTTACCAGATAAAGCGACAAGGTCAACAAGATCAAGCCCTTGTCTCTTGAATTTTGTTAGAATGGTATTAAATGTGTTGTTTGGAGCAGGAATGTCGTTGTTGGAGCCGCTTAAACTAGCACCTCTGGAGTCTCTTCTTCCCAATGGTACCTCCCAGTTAGGTCCACCAGCCTGTACGTAGAAAATAAAATAAGCTCAGTTTTTTATCTTATTTGTGGCTCTTAGTGAATGTATTATGATCAACTTTATGTTACTGAAACTTACTAAAACAGTAGAATCTCTAGCAGCAAGTGCCATGATATCAGCACAAGAGACAGTTTGAGGGCATTCCTTCTCAAGTGCAGCTTTAATCTCATCAATGACTTCAAATCCACGAGCTGAATTCCTGTTGGGGTTTGATCCCTTCTCACTTACTATACCTTTGCTGCTATCCAGAAGCAAAGATGCATCACATCCCTTCATGACATAGTAAAAAAGTAGTTAGCCATCAACTTTTATAGTCCATATCTCTATCAGAAAGCTTACTACTTTTAGATTAAACTAGCTAGCTAGGCAATACAATGCCGGGATATCCAAAATATATAAGGAGGAAGAATCCTGCATTTTTGTTCATCGAAAAGGTATAACTTTTAGTAGGTGCATTCTGCATGCTTGTTCCACGAGTTCAACTTCAAATCAAATCTTATCCAAATTTTTAAGTTTGCCATGTAGAGTAGTCATGGCACAACTTTGCTATGTACATGTAGAATTTGAGTTATAGGCGTGTATATACAAACCAAAAGTTATTGGAGCCATGTTAAATTTCATCGTCAAATATAGGATAAGCTTAGCATTGTACCAAGTGACATAAACAGTTAGTACAAAGATATGTTTTACCTTGACAAAGCAGTCGTGGAAATGCAGCCTCAGCAACGAAGCAGCCATTCGAGCTTCTTTGGCAACAGCCTTGGCAACAACAGACTTGACAATTTCTTGCGCTTTTGGGCATGATTTGTAATAATATTGTGGGTATAGGTAACCGCCATTTTGCTTATTAGAGAAACCAATTGGTGCAAATGCAAGGAGAGATATGAGAAAGAAGAAGCTCATGGACTGAGCCATTGCGAAGTTAGTTCAATGGATTTAGTGTAGAAGAAAGTTGTTTTGAAGAAGGCTTAGTTTGCTGTGATGAAATTGAGATGGAGACGAGTATATATAGTGTGTTCAGTGGAAGAAGAGTTGCAAAGGGTACAGAAATATATGGAGCTGGTAGCATTTTAGTTAGGATTAATTATTATATTTCTGCATGGTTTTACCAAGTAAGCAAACTTGTGTTCTACAAGTAAATAATGATTGATCTAGTTCAGATGATAGAAAAGTGACCTTCATCAGCTACGTGAATGTTCAAACACTAACTGAACTGTAATGCATGACAAGAAGTTGATTATGACTCTTTATCTTACTGATTGTTGACTTAGGCCTTAACTATATTGTCGAGACATTGTGAAGTTGCTGATTATGAGGTCCACGTATATTGGAATCGAAGGAGCTTTAGTCTAGTGGTAAGAGCACAACATGTGATGTGTGGGTTAGGCACACGTCACGAGTTTAAACCTTCCGTTGACAAGCCTAGTATTTAAGTAAAAAAGGGTCAAGAATACTGATCCATTAGTTGCCAAGTTTTGAACCATAAACAACAACTGGGGAATGTTTTAACAAATGATTCTTGGGACAATTGTCAAAGTTCATACATAAATCCATTTGATAATAATATGCATGAATTGGCTATGTCCTGTCCTACACAAAATCCTGATGTATTAATTGTTTATAACTAATTAACTATCATGCTATCTAGAAAATATTCAATGGAAGTTAAAAAATTAAGCAAGAAAGAATGACTTGATTTGGTCAACCACAGACACACCTTGATTACTTTGGTTTCAAGGGATGGGGAAAAGACAAAGATGTATGAAATACAAAGAAACAAAAGAGTTGATAAAAGGCACCTGCTTTGTTGACAAACGAGGACCTCCACTATTATTTATTTGACCTGAATTACTCCTAGTAGTATTACACAAGCCTTTCTTCCTTCTTTCTTTGTTTTATGTATTTATCATTGTATGATCTCATGAAGCTGACCCTTTTGAGTTTTGTGTTTCCTCTTCTCAATTCCAGGTCAAAGTGTTTAACTTTAATATATTCATAAATAAACTGGAAGTAGATAACCACTCTTAAAAGTAATCCTAAGGTTTATAATCTACTTATTTTAACTAAACTAAATTAGCCCAGAAGTTAAAAATCTTAATGACGGTGTGGTCAAGAATAAGAATAGTTATTAGTATGTTTTTCTTGTGTACATTGAGCTATGTATATCGACAATTTCTTCTCAAAAAGATATAAAATGTCGATACGCGTTTACTAAAATATTACTAATACTACTGTAGCGTGGTGTATGTCTACTCTCATGCTTTACAGAAGCACAGGAAGGTGACCAAGAAATGGATAAGAGAATAAAGCGAATATTAGGTGAATCTGATTAATCCAATGATAGAAATAAAATAACAGATGAAAATGTTAGGAGAACTGCTCCTCTACTTTTTCAAACTTGAATAGAATAATTATATGCTTCAAATTTATACCAAAATTATTCTTATAAGCTTTGACAAACCCAAATTTGCTCCCAGCAAGGCGGATGGAGGATATGTTTAACAATTGAACCACTATTTTCAATATAGAACAAAGAAAATTTTGTGAAAAAATTACTATTACTTGAATATCTATATTAAATGTTGAACCTATAATTTTAAATGTACAATGAATAATTGCTAAGAGCCTCAAAACATGAACACAACAAATCTAAATTCTGAATCTTTGAGAAGAAAAAAAAAAACTTCTCTGGGGAATGACAATTTTCACTTCTCTGTGTACCCATGTAAAACTTAGAGGTTGGACAGTTGTTTTTTCATCCTGTTTTAGGACTGTCTTTGATTTCACTCAACCACTAAAATTGATCTAGTTTTACGAAATTCTGCTGATTTACAGTTGTTCCCAATCCTGCTATAGTGTTTCTTTGATTTCACTCGAGCCACAAAAATGAATCCGTTTTTTTCAAACTTCTGCTGATTTGGTAAATCTATGAAACTCATCAGAACCAAACATTGTAGAACCTGAAAAGATGTAGCAACGAACAGTCTAGGACAAGCACTATTATCTATTGATACTGACGGTACCATTTATGACTTAAAATGCTGGTGGTACCATTTAATAGGTAAGAGGACCAAAATGGCGTCTTTTTTTAACAATGCAACAATAATGGAGTGCTCAAATACATTGCAACATAAATGGGTATATCGGCACAATTTCCGCCGACTTACAACAAGAAATAGACGGCACAGGTTGTGAAAATGACTAAACAAACATATATCACAAGTCGGCAGAAGTTCTGCCGACTTAGTAAGTCGGCAGAACAAATGCCGACTTGCTTTTATGTTATTATTAACAAATCGGCATTTGTTTTGCCGACTTACTAAGTCGGCAGAACTTCCGCCGACTTGTGCATTCTGTTTTTTCCGCTCTATATAACATGTTTCATTCTCCACTTCATTCTACATTACATTACAGATTACTAGAGATCTTTCATTCTCCACAACATATCTCTCATTTCTTATAGAGATATCAACAATAAGAAACAATTTTTTTTTCGTCATGGCCAAAGTAAATGTATCAATTTATTGGGGTGGCGAAGTGTTACATGAAAACAATTCAATCAGATATAGCTTACCTCCTAAAAGTAATTCCAAAGTGCCTACTACTATTTCGTATGATAGGTTTGTTGGTATTTTATTTAAGAAAATGAATATTGATCCAACACGGGAAAATATTTTAATTTTTGGTAGGTATCCACACTCATCTACTAGTCAAGGTGTGCCAATATATTGTGAGTGGAATATATATGACGATGACACATTGATGGAATTTTTAAAATTACCGGAAGAAATGTCCATACGAGTGCTTGAAATTTATGTCCGTACTGAACCACACGTGATGAATGAAGTTCCTTCTGAGCAACATTGTGTTGATCTTAATGCTCCAAGTGAATTTACTCAATTGCAAGTAAATATGCTGTCAGATAGGCCTTCTAATCAGTTCGGACATCATTCTAGGTACGTGTTTAAAATATTGTTATGAACAAAAATAAATGGTTCATATAATTTTTTAATGGTAAATTATGTTTTAGTCATTTTATTTTCGATGTTACGATAACCTATACATTAAATTATTTATGCAGTTTTTCTCCACTAGAGACTACGTACTCGTATGATGCGTCAAGAGTTTATGAACAAACACGTTATGATGGCATATCACAACAGTCCGGTTACTTTGATGGGTAATTGATTGATTTTTTTTATTTTAAAATTGTTATCAATTGGTTACAATATGAGTGTATTTCTGTTGTAGTAGAATTAAAAGTTATGTATCCTTAATCTTGCAGGTGTTATCAACCTGAAATGATTCCTAGTGAAACAATGAGAGGAAACGAAGTTGCTCATATTGATGAGTTGGCTACCCATCATGACTGGTAATATATGCACCTTTCTTGATATATTCAAATATTTTCTATTTTCATTATTTTTAATTATCTTTTATTACTTTAATATTTGTTAGGCTGCATCAACAAGAAGATGATTCATTTTTTACAAATCTCAATAATCGGGTGACAAATAATGATGTTGCTGATGGAGGTAGTGAGGAATCAGAGAGTGACATCCCAAATGATGCCGATAATTCAGATGATGAAATGTCATTTTCGGGAGAAGAAAGTGAAGAGGAGCACCCCCTACATGTGCATGATGAGGGAAATATGAATTATCACGCGACCATATTGCATATCTAGATGACCTACCGGAAGGGGATGATGTGTTTGCTTTAACACGAGAGGATGATCATATCCGCACATCAATGTGGTCAGCAGACAAGCCAGATCTTCAGTCAGGTATGTCATTCTCTACCAAGGAAAAAATGAAAATGGCGGTGAAGATTTGGAGCATTCGTAAGAATAGAGAATTCATTGTTGACGAAGCAAAGGGTGATTATTGGAAAGTTGTTTGTCGACGGTCCCAAGAAGGTTGTAGTTGGATGTTGCGTGCAAGGAAGGTTGAAGGAGGGATGTGGAAGATTGGGAAATATAAGGGCAAGCACACTTGTGATATGGGAGAAATACGTGGAGATCATTTTAACTTGGATACTAAAATAATTGCAAAAGCTTTAAATGGTTTTATCGTAAATAACCCGCAATACAAGGTAAAGGACTGCATCGTTGCTATTAAAACAAGATATGGTAGTGAGCCATCAATAAGGAAGGCGTGGCTTGGTCGTAGGCGTGCCTTCGAGAATGTGTATGGTAATTTTGACAAGTCATTTGCACAACTTCCGAGATACATGGCTGCACTACAATATTTTAATCCTGGGACCGTTGTTGAATGGTGGCACGAGAACACTCCGGCTTCTATTTCATTTAAAGTATTCAAATATGTGTTTTGGGCATTTAAACCATGCATTGATGGATTTAAAAATTGTAGGCCAGTGATTTCAATTGACGGCACACACGTGTACGGAAAATACGATATAAAGTTGTTGATTGCTGTTGCAGTTGATGCGAACACTAATGTGTTTCCACTTGCTTTTGCAATTGTTGCAAACGAGAGCACTGAGACATGGACATGGTTTTTGAAACTTTTGAAGAAGCATGTTGTCAAGGATAGATCAGGTATTTGTTTGATATCAGACCGTCATAAAGGCATTCTTTCTAGTGTGGATGCCTTGCCTGAATGGAATGAGCCTGTAGCAAGCCATCGGTATTGTATTAGGCATTTGAAGAGCAATTTTATGTCGAAGTTTCAAAACAAACACCTTGAGAACCTAATGTGGTTGGCTGCTACGGAGCATCAAGTAAGAAAGTATCGTAAGAGGATGACGGACATTCAACAATGCAATATCGAGGCGTATAATTGGTTGTCAAAAATTTCAGTAGAGAAATGGACATTATGCATGGATGGTGGTAAAAGGTGGGGTATTTTGACTACTAACGTTTCCGAGTCATTCAACGGGGTGTTAAAAATGGCTCGAGGATTACCTGTCACTGCAATGGTTAGGTTGTGTTTTAGCCAGGTTGTTAAGCGCTTTTATGACAGAAAACAATTGGCAGAGGCTTTAGTTCGTAAAGGTCAGAGATATCCTAAGCGGCCAAAAGATTTGATAAGGAAGTATGAGAAACGTTCGAAATGGCATACTGTATGTGATCGTTTTGATAAGGAAACTGGAGTTTATGAGGTGATCACGGGTATTCACGGTGACAAAGGTAATAACTTGCACAAGGTTCGCATGCAAGAAAAAAAATGTGATTGCAATAAGCTTATGTCATACCATCTACCATGTTCTCATGCGATGAAGGTATGTGAACATTTTGGCAAAAATGCAAATTCTCTAGTAAATAGTCACTACACCGTGGCGAACTATTTACAAACATATAGTGGGTTGTTCCAACCGCTCGGGCACGAGGCATACTGGCCACAGGAGCCATTCAAGATGGTGTTGAACAAAAGTTATTTGCGTAGGACAGGTGTCAACAGAAGGTCCAGAATTCCTAACCAAATGGATGTAGGGTCTTCTCGATATGTTAGGAAGTGCAGATCATGCAAGGAAACAGGCCACGATAAGCGCAATTGTCCAACTCGTGCAAGCGGAAGTAGTAGTGCTAGGCACTAAATTTATTATTATTGTTTTAGCAAAATTTCTGTATTTCTTATTGTTGTATTAACTCTTTTTCTAGAACTATCCAGGTTCAATTAAATATGAATCTATGTTTAAGAAATAAGTGTGTTGTTATTACTATTAATTCTTTTATAATGTGTGCTCTTGTTCTTTTAACATTCTGTAAACTAGTAGAGTAGTAAAGCATTCGGCAGAGATGAAGCCAAAAATTCATTGGGTGACCCCCCTGACACCCCCATTACAATAACTATCTCATTTGATTTATTAGTAAATTGTTGGTATAATAATATTTTGATATATGCAGTACTTCAACTCCTTTCAAAAATTGATATAGCAGCACACGACCTTGACAGTACACTTTGTGTACTCAATTATCTCTATCATAGGAAACAAAAACGAATTTGACAAATTAAAACCACAATCAAATAATCTTTTTTGCTGGCTCTCGACTCGCATCATAAGTGCCCTTTCCGAGCTTTTTTTATGCAACGTTTGCCTTCAAAATCAAACTTAATTGTACAAATATATATGACCAAAAAATGGCTACAATATTCAAATTGCACATGGCCTATACATGCTAATAATGCCAACAAAAAAGTAGAGAGCAAGGAGTCAAAGCTATTCTTCAATCAAAAGCTTTACGCCTAATCTTAGACTTCGGCCTAAGCACTCCAGCATCCGCACTGCCATCAACACGTTCTTTACTGAACGCCTTCCTAACAAGCCTATTCTTCTTGTGCGCACGCTCTTTTTGACCCGGTAAGTTTTCCACGATATCCATCGAGTCATCCTTTAATTCAAAGGATTGATGAACACTAATATTAATTATTAATCAAGAAAATATACAATGACTATTGGAAAAGGCATATCACCATCAGAAATAAAAAATAAATTAATTACATGTACGAAAGATGTCACGGGAGGTGTAGCCGGTTGAACTTGCGAATCTTGACCAACAACCATATGACCCTACAAAAAGATGAAGGTCAGACAAAATAGTCTAAAGTTGATATAAGAACAAAAAACTCCATTATGAAAAGTGGACATATCAATACATACACACAGATAATATTCTGAAAAGAAAAGAGACAGCAGGCACATGGCTATGGGAGAAAAAGACCAAATTACCAAGGAATATTACTTTCCATAATTACCATGGCAGGCACATGGCTTCTTCTTATAAAGATTCCATTACCAACTGTGCATCCACATCATTTCAACAATTCAAAGACAGCAGACACATGTGACTAAGAAATACCATAGAATTATATGTTATAAATCTCTAAGGAAACTAAAAGTCTCTAATATACATTGCACATAAAATAAACATACAGACATGACAAACTTAACCCCAGCTAATTGGTATCCCTCAAACCATTTCTCAATGTGTGCGTGACAAGCAGACATCCTCACACAAGGCCTATGCTAATCTTCATTGTATCCCTCAAGAGAAATTAAGTAATAAAAAAATCTCCAAACAAGAACAGAGATCATCCATATCTCATGAGTCAGTTGGAAAGCACCATCAGAGTCAGTTGGAATATCTATTTATTTTAGATATTCCAGGCAAAAAGAAAACAACCATGCCATGGCTGCCAAATCATCGGTTGCATGCAAATGCCAGCCATCCAGGGATTTGCCAGTCCAAGATACAGGTCAGATTGTCTCATTGCCCAATTTTGTTAGCCCAGAAAGTGAAACAAAAATATTCACGGCCTCTTTTGCACAATTAATCAAAAGAAGAAAAGAACGAGACACATGCACACTGACAGCTATGGCTGAAGCCGCAGATTTAAGAAGTCCCTGGCATATGTTTTCAATGTTCAGAGCATCTGCTTCACCAGGTATTACATGAACAAGGGATGTTGATTTAATTGCTGAAGTAAATCATGGGCACACCAGAGACGGGCAACCACCCTTGGAAGAAAATCACTTCACTCTGTTACCCTCAATTCTATTTCTGGTCACTTTTGTTGGGATTGGTTCTCACCGGAGAGTTTCCCATATTTGTCCACAGAGAAAGATGGACAAATATTCAAGAATCAACAGCAAAAGCAAATCACAATCTAGGAACAGGGCAAACAGAGATAACAGGAACAGGGCAAACAGAGATACATTTAACAGGCAACAACTTACCAATGACTCGCCATGCTCCTCGTCACTAGCGTAGTCCCTTGACGTGTTAGTTGAAGAATCGTCGGACTGATTAAGAGAACCCTTTACGTTTTAATAACATTATAATGTTGAATGAAAAAAGGACAGAGCCAGTTAAATAAAAAATAAAATATATCTAAAGTACCTGTGTTGTACTAGATGTCTCAACACGCCTCATTTGTGTAGCAGCTGTAGTCGCAGTTGCAGGCTAAACGGGCAAATGAGCAAATGTAGTGTAGCCAGAACATACACAAGAGATTAGACTAAATTAATAAAAAGATAACAACTAAATAGGCAAGCAAGGCACCGTATGAAAGTCTTTAGAGTCCAAAAATAAATACCTGTGTCGTACAAGGAATCTCATCATACTGCTGCAATAAATTCAAAAATGAACTATCCCCGCCAATCAAAGTGCTAAAATGGCCAGCTGACCACTGTGACGACTCTGGAATTTCTTGTTCTGACACTGGTGGGCATGAAGCAGGTTGCGACACTGAAGTTGACATGGTAGCTGGAGGTGGATCATCAATAGCCTCATCAACTAGTCTAAGACCAACGGGAGCTTCTTGGTCAGCCCCATCACCACATCGACGTCTACCACCACGAGCACGACCACGACCACGGCCACGACCTCGTAATTGATTAGAAGCACGAGCAACTGTTTGTAAGTTCACAGGTGGACCACCATCATATGAGGCCGCTGGATCGTAAGATGGGTCAAACGACAGTCGTGTACCCTGACTAGCAGCAAGCAGTGCTTCAACTGCAATTGCAACTACCCGCTGACCCCATTGCTGTGAGGTTAAGTTATTGTCAGGCACCTGCATCTCAATTCCCATGTGGTAGAGACGATGCAACCCCCTGCCCTATAGATATTAAAAAATCGCATAAGTTAGTTATATTGAACAACTAAATGCCTACGAAAATTAACATTAAAATTGTATATCAATGGGTTGTAGCTAATTACCAGTGCCTCGTGCCTTCCTGCAAACGTCTGGTAGCCACGTTTGGTTTGATGAACCGGATTTCCTATCAATGTCCGAGTAATTCTCCGATACCATATCATGTACGGATCATTATCAGCAATAATACCAGCAGCCGGCTCTGCAACCACAACCTGCTCCGCGCGTCTTTCCCATAAAGCAACATTGTCTTCTAAATAGCGCTTGAACACCTCATCCAGCTTACTGCGCATATCCCTATTAAAGTGTTTCATGTCATAGCAAACAGCATATGGGATACCCTGTCGACAACCAAATTGTCTCAACACACGGCCAGGCAGGTGATGCTCGACTATTTCATCGCAAAGCATAGGTACTTCTGCCATCCACAAATGTCTCCCACGAGAACACCAAGGAGATAGTCGCTGAATAGTATGCTCGTCATATGGCTGCCAAATGAACTATAATAATAGGGTCATAAACAATACCATTAAATAGAAGTTACTATGAACCTGAACCAATTATATAAAAAAGAAAAATAAAAATAATATAGACATACCATGTCAGACGCCATGCCATCCAGGACGTCCCTATATACTTGAACATCTCCAAGCGCAACATCACGATCAACTCTAGCCTTCCATCTCTCCGCATAAAACTCAAAGAAAGGTTCAATCGATGGATCAAGTGGATTTGGTTTTGGCGGATCATGCGGAATTGGTTGAAATGGTATCAATCGCTCCCAAGCCCATACCTGCATATCGTACAAATTAATGCTACATGTACATTTTATTTTTATCTTATATAAAAGCGTAATTACATTACCTGTAGAAGTGCCGCATATCCACAAAAATCGCTCGATCCACTTACAGCCGACCGACACATCGCCCAATAAATGTAGGCTAAGACGGAAGAACCCCAACTATAAGAACCTATAGCATCTACATCATCCAGAAGTGGCAGCAGATTAAGCCTAATATAACGCCCCGAATTATCAGGGCAGAGTAGACCACCAACAATCCATAACAAGTAAGCCCTAAAATATTGTTGTACAACCTCATCTGGATCATCTTGGGTAACATCCGGTATTTGCCTAATGTATGCCTGAAAAGCCGTAATACTCAGCCTGCTCTTGCCATTGAAGTGTGAGGCCTGTGGTCGAAAGCCAGTCAGACGATACATCTCATCCTGCCACTGTCCAACCGTACGATCTCTACTTAAAGTAAATACCGGAAGCCCATCCACAGGCAAACCGTACATCACCTCCACATCCTGCAGTGAGATAGTAACCTCACCACATCGAAGGTGAAATGTGTGTGTCTCTGGCCGCCATCTATCCAACAAAGCAGTAATCAGTGCCCAATCATATTGTATGCGTCCAGCCTTCATTATTCCAATAAATCCTGATGTATTGAAATAATTCATTATACGATCATGAAGAGGCCTTTCAGCGATTAGATGCCAAAAGTTCAAGTCTAACCGCCGTGGACGAATACAATCCTTTAATCCCCGTCCCTCCCATATATCTGTAGATCGATGCGTAGACTGTAGAGACAACACACTAAAGTCCCCGGGTCCATGATGAATAACATTAGACATTATAAATACGCACCTATAAAAAATATTAAAAGGAAAGAAATATGAATTAGAAAGAAAATCACAAAATAAGATAATATACCGCTTTTATTAAAATAAGAATGATTTCGACTACAAGTTAAAACTGAGAGAATAAACTATTCTAACTAAAATTTTGTACTTTTAATCAAGTTTAAACACTTACATTGCTAGCAAGTTAAAGAAAACTACAAACATATTTGGATGTAAAGAAAAAAAATTATGAAAAAATAAAACTAAACTTAGACATAAACAAAATGAAAAGATCGAGGCTAAACAAAATGAAACGATAGTAATTTTGCATTACTAGTTTATTTAACATGTTGTAGTAGATACATAATAATAGTAGTAATAATGTAATCAAGAAAAGAATTGTGTTAGATTTAAGCTAATAATTATGAATGTCAACTTCCATTCATCTCTTCCTTATCTTTAACAACAAGTGGATTCCCAAGCAATCGTGCTTATAAGAGGACTAACCAAAAGTTACCTAGGATACGTTTTCAAGAGAAATACATTGTTATAAAGCGAGAAAGGATCCATATTGCTCAAAACTACTGGATAACTCAGTAATTTTAATATCAAAGTACAGCAACCACATGAGTTTATTATATCATAGTAGTCTAAACATAAGATATTATGAAAGGCCTAGTAAATCTATCATCATAACTTGGTGATATCCACCAAATCAATGCTAATGGTGAAAATATTTCTAGCTAGTTTGAGGCTAAATATCTAAAATAGAATATTCATTTCATGATCACAGCACAAGGAGAACAACAAAGGAAACAAAAACATGGCTCAGAGGTGTCCAGTGAATCAGACTTTAATTAATGGAAACAAACTTTGAACTTTCAACTAGCCATTAATTTGATGGTTAATCAACTACTAGGAGTGTCCAGTGAATCAGAGGTGAATCAGATGGATGTCAAAAACATTATCACCATCCCTATCCCTTTATTTATTTCACTCTCACTCACAAAAATCAAACCCCACCTTTTAAACTCAACTTTTTAAATTATAACCAACAAACAATCATTCTCCAATAGATTCAAAAGATAAATAGTTGTGATTAAAAGGGAAAAGTAAAGGATTCACACGAACTAAATTTCTCCTAAACTAAATTCTAGGGTTTAACGATTTAATACAATGAAAAATAAATGAAAGAGGCGCAACATTTACCTGGTGGAGTTGATCGGCAGTGGTGGAGTTGAACCCGACAATGGTGGGGTTGACGAGGGTGGTGGGTGAAGTTGGGAGTTTGCAGTGGTGAAGTTGGGAGTTTGCAGTGGTGAATTGGGACGGGTGAATTAAATCTGGATGTGTAAATATAATGTATAAGTCGGCACAAATTGTGCCGTTTTGATGCTATCAAATAATGCATAAGTCGGCACAAATTGTGCCGATTTATAGCTGTGAAATAATGAATAAGTCGGCACAAATTGTGCCGATTTATAGCAATCAAATAATGCATAAGTCGGCACAATTTGTGCCGATTTATTGGTATCAAATAATGTAACAAATCGTTATTATTTCTGCCGACTTACTAAAATATACACCGTTACTCCGTCGAATTTGACCGTCTATTTCTTGTTGTAAGTCGGCGGAAATTGTGCCGATATACCCATTTATGTTGCAATGTATTTGAGCACTCCATTATTGTTGCATTGTTAAAAAAATACGCCATTTTGGCGCCGGATTCCCATTTAATACGTAACTAATTTGAATGAGACTTGCATTGACTTCGGAATTCTAAAATAAAATGAAATAAAGCAAAGCATTAACTTAAAGTGGTGTGAAGGAATCTTAATTCTCGGGCTAGAATATTGGATTCGAAAATTCTCCATCTATGACATCAATAAATCTAGACTATCAAAAAGAAGGGAGTGTTCCATAAGTTTATCTACCATCAACGAAAAATCCAATGAACTTTCAGGTTCACTACATTTCTCGCTGTGTGCATTAGGTTTCTAAGCTACAAGAACAGAGTGACGACTTTGTGGTATTTCGAACTATGTTAGATTATACTTCAACAGAGGAGGGGTGGGAACTAACACAAGGAACTAATACAAAATTGCTAATCTATTATTCATGCAAGTCATGCAGACAGTAGCTTTCAAAAATTTCCATGGTTCGTCAATCTCTACTGCCACAAGAACAAGGGATGAGACAATGATTCGTATGCAGAAGCAGGGCAGCAGATATTAGCTTCTTCTGAAAAGAGACCCGTCTTGTGCACAGTTCTAATTCGAAACATTGGCCTGGGAACGTGTGCAATACCCTTCCATCTAGAATCAAACAGGACTCAGATTGATCCATACCTAACTTCACTGGTTCTCCGTGTTGCTTGACTAGAAGCAGGTGGACGCTCCCATGAAGCTTGATTTACAAAAGGATTGTTGACATCTTCTGGTCGTGAATGGCCATGGCCTCCCCCGCTTACCTGTTTATCAGTTCCAAAAGTGCAAGTTAGTGTGTGCTAAGGAAGTCAAATAATCAGCACAATTATACCAATTTGGTTCACTTGATTTTCAAATCATGCTAAAAGTACATTTGCCCCTTGTATAATCTCTACTACATTTATATACCCTAACTGCCATACCCCTAGGACTGCTTACACCTTCCTTGGGCTGTCAAACTCTGTCTATATTCTCTTGCAGTAACACCACCTCACATACTTTTTTCTCCAGCTCTAACACCGTCCTCAGAATTTAAACACAAAGCTGCACAGATTGGTCACTTACAGTTTCCAAACATGCAGATAAAAGAGTCATTCCAGGCAGTGCATCAAGCCCACGCTGTTAAAAGGATATTAGTAAGCTACTATATGTTGCAAACAATCATACAATTGAAACAACTAAATGAGAGAAAGCATAGTCACAGACAGAAAGCATAAATTGCAAACTTACCTGATTCTGCACTCGTGTCTGGTAAATGAACCCTCCGCAGCAGAATAATGTTGAGGCAACGAATAATCTGTTCCACACATGACACAACATGTCATATACTAACTTTATATGCTACACAAGATGACCAAGAACAGAATCTCGAGTACATGAAACGGTATTCAAATTATAAATTTCAACTGCATACTCAACCACTTCCTAACCAAGATGAGCACTTATGCTGAGCAAAAACATATGATGTAAAACTGCATTAGATCTGGAGAGTCCACCAAGACATATCAACATGAAAATAAGAGGTTGAAAAGGAACATGACATACATGCATGAGAATACACCAAATATGGCCCATCCTCTTGTAGCATCTCCGACTTCGCTTTGCCGATAGTCTGCAGAATCATTTTTCTTTGATGTTATACAGCCGAAAATAGATTCTCACCAACTAAATGCAACAGCCACTCAGAATAGTATAGCCCCAGCTAAAAGGACAATATGCCAGCACTTTGTAATTCATATAACGAAAAAACTTCCCCAATCTGGATCGTCCCTCCACAGAAAAGATACTTCAAGTGTATCCACCCCCACCCAGGGGCGGATTTATGTGTAAGGGATGGGGTGCCACGGCACCCGCTAACATCGGTCGAAACTTTGTATATATAGGTATATTTGTTTAAGATATACTACATATACTAAAATGGAACCCGCAGTGAACAATAGTGCTGTGGTGCCAGTGGCGTAGCACGTGCGTTTTTACCTAATGGACAGGGGTTCGATCCTCCCTAGAGTTACTTCTTTTTTAAACTTTGTTCTCCTTGCAACAATTAAGACCGAGTATACACATGGTCCACGTATTAGTTGGCCATCCCTAGGCATCTTTTTGCCCTTATTCCGTTTTCCTTTTCTTTTTTTCTTTTTCCTTTTATTTGCAAAGTGTCTCGATCTCTCTTATTCTTTTCTCTTTATTGCTTTTTTCTTTACTTTGTTTCACCAGTATGTTTTATTTCATGGAAATTTATTTGTGGTAACTAATTTAACTTAATTTTAATCAATATATAATTTCTTTATTTTTGATGATGATATATTAATTTGTACATATTGGAGAATAATTTGAGTAATATTTTCATCGGCTTTAAAAAAATATTTGGCTTGATTAGTAGATCTTCGACTTAATTCTCATAGATTTCCAAAGAATTGTCATAAAACGTGACAACTAAATTGAAGAAATCAACTCTAGATTATTTAAGGTAAATTAATATAGTCAAATAGTACAAAATAAATAGTAGTTTAAGCTACTTTTGAGTAAATTTTCTAATAGAGTCGCTCTTTCTTTTCTTTTTTTATTTTTTTTTTTTTTTGCAATATTCTTCTATAATATGAAAACAAATAACTGAATTAAACATAATTTATTTGTTTATTGCATATAAAATGCTTAATCAAGCTAGTCGAAGTAAAAATAATCGGATAGACCCGACCCGACCTTCTTATTTAGTCTTTCTTACTAAGCTAGTTATAAAGAGTGGCACCCACAACCTTCAAATGTTGGATCCGCCCCTGCCCCACCCCTTCCCACTCTAAAATATCTTAAACAATAAGATTATCATATGGTGGAGAAAAGCTGTACAGGGACAGGGAGGGCTGGAGATGGTTAGCCTAAGAGGCTGAACCACATTCTTCTTTATCTCCTTTCGTTTTTGTTGTTTTGCTTTTTTTTTTTTTTTTTTTTTTTTTTTTTTTTTTTTTTTTTGAAAGGTAACAATATTTTCAATATATCTGTAAAGTTCAGCATCAGTGTGATGCTGAGATCTATAATTACAACTCTAGAAGAGTAAAAAGACCAAAAACCCAAACAAACCACAAAAAAGGAAAATCCTGATTAGTGACACTAATTACAAGGAGCCTATAAACTCTAGCAAGTCTCCCACATCTTCCAGGAATTCCTGTTTACACCAAAAATAGTACAAAGAAAGGCAGTTGAGTTTGATCTTCTGAAAGGAGTCGGCCTTATCTTATTATTTTTGTAGAAGAGACTTCTTTCCATCTTTATTCTTCTTTCACATTTTGAAATCGTTCCCATATTACTCCTATGTTTGTCATGGGATACTTGCATGCACTCTTATAATGATTCGGCTAATGGTCTACTTCGGAAAATTGGAATAAGGTTGGGTTGAATCAGATTTTGATGATTAAACCAAACTGAAGGCCAAAATCGACTAAAGACAGAACTTCACAAACCTTTTGGCAAACAAAGGACATGCTACTGAAGAAGTTGATCACAAGTTTACTCAGCAGTACACATTGTCAAACATGTGCTCCTTGGGAAACATATATGCTCACTAATGAGAAGTGTATACAGCAAAGTCAGAATAATGGCCAGATTGTACTTACCACACATCTTTGTAAGGGTGAACTGAATGGGGTCATAGTTCTCTATAGGTATGGTGACCTCAACTTTATATGGGGAATCACGAGCAATTTCACCTGAAGATACAATCAGAAATTTAGAGGAACAAAAGGTAGAGCAAAAAAATTATATAGCAGCAAAACACGCAAACTCTTCCCAAACAGTATTATAAAGAGAACAGTTGAGTCATTATACATCTCCAGTCTATCAGTAATACTGTTGGTGACAAAGTTGTTGGTGATCCACCAGTTGTTGCCGAACCAGATAATATGACCTTTAATCCTTGCTCCGGAGAGACCTGATATATATACATGGAGAGAGGGGAAGGGAGAGGGGAAAACAGTGATTTCCAAGTGAAAAATATTCACGCGCAAAAGTATAAATGAAAAACAAAAGTTGTAAGCACCTTTAGTAATGGTTTTTGCACAGAACCTGAAACCGAAGCAACCGCAGTCATATAAAGGGCTACATGAGTTTGTGCAGTGTTGAAGCTACAAAAATAGCAATAAAAATCAAATGAAACAATCTTTGTATTTTAGATATTGATATGATAACAGCTGCTATAGCTACGCAGCTTTTAAGAGAAACAGGGAAGTCTTGATCCAGCAAGAAGAGAGCAAGTATAAAAGCACAAAGGATAGGCAAATATGTGTATTGGAACCTCAAGAACTAATAAGTCAGAAGAAATTCACAAGCGCACTAAATCGGATAATGGTAAACTGTGGCAAAGTTGACCAACACAAAGACTTGCATGACAACCAATCCTATTCATGGTATTGCATGGTCAACTGAACCAAAGCACACTCGTGTATAAATGCAAAGCATCTATAGAGGGAAATAGCAAAAAAGGGCAGCCCGGTGCACAAAGCATCCCCGTTCACGCAGGGTCGGGGGGAGGGCCGAATCCTAAGGGGTGTGATGTACTGAAAAGAGTTGCTGAACTTCACACTGAAGAAAAAGCAGATTTTTACACGTAAATAATTCACCTAAACCATGATATCTATTTTCCCCCTTTTTCTTGAATGACTATATTAGAATATTTGACTGCCTTAAGTTAAGCCTGCATTTTTATCCAATTCAACATCCTATGTCTTGCAGGATCTATCCTGTTACACAGTAGATCTCAACTATGAAACACAATTTCCAATAGATATATGGCAAAAGTAACCATATAAAAAACCACATAAGCTATACAATTTCTATTTCAGACAAAAAGAACTTTGCTCTTCATCAAATCATGATTCAGTTTACAATCTCTCCTCCCTTAAAATTTGGCAGAAATATGATGGGCCATAATACCTCCACAGTTTTCGGAACGATACAATTGACTTCTTAAAAGAGATAAGCAGCACAGCATCAAAATAATTGAACGAACAAATAATAAAACAAGCAGCAGCAACAACTACTAAAATAATAGTAATACCACTATCTCCTTTTGATTGTCTTAGTCTGAATACAGATGGAGTTTAAAGTATACTAGCAAAATTGTGGTTGTGTAAAGCAAAGTAAACCCAAATCCAAAGAAAAACCAACTTTCAGAAGCTGAGTATTATAAGAATAAAAATAGGTCAACAAGTGATGAATAATGAAGGAAGGCTTATACGTATAGAAAGTAGCCAAAGACTTGTGATGGTCCAAAGAGGAAAGACAACCATTTCAAATAAAGGGACTAAACCCTAATACAAAGAATAAGACAATACTTGTAAGTAAGATAACTCCTTTACCTGAATTCCTTGTGAGCTTCTTCATATCCCAATTGAGTCATTCCATTATACACCTGCAAATTCACAAGTACGAGCTCCACACCATAAGCCATGTAAGACAGTTTGGAGGTACTGGGTGAATGAAAGATATAATCCTTACAATTTCCCACGACCGTGGATGAAACCCAACTGTGAAACCTTCAAAGACTCGCAGACCTGGTTTCTCACATGGAATGGCAAGTTCAACGACAGCTCTGTCCAAAAGTCATATTAGACATACAGCTTGACAATTTCGAAGCTAAGTGTACAAATCATGCCGTGTAAGAGCCCCCAAATGTTGTGTGAATTCATCATGGCATCTATATTATTTTAATGTAACTCTTCCCCAATAATCAAACATTTTTCAGCTACTCTAAGGACTTTTCCCATATCTCATCAACCATACATGGTTTAGATCTAGCCAAGAGAAAATTTAGTACTTCATAATATGAGCTCTAACTAGCATTACAATTTCACAATTTCTACACTGTACAGGTTGAGAAATGTCCTTTAATTTCTGAAGTCCAAACAGAAATCTGCCATGGCAATGAATAATACATTGAACTGCAAGTATTAAAGCAGTGCAAGATATGTTCTGTTAACTTGACAGGAAAAAATTGCACGAAAGCTCAAGATGTTATTGAAATAGAGTGTCCGAATTTTTAACCCGAAGGAACAAAAAAAATTAATCACATTGCCATAGCAGTGCAAGATATGTTCTGTTTACTTGACAGGAAAAATTGCAGGAAAGCTCAAGATGTTACAGAAATAGAGTGTATAACTTTTAACCGAAGGAAATAAAATAACTAATCCCATTGCCATAATCATGCATTCATACTTCAGTTATTTGATTAATTTTCAGAATCAGATGAGAATGGATACACTGTCTGTTGAATAAAACACAAAGATTTAGAAACAAAATGTAATGTGCTACAAGTTACAAACTTTTCATATTGAAATATTGAAGATACGTTTTAAGCTTCCAAAAGTACATTGGACTAAGTTTTGACAAGGAAATGCCATCCCCTGAGTAACACAATTACCAAGTATAGCACAGCACATTAGAGTAATGTACCAACTCGTGCTCACCCACTTCTAGTTGTCACTCATGCATCTATATGTAGTAAGTCCTTACTTTCGAGAGCCTGGAAAGGGGAATTTGACCACAGCTCCAGATTGAAACTTTCTCATATTGGAATGTTCCAACTTCTCATCTTTCGAGAATTCAAATTTTATCAAACTATTCAAAAATTTAAACTTTAGCGTGATGTTTTCTCCGTTAACCATTACTTTATCTTTGCTATCACTACCAATAATATAAAATACAAATCACATTAATATCTTATATTCCGATTCGAGTACAATAAACAACAAAAAACAACCAACATACCCAGTATAATCCCACAAGTGGGTCTGGGGAGGGTGAGATGTACGCAGACCTTTCCCCCACCAAGGTGGACCGAGTACAATATATGCAGTCATATAAAATCGAGTGGAGACAGTATAGCTTTTGCATTCTTTTTGACATCACCCCCAGTAGCTTTTGTTTTTGCTTCTTTTTTTTCTTTGGGGGGGAGGGTGTGAAAACACACTGCAAATCAGCTGAATGATGGGAAAGTACCTACAAGTAGACTCATATTCGACGTTGCAGATGCATCCAAGTCCACCTGAGGAATTGAATTAAATTAGCAAGACAAAGACAGTGTTACGTTCTATAGAGCTGACTCCCACAATTCCAAATAGAACATGTTGTTAAACAAAGAGGTGATAGTGGAATCCTTAGTTAAACCCTACTTTCCCGTAATACTTGAGGTTAGCATAACACTGAAACAAGGAAGAAAGACAAGACATGACTAACAAATTTGGTCCAATGATGGCCTTCAGGGCGTTGGTCTACAGGCAAGAGCGCAGCTTGAGATGTGTGGGTTATGCGCACATCACAGGTTCAAACCCTGCCGCAAACAAAAGCCTGGTCGTTAAGTGGAAAAGGGTAGAGGCACACACCCATTATACAACAAGTTCCAAAAAGTGCACCACTAAACCTCGAGGATTTCTCGGTTATAAAGAAAAAGATTGGTTCAATAATTCACTTCAGACTTAAGATGAAATTCAGACCCGTGACCAGGCAAAAACTCGGATACTTTCAAGCAAGGCATACACATACTGATTTTATCTCATCACCAGAGTTTAAACCCAAACTGAGCAGTATGCTGGTCTCGCCTAATTTTCCAAGGTTAATATATTTGCCGATTCACTTCCTCGCGTCCAGCTCAATGAGTTACATACTCATGGGGTAATTAGCTTTGTTCTTAAATACCCTGATACCCATCCTGAAAACTAACTCAATAACAGACATAACCTCTGCTAGATTCCTTTAGTTGCAGGAACCACCGTACACAGCCAATTGGAGGAACATAATATTCTACCACATGAAGAACCATAGCAAAACCTAACATGGGTATCTACGATCTGTAGACCGGATAATAGCTAATAATGCTTCCGTAGTAACTGAAGTAGACATTCACTGTACATTTACTTGATAAGCCAAGCAAATATGACCCATCAAAAATGACATTGTTCATTACTAGTAAAACTTGCAATACTTTGTAAACCTTTACAGTTGGAAACTTTTTGGCATAAATATGTAATATCAAAGATATTATGTTTCTCTTGGCTGACAAACAGGCTTCATGTTTATGATCCATTCTAGATCTACATACTCGGAATCAGTTAAGATTTGTGGAGATGAATCAGAAACACTAACATACATCTCGCATCAAATAGCTATCTTATCAGCCAAAATGAAGGGTTATATACCTTTACATTGTCCATGAGGGCAGTTTCCACATATAATATTGACCTATCAATCCAGAAAGTGAGAGATCAATGTAACTGAAGTTCAGCACACGGACACCAAACATCGAAAAAGATATTCCTATAGGGCAAATTTTTTCATGTTTTCGAAGAATATACAATATGATTTTTTAAAAGTCCAAAAGAGAAAAAGGTAGCTAGCAAGAGAGGGAGAGAGAGAGAGAGAGATCATTCAAACCTGAGCTGTTCGGCCCATCTTATCAAAACTCTGCTCACAATTCATCAGGTCGCCATTGAAATATTCCTGAGGACAATGGAACAATGTAAATTAGATTTGGAGTTTGCAGATAAGAGCGAAACTGAAAAGCAGGCAGTTTGTTGCTTCAGGCGAGAGAGCAACATGAAGCAAGGGAGTAGTGCATCTGCGGAGCAGATTGATGCAACTTCGAAGAGGCACAAACTTCACAAATGGAAGCAAATTGATCCGAGATAGAAGTAAGTGCTTCTTCCAATCGCTGGTAGGTACAAACATGTCTGTTAATTCTACCTACTGCAGAGAGTCAGTAAACAACCCTCTATATAACCTCACCTTAAATTTTCCTAAAATGAATCACTCTTTCTCTCAGTTCATCTATCAACTGTAATTTCCAGTTTACATAGTAAACAGCTAGAACAAACCAAGAAGCAACTATCTACATGAATGACTAAAGTCTCTTTGCTTCACAAGGTTTTAAATGTCACAAAGCAGAAATAGAAGAACATAAGCCGCACATGCTTGTAGCCTATCTCAATTATCGCTGGCTACATAATGCATCCAGCCAATAGAACAAAGAGAATATTTTTACTTCCCAATTGCAGCAACAGGATTCACATTCTTGCACCAAATTGCCAGAATCTTTGATGATCTCCAGAAAAAGAAATTTCACTCACAGTTCAAAAACTTACCTGAACGAAGCTAACATCTCCAGAACCAGTACGAAAATAGTTGAGTTTATCAAATCTGCCAAAGTCCACATATCCCTGCAATTCAGGTTCACTACATAAGGAATCAGCATAAGAGTGCGTAGAGGACGTTATTAAGTAGTTATTCCTAGTATAACAGCTCAGAAATTTTTACAATATAGCAGTTCACAAACAGATGTAGCCGTAGGTAAGAATAATTTTCCCCACTTTCATTAGTACTGGGAAGCAAATCCAGCTTTTGTTAGTTCATCAAATATTTGATAAGCATGCAATTCAAAGGTGCCAGCCTTTAAGAAGTTGCTCATGGCAATCACGGAGGAAACTTACCAAAGACAGACAATAAGCATTTTTATTTTTTCATTTTTTTTAACCTGTATCGAATGATTTACAAGTCTCTATAGAAGCCAACACTAAAGTCATTAAAAAAGAGTCACTAGCAGTTTGTTGATGACTTTCGCATAAGAAAATGAAACTTATGGCCACCAAACGATAAGCTAGCTCAAATGATAAGAATTGTCCAAAACATAAGGAGATTTTATTTGTAAGGTAACTAATTTATTGACATTGGGAGGAAAAACCTCCCGTCAAGAAGTATACTGAAAGGTAGAGATCCAAAACATAAGGAGACTACAGCTCATACATCTAACTAAAGTGGGATTCTGATGCCTTTTGGACGTCCAGGGCTGGACATTTGAAACGTGGAGTAACTAAATATGGGGGCCCCAACGACGGGAGTGGGTCTAATTGTTGATATCATGATAAAAATGGAAATTCGAAAGCAAGCTCAAGTGGTGACCCATGAAGATTGTCCAAAACTTTTAGATGAGGTGGTTCACTTAATGTAAAGATCCTGAATTCTATGTCTCCCTGCTGCCCATCAATAAGATGTTTATATGTGCATAACCCTCAAATAAGAATTAGGTTCGCACGTAAGTGTGTATGTCGCAAGTCTAAAATATATGCTACATAAAATTTCGCATTTCTAAATGTTTGAGATGAAGTGATTCACATAGGTCAATCATTATTCACTTGATTCAATAATTAATAATTATTGATCTCTTCCACACCTTTGCAGAAACTGGCATCAAACCACCTCCCCATACTCGATTTTTGTAAATTCAATTATGTTCATTGATTAAGTGTGGCTTATCTATACTCTTAAAGACTATCTATGGCAAGCAAAATGTAATCTTCAAATCACTATTTGAGATTCCCACTATCAGTTTGCTTTGCCAATAAACATGCATATTTTCAGTCGGAAAACTAAGCTTAAAACAGGCATCTAAAATGTTTTATGAAAGAACTGATTTAGAAGACATTTAACGCAGTAATCAGTTATGCTTTTGAGTAATAGACCTAGTGGAAATATCCTTGTGCTATTGCTCTTCTATGATTTTAATTCTTTAGTTGCTTTAGGTAACTGGAAATTAGAATTGCCACTATCAGCACCAACTAGAACCCATAGCTATTAACCTAACTAGCTACGAATCCCTGAAATATTCTTAGATGCATCAGGTTAATGATGAAAAAAGATGACAAGCATTGAACAAGCGAGTTGAATATTACAAAGACGGAGTTTATATAACAGTTGAAGAGAACATACAGCGGGAAAAGAAGTAACATAAAGGGATAGAATACAAGCATCATGTAATATATAAACTGACAAACTAGATAAGAACATCAAAATGCATTACCGCTTTTGATCTAGACTCAACATCCTTGCAAAACCGAACCACCAAGTCAGCATCCTGCATCAGAACGAACTCACGATCATTACAGTCTCCATATACAAACAAATTGTAGACATAACACTCAATATATCAAAATCAAATTCACCTTCCCCTCATACTCAAAAGGCTGCCCAATCCAGCTGCTCTGAGACATAGGTTAAGAACTACAGACTTCATACAATATACAACTCCAACAACACAAGCAGACTCAATCAACTCGGATTTTGTTTAATTAATACATCGTAAGGCAGCATTAGAATTTTTGTGTTAATCTTCATTTTGTGCCCTTCTCACTAAATCAACATACAAAAAATTTCAAAAAGGATACAAAATCGAGAATGCGGCTCGAGTTATCCAACGCATAGCAACCAGAAATTGGTGCAACAACTGAAACAGCTCCAGTTACTTGTAACAATACAGCTGAAAAGTATATAATAAAAGGTATATTAAATCAAAATTATTAATAATAGTAAATTGAATCTACCGAGAATGCATTTATAAATCACCTGTTACTACTGTGATTAGTATAATATACGCAGCATTTCTCAGGCTCGGCATTTCGTCAAACATGTGCCAGCCACTGCCAATATAGAGCAAAATAAATGAATAAATATAATACTAAGCTTACAAATAGGCAATGCCACTGAGTGAAAAAGGAAATAGAGAGACTACCTGAAAATAGCAGTTCTGGTGTTGTTAGCACTCGTCGGTCGTCAAATTTCGATGAACCTTTTATTTTATTTTTTCTGTTTTTATACTTTGTCCAAAATTTTCAATTGACTTCCCTTATGTGTTAGTGGTGTAATTTTAGAAAGAACAAAAAAAAAAAAAAATAGAAACTCTAAAATTCTTAAAACTCTCTTTCTATTTTGCAAGGAGTGATGTTAATTTATTTCCTAATTTTTGTGCTAACCCAAAAAAAATTGAGAAATTTCAGAAATAGGCAACCCACAACTACCTACACCCATAATAGTGCAGCCTTAGTCCTAAAGGTAGGCATGTCAACCGAATTATAAATAATGGCAAATGTCGGTTTGACATGTGTCTACGGCTAAGACTGTACTATTTATGGGGTAGGCAGTTGTGGGCAGAATAAGAAGTGTGTTGGCTTCTATTTTTTCAAAGTGTTCAAAAATATTGTGTGTCTTTATATTTCGATTTAATACAAAGTTGGGCCTGAGTTACTGTCTGTATTTGCCTTGTGTTCTTTACATTATATGCTGAAATTGATTCAAGTCGTTGAACCCAAAAATGAAAGAGAGAAAACAAGTAAGGCTGAGACAAGTGATAACTTATGTGTTGTGTGATAATAAGTGAAAAAAATTAACCCCATAACACAGTTACCACTATAGCATTTCAAGAGCATGATGTGATGACCAGCCACGTCATCATGCCACGTAGGCGCCATTTGGCGCATAGCTTTGCCATGTGAAAGCTTACATGGATAATGAGCCTAGCACTTGATGGAATATTCTAGAGAAGTATGGATATATTCCCTTGGGAATATTCTAGATAGTTATGGATTGGCTAGGAAGACTTTTAGAAGGCCTTAGAATATTCTAGCTAGGTAGATTATTCTAGAATGGGACTTATTTGTAAATATGGAAGATTCTAGAGAGGGATTTGTAAACAATTAATATTTGTACACTAGCCCCTAAGTGAGTAGTATAAATAGAGGGGCCATTCATTTGTAAACCATCAAGCAATCAAGCAACAATCTTCCAAATAATAAAAAAGCTTCCTTTGGCAATTCTTTCTTGTTCATTTCCATTCTCTTAGCGATCCTTAGTAGTTTCGGCTGACTTGGCATAGTAAGGTCGTGAGCAAATTGTCAAGTGCCGCACGATTCGCTTAGTTCAAGACTAAGGTCGTGACAAGGTGGTATCAGAGCAAAGGTTGTGACTAAGGGAATGGCCAACGTGGAGGAAACCAACAACCAACTCAACATTGTCAATGTTCCAACCAACATTGTCCGGGAGTCCGCCAACAAGAAAGGGCGAAGTAGAAAGAGGAATGCCCACGAGAGTAAGGAAGGACCGTCTAGTGTCATTCCAAGCGAAAAGGCTACATCCCCAGACCTACCAACCACTGAGGCAAGTGAGGAGGAAGACGAGGACCTCCTGCCCGGGAAGAAGTGGATCTTGAAGGTCGAAGCGGGGATGGAAGCCATGGACATCGTTGACCAACGCTTGGAAAAACTAGAAGGCGCTTTCGACACTCTTGAGAGGCACACCCTTGATGAGATTGAGGACGTCCAGAAAGAGTTGGAGGGACGTAAGCAAGCCGAGTTTGAGCTAAAACAGACTATCACTACCTTGGAGTGCAGGCTCATGGACGCGCTGAGCACCATCGATGCCATGAAGACAAAGATGGAGGCACTCGAGGAGCAGGTCGATGCTGGTGTGACCGAGGCAGCCAGCAATGTGGTTGTGACGAGGGAGGCTAAGATCGAGGCTCCCAAGCCTCCAGTGTTCAAAGGGGTTCGTGATGCGAAAGAGGTGGAGAACTTCCTTTGGCACTTGGAGAACTACTTTAAGCATGGAAAAGTGAGGGACGAAGAGGCTAAGATCAACACCGCAGTGTTGTACCTCTCAGAAACTGCCATGCTTTGGTGGAGAAGGAAGACGGCTGACATTGAGAAAGGCTTGTGCACCATTAGCGCGTGGGAGCAGTTCAAGGCAGTTCTTCCCCAACAACGTCGTGTATGAGGCAAGGCGCAAGTTTAGGGAGTTAAAGCAGACATGGAGCATTCGGGACTACGTGAAGGAGTACACCACCCTCATGCTTCAAATCCCCAACCTTACTAGTGATGACTTATTATTCCACTTCATGGATGGGTTGCAAAATTGGGCTAAGCAGGAGTTGCAACGCCGACAAATCACCAACATAGACAAGCCATAGTTGAGGCTGAGTCTTGGATGGATTTCAGGCATGACAGGCATGACAAAGGCAAGGGCAAGGAGTCAAAGGGTGGCTCTGCTAAAGGTGGGGGAGACCGTGGTAGAGGCAAGGAGACACAACATCAACACCCTATGACTCAAGACGCCAACAAGTCTGATGGAAAGAAGGGCGGACGTCAAAGTTATGCCGAGAAAAAGGCGCAGGCTGAGAAGAAAGGATGCTACATATATGGAGGGCCGCATGGCTTTAGGAATTGTCCCGACCTAAAGAGTCTCAGTGCCATAGTGCGGGAGCGAAAAGAGCAGGAGCAAGGAGATAGTTCGGGCACAGCACAGTTGGGTACGGTCGGACTATGTGGAGCTGTCATGAGGACAGCTAACAAGGCCAACGAGTATAGCACTCAGTACGTAGATCTCATTATCAACAACAAGCCCGCCAGTGCTATGGTCGACACTGGAGCAACAAATAACTTCATGATCGAGGCCACAGCAAAGAGACTAGGGTTGAAGCTTGCTCCAAGCAACACCCGTCTCAAGACAGTCAATGCCAAGCTGACAAAGGTATGCGGCGTAGCAAATGATGTTAGTTTAAAGTTGGGCAGCTGGCAAGGTATGACAACCTCCACTGTTGCACCTATGGATATCTTCGACATTATACTTGGGCAAGAGTTCTTCCAACGTTGTCATACTATAATCGATCCCTACCTCCAACGTCTCTTGGTCATGGAGCAAGAAGGATCTTGCATGGTGCCTACAGTGACCATGCCACTACCGGGAAAAGGTCAGACACATCTCTCGGCTATGCAGCTTGTCAAGGGGCTCAAGAAAGGGGAGCCAACATTCATAGCAACCCTTGCAAGCTTAGAAGATGACGATGGTAAGCCAGAGACATTGCCGTTCTTGATAAGACGCAAAATCGCAGAAGCAAGTAAAATAGAGGCGGAAGCAATTAAGACACGATAACCAAGAAATAGGGATGGGGAAGAACAGAAAATAGAAGAAAAGAATGAATCAAACTAAACACATAGATTGATTCAAAAGGGAGAAGAGACTTGAACCATTAAACGGGACTCACACTAGCGGTGATCCACCATGGATTCAACGTAAGAGATACATGAAGCTCAAGCTTCAACAAGAATGGCCAAGCCTATTCTATCTTCTCAATTCTATCTTCAAAACTAGCTAAGGAATGAAATAAGCTATCTAGCTATTTATAGAGGTTTTTAGGCACTAAGCAAAATGACTAAATAGCCCACACATTAGGCTTTAGGATAAAAGACCACGTAGGGTAAAAATAGTCTTAACAAACTTAATAATCTCGCAACTCAGCATATCGGGCGGAGCGCCCAAGCTTAGGCGGAGCGCCTCACAAAATGATCAGTGGGGTGGCCTAGGCGGGGCGCCTGAATAGTGGGCGGAGCGCCCCACTGTGCAGTGGTTTGGGCGGAGCGCCCCAAGGCTGGGAGGGGCGCCTGAAAGCCTGCCTTCTAGGGCGGAGCGCCTGGTTGGTCTGGGCGGGGCGCCTCGGCCTGGATCTTTCCGGAACGGCTTCAATTCACCTCCAACACTCTTGACTTCTAGTCCTTTGCATCCTCCAATCCCGGCTCTTGATGGTAAGTACTTTAAGCTCGATTTGAGGCTTATCATCCTCCCCTTCTTGAAAGGATTTCGTTCTCGAAATCAAACCATCAAGACCTACAATCGAAGACAAGAACAAGCCAAATATCCTACTACAAGAGTAGGTTAGTGCAAGTAGTGTGGAAAACACACTCTTATGGTATAACCAAGTATCAATGACAATGATAAAGCGCATGTTTCCAAAGAAAACAACAAGTACTTGGCTTCCCCAATGGGTGCACTCAATACATAATTTATCAAAGAGATCAATAGGGTAGAGAATATGCAAGATCAAGCCATCAAAATTCCTATGATCCCTAAGCCCAATAAAAACAAACCAAAACTTCCCACTACAAGAGTAGGCAAGTCCAATAAGAGTGAGTACAAGTGAAGAGAAAATCACACTTTTGTGATAGAGCCAAGTATCAATACTAATTAAAAAGCTTATGTCTCCAAAGGAAACAACAAGTTCTTGGCTCAACGACGACAAGTACTCACTACCATAACAAGCAAAGATATCAATAAGACATGGAACATGCAAGATTAAGCAACTAAGTTCCTTATGACCTCTAAGCTTATGGTCAACACACCAAGCTTTGGCATGCTCAACACCCAAGGGGTGACCAACATGTGGGGTGGAGTAAACAAAGTAGTTCAATTGGCAACTAACATCAAATACTCCACTCCCCTTCTTGGAAGCACTCTTACACACATCAAGATTGGCTTCCTTACCTCCAATTCCACCTCTAGGACAATCTTCCTCACTAGGAGTTCCAAACAATAGATTGTCCATAGAGTTCAACTTTCCAACCCATGCAGGTTTAAATCCAAACTCTTCTCTAGTTTGATATTCACCATCGCCTCTTTGCGAATCCTCTTCAAACAAAGGGTTTGTGAAAACAAGTCCACTACCCATCAAAGGTGAGGCATCAAAACTAGAGTCATCATCCACACTTGAGGAGTCATCGAATACAATTCGATCCATTTCATCCACTAGGGACTCCTCAAGGTCACTACCATCCTCACTACAACACATAGGTCCACCATTACCAATCAATTCATCAAGAGAAAGGATAGGGTATTCATTTAACTCATCTTCCCCTTTATCAAATATAGGTGGTGTGTCATAACAAGGGTCACAAATAAGGTCAACTACACAATCTTCACTAAAGAGAGGTTCAATGAAAACCGAGCTCACATCATGATGTGGCTTATCATCCCTCTCAACTAGTGGTTCATAATCACACACAAGTTGACCAACCGACTCTACATTAGTTGCAAACACATTGTAATCACATAATTCATCAACTAGTATAGAGTTGTCACAAACACTATCACATGACAAGGAAGTAACATGTTCAAGGGAAGAACTTTCACATACCTTTAAGTGGTCATCTTGCTCACTCAATGCACTTGAAGTGTCTTGAGTTGTTTCTTCACCTTGAAGCTCACATTGAAGATTTTCTTCACCTTGTCCATCCTTCTTGGGACATGATTGAGGCACCATTGGTTTGCCTTCAAGAGTACCTACACAAGAGCTAACACAAGTAGAAAAAGATAAAGAGTTAAGGTTAGAATAAGGGGTGTCCTCACTCTTAATGATTCTTTTTCCCTCTTTCTTTTCCCTCATTTTCTTTTCAAGGTTTGGTGTAGATTCGGGTGGTGATATCCCACTCACATCACTCAACACGTCCTCTCCTTTTTCCACTCGAGGAATGTCACCGGTCACTCCCTTACTCCTCTCAATCTTTTGTCTCTCAAATTCGGGTGAATTGGGCCGAGGCCCAAGAATACCCATAGCCGGAGTAGGTGGACTTTTAACATCAACCTCGAATCTAGGACTAAGAGACTCATCACTTGAGGTCCCTTTATTCTTTGTTGGTGAACCACTTGGCTTTGGAGCTTGTGGCTTGGGGTTCACCTTGTTAACAATTGTCAACTATTTTCTTGCACTAGTCCCACCGTTGCTTGTGATTGCAGGACTTCTTGTTTGCTTTCTTGCATTCTTGGATTGAGATACTTGCTCCTTTCCCTTTTGCATAGGCCAAGAAAATGTACTAGGATAGAATTTAAACTTTGCCCGGCAAGGTTCAATGTCATAAGTTCTTTGCCCCTTACTCACTTTGTACACATCCTTCACGATATCATACCGCACCCTCTTACCTTGCAACCACGGTTGTCCTAGCCAAACACCATAATGCTCCATGGGACACACATCACACCAAATATATTCCTTGTAACTCCCATGAGATATGAGTACCCGAGCTTCACTAGTAATCCAAACACCTTGATACTCATAAGGATATTTCAATTTGTAGCATGGTATCTTTAGTCTATTAACCCAAGAGACATTAAAAAAATTAGCATAGGCTTCACTAATCTTGAGCAAGCATCCTCCTCTACCATTCACCTCAAAAATGAACCTACATTTACACATGTCTTGTATAGGATCAAGTCCAAGAAAACCATCACCCCCAAGTTGGGTTCTCCTTATCCCTCCACTAGTGGCAACACCACTAGAATAACCTCCACTCCCCGTCACTCTTCCAACATTAGAAGTGTTGTTGAAAGTCGGGGAAGGAATACCACTATGGAACCCATAAATGCCTCTCGCCTTGGTTCCATAGCCCATAACACCACTCCTACCACCACTACTAGAGCAATGCACCCCCGTAACGGTAAGAGCAATACCATTTCTCCTTCCACCCTTCACATGGGAACTAGAAGATGCAAACCTCCCATTTCTTATGGAACAACCACCACCACCTCCCATACTAATGGAAAGTCCTCTACTACTCTCTTGCACACCACAAGCAACACCAAGAGAAGATGCATATGCACAATCCGTATAATCAACCTTATCATCAATTCTCTCTACGTCACTATCATTATGTCCAAATTTGTCACAAGAAGAGTAAGTAGGATCATCATACCTTGAAGCATCACCATCTTCAAATTCTTGACTTGGAGCATAAGATTCTTCACTTTCATCTTCACAAGCCCCATAGTCTTCTTCATCTTCATAATCAACATAGTGACCTGCTTCATCATCATATGAGCCTTGGTTCCCCGAATCGTCATAGCAATACCCATCATCACCATCGTAGGAACCATAGTCTCCATCATCTCCACATGAGTCATACCCTCCACAATCGTCATCCGAAGCCATAGTTATAACTAAAGAGTATAGGACCTAACAAATTCACTCCCTCACGTGTATCACTCAAAAGATGTCACTCAATTTTCTTTCCACTCGTGTATACACTCAAGGTCGTTGGCTTTTGTGACCACACTCTATTGTTCTCACCACTCAAGTCTTTTGCCACTCAAGGCCTTCTTGTCTCTTAGTAATCACAATGGCAAGATCAATCAACTAATGCACCCAAGTAATAGTTCGGAATGGAGTTTAAGAGACTCGATGTACGGAAGCTAATTTAATGCGCACTTGAAGCAAGCAAATTCTACGACTTTAAGTAAAGACTTCAAGACACACAACACCCTAAGGATCAAAGATTAATGTCAATAAAGTAGGACTAATACCCTAGAAACACTAACTAAGAGGTTCGGAATCGAAACAACCACAAAACCCATGAAACGGAGCGAAACCAAGCAACCAGCTCACTGGGCGGTCCGCCTGGGGTGGGTGGGCGGTCCGCCTGCCTTGGTAGGCAGTGAGGGAGGGTAGGAGGGGCGCCTAGGGGGTGGGCGGTCCGCCTGGGGGTCGGGTTCAGCACTTCCCAAGTCCGATTTTCTTCAATTTCAACCCAATTTTTTGTCCGATTTCAATGTTTTTTGCACAAATTCAAGGTACCCAAAGTTGAATATTGATATAACCTTCAAACCCCAATGATTCCCACACTAAATCAACCAACAAATCAAGAACAATCTTCAATCAAAGTTTGAGCAAGGGTTTTTCAACAAGGGCCCAAAGTGGATTTCGATTCTTTGAATTCGATGTTATACAACTCCGATTCACATGAAATTTATTTCAAAATGTTTGTTTTCCATTGAAGAACAAACCACGATAATCAATTCCACAACCCCATAATCAAACAACCCAAGAATCAATCAAATTCATCAAGAACAAGGGTTTTGGGTGGGTTTAACAATTTGGGGTTTCAAATTTTCAAATCAATCCAATCCACAAGATTGTGGTACCCAAGTGTTGGGTTTTCAACAAGGATCAAGAATCTATAACACCCATAACACGAATCGATCATACCACAAAGTTACACCAATTTTTGTATTTTTCACTTTTCTACATTTTTTTGTGTTTTTTCTTCAACAACAAGAAACTAAAGTAAAGATAAGATGAACAAGGAGCGTGGATTCGTAAGAACGAAACCCGAGCCTTGCTCTGATACCAACTGATATAAGGAAAAATAGGCGGAAGCGATAAACTAAGATGCGGAAGCAATAATCATAAGATAACAAGAAATAGGGATGGGGAAGAACAGAAAATAGAAGAAAAGAATGAATCAAACTAAACACATAGATTGATTCAAAAGGGAGAAGAGACTTGAACTATTAAACGGGACTCACACTAGCGGTGATCCACCATGGATTCAACGTAAGAGATACATGAAGCTCAAGGTTCAACAAGAATGGCCAAGCCTATTCTATCTTCTCAATTCTATCTTCAAAACTAGCAAAGGAATGAAATAATCCATCTAGCTATTTATAGAGGTTTTTAGGCACTAAGTAAAATGACTAAATAGCGCACACATTAGGCTTTAGGATAAAAGACCACGTAGGGTCAAAATAGTCTTAACAAACTTAATAATCCCGCAACTCAGCATATCGGGCGGAGCGCCCAAGCTTAGGCGGAGCGCCTCACAAAATGATCAGTGGGGTGGCCTAGGCGGGGCGCCTGAATAGTGGGCGGAGCGCCCCAAGGCTGGGAGGGGCGCCTGAAAGCCTGCCTTCTAGGGCGGAGCGCCTGGTTGGTCTGGGTGGGGCGCCTCGGCCTGGATCTTTCCGGAACGGCTTCAATTCACCTCCAACACTCTTGACTTCTAGTCCTTTGCATCCTCCAATCCCGGCTCTTGATGGTAAGTACTTTAAGCTCGATTTGAGGCTTATCTACATAGAGAAATTGCTCGAGGAAAACAAAGATGTAATGCCCGAGGAGCTGCCTAAGCACTTGCCTATGAGACGTGAGGTGGATCATAAGATTGAGCTGGAGCCAGGAGCTAAGCCGCCCGCATTTGCCCCATACCGGATGGCACCACCCGAGTTGGAGGAGCTTAGGAAACAATTGAAGGAGCTACTAGATGCCGGTCATATCCGCCCATCGAAAGCACCCTTTGGCGCACCAGTATTGTTCCAGAAGAAGAAGGATGGATCATATCGCCTATGCATAGACTATCGGGAGCTCAACAAGGTCACCGTGAAGAATAAATACCCGATCCCGCTCATTGCTGACTTGTTCGACAGACTTGGACAAGCCAAGTACTTTACCAAGGTGGATCTTCGCAAGGTCTACTACCAAGTTCGTATTGCAGAAGGGGATGAGCCAAAGACAACATGCATGACGAGATACGGAGCCTTTGAGTGGTTGGTTATGCCCTTCGGCTTAACCAATGCACCTGCTACATTTTGTACTCTCATGAATAAGATTTTTCATCCCTACCTTG
Organism: Petunia secreta; assembly: GCA_029990175.1. NCBI lineage: Eukaryota > Viridiplantae > Streptophyta > Magnoliopsida > Solanales > Solanaceae > Petunia > Petunia secreta. Next base: position 4,515,282 of record JARKIP010000059.1, on the reverse strand, counting down.
ATTAGTTCGTGGTGGTCTACTTGGACGACATAGTCATCTATAGCAACACTTTGGAGGAGCACGTGGAGCACTTAAAGAAGGTTTTCCAAGTCTTGCGGGAGAATGAGTTATTCATCAAGCGGGAGAAGTGCGAGTTTGCCCAGTCGAAGGTGTACTTCTTGGGGCATGTCATTAGTAGCGGGGAGTTACGCATGGACGAGGCTAAGGTACGAGCTATCCAGAAATTGGAGGCGCCAACTAAGGTAACCGAGTTAAGATCTTTCCTTGGCCTTGTCAACTACTATCGTCGGTTCATTAGTGGCTATTCAGCCAAGGCCTCACCACTGACTGAGTTGCTGAAGAAGAATAATCTGTGGGAATGGACGGAGCATTGTTAACAGGCGTTTGAAGGCCTTAAGGCAGCGGTAACGGAGGAACCGGTCTTAGCATTACCAGATTTTTCCAAGACGTTCGAGGTACATACAGATGCTTCGGACTTTGCCATTGGGGGTGTATTGATGCAAGATAGACATCCTATAGCCTTCGAGAGCCGCAAGTTGAATGACACAGAGTGACGCTACACAATGCAAGAGAAGGAGATGATCGCTATTGTGCATTGCCTACGCACATGGAGACATTATTTGCTTGGATCGAAGTTCGTAGTTAAGACAGATAACGTAGCCACTAGCTATTTTCAGACACAGAAGAAGCTCACACCGAAGCAGGCTAGGTGGCAGGATTTTTTGGCCGAGTTTGACTATGTACTGGAGTATAAGCCAGGCAAAGGCAACGTTGTGGCCGATGCCTTGAGTCGGAAAGCCGAACTTACTGCCATCACTTCAGCAAGTTGTGACATTCGCGAGGCTATCAAGGAGGGTATGCAATAAGACCCAGCAGCCAAGCAGCTCATGGAGTTAACAACCCAAGGCAAGACAAGACGTTTTTGGGAGGAAGATGTACTATTGCTTACCACAGGACGGAGGGTTTACGTGCCTAAGTTTGGAGACATCAGGCGGCGTATTATAAAGGAGAGCCATGATACTATGTGGGCCGGTCATCCAGGCCAACGACGCACTAGGGCCTTGGTTGAGTCGGTCTACTACTAGCCACGCATGCGAGATGACATAGAGTGTTATGTGCAAACTTGTCTTGTGCGCCAACAGGACAAGGTTGAACAGTAGAAACCAGGAGGACTTTTGGAACCACTACCCGTTGCAGAGCGTCCATGGAAGAGCGTGACTATGGACTTTATCACATGCTTGCCGAAGTCCGACGGTTACAACACTATCATGGTGGTAGTGGATAGATTCTCGAAGTATGCCACTTTTATGCCCGCCTCAGCCAGTTGCACAGCCAAAGAAGCCGCCAAGTTATTCTTCAAGAACGTGGTGAAATATTGGGGCTTACCGAGACACATCATTATCGACCGAGACCCTCGATTCAGTGGAAATTTCTGGAGGGAGCTATTTGAAATGCTTGGTACGGAGCTTCACTTTTCTACTAGCTTCCATCCGCAGACAGATGGACAGACAGAACGGGTCAATGCCTTACTGGAGTGTTACTTGAGGCATTATGTGAGCGCACATCAGAAGGATTGGGCAAGACTCTTGGACATAGCCCAATTCTCTTACAACTTGCAGCGGAGCGAGTCCACGGGGCAGACGCCATTTTAGCTAGCCACTGGCCAACAACCACAAACTCCACATTCACTACCTGCAGCATTCGAAGGAAAGAGTTTGGGGGCTTATCATATGGCCAAGGGCTGGGAGGAGCAGCTTGACACTGCCAAGTCCTACTTGGACAAGGCAGCTAAGAGGATGAAGAAGTTTGCAGATCGTAGGCGGCGTCCCACAGACTATAAAGTTGGAGACATGGTCATGGTGAAGTTTAACCCAAGGCAATTCAAGTCACTACGGGGCATGCACCAAAATTTGATGCACAAGTACGAGGGCCCGTTCAAGATCGTTGCCAGAGTGGGTAAGATCTCTTACAAGCTTGAGTTACCATCACATCTTAAGATCTATCCCGTCTTCCACGCCAGCATGCTCAAGCCATACCACGAAGACAAGGATGACCCGAGTAGGGGCCAGTCGAGTCGTGCTCCTATCACTATCACTGCTTCTCATGAACGGGAGATTGAAGCTATTATTGACTACCAAGCCATACGAAAACAGGGGCAAAAGGCCACGGCCATGTTTCTTGTACACTGGAAGGGACAAGTACCAGAACAGGCTACGTGGGAGCGTTATGAAGACTTGTGGCAATTCAAGGACAAGATCTGAGAGTTCATGCAGCAGCATTGTGCCGCGGTCGTCGCAACCTCAGGTGGGGGAGAGTGTGATGACCCGCCACGTCATCATGCCACGTAGGCACCATTTGGCGCATAGCTTTGCCATGTGAAAGCTTACATGGATAATGAGCCTAGCACTTAATGGAATATTCTAGAGAAGTATGGATATATTCCCTTGGGAATATTGTAGATAGTTATGGATTGGCTAGGAAGACTTTTAGAAGGCCTTAGAATATTCTAGCTAGGTAGATTATTCTAGAATGAGACTTATTTGTAAATATGAAAGATTCTAAAGAGGGACTTGTAAACAATTAATATTTGCACACTAGCCCCTAAGTGAGTAGTATAAATAGAGGAACTATTCATTTGTAAACCATCAAGCAATCAAGCAACAATCTTCCAAATAATAAAAAAGCTTCCTTTGGCAATTCTTTCTTGTTCATTTCCATTCTCTTAGCGATCCTTAGTAGTTTCGGCTGACTTGGCATAGCAAGGTCGTGAGCAAATTGTCAAGTGCCGCACGATTCGCTTAGTTCAAGACTAAGGTCGTGACAATGAAAACATAAATAATCATATAGTTTGTGATATAAATAATTTGAATAAACTTACTGAAAAGAAATCATTTCGAATTGACTTACTAAAAAAATTTTACTGGACAATTAAAATTGGCCTACTGGAAATATAAACAATCTGAGTTGTCTTATTAAAGTTATTGTTAACACATAATAATTAGACGAAAATCATATTTAATGACGTCTCAAATTATATTTCCATCTTATTTGTTATTTATTTATCATCATCATAAATTAAAATTTTCAACTCATTTTTACTTGTCATTCGTAAAAGAGTTACGTAAAGTTGTCCATGTATAAACACTAGTTCTTCAAAAATAATTTTGACATAGACCAATGATTAGCCTTGACTTTATGTAATGGTCATGTTAAAAGATATAAGTATTTAAAATTAGCAAAATTATATTTGACCGTACTTTTCATGGACATAACAGGGATAATTAAGTCATTTCACTAGGGGATTGAGGATATAATGGACGCTTCCTATGTTATTTGGGTCCATTATACCCTTCATGAAAGAAGAATCAAATTTTGAATTTCATTCTCTCTCGTTGTAGTTAATTATGTTTACACTGCCAGTACATATATTGTATAAAATAATTTCTTTTTTCTCTCACCCTAATAATCTTTATGATTGTATCTTCTAAAAAATATGAACACCAACTTATGATTTTATGTTTTTTTCATAATATAAAGAAAAATCTTTTACTTAGTGCATATTTCATACTCTCCTTAAGATATACAAAATTTGATTACATGATTATTATTTTTGTGCTTTCTTCTTTATGACACGTCACTTTTAGTACAAAAAATTGAAAAAAAAAAGTTTTTTAAAGTGTTGAACAACTTTTTTTTTTAACTTAACATCTAAAAATAAGTATTTTCTGGAAAAAAAATAAAAGGTAAAAGTTATTTTAGAAAAGTTTTTCAATTTGTTCATTTTTTACATTTACAAGTTGAAACCCATCTTTTGGAAAGATAAAGTATTTTTTTTGTTAGGATAGTCTTAAAACTTTTTTAGTCGAATTCCATCATAACCTATGGAGAAAAGTCTTGTATTTAACTCATGTATGCATAGATACTTGTAATACTAGTTCATGCAAAGCACAAAGTATAAATTTTTAATAATTTTCATATTCATCTTAATTAAATTTTAATAATTGAATAAAATAACTCAAATTTAAAATTTAACATGAATTATCACTAACTTAAAAACAACGAAAAAGTATCTTATTTCAAGCTCAAAAAAATATTCTTAGTCATGACACATCTAAACAAGAACGAAGATAGTGTCCTTATTTATCTTATTAATTTAGTTGAATAAAAATTTGTATTGTTTAACCCAAAATAATTATGTCCTTATAGAGGAAAATATACTACCCAACTTTATTGAAAATATTATATGTATAAATTGTATATAGTTGTATGTCCCCCAAATTGCCTTAAGTTATTCATTACTATCAGTGATTGAAGGATCATATAAAGTAAATCAAAACTCATTAATATTACTAATAACATATAAACTATAAAAAAAATTGGCTACATTGCAAGAGTAATTGAAGGATCAAATGAGGAAAATCAAAATTCATTATTATCAGTCTTAACATATATAAGATATAAGAAACTTCGCTAAATTGCAAGAAGAATTAAATACAAAGTAATTAAAAAAAATAGGTTAGATGGCACACTTTTACAGGTTCGAACCTGTAAACTTCGCTTACAATGTCGCAGTAGTTGTCATTATGCTGGTATAACTTCATTTGTCAATGGGTTCACTTCAACTGTACTTAATTACGTAATTTCTTACCTTCAATTCCTAAGGGGTTAGTTGACCCATAGGCAACAATATTCGTCATGTTTTTTAGTTTATTCTTTATTGACCCATCAAACGAGGCAAAAACATGAACATAGGACTAAAATGGCTTTGGTTGACACTGCAAGCAAGATTATCTAGAGGTTTAACATAAAGAATGGAGAGACACACTAACAACAACTTCTACTCTTACTTCTGGTGATTTTACACAATGCATAATTAACCAGTTAGTGGTTTGATTAATGATCTCATATCTGTATTTATTCGTGATAATATATTGTCTTATCTATGTCAATAGTTCCATCACAAATTTATATTCTATTTCTTTAGTTCTCACATAATTTTTGTTATATTATGTAGGGGTGTGTATGTAAATATGTGAATTATAATTTTTTAGTGGTAAATTCATAAATGGTGCGCATGTAAATTTGCATCATAATAAGTTTGAAATATATAGGGCATGTATTATATGTATTCATTATGTAGTTAATTAAATTACTATAATTCGAATGAGTAATTCAATTATTAAACATTAACAAATTAACTACAATGAAAATTGGTCACTTATGTTTCCATCTAAAATTTAAATATTTAATGAGAAACTCCTACAAGCAAAAAAAAAAAAAAAATAAGAAATTTGGTATTCATTCAAATTAAACTCATATAATTAATATTAAGAATAATGTACTTATACAATATTAAGAATAATGTACTTATACATTTAATTTAATTCTTCAATATATTGGGACCATAAAAAGTTGGACATGCTAATACAAAATTATTATATTATTATAGGGAAACTTATTGGAGGAAAAAAGATAGTGGTTGGAGCCAAAAGTGAATGAGGACTTTATGTATAAATTCATTTTATGTCTATATGGGTACGGTCAAATAGCAGCATACTTAAAATTATAGTACAATTAGTATTATAGTACAATTAGTATTTTATGTCTGTATGCACGTGTTCCAAAGATGTAAAAGAATAATCAGACGTACAAACGGTATCAGAGCTCATATATGTCTTCCAAGTCTATGATCGAGCGATACCATATATTCACTGATAGATTTCACCATATCAAGAGTGGTAGTGAGAATTACGATTTGCTTAAGGTAGTCTATTTCATTGGAGTGCCTAAAACACCAGAATATGTATTTTCTACAGTTGCAAATATTGAATAATAACAATTATTTATGAGAAGATTTTGGGGGATACGAATTTTATCGATGCCATCAACGAAGCTTTCAAGCTCTCAATCAGTAATTGTCAAAGTCCAACTAGAAAATTATCTAACTTATCCATATATGTGCCTAATTGATTTCATTGCAATCGTGTATTCCACGTTATATTTACAATTTGATAGAAAGACGTAAACATCAACAATATCTTGCATAATACCTTTTGCATTGACAAGCCTAATTTGTCTGAAGTCACCACAAATCTGTCTGGACGCATTTTTTAATCTAAGACTATATCTAAGAGTTTGACCAAGAGTTTCAAAATAGTATATGGGTGCATCATCGAATAATTCACCCAAGCTTCAAACAGGTGAGTTACACTTATTTGATTTATCATTTGTTTATATTGTTGGTATATGATGTGCGATAGCATTGGATGGTTTGAGGCGGAGAAGTTAGGAGAATATTGTTGTTGCTTTTACTGAAATACAGATGTCACAGTGGTGCTTCACTGGAAAAAATGAAAGAAACAGAAAGAATGAAAACGAAAAGATCAAGGAAGAGAAGACAAGAAAATGAAAGAAAATAAAACACGTCGTTGTAACATCTTGTGTATGGTTTGACCACAAACTTTTTTGTTCCAATTCTTGAGGCCCACCTAGAAGAAACAACCAAAGCGACTTTTTTTAAATTGATCAAACACATTTGATCTCTCAATATAATATTTTGTCTATTGAACGACCTCCCACCGTGACATAATACTCACAAGTGCATCAAAGTACCCCTCATCATTCAACTCTTTACGCAAACCATAGTGTGACGGGTTTATCGACATTTCACATTCTGGTACCAATAATGCGTTGTTCTCCTCACAAGACTTATTCTCATCACCATTTTTTTTAGAAGATGCATCTCCATCACCACTAGATGCCTCAGAAGATGCATCCCCTTCACTAGATGCCTTAGAAGACTCATCATCATCCCTAGATGCCTTAGAAGTCTCATCTTCATCATTAGAAGTATCACGTTCCCGAGGATAAATATAATAAAGATCATATCAATTAAACGAACAACGAAAAATTGACATACGAACAACGAAAAATTGACATAGGTCTCAAATTTTTTAATTTACATATTATAAATTGATCAGACCAATTATAAAATCGGTCTATTCTAATTTAAGAAAGTTAGATCGATACATACTTGTGAAAAATGTAAAAATCAAGCAGCAAATTAACTGGATGACAGACATTATAAGTCCAACTAGAATTGAGAAAGGAAAATAAGGTCAAAACCAGATCAATAGTAAAACATAGAGGTTTAGTAAGAGGCCTGGAGCTTATTATGCTAATGCAGAAAAGAGTACATAGCCTAAAGTTTCTTGCAAGACACAGTCCAATGCTATGAGATTATGAAAGTCGCAAGCTCGGAATGAGTTACTCTCAATTTGCTACAAATATCTTTAGTTTTTTGGGTCAAGTAATAAATCAAATAACTCAAAGAGTACTACAATACACAATAATGATATAATACATGGACCAATTTATGATCGGCTACGAACGATTTTTGTACTTCGTTAGATGAATTTATTATCTGTCACTTAATTTATTAGATGAAACAGTATGAACAAATTAATGTATTATTGCGACCAAAAAAGGCAAACGAGCAAAAGTGCGCCAATGAATAAAATTTCAAGTAATTTATAGAATATTAGTCAAGCAAATGAAAGAAATATGGAACACAACATATGGCAAATCAGGTGATCCTGATTCTCATCATGATTGAGATTGTCGCCAACTGTTTTTTGGTTATATAGTATTTTGCTCCATAAATTCTTCAGAAAAATAAGAAAATTTGCTAAGATTAAACCCACAAAATTTTAATTTTATTAAAAAAAATAAAATTAGTAAGTAAAATAGAGTTGGAGTAAGGAACTTAAAAAGAAGAATCCATAATCGAAGAAGAAAATTGAAGAAGGAAGAAAAGGTATACCAGGACTTTGAAAATTTTGTGAGAAATACACAGGACTTTGGGAATTTTATGATGAGGAAGAGGAATACATTTTATGAATTAGGAATTATTAGGAATTAGGTTTTATATAATCTAGAGTTTTACAATTTAATACTTTTTAATATGTTAATTGAATCCCAATATTCAGTTAAGTTATCCTTTTTATTATTTTCTTTTTATTGTTTTAAAAGAAAATTGAAGAACGACATTTTGCTAAATAAAGACTTGAGTGGGTGTCTTTGTCAATTTTTTTTTATCTCTATGCTAAATTTTCTGAATAAGAATTTATGGTGTATACACATGTTCCAAAGTTGTAAAGAATGATTAGACGTACAAACCATACCAGGGCTCATATATGTCTTAAAGAATGATTAGACGTACAAGCGGTATCAAAGCTCATATATGTCTTCTCATATCTATGATTGAGCGACATCATACATTCATTGACGAATTTCACCATGTCAATAGGGGAAACAAGAATTACTCTTTGCCAAATGTAATCTATATCACTAGAGTGCTTAAAAAAATCAAAATATATACTTTTTACAATTGCAAATATTGGATCATCAGAATTATTTATGAGAAAATCCTTGAGGATAATAATTTTTTCAATGCCATCAGTGACCGTTCCGATCTCTCTTTCACCCATTGTCTAAATCTAATTAGAAAAATTTCTCATCTCATTTAAATGTGTGCCTAATTGATTTCATTGTAGTTTCATATTCCCTGTTAGCTTTAGAAAAATCGGATAGTGAGACTAACACTAACAATATCTTTAATAGTACCTTTTAATTAACAATCCAAATCTATCTGAAGTCGCCACGAAGAACAATCATTGTACCTTCAAATGGCCGATCTAAGTTGGATATATCTTTAATTTTAAAAATTTCTTGAAGAGTTTGATCAAGAGCTTCAAAACATTATCTATGCATCATTGATGCTTCGTCCCAAATAATTCACCAAGTTTATATTGGTCTATGATGGATGATGTATTGCGTGGTGTGAGGTGGAGAAGGTAGAAGAATATTATTGCAACTTAGACTGAAATAGCAATGTCAAATGGTGCTTCACTAAAAAAAATGAAAGAAATAGAAAGAATGAAAAATAAAATAAAAAGTAAGAGAAAAAAGAAAATTTGAAATACAAAAGCGTTAATATTATCACCAAATATAACTAATCGATAGTAATTAGGTGCAAGTAAGCAGAAAAGGGGAGATAGGGAAGAGGAGATTCAGGATAGTCACTCCACTCCATAGATAGTGCACACCGATTCTTCTTCCATTTTCCATTCCTTTCGGGTCAGAAACGGAATGTCCTTGCTTGGGTCAGTTCTTCAGGGGTCAAGTCTTTTGACAACTTGTTCTAGGGTTACCTTTCTTAGTCATGCATTTTCTCTCTGCTTTTTGATGGGTCTAGTCCCTTAGCCTCTCAAACAAAACTTCTCCAATCAGCTTCTTTCTTCTTATTATTCTGTCGGGCCTAGGGCGGCGGAGCGAAACTCTTCTATCGTGTTGCAGTTTCTCTGGCGGACCCTCCAATCCATCGTACTGGAGCGATTCGAGAAGAACGATTAGGCTCTATGTGTAAAATTTTTTGCTACCTCACCTTTTAAGGAGTATAGTTATACTTCAAATAAAAATAAGAGGGCAAGGTCATGATCATAATCAAAATAAAATTAAAATGAGTATTTGACTTTTCCAGATAAATATTTTACCAATCTAGCACAATTGACATCCTGTCAGTTTGATTTACAATATTCTAACTTACCCCAACTAAACCCAAGGTAAATAACTCAAAGGTGCAAAAGGAATAAACCAAAAAAAAAAAAAAAATCAAATCATAATAAATTTAATTACATCTGATATTGATATTAAGGTTTTAAGAAATTCAATACAGAAAGAGAAATTCTTCAAACCATATGAACCGATTCAACAACATGAAAAACTATATTTAAAACAAAAATTGAATCTAGCATTTACCAAGCAATGCAATAAATTAGTACTGTACAAAAGTATTTACAGTAAACTGACAACATCGCCATTGCCAAATTTTCATTAAATGTTACTGTATCACTCTTCCCACTAGATCTTGTTTTCTGCAAGTGTCAAAATTAAAAGCCAAATGTACACCAATTACCAATCCAAATCAAAATCCCTAGTAAAATGCATCAATATCAGGTAACAACACAGATCCAATTTAACCCTACCAACTTTATAAATGGCGAAGCAATCTCCAATAGCTATGGCTCTGTTTCGAAAACGCTGGTTAAGTGTAGTTGCGTTACTAGTAATGCTCTCAGTTACTACTGCTATTGCTTTTATTATACGAGCTAGCTTTGATTCGTCCTGCGATTGTCGCGTTGATTTAGCTTCTGAGAAACGCTATACCTCTAGTACTACTGAATCTGTTAAGTCGATTGGCGTTGGTGCAGTTGCTCAGAAGAGTCCCCTTAGTTTTATGAAGTCTAAGCTTGTGCTTCTCGTTTCACATGAACTTTCCCTATCTGGTAATCTTCTTTTCCTTTCGCTTTCGTTTAAATTTCGATATCGATAGTTGTGTATGGAATATTATAGAGTGAAATGTTATTAGTTTAGCTGGATTATATGGTCGATTCTGTTGCGTGCGAGTGTGTGTGCGCGTAGTGAGATGTGAAGCTGTTTGTTTATTCAACATTATAGAGTGAAATGTTGTTAGTTTAGTTGGATTGACAAGTGTTATTTATTAGGTACATTAGTGAATCGAAAGTAATACGGTCAATTCTGTTGTGTGAAAATGTGTTTGTAATGAGATGTGAAGACATTTGTTTATATGTGCGTTTCAAGGTGTTGGATCTGCCATTTATTAGCTAGGAGTTTAAGTTATATACGCGGTCTATGTAAAGAAATGCTTATGGAATATTATAGAGTGAAATGCTGTTAGTTTAGTTGGATTGGGATGTGTTATCTTTAGGTACATTCGTGAATTGAATGTATTACGGTTGATTCTGCTGTGTGTGAATGTATGTGTGTGTGTCTCTGTGTGTGTGTAGTGAGATGTGAAGCCTGTTGTTTATATGTGCGATTCAAAGTTTTGTACACGATCAATGTAAAGAAACTTGTAACTATCAGGTCACCTTTACTTGTTGTAGCCGGTAATCAGGCAGCCACCTTATTTTTAAGATTAGAAATCTCACTTTTTATGGAGACTCATCTTAAGATATCAGATATCCTTTGGATGACCTTATAGTTATTTTTCTTTTTTTAATAACACAGACGATGTATATAACTTAATTTTGGTAGGATTAACCAAATACGGGAACTTGGCTTTTTTTTTTTTTTGTGTAAAAGAAGTGATGGTAAAGAAATCAGAAGACTAATAGGAGGTGTAGCTTATCAGATAACAGGAGATGGAGTTAAATTGAGAGCACTAAAATGGTGGAGTGGATGTTCATATATGGCATCCCTAGTTAATGATTTCGTGCATGTATACTCTTTCTGTACCATATTGGTAGAAGTTTAATTTAATTTGAGAAACACATGGTGCAAAAAAGTAGATTGAGTAATTATTGGATCCTCCTATGTTGTCGTTTTTCAGTCTCTTGATCTACACTCTTTTGTTGGTATCATGCATCTTTGAAGCAATTTATAGTAGCGGACTGATGAGGGATGATGTAAAATACATAGAAGTTTGACCAATAGAGGTTTGTTCTATAGCTGGACAGTTGGGGTTATCTTGTAGATATATTTTGACTCTGCTGGCAAACGAAATGGTTGGGCGCTAGGAGGAAGATTTATGGATGATGGGGACCTTTTGCATATTTTGGATAATTTGAAGAGAAAATAAAGAAATGAACTTTCTAAGAGGCGGAAAATACAGAAATGAGGAGTTCACTTCTGTCTATTTCGTTTTATGGTGCAAGGAAGAAACACCAATCTGCAAGTTGGTTGGAGTTTTGGATGCTAATAACACCTTCTTGGTTGAATATCCACGAAAATTTTGATTTATGAAAAAAGTTCAAAAAAGAAAAAAAAAAAGAAAAGAAAAAAAGAAAAAAAAAAGAAAGGTCCATGAGATGGAAACAAATACCTTTATCATTATGATTGTTATTCCTCTTTCCAGACCCCACATGTGGGATATCACTGCATATGTCTGTTGATTGTTTTTTTCTCTTTTTATAGGTGGGCCCCTGTTGCTGATGGAGCTTGCATTTTTGTTGAGAGGCGTTGGTGCTGAAGTCTGTTGGATCACAAATCAAAGACCACCTGAAACAAATAATGTCATAGACAGTTTGGAACACAAAATGTTACAGCGAGGAGTTCAGGTTGTGCTTAGCTATCCCTATTTTATTGGATAACCCGTTTGTTTATAGTTTTTGGACAGTTTTTGGGGATTTTTTTGGAAAAAGCTGTTTGTTTATAAAGCTTGGCAAATTCTAAAATCCAAGATTCCAAATGGGAATTTTTGGGAAAAATACTTTTTACCACTCACAAACTTCAACTTTTTTTCCAAGTAAAATGTATGTCCAAACACAACTTCAAGTTCCAAAATTTTTTTTCAACTCAACCTCAAAAACTCAAATTCCCAAGTTTCAACCAAATCTATGTCCAAACGCTAGTCATTAATAAGGCACCCATGGGGTACCAAAAAAACTGTACAAAATCTTAGAAGTTACAATCCCGTGAACTCTAACATCCCTAAGTACTGATGTACATTTTCGACAATATTACTCCTACACCAAAAATATAAATCAAATAGACACCTATTCATTACATAGGGCATATGATTTTTTTATCTTCAAAGCATCTTCTATTTCTCTCATCCCAAATGGTCCATAAAATGCATAAAGGGATAGGCTTCCAGAATTTTTCTTTCCAGTTAGACATTTCATGCCTTTACATATTTTGCATACTTTCGTTTGATTTTAGTATTTGTTTATTTTTTGTCACTGTAGTTCGTTGATACTCATTCACCATCTTTTTGCAAATAACACTATCTGTCTCTGCCATTATACTTGTGTTTTTTCCTTTTCTTTATTTCTCTTATGTGTGTGTGTGTGTGTGTACTTTTTTTTCTTTTTCTACTAGTCCTGAATAAATGTCCATATTTGACTTTTCATGGCTATAAGAAGGGAATTGAAATTTATGCGACTACATGCAAGTTACTTTGGTTTCTACTTTCTACAGATAGATTAGAGATAAGAGTGCATGGAAGTTTGAGAAAATGTAAAGACGTACAATACTCTCCTTTTTGGTGTTTATAGAAAAAGGGAAAATAATTTTTGGACGGACTAGTGCATCGAGGTAGACAAAAGTAGAGTGTACAAAGCGCTTCTAACTTTTCGTTTAACAGTTAACCAGTGTCCGACAAGCGTATGAATTGCAATTAATAGAGCTAAATTGTCAAAAGAAATACTATTCGTGGGGATGGTATCCTATGCATTTTGGTGATAAGCAGATTGTACTCTATGTATGCTGCTCCTTATCCATTTGAGATGAAATTCCCTATTTTCCTGTAACTTCTCTTGCCTTTTAGCTCTTCTAGCATCATACGCTCCATGAAAACTGAAATATGAATGATAGAGGTCATTCTTGCGAGATTCACTTTTCTTTTTTCCAGATGTTATTTCTTATTTGTATTATATATGTATATATATAGTATTTCAATTAGTGATATTATTTCTTATTAATGACGGATGGCATTAATAAGATCGGATCTACAATTTATTGAGATCCGTGCAGACTTAGCGAAAAATAGGCCACAACGATGAAAAAGATCTACATAGACAATACCTATTAGTTGAGAATATGTTTTAGTCATGTTAGCACTTATACTATTAGGGCTATGCTTTGTAGGAGCCGTCAAGCCTTTCAGAAATTTATATGTTATAAGATATATAGAACTTCTAGTGCTTTTCATTTATATTTATATAATACTTGCATGAGATGAGTTTAAATGGAGTTACATGGTCACTGAGGATTCACATATCCGAACCCCAACCCGTTTTGAGATTGTTAGTTGTAGTTGTTGTAATGATAGATGTTATTCTCCGCTGGATTCAGTTTTTCTTTTCAAGATATTACTTCTTATTGTGTAACTTATAGAGGTAATTGGCTTATCCAATGAGAAAACATTTGCCTGTTATTTGTGAAATTAGGTAACTGCATTTGTAAACCAGCAGCCTCTGTCAATTAACGCTGGCATTTCTAGTGCGGTGTGCATGTCTAGCCACTGAGATCAAGTTTATTCCTTTGCCTTATGACAACTTATATTTTAGTAGACAAGGTTTCAATGGTTGTGCTTATGATTGCATGCCTGCTTTCAGGTTGTCTCTGCAAAGGGTCAGGAGGCAATAGATACTGCTTTAAAAGCTGACTTGGTTGTTTTAAACACAGCCGTTGCTGGGAAATGGTTGGATTCTGTTCTTAAGGAACATGTTCCTCGTGTGCTTCCTAAAGTTTTGTGGTGGATCCATGAAATGCGAGGTCATTACTTCAGTCTAGATTATGTGAAGCACCTTCCATATGTTGCTGGTGCAATGATTGATTCACATGTAACGGCTGAATACTGGAAGAATAGGACACAAGAAAGACTTAGGTATGTATAATAACTTCTTAAAGTTTTGATATTTAGTTGGTGAGGGATCTTCCAGTGACCTTTTGACATCATCCATTTTTTTAAATCAAATCACGTCCTGAACATGGGCTTTTGACATCATCCATTTTTTAGATTCAAATCACGTCCTGAACATCATTTGGTTGTGAGACCAGAGTGGTTTTTACATGCTAATGTATATTTACACGAAAACTAGAGTAAATGAAATCTTTTATTAGTAATTTAGTATACTCCCTCAATTGTTACCATTCTCAAAAAAAAATTTAGTATACTCTCTCAAGCTGCCATTATTTCCCAGTGTTGTATATATTTAAGTTTGACTTGCTTTCTGTTGACTTGTACAGCCACCATAAGAATGGTGGAGAAAATGGAATAGTGACATAAAATTGAACATTATAAGTCTTATGAAGGATAAAGGTTTTAAGTGCATGTGCCATTCTTGTAGATATTCTACTTCTCCCCCCTCCATAAAAGGAGACAAAAAGGGGTGTAAAGATTTAGCTGCCCGTTGAGAGCTGCAGTTGTTACTCAAAACTAGCTGTGATATCAACGTAGGAAAAGAAGAAACTCATTGAATGGCATAATATTTTATGTATGAAGTGTAAATTAAATATTGCCTTCATGTATTGACCCAGCATTTTAACTGCGGCGTTTTGGGTTTGAAAACTGTATTATAAGCACCCATAAAAAGTGGGTAATTGAACAGGTTTGTAACCTCTTCTCTCTCTCTCACTCACTCCCTCCCTCCCTCCCCTTCCCCATATACTGAAAGTACCCTGATCCTATTGTGGTGGTGCTTGGTATGTTTTCTGAAAATTCTGCATGGATATATTTAAGTGAAGTGTCTTTAAACTGAAGGTGCATCTCTCACTATTTCGAGGCTTAAAGTTTAGTTAAATTTAATTCTCCAATGGTAGGGGTAAATAATGTGAATATTCTATCTAAAACTTGAGTCTGAATGCTCGACTTTGATTGAACTCGAGAAAGAAAGCTCTGGATGAACTTCTCATCTGTCCAAATCTACCTTGGATCACATAATTGCTCATTGTTCAATTTTCCATTCTTATCTGTAGGCCTTGTAAAACCTTTCTTAATTGTTACTGATATACTGTAGGATCAAAATGCCAAAAACCCATGTTGTTCATCTTGGCAATAGCAATGAGCTAATGGAAGTTGCTGAAGATAGTGTAGCAAAAAGAATTTTGAGGGAGCATGTTCGTGAGTCTCTTGGAGTTCGAAATGACGAAATACTATTTGCTCTCATAAACAGTAAGCCTTTTCCTCTTAACACTATTTTGCATTACAATTGTGACCGAATCCTGGTAAAGCTGCTTTCCTGAATACCTGTTTAGGTGGATCGCTCTTGATTTGTTCTCAAAAATTTACCCAATTGCTGTGATTCACTTGTATTCATCATCATGCCGAACTATTGTACAACTTGGACCTGAAATATCTGTCACTTTTCTCACTAAAGGTATTTTTCTGACCACTGTCTGACCTGGATTGCAATATTGCAGGTGTTACTCGTGGGAAGGGTCAGGACTTGTTTTTACGGTCCTTCTATGAGAGCTTGCAGCTTATTCAAGAAAGGAAGTTACAATTGCCATCAATTCATGCTGTTGTTGTAGGGAGTGACATGTCTAGTCATAGTCATAGCAAATTTGAGACAGAGCTTAGGAACTTCGTTATATCAAAGAAGATCGAGAAGTATGTTCATTTTGTCAATAAGACACTGACAGTAGCTCCATATCTTGCTGCAATTGATGTTCTTGTTCAGAATTCTCAGGTTTGTAGGCATGGGATGAATGCTTGGGTCACTTCTTTTTCTCTCTTAAGTATGCAAATTTTACTACTGTGGTAATAGCTAACTACATATTTTTCCTCACTTCTCTTATAACCATGCAGGCACGGGGTGAATGCTTTGGTCGGATTACTATTGAGGCCATGGCGTTTCAGCTACCTGTGTTGGTAATTGCTACTTTGTTCCTTCAATCTTGGTTGCTGTCTAGTTAATCTTTTATGCAGCAGTTTCTTTGCATACTTGTGAATATTTCATTAGATTGGAAGAATTTACCCTCATGTTTTCTTCTTTCATTCCAGGGGACTGCAGCTGGTGGCACCACAGAAATTGTATTGAATGGGACGACTGGTCTGCTACATCCTGTGGGCAAAGAAGGGATAATGCCACTTGCCAATAACATTGTGAAATTAGCCACTCACGTTGAGAGGAGACTTACCATGGGTAAAAAAGGGTATGAGAGGGTGAAAGAGGTTTTTCTGGAGCGACATATGGAACAAAGAATTGCAGTAGTTTTGAAGGATGTGTTGCAAAGAGCAAAGGAACACCAAAGGACATAGATTTTTTTTTTTTTCCTGTTCGCAACTAGCGTGAATCCTCTGCTCTCAGTTGGAGCTGCATTTGTAGATGTGATGTGGAAATTTATAAGCTCTGTAGGTGGTCAACAACAGGAGATGAAGTACTATGAGAACAGTTCAATGTCTTCTAACCTATATTTTTCCGACTGTAAAAAGAAAAAACAACTTTCTCATCCTTGATGTTGTCAAAGTGGTGTCAGGTGGACAAATGCTGGTAACCATTATTTGTCACTCCTTTTGGTTTTCTATGAGTAGGTTACTAAGGTTAGTACATAGTCTGGCAGGAAATAGGTGATTTTATGGACGTGTGGGATAAGAATTTTGCATCATCGTGTTCTAAACCTCTTTTCTTTTTTCCTTTTTTTTGGTTAAGAAAAAGAAGTTCAATTTATCTCTTGTATCAGAAACTACTTGTGCACGCGCGCAGAGAGAGAGAGATAAGGTAACAAATCTTGTTATTGTAGAGATGGTATCATGTAATGCATCCAAGAACCAATGATAGCAGCACAGACTACAGTAGCAGCAGCCTCTCAGCGCCAAGCCATTGACGTTTAATTCAGTTTCAGCGTAGCATTTGAAAGATTTGATTGAATAACTTATATGAACGAACAATTGGATTGCCCACAATCTATCTCAACTTCGATCGGACCTTATATTACTCTTTATTTTGGAGGTTCTGAAGTGTTTTGACATAACCCTATTCCCGTACCTTTTACCATAGTTACTAAAAATGGCGGTGATGTGGTAATATTTATCACCTTATTCCTGCAACTTTACCATATCAATGGTTGTGGTAAGGTGTATAAATACCATTCCATATATATCGAAGTGGTAAACAACAATATACCCGGTATGAAACTACTCTTTTAGCTTAATTTATAGGACATTACTTTCTTTAATCTGTCCAAAAAAGAATCATCTTTATATACTGAAATAATTTACAACCATATAACTTTTTACGGCATATTTTAAATTACAAATTTCAAAAATCTTTTTCTTTTCATGTCAAGTGCAAGTTAAGCCACATAAATTGTGAATTCTAAGGGAGGGAGTAATTTACAGTTAGTTAAAAGTCAACCACCAACATATATAAACTCAGTTCAAAACTGAATTCTCCAGTGTACTTTTGTTTTCTTAATTTTTGTCGTTTGCATGCTATGGTTTCACTTGCTCGTAAGCTGATTGCAACTAGAAACCTGGGAAACTCGGAACCTTTAGTACAACCCTTCATCCCATTTTCCCAATTACAACAGACAAAACTCTTAGAATCCCATATAGTTTCACTTCTCGACTACTGCACCACCTTAACTCAAATCAAACAAGTACATTCACACATTATCCGTAAAGGTCTAAACCAATGCTGTTATGTATTAACAAAACTACTACGTACACTTACAAAATTCAATGTCCCAATAGACGCATACCCTCGTAATATATTTAATCAAGTTGAATATCGTAATCCTTTTTTATACACTGCTTTAATACGTGGTTATTTAATTCAAAATAAGTTTAATAAAGCAGTGTGTTTGTATAATGATATGAGAAGGGAAGGTATTTCGCCGGTTTCGTTTACGTTTACGGCGCTTTTAAAAGGTTGTAGTGATGAATTTGAGTTGAATTTAGGTAGGCAGGTACATTGTCAGGGTGTGAAGTTAGGTGGGGGATGTAATGATTTGTTTGTTCATAATGTTTTGATCGATTTTTATGTGAAATGTGGGTGGTTGAGTGATGGGAGAAAAGTGTTCGATGAAATGTCTGAGAGAGATGTGATTTCTTGGACTTCGTTGATCGTTGCGTATTCGAGGAATGGGGATATGGTGGCTGCTGGTGAGTTGTTTGAGAGATTGCCTGTGAAAGATTTGGTGGCATGGACCGCTATGGTGTCTGGTTTTGCGCGTAATGGTAAACCGAGAGAGGCGTTGGAGTTTTTTCGTAGGATGGAGTGTTTAGGTGTGGAGACTGATGAGGTGACTTTGATTGGGGTTATTTCAGCTTGTGCACAGTTGGGAGCGGCCAAGTATGCGAATTGGATTCGTGATGTGGCTGAGGGATATGGTTTTGGACCTGATAATCATGTTATGGTGGGGTCGGCGTTGATTGATATGTACTCCAAGTGTGGGAATGTGGAGGAAGCGTATAGGGTTTTTGAGAAGATGAAGGAAAAGAATGTCTTCTCGTATAGTTCAATGATTGTGGGTTTTGCAACGCATGGTTGTGCGAATGCTGCATTGAATTTGTTTGAAGAAATGGTGAAAACTGAGGTAAAGCCTAATAAGGTGACATTCATTGGTGTTCTTATGGCTTGTACTCACGCAGGTTTGGTAGAACGGGGTCGACACTTGTTTGAAATAATGGAGAAATGTTATGGTGTTGAACCATCAGTAGATCACTATGCTTGCATGGTTGATCTCCTCGGCAGGGCTGGGCGACTAGAAGAAGCTCTTGAACTTATAAAAGGTATGCCTATGGAGCCTAATGGTGGTGTCTGGGGAGCCCTGCTGGGAGCTTGTCGGATTCATGGTAATCATGAAATTGCAGAAGTTGCTGCTAACCATTTATTTGAGCTTGAACCTGAAAGCATTGGAAACTACGTCTTGCTTGCCAATATATATGCTACATCAGGAAGGTGGGAAGATGCTTTAGGAGTAAGGAAGTTGATGAAACAAAGACTGCTGAAAAAGGATCCCTCCCGCAGCTGGATTGAAGGGAAAGATGGGGTGATTCAAGAGTTCTACGCTGGCGATATGATCCACCCAAAATACCCTGAGATTAAGGGAGCACTTGAGGATCTTATTGTTCGGCTCAGGTCACAGGGCTATGAGCCAAACTTAAGTTCTGTGCCTTATGATCTGAGTGAGGAACATAAAAAGCGGATACTTCTCACACACAGTGAGAAGCTGGCTTTGGCATATGGGCTGCTCATCACTGATACTGGGTCTACCATCAGGATCATGAAGAATCTAAGAATTTGTGAAGATTGCCACTCACTTATGTGCGGGGCATCTCAAATCACTGGCAGGGAGATTATTGTCAGGGATAACAAGAGATTTCACCATTTCCGTAATGGTGTATGCTCTTGTGGTAACTTTTGGTAAATGTGAAGAACCATTTTCCTCCTAAGTGCTGCAACTGTTGTGACTTTTAAGGATCCTTTTCCTTCTGAGAAGCCATTAGTCGGTCACAGCTCAGAGGTGCCTCAATGGTTCAAACCAGTTTCAAAGAACTAGACTTCTTGTTTAACTGAAGGATATGATTAATTCATTCAAGGGCAAATCTACGTTTCAAAATTGTTTATGATCCAAGGTGGCAAGCTATCAGGTAATTATCTCCATACAAATTTCCAAATATTCAGTGATAGTTTAGAATTGCACTCAATTGAGCACAGCCACAACTCTCATGATGGGATCTTGTTACCAAATTGTTGATCAACAGTGAGTTTGATTAACTTTGCGACTTGATTCAAATGCATCGTTGCATCAGCCTTACTGCATTATGGTAGTTTTGTTGTATGCAATATTCTGGAGCTCACCTGGCTAATTAACTTTGTTCATCTTATACTATTAGAAAGATAAATATTTACTCGTAACTTTAGTGATATGTTGGCAATGTAGGCCTAGCTTGCAGGAACTTTTTGTGGAATTTTGCCCTCTTTACCGACCATAGGAGATCATTCTCCTATATTATTGGTGGAAATAACTGACATCTTCTTGGTTTACTTTAAATAAGGGAAAACACTGTGGAACTTAACCACTGCAAGCGAAATATAGAGCTTCGTGCTTGTCAATGGCTGTGTAATTATTTGCATTTCAATGAGATAGATATTACAGGCGCATTCTAATTTGCACAATTTATAAAGATATGGTTGTGCTCTGAACTTTTACTGATCAAAAGAGTATGACAATATGCAAAAAATGACTCCACGCATTCTCGCAAAGCCTTGGGACAACAATGATACCCATTTCCTTTTTCGTAGGTTCTCCTCGTAGGAATGACTTAGAATGCAGTAATGCTTTTATGTGTTTCAATGAAGTTTGTTACTTA
This sequence comes from Petunia secreta, assembly GCA_029990175.1. Taxonomy (NCBI): domain Eukaryota; kingdom Viridiplantae; phylum Streptophyta; class Magnoliopsida; order Solanales; family Solanaceae; genus Petunia; species Petunia secreta. The sequence continues at coordinate 4,494,434 of JARKIP010000059.1, read as the reverse complement.
TGCTCTCATGCTTACTTTTTCTGATTTAAGTTGTTCCTTCGTGGTGTCGTCTCTTTGTGGATGTGAATGTCTAATTTCCTCCACTTTCAGGGAGAGTTCTTTTCACGGCGTCTTCACGGTTTAGTTCCTAGAGATGGGGAGGCCCGGACCTTTCGCCTTGTATGGCATGTACTACAACTCATTGGGCAAAGTTCACTGCTGATAGTATTTCTGATGTGTTAAATTACACGGAGGGGGTTATTCAATTTTTACTTTATTCTCTCAAGGTTATTATACTATTTTTTTTTTTTTTTGAGCGAAAAGGAAGTAGCTTAGCACTTAAATATCACATAACATAAGGCTAAAGTTGTGATATTTGTAAGTAGGGGTACTCTTGCCTAACGGAGTCAGCCCAACATGGATAATGATAGGCCCACTGAAGATTTACGTAATCGTTGCGTGCTTGCTTTGTGCACCGACATAGCAGAAATTCTGCTGGCTAAGATGAGTGGCTCTTGCTTCCTAAACATATTTCATTAGCGAGTTTATGTAATAGTTATAGTGTTATAATAGTGTTTCGTGTAGTAAGATTTTACTGTTGTCTCTGTATTTATGTGATACCTATGCAGAGCTGTGTACTTTTTTCAAAATTGCTCACAAACCCCCTGTTATACCAAGTAAAGTTAGATTACTTATTATTTGTACATAAACTAGTAACTTGAGTGCAGTAAAATGAAAATTGAGCAACTACAGTCCAAAAAGTCGGTTCTAGGAGCTGCCATTGTGTGCCTGCAGGGTCAGAGGGATTTGTGATGGTGTTCCTGTTACCTGTGCATCAGGAGTTTCACTACAAACACGGTGCAATTTTCTGGTACTACTGTTTGATTTTCCGAACACCCAGTGGGCAAGGTCATAGAATAGCGTTGGGACGCGTGAAGACCCATTTTTGACTCTGCTCTAGTGCCGTCTGTACTTGAATCTTATGAAAAACTTCAGCTAAAAAAGTTCTCTCGTTGGAACCAGAAAAGCTCGTATTACCGATAAGCACCTTCGGTACTCTCTTTTCTTCTCGCTTTGGTGTGTTCAATTTTGACTCACTTTTGGAAGCATCCTCAATAGAAATTGTTAGAACAACTATTACAAGTACTTTTTATTTGCTTGGAAGTATCGGTTCGTGCCTGCATGTTCCTAGTCCCTTTAATTTAAGATACCATTTTGTTATTAAGGAATAAAGAGATGGGAATACAACGTTCATTCTATTACTGCTCGATGCTCTACGTAATTCCTCATTAGAAACTATGTCATCATGCAAATGGTCCATCTCGACTACTTAAGATCCCCAGGCAAGCAAGAAAGAAAGATGTAGACTATACATATGTAAATACATACCATCACATTAAAAGGACGACGGACAAGATATAAAGGTACTTTTAACACTTGCATATAGCAACCAGCAATACTCAAAACACATTAGAATGACGGAGGACAGGTCCTGAGACTTACATATATCAACCTGCTACTACAAGCACTTAAAGAGTGCTAGCATGGCTTTATTAAAATAGACGCCACGCCTCAAAGACTCGCTAAAACGACTCGAAACAACGCCTTAAAATACAAGTATTAGACCAACATATTACATGTATTATTTGTATTTATTTGCAACAGCATTCTAGTGGTGGCCAGGGCCATGGTGGCCTGGAAGTTTCTCCTTGATCTTATCCATGATTCCTTTCTTCTCATGATGCCCTTCGACACCATAACCAGCAGTAGTCCCGGTAGTAGTCCCATAACCGGTAGTAGTCCCGGTTGTAGTTGAGTGGGTCTGATCGCCCTTGTGTCCTCCAGGCAATTTCTCCTTAATCTTATCCTTTATCCCTTTCTTCTTCCTCCTTCCGCCTTGTCCATCATCCTCTGACTGCAAAAGAGGCCCAAAGTGTTAAATATAATGAGAGGCAACAACATCATACCGTTGAACACCACTGGTAAATATATAGTAGTATATATAGAGGTTGCACGCTTTTTTGGCGAGACTGAATTTAATTCATAAGGAGGATTTTGGACTACCAAAGTTTTAAAACGTATTGGACCAGGTGACCTCAATGTTAGCTTTCAAATGATAGCGGAAATGTAAAACTCAGGACACTGAAGCTAAAACTCTTTGCGAGTATATGGATAGTGTAATTTTTTTGGTTGCGAGTATACACTAGCTAAAACTTTAATCATGATAGTACAGATAAATAAAACTTTCGGAAAGACTACTCACAGAGCTGGAGCTAGAGCTGCCAGAACGGTGAAGCATGCCACCGAGGGTACCGTGCTCATGTCCCCGTTGTTCCCCACCAAGTATGCCAGTGGTTCCTGTTCCGGTTCCAGCGCCAATGCCAGCTGCATGGGTTCCATAGCCACCTGTCCCGGTGGTCGTTCCATGAGTTCCGTACCCACCTGTTCCGGTAGTCGTTCCATAGTCACCCATGGTACCTCCAGTGGTATGGACAGGGTTCCCATATTCGTCAGTTTGACGAATGGGATTGCCATATTCATCAGTCTGCAGAGCCTGGCCTGCACTATATTGGTTTTCGTAGTGCGACATAATTTCCTCACGAACAAAGAAAGAATTTAAACGCTGAAAGATAAATGAGTTTGATCTGTTCGATTGTTTAAGAGTATCGACTGTTTATGATGGGATGTTCTGAGTGCAAAAAAAGGAATGGGTATATATAGGGATGAAATACAGAAAAGATGACGGTGTGGAAGAAAATGGACAGCTTCACAGGTGTCTTGTGATAATGCACCGTCGACATGTACGTGGCAGCATAAGAGACTGACAAGTTTTTCCTGTGTCGGCGTTCTGATAAGATTGGTTATTTTCGTTCAAATTTTGCTACTCAGACGCATGCGGTACTGATGCATAATACACGCACGGAGTATAGAATTATGTCCCATATATGTTCCCAGTTAATAACAGTGCTAGACCATATATGTCAGTACGTAATAAATGGAACTAACTAAATTCTTCCCTGGTAGAAGTCAGCAATGTGGGTTTAGTTTTGTGGAGGAACAAATTCAACATTTAAATTTTATGAATTCGACTCTGGATTCGAAATCATTTTTTGTATTCATTTAATAGAGCTTTTTAGTGCATAATAATAGCGTGTGAGCTGTACAGCTCTGGTTTTGCGTTCACCGCAAACTATACATGGTGTCACAGGGGCGGTTTAAGCACTCAAATCTGCCGACGTTTGTCCCGTGCGGCAATCAAGCAGTCCGCCCGCAAGGTTCAGCCGTTCCAATACTTACAATATTTTTAGGGTCGTTTATACTTAGAATTAAAATAGGCAGTAATATTTATGTGTTTTGGGCAGAAAATTGAAGTAATATATAGTAAAGATCATAAACAACAATAAAACGTAAAGACATAATCAAACGAGACAGAATTTACGGGAAAAATCCCAACCTTTATATTATTCACAACAAATACAGAGGAACCAATACAAAGCTACCCTTGGCCAACGTTTTCTTCCTAGAAAACTATATTCTATTGTGTTTTTCTGTCTAAGTATTAAAATGACAGTAAAACAACTTATATACAAAGGGAGGAATCGACTTAAGGCTTTACAAGTGGAATGAGACGTTTTTCCTACTAAGCAGGCCATGTAGGCCATGTTTCGGCCAGATCAGCACACATCCCACTTGAGCCCCACATTTTGCCCTCTTTTGGTCGCTCAACTGGCCGGTCACATGCACGGCACATGCGCCCTGCCTGCATGTTTGCCCAAGACTGTGCCTATGTTCAGCCGGTCTGCCCATGCCGTTCAGCTCAATGCACCCAAATCTGCCCAAACATCCCATACTTAGCCAAATGCCATGCACAATACTTAGCCATTCCATTGCTTGCCTTGGCATCAAGACTCCAAGTCTTGACACTCCTTAGCCACAAAGTCGTTTGCCCGCTGCCGAGCTCACTTGCCACCACAAGCTGCCCGTTTTCCATCTTAACACATACAAGACACTAGGCTGCCTAGCCGTCGTACCACTATTGCTTGTCAATCAGCTCACTCATGCCTTGATCCGACCAAGTCATATCAAGTCCGCACTTGACAAAACAACCAACGATCATGTTATTTTTAACCCGCATTTAGCTATAATTAAGAGCAACACCACAAATCCTTATCATAGTCATGTCGCCCATAAACCGACCTGTTTAAGAGGCTAACACATGGCATGATGTTATTTTAGACTGTCATAATCTGCCCCGATTGTGCTCAGCTCCAGTGGCTATGGCTCCAGTACCATCCAGTACGTAGCAATCCTGATATTTGCCACGTGGATACATTTATTATCAATGGTGGATTCCGATGTTTATTCTCCAATTGAACCACCCATCTCATTTATTCTTACTTCTCTTAGTAATATTAAGAAAGTCGTAATGTTTGTCGAATTTCTTCTTCGTTTTCCTTAGGTAATTTTAGATTGAGTATATCCATCTCAGATAAATTCATGAAAGCACAGGTTATGTACGCTCTAAACAGTTAATTTTTAAGGAATTAACACTAATATAATCAGTTTGTTTGTCCACTAGCTTGGTTTAATTTGAGCGCATTAACAATGAGTAAAAGTTGTCTGGGTCCAGTCTTGTAAAGATATTCATTTCTCAAGCACTCCTTTACTTTTCCTTCATCGAATTATAGATGGCATGAATAAGAGATTTGATATAAAATTGATGTTTACTAAAATGTAGCATTATAAAGGTAATGGTGAATTCAGCCCACTCGTTTAATTTTCTTTTGCATGAATTAAAATCCTCCACCATTGATAATAAATGTATCCACGTGGCAAATATCAGATTTGCCACTGGAGGGTACTGGAGCCATAGCCACTGGAGCTGAGCCCAATTCAATGTGCCCAACGTAACTTCCATTGTTCCTTGAACCTTCATTGTAGCTCGATTGAATTGAAATAACGAGGCTAACTGCTATACTATTGCAACAATTAAATTCGCGTCAAGAAAATAAATATCGAGACAGGAAAATATTGCAATAATATATTTTATTTATTAAAATATGAGTGTTACAATCTCTATGACTCCTCTGATTCGTCTTTTCAAAATAATAACTTCAAGGGCTTTTGAGTTTGATTCTTGAAGTTTGGATTTGAATTTGGATTTGATCTTGACTTGATGAGTTCAAGGGCTTTGGAGCTTTGTCTTGAACTTGGTCTTGATCTTGAACTTGTACTTGGATTCAAGGGCTTGAAGCTTGATCTTGAATCTTCGTCTTGATCTCTAGAACTTGTAGAGAAATATTCGAGTGCTTGCAATTTTTGTAGAAATCTCTTGCTTTGATCCACGAGCTCTTTCTTGCTTCTTGTTATGGATTCTTGCTTCTGATTTCCTCTTTTCTCAAATGAGAGATTTGACCCCTTTATATAGATATAGGGTGGAATAGCCACCAAGAAACCATGACGGGGCCTTGGCCCGTGGACCGACCAATCAGATTTAAGTAGTGACAAGGCCGTATTTAATTGGCCATAACATATCACATGTACACATGGCGTATTTTTTATTGGTCTTGGGGTTTGACTTGGATTGTCATCATCTGACGTGTGGCATGACCCAATCGGCTATTTCATTTGACTTAGCGCCACGTCACTTGCCATGTGGCACATTTTGGGCCTCTACGAAAACTTATATCCATTGGGCCTTAGGCTAATTTGGCTAGCCTAACAGGATTGGGCTTTATTATATTTAAATAATTAGCCCAATTATATTAGCCCATAGCACTTATTTGGACCAATATGTCTTCAATTTAACATATAGCCATATTATTTCATAGATTTCAATCCAATAAAATTTATTTGTCTACAACTATACGTAAAAGATAACTCATAGCGTACTTGAGAATAACAAAAACGGTAACATTCTTAAAGTTTAGAGTTTAGGTTATATGCACGGTTGATGTACCAAAAATTTTACACCATCAGGTAAACTTACCTGCTATTGTAGGTTACCCATTATTTTCATCTCATTTTTTACTTTTTTCTTTTTAAGAAATAAAACACTGCATTCACCAGTCTCTCTCCTCCAAATCCTTCTTCTGATTACCTATGGTTTCTCCTCCAAAATAACTCTGCTTCCATGCTCTATTTCTGTCTTTCTAATAACGTAGTATCCCTCTAATCTCCTCAATATGTTCGAAAGACTTACAATACTTTACTACTTCAATACAGATTGATATGTGATCTTCAGTTCTAGAAGCTTCTCAACTTCAAAGAAAAAGAAAAGAAAAATAACTCATTTATAAAACAGTCATCGAGAAAATAACATGTGTTATTGCAAACCCTTACAGCAGCTGTTAACATTCCCTAAGATCAAATAATGTTGAGGCTTTGAGGAATTACTTCAAGGCATTTCAAGTGTTGAAAGATTAATTATATCAGAATTATGAAGATCTTGTTGAAAAGAAAAGAACCATGAAAAACTATAAAATATCAAAACATGGAAGAGTCAAGAGTGTATCTTATGGAGACAAATTGTTGGAAATAGGGTTCGGGCACCCATGTGGGTCAACCCGAATCCATGTCCAAATAAATAGTATATATAATATGTTATATATATTAATTATTTAATAAATGGAAAAAGGTAAAGAGACACAACTTTTAGGAAAAGTTGTATCCCTAAAAGAAGTATTAAAAGGTTTCTTTTAGAAGAAACCAACGCAACTTTTACCACTTCTGAAAAACAGAAAGAAAGCTCATTCCTTTGCTATTCCAAATACAAACAGTAAAAACTCTCTTCTTCCTTAAGTGAAGAACTTCAATGGAAGATTCCTAGGAAGAGTGGTCTTCTACGAGTTTGGAACAACATCTGTAATTCAGGTACGACTTAGACTGTGAATTAATCTTTACAGTTCGTGTTTCAAACATGTGATTGTATTGTAGACTAGTGAAACAAATATGGTTAGACCCTGGGCGAACTGTGTGTTCATGGATTGTGTATAATCCTTCATTGGTATCAGAGCCCGAGTTATTTGTTTTCTAGTCTTGATAAGTACTTGTTTCTTAGTAATATTGTTGTGGAATGTTTCTGACAATTTAACTTTGAAGACAAGGTTTTTTGTTCTTTGTTTCTTCATCGTTCATCATGTGATCGATGTCGTCACCAGTTTGGTTCATGTTGTGTGATTTGTTGACGGGAGTAATATTGGCTTTGTTTATGGATTACTTTTTTTTCTAAGTTTAAGTAGAACTTTGGGAATTAGACTTTTTGTCTTGATATAAAAAAAAGAGAAGTTTCTTCCTATGCATGGATACTCTTGTAGTTGTTTGCTTCCAATTAGAATTGGCCAATTAGACATCGTGATCACTTAAGTGCAAAGATGCGCAAGGCAAATAGCAGAGGATGATGTCCTCCCTTTAGCCCGTTCACTGACGATGAGTGCTTATAATTGGGCTGATTGCCGCCGCTTTATCGAATTGCGATAATAATTTGTGTTTTCTAAGTTTGTCGGCTTCCTAACTATCTGGTTTGACATTCCTTTTTTTTCTCCTAATTTTTTTTTTGGGATTAGTGTTTCCCATGTTGATGAAAGAAAAGGTTAATTGCAAGGAGCTATAGTTTTGACAAAAACTACACGTAGTTTTTTTCCAATCTGTTACCTGTAAAATACCTTTGTTTTTTTAGGGGGTTAAGAATGACTAAGTGAACTTGAGAGATAATTCATCCCAAGATAACAACATATTTTAGTTGTTTTGGATTAAAGTACATGCCAATGCATATAGCGAAACTGATTCACAGATAAGTTATGGCGTTTAAGTGTCCACTGTTTGGCATGACTTCCTCTTTGGATTTTTTTTTCTTGAATAATATGTAAAGGGCTATATATGGTTGCTAAGTGTGACTGATTTTCAACACCCAAACATATTAGAGAGATTATTTGGAAAAAGAATGGCATGAGACCTGAGGATAACCCACGCAATATGATCACTGGTAAACTAAAACAGTGATGTCATTGTACTTCCTCTATTGCAATAAAAAAAATTATACCAGAGTCTTACACCATAGTGGTGAATGGTGATGTGGTGTTACTGTAAAGTGAAAGTGAAAATAATTCTTTTTGGATGCAAGTTTTTTTTGTATTTGTTACAAAAGAAATGGGTATCTAAAAATGATCAAAGTTATTTTGGTATTAAACTTTACTGCCTTCACCATTTTTTTTGGTATACACGATTGTGTATGTATGCACGTGGTTGTTGCAAGTCATAATTTCTTTTCTGTATGGGTGTATGGAAAAATTATGACTAAGTGCTTCTTTTTTGCGTAATTGTCTATGGGATATTATATCAGTATAAGGATATATACTTGTGTGCATTTTTTTTAATGCGTTAAGATATTTTTCTTGTTGATTAGTTCTATATAAGTTATAGAATTTACGGTTATTTAGTCTTGAATAATAGTAATTTAAAACAAGTGCTCCTTAAATAATTAATTATGTTAGATTTATCGAATATTAGAATTTGGATGATGATTGGGAACATAGTGAACTTTCGATTCTAAATCTAATATTAAATAAATTTTAACATGGTTAAATTATTTTAGAGATTAGTATGTATATGAATTTTAGGCTTTAACAAAATACATTGATGTCTCACTGTAGTTTATACTTGGTAATATCAATATGTCAAACTGCTCTGAGAATATTGTCATGAGTTTAGCAAAATTGTTAACAGTGACAATAAAATCCAGTATGTCCTAAAAAGAGCAAGAGGCTCTTGAGACTCTAGATATGTATGTGACGTTTCTTGAAAGTGACATTACATTCCATTGTAGCTAGTACTCTATGACATATGTGATCCAAATTATGAAATTGTTCTAAGTCAGTTACGTATATTCTATATAAGTTATGGATAGATAAAAACTCAATTTTTTTATTGGGTTTGTGCTGATTTTGTACATAAACTTTTTGTCCACATGGAAAACTAGTTCCAAGGGGAAGGACTTGTATCTTTTTGTGATACTATTTTAGTTCAAGGTTTATGAGTTCATATGTGAACTAGATAGTGGCACTGTAACTGAATTTACAGTGGCATAGTAACTTAAATTGGATCACAATGTTACATTGTTAGCGAATGTGTTTCCTTAGTAGGGTGAGATAAGTTAAGACTTATCTCTTAAAGAAACTGTGGACTAGATTGCTTCCGCTATTAACGCTAGATGGATTCAAGTGGGATTTATATTTGGTGATAATGGATATGTTCCAATTGACACCAGTACGTTGTCTAAAAGAGAATTCATTTAATATCATTGGTCCCAGTGGGAGTAACTATCAATTGATAAATCAATTTTATCAATCTCAATCTCGACGAATGAGTCGTCTACATATTTCCCATCGTCGATTTGAGATCGAAGGGGAAGCATATATAGTTACTCCACAAGACAAATAAGAGCAATGAAAGATAATGAGGCTCTTAAATACCCTGCTAAGAATAAATACCTAGAACAATGGATCATGAAATGTAGTTAGTGAAACCAAACCTAGAGTTGGAGTTGGTTGATCTACTTATGGGTCATAGCGCCATTGAGAACAAATGATTCTCAAAATACGCGAAAGACTTAATGTTGAAAAATATGGGTATGTTCTTGAAGTTCAGATTTCAAGAGATCATTCGAAGGGATTGTTGTCTCTTTCAGAAAAATCTTATATTAAGAATTTTCTTGAATGATTTAATATGCAATTATGCAAACCCATTAATACTCCTATTTCTAGAGGTGAAGTTTCTAGTGGGAGGATGTGTCCTCGTGAATCCATAAGAATATGATATGAAAAAGAATACTGAAAAGCAGTTAAAGGATACTGAGGTATCTTAAAAGCACTTGTGATTATCCTTGTAAAGTAAAGGAGAGGATCTACAACTAAAAGGCTATACTTACGATGATTGAGAAGGAGATTTAGATGAGAGAAAATCTAAATCTGAGTATGTCCTTCTTTGCTAAACAATAGCGATGTGTATATTGTTTGTGTAGCAAGAAACAATCATCAGCCTTATTTATAAAGTAAGCTGAATTTCTAGCACTTTCAGCAAGTTTGCAGAGCTGTTTGGCTTAAATGTCTTTATGATAAATCTGGGTATTTGGATAGCGTGCTATTGAATCAGTGACACTGACAATCAAGTGTGATAATCAAGTCTCAATAGCTTACACAAAAGTCCCAAGTATCATTGGAAGACAAAATATATTGATATAAAGTATAATTTCATCAGAGACATAGTTGTATTTTTAAATATAAAAGTGGACATGAAATACATCTCTACGCATTATATGACAGTAGATCCGATAGTGAAACCCATAGCATTTGGTGCTTATGAATGATATGTGAGGTCATTGGGTTTGCGTAAATGTCGATGTATTTATATCTTAAACTTTTTCCAAGCATGTTCACTTAAAACTGCATTGTTGGAGTTAATGTAGTTGAAGCCTAAATTGCTTGTTGTTGGTTCATATACATAGAATGATTTTATGTTTAGTACATAAACGTGAAGTATGTCGGCAGACAAAAAGATTGGCCTATTCACACAGGCAATCACCTCTATTGTCTATGTGACTAATAGGGATGAGACAATTATAAACTTATTATTATCAGAAGTGATAATAATAGAGAGCTTGAAGTTTATAATAAGAATGTCGCTTGGTTTTTTGGTTAATCATATTTGATTAAATGTGAGTCTGTCTTAATGCCAGATGTGAGTTCTGAAGGATAAAATGTATGAGTAGATGTGTGAACTCAAAGTTAGACATATGTTGTCTGAACTATCGTCTGCACAGTATTTAATTTGTGAAAGACATACGCTCCACGGGAAAGGAGTCAATACTGTGATACGTGATTCATACCACGTATGCATAAAGTGACCTATGGGCGATACTAGTTTAATCTCTACTTGTTTATCGTGTGAAGCCCTGAAAATTATAAGTAATTTTCTTTCTGTTGTACCCTCATGACTTTGATCAGTTTTTCGAGATTCAATTTGGTGTTTGCTATCTTAGAGTGTTTCCAAGAGATCATGGATGATTCGGTCTGGCGGAACATTTCTAGAAAAGCAAGTTAGATTGAGATTAAGAGATTCTTGAGATGAGGAAGATCATCAATGAGTACTATCACATTAATTGTGTTCATTGGCGCGCCCATTATGTTTGTCTTTGAGACAAGAACATAATAACATAATGATGAACTCAAATTAATACAAAGAGATAGTGAGGGATGTGAATGTGATAAATGATCTAGGGTACTGCATACTGCAATCTACTCCAAGGTTCCGTCAATCGAGATGCTATATATTCCTAACAGATATATAGCAACTAAGCTCTCGAAGTATGCACTGGTCATACGGTCTAGTCGTTATGTATGAATGTTACAGATTGGGAATGAGAGTTGACCCACCATGTGTGAGTGGGAGATGTTGGAAATAGGGTTCGGGCACCCATGTGGGTCAACCCGAATCCATGTCCAAATAAATAGTATATATAATATGTTATATATATTAATTATTTAATAAATGGAAAAAGGCAAAGAGACACAACTTTTAGGAAAAGTTGTATCCCTAAAAGAAGTATTAAAAGGTTTCTTTTAGAAGAAACCAACGCAACTTTTACCACTTCTGAAAAACAGAAAGAAAGCTCATTCCTTTGCTATTCCAAATACAAACAGTAAAAACTCTCTTATTCCTTAAGTGAAGAACTTCAATGGAAGATTCCTAGGAAGAGTGGTCTTCTACGAGTTTGGAACAACATCTGTAATTCAGGTACGACTTAGACTGTGAATTAATCTTTACAGTTCGTGTTTCAAACATGTGATTGTATTGTAGACTAGTGAAACAAATACGGTTAGACCCTGGGCGAACTGTGTGTTCATGGATTGTGTATAATCCTTCACAAATAAACCACCAAAAATACTGAATTTGATCTGACGTCAATAAAGAAACTAATAATGATTAGGTTAGAAAAGGAAATAATTTATTCAGAGTACAACTAGGACTTTATTTCTTTTTTTACTTCTTTCCTAAATTTTAATTGTGAAAGTTACTGTAAGTATCTTTTAATTTACCTGATGGTGTAAAAATTTTGATACACGGACGATGCATAGAACTTAAACTCTAAAATTTGTGGGTAATAAAGCGTACAAAAACGGTTTTGCGATAGGCCAGCTTTGTAACATTCTTAGGGGTTGTCTGGTTGGCGGTACTAAAAATGAGGGATATCCCATAAATGTGAGATTAAATTTATCCCGAGATTATAATCTCAGGATTAATAATTCCACACCTTCTATGGGAATGTGCTATAAATTCTATCCTGGATTAGTTAATCCGACTAACCAAACGTGGGATAACTGTAATTCTAAAATTAATCTCGGGATTGTTAATCCAGTCCCGCTAACCAAACGACCCCTTAATGTTTATGGGTTCTTTGACATGACAAAATAGGGGGGTTGGCTCATATATGGTCATCAACGAACATGTAAAAATTTTGCCCAGCGACCACTTTTAATACTGATATTTAGTTTGAGGTCACTATTTTCTTTGGTCTTACACTAGAGGCCACTTTTAGGCCTTTACTAAATAAGCATTGACTTAAGTTCTGATCATTGACTGAAGTTGTGTCCATAGGGCCCTGGACTGAAGTTCTATCTTTAAAGACTGAACTTCAATCCATATGGCCCTGGACTTAAGTTCTATCTTTAAGGACTGAACTTCAGTCCATATGGCCCTGGACTGAAGTTTTATTTATTAAAAGAAGTGGCTACAAACTAAATATTTTGGTATTAATGGCCTGTACCCAAAGACCAGTGGCAAAAGTGGCCTTTCGTGCACTCACCCAACGAACATGGGAAATTTTGATCATTAGCCATTTTTGGACGCGCTCATTGGGGACTATCCACCGTTTCCAAATTCATTGAAGAATAGCCAAAAATTCGCGCGCACACTTAAAATCCATTAGCGTTGGAAAAACAACCCAGACTAGTCCCATAACAAAATACTGGGGCTTTGAATTGTTCAAAGCCCCAGTATTTTGTTATGGGACTTTATATATAAAGCTTCACTCCCATAACAAAATGCTGGGGCTTTGAACAAGTTTTGTTCACAGCCACAACATTTTGTTATGGGTTATGGGACTTTATATATAAAGCTTCAGTCCCATAACAAAATGCTGGGGCCTTGAACAAAACTTGTTCAAGGCCCCAGTATTTAAACTGGGATTTGTCCGGAGGTGGCTATTTCTCAGCGAATTTGTTTTTGATGGTTATAAATCAATTAACGCGCGCCAAACAGGCCCCTGTACGAAATTTTTACAACGAACATTGTGCATGTTTTGGGGGGAAAGTGCACGAAAGGCCACTTTTGCCACTGGTCTTTGGGCACAGGCCACTAATACCAAAATATTTAGTTTGTGGCCACTTTTACTTAAAGAGATAGAACTTCAGTCCAGAGGCCAGATTGAAGTTCAGTCCTTAAAGATTGAACTTCAATCCAGGGCCATATGAACTGAAGTTCAGTCCAGTCCTTAAGATGAAATTTCAGTCCAGGGCCATATGGACTGAAGTTCAATCCTTAAAGATGGAACTTCAGTCCATGGAGTCCATGGTCATATGGATTGAAGTTCAGTCCTTAGAGATGGAACTTCAGTCCAGGGGCCGTATGGATTGAAGTTCAGTCAATTATCAGAACTTAAGTCAATATTTATTTAGTAAAGGCCCAAAAATGACCTCTAGTGTAAGACTAATAAAAATAGTGACTTCAAACTAAATACCAGTATTAAAAGTGACTGTTGGGCGAAATTTTTACATGTTTTAGTCACTTTTGGGCCTTCTATAAATCTTTTGCTTGATTTTATGCATTTGGATATTTTTCAACACACTTCTGGTTCACAATTCTAACACGTATTTAATTCATTTTGTAGTACCCATTATTTTAAGATTGATATTTTCATTATTCCAGTTATAAACTCTTTTTCTTATTTTCCTGTACTCAAAGAAATTGTGTATCCTATACTAAATCCACCGTCTCAATCATGAAAATAAATCCATAGTCTTGGGCTTTGTCGAAAATTTGTTCTGATCTTGTCCAGTCATTTAAAAATTTTCTTCTCCATGAATTATAACCCAAAGTGCACTTTACCAAGATAATATAACAAACTTAATTGCCTTGTCAGTTGTCACTTCTCCAGTTACATGAAATAACGGAAACTAATCGAACACAATATTCACTTTCCTTAAAGTTGAACATTTTAATTAAGGAAAAGGAGTTAAACCTTGCAATATACTCCCTCCGTCCCAATTTATGTGGCACCATTTCCTTTGTTGTTTGTCCCAAAATAAGTAGCACATTTCTTTTTTTGGCAACTATTTAATGCATCATCTCTATTTTACCCTTGTTGGACCCTACATACTTTTAAACCTACCAACAACTTTTTTATTACTCAAATCTTCTCTCTCTTACTTTTTCAAGGGCAAAATTGATACTTTACAAGGTCAACCTCTATTTTCTTAAACTCCGTGTCGGGTCAAATGGTGCCACATAAATTGGGACGGAGGGAGTATAGATTTGTTTTAGGTAGTATTGTGATGCAATGGAAAATACGAAAGCGATAAAGAGATAAAAACGAAACGAGACTCACACGAAAGTTCAAGTAGCAACGAAGAACTTGTTCCGTTACACCCCGAACGATTGGAAAGAATCACCTAACGCTATGCAACTATCCTCAAGAGTCACGTAGCTCGAGCAAAGAGAATGATCAGAGACGGATTGAAGAGCAACTTGGATTCATCTAATTGATTCAAGCCAAAATGGTTACAAGGTTCAAGAGCAATGGTCATTAATGTTTTGTGTTCAAGATAAGCTAAAGAGCAATAAATGAGAGAGGGGTGTATTTATAACACCCCTTTACATTGTTTTCCTACATTCTGGTCCGCAGCTGCTCAAGTGTTCATCGCGATCGCGCAGGGATATATGCGATCGCGAGGCACACTTAAACGCTGAGTCGCGCGATCGCGCGAGACAAGGCGCGAAGGCGAAGACAAAATGATTCCCCTTCGCGATCGCGATGGTGTGCACGCGATCGCGAAGAACAAAATTTCTTCATCAGGTAGTAAGCTCAGCAGGTGTTCCCCTGTTTTGCCCTGTTTTGCTCCCCTGCTTCCTGCACTGTTTCCTGCACAGTTTCCACATTGATTGAGCTCCAATGCATTGTCTTTAAGTCCTCTCCCGAGCTCATATCATCCATGCCTCTCCGAACCAAGTGTAGGTGAGCGTCTTGTATATCCTTGGCTTGACTTCGAGTGAATGGTCTCGATGCAATTTGGGTTGCATCATCCTCCCCTTCTTGAGAAGATTTCGTCCTCGAAATTAAGGCGTCCTCCTCCAAGGTATCATCACCTACATCAAAAGAAGTCAAGTCACTAACATTGAAAGTGGTCGATACATTGTACTCACCGGGCAAATCTGTCGCATAGGCATTGTTGTTGATCTTCGACAACACTTGGAATTGGCCATCGCCCATTGGTGCCAATTTCCCTTTCCGTTGGTTGGGAAACCTTTCCTTGCGGAAATGCACCCAAACCCAATCCCCCTTCTTGAAGTCCACATTCTTTCTTCCTTTGTTTTTCTTGGTTGCTATCTTCTCATAGGCCTCCTCCAAAGTCTTCCGCACCTTGGCGTGAAGTTCAAGCAATGCCTTGGCCCGAGCTTTACCTTCAAAATCAACAACCACATCCCTTGGCAAAGGGGTAAGATCAAGAGGAATCAAAGGGTTAAAACCATAAACACACTCGAATGGAGTCATGCCAATCATGCGATGTAAAGTGCGGTTATATGCAAACTCCATGAGTGGTAGCTTATCAATCCAAGTCCCAGCCTTTCCTTTGGTCATAGCTCTAAGTAGAGCTCCCAAAGTCCGGTTCACCACCTCGGTTTGCCCATCGGTTTGAGGGTGGTGGGACGTGGAGAAGAGCAACTTGGTGCCAAGAGCAACCCACAAACACTTCCAAAAATGGCTAAGGAACTTGGAGTCCCTATCACTAATAATGGTGCGAGGCACCCCATGCAATTTCAAAACATTATCAATAAACAAGGAAGCTACATGTTGTGCATCATTAGTCTTTTTGCACGGAATGAAGTGAGCCATTTTGGAGAAACGGTCAACAACAACATAAATGCTATCGTGTCCTCCTCTAGTCCGGGGCAAGGCCATAACAAAATCCATAGAAATATCAACCCACGGACTAGTAGGTATGGGTAAAGGAGTGTATAAACCATGGTTGTTGGATCTAGACTTGGCCTTCTTGCAATCCAAGCAAGAATTGCAAAACTTTTCCACAAGAGGCCTCATTTTTGGCCAATGGAATTATTCTTTAAGTATGGCCAAAGTCTTGTCCACCCCAAAGTGACCCATCATGCCCCCGCAATGTGCTTCTTGAACTAGCACGTCTCTCCAAGAGGACTCGGGGACACACACTCTCCCATTCTTGAAAATGTAGCCATCTACCCATTGGTACTTCTCCACTCTTTCCCCACTCACTAGAGCATCATGAATGCTCTTGAGCTTTGGGTCATGAGCATACAATGATTTGATGCTTTCAAAACCCATAAGTCTAGAAGCGAGAGTGGTGGCAAGAGCGAATTTTCTAGAAAGCGCATCGGCCACAACATTGTCCTTACCCTTTTTGTAATGAATCACATAAGGGAAAGACTCAATGAACTCCACCCACTTGGCATGTCTCTTGTTCAACTTTTCTTGGCCTCTTAGATGTTTGAGTGACTCATGGTCACTCTTGATCACAAATTCCCGAGGCCATAGATAGTGTTGCCAATGGGCTAGAGCTCTCACGAAGGCATACAACTCCTTGTCATACGTGGAGTAATTCAAGGTTGCGCCCTTCAACTTCTCACTAAAGTAGGCTACGGGTTTCCCTTCTTGCATGAGAACACCCCCGATTCCCACCCCCGAGGCATCACATTCAACCTCAGAAGCCTTCCCGAAGTCGGGCAATTGTAATAAGGGGGCGGTACTCAACCTACTTTTCAATTCTTGGAAAGCTCTCTCTTGAGACTCTCCCCACACAAAGGATTTGTCTTTCTTTACCAACTCGGTGAGTGGGGCGGCAATGGAGCTAAAGTCTTTCACAAATCGCCTACAAAGCTAGCAAGACCATGAAAGCTCCTCACTTGAGTCACGGTGGTAGGAGTAGGCCAATCACGAATGGCCTCTACCTTAGACCTCTACCTCCACTCCTTGGGAACTCACAACAAACCCAAGAAAGACTACCTTTTCAACACCAAAGGCGCACTTCTTAAAATTAGCATAGAGATTTTCGGCTCTCAAAATTTCAAGCACTTGCCTTAAGTGGTCAACATGGTCGTCTATTGATTTGCTATATATCAATATATCGTCAAAGTAGACGACCACAAACTTGTTGATGAGTGGCTTTAGCACATGGTTCATTAGCCTCATGAAAGTGCTAGGTGCGTTGGAGAGGCCAAAGGGCATAACCAACCATTCATATAGACCAAACTTGGTCTTGAATGCGGTTTTCCATTCATCCCCGGGTTTCATCCGGATTTGATGGTAACCGGACCTAAGGTCTATCTTCGAAAAGATGCTAGAACCACTAAGCTCATCTAACAAGTCATCCAAACGAGGTATGGAATGTCGATACTTTACCGTGATCTTGTTGACCGCACGACAATCCACACACATCCTCCAAGTGCCATCCTTCTTTGGAACAAGGATCACGGGTACAGCACATGGACTCAAGCTCTCCCTCACCAAGCCCTTGGTAAGAAATTCATCCACTTGCTTTTGCAACTCCCTTGTGTCCTCGGGATTACTCCTATATGCCGGCTTGTTTGGGATTTGAGATCCCGGGACAAAGTCAATTTGATGTTCAATACCCCTCAAGGGAGGCAATCTATCGGGCATCTCATCCGGGAACATGTCCCCATAATCCTTCAAAACATTTTCAAAAGCACTAGGCAAAAGGTTAGAAGAATAATCAAATTCGGAAGTAAGAATCATACCTTTGTACACTAGGCAAATAAGTGGTTTGTCGCCATCATTTCCTCTCAAAAGTTCACCCGGTTGCATCATGGCACAAATGCCACCAGTAGAAGATGGTGGAGCCACCACCAAGCTCTCGGCCAAAGGGTTAGTCTCAACAACCGACTTAGCCTTTGCCGCTTCCCTCAATTCCCTCATGCGCTTGTAATCATCACTTACTTGCTTGGGCGATAAGGGCTTGAGCACAAACTTTTTACCTTCATGCTTCACCGTGTAGGTGTTGGCACGGCCATCATGAACCACATGTCGATCAAATTTCCATGGCCTTCCAAAGAGAAGGTGGTATGCTTGCATGGGCACAATATCAAACATGTGTTCATCCACATAGTTCCCTATCTTGAACTTGATCATGCATTGTTTGACCACCCTCAATTCACCACACTCACTAAGCCATTGCAAACGGTAAGGACTTGGGTGTTTTAAGGTGGGTATTTTCAATTGGAAAACTAGTGTTTGGCTAATGACATTGGCACAACTTCTCGAGTCAATAATCATGGAACAAAGGAGACCCATGACTCGGCATTTAGAATGGAAGAGGTTCTCTCTTTGCAAGGTTTCACTATCTTTTACACACATGGCTCCTAAATTTCTTCTCACAACAAGGAAGGCATGGGCATCATCATCATCCTCCATTGCAACCTCCCCTTCATCAACCTCCTCATCACCCTCTATTCCCTCATCCGCGGGCTCACTATCTTGTTCATACACCAATTCACCCACTACAACCATAGTTTTCCGGGTTGGGCAATCTTTGGAAAGATGTCTGTAACCCTTACATCTATAGCATTGAGTAGAAGTAGAAATAGGATTGCTTAAATGAGTTTTAGAGTTACCTCCCATATGCGGTGTGGACTTCTCATAAGGCTTATTCACATCCTTGCTAGCAATTGTACCACTTGTGTTTGGAAACCTTGCATTTGGTGTAGGGGTCTTCCACTCCTTTGGCCTACTCATGGGAGTAGCATTGCTACTCTTGTAGCGAGCGGACTTCTCCTCTTTGAGCCATTTCTCGGCTTCAACCGCATCATCATAGAGGTCATAGTGGTTGTCATACTTGTGGAACTTCAATTGAGAGGCTATGTCTCGATTCAAACCACTTCTAAAACGGATCTCGGCCGGCTCATTATCTTCCCCATCCAAGTCTAGGGTCATACGAATTTGCTCAAACTCATTGAAGTATTCCCCAACCGTCTTGTACCCTTGCTTCAACTCATAGAGGCGTTTGTATTGGGCATGACGGTATTGCTCGGTCAAGTACTTCTCATCCATCACTCGAAGCAATTCTCCCCTAGTAACATTGATAGCCATGGCATTTATCCTTCTACTCCTCTTGACCGACTTCCACCAAGTAGAAGCAAAAGACTCAAAAGAAGATATGTCGTACTTGGCCTTCCTCTCCTCGTTCATGTCATTGGTGTCAAATATTCTCTCCATGGTCAACTTCCAATCAATTTACTCCACCGGGTCACTACTCCCTTTGAAGGAAGGAATAGTAAGCTTCACACTATTAAGGTTGTTATTTTCTCGACCCCCTTGGTACGGTTCCGGTTGGCCTCCAAAGTTATCCCCATAACCACCGTAATCCCTCCTAGCATTCCCTCCAACATATCCTATGGGTGGCCCTCGACCTCGGCCTCTACCCCTATCCACATTGCGACCCCAATTCATGGCTCTCCCATTCGGATTAGGAGCCCCATATTCACTACCACCATACTCTTCCTCCTCCCCTTCTTGAGCTTGATCAACTTGCTCAAGAGGTTGAACATATCGAATAGGTCCGGAAAGTGGAACATTTCTTTGGGGATTGCCCACTATGTGAGGAATGCTCACTCGTTGGGTATTGCCCAACACTTGTTCATCTCTTTCACGATCTTCCTTCACCCGTTGTTGCCTAAGCAACTCAACAACTTGTTCTGGGGTAAAGGTGGAGCTTGAAGTACCTTCACCGGCTTCAACTTGGACACTCGAGGTCCCTTTCTCGGTTTGGATACTCGAAGTCACCTTCTCGAGGTTCTCAATCCTTAGGCTCATACTATCCAATTTGGCAAGGATAGTAGCTAAGGCATTTTTCGTGGTATCATCTCCTTCGTTGGACATTGTACCTACAACAATAAAAAACAAGCAAAGAGATTAAAGTAAAAATCCTCACTTACCCCCTCACTTTTTGTTTGTCGCTCGGGTTCACTCAAGTTGGGTTAGGTTCTCACAAGCTTGAGATCAATGGCCTCCTCGTAGTTGCGCAACCTCCTCAATGATCAATCCAAAATATAAGAACCAAATGCTCTTCGGGAATAGTGGATTCAATGGGACTCGATAAACGCTAAGCTATTTGGTGCGCACTTGAACCAAACAATTAACTATGAATCTTCTTTGAATTCTACTCTCCTTCTAGGCACGAGTATCCTATTCGCACAATGGATTAGTACTAATTGGGTAGAAGTGTTACCCTCAAAGTATTAACCAGAAGTGACGCGATCAAATGTTCAAAGATCGAATCGTCACTAAACGGATTCGGAATTGGATGAATTTTGGTTTGTGATCTAGAAACTCACCATATTTGATGATGCTATGGGAGTTTTGGTGGTTGGAAACTGTTACGATACCTTTGCGAACATTCTGTCCCAGTTCAGGAAATTTTGGAAATTGTTACCCTTCGCGATCGCGTTCAGAGGGGCGCGATCGCGATGAACAAAAAGGCAGAAATGACGTGATAGCGTGAGGCCTGCGCGATCGCGCAGGTCTGTGCAGCAGAACCAGAAACCCGACTGAAAACTGCAGTTTTGGCACACAAACAACCCAAATTCAACTTGTTTTCAGTTTTCAAGCTTTCAAATGGTGTTTTCAACTTTAGTAAACAATCCTCACCGGTTTTATCAAACAAACATCCAACAAACAACTTGTTTCAATGATTTTGGACAAGTTTCTTCAAAATTTTCAAAACCTTCATGAACCAAAATTTTGATTTTCACTACAACACTCCAAATGATGTTATGGTGGTATCAAAACGACGGGAAATCTATAAGGAATAAACCCCGATACCAAACAAACAAGGATTCACAACATCAATCGAGTTCTAGCAAATTTTGCAAAATATTCAACCTAGGGTTCAAATTTCCAACTTTTGATTCTCAACTCCAAAACGTGTTTTGTTGGTCCCCAATTGTCGAGATTATATAAACAAACAATCCCCGATAATCAACACCAACAAAATCGTAACAACAAACGATTTCTATCAAATTTTTGGGTTTTCAAGTTTTTGAATTTTTTTCTTCTTTTTCAATTTAACAAGAACAAGAACAAGAAAATAAACATGAAACAAAGATGACAAGCACGAAGAGTAGGACGAGGGTTCGTAAGAACGAAACCCTAGTCTTGCTCTGATACCAACTGATGCAATGGAAAATACGAAAGCGATAAAGAGATAAAAACGAGACGAGACTCACACGAAAGTTCAAGTAGCAACGAAGAACTTGTTCCGTTACACCCCGAACGATTGGAAAGAATCACCTAACGCTATGCAACTATCCTCAAGAGTCACGTGGCTCGAGCAAATAGAATGATCAGAGACGGATTGAAGAGGTCCCTGGATTCATCCAATTGATTCAAGCCAAAATGGTTACAAGGTTCAAGAGCAATGCTCATTAATGTTTTGTGTTCAAGATAAGCTAAAGAGCAATAAATGAGATAGGGGTGTATTTATAACACCCCTTTACATTGTTTTCCTACATTCTGGTCCGCAGCTGCTCAAGTGTTCATCGCGATCGCGCAGGGATATATGCGATCGCGAGGCACACTTAAACGCTGAGTCGCGCGATCGCGCGAGACAAGGCGCGAAGGCGAAGACAAAATGATTCCCCTTCGCGATCGCGATGGTGTGCACGCGATCGCGAAGAACAAAATTTCTTCATCAGGTAGTAAGCTCAGCAGGTGTTCCCCTGTTTTGCCCTGTTTTGCTCCCCTGCTTCCTGCACTGTTTCCTGCACAGTTTCCACATTGATTGAGCTCCAATGCATTGTCTTTAAGTCCTCTCCCGAGCTCATATCATCCATGCCTCTCCGAACCAAGTGTAGGTGAGCATCTTGTATATCCTTGGCTTGACTTCGAGTGAATGGTCTCGATGCAATTGGGTTGCATCATATTCACAATAGGCCATGTGACATGTAATCATAAATCAGTGATGGCAGACAAAATAAATATTACAACTTTTACACATTGACAGTCGTGAGAAATGCTACTGTGAGGATGCTTCATTTTTCTCCAGAATAGATTTAATATTAATGATAGAAGTGTAAAGAGTTATATAGCATTGGCGAGAATTTGCTGTTGTTGGATTCTTTCAACATCAGAGTTTTTGTTCCTGACACAAGACTGAGCTTTCTTCAGAAGTCAAATAAATCTGCAATAGATTTTATTCTAACTTTATTGAGAGGTCAAGGGCCAAAAGTTATAGTTTATGGGAAGGGGAATATAACAACATTTGCTCTTGAAAAGTTGGCCCAAGGACAACGAGTGAGCCATCTACAAAGAAGGTGCAGTGTATGTTTAGGGTGTTAAAACAATCTCTAAGCTGCATTCAACGGAGAGACGCTTGGGACTGGATTGTATCAAATGTTTCAATCACTACCAAAAATTGTGTGTTTTCCGACCGCCAAAACGGTCGGAGATCTCGGAAAACACTAGATTCCCACCGATTTGAGACCGGAAAGGTGCGGTCGGAAAACTGCTGGTGGGAAAATATTTCCGACCGCGGCGGTCGCACACCCGAGCACGTATCGGTGGGTTTTCGGTCTGAAATGTTCTTCAAGTAAAAATTTTTCATAAAAATATTCCGACCGAATCGGTGGGAACTGTTCATATCTAAGAAAATATTTCTTCAAGTTTCCCACCGACTCGGTGGGAAATGTTCATATCTGGAAAAAATTTCTTGAAGCTTCCCACCGACTCGGTGGAAATTGCGGTCGGAAATCTAACTAAAACCTGCAAAATAAAACCGGCAATTAGAGCAGCCACCACCTGTCAATGCAATAAAATCCAGCAACCAATAAATAAAAGGCTTCTGCCACCCTTAATTACTTTAAAACAAGTAATACATCTAACGCAAGTCTAAACAATAAGCTAAACAAGCCTTAATTTAGTTTAAACAAAAAGTCTAACAAGTTAACTAACATCATTAATTAACCAACAACACAAGCCTAACATAAGCAACCACAAGTCTAACGATCTAACAAATTTAACATAACTAACTTCAAGTCTAAAACACAAGTCTTAAAACATCAACAATCCGAAACTACTCCGTTTCCTCAGAGTCAAACTCGGACGACGATCTGTAGTGGCGCTTGCTCTTGCCCTTGCCCTTGCCTTTGCTCTTGCCCTTTCTTTTCTCTTTTTTTGAAATATCCTGCATCGTTTTCATCATCACATCATGCATCTCTTTCATCGCTTTAATATTATCCTCTGTACATTTGCGATCTTCTTCGCGCTCTTTCCTTAGCGCTTCTATTTCATTGCACAACTGGGCTTTGACTGAATGATTAATTGAAGAATTAGAAGAGTAATTACTAGTTATACTTGCTTTCACACGACCCGAGGAAAATTGTGATCCAAGGCCATATGCACATCCCTTGTTTACCCCACCCGTTACCTCAAACCATAATGCAGTTTCCTCTTCAAATGACGGCTGAGTTGGGGCATTGCTTTCACATTCGGATGCCTGACTTGCAATTCTCTCCTCATAAAGGGCTAGATATTCTTCCTGAAATATATTTAATAACAATAATTATACATACATACATATATATATATATATGTATATATATATATATATATATGTATATATTCAAGGATTATACAAACAAATTTAAAATTAATAGCTTACATATGCTTTTTTAGCGCGCTCCTCGACCCACACTTCTCCGATTTTGTCCGTAAATATATGCCTCTTCTTAAAAAAACTCAGGAAAAGTCAAAGGGCGCCCTTCTTTCTTTTCCTACAACATTGAAATAAAATAAGTTAGATAATATATTAATAAGAGTTAAATTAAAGAATACATACAATAAATAAGTTACCAATCTCATCTTCTGAGTGGCTGCACTAACTGAACCCCCAGTGTGCAATGATCCACCCTTTTCAGAAGCTCGAGCTGCCTTTCCTTGGGCGCTCTTCTTCTGAAATTCTTCACCTCCCCCAGTAATCCAATAATTTTTGCCAATTTTGCGGGTATATCCAATCGGGCTGCTTTCCACTCCTCCGACAAGCATAAAGGGTACCTTTGACTCTCTTTCCGCATTTGACATGGAAATTGCTTTGTATTTTAGCTTCATAGAATGGATGCCACACACACTTTGTCTGAAATAATTAATAATATTGAACAAACCAATCTAAAACTATTGAATCAACCAATCTATAACTATTTCTTATAAGAAAAACTAAAAAAAAGAAAAAAATGAAAAAAAAGAAATCAGATTACTAACCTCTGCCGCTGCCGGGAAAAGAAGCTGGCCGCCGAGAAAAAGAGTTTTAAGCTGCGCTGCAGCTGGATCTGACCAAAAAAATAATAATATTGGGGTTAGAGTTCACAAATTTTCGATAACAAAACTTTGGGATTAGAGATAAACTTACTTGATTTGAGCGTGAATTTGAGAGAACGTGGGTGTTTTCCTTATTTTTGAGAGTAAATCTGATGTTTTTGTTTTTTGAGAGAAAATAAGAAGAAAGAGAATGAAGAAAAAGAAAACAAAGTGACTTGATATCTGGTATAAAAAAGGTACCGACCGAAATTCGGTCCGAAAAATGAAAAAAATTAATAATTTATTCAGAAATATTTCAGACCGATTCGGTCTGAAAATTAAAGAAAAAAAATTCGTACTTTTTATAACACAAATTTTCAGACCGAATCGGTCTGAAACAGACGCCCACCGAATTTCGGTCTAAAATTGGCGGTGGGAAAACTGTGAATTTCTGGTAGTGAATATGATCTGGCTAGTCTAGTATGAGTACTTAATCTACTCATATTGGGATGAAAATCAATTAATCTGGTAAACTGATGACATTTCGCTACTAGTATATCTATGTTACAGTTATTGGTACAAAAGATTTAAGAGTAAAAGAAAAGCATACTATAGAGGCGAGTGCTAACTCAGCCTAAATCTCGACCATCGGGCTACTCATGGTAGTAATGTTTCAATTGTCACTCTGCTTGATCCACCCTTTTGATCGATCTACCCACCATTCTTTTCGATTAATACTTATTACCCATGATGTATAATCACATCTAAAATTTTCATATACCTACAAATGGGCGATGTTACATGAAATTACAAAAAGCTTACTTATATATACTAGTTTTGCACGTGTATGTCAAATTTTATAGTATAATGTGATGACATATTTGTCGACGTAATGTCGAACCTACAAAGATGTAAAATTAAAATTTAAATTCGATACATGCGATTGTTTCATATTGAATGATTTTCTGAAATACAAAAGTGTAATGAAACGTATTTACATTATACTTTCTTACAAACAATATTAAATTTTAAAATGGAAGTTGGTTCCAAAAGAACACGAAACTTTACAAATGCACGATTAAGTTATGTTAAATGATAACTTTAGGACTCGAGTAAAATATCCTCATACACATGACATTGACTAAAAAAACTATGCCAAACAATCCATGCCCTAGTTATACCCTGTTATAATTTTTTCCAATATTTTTGTCTATACAATTCTAACTTATACTGCATATGTACTACTCTTTTACCTGTTTCTTTCTTCAGTAAAGTGCACTCTTCACTTTGTGTGTTGCGCTATCTATCATTTTGTAGATCAAAAGTACAAAGCATGTCACACGCACAAAAAAAATATTTAACTTTTCAGAGCATTGGTGATACCACTTCAAAATTGTAGATATTCCAATACTGTGAAAAATGAATAAAGAATTAACATTCAAAGCATCTGGAGTACTAATCAGTGTCACACATGAAAGTAGATAACTTATCAATGAGTGGGGAGTACCTAGTTGTTTCCGATCATTCTAGGTTGTGTCCAAAAATATAATATTGACTTAGAATAGACCAAACACATATTTGTATATAGTTGTCCAGTAATAAACATCCCATTGGGTAGGAGTATACTTTGGAACATGTGCGATCCATTATTCAAATGTTAAAAATTCATGTCAAATAAGTAGAAGACAAGTTAATAGCCAAATACAGTGTAAAAGGGAAGCATATATACATACCTACAATTGGATGAAGATTTGCTTAATTACTTAATTCTCAGGTATTATATGAGTTTTGGAACTTTCTACATATAGGTTCCTTCTTGGTATGTTGCTAGGAAATAAAAATCCTCTTGAAAGACCAACTTGTCTCGTTTCATGTGGAAAAATATATATTATAAATGGATTTGCCATTACCAATTATAAACGCAAAGATCAAATTACTGTAGTTGATATAGAAAACATATAATGGTACTTAATTAGTGATTAGATCCTGCGGTCGTCTTCTAATAGCTGCACCTAGTCGTTTGGAAACGTTTGGATATTTTTCTCCTTTTCTTTTCCTTTTTCTTAAAGTATTTATTTTAAAGGTGTGGCATTTTAATTTGTGAAGGGCATTTTGGTAATCTGATTTTAAAACAAAATGAGAATATGCTTTTATAGTAATATGATATATTGCACGGATAAGGTATATCTACAATTTTCCTTAAATACAAACTTCTTAGATATGAAAAATTTCTCAAATCTCACATAGACCTTTACTTTAAAACTGCATACCCGAGTAGCGTCATACTGATTTTGTCACCCATCTATCTTAACCATATAGTCCTAATCATCAAATACAACATTATCCAAGAATCCAGCAGTGATGGCATTTGATAATTGGTTCGATGAAAAAAGGATATATCCGATCATATCATAATGAGGGAAGTTTAGGCAGGTCATGAATAAGCCTGTGGTCGGCTTGACTACCTAAACATGTCTTGTGAGTAGTGATAAATTAAGGTACACATAGTGCACAAGTTTTCAAAAGTTCACATCTCACAAAGAGAAAACACCCTCAATTATAGAAAATAGACTGAGTGAATTGGAATCATATCATCGTTTGCATGTGATCACCAGCATCTAGTTACGGCTTGACGATCGTTAGTTGCACACCAAGTAAATCACACGCTCTAATAACAGAAAATAAATTGAGTCACTCGATCATCATGACGACTGATGTAAGAGTCCAGCAAGAAATCATGGTGTGCTGTCAAAACGCAATAACCTGCAGCATTAAACTTGATTCTTGGAATTTCTTGAAAAGAATATTTTGATTCCGGGAATTAGTTCGAATTCTTTAGCTTTGACTCCCTTGAATTAAATCGCCCCAAATTAAGTGAAAATTAAAGTTTGATAGATTCTTTCTTTTTAATTTTCTTCAGCGTTGAAATTCTGCCTACGGCCGTCAAAGGTACATATATCACATAAGCTGGCTGAATATTTTCATGTTCTCAACGTCGTGGGAACATATTCCCTTTATGGTAGCCAAGTTAAGTGGCATTACATGCATGCGGAGGTTGACAAATTATTAAAGTATTAATTATACGTATTATATGCTCGACTAATTTGCATGAGTAAATGAGTGTAAGGTAGAATGAGAGAATCAGATCTCTATTCTCAGATGGGCTATAAATAGATATTGGAATTGGAGCTCTAAAGTCAGTAACATTAAGAGAAATCAGGAAAGAAGAGAGGTCTTACATGAAGGGTAAAGAGCCCCTTTAATTTGATAGCCAAGGATGACTTGCCTGCTTCGAGGCTAGGTGTTGATACGTGAGTATCAGCATTCTTGTTTGATTGCCAGGCAGTCTTCTTGGCTACTCTAATTGGTTCTTCTCATTCATGCTTGACTCTTCTCTTCTTCATCTTCAAGTTAGGTAGACTTTGCAGTTTATTCTTTTATTTAACAAACCAGGGAAGGTTCCTAGTGTGTTGTATTCATCATTAAGAACGAATGAGGTCTTAGCCATTCCTCAAAGGTACAACACTGGTTGTTCAAGAACAATCGACAAAAGAAAGGAGGAAGCAACTATATATTCTAGTTTCCTCTTGCCTAACACATGAGTATAACTAACTGTTGGAAATTGATTGGGGCACCCATATGGGTCAACCCGATCCACGTACAAATAATAAATATATATTTGTTATATATATTATAATCTATATCTATACTATTATAAAAGCACGAAGGACTTAGTGAAATGTCATCCGACTTTTTTACCTTTTAAAAATTAATTTTATGTTGGATAAAATTGTCATTTACCTATTTACCTCATATTTAGGAACTATTTTTTCCTTAAAAACTAAATTATTTCTTCTAAAAGATAAATCTTCGTTTGGTATTGTAATGTTTAACTCTTTGTCTAATACTTAGGTTTTGAAGTTCACTAGGTTTTCAAAGTCCAAATCGACTTGAACAATATCACTGCATGGCCAACTGAATATTACTCCATATAAAGTTGCAATTCTAATTCCAATTATTATTTAAAAAATCAGTAAGATTATTCACCGAAATGTATTATAATCAAACTAATAAGCAAAGTCAGTTGGTTGATCTCAAAAACCTAAACACGCAAAACTTTATACGAACTCCAACACACAACCAAAGTCCTACTAATGCTGTTGCTTAATGATTGATTTTCAATGTTTAGATTTAATAGAAATTCTATTTTTGGTATAATTCTTATAACTTTTACTAATATTTTGAAGTTTGATCTCTATAAGTACTCTACATCTACATAGACACACATATAAGTTTATCAATATTAAAATTGTACTACTATTTAACATACCTTTTCAGTATTAATCTTCTTAATTTCGTTTCTTCTCTCTATACTTTTTTATTTGTTTTGCACGAAAAACTCAAATAGATAGTATAAATAATTGAACTTCTCTTAAAGTAAGAAATTATTTGCGGTTTGGCCTATGTAAAATAGTGAAAGTTTAATTTTCACATACTATTTCGTTTTCGCAGATGAAATTCCTGTTAGGAGGATCATTGACACGATGAATTTAGCTTCTCAAAAGGAGTTTAATTGTTCTCTATCCGGTTTGATTTTTTTCACCCTCTTCTATTACTTTTAGACGTGATATATTAGGGTAATTCTTCTTCTTACATTCGTTATTTCCGTAGTTAATACCTTTAATTTCATATTGCTTGTAAACTATAATATAAATGATGTTATAAATGATGTAAAATATTATCCAGTTTTGTTCTTGATGGATTAATTATTCATAGGTGTTGGTGGTAGAGGTTTATAAGAACTCAATGTACCGTGAATGAATTCTAAGTAGGCATGACTATCTAAGTCAAAAATTCGAAACATTACTAAAAAAATCGTGTTGTTTAATTTTTTGATTGTTAACCTTTTTGCTAAAGAACGTGTTTTTTTTTTTTTTGGTTTCATTTGTATTCAGGTCGTAGATTTCGATTACGAAGAACTAAATGCAATGTCTGCGGCAAATGGATCAATTCATATTTCATAAATTTGAGCTTACTGCGTGCTTAGCTATGATCGACTTTCATATGTCTTGTTTAGATTCCTCAATTAATTAGATGACAAGCTTATTGTGAATTAATGAGTTATATATGTTGAAAAACTAAATTCAACCATCACATATCGTGGACGATTCGTGTGATGGAGATATCTTAGAAAATTAAACTCTCTCTGTTTATTGT
This sequence comes from Petunia secreta, assembly GCA_029990175.1. Lineage (NCBI taxonomy): Eukaryota > Viridiplantae > Streptophyta > Magnoliopsida > Solanales > Solanaceae > Petunia > Petunia secreta. The sequence continues at coordinate 4,464,634 of JARKIP010000059.1, read as the reverse complement.
TATTTGGTTGCTCAAGGAAATAGTTTAATTAGTGTTTATATAAGTTTTTAATATTGTTATATTCAATGAATATCAACCCTTATATAAGAACAGTAACAGATTTATACTTGCAACGTGGAAGAAAATAGTAACCAACTCAATTTCATATTTGTTCTATTTGTTGATTTTTCTATTTTGAAAAGAATATTTTTATTATTGTTGTTGCTGCTGCTTGAAAATCAACAGAATTAATATTAAACGTTTGAATTGCATTACTTTGATAAGGCCAATTTGAAGGAACCTACAACAAGATAAACTCGCAACAATGGTTTCATGCTTGAACCTTTATTTGCTTCCCTTTAGTACGAGTTTATATTCTTTTGAAATAGTTATATGTTTATATTTAATTTTCATTCTTCATTGATGCATTCTATGATGTTAATTAATCTATATTGCTAAGTGACTACCAAGTGCAAAGTGAATGATGAAGCTCAAAAGATCAATATAGAGTAAAGGCTACACCGTATATAAAAGAGTATCTTTAGAGAGCAAAAGTTTGATAGGGGTTGAATTTGTCTAGACAACAATATAAGTTAGTTTTCATGAACTGATTAATTAGTTATGTTTTTTTTCTTACGTAACATTTTGACTTGATATTGTTTCTAATACCTCCTTGTTTCTTGTCCTTTTTTCCTTTTTCACCTATTATTGGTTTTATATGATTATACTTTAGTCAATGTTGTATGTTTATTTGGGACGACTTAATTGAATAGATACCTCAAGCAAAAACTGACGTCCATTTTATTTGAAGATCATTATTTTATATTAACTTTTTGAAATGATGGTAATAAATTTTTACAATCAATTCCTTCTATTATCTCTTTTTTTCAATTAACAAAATATAAACAATTCATATAATCTCTTATTGGACATTGGATATAACAATTATGACGAACCTTTGAATGAACACTTGAGTAAATAAAAAATAATATTTAGTAAAATATTGACTCACCTTCGTTTAGTAAGATATGTTACTGAGCTCGTATTAATTTAGTAAAATATTGACTCACATTCGTTTAGTAAGATATGTTACTGAGCTCGTATTAGTTTAGTAAAATATTGACTCACCTCTATCTACTCATTATATAGTGTCTATATGAATCTGGTACATTACAAATGTCACGACCCTTTTTTTCAACGCGCAAAAACTAAAATAAATAGAAATTGCGTATTTAAAGGCTGTGACGGGTGTTACAAAAGGTACAAAAATTATTTTTTTAGAGAAAACTCGGAGTCGCCACTTGACATAGTTTAAGGTGTGCCAAGTCACCAAAGTGGTGTACCTGAAACACCCTTGACTCGTCTAATAGTCTGCGTCAGAGATTCGGGTAAGGTTCTCAGTTGACTCTCGGGAAGGTGTTAGGCACCCTCGAGTCCTGTGCCAAGCACAGTTGCTTTATTGTCGCAATTTTAATTTATTAAATATGGTTGTTATATTTTGCCGCTAATTTGAATTTATGCTCTGATTAAGAAAATTAATAGTGTATCATTTCTTTCCAACCTCACAGAGGATTGGTTTATTTCAAAGAGAATTTAGTTAACTTCAAAAATAATTAATTTAACTCAATTTAGTTTTTTTAGCCTAATAAGTAGATTACAAATCATACTTATCATCTTGCCTAGTTGCATGGATCTTTTCACTCTTACCAATTTTTGCCTACATGATTTAATTAAGTATAACTGCTAACTATTATTAAATGACAAAGTTGGAACTCCCAAATTTGTCTTAAAAAATATGGATTATGAAAAGTATATATATACAATAGGCCGTTTATTAAATTGAAAAAAATGTTGCGGGCTATCTTTGACAAGAAAAGGTTTACAAACTGCCATTATTTTCAACTTATAAGTGGGCTGTATTGTTTGCAAAATGGGCTGTTTTTAAACTTATTTGCGAACATAGCCACATCCTGATTTTTGTCCAAATAATGACCATATTTTGCAAATGTTATGTATGACCAGATTTTTTAAAAAAATAGCCGAACCTAATCACTGCCTATTCGTCTCAAACTTTGCAGTACGCACAGTTTTAACAGAAAATAGCCCTATATTTCAGAAATAGCCAGATTTTAATATTTTGCAATTTCGAGGGTTAAAACCTAAATTTGCCTCATCTTTAACATGCTGTCCAGATTTACATGTTGCACCCCATGACTTGCAAGCTAAAATATATCAAGTAACACATCTAAATTTGTTCAAGAACCTACTCATTTCTTTCTCAACCCTTTTCATACACCTTTGGCTCCAAAATAGATATACAAACATACATATGTACTTAGCAAAACTCCTTACTTTGCTATTTTTCTAACATATCAAACAGTTTTAATGATAGCTAAGACGAGCAAATACATGGAAAATTTTCACATTCTTGAGCTTTAAAGATGCTGATTTATACCAGTTTATAGTCAAAACAACTCAAAGTAAATAATAAGTTGTGCGTGTTTACCTATGAGTCGAAAATTCCAAGCCAAAAGCGATTGAAACAAGCCAAACAGAAACCGAAACAACAGCTACAAAACAGCCCTTCAACACCCCTAATTAACCTCCAAGCCTTGTGGATTTATACCCCGAAAGACCCTTGAAGTAATGGCTTTTGGTTCTAAATCCTAACTCTCAAACTTACTATTTTTTAAAAGTCTTTTGCTCTCTTTTTTTTTTCAATTTTCAGCAGCTGTTGGTGTTTTTATGAGGTCAATAAATGACCCTATTTATGGCTGAAATTGAAGGCCAAAAGGTGGGGCTAAAAGGTCGAGTGTGGACTTGTACAAAAGTACAAGCCCACACCCCTATACTTGAGTATATTTTGGCTATTTTCAGCATAGTAGAGCTGCTGAAATATACTATTTCAGCAGCCAAAACAGTTCAAAAAGCTGAAAATGTACAAGTAGGGTCCTCTAAAAGGACCCCATTACTCATTACATTATTAGAAGGTCTTGGACCAACTACACAAACTAAATCAGCCCCAAACTAGACTTAAAACTAATACTAAAGAGACCCAAACAAACTTAGAATCCAACTAACAAAACCAAGCTAAAAACAGCCCCAAACTTGAATACAACCAGCTTCCAAACACAGTTCGAAACAAGAACAAACAACTAAGCTACACAAAGATATTCATTACTTAAGATCATTTGCGAAATCATGGCTAAACACAGGACCAACTACAAGCTAAGACGCCAAACATATGCTTGAAACATAGTAATCCTCACCCTATAAAGCGGAAATTCAGAACATATCAAACTGACAAACTTATGAGAATTTCCATTTTGAATATTAACAGGCTTGGAACAATTTCAGATTTGAACACAAACTAAATAGGTCAAACTTCCTCATACTAATACTACTCTAAACAATGAAACGACTAGTAAATTAAAAAGGGAATTAGGGGTTTTCTTCTAACCGTTAAGCTGAAACAAACAACACTACCAGCTTACTGCCATTGCCTTGCTGCTATACCCGAGCATGATAACTGCCTCGCCGCTGCTTTCGAGCATCGCAGCTGCCTCGAGCTCGCCTCATCACAACAGACCCGGCCTTGTCAAAAAGCAAATCATCATCATCACTGAACCACCAAGCTGCTGCCTTAGCTTCATTGTCGCGCACCAACTGCTTCAACTCCGTCAAAGCAAAGCCATTGTCACAACGTATCCAAATCAGCCCCCTCCTCGCAATATTGTCGTAACCCGAAATAAACCAGCGTCGCCACTGCCTCATCGAACAGAAACAGCCCCGCCACTGCCTAGCTTCCACTCCATCATTTTATCATCGCAGCCCCACTCCGTCCTCACCATAGCCCCCATCCCGTTCTCAGTTCAAACAGCATAACAAACACCTCCAAACAGCCCCTATATTATACCCCTCAATTTGAATCCACCAACAATTAATCATCATCCCTCATCACAGAAACAGAAACAAAAGAAAAAGAATAAGAAGAAGAAGAAACGAGAAAGCGAAAAAAAAAACAGAAAGAACAGAAAACGGGAAACGGGAGAACAGGGAGGGGAAAAAAAAAGAAAATTTAGGGAACGGGGTGATGGGGAGTGAAAGAGTAAGGTGAGGGGAAGAGAATGAACCAAGAAAAACTAAAAAACTCACCGGAGTTGAAGTTTGACCGGACTTTGACCTCCGATCTACGCGAGACGGCTTGAAATTTGAAGAAACTAATCACGGAAACGGAAAGAGGGGGTCAAGATCTATTGAATGGTGTATTTTTCTAAATTTTCCGGCCACCGGAGGTGGTGGCCGGCGGCGGCCGATCGGCGGCTCCACGGTGGAGCAGTGGTGGCGTTTGTTTTTCCGGTGGTGGGGAAAAATTTGGGCAGCATTTCATTAAGTCTTAATAGACTTGTGTGTGTGTGGTGTGGAATGAAGATTTTAGGCATTATATAGGTGAAGGGTGAAAGGATAAGGGCCATTAGATCAAAATTGATCTAATGGCTAGGATCAATCAAGATTTAGACGGGCCAAATGTGGGAATTGGGCTAAGGTGGTGGGCTAATGGGCTAACAATTCTTGCACAAATGGCCATTAAACGAGTCTATACTAATCAAAACACACACACAACTAAAATTAAAATCACATAATTTGTAATACTATCGCAATTGAAATATAAAATCAAAGCTAAACAACACATAACAAGTAATTTTTGATATTTCCATATTTTACATCCTAATTAACGACAATTTAAGTTAGAACAAACACTAGAAGTCCAAAAAATTTGACGAATCGTCCTAAGAATTTAATACGACTAGTTTTTGAGAAATTTTATTCATTTTGGTGCCAAAATTAGGTGATTACAGCTGCCCCTCTTTGTTCGGGAACACGAAGAGTTTTCGGACAAAGAAGTAATCGACAAATAATTTTGGCTTTTCGGTTCTAGCCGAGAGCATGCTTTTCAAAATGGTGACCGTACCTTGAATTTCGGTTCTAACCGAGAACAAAGTTACCTACATATCCCTGGACCAAGGAATCAGGTCAGTGTAGTTCCTTACGTGCGGTAGCTGGGACTACCGCATTCAAACAGACACTAAACCCTTCTAGACTCACTAAGACAAACCTAGACACTCTAGACCACTAAGATGACACTAGACACTCTAGACTACTACGACAAACAAGAGACTCTTCTAGACACACTTGGGGCTGATACTAGACACTCTTAGGCATAAGGGCTGTCGCTGCTGGTCACTGGTTGCTTGCTGATTGGCGGTTGCTTTACAGAGAAAATGAAAGTACAACATTGAAAATGTAAAGTTACAATTCCTATTCTAAGTCTTCATGCTTCCCGAGATGAGCTTCTTGGTTCTTGCTCCCCTCGCTTGTTGAAAATAAAACCACCGCTCTTGGTTCAGGTGGGTCTTGCTTTTGTAGAAAAGATAAACCCCCGATCTTGGTTCAGGTGGGTCTTCCCTCTTTACAGAATGGATTCCCTCGTTCTTCAGGTGGGCGCCTGGACTTCTTCAAATGTATTCCCTCGTTCTTCAGGTGGGTTCCCTGACTTCTAAAATAAAATCCCTCATTCTCCATGCCGTAAAATAACATCCCTCATTCTCCAGGCGGGCTCCCTGACTTTCTCTAAACTACTCCCTGACTTCTAAAATAACATCCCTCATTCTCCAGGCGGGCTCCCTGACTTTCTCTAAACTACTCCCTCATTCTCCAGGCGGGCTCCCTGACTTCTAAAATAACGTCCCTCATTCTCCAGGCGGGTGCCTTGACTTTCTCTAATCATACTCCCTCATTCTCCAGGCGGGCTCCCTGACTTCTAAAATAACGTCCCTCATTCTCTAGACGGGTGCCCTGACTTTCTCTAATCTACTCCCTCATTCTCCAGGCGGGCTCCCTGACTTTCTCTAAACTACTCCCTCATTCTCCAGGCGGGCTTCCCTGACTTCTTTTAATCTACTCCCTCATTCTCCAGGCGGGCTCCCTGACTTTCTCTAAACTACTCCCTCATGCTTCATTCTTTTGCTTTCTTGTATTTCAAACGGCCTTCGACACAGAACATCATGCGGCCGAGTGTTCCAACTAGTCATTAGTCAAACTTTGTTAGGAACGGTATATTTTCCTTGATAGTCTCTTATGTGGTGCTAACCTTGGCATGTCACTCCAGATGTCAAACTGCCTCATAGGCATTCCATTATCCAGGCAGGTCCGGACTGTAGCTCTGCTACAACTGCAAAACAGGTGAACAATTTTTGTGAAACTTTCTTTTGCTCGTTTCGATGTTATTGTGAATGAAAAGCAGAAGTGGAAGAAATTTCGGATAAAGGACTCTGAATGAGAGATGCCCTTTAGGGAAGTAAAAGGACTTATCTGGAGGTGAAAGCGATGACCTCAATAACATGACATGCATCTTGGCCTCGAACCCTGATCCATTCACAACAGTTGTCCCTCGACTCTTTCCCCAATAGAAACATTCAAAGCAATACTCGTCAAAGCCCGCTTGATGACAGTTACCAAAGCCCTCATTCGGTTAGCGGTGCCTCTTTCAGGGTTTTCACCGACTAACCTCTCTCTTTGTTCTTTTGCCTAACTGTTTGTCATGTGGCGCCCTTTCAGGTTTTCACCAACAAGACTTCATTCTTTTTTTTTTTCCTCTTTTCTTTTCTTTTTTTTTTATTTTTCTTCTTTCTCCCGTGGACCTCTTTAGTTCCACCCATTGATGATGATTTTTGAGCTAACTCTTGCTCGATTGACATTCTCAAGATTGGCCAAAATGGTCTATTAGACATTTATCTGAGTTTGGAAGCAATGTTTGGCCTGTAATAGGGTGCCTTGAGCATCTTCCCCCTTTCAAGAATGAATGAATGGCACAATAAAATAGAAGTTTGTTTTTATTTTATTTTATTGATAAAATAAAAATAAAATAAAAACAAACTTCTGCCCCAGTTTAGCAGAAACCGCGGATTTTGGATTTTCTTTGACTTTGGCCGCAAACTTGGAGGCAAGCTTTGCATCGATGTGAAATAAGGAAAATGAAATTTTTTCCCTTATTTTGAAAGTAGGGAACCTTTAGAACTTTCTTTGATGTGACCGCACCTGAATGGTTGCCTACGTATCCTTTGAGAGGAATCAGGTCAGACGTAGCTCTAGCAACTTAATGCCAAATTTGTTTTGGATCTTTCTTTCTTCATTCATCGCAATTACAAAGATTCCCAATAAGGGTTTACAAAAGCAATACAAAGCCAAAGGCTAACAAGAGGGGTACATTATCTGGGTAAGAGAAACAAAGACTTTCGTTACTCCCCCAAGAACATCAAATGTAGTACCTCTTCACTGCATCAGCATTAACAATCATTTCAGCCATCGTGCCCTCGATGTCTGTCAGGAATAGAGCACCATTGGGCAACACCTTCTTCACCACATACGGTCCTTGCCAATTTGGAGCAAACTTGCCCTTCGCTTCTTCCTGATGTGGAAAGATGCGCTTCAAGACTAACTGGCCTTCACTGAACTTGCGTTGGCGCACTTTCTTGTTGTATGCTTTGGACATTCTCTTCTGATATAGTTGACCATAACATACTGCATTTAGCCTCTTTTCGTCAATCAAAGCCAATTGTTCCAAGCGGGATTTGACCTATTCAGTATCCTCGATCTCAGCTTCAACAATGATTCTCAAGGATGGTATTTCGACTTCTGCCGGAATGACTGCTTCAGTCCCATATACCAATTCATATGGAGTTGTGCCTATTGAGGTGCGCACAGTTGTGCGATAACCCAGAAGAGCGAACAGCAACTTCTCATGCCAATCTCGTGATCCTTGCACCATTTTTCGAAGGATCTTCTTAATATTCTTGTTTGCTGCTTCGACCGCCCCATTTGCTTTTGGACGGTAAGGTGTGGAATGCCTATGCACAATTTTGAATCTTTCACATACCTCTCTCATCAAATGACTATTGAGGTTGGCCCCATTATCGGTGATAATGGTATTAGGGATACCAAATCGACAGATAATATTCGAATGAACAAAGTCGACCACAACTTTCTTGGTTACTGACTTGAATGTCGATGCTTCCACCCACTTGGTAAAATAATCAATGGCGACCAAGATGAATCTATGCCCGTTCGACGCCTTTGGTTCTATTGGGCCAATGACATCCATTCCCCATGCAGTAAAAGGCCAAGGAGCCGACATTGTGTGAAGCTCCAAGGGAGGCGAATGTATCAGATCGCCGTGCACTTGACATTGGTGGCATTTCCGCACAAAACCTATGCAATCTCGCTCCATGGTGAGCCAAAAATAACCTGCTCTTAAGATTTTTTTGGCTAGCACATAGCCATTCATGTGTGGCCCACAGATTCCAGAATGTACCTCGTTAAGAATTCTTGAGGCTTCTTGTGCGTCTACACATCTCAACAGTCCCAGATCTGGGGTTCTTTTGTACAGTATCCCTCCGCTCAGAAAGAAACCGTTTGCAAGACGACGGAGGGTTCTTTTCTGATTGCTTTCAGCTAGTGCCGGGTACTCTCCATTCTTGATGTAGTTTTTGATGTCTAGGTACCACGGCTCCCCATCAAGTTCTTCTTCAACCATGTTGCAATAAGCATGTTGATCCCTAACTTGAATCTCGAGAGGATCAATATGAGTTTGGTCAGGATGACTGATCATTGATGCTAATGTAGCCAAAGCGTCAGCCAACTCATTGTGCATTCTCGGGATGTGCCTGAATTCAATAGAGTCAAATCTTTGGCAAAGATCTTCCAGACACTGCTTATACATGATGAGCTTCCCATCTCGAGTTTCCCATTCACCCTTGATTTGATGTACTAGAAGGTCGGAATCTCCGAGAACTAGTAGTTCTTTGATGTCCATGTCTATCGCCATGCGTAGACCCATGATGCAAGCTTCATATTCTGCCGTGTTATTGGTACACCAGAAGCGAAGTTGCGCAGCCGCCGGATAGTAATGTCCTGTTGGAGATATGAGAACAGCCCCAATACCGTCACCTTTGGAGTTAGAGGCCCCATCAAAATATAGCTTCCAATAATGATCATCTTCTGAAGTCAACTCCTCAATTGTGCCAACCTCTTCATCAGGAAAGTATGTCTTGAGAGGTTCATACTCATCATCCACTGGGTTCTCGGCCAAATGATCGGCCAAAGCCTGGGCTTTCATTGCAGTTCTGGTGACATAAACTATGTCGAACTCTGTGAGTAACATTTGCCACTTGGCAAGCCTTCCTGTTGGCATAGGCTTCTGAAAAATGTACTTTAGTGGATCCATCCGGGATATGAGGTAAGTAGTGTATGACAACAAATAATGCCTCAGCTTCTGTGCTACCCATGTGAGGGCACAACACGTTCTTTCCAGTAAAGTGTACTTGACCTCGTAATCCGTGAACTTCTTGCTCATGTAGTAGATCGCCTGCTCTTTCTTGCCTGTGGCATCATGTTGCCCCAGTACACAACCAAATGAATTGTCCATCACCGACAGATAGAGGAACAAAGGTCGTCCTGGCTCCGGCGGGACCAACACAGGTGGATTTGACAAGTATTTCTTGATTTGGTCAAAAGCCGCTTGGCATTCCGCGGTCCACTTGACTGCAGCATCTTTCTTCAGCAGCTTGAAGATTGGTTCGCAAGTTGTAGTGAGTTGAGCGATGAACCTACTGATGTAGTTCAATCTTCCGAGGAAGCTCATGACTTCTTTCTTGTTCTTTGGCGGAGGCAACTCTTGTATAGCTTTGATCTTTGAAGGATCCAATTCAATGCCTCGCCTGCTGACAATAAAACCCAACAGCTTTCCAGCTGGAACACCAAATGCACATTTAGCCGGGTTCAACTTCAAATTGTACCTTCTGAGTCTTTCAATGAATTTCCTAAGGTCTTTGACATGATCCTCTGCTGTTCTTGATTTGATTATCACATCATCCACATACACCTCAATTTCTTTGTGTATCATATCGTGAAAGACGGTTGTCATGGCTCTCATGTACGTTGCCCCAGCATTCTTTAAACCGAACGGCATGACTCTATAACAAAAGGTTCCCCAAGGCGTGGTGAACGCCGTCTTTTCTGCATCACCTTCATCCATCAAGATTTGGTGATATCCAGCATAGCAATCCACGAAAGACTGAATCTCATGCTTAGCACAGTTGTCTATGAGAATGTGAATATTGGGCAAAGGGAAATTATCCTTGGGACTTGCCTTGTTCAAATCTCGATAGTCGACACAAATTCTTGTCTTCCCATCTTTCTTCGGCACTGGCACAACATTGGCCAACCAAGTGGAATACTGAAGAGATTGTATCACCTTCGCCGATAGCTGCTTCATGATTTCCTCATGGATTTTCTTGCTCATTTCTGTCTTGAATTTCCTCCGAAGCTGCTTGACCGGAGGGAAACCAGGATTAATCGGCAACTTGTGAACCACCAAATCTGTGCTCAAACTGGGCATGTCATCATATGACCAAGCAAACACGTCTCTATAGTCAAACAAAACTTGGACTATGTCATCTTTCACTTTTGGTTCAGCGTGCATGCTTATCTTGGTTTCTTTAACATCATCGGCACTTCCCAGATTTATATTTTCTGTGTCATCCAGATTAGGCTTAGGCTTATTTTCGAATTGTTCTAATTCCACATTTATTTCACTCTCGGCTCTCTCCTCATCATATTCTTCTTCAAAGATTTCTTCCGTATCAGCCTCTTCCATGTCGTCTACCTCCTCAACTGTCATTTCATACTCACTCCACCTCCCCTAATTAATTTCCTTTATTTCTGGTTGGTTCAATGAGACCCAGTTAAACTGTGTGTTTAGATCAGGGCGTGATTTCAGCATGCATGTCATGTTATTAAGGCCATCAGAAACATAGCTACAGAAAGAAATGAAACAAAATCAGGAAAGTAAAGAGATAGAATAAGGAGACAAGAAGCAATGTCTTGCTTTTCATTGAATTTGAAAGATAAAAGGGTTTGACATCATAACGAGCAAAATAAATATACTTGGATTACAACCCTTAGAATAACCAAGTACACATAAAGATTAGCAAAACAAGCTACAACATTTCATAGCCACTCAATTGCAAGTCAGGGCTAATTTCCTGTATTAGGCATTGTTGAGCCTTTCACCAATATGTATCATACTGATACCAAAGAAATTCTCTGAGTCTGGCAACATCTTCTGCTTTTCCTCATTTTCTCCAACTCCCATCAGCGTAGACTTCACCTCTTTGGGATTGATGAATGACTGGGTAAGATATGGAATTGGCTTCTCGAGAGACGTGTTCGTCTTCTTCATTTTTTCACCCTTTACTCTGTCTACTACCCCAAACACTATTTCAGGAACACAGTTCACTGTCACAAGCATTTCGTTAGCCCCAACTGACACATCACCAACAGGTACTATCGGCATTGCAGATTCAGCTCTCAAATCTTCTCCACATACCACACCTGCCATGTGCACATCATCACAGACAGGCAATGAGTTCTGGTTGATATTTGTTGTATCTAAGCCCTCGACTTAAATCTGACCATTATTTATCAGAGCTTGGATCGCCCTCTTGAGATAGTGGCAATCTTCTGTGTCAGACCACGTGCGCTTGAATGGTAAGCGCATTGACGAGAGTCATCCACTTTGTCCCTTGGATGCATTCCTCCTTTGACCGGCCTCAACATATCCAAAGCCTGCAGCTTCTCGAAGACATTAGTGTAGGATTCCCCGATTGGCGTGAGCTTCTTTTTTTCCTCCTCTCGCGCCCTCTTGTATTTGGGTCCTGGGACAAAAGTAGAAGGTCTCTTTGGCCGATATGGCAATTTATGTGGAGTCTGGTATTGATTATGTTAAGCTTGGTGAGTGTGGTATGTGGGTTGTGGGGTTGGTGCGTGCCATTGCGGATAGGCAGTTTTTGGAGCATATGGTCGCGCTTTTTGGAGTGGAGGAACGCAATATTTTGAATTTTGCAAAGGGTAGCGTCGCAAATGATGCTTCTGTGAGGCTCGAGGGTATGAGTGGGGTTGTTTACACCATTCCTCATCCCTTCTTCCTGGACCTCGCTCCCTTTCGTCTTTCCTTCCAAGATTCTCCCTCCTAATAGGACCCGTGAATGGTGGAACAGAGGCTTGGGGCGAAGTATGCCCCATTTGAGATGGATGTGGTGCCCAAGGATGCATTTTAGACGATCCCCCATCACTTGCATCATTCTGGTAGTAAGGAAAGTCGGGAGAATACTGTGGGTCCTCAAATTTAGTAGGTGAGCCACGTGCCTGATGTGCAGAGAATGAAGCAGCCCCTAAAAGATTGGTTGGCATAGGAGGAGATGCTTTTCCCGTGGCAATGGCAATATATAAGTCAGCCACCAATTGTTTCAAATTTTTGACCTCTTCAGACAACCTCTTGTTTTCCAGCACCAAAAGTTCATGGGCGCTGATCTCACAACTTCCCTTATCAAACGACATGGTAACAGGTCCCTTTGATCCTATTGCGTACGGGCGCGAGATAATGCCAAAATTCCGTAGCAACTTCCAAACTCCAAAGCTATGGCAAACAAATCAGATTAGCACAAAAGAGTCACAAATTGCAAGCCTAGGGTTGTTATGCGTCATCCCGAAATGGTTCTCGGCGCGAGCCGTGTGTACCGACCGTATCCCAAAAATATTTCTACATGTCGCGTTAGACAAAATCATGACGCAAATTAAAGTGACACGTAGTTCCGAACAAGGACAAACTTGAATTTTCTTTTTCCTTTTCCTGACTCAACAAACGTAATTTAGACAAACGACACGAGACGAACACAAAATAAATGCTTGACATGATGCACGAGTCAAAGATATATACAAACGGGTACACCCAGACGGTGAAAATAATGGGACTCGACATTTTAGCGGAGCCAGATTAATCCATGAGGAATGACACAAAATACAATTTAGCTAGATAGAATTAATCGTCTGTACCCTGACTTGACCTTAAACAAAACAAAATAAAGCGGGACCCTAACAATATATTTTTTTTTAAATAAAAAATTAAGACTCCACCGAAGATTCGAAATGGAACTTAGGAACGGATTATGAAACAAAAAAAAAAAAATATATATATATATATATATATATATATATATATATATATATATATATATAATCCAAAAGGTGACTCCAAAATCGGACATTACGGCAATGCGAAGATAGATACGAAAAATTGATTTTTTGAAATAAACTCCTCGATCTAACTTGAAAATGAATCTTAGAGTATTTACAGAATCTGGCTATTATAACGACACAAAGACACAAAATATCACACGAATTAAATGCAAAATTGGTTTACAAAAATTGGCCATTATGACGGCGTAAAACCCCGATAAATTATTTTCCAAAAATATGGACTTGACTTGGACACAAACTCAAAGACAAAAGGGCCCCAAAATTTCGCCATTATACCGGCGCAAAACTATGACGAATTATTTTATGACACTTGGGACCAAACCCGGATGCAAGATGAGACTCAAAAAATTCTTTAAAAAAAATTCGCCATGATAATGGCGTAAAAATGACAACTAAAGTTATTTTGAGAAACGGGACTAAATCCCTTCTTCTTTTTTTTCCTTTAATTTTTCCTCTTTTTTTTTTTTCAAAATTTGACACCCACTCCCCAGTGATCGGTCAGCATAACAACCCTCTTTCTACAACAAATGCAACACATAAGATGCCAATAATGTCTCTTTCCGGAACACGGGCCCATCTTGACACAAAGGGGTCAGCCTAGACAAATGCAATACCGGTGTATCGCACCTCATTGAGCCAAATATGATGCAGATAATTGGGCCTAAAGGTTTGACTCTAGGTGACACAACTGACTCGGTGTCTAGACTGGCTCATAACCCGGTGGACAAACCGGGCGGAAAGCGCATCAGGGTCGTCCGGAAACAGTGTGTCCGGCCTAAAACCCTGTCACGCCTTCCTCCTAAATCATGGGTAATTTTAGTAAGAAGGCCCAGATGCCACAAGCAATCTGGTAAGTGTACGTGTGCAAGTGTTCCAGAGACTCAGAGGTGTACGTGGAGAAGACAGTTTATATACAATTAAACAAAATCAAAGCGGTAACATTCAACTTTACATATGATAACGGCAAACATATAACAACCAGATATTTAATAAATTAAAACATGCGACAATTTTATCAAAGTCGGAGATTCTAGTTTTCACTATTTTCCCCAGCGGAGTCGCCAAGCTGTCACGACCCTTTTTTTCAACGCGCAAAAACTAAAATAAATAGAAATTGCGTATTTAAAGGCTGTGACGGGTGTTACAAAAGGTACAAAAATTATTTTTTTAGAGAAAACTCGGAGTCGCCACTTGACATAGTTTAAGGTGTGCCAAGTCACCAAAGTGGTGTACCTGAAACACCCTTGACTCGTCTAATAGTCTGCGTCAGAGATTCGGGTAAGGTTCTCAGTTGACTCTCGGGAAGGTGTTAGGCACCCTCGAGTCCTGTGCCAAGCACAGTTGCTTTATTGTCGCAATTTTAATTTATTAAATATGGTTGTTATATTTTGCCACTAATTTGTATTTATGCTCTGATTAAAAAAATTAATAGTGTATCATTTCTTTCCAACCTCACAGAGGATTGGTTTATTTCAAAGAGAATTTAGTTAACTTCAAAAATAATTAATTTAACTCAATTTAGTTTTTTTAGCCTAATAAGTAGATTACAAATCATACTTATCATCTTGCCTAGTTGCATGGATCTTTTCACTCTTACCAATTTTTGCCTACATGATTTAATTAAGTATAACTGCTAACTATTATTAAATGACAAAGTTGGAACTCCCAAATTTGTCTTAAAAAATATGGATTATGAAAAGTATATATATACAATAGGTCGTTTATTAAATTGAAAAAAATATTGCGGGCTATCTTTGACAAGAAAAGGTTTACAAACTGCCATTATTTTCAACTTATAAGTGGGCTGTATTGTTTGCAAAATGGGCTGTTTTTAAACTTATTTGCGAACATAGCCACATCCTGATTTTTGTCCAAATAATGACCATATTTTGCAAATGTTATGTATGACCAGATTTTTTAAAAAAATAGCCGAACCTAATCACTGCCTATTCGTCTCAAACTTTGCAGTACGCACAGTTTTAACAGAAAATAGCCCTATATTTCAGAAATAGCCAGATTTTAATATTTTGCAATTTCGAGGGTTAAAACCTAAATTTGCCTCATCTTTAACATGCTGTCCAGATTTACATGTTGCACCCCATGACTTGCAAGCTAAAATATATCAAGTAACACATCTAAATTTGTTCAAGAACCTACTCATTTCTTTCTCAACCCTTTTCATACACCTTTGGCTCCAAAATAGATATACAAACATACATATGTACTTAGCAAAACTCCTTACTTTGCTATTTTTCTAACATATCAAACAGTTTTAATGATAGCTAAGACGAGCAAATACATGGAAAATTTTCACATTCTTGAGCTTTAAAGATGCTGATTTATACCAGTTTATAGTCAAAACAACTCAAAGTAAATAATAAGTTGTGCGTGTTTACCTATGAGTCGAAAATTCCAAGCCAAAAGCGATTGAAACAAGCCAAACAGAAACCGAAACAACAGCTACAAAACAGCCCTTCAACACCCCTAATTAACCTCCAAGCCTTGTGGATTTATACCCCGAAAGACCCTTGAAGTAATGGCCTTTGGTTCTAAATCCTAACTCTCAAACTTACTATTTTTTAAAAGTCGTTTGCTCTCTTTTTTTTTTTCAATTTTCAGCAGCTGTTGGTGTTTTTATGAGGTCAATAAATGACCCTATTTATGGCTGAAATTGAAGGCCAAAAGGTGGGGCTAAAAGGTCGAGTGTGGACTTGTACAAAAGTACAAGCCCACACCCCTATACTTGAGTATATTTTGGCTATTTTCAGCATAGTAGAGAAGCAGACAAAACAGTTCAAAAAGCTGAAAATGTACAAGTAGGGTCCTCTAAAAGGACCCCATTACTCATTACATTATTAGAAGGTCTAGGACCAACTACACAAACTAAATCAGCCCCAAACTAGACTTAAAACTAATACTAAAGAGACCCAAACAAACTTAGAATCCAACTAACAAAACCAAGCTAAAAACAGCCCCAAACTTGAATACAACCAGCTTCCAAACACAGTTCGAAACAAGAACAAACAACTAAGCTACACAAAGATATTCATTACTTAAGATCATTTGCGAAATCATGGCTAAACACAGGACCAACTACAAGCTAAGACGCCAAACATATGCTTGAAACATAGTAATCCTCACCCTATAAAGCGGAAATTCAGAACATATCAAACTGACAAACTTATGAGAATTTCCATTTTGAATATTAACAGGCTTGGAACAATTTCAGATTTGAACACAAACTAAATAGGTCAAACTTCCTCATACTAATACTACTCTAAACAATGAAACGACTAGTAAATTAAAAAGGGAATTAGGGGTTTTCTTCTAACCGTTAAGCTGAAACAAACAACACCACCAGCTTACTGCCATTGCCTTGCTGCTATACCCGAGCATGATAACTGCCTCGCCGCTGCTTTCGAGCATCGCAGCTGCCTCGAGCTCGCCTCATCACAACAGACCCGGCCTTGTCAAAAAACAAATTATCATCATCACTGAACCACCAAGCTGCTGCCTTAGCTTCATTGTCGCGCACCAACTGCTTCAACTCCGTCAAAGCAAATCCATTGTCACAACGTATCCAAATCAGCCCCCTCCTCGCAATATTGTCGTAACCCGAAACAAACCAGCGTCGCCACTGCCTCATCGAACAGAAACAGCCCCGCCACTGCCTAGCTTCCACTCCATCATTTTATCATCGCAGCCCCACTCCGTCCTCACCATAGCCCCCATCCCGTTCTCAGTTCAAACAGCATAACAAACACCTCCAAACAGCCCCTATATTATACCCCTCAATTTGAATCCACCAACAATTAATCATCATCCCTCATCACAGAAACAGAAACAAAAGAAAAAGAATAAGAAGAAGAAGAAACGAGAAAGCGAAAAAAAAACAGAAAGAACAGAAAACGGGAAACGGGAGAACAGGGAGGGGAAAAAAAAAAGAAAATTTAGGGAACGGGGTGATGGGGAGTGAAAGAGTAAGGTGAGGGGAAGAGAATGAACCAAGAAAAACTAAAAAACTCACCGGAGTTGAAGTTTGACCGGACTTTGACCTCCGATCTACGCGAGACGGCTTGAAATTTGAAGAAACTAATCACGGAAACGGAAAGAGGGGGTCAAGATCTATTGAATGGTGTATTTTTCTAAATTTTCCGGCCACCGGAGGTGGTGGCCGGCGGCGGCCGATCGGCGGCTCCACGGTGGAGCAGTGGTGGCGTTTGTTTTTCCGGTGGTGGGGAAAAATTTGGGCAGCATTTCATTAAGTCTTAATAGACTTGTGTGTGTGTGGTGTGGAATGAAGATTTTAGGCATTATATAGGTGAAGGGTGAAAGGATAAGGGCCATTAGATCAAAATTGATCTAATGGCTAGGATCAATCAAGATTTAGACGGGCTAAATGTGGGAATTGGGCTAAGGTGGTGGGCTAATGGGCTAACAATTCTTGCACAAATGGCCATTAAACGAGTCTATACTAATCAAAACACACACACAACTAAAATTAAAATCACATAATTTGTAATACTATCGCAATTGAAATATAAAATCAAAGCTAAACAACACATAACAAGTAATTTTTGATATTTCCATATTTTACATCCTAATTAACGACAATTTAAGTTAGAACAAACACTAGAAGTCCAAAAAATTTGACGAATCGTCCTAAGAATTTAATACGACTAGTTTTTGAGAAATTTTATTCATTTTGGTGCCAAAATTAGGTGATTACAACAAAGTGACATTAAAGCTGCATACAAGTAAGTACACGTATTCTTTTCATAATAAACTTAACATATGTTTAGCGTACATGTTATTCAAAACTTTTTTTTGTGCTCCTATATTACAGCTTTCTATTTCCTAACAAGAAATATTATCTCTTTTATAAATATTATATTCATGGTCATGATATTTACTGTAATAAGTTTAATTATTTACTCGTATGCTAAAACTAGTATATGAAAAAGGGAGAGAAAAGACACAACCTTTGAAAAACTTCTCAAGAGTTATGTCTATTTCAGAAATATAAATAGGAGTCCTAACATTAGGAAAATATCTCCTATGACACACAAAAAAAAAAAAACAGACGCTAGTTTTTCTTTAGTAGAAAAACAAGAGGTCTTCCATGTCTTCTCTCTCAAACTCTCATCTTCATGTGTGAAGAACTTCAATGGAAGATTCTAAGAAGAACGGTCTTCTACGAATTGGAACCATTTTCTGTAACCAGGTACGTCATAGACTGTGCATTAATCTTTACAGTTCGTGTTTCAAACATGTGATTGTATTGTAGACTAGTGAAACAAATACGGTTAGACCCTGGGCGAACTCTGTGTTCATGGATTGTGTGTAATCCTTCATGTTAAGTTTTCTTGAAACCATTCGAACACCATCCATCATGTGTCATTGTTTTTAGAAACGTTTGCCTTCATTAATATTTTTCCTTGCTGTGAAAACAAGGATTCCTACTTTGTCGAAAGCGATTACATATTTTCTGAACCTTCGAAACCATTTGATTGGATAACCTCTATATCGTGTCTAGGGGTAATATAAGGAGTAACCCTCGTTTTTGGGGTAATCAAGAAACTAAAGTATGGTCTCTCGATTATGCCCGAATTACCAAGTATTTAACGCCTGGCTGTTCTTGAAAATAGTTTAAATGTGATGTGAATGAGAAATTCTTTACAACAGTACGTAGAAGTTTTCAGAATCTTCTCTAAATTCCATTGATGAGATCAATGGTATTCTCATAATACTTGGATTGGTGCTCTCTTTATTTTTCCAATTAAATCTTCTATTATGCAGAAGGCAAAGCCAAGTGTGAATGACTAAGTTTTTCTTTGATTTGCTGCGGACATGCGATGGTGGGAAATTTGTTTTCCTTAATGTCAAATACAACAATATTAAAGGAACTTTAATTTTAAAAAAAAATATGTGTGGTGTGAGAAGGCCAAATGAAAAGGTACAAAACTGTTGGTTAGTCAACTACTTGAAGCGATTGGTCCATTTCTAGTAAGTAACTAAGAGAAGTATGTTAAGATTATTAGAAATATGCATGTCTTCTCAGTCCGTTGTAAAACTATATTTTGAAATTATCTTATTTTCTCTATGGTTTGAAATTCATCTTCTTTTGATGAAGTTGGAACACGTAACTAAGGGAATTCTTAAGTTAGACAAGAGAGAGAGTACTTGTGCAGAGGGCAGCTTTGCCACGATAGTTCCTTTTACACCTTTGTTTGGCAGAACCTTTGTGGTTCAATAAAAACAAAAGTGAGATTTCAAGAAGATTTGAATTTTGTTTCTCCATAAAAGGAAAATGATAGAGAAATTAGCAAGGCAATATAGAGGAGAGAGTATCTTGGGGATTGGCAACACCATGTGAATTGAATGACCTAGAAGGAAACTCAAAAGTTCTAACAACACTTTCTTTCTCACGATGTGTCTTTCCTTCTCTGATGGTTATGTCTTGGTCTAGTGTGGGCTATAATAGAATTCATTCATTCTTCGTGAAGTTCCATTTTTTTTGGTGGGTGAAAGCATGACACATGCAGTACATTGTCTTTAAGCCATAAGTAAGAAGTGTATTATATGCAAGTGTGTGTATAATTCAAAGATATATGTACATTTGTGTATGTATATATAGTTTTATGGTGATTCCTAAGGCTTCAATATGTGTTGACAAGTCTAGTTTTTCCCTGTATGTGTTACAAAAAAAATTGATGTCAAGCGTTTAGTTTCTTACAAGACATATGTGTCTTGAGAAAACAAAGATGCTAAAATAAATCTTTTGGATGATTTTGCTTTGGCAAATCACTTATTCCATTAGGTGTTGGCTGTAACTAACTCTATTCAATAGAGTAAAATTGTTACTCTCGAGACATCAAAAAGGAACTAAAGTCAGACACTAATATGGATTTGTGCTCTCTAGTTGTCATAAAATTTCTTTATTTTTCATGTATGTATAATTAGTTTATGTATACATACATAGGTGAAATAAAAATAAACCATATTTCACTTATATGGGAAAGTTCTCATCTGTTGAGTAACTTTAATTGTCCCAATGAAAGTATGAGAAACATGACATGAGTTTAATTATGGTAATTACCTTGTGTATAGTCTGTGTGACATTCTCATCCTACAAGTATGTGTACTTTTATGAGTTTTAAATTTTAATGCTTTATGCTATTACTCGTATTGCATAACTCTACAATTGTTACACAATTTTCGCCTATTTAGTCTTGAATTTAAGTAATTTAAGACGAATGTTCCTTTAATAATTGATTATGTTAAATTTATCGAATGTTAGATTTTGGATGATGATTGGGAACATAGTGAACTTTCGATTCCGGATCTAATATGAAATAAATATTAACATAGTTAAATTATTTTAAGGATTAGTATGTATATGAATCTTAGGGTCAAAGAAAGTACATAGATGTCTCAAATAGTTTATACTTGTTTATATCAATATGTGAACTGCTACTAGAATATTGTTCCGAGCTTAACTAAAGTGTTAACGGTGACAATAAAGTCCAGTATGTCCTAAAGGAGCAAGAGGGTCTTGAGACTTTAGATATGTCTACGATGTCTCCTGAAAGTGACAATATATTCCATTGTAGTTGGTACATTATGACATCTGTGATCCAAATTATGAACTTATTTTAAGTCAGTTACTATATTCCATATGAGTTATGGATAGACGAAAATCCAATTCTTTCTACTATTGGGTTTGTTCCCTTTTTTTTTTTTTTTTTGTACATAAACCTTTTTCCCACATGGAAACTTAGTTCCAAGGGGAAGGATATGTATCATTCTATGATATTCTATGTCCAAGGTTTGTATGTTCATAAGTGAACAAGACAATAGTAGCACTGTAACTGGATTTGAATAACATGATGTCGCATTTTTATCTAATGTTATTCCTAAGTAGGGTGAGATAAGCCAAGACTTGTCTCTTTATGAAACTGTGGACCAGATTGCTTCCGCTAGTAACGTTAAATGGATTCAAGTAGATTCATATTTGGTGATAATGGATACGTTCCAATTAACACCAATACATTGTCCAAAAGAGAATTCATTTAATATCGTTGATCCCAGTGGGAGTAACTATAAATTGATAAATCAATTTTATCAATCTCAACCTCGACGAATGAGTCGTCTACGTATTCACCATCGTCGATTTGAGATCGAAGGGGAAGCATGTATAGTTACTCCACAAGATGAATAAGAGCAACGAAAGATAAAATGAGGCTCTTAAATACCCTGCTAAGGATAAGTACCTAGAACAATGAAACATAAAATGAAGTTAGTGAAACCGAACCAAGAGTTGGATTGGTTAATCTACCTTTTGACCCTAACGCCATTGGGAAAAAGTGGGCTCTCAATATGTGTGAAAGACTTGTAGTATTGAAAAAATATGGGTGAATTCTTGAAGTTCAAATTTCAAGAGATCGTTAGAAGGGATTGTTGTCTCTTTCAGAAAACTCTTATATTAAGAAATTTTCATGAACGATTTAATATGCAATAGTGCAAACCCATTAATACTCCTATTTCTAGAGCCGAAGTTTCAAGTGGGAGGATGTGTACTCGTGAATCCACAAGAATATGTTTTTTGTCTCTTGAAACTTGATATCTGTTATTCTAGTTAGTGGATATCAATCTGACTTAGAAAATGAATACTGGAAAGCAGTTAAAGGATATTGACGTATCTCAAAGGCACATATGATTATCTTTGTAATGTAAAGGAAATGATCTACAACTCAATGGCTATACTTATGATAATTGAGAAAGATTTAGATGAGAGAAAATCTAAATCTGAGTATGTCCTTCTTTGCTAAACAATAGCGATGTGTATATTGTTTGTGTAGCAAGAAACAATCATCAGCCTTATTTATAAAGAAAGCTGGATTTGTAGCGTTTTCAGCAACTGTGCAAGAAGCTGTTTGGCTTAAACGTCTTTATGAAAAATTTGGGTGTGTTGGATAGCATGCTATTGAATTAGTGACACTGACAATCAAGTATGATAGTCAAGTCTCACTGGCTTACACAAAAGTCCCAAGTATCATTGGAAGACAAAACATATTGATATAAGTATAATTTCCTAAGAGACGTAGTTGTACATAGAAAAGTGAATATGAAATACATTTCTACGCATTATATAATAGTAGATTCGATAGTGCAACCCGTGGCATTTGGTGCTTATGAATGATATGTGAGGTCATTGGGTTTGCGTAGATGTCGATGTATTTATATCTAAAAACTTTCCCAAACATGTTCACATAAAACTACATTATTTGAAGTTTATGTAGTTGAAGCCTAAATTACTTATTGTTGGTTCATATACATAGAACAATTTTAATTTTACTACATAAATTAGAAGTATGTCGGACAGACAAAAAGATTGGTCTATTCACACAGGCAATCGCCTCTATTGTCTAGGTGACTAGTAGGGATGAGACTATTATAAACTTATTATTATCAGAAGTGATAATAACAGAGAGCTTGAAGTTTATAATAAGAATGTCGCTTATTTTTTTAGTCAATCATATTTGATTAAATGAGTTTGTCTTAATGCCAGATGTGAGTTCTGAAGGATAAAATGTATGAGTAGATTTGTGAACTCAAAGTTAGACATAGGTTTTCTGAACTATCATCTGCACAGTATTTAATTTACGAAAGACATATGCTCCACGGGAAAGGAGTCAATACTGTGATACATGATTCATACCACGTATGCATAAAGTGACCTATGGGAAATACAAGTTTAATCTCTACTTGTTTATCGTGTGAAGCCCTGAAAAGTATAAGTATTTTCTTTCTTTTGTATCCTCATGACTTTGATCAGTTTCTCGAAATTCAATTTGGTGTTTGCTATCTTAGAGTGTTGCCAAGAGATCATGGATGATTCGGTCTGGCGGAACATTTCTAGAAAAGCAAGTTAGATTGAGATTAAGAGATTCTTGAGACGAGGAAGATCATCAATGAGTACTATCACATTAATTGTGTTCATTGGTTAACCCATTATGTTTATCTTTGCGACAAGAACATAATGATGAATTCAAAATAATACAAAGAGATTGAGAGAGATGTGAATGTGATAAATGATCTAGGGTACTGCATACGACAATCTACTCCAAGGTTTCGTTAATCGAGATGTTATGTATTCCTAACAGATGTATAGCAACTAAGCTCTCGAAGTATGCACTGGTCATACGGTCTAGTCGTTATGTATGGATGTTACAGAATATGAATGAGAGTTGACCCACTATGAGTGAGCGGGAGACTAACAAAAAAAATTCAACTCATCATACTTTATCGTATCACTTGGAAGTTGTGATTTGTCTTGGTGAAAAGGTCCTTTAATATTTCCAGGTAGTTGTTGAATATAGATTTAGAAACTTTTACCGCCATCTCTAAAACTTAACCTTTCCATAGTACATGGTATGGTAGGATGAAATTAATATATCCTGAGAATGCAAAGATTTATCAATATATACGATAGTAGGCAATGTATCATATGTTTTTGGTAATTACTCTTTCAAAAAATTTCACCGTATGCTCTCCATAAGGAGTGGTTTTACAAAATTACCTGCGCTAAGGAATGTTTTAGCAAAATACCCTTATTTAGTCCGCAAGCCAAGATTTCAAGGCAAAAAATTTGTAAGTCTTGGCAATTGGCTATACTTCAAGGACAAGTACTGTTTTGTCAATACTTCAAGTTATATGGCGAGAATGCAGGGAAAACTGGAAGGAGCAAGTCTTGACAATTGCCAAGACTTACGACACAGTGCAACAAGTGTTGTCTATTTCCAATACTTGCCGTGCAAGTGTTGGAAAATCAAGCAGGGGTCAATGCCAAGACTTACGGCCAAGTGCGGCAAGTATTGTCTATTGCCAATACTTAAAGGGATAAGTGTTGAAAAGTGAAAAAATATAATGGGAAGTCTTGGCCCCGATTTTTTTTCATTAAATCTTAACGCGGCCGGGCATTTTTGCAAACCATTTTATCAGCCATTAATGCAAGCGAAAGGTTTAAGTTTAACTAGAGGTAATTATCTCTTTCATATATGTCTCTCTCTGTTGTTTTCTGCTCGATCGATACTATATTTATTTCGGAAAAGGGTCATATCTACCCTTCTACTATCAGAAATTAGTTATAACTCACCTCCGTTATACTATTTGTTACTATCTACCCCTGCCGTTAACAAAACCTATATATTTACCCCTCATTTTAACGGCCCTCCCAAAACCCCCACGTGGCAGCCATCCAGCCAAACCAACCCATTTAATCCTTACCCAAATCAAATAACCTGTTTCCAACTAAATATGACCCTAACGACCCGTCCTAATTAAGCACTCAAAAAATACATAACCCCCATATTTCCCTCTCAGAAAAATAGAAACTCTAAAACACATACTTTGAGGGCTAACTCATAACCCGAATCCCGTAGTCATTTACCTTTTCAAGTTTTTAAAAAAAATTACACCCACTGATCGGTGGCTACTATGGAAAAACTGAAGACGATAAGAACATAAACAAACTTGATTAAAATTCAAGAGATTAAGATAGATTGATGCAACTTATACTACTACAATATTCTAACATGCTTGAAAATTTCTTTAATTTCACCTTCTCTAGCAGTAGAGAAAATTAAAAAAAAAAAAAAAAACTTTTTCTTCATGACCATGATACTACTTCTTTGCTACTTGAAGTTGCAATGAGGATTAAAAACAAAAAATTCTAAAATCCAAAAATCAAGTTAACGAAGTGAGATTTGGTTTATTTGGGTCAATTTTGATAAATTTCAACTGAGACAAAAGTTAAAAAATAGAAAAATAAAAAAACCGGGTGAAAGATGAAAAAACTATAATCAAAAGTGTGTATAAACAAAAGTTGGCTTGTCTTGTTCATGTTACAATAGAAGACATAGTAACTGTTGGTTGGTCAAAAAATAATGAAGAAAAAATGATGGACTTCGAAACTTATAGTAGTTGCAGCCTTGCATGTATGATATAGAAAAATTAAGGAGTTTGTTGGTGTTAATGGTTATTTTTCGTTTAACTACTCGAAGTATGTTGTTTATCTTTGCCAATAAATTTCATAATTTCCCTTTTTCACCATATTTATGCCAAAGAATCATCTTCGACCAAATCCGAAAAGCCATAGCGTGGCGGGGAACATCCTTTGCCTGTGCATAAAGTAAATATCTGAGCTTCAAAAAATATTTAGATGAGATATGAGCCTCAATCTAATTTTTTCTCTTAGCTTATCTTCCATCGTTGCTTCTATTTATGTGTTGATTTTTTTTTTGTTCTTTAAAAGGCTTTTCTGGGACTCGCCTCTCACCCCGGGGCGGGGCACTCGCAAAACGTCCTGGGGCTCATGGGCGGGGCTTAGATTCGTGAGACTTATGCCTCAATAAAACTTATGCAAATCATCTATCTAATTCCCTAATTAAGAATGTTCACCTACAACTTTCTATAAAATTGAATTATGCAAGTTATATTCATCTATAGATATTAAGAAATCGAGTGGAAGATACAAAAATAGAACACAAGGGTGATTAAAATTGAGAATTTCATGAGGGTGAATATCAACTGTATATTTAATCTGAAAATGCATAGTCGAGTTTTATATCATCACTTGTTATTAGTCTTTATGTCTTATTTTTGTCTCTCAAAGTTACTAAACTTTAATATTTTTGCAATGTGGCAGCAATTTTATATTCATCTATGAAGAATTAATTTTATAAATTATACTAGTAATAAAGTTTATTTAATATTCACTCTTAACTTTCACAAATTATGATTGTTTAATTATTTGAAAGTTAATTAAGGCTTTATAATTTATTTGTATCGCATAAAAACTATAAAATTATTCAAATTCGTATACTGTAAAATATGCTCGATTTTTATTTTGTAAATTTGTGGAAGTTGAATTTTTGTTTCTTTTGGAAGTTGGATGGAGGAGGAAAGAATAAAAGTTAGATATGAATTTGGTCAGATGTATCTGGGTTGGGAATTGGATGGGCGTGAGTTAAATTGGTAGCCCTCTTAGATGAGCGCCACGTAGCAATTGGGAAGCTAGGTCTAGAGTTCAGTTAGATTCAGGGGTATAAATATTAAAACGGAAAAGGACCAAATTTGCCCCTCTACTATGTTTACGGGTCACGTTTACCCTCCGTTAAAAATTCGGTGCAATTATGCCCCTGCCGTTACCATAGTACACACTTTTACCCCTATTTTTGACGGATCTCTACGCTGGACGACACATGGCTGCCACATCAGTGCCATAGTAGAGGGGCAAATTTGGCCCTTTTCAGTTGTTTCTAAAATCGTGTATGGACTAAGTTTTAATACTTAGAGAAAAAGTTTCGATGCTTAGAGGAGTCATTATAAAAGAGAAAAATGTGCTAAGAATGGTAGATAAGATATTTTGAGAGAAATACGAAATTAAAATGACACTTTCTTCGATTTGGTTCCATAAGAAAGATATACTTTTGAATTTTGTGACAAAAATTATCTTTATTAAAGATAAGATAAAAGTTTAATAATAACATTATTTCAAAATAAATAGATATGTTCCTTTTAAAAAGACTAAAAGGTGAAATATGCTACTCCTATTATATTGGATAAAGAGTTCTTTCATGTATTTCAATTTAAAAGATATTTTTTAATTTATCACAAAAGGTGATTTTTGCTATATATTGACTTATTAACTTTAGTTTAATCTATTTTCTTTTAATGGCATATTTTTTGTAACATTAGAAAAAATAATAATAGAGTTTTATGTTAAAAATCACAAATTCTAGAATTCAATCATGACAATAATTTTATGGACAAACGCTAGCTTAATATTATGGACAAATGCTAGCTTAATGTTATGATTGAATTCTAGAATTTGTGATTTTAAATTGAAATACATGAAAGAACTCTTTATCCACTTTAATAGGAGTAGCATATTTTACCTTTTAATCTTTTTAAAGAACATATCTATTTATTTGGAAATAATGTTATTATTAAACTTTTATCTTATCTTTAATAAAGATAATTTTTGTTACAAAATTTAAAAGTATATCTTTCTTATGGAACCAAACCAAAGAGAGTGTCATTTTAATTTTGTATTTCTTTCAAAATATCTTATCTACCATTCTTAGCACATTTTTCTCTCTTATAATGACTCCTCTAAGCATCGAAACTTTTTCTCTAAGTATTTTAACTTAGTCCAGACATGATTTTAGAAACAACTGAAAAGGGCCAAATTTGCCCCTCTACTATGGCAGTGATGTGGCAGCCACGTGTCGTCAAGCGTGGAGGTCCGTCAAAAATTGGGGTAAAAGTGTGTACTATGGTAACGGCAGGGGCATAATTGCACCAAATTTTTAACGGAGGGTAAACGTGACCCCTAAACCATAGTAGAGGGGCAAATTTGGCCCTTTTCCGATATTAAAAGGGGTAACGGCAGGGGTAGATAGTAACAAATAGTATAACGGAGGGGAGTTACTACTAATTTCTGATAGTAAAAGGGTAGATATGACCCTTTTCCGTATTTATTTAGAATTAAGAAGTATTTCATGCTCCATCTGTTTTCCTCATTTGTACAATTGTCCGTTGGATATTACTATTATGAGACTATTATAATACCTCTATCTTACACTTATTCCTTTATTTTGTTATTTTAAGCTCAAGCACTTTTTTTTTTCTCAATAATATGGAATTCAAGATGATTTCTTATTAATAACTAGGCATGTACAATATTTAAAATCCTACCATGATAAGAAAATTAGAAATTTATGTTTTGAAAACATCAAACTAAAATATGTAAAAATACTTGAACCAATATTAAATCTTATCACTATATAAAGTTACTCCTATATATATCATTGACTAGATTATTTTTGAAGCAGAATTCTGAGTGTAAACATTGGTACATGGAGTTACAAGATGTCCACTTTTTGGTAAAAGGTAATGGTTCCTAGAGATTTGCCCCTCAACTTTTCCGGCTATACATATTCACCTAGAATTGAAAGTTTAAGATTGGAATATTGCATGTTCTAACATACTTTAGACTTACTTTGAAAGATATGTTGGTGACTTTAAAACCAATTAATAGTTTATTATCATTTTTTGATACTTGCAATTTTGTTCATCCTCTTTTAATTTTGAGTTTCATTTCTCTCAACTAAGGTACTTTACAAAGTGAAAGCTGTATTGATCCCTCCACGACCACAAGTAATAAGTACTAAATATAAAAATAGTTTTAATAATTAGCTTAAGATATATTTAACGTAGTTGTTATAAAAAATTTATTTTATTTTTCTTTGTGCTACTAGATTATTTCTTTTGATTTCCCAATAAAAGATATTTTTTTAGCATTATTAATTTTTGATTGAGTATTATTTCCTTTGTTAATATTATATCACTGTCATGCACATATAAAACTAGTATTACAAGAAAATAACAATATTTCTCAAATTACAAGACATGACATTATTTTCACTAACACATTTCACAATAATCAAGACATTTCACTTTCATTTCCCCAAGTTACAACATCTCTCACTTTACTCTCTTCCTTCGATAGCTGAGATAATGCCCCCCCCCCCCCCAACGCTGCCATCACCTCACCCTAACCCTGCCACCCCAGCGCCATAAGAAGAAAGCAAACCAGAAGAGGTTTTTGGAATCGAAGCTGGTTCTGGTGTTATATATATATGATTCACTGGCACCAGGGTGGCTTCATCACAACTTCTTCTTTATTTTTCAGCTATTGCTTTCCGTAAGATTTACGAACACGAGATTCGAGTAGATTCTTGAAAGCTATAGTTGTATAAGTTGGCATAATAATAATAATAATAATAGAAGAAAACAGAGATTTCATTTTCTAGTGACGGATCACGGCCACGACAATAAGGGTTTGTTTGAATTTGTGGGAAAATGAGGGAATTTTAAAAAGGTGAAAATTAAATAAAGAGAGGAACGGGTAATGTGGCGTATGCTTTCAATAAGTCCAATGACTTTGGAGTTATTTTGATGCTACTCCGCCTCCGTTTCACTGAAACAATCTGAAACAGCTATTGAAACAGTCTGATACAGTCTGAGATGACGCTAAAACAGACTGAAACAAAATGTAAAAAATATTGTGAAACAACGCAAAAAAGGTGAAATAGTTTTAAAATAGTGAGAAACAACGCCAGAACAACCTGAAATGTTGCTCAAACAAGATGAAACAACATAGATATAACGAGATATAATTAGATACAGAGCAAAAGAGTGTAGATATAGTGAGATACAATGCTGAAACAATATGAAACTGCTAGTAAAAAAAGTCTAAAATAAAATGTGAAAAACAATGTGAAACAACGCACAAACAGGATAAAACAATGCTGAAGAAGTCTAGAAACATCTAGTTACAGTCTAGAAATAGTTAGATACGATGGAAAATAATGTAGATACAGTGAGATACGGCAAGATAAAGTGAGATACGAGATGCTTGGTAGTTGAGATACAACGAGATACGAGGTGGTTGATAGTTCAGATAGAGCGAGATACGAGGTGGTTGGTAGTTGAGATACATCGAGATACATCGAGATACGAGGTGGTTGGTAGTTGAGATACAGCGAGATACGAGCTGGTTGGTAGTTGAGATACAACGAGATACGAGGTGGTTGGTAGTTGAGATACAACGAGATACGAGGTGGTTGGTAGTTGAGATACAGTGAGATACGAGAGTGGTTAGTGTTTGAGAAACATCGAGATACAGCGAGATACGATGTGGTTGATGATGAGAGGAGGAAAAGTGAAATTGGGGGAAATGGGAGGAGTAAAAGTGAAATTGAGAGAAATAGTGGGTGGAAAAGCGAAATTGGGGGACATGGTGGGAGAAAAAGTGAAATTGGGGGAAATGGGAGGTAGAATGTAATGTTATGCTATGTTATGTTTTGTTTTTGCTATGTTTTGTAATTAACTTTTCCTTTCCTCTATATTGGATAATTTTGCTAAAATATTGCTACGTTTTGTAAATAACTTCTAAAATTGTAT
Organism: Petunia secreta; assembly: GCA_029990175.1. Lineage (NCBI taxonomy): Eukaryota > Viridiplantae > Streptophyta > Magnoliopsida > Solanales > Solanaceae > Petunia > Petunia secreta. Next base: position 4,434,466 of record JARKIP010000059.1, on the reverse strand, counting down.
TTTTTTGTTATTTTTCCTATTTAATTAGTAAGCATCATTGGAGAGTAAGCATCATTGAAGACACAACTACTTTGACGTACGTTTGGCAAAGACTGGTCAATTTACTCAGATTTGCCTATTTTCTGACCATCACTAAGCTGTTTTCATACCTTTGGGGCTGAAACAACACCCACACTTCAAATTGAACTTCAAATCTAATAAAAAAAAATTTAACTTCAAACCAAAAGTTTGAATTTGAATTGAAATTGCGCCAAATTTTGCACTTTTGGTCTGATTTTGGCTTAATTTCATACCAATAAATTTAAATTTATGAAAGTTCATACCATAGGTTGGCTAACTTCATCCCTGAATGGATTGAATATTGTTTACCGATGGTTCAAAATTGAGTGAATAGTCTTATAATAATTTTATAAAAGTGGCTACATTTGGAGTAGCTTGATAAGCCGCCCGCAAGTCAATATGAAAGGTTTTCTAAATCCGCCGGTGAGATATACAAGAAATACATGCAGGATAATCATAGGACTATCATACTTGTTGACCATCGATGAACTGTTCAGATTAACCTACCAAAGTTGGCTTTAATCAATACTTATTTAGCAAAAGCATGCATGACAGAGTGATTATTCTCTATGTCACGGCCGCACCTTCCCAATGACAGTGGCACACAATTGTCCCGTGTGGCGCTCGTAATCTCACCTGACTATGAGCCATCCTGCTCCTCGTCCTAGGTTTCTAGGAAGCTTGCCTCAGTGGCCTAGCTTCAACTGTGCCGCTCGAAGGTTCTACCTTGTGCGCATCTCATATGCGGAAACTTCAATCTGCACACGTCCGGGGTTGGCTAAGGACCTACACGTCCCTCGCCTAGCACTAAACATCACTCATGCACGCACAGGGCAATCAGGATTGCCCTCGCCTTGTGCCCTGGCACATTGCTATGCTTTGGCCGAGTAGGAAAAATCTTAAGCCCTTAGCCCTCGCATCATGCGTCCCTCCTGAGTAGTGCAACGTCGCCCCACAACTGCACTAGGCCAACAAGCCCTTGCTCTTGCATGGTCGAGCCCTTTCCATACTCACAAGTCAATACACGAGCCTCTTGATAGCTTCTCGAGTGTCCAATCGTCTCAGAGGTCTTTATCTTATCCAAAGAGAGCCCGTGGGGCTTAGTCTTTCCTCTAGTTAATCCTCTATCGCTCGTTATGTGCCCAACATAGGCCCTCTGGACACACACCGTCCATAGAGTTGTTTAACTCGTATGGATATCTGGAACACTCCTCTGAGATGTCCAGGCAGGCCCTTGAGGTCCTTTATCAAGGTAGCTCACTTGGTGCGACTTACTACTAAAGTGCACAGGGAGGGCTGGTAGGCTGTCACAATTTCTGCCCCCTATATATGTCTTAAAAAAAAAACCCATGTCTCAGCAGCCGACATCCTTTGTTCAGAGAATCATGCAAGAGCTTACCTTTCAACTCCCACCTCCAAATGAGGTGCCATTTGTTCCTAAAGATTCCTCTTGACTTCCTTTACACCTCCAAGAAGTTTCATCTCATTCCCATACTCGAGAAAAGATATATAGCCCTCAGAAATAAGAATAATTATGTGGCAAAAATACGCCACCTATTATTACGAGGATACGAGTCCAGCTGGCGAGACTAGACTTATCCTACAAGTCACCGGGCATAAAGGATACACGTCTATTATACGAGTTATGACTATTCAGGCGGTACGAGCGCGGGACGTAAGACATACATCCTGTCGCCTTAGGGTTACAGTCTCCTAGTTAGGGTTTCGCATAAACCACCGCATTGAATTTATAGCCCCATGAGCCTCATTAGTCTTTGTATTTTACCATAATTAGGACTGGATAATCACTACTATAAATAACCTCCGTACTTTGTATTCTACATCAAACAATTCACCATTGGATACTGCTATTCTCAAGAAATAAAATTCTTTACTTTATTGTCTATTATTTTCCTCTCTATTTACTTGCTATTCCGTCGTATTTTACTGTATTGCTTGTGACCCATTCATAAATTTAAGTGTTTAACCTAGACGTCCAATTTTAGGCATAAACAATAATTAGACAATGTCACTGCTTCTTGGCTAAGTCAAGCCCATAGGCAAACAAGCTCCCAACGACACCAAACTTGGTATGCACAGTCTATAGCATTTTACGAACAAGGCCTTCACCCTATGGTCCAAGATTCTTACTATAGCTCCAAAACGTGAGGTACTAACACTCGTTGTGTGCAGCTCGCATGGTTGACACTCAGTCTGGGCCCAGCTGATCCTTGCCTAGCACCTTGCTAGCACTCGTCTAGCACATGCCCAACACTCGTCTAGAGCACGGAAGACACTCCCACTCAAGCACGCGACTGATACTCGTCCAGCGCACGACTAGCCCTCGTACAGCACACGACTAAAACTCGTCCAGCGCACGGCCGGCACCCGACCGAACAGCTGACATTCGTCCAGTACGCCTGTTGTGCAGAGTCAAGGCGCTCGCCAATATATCAAAAAGGTGCCGCGTGACATCTATTATGAAAGGCCTTATCTCACTCTCGCAAGAGTCTCGACGTGATTGTGTAGATCCAGCTCTATACTTGGGTAGTCACTATCAGAACGCGAGGGACTTACTGGACCGGAGGCAACAATGAATTTTTTACCCCAAATTATTTATCGTCATATTTCAACTAGTCGGGTCACTTGATTGCCTACTTGAATCCAACAAGGTCTGAGTCTCGTGATTAAGTAGTGTTTAATGAGCTACTAAAGGCTATGAGACTAAATAAGAACGAGTTTCTTGTCCAACTTCCGCGCAAGTATTTTCCAATTTAGGAACTATTTGAATATTCAAAATACTTAAAAGATAGTAAAGCATATGAAAAATTATGGTAGAAAAAGATCTGTCACAATTTAAATTGTACTACTCTTCATGGAACGGAGAGGGAGTAAGAAATTTGAACTCAAATCATAAAAATATGGCCCCCCACCTTAGTTCTGTTAGGTACATCCAGGATGCTTTACACAGTCCAAACAACAATCTTATCATAAAGACCTAAAAATTGAGCTTATCCTCGTTTCCCGTTATTCAGCAGAAGGATGAGTCATAATCTTCTGCCTCTCTTACCATGACACGTTGAAGGCTATAATTTGCAGTTGGAATTCAAAGTCAAAAAATAATGGGGAGTCCCATACCCAAAAATCAAAAATGACACACACTAGTTCCTCCCATCGTTCAATGCTGCGATTTATCTTTAGCCTCCTACTTTAATTTTTCTTTTGCTGAAAATTTTGTTAAAACTTCTTTCAATCTTTATGTCCAGCCGACAATCTTCACACTTGTCTTCCATTCTATGTAGTACTTAACGTTAATGTGACGCTGCGAAGTGTCACCTTCATTTATCCAGTTGATTTAAGTTTCAGTTAAATATCTTTTTATCCAGCCGACGCTCTCACACTTGTCTTCCACTATATGCTGCCACGATCACTGTTCTTACCCTAAAACCCTCAACTCCATTACTTTCTTAACACCTGTTATGCCTCTTATTAGCCCTTTTTAGGTTCTCTTTTCCTATATAAAGCCCTGCTCACTTCAGCTCATTCCATCACAAAAACCATACTTCACTTGTGTGTTTAATTACCAAAGTATAATCACTTGATCTTTCTTGAAGCTTTTTTTGAATACTCTTGATAAAAAATGGCACAATACAACGAGGGATATGGCAGCCAAGGCCAAATGCGCCAAACTGATGAATATGGAAACCGTGTCCAAGAAACTGGGGGCATGGGTACTGGAGCCTATGGAACTCAAGGTACTGGTGAATATGGAACCCAAGGTACTGGAATGGGAGGAACTACTGGTGGAACCTATGGAACTCATCAAGGTACTGGCATGGGGACTATGGGTGGAGAATATGGGACTCAAGGTACTGGTATGGGTATGGGTACTACTGGTATGCATACTGGCCAGCACCATGAGGGGCAACAACAGCTTCGTCGATCGGACAGCTCTAGCTCCGTAAGATACTCGTTACAATTTATGTGACACTCATTTGTTTAAAAAATAACACATTTTAATTTTTAACTTTGGGAACTATTTATACTCTACGTAACAACTTCTTATAGTCATATAATTTACATAAAACAAATTATTACTTTGTGAAAAAACATTCTAATATGATTTTGTTTGTGTTTTGCAGTCAGAGGATGATGGACAAGGTGGGAGGAGAAAGAAGGGTATGAAGGAGAAGATAATGGAGAAAATGCCAGGAGGACATGCCCAAAAGGAAGGTGAATACGGTCAGCATGCACAAACAACTTATGGTACTGGTACTTATACTGATCAAGGAGAAGAGAAGAAGGGAATGATGGACAAGATTAAGGACAAGATCCCTGGGATGCATTGAACAAGTTGAACTTGTTGCTTTGCTTTTGCACTTTCCAGCTTTAATAAGAGTCTAAATTAAAAGTGCTTGATTATATTTCATGCACTAATCATGAGTCAACGTCATGTATGTTTTTACCTTCATGTCGTGTGCTTTAGAGTCGTAAGTAAAGGGCAGTGTGCTCATGGTATGTTTATATAGGCGGCCATGCCCGCTTCTGTACTTAGAAGTTAAGCAAGTTTACTATGAAGGGTTGCTTCCATGCACAGGAAGCAACAGTGTCCGTATGTATCGTGGTTAATTTACGTTTTGTGATGTCCCATGTAATTTTGTGTTGTTTTGAACAATACATTACTACTTGGAGTTATAATGGATTGTGCACATGCCAAGATTAGGAGACCCGTAGTATATCCACTCAATTAACAAGTATTAATACCCAGTCACTGTTTAAAATCGTACTATTAATCTATCTTGAAGAATTTTTTATTCCTTCTACTGTCATTATCTAGCTTAGCTCTGAAGTAGATGGACTACAAAAACTGTCCCCCTCATTCTATGTAGGTATTTGACTGCACAATAAATTTAAGAAAGAAAAGAAGTTTTCGGAACTTATGGTATTTATCCGACAAAATTCTGTGGCTAGAAGTTACTATTATAATAAAGGTAGAAAAGTTTAAATAATTGAATTTGAATTATAAAGTCATTCTTCTTTTACCAATTAAAAACAAAGAAATACTCCCTCCAATTCCAAGTCGTATATGCATGGTTCAGCGAATGAAACTCAAAGTTTTTAATTTTAACGTAAATTTAGACTTTATTTAGAAGCTACACAAAAAGAAGTAAGACATAATGTAATAATTTATAATTAAGATATTTCTAAAAATGAAGCATGATTAAAGTATCATCGCGTAGATTCCCAAAATGGTAATGCCGATATATTAACTGACACAGAAGGAGTATTAACATATAAAATGAAATAGTAGAGATACTTATTATAACTTATTATAGTATATAATCTTTAGCAGAAAAAATCCACAAATAATCAACAGCGAGGTCTACTGAAATGTAGGTCATACACGAATACAACATGAAATTTTTAATTTATCTTTAGGAAACAAATTTTGTGATTTTGTGGGTTTTCAACCAACACCTAGCCATGTCTAGAGTCAAGAAACAGTTGTATGAATTAAAGTATTGTGGCTGGAATCTATGGCTCATGAGCACTCACTCTAATGGGGTAAGTTCACGAAAGGTCACTTTTACCACTGGTCTTTGGGCATAGGCCATCAATATCAAAATATTTAGTTTGTGGCCACTTTCGCTTAAAAGATAGAACTTCAGTCCAGGGCCCTGGATTGAAGTTCAGTCCTTAAAGATGGAACTTCAGTCCAGGGCCATACAGTCCTTAAAGATAGAACTTCAGTCCAGGGCCATATGGATTGAAGTTCAGTCCTTAAAGATAGAACTTCAGTCCAGGGCTATGTTGACTGAAGTTCAGTCCAGTCCTTAACGATGGAACTTCAGTCCAAGGCCATATGGACTGAAGTTCAGTCCTTAAAGAAGGAACTTCAGTCCAGGGCTCTATGGACTGAAGTTCAGTCCTTAAAGATGTAACTTCAGTCCAGGGGCCGTATGGACTGTAAACAGAACTTAAGTCAATGTTTATTTATTAAAGGCCCAAAAATGACCTCTAATGTAAGACCAATAAAAATAGTGGCCTCAAACTAAATACCGGTATTAAAAATGGCCTCTGTGAAAAATTTTACACTCTAATGTGAAGCCATATATATGATATAATCCCTTAAACCAAGCAGTAGTATCAGAGTACTTGCAGTAAAGTAATCATCTATCAATTTTGGAAATAAGATTTATGTAGAACTCCATGTGCCTTGGATTAGTTTGTCGTTATAAGATATTGGCAGCTTGACTCTCAGGCTAGCAAAGGAATGGGTAATTTCGCCGATTGTCACAAAACTAATTTTGTTTTGCAATAAAGTCACTTAATTTGTGTTTGTCACACAAAATCAGGGTACTTCAATCATTATGACCAAAAATCACACGTCAAAAAGTGTTCAATGCCACACATATTTTTGTGTCAACATTAGTATTTATATAACACATTTTAAACAAACTAACCCAAGTCGCTTGGAGTTCTACACGAACAGTATTCCCAAATTTGAAGGACTGATATCCATGCAGAAAAGACGGGTAGTATATAGCAAATGATCGATTTATTCAAAAATAGGTTAATATGATGATGTTGGCCTAAAAATGTTGGAGCCATCCGTGGAACCTTGGTATTATCAGATATTTTTTGTATAATAGTAGGAGTAATGTGACTTTTTTACGTAGACACAACTAACTCACTCCGTCTCGTTTTATGCAAAGCTATTTAGTTGGTCCAAAAATAATCATAACACTTTTTTGTACTTTAATAAAGCTTCAAATTTATGAGATCATGTATAGTTATACAATTTTGTTACGCAGTATTATGAGATTATGTATACTTGTGGTTTAAAATATTTGTGTTATTGAAAATCATTTGGTTAAAGGTAAAGTAATAATAAAATTTTGAAGTTACGTTATTTCCCAATTTACAAAACTTTATTTTTTTTGTAACAGATTAAAAAATAATTGTCCATAAACCAAACCTGAGATAGTTCTTAAATGTCGTATCTAGTTAATTCACGACACGAAGTATGTGATTTTGATGGAGAAGTTATCGTGTTGTGACTATTCCAGAGTAGATGTAGCGGTGTTAGTGTGCTTTTCAGGTGCTTTTTAATGTACAAACTTTCGGCAATTGAACTTTGATAACCACACACATGTCAAGTCTTGGTTATAAGGAAAATATGACAGAAGATTTTCTGTCTGCAATAGGTACCATTTCGATAACACTTCGCGGCATTAGACGTTACAGTGGGTTTTGAGGAGAGTAAGGACAAATTGCATTTTCTCCATCGAAGGGTGAGAAAGGAAGCTTCGGAGTACCCATAGTTTTGGACTTTGGTATTCCAACTGTAGTTGTTAGCGTTAAACGTGTCATGGTAGGAGAGGTAAACGCTATGACTCACCCTCTTGATGTATACTAATGGGAAAGTATAGGATAAGCTTATTGCTTTGGGGCCCTTGTGAAGTGCAATCTCCAGATACTAGTAGTAGTCTGCATGATATAATCATTTTGTGGCTAAATTGTGAATATCATAGTGGCCGTTTGGGTATAGATTTGAAAGAAATATTTGAAAAAAATGAGTTTTTGAAGTTGAGTTGAGAAATGGTATTTGGAAGTTGAAGTTGTGTTTGGACAATATACATTTTACTTGAAAATAGGGGTGTTCATAGGGCGGTACGGTTCGGGTTTGAGCTTATCGGTTAACGGTATGTAATTATGTAAAACCAATACCGTACCAATAAGCTATCGGTTATCAGTTCTTAATGGGTCGGTAGTTAACGATTCGGGAATCGGTACACCGAAGTAATGCGCGAATTCTCGTTGGATGATTGTCATAGGTAAGATTATTTCATTTCTATGAACAACCACTAAAGTAACAGACAAACCATTCAAACAAATTAAGTAAACAAGTGCAATCAACGAGTCTTAACAATCTGCTAACATAACACAAAATAATGAAATAGAAAAAAAAAGATAAGAAAGTCTGATAAATGATCCGAGAGAGCAAAATCAAGTATAAAATGGATCATCCCTCATAATTAAAGTGTATGAGTATTGACATATAACCACCAATAATAATAATAATTGAAGTTTAATCTATAAACTAAAGTTGTAAATTAAAATTTAAATGACTTAATATACTAATAATAAATAAAATAAAATATATAAAAATTATAAAAAATACCTTATCGGTTGTCGGTACGGTAACGGTAAAGAGATATAGAAACCGTTGTCGTATCAATATCTTATCGGTATTGAAAATTAATACCATTACCGAACCAATAACGGTTATACCGATACCGTTAAGCTTATCGGTAGCGGTAACGGTTTGGCTAACGGTACCTGTTCGGTTTTGCACACCCCTGCTTGAAAAATGATAGAGTTTTGTGGGAGGAGAATTTTTTTTAAAAAAAAAAACTTGAAAAAATGCTCTAAACCATTTTTTGTTTTTTCAAAAAAAATTGAAAAAGTCACAAGATGGACAAATATAAAAAGCTCGACGGAACGCACGATTCCCACTAATAAATCGTCCTGTTGAGCAACTGAGATGAATTAGAGTCTTTCTCTAATGAAAAAGTCTTGGGCCTACCTATCCCGATAGGATCCCATAAGTCGGAGATCGATATGTGAGAAAAGTAAATAACAGACATTGACCGGCTCCGCTTCTTTCCCTGCTAGGTGACAGCAAGGCCAATGAAGATTAAATTGACTGGCCTTAGCACGTGAACCCATAGGAACAGGGCCATTCTTCTTTGCAAAAGTTTTCTTTTCCCAGGAATTTTAGAAAAAAATCGCTTCCTCGTTGAAGGCCCGCTCCGACTGCCCGACGAGTCATCTACTTAAGGATATGTTTTTCAAAAAATTTTTGAAAAAAAAAAGCAAAAAGTTTTTTATGAACAAACAGGTTCTTAGAGTAGTTGCACTTATGTGTATAATACTCCCTCGGTCCTTAGTGGTGAGTTGCCATTAGGGCTTTCCACGGGATTGGTCCAGTTTATATCGGTTTCAGTTACCTGTTTCGATCCGGCCGTGTGACATACGTGAGCCATTGGTCGATCCGATCCTACTAGTTTGGTCTTACAGGTGGGAAATGAATTTGTCCGATCGGAATTGACACGGTTTCACTTAAGGTCGGATTTATCAGTCTGCTTTAGTCCGACTACGAATTCTATTAATAAATATTTTTTATTTTTATATTTTTGGGATTAACATACTAAGGAAATTAAAAAAACAAGACTTGTAGAGAATATCAAGGCTTAAAACCATTTTGTTGAAGAAACTTGAAATGTTTCAAATTACATAGTCAAATTTTGTTTGTAACTTAAAATTTGTAACATTTTTATTTGAAAAATTATATTTTTTCTAAAGAATCTCCTCGATTTTTCGATGATTTCAGTAGACTCTTGTTGAGGAACTAGTTGTTCTGCTTCTTCGTTTTCTTCATTAGCTTGACTCCCTCCGTTTCTAGTTGATAAATTCTCATTGAGATATTTTATTTTCTTTTTCATTTTCTTCTGGTATTTCAAAGTTTCTTCACTCCGCTATGATCCAATCTCTAAATAAAACTACAATATCCAACGATTCCTCCTTCAAAGAGTGTATGTGGTCACCGATTTGTAATCTCCCTTGGCTAAAAGCACTTTCTGAGGCAATTGATGAAACTTGAATTGTTCATATATCTCGGATTATTTTTTAAAGAGTTAAAAATTGTGGTTCTTGGTCCTTCTAGTATTACAACAACTAATCACTTTCAAATTGTGCAATTCTCTTTGGAGCGTGAAGTAAAAAATTAACTTGGAGCTCGTTGATTTCCTACTCTCGGACTGGTCATGCATTAACCTTTCGTTAAGGGAAGCAAAAATATTCATTCCTACATGCCTTTTACCCAGTTGAACCGACTGTTACAGCTATTTTCTGCGGATGCAGTTAGTGTAGCAGTATCAGTCCAATCTCTATACTTTGCATAAATATCGAGAATCTGTATACACCTGTGAACATGCCTTATCTATACTTGATATTTTATTAGTAGTAATTTCTAAATTTTCATAGATCCCCCTAATAAGCATTCACATTTAAAAGCAGGATGCTACACAAAAGCAATGTAATAAAGAGGGGGAATAGGAAAAAAAATATTTTTAAATTTAGCTTTCACTTCTAAGACAATTTTTTCATATAAAGGATATAACCTATATTATTTAAGTAATTCTGATAATCCAACAATATAAAACAACACGGTAGGAATAGTAGGATAATATTGTTTGTTATGCCCTCTTTTAAATATTCCTCTAGTTAAAATGGTTACTAATATTAGGCAGAAGGTACAAATTATTTAAAATTCGAAGTCACCAGTTGATAAGTTCATAGGTGTGTCAAGTCACCCATTAATGTACCTTTAGAATACCTTTGACTTGTTAAATGATCTGCGTCCGAGATTTAAGTAAGGTCCTCAGTTGACTCTGGGAAGGTAGTAGGCACCATCGAATCATGTGCCGAGCACAAGTGCTTTATTGTCGTGTTAAGATTTATAAAATATAGTTGTTATATTTAGATTTATTTAAAGGGGTTTTTTACACAAATATACAAATTTAGACCCTATATTTAAAAAAAATAGCCATATTTTTCAAATTACAACACATAACATTATTTACCTGACACATTTTTTAAAACCCTAGCTATATAAACTTTAGTTTTTCATTTGCTCACTCCACCCTATTAGCTCATCAAAGCTTGCCCCTTCTAAAAATTCCATGGCTCAACGAAAAAGAGAACCACTAGTCACCGCCGCATGTCCGACGTCGTCCTCCGCTGTTTGGCCGCCAGAAATACCAAAACATACCTTCCCGAACTCGTCTTGATACCTACTTCACAGATCCAAACTCCATTACCCTTGAAAATGCTTCCTTTGGCATAGATCAGGCCAAAAGTGGCGGAATCGTATAAATTGCAGTAGTATGGCGATATACCGAAATCGAAGGCGGCATCGAAGCGTGGCAGCGGTGGTGTTGATTTGAACGCGGAGGCAGTCTCGTGGTGGTGATGTGCATCAATGAGACGGATATGGAGTGTTCTTTTTAATAAATCTCCATCGCAAATGAAATTGGTTGCAAAACTTCTAAATTTGGAGAATCAAGAAGCTATGCAAAACACCAGTTTGGATACTGAACCTCAACTTTGGAGATTTGTTAGGTAGCTATGCAAAACGAATCAGGATACTCATTTTGCTGAAGAGGATAAGTCATGTTTAATTTGTTAGGTCTTTGATTTGACCCATATATTATTTTTAAGCGGTAGGCATTTCTAATGTTACTCAGTTTTCAACATTTTTCAATAATGATCGTACTAGAGAATACAGGTGTAATATCTAGGGATATGACCCTAGATATTACATGTACATATAATTTTGCTTAAAAAGTGATTTGTTATATTTATGTAAAAGTATACATATAATTTTGTCTAAAAAGTGATTTTTTATATTTATGTAAAAGTAGTATGAGTGTTTGAAACAGATTTGAAACAGTTTGAAATAACGCATAAATGAGATGAAACAATGATGAAACAGTTTAGAAATAGTTAGATACAGTGCCAAACAACCTGAAACGGTGCAGAAACAGTTAGATACAATATTGAAACAAACTGATATGGTGCAGAAACAGTTAGATACAGTGCTGAACGTTGCAGATACAGTGTTGAAACGGTGCAGAAATAGTTTGATACGGTGCTAAATACAACCTAAAACGGTGTAGAAACAGTCTGATACAGTTAGATACGGAGCAAAAATAGTGCAGATACAGCGCTAATACAATTTAAAATAGCTAGTGAAAAATCCAAAATAAAATATAAAAAATAATGTGAAACGATGCAAAAAAGGTGAAATAGTTTAGAAACAGTGGGAAACAACGCACAAACAGGATGAAACAAATGCTAAAATAGTCTAGAAACAACTAAATACTGTCTATAAATAGTTAGATACGGTGCAGAGCAGTGCAGATACAGTGAGCTACGGAAAGATACAACGAGATACGAGATGCCTTGTAGTTGAGATACAGTTAGATACGAGGTGATTGATGGTTGAAATACAATGAAATATGATGTGGTTGGTAAGATACGGTTAGATATGAGGTGGTTGGTCGGCGAGATATAGTTTGACAGAAGGTGGTTGGTAGGCAAGATACGATTAGATACGAGGTGGTTGGAAGTTGAGATACAATGAGATACGATGTGGTTGGTAGGCGAGATACAGTTAGATACGAGGTGGTTGGTAGTTGAGGCACAATGAGATACTATGAGATACGATTTGGTTAGTAGGCGACATATGGTTAGATACGAGGTGGTTGGTAGTTGAGATATAATGAGATACGAGATAGTTGGTAATTGAGAAACATCGAGATACGGTGAGGAAGAGATGAGGAAAAGTGAAACTAGGGGAAATGAGAGGAGTAAAAGTGAAATTGAGGGAAATAGTTGGAGGAAAAGTCAAATTGGGAGAAATAGTAGGAGGAAAAGTGAAATAGGGTGAAATGGGAGGAGCAAAACTGATAGTGGGGGAAATAGGAGGAAGAATGCAAGGGTTTGGTATGTTATGAGAAATATTGCTATGTTTTTGCTATGTTTGTAATTAATTTCTCCTTTCCTCTATAATGGGTAATTTTGCTAAAATATTGTTATGTTTGATAATTAAGTTCTATTGTACTTTTGTGTAAAAAATCCTATTTAAAGTTAACACTTTAATTTTTTAAAGCAAGATTTGTAAAATAGGTTATCGAAGTTAAACATGATGATTCCAAAGCCAAAATCGTGACCCCAGTTACACAATTTAATTAAAACATAATTATTTCAACTCAATTAATTGAATATGAGTTGCTTAATCAAAGTGGGGTTGTTTTGTCAAGATGGTGTCTAATTTACAAAAGTATTGAGCTGGTGTGCTAATTTAAAGGGTAAATTACAGAACTATGACACTTAAGGCAATGGTTTGCCTAATTGACCTCACAAAGTGTGGTTTAGCAAGAATGATCTTGCTTAACTTAAGTGGAACATTTCAGGACGAAACTACTCCTTAACAAATAATAAAAAGACCCGACTGTCTCTTTCCCTTCCTTTACAATTTTGCAGCTTATTTCCCCACAAAAAAGAAACTTTTACAATAGCTTCAAACCCTAAGAATCCAAACTTTCGAGAAAAAAGAAGATTCAAAGGTAATTTCTTCAATGTTTCATTAATTATACGTAGTTTTTAAATTAAATTTTGCATAATTACATCTTAAATTTATAGAATTTGTTTAGTTTTCGTATACTAACAAATTAGCTATAGTGAGTTGTGAATTTTGATGATAATGATTGAAAACTACTGCTAGATAACCAACAATTAACGTACCATTGAATTTTAACTGCTGCAAAAAAATTATATTAGTTTGAATTTGTATTTGCTGCGGAATTTGCGAATAAAAATTACGATTACTCTTATTTAGTTGAAACTTCATTGCTTTGCCCTAAATTAACTTGAAATAACTTGTAGATGATATCTGTAAATTGTCACTAGCAGGAAACATTTTTTAAGATCTGTTCCATGGGAATTTATTTGTAATACACTCACTGCCTTGTGGGTAGCACTTGGAGCTGTACTGCAAACAATTGCTTGTAGATAAACTCTACATGTGTTGCCTAATATGGAGCACTTTTGATTGCATGGAGTGGTGCCTTGTAAGTGTTGCCCACGGGGCTACACTCGGAGGTTCGATTAAAAACAACACATGTAGAGTAGCCTAATAAGCATCAGTTTTGAATGCATATTAGGTGTCTTTTCAAGTGTTGCCTTGTGGGCAGCACTTGGAGGTTTGGTGCAAAACATCATGTAGAAGAATCTCTATATATGATGCCCAATATGCAGCACTTTAGTTGTGCTGCAAAATCTTTACATGCACCTGATATAGGGAAATTTTCCTACAAGTTGTGGCCGAAGGCCAACACTTTAATTAAAAAAGTGTAAACTAGTTCTACAACTTGTTGCTAGTCGACCTCCACCGCTTATGCATAACACTTAACAAAGGAAAATTGATATTTGCTTTATCTTGTTAATCTATAATCAAACTCTAAACTCATGTTTCCATTTCATTGCGTGCAACATTTGAGTAGCAACAAATTGCATCTACATTTCTTACAACAGAATATATAGTGCTATTTTAAACGTAGCAAGTCTGGATGACAAAATAGAAAATTAGATGCAGAATTTGAAGCTCGAATCACAATGTCCATAAAGTACTCAAGCAGAACAGAGAGATGATGCTTACGCGACGTATAAATGACGATGGCGGACCTATTATTGATGAATCTACTCCATTGGCTTCACCAAATTAGTGTTATTTTGTCATGTCATTATGTTTGTTTTAAAAAAAAAATAAATTGTGAAGCACATTTTAAAGAACAATTTGTTTGCCTTTGTCTTATTGTATTTTGATTCAATATGTCTTGGCTTCGTTTCTTTCTTAACCCATCTATCATTGTGCTTGTCTGCTAGTGTTGGTAAATAGGCAACAGTTGCCCGCCAATCCTTATCAATTTCTCACAGGCAATTGCTTTGAGTTGCTACCCAGGCAACACTTGGCCTCCCCTGCTCACCAAATTCCTTAGCCAATTCCAGTAAGATGATTCCTAGGCAAACCTTGGCCTCCACCGCCTCACCAAATTCTCAAAGCCAATACCCTTGAAATGCTTCCTAGGCAACAGTTGACCCCCACCACTTATCAAATTCCCTCAGTCGCCAATTCTCTCGAAATGCTGCCTAGACAGCACTTGACCTTCACCAGGCATCAAATTCCCTAAACTAATTGTCTTGAGTTGTTGCGCATATATAATGAGAATAAAATATACAAACAAACACTAATAACACAAGCAACGCATTCAATATGTCTTAGCTTCATTACTCTATTAACTCTCCTATAGCATTGTGTTTAGTTTTAAGTGTTAACAAATAGGCAACAGTTGCCCGCAAAGCCTTACCAAAACCTCACAGCCAACTGGCTTAAGTGGATGCCTGACAGGCAGCATTTGGCCTACACCAGATCCATTAATATGCAGCACTTGGCCTCCACCCATTACCCAAATTCCCAAAGCTAATACACTTGAAATAATGCTACATGGCCAACACTTCGCCCCTTATCCCTTACCAAATTCCACAAGCCACTTGCATTGAGTTACTGCATTCGCAACATCATAAGTTAACAAAACACAAACAAACATTAAAAAATAAGCCACGACACACATAAAACGCTTATAGGAAAATGTACATTCAAGACTAAATACAATCAAACTTTACAAATCCCAAAGGATTTACATTACTAACATTATAAGCATGTGTTTCTCACAAACGATTCAAACGCGTCAACTAAAAAGACAAGCATTTACATTAAAAACTCAGTCATCCTCATCACTTTTATACAACATAGAAAGACTTTCCAAGCACTACTTTATAAAAAAAAGAAGAAGAAAGAATTATGCTCATGGTGGTCAATCGCCTATCTTCTCAAGAGGAGTACCATATCCACCATTGACTTTGACCTTGAATGACTCCACAGATTAGCAGCCCAATCAAAACGATAATCTTTCAACTGCGCCCACTTCATCTTGAAAACATCATTGCCATGCATTATTGAGTCAACAAACTTAAGCACATAAGCACCACCACCATACCTGCTCAAGATTTAACGAAGGGTAGATGCAAAAAATAAATAAAATCAACAAATGCAATATCATATCATAATTAACTTAAACTTAATAGGCAACAACTTTTCCACTACAACCATCAAATGTAATGTCAATGTCACAAAAAGAAACAAAAATAAAAAAGTTAATACCTACTACTAAACAGTAAGCAAGCACAACCTGACAGACAACACTTTCCCTACAAATATAATTTATGCTTGAATGCTATATTAACTGTTGCCCTGTGGGCAACCGTTTCTACACGAATAGAAAAAATAAAAAAATATAACAGCCAACAAAACATATAATTGAATATAATCTCAACTGTTGCCAGGGCAACAGTTTCTACACGAATAGAAAAAATAAAAAATATAACAGCCAACAAAACTTATAATTGAATATAATCTCAACTGTTGCCAAGGCAACAGTTTCTACAATAAAAAATAAAATACAATATCAATACTTTGCTAAAAATTCACATCAACTGCGTATATAATATAATTTCATATAATAGATTCAACAACATAAAATGAACATTACCGATTAAAAATAAAATCTAACGAATCAAGGAAGCAAAACTTATAAAAAGAAATTAAAATGCAACACCAATACTTTGCTAAAAGTTTACATCAACTACGTAATTAATGTAATTTCATAAGATATTCGACAATATTAAATAAAAGGTACCGATTAACAACAAAAATTAACGATTTAGGGAAGCAAAAATTGGATTATTTATAAAAATCAACAAAGAAAAAAAATAAAACTTAAATAAGAAGAATAGAGAAACTAACCCAGATGAAGAACCATAATTCGTAAGGGAAAGAAAGATGGGGAGAGAGAGAATGAGAGAGTGTGTGTGTGTGTGAGAGAGGAAAAAGAGAAGAGGTGGCTCAGAATTAGAAATTAGGGCTAATATTGGTCAGAGGTAAAATAGACTTTTCATATGTTTAAAAATAGGTAGGAGGCCATTTTTCTAAAATACTTTTTAGTGGGACAAAAGGACATAACCATGGATAAGGAGGTACATGAGATGAAATTTTTTGTAATTTAAAGGCTGTTTATTAAAGTGGAGGCTACTTGTTAAATAAGTGGGATATCCGTAAAGGAGATGAGCTTTTTTAAGACTCGTTTTGTAAAAATTATAACATTTGGTCTTGTGTCAAAAATAATGGCTATTTTTGCAAATTTAAAGTATAGCCAGATTTCAAAAGATCCTAACCAAACATACCTATTCATTCCAGGTTAGTTTTGCAATTGCTTTACATTTAACGTCCTATTTTCATCAAATCTTCTAGAATTCATAAAACTGCAAATATGTGCCTAGTTTGTAGTAAATAGTACCAAATTTACCCATTATTTCAAAGAGAGGTTTACGAAAATACCTATCAAAATTAAAATATTTATCCACCTCTACCCATAAGTTTCCTATTTACAAATTTTTCCATAAACTATTTACATGTCCTACCATCTAGACTTGTATACTATTATTTATACAGTATACCTTAAAAGTATGCACTCATATCTAGTCTTGTATACTATTATTTATACAGTATATCTTAAAGGTATATACCATAGAGTATAACAAAGGTATATAATAATAAATGGGTAAGTTGGTAAATACTTTTAATTTTATGGGTAGTGTAATTTTTAATGGGTAGAACTTGTAAATACTTTAAATTTTATGGGTATATAATGTAAAAAAACTATTTCAAATCTGTCCAGGTCTTCAAAGTAGCAACATATGGTCATTTTCGCTTAAAACGGTCCTGATTTAAGGTATTGGAAAATAGAACTGAATTGTAAACAAAAAACATTTTTTTAACTCGGTTCTCTTCCTCTTTCATACATTTATCACCCCATAATAATGTGTACAAAACATATAGAGCAAGCATACAATAACAATTTTCCTTCCCACTTTTTTTAGAATTTAAACACAACAGCAAACTAAACAATTTTTGACATGTATACAGAAATTTATTAAGCTTGTAAACATGATAATTTCATTTTATTTTATATCCAAGTACTCTAAATTGGTAGAGATTAATAGGTTTACTTATAAACGAGACCTTAAAGCGCGAAAAAGTTGATCCACAAGCCTAAATTAATATACGTGCACAACATGGAACGCCATACCAATAACTAGACAACTTTAAGAGCTTTAAAACTTGACTGGAACGCCTCACGCGCCAAAATCAAAATTCCTTTTCCCCCTTCTCCAACCACGGCAACTTTCAGCTTCTCTTCGCCATGGAACCACCGGACGGTACAGATCCGGCGCGTCCAAGCTCAAGTTAACAATATCCCATCAGATCTCTCAGGTAAAAATTCATATGCTACGACTGTGATTACTCCTCCTATCTTAGCTCCACACTCCAATACACATGACCATGTTATTGCAAGGAAAACAACTCACAATGGAATTCTAGCTCTTATCTTTAAAACCAAAGACTATTATGGCTCTATGGCAGCAGATTGCAGGAAAACTCTAGTGGGTAGATTTCTAAGAGCTCGACCTCAAATTGAGCTAATTAGATCTAGATTCTCGGAGAAGTTCCCCTTGAAAGGCTCTGTAAGAATAGGAGTATATGACAACTTTAACGTCTTTATAGACTTTACAAATGAGGAAGATTTTAACATGGTATGGTTTAGAAGAGTGGTGGAAATTCAAGGTATCCAAATGTGGCTTCAAAAATGGACTCCAGATTTCACACCAGAAGAAGACTTACCCTTGGCCCCTTTTTGGGTATTGCTTCCAAGGCTCCCTTTTCACATGCATTCCTGGCAATATATCAGGCAAATTGCAAGTGCAATTGGCACGCCACTGGAGTTAGACGCAGCAACTAAAGGTAGAACAAGACCCAGCATGGCTAAAGTCAGGGTGGAAGTTGATCTACTTAAGAACTTACCTAGTAGTGTCTAGGTGGGCACAGAAGATGAAGACAATGCACTGAAAGGGTTTGAACAAAAAATAGAATATGAAGGTATTCCAAGGTACTGCAGAGTATGCAAAAAGCTGGGACACTCTGTTACGAATTGCAGAATTCTAGAGAAGAAGAAGCTAGAGGAGAACAAAGAGGAAGCAAGAAGGCAAATGATACAACAGGCTACAAATATAGAACAGGTTCCAGAACAAAGCAAAGAGGAGGAGATAGAAGCTACAATTATAGGCAGTACTAGAAAAGAAGATGCAGGAAGCCAAGAAGATAATGCAGTAGTTAATACTAAAGCCATGATTCCAGAAACAAGGGGGAGTGTACAAGAAGTGGACGCAGAACAAAAGAAAATCAAAACCAAGAAAAAAAAGAAGAATAAAACAAAGAATAAGAAGCCCAAAGTGACTTTCTTGCCAGAAATTATAACTCAGCTGATAGAAAAGAAGAAATCAAAAAAAAAAAAGAAACAGCAAGAGATTTCAGAAGACAGTGAAAGAAATAGAGAAGATAAGAATGCTAACAAAGCCATTAAGAAAAGTAACAGCTCAAGCACAAGACCTGAAGTAGAAAGCAACATCAAGTTGAAAAATGTGCAACAAGATGAAGCAAAAGATCAAGAAGGAAGTAGTATCCAGAAGGTATCTGAATCTATCATGGAATCAGGAAGTTTACCATCTGCTGTGAAGAATTAGAAAGGAGTAGACCTGGTGGTAGATATGCATGTATCACAACCTCTTCCACGACAGGTTCCATTACATATTCAGCTCTATCAGGAAAAGGAAGATTCACAAGTCCAGTCAGATGATGAAGACTTGGCCAGAAGCCTAATAGATGCTTTTTCACCAGTTAAGAATGTAAATAATGAACCTGATGACCCTTATCAAATGCAGCTAAAAGAAGTCATAGGCAGAGTTGGTATGTCACCAAGAAGAAGGGGCAGAAGTAGGAGTAGGAGCAAGAAGAATGAGAAACAGGTGAAGAAACAAGTTAGATTCAAGTCTAACCCTGAAAAGGGTAGGACACAAGACTTTTAATTTACCCTTTTAATGATTAGTTCCATTTTCTGGAACATTAGAGGGATGAGGTCCAAGAAAGCCAACCACAGGCTTAAAAATTTAATAAAAAAGAACAATGTTCAATTTGCTGCAGTATTTGAACCATTTGTTCACAGAAACAAAGTTGAAGGATACAAAAGGTTCTTGGGATTCCAGCATTGCTTGTCGAATGACAATGGACAAATATGGTGCTTCTGGTCGGATAGTTTTTTGTCTGAAATCATAGGAGTAGAGGAACAACAAATCACAATAAAACTGAAAGATTGCAATGGAGACAATGCAGTATATATTACTGCAGTCTATGCTAAATGCTCATCTTTTGAAAGGAAGGAGCTATGAGAAGCTCTTACTTCTACTGAAGAGGTAATAGATGCTCCTTGGTGCATAGGAGGAGACTTTAATGTCATCATGGAGCCAGAGGAGAAACAAGGGGGCAGGCCATACAAGGTTCAAAAGAGTTTTGATTTTGTAGAATGTATGGACATGTGTGGGGTTACAGATGCTGGTTATGTTGGACCAAGGTTTACATGGTGCAATAATTGGAAAGCAAAGAAGAGAATCTGGAAGAGACTTGACAGAATTTTCATCAATGATCAGTGGAATGAAAAATTTCAGAATGTGATGGTGAGACATTTGAGCAGGTCTGGATCAGACCACAGACCATTGTTACTGAAATGCAGTTCAGATCAAACTGAAATAATTAAATACTTCAGGTTCTTAGATTTTTGGGTGGAGCAGCCAAATTTTTATGATATGGTCAGACAAGTTTGGAGTATGCAAGTTCAAGGAAATGCTATGTGGACACTGCAGCAGAAGCTGAAAACATTGGGTAGGAGGCTAAGTATCTGGTCAAGAGAAGAAATAGGCAATGTCTATCAAAAAGTAGAAGAATGGGAAGCAACACTACTTGCAATGGATGAATTGGACCTTATTCAGAATTCAGATCAGTCCAGAACAGAACTAAATAGGGTTCAAGCTGAATACACAAAGTGGATGGCTATGCAAGAATCAATACTGAAACAGAAGTCCCAGATCAACTGGTTTGAAAATGGTGATTGTAATTCCAAATACTTTCACAATGTAATCAGGGACAGAAGGAGGAAACTTCATTTACACAGAATCAAGAATCAAAGAGGAACATGGATTCAGGGAGAGGAAAAAATAGCTAAGGCTGCTGTGAAGTTTTACAGGAAAATGTTTAACCTCTCCCCAGTTGATGTTGATGAAAGTATCTTAGAATGCATTCCACAATGCATATGTGCAGAAGACAATATGTTTTTGACAAGAATGCCAGAGGAGCAAGAAATCAAAGAAGCAGTTTTTCAAATGAGTCCAACAAGCTCAGCTGGACCAGATAGATTCAATGACAACTTTTACCATAAGTGCTGGGATATTATCAAAGAAGATGTTATCAATTTTGTTCAGGGCTTCTTTAAAGAGAATAAACTAACAAAGTTTTTCTCTCATACTTGCTTGGTGTTGATACCAAAGGTTGAGTCTCCTTCACATTTTGGAGAATTCAGACCAATAAGTTTGAGCAATTTTTCAGCTAAGATTATCTCTAAAGTGTTAGCAATAAGACTAAACCCTCTATTGCCAAGACTTATTTCAGAAAACCAGAGTGGATTTGTCAAAGGAAGATTAATAACAGACAATGTGGTTCTAGCTCAAGAAATCATTCAAGGAATTGGACAACCTAATAAAGGAGGCAATATGGTCATCAAACTGGATATGGCCAAAGCATATGACAGGATGTCCTGGACATTTCTTACTGCTGTGATGAAAAAGTTTGGCTTCTCTGAGAATTGGTTGAACATAATTATGAGCTTAATGTCAGATGTGTGGTACTCAATTCTAGTTAATGGAGTAAGAAAGGGATTCTTCACATCCTCTCAGGGCTTAAAGCAAGGGGACCCATTGTCCCCCTCTTTGTTTATCATTGGTGCTGAGGTTTTTTCTAGGCTTCTTAACAAGCTGCATGATCACCCAGAGTTTGTGTCATTTGCAATGAGTAGAAAGGGCCCCAAGATTAACCATCTTGCCTATGCAGATGATATAGTCATTTTCTGTGGAGGCAAAGGAAAATCTATCAGGCTGGTTATGAAACAAATAAGGAGATATGAAAAATGCTTTGGACAGAAAGTCAATGAGGATAAAAGCTTCTTTTGCACAGCTCCTAGTACTTCAGTATCCAGAATAAACAGAATGATTGACAAATCTGGTTTCAAGCATAAGCTGTTTCCCTTCACATACTTGGGGTGTCCAATTTATTTTGGTAGGAAGAATTTGGTGTACTTTGATGACCTGGTGGCTAAGGTAGTTAAGAGGATTGCAGGGTGGCAAGCCAAGATGCTATCCTTTGGTGGCAAGGTCACACTTATTAAACACATCCTTCAGGCCCTTCCTACATATACCTTAGCTGCTATGCACCCTCCTAAAGGTACTTTCAAACTGATAGAAAAGCATCTTGCAAGATTCTTTTGGGGCTCACAAAATGAGAAAGACAAATTCCATTGGAGCTCTTGGAATAACCTGTGCAAATCTAAGGAGGAAGGAGGCATAGGCTTGAAGAAATTAGAAGGAATCAGTGATACATTTGCATATAAGAGATGGTGGTGTTTCAGAACCCAACAGTCTCTATGGGCAACATTCATGAAAGCAAAATACTGTTCAATAAATCACCCTGTGGCCAAGTCAGCATCATCCAAACAGTCTCACACATGGGCAAAAATGTTAAAGATTAGAGAGGAAGCAGAAGACAACATAATCTGGAAAATTCAGAAAGGGAACTCAAACTTCTGGTGGGACAACTAGAGTGGAAAGGGTCATCTAGCCAAGCTTATTCCTGGTCAGTTGAGGTCGGATAAAAAGAAAGTAAGTGAATTCATCAATCAAGGTACATGGAACATGGAGAAATTGCAGGAAGTATTGCCTAATCATCTGGTTCAGCAAATATCTGAAGTACCAATAAAAGGAAACCAGCAAGAAGACTATGCTATCTGGATACCTGGAGTTGATGGAAAATTCTCAACAAAATCATCCTGGAAGATCATATCAAAACAAGGGCAAAGTGATTCATTGAGAGGCAAGGTATGGCACAACAAGATTCCTTTCAAATTCTCTTTTCTGGTATGGAGACTTATTCAGAGAAAACTACCACTTGATGAGGTAGTTAGTAAGTTTGGAAGTAATTTAGTGTCAGCTTGTGTGTGTTGCTTTAGAAGGCAGTGTGAGACAATTACTCATGTGTTTATGGAAAGTGAAGTAGCTCTGAAAGTCTGGAGGTCATTTAGTGGTCCTTTAGGAGTGGTAATGACAAGTAATACAATTAAGGGCAGGCTAAGAGAATGGTGGGACACTAAGCCTAAAAACTTGGTGCATAAAATGATCCTACATATTACCCCTATAGTGATATGCTGGGAAATCTGGAAGCAAAGATGTTCATGTAAGTATGGAGATCAGAAGAAGATGTGGAGCAGAACAATGGAACACCAAATCTGGTGGAACATCAAGATGGCAATGGACTTGGAGTATCCCAAATGCAACTTGGGTAATACTTGGGATGAGCTCTGCAATATAGTACAGAGGTTAAAACCAGTTCCAATCTGGAAAATAGTTAGATGGTGCAGACCAAAAGCAGGCTCTGTGAAGATCAACACTGATGGTAGTTTCTCCACAGATAAATCTGGGATTGGTGGTATAGTGAGAGATGAGCATGGAGAACTGATCATAGCATTTTCAGTCCCAGTGAGCTGCTCTTCAAATGTCCAAGCTGAAGCATTGGCTGCAAAATTTGGTCTACAATTGTGCCTAGATAATGGAATCACAGACTGCACACTGGAAATGGACTCTCTGATGGTTGCTACCATGTTAAAAGAAGGATGCTGCACCAACTTGAAGATAAAGCCTTTTGTAGATGACATATTACAGATCTTGTCCCAAGTTAACTGTGAAATCAAGCATTGTTATAGGGAAGCAAATTTTGTAGCTGATAGTCTAGCTAAAAATGCTGTAACAATTGTTAGTCCTAAACTGTTTCATCATTGGCAACAGATTCCAAATGAAGCAATATGATATTATCAATTGGACAAATGTCAGTTGCCAAGTATTAGACTTAGGTACGACAGAACAAATTTCTATGTTAGTTGAATTTTGTATAGTTAGGCTGCAAGTCAGTCTCTTTTGTGTGATGTTCTATCATCACAATGTAGCTCTTTTTAGTTGAAATAAACAAGCATCCTACTTTGGGATGTTTATTAAAAAAAAAAAAAAATACCCCTAAAAACTCTTTAAACTAGAATATTTTTGGTTCTAAACCTCTATATTTGACCTACTAAATATTCTCACTATTTTTTCTCTCTTGCATTCAACGTGTTTCTCTCTATATCTGATGGTGGTTGATGTGTAAAAAAGAGTAAATGCCTCCAAATTATTGTCAAAAGATGGAATGTGGGCTTGTACTTTTAAATTTGAACTTGAAAAATAAAAATCTCATAATAAAGAATAACATCATCTTAAAGTTTGAAGTTGAAAAATAAAAATTCAATGACAAAGTTAAAAATTGAAAACTAAGTTTTTGAACTTCCATGGAAATTCAAAATAGTTCAAACAATTAGTAATTTAATATTTGAAGTTGTTAGATATTTTACTGTTGGTGATACTTTAAGCTAATTTCGTGATTCATTTAATTGATTTGGTGAAACTCTTCAAAATCTTCTTGAAGAAGTTTTGTCAAGGACCAAGAGACTTTTTTATTTGATGTTATTTAATCTATTTAATGGTCGGGGTTCGTTCATATTGATGTTATAAAATTGTGTTTTGAATTTGGGGGTAATTTGGAAGTGAGTTAGAATAAAAAAATCATGTTATTTTAATAATTTTTGCAGCTTTTTTTCAGCAAAAGACATATTTTTTCTTTGATCTATTTTGGCCATTTTAAGCTTAGTGAGTGAAATTATGCTTCATTTTATAGATTAGAGTTAGCTTATTCATCGTTAAACTATATTAGGTGCTAATTCTGAAATTAAATTTGGCCTTATTATTAGAATGGGAAAATAACACTAGGTGAACATTGGAAAAACTTTTATTCAAATTCTAAACACATTTTTCTTTAATATAACTATATAAATAAATAGAATATTTTTTCTCATGTTCTAGCCAATAGTTATATTTTACAGAGAGATATTTGAAGCCATCTATTAACTAATAAGGCAAAATTAACTGATATATATCCCTTATTTTAAGGAATTAAGTTCAACCTTTGTTAATTAATTGATACTCCTAATATTTTCAAATTGCTTTCTCTCTTCCTAATCCCTCGTCATATATCCATTTCTCATCAATTAATCCTTTTTTTTTTACCAGACTTATCTCTTTCCTTCATTACTTATCCATTTCTCATCAATTAATGCTTTTTTTTTTTTTAATATGACGTATCTCTTTCATTCATATTTCGTGATTATAATCTTCTTGGTCAACTCCATTCATGGCATAATATTTATTTTCAACGAATCGATTGTTACTTTATGAAGTTTTTATCATAGTTTCACTTAGTACATACTGAGTGCATATCAAGTGCATACCAAATGTATATATATATCTTTCACGTGCGTACCGAATGCACACGCATACTAAGTGCATACCAAGTGCATACGGAATGCATATGCATACCTATCATAAAATACCATAGAAAGTTATTTCAAATAGCAGTGAAATATCAAGTGCATACCGAGTGTATACGAATATCAAGTGCATATCGCTTGCATACGCATACCGAATACATACAACTGGATATTAATTTTTTTAGTACTTGCATCTAATGTATATTAAACATTTATTATTTTTTTAAGTTTGTATTCACTTATTTGTCATGTATCCATGAATTATTCATAAATTTACATTTATTATGTATATTCAAACACCATATGTGGGCATATACTATGTGTGGGAAGCATCTGCTATATATATATATATATATATATATATATATAAGTGTATAAAACTGAATTTTTTCTTGATAATGGTTGGGGACCTTGTGGTGGGTGGTTGTTAGGATGTGCTTACCCATATTAACCAGCATATCAATATCCCATGATTAAAATTCTCTATTTTAGATGACAAACCTTTATCTTTATTTCTTAGCTTTTTACTTTAAGTAAAAAAAAAAAAGGCTAAAGTTTGATAGGTTTAAAAAGATGGAATATGTAATTGTAACCTGGCTACTTATGTAGTTGTTGAATTGAGAATCAATTTGGAGATTTTGAAGCTAGCGTAGCAGCAAAGCTTCAGAAAAAGAGGGTATATTTATCTAACTCATGTAAAGTGGCTAAATTTCTACTTATTTGAAACGGTAGCTGATTCTCGGTCAACAGTTGTAAAAATGGCTATTGGTCAAGATCTATATTCAAACCACATCCTAGGCATTAATTCTCACAGTTTGGCCATAGTGAAAAAGAGAGAAATTTTGGTAAATCGCCTTATTCAAGATCGCTAATTGAGAATAGCTAATATGAGTAAAGATTTAGAACCATATGAAAGGTGCTCATACTTCTGGAAGTTCATGAATTTTTGTTCGAAATATCAGGAATAAATCCTGGAGTTTGAAGTGAATATTTTAGAATTTAAAGAAAAAAATCTTAAAGTTTGAGAAGTCCATAATATTTTCCTGAAAAACAGGATATCTCACTTCAAAATTTAGGATTTATTCCTGAAGTTTCTCCAAGTAAAAGTTCTTAAGTTTGAGTAAACTCCCGAAAAAATCGTAGAGTTCGAGCATGGTATGGTACCTAGGGGTGGGCATTCGGATTTCGGTTCGGGTTCGGTTTTTATAAATTCAGAATTTCGGTTTTCGGTACCTAAATGTCGATACCAAATACCAAACCAAAATTTATTCGATTCGATTTTTTCGGTACGGTTTCGGTTTTATAATTCGGTTTTTATTTCAATTTTATGTCGTTCTATTAATAGCATTTTTGCAAAACCAAATTTTGTAGTAAGTGGCGAAGTGTCACTGTAGCAACTCCTAATATTGTTCAACCTTAATAAGCTTTCAACGTGCTTTTAAGGACCACAACCCACAACATGATTGCAAGAAAAAGAAACAATGTTCAATAATATTATTAACTCTGTCAATGATAGAAATTTATAAGCGTATCAATTTCTGGTATCTACTTATAACATTTTATTGAAGAGTATGGCAGGCGAAGGTCGTAACATTTTAATACAATCTTGCCTTCAAACAAAGCGATTTCTACAATTAGAATTAATTATATCACAAAGTATTTATTCATCTGGTTATAATACAGATAGAGAACTTACAAAAAGAACGACAAGAAGTTGCAACTTAACCTCTTCAATGTAGAATAAGGAAGAAAAAAGTGTGAATAAAGTATATTTGCTATTTGGGCTAAGAAAGAATTGGAGTTGGGTTTGGTTTTAGTAATTAGAATTGTATTATGTATATATTTTAAATATATACAGTATAAAAATTCGAAATTTCGATATTTCGGAATTTGACACCTCAAAATCGAATTCCGAACCGAAATTCCGAAATACCGAATTTTTACACCGAATAGTGTTCCGAAATTCCGAAATTCCAAAACCGAAAAACCAAATTAATTTGGTTCGGTTCGGTTTTTCGGTTTTCGGAATTTATGCCCAACTCTAATGATACCTATTCATTTAAAACATTTCAAACAAGGACTACTCATCAATCAACATTCCTAAAAGTGGCTATCTGGCTTAAGGTTCACTATAAAAGGGGCGAAGTGCACCAAAGGCCACTTTTGGCAGTGGTCTTTGGTTTGAGGTCACTTTTTTTTTATTTGTTTTATATGAGAGGCCATTTTTGGAACTTCAATTCTTTTGGGTTGAACTTCACACAAGTTCAGCCCACAAGGATTGAAGTTCAACTTCAGTCCACAAGGGTTGAAGTTTACGCATCTATACCTAAAAGTTCATCCCTTACAGATTGAAGTTGAAACTTCATAATTTAGGCATGAGGTACAACCCACAAGGTTTGAACTTCAGCCCACAAAGATTGAAGTTCCAAAAAGTGGCCTCTCATGTAAGACCATTAAAAAAAGTGGCTTCAAACTAAATACCAGTAACAAAAGTGGCATGTGGGTGAAAATTTTACCTATAAAAGAGATGCTGGGCCATCTTCTTGATTCTGGGCAAAGTGTACGAATAGCTACTTTGCCAGTGGTCTTTGGTTTGAGGCCACTATTTTTTATTAATTTTGCATGAGAGGCAATTTTTTGGAACTTCAATCCTTGTGGCTGAAATTCAAACCTTGTGGATGATGTGTGGCTAAAATACCACACATTACATACTTGTACTTGAGCTATTGTTGTGTTAAATTGATGAAATAAGTGCATTTATCATGGTTTTGTTGTATTTTGTAGGTTGAATATGTTGAAGAAGAGTTATGGAAGAAACAAGTCAAAATGTAGTCAAGTTGAAGAAAAAGAAGAAAGCTGGCTAGTCTTTAAAAAAACGCAGCAGAAAAGTGGCTATGCGTGAAACAGTGACTAAGTTGAGCAGCGAAAATGTGGCTAGCGGGTCAACTTCAGTACCAGGGTGGCTACGTGATAGAAAATCATTTGTTTCTTCATTTTAACCTAGGGAGATTTATGGAAAGCCATGGTATTTTCATTTTGGCAACACATAAATAGTTTGTAGCTTCCATTTGTACATATCTCTTTGGCTACTTTTCCAACTTGGGAGCAAGAATTCATCAACAACTCTTGAGATCAAAGAATGGGTGCACTTTAAATGAACAATTCTTTGTCCCTTTCTTTATCTCTTTGAATTGTATTCTTATATTTGATTAGTTGGTGTATTTTGAACATGATTATGTGAATGATTCATGAATAGGATTTGATTTTATATATGTGGGTTTTGATTATCTAGCTTCCATTATTTTGATTGCTTGACTTTTGTGCTCGCGACACTTAAGTTGCAAGTCTACTTTGCTAATTAAAGACTCGGGAGAGATTAGTTAGCATAGAATAGTGAAGCTAGCGAGGATTTGGGTTGATAGGCTATTTCATAGACTAACTCATCTAAAAGAAGTTACGCTCGGAAGAGGTCTTCTTTCCTCGGGTAATGGGTAGTGCTTTATAAGCTCAACCATGGCTTTGACGAGCGCCGTTGAGGTAAATCCCTTCTAGGCCGGAAGGATTTTAGGGATTACATTAGAACGACTCGGCCATAATATATAAACCCCGTGCTATAATTGTATCCTAGGCTCAAAACTTGTCTTCCTTTATTGTGAGAAAGCCATTGATCACTTTTACTTGCTTTCCTAGTGTAGTTTGTAGTTGTTAAAATCATTCCACCACCTTGTTATCCTAGTTTGGCTTAGTCAAATAGGTTTATTTCCTCCACTACTTTGATCGCATCACTTTGTTCCTTGTGGATTCGACCCCGACTCCTAGTTGGGTAAATTGTATTGCGATGACCATTCATACCTCAAGCCGAGGTGTGGTTGAGCGTTGTCCAAATTGGGGCCGTTGCCGGGGAACAATTGGCGTATTAGAGTAGTTTGAGGAGTTGATCTAGTTGGTTTAGTTCCAAACTTTGTGAACCGTTCTTGTCAATATTTGTTTGTGTGTAGTGTTTACTTGCATTAGTTAGTTAGTTTAGATTAGTGGTAATTATCCTGAAATGGCATCATGGAACCAAAATTGGTCAACTTTTGAAAATCCATACATGAGTGATCCTTGTCCTTATTGTGGTGGACCTCACTATTGGCAAGATTGTCAAATTGTTTCCGGGGGCGAGTTGTGTGCACATTCTCAACCCTTTGAGTGGGACATATGTCATGAGTGTGGGGGTCAAAATGGCCATTGGGACGGTTGTCCTAATATTCCTTATTCTTCTTCCAATGATTTTTATAATGATGCTAATGATTCTTATGAGTTTGATAGGGCAAATGTTAACATGAACATGGAGCTTGAACCCGAATGGCAAGGCATCCAAGAGAGGTTTCAAGAGGAGATGGACCTATCGACTTCACAAGATGAATGCAACGAAAATGCAAGGTTGGAACATTTGATGGAGCGGATAATTGAACAACAATGTGAGAATGCTGAAGCCTTCAAAGAAACAATCCATCAAAATGGCTTGGCAATTCACAACTTGAAAACTCAATTGAGCCAATTGGTTGACACCTTCAATGATCAACAAACTAAGGGTGTTGCCAAATTCCAACAAAGGCGTTATACGGAAGATGAGGTTGAGTTCCAAGAAGAATCCTCCATTGAAGATGTGCTTGATTATCAAGAAAGAATTATTGAAGAAAAGCACAATTGGGATGAAGAAGAAATTGTGAGCCGAGCTTGGCTCCGAGATCAAGCTCGAAAAATGAA
The DNA here is from genome assembly GCA_029990175.1 of Petunia secreta. Taxonomy (NCBI): domain Eukaryota; kingdom Viridiplantae; phylum Streptophyta; class Magnoliopsida; order Solanales; family Solanaceae; genus Petunia; species Petunia secreta. The sequence goes on along the minus strand of JARKIP010000059.1, from coordinate 4,404,344 downwards.
AGTCCATGAAGCATGCCTTCACGACTTAAATGTAGAAGGTTGGGATCTCAAACATGAAAGGGAAGAACTAGGACAAAGAGTGAACCAATTTGATCTTGAAGCTCGTGTCTTGAACATTCTAGTGCATGAAGTAATTGAAGCCTCCAAGGCTCAACATGAAGAAGTAGTGAATGATATGCTAGAAATGAGCGAATTTGTGGAAGAGAGCACAAGTCAAATCATGGGAACTCGTGAAAGTGATCACATCTTCAAGGTATTTGGTGATGATGCCGTGAACAAGAAATGTGTGTTGGAGTCTATAGCGGAAATGAAGAACTCTTGTGATGAAGACTCTAGCACATGTGAAGAAGAGGATGTCATGCTTGGTGCTCCATTGATGTTAAAACAATTGGGACCTCATTCACTTCACTTTTCAACTCTATGTGTGGGTGAAGCAATAGAAGTGGAAGAACAAGCACCTTCGGAAAATTTTGGCGTTGATGAGCAAAATGAGTGCATTGTTGAATTTGCCACGCCAAGAAGGCAAAATGACATTCCCCACTTGAAAGCGAAGAAGTGCAAAATGAAGAATCCGGCTTCGCGATCTTGGAAATATGTGCCCCCGCCTAAAGAGCATAACAAAAAGCATGAAGCGATGTTGGGGAGAAAATTCACCTTCACCAAGTGGAGAGAAAAGCACCATGGGTACCGTCTAGCCAAGACGTTAAATAAAGCGCTTCTCGGGAGGCAACCCGAGCATTTTTAATTATTACATTTTATACTTATAGATTAGTTTCAATTATTGTTTTTGATCATTCCACCAAGTTTCATGATTTTTGAATTTCATTTGGACTGAATTTGAGTGGTTGGACAGTTACTCTACTGTAAAAAGTTGCACCAGAAAAAAAAAACTGCTTCAGTGCTCAGCTCTCAGGAGTTTCAAATGGGCGGTCCGCCTCTCAAAATGGGCGGGCCCGCCTCTCAACATGGGCAACTGCTTATCTTTAGTTCATTCGGTACCATTTTATTTTGATCCAGCCAAGTCAAAAGGCTAATGGGATTTTTATCCAGCGAGAACAATAAATACACACAGCTTTTACCACCACCGATTCCCCTCAGCATGGCATCACACCACTGATCTTCACCACCTTTTACCACCATCAGCTCCGGCCACCATTCCCTCCAGCGACCAGGTATTCTCTCTCATCTCTTCTCTCAGTTTCGTTTTTATGTCCCAATTCTTTCTCTTCTCCGCCTCAACTTCCAATCAGTGTCGTCCCCACCATTCCACGACTCCCATTGCTTCAACCCACCGCCGATCACCACTGCTGCGACACCTCAGTCGACACAACAACTGTTCACCTCACAACTCAGGTATGGTATTTCTCCTCTCTTTCTCAATCCGTTCGTCCCCTGCCTAATCCCTATTAATTTACACTGTCGCACCACCACCTTTCATCATGGACGTCGATCACTCCCTATTAATCGCTACCAGTTGCGTCGTCGCTCAGGTAAGTCACTTTCTCCTGTCTCTCCTTCTCGCTCGATATTTCTGGCCCTGTCACCAAATCCCAGCCCGGGAAGTCCCTCTATTCCCCTCTATTGGTTCTGATCATTTGATGAAATGCTAGGTTAATGATTGGTGAGGAATTATGCTGGTTGTATGCTGATTCTGTTGTTGAAAAATTGGGGAAGTCTGATGTAGCCCATGTGCTTAAACTTTGAACTAAGCTGTTGTGCACTTAAAGTGCTCGACAGAATGCCTAAATGAGACTTTCAGCCCTGAATAGTGTTCTGGCCATTTTAGTTAATCTCGAACTGTTGTGACTTGTTAAAATTATGATTCCTCTATCTTGGTTGCTGTTTACACTTGGTTTCGAGTCATTAGTGAGTTCTTTGATATATGCCTAGAGTTGTCATCATGTACGGTTAGTTGGCCAAGATGCCTTTGTGATGAAAATGAATAGCCCATAGTGATTGTTGGCTCATGGATGTGACTGGTTCAGACCTACTCGTGTGTGTATTAGCGAGTGCTATGTGCAAGGTTTCTCTCTGAACTGTCCCTCTCTTTCGCTATTGGTGGACTGTTGCAGTATAAGCTCATATGCAAGCTGGTCATAGCTTTGATATTGTGTGCTTCCAGTTAACTATCCTTGTCAGGTTTCCTATGTCATGCTGCTACTTATGAAAAGCGTTATTGCGTTGCTCTATTTCTCACAGATATTTGGGAAGTGCTGTTTTGGTTCTAATATGTTTTGAGTGTTAAGAGGGGAAGTATGAGTACCCTCACAATTATTCCTATCTGTCTATGGTTGTGCATCTTTCCAGGAACCTTAAATTGAAGCTGCTTTTGTGCATTGTCAGTTAGTGTCGTGTACTACTGTTGGTTGAATTTGAGCAACTCTCTTATTATTATTTGGTGGTTCACTATTGTAGAACTTGTTCTTGATCCTAAGAAGAGTTGTTCACTTTATTCTGTTGTTTGACTGATGGGAATTGAACTGGTAGTTGAATGAGTGCCTTGTTGGATCTGTGGTTAAGTTAGCTTTTGAGTTCCTGAATTAATCTCTGTAAATGCTATGTACCCTACTTTTGTCTTGCTTAATGAGTTGCTAAAATATCATTTGTGTTTGTGGTTGAATGAACCCTGAGACCTTTGACAGTATTGTAGACTCTCTTGGTTTGGAATTGAAATCTATTCTTTTGAAAGAGAAGATGCAGGAAGACTATATACCTAAACAAGTAGCTTTTTAAAGTTGTGTGTATGTTCTCCAACTACTGGATTCAAAGATTTATGTTCTTACTCTTTCTTCCTGTGTCCTTTGCTTCAACTCCCAGGAAACCATCACTTGTTAGTTGGCTTTTTGCATTATCATATGACATGAGCATCCTTGCACAAAATGGCAAGCACTACAGGCCAAGGTGACAGATAAGAAGCAGAGAGTTGATATGAGAGAATCAAAAGAAAGAAGATGAGAATTTTGACAAGGAAGAGAATCAATAAAGACAGAGGGTTGGAACTCTGAAGCTACTAAAGCACTAGTGAACTCGATAGTCAGCTAAAATGGTGCAGTGAGGAGTAGCAACAAAGGACTAACCCATCGACATAATTCCAGGGAGCCCCTTAAACTTTATTTTTCATTGTTTAGTTGCCTTGAGGGCAAGGCAACATTTTAAGTTGGGGGAGGAGCTTAATTATTTTAGGATGATATTATATATTGATTGTGAATAATGTTATTGTACTTGATGAATTTGGTAGAATTGATCTTTCTTGAGCATTTTTATACTATATTAGGATATATTTCTTATAGTAACCTTTTATTCTTGTTCTTAGTTTAATTTGTGTTCTTGGGTAGTATTTTATTATTTAAAAAAAAAGGAAAAAAGAGAAAAAAGAGAAAAACTTTCAAAAAATAAAAAGTACTCCCATGAACTACGCTTGGGATGTTGCTTCTTTTTATCTGATTCACCTTTGTATGATACGTAGGCATCCCACTTGGGTGCGGAAGCCTCATTTGGGTCCGAACAACCATTTTCATTGTAAATACCATTTTTGTACAAAAATTTTGAAATAACCTCCTTGGTTTTTCTTTGCCATGGTTCTTTTCCAAGGAAGTAATTGTGTTGAACCGGGCATCTTTAGGATTTAATTAGTAGTAATAGTAGTATAGTAGTAGTTGTGGATTTTTGCCCCTTGGCCAATTTTTGGCATGTTTGGTTCCACCATTATTTAATCCTTGTCATGTGAGCTTGTTTTGAAAAATGGATAGAAAAATTTAGTTGGTGAATTTTGCTATGATCTCTAAGTTCAACTTTTGACTCTTATATCACTAATTAGCTCTCATTAGGCTCTGAGTAAACTTTGGATGCTTAATTGCCTTGATTGGGACTTGAATATACTTGTTTTCCTTGCTTTACTTGTGACATGTGTGGTGAGGTTTTGGTGTGTTCATGTGTGTGCTTCTTGATCTAGAACTTGCCCTAAGTGTGCTTCGAGGCGAAATCCTAGGTAGTGCTTGACTTGAAAAATTATTTTAGGCTTTCTTTGGCCCGCTAGTAACCTAAAAAGCCTACCCTTGCATTATAACCTTAGTCAACCCCTTTGAGCTTAATATCCTTTCTTTTGGCAACCACATTATTAACCCGGACCAATTCTAAGTGCTTAAAGCACTAACTTTCTTTTTGGCCCTACCTCCTTGAGTGCATTGAAAGACGTGCAACTTAGGCAAAAGCCTAAGTTTGGGGGTGGCACGAGTTATGGTGAAAGTGTGGAAGTTAATGAAAATCAAAAGAAAAGAAAAGAAAAGAAAGAGCAACAAAAGTGAGTTGAATAAAAAAAAAAGAGAAAAAGAAAGAAAAGAGAAAAGAAACAAAAAGAAGTAAGTGAAAGAAAAGAAAGAAAAAGAAGAAAAAGAGAATTGATGAATAAAGAGGGGAAATACTAGTGTATAATCCTCGATTTAGCAAGGTGTAAGTGCAAGAAAAATAAAGTGTGCCTTAAATTTTTGTATGGTGTAGTGCTCAAGGAGGTGTGTAGTCACTATTTGCCTAAATTTTACCCCACCTTTAACCAAAAGCCTACATTACAACCCTAACAAAGTACTAATTGATTTCGGGTCAAGTATTCCTACATTAGTGGAGAGGTACACAAAGGGCAAGCTTATGGATCTTTAGCGTGCATGATGAACTTCTTTTGAGAGAGTGAGTGAATTCTTCCTATCATTTATCCCATTTGTGTTGTCATTGTATTTTTGTGGTTGGGATATTCTCTTGAGTGGTGAGGGCACTTGTGAAGTTGAGTTGAGGACTTGTGTTTCACTTTTCAATTGAGGTGAGTAAAGCAAAGAGGTGAACTCTTGTGATGAAGAGGCAAACTTTGAAAATCTTGTATCATGACATGTATGCCTTCTTTGGTGTTTTGTATATATGAAAGTTATGCTCACATGGCTTGGCTTAATTGTTGGTACCAACCGATGCCATTTGTTGTTGAACTTAAAAGTGTTTTTGACTTGTTGTGGCTTTAGTAAAAATGTCAAAAATGATTGAAATGCAATTTTGAATTTAGTAGTTTGTACTTTGCTTGAGGACAAGCAATAGTTTAAGTTTGGGGGTGTGATGTGTGGCTAAAATACCACACATTACATACTTGTACTTGAGCTATTGTTGTGTTAAATTGATGAAATAAGTGCATTTATCATGATTTTGTTGTATTTTGTAGGTTGAATATGTTGAAGAAGAGTTATGGAAGAAACAAGTCAAAATGTAGTCAAGTTGAAGAAAAAGAAGAAAGCTGGCTAGTCTTTAAAAAAACGCAGCAGAAAAGTGGCTATGCGCGAAACAGTGACTAAGTTGAGCAGCGAAAATGTGGCTAGCGGGTCAACTTCAGTACCAGGGTGGCTACGTGATAGAAAATCATTTGTTTCTTCATTTTAACCTAGGGAGATTTATGGAAAGCCATGGTATTTTCATTTTGGCAACACATAAATAGTTTGTAGCTTCCATTTGTACATATCTCTTTGGCTACTTTTCCAACTTGGGAGCAAGAATTCATCAACAACTCTTGAGATCAAAGAGTGGGTGCACTTTAAATGAACAATTCTTTGTCCCTTTCTTTATCTCTTTGAATTGTATTCTTATATTTGATTAGTTGGTGTATTTTGAACATGATTATGTGAATGATTCATGAATAGGATTTGATTTTATATATGTGGGTTTTGATTATCTAGCTTCCATTATTTTGATTGCTTGACTTTTGTGCTCGCGACACTTAAGTTGCAAGTCTACTTTGCTAATTAAAGACTCGGGAGAGATTAGTTAGCGTAGAATAGTGAAGCTAGCGAGGATTTGGGTTGATAGGCTATTTCATAGACTAACTCATCTAAAAGAAGTTACGCTCGGAAGAGGTCTTCTTTCCTCGGGTAATGGGTAGTGCTTTATAAGCTCAACCATGGCTTTGACGAGCGCTGTTGAGGTAAATCCCTTCTAGGCCGGAAGGATTTTAGGGATTACATTAGAACGACTCGGCCATAATATATAAACCTCGTGCTATAATTGTATCCTAGGCTCAAAACTTGTCTTCCTTGATTGTGAGAAAGCCATTGATCACTTTTACTTGCTTTCCTAGTGTAGTTTGTAGTTGTTAAAATCATTCCACCACCTTGTTATCCTAGTTTGGCTTAGTCAAATAGGTTTATTTCCTCCACTACTTTGATCGCATCACTTTGTTCCTTGTGGATTCGACCCCGACTCCTAGTTGGGTAAATTGTATTGCGATGACCGTTCATACCTCAAGCCGAGGTGTGTGTTGAGCGTTGTCAGTGGACTGAACTTTATGCCTAAGGTATGAAGTTCAACTTTAGCCCGCAAGGGCTGAACTTTTAGGGCATAGGCTGAAGTTGAACTTCAACCCTTGTGGTGTGAAGTTCAGCCCACAAGGATTGAAGACCCACAAGGTGGCCTCTCATACACCAAAGACCACTGACAAAAGTGATTTGTGTGCGATTTTACCTTGATTCTTGTTTACTAGCCCAATTTAGAGATTATCACTCATTCGTTGCAATTTATCAAAAAAATTCACCAGGCGCCCTTCATTAGGAGTGGTTTTGCAAGATTGTCCCCGAATTAACAATATTTTAGCAGAATATCCTTATGTTGGCACGGGGCCAAGTTTTCTAGGCACTAATTTGTAAGTGTTGGCATGGGACCAAGACTTTAAGGATAAGTATTGTCTTGCCAACACTTCAAGTTATATGGCGAGAATGCAGGAAGAGATTGGAAGGGGGGAGTGTTGCCTTTTGCTAACACTTACGACCAAGTGCTTGTAAGTATTGCCTTTTGCCAACACTTCAAGGGGCAAGTCTTGACAAATAGAGAAGGGTCAAAGACAAGTTTTGGCCCCGTGCCACGAGATTGGCAAGGGTGTTTCCATCTAGAATTTTTCCTTTAAACTTAACAAGGGCATTTTTGCAAAACTTTGTTAAGCGAGATCAAAAAAAGCAACAATTGCTTATGGTGTCGTATTTCTGCATAAAGGCCACAATTTAGAGGGTTAATTGCAAAACTATGACACCATAGGCAGTGATTTGCCTTATTGACCCCGTTTAAAGTTGGTTTGCAAGAATTCATGAATAAATGCCAGACAAAAATATATTTACGCAATCTCATAATGACGCCTGCATCCCGCCCTCCCTTTCTTTTAAGGCAGCACTAAGAGCTAGGCAGCACTTGACAATACTTTACTTTGGCCCCCTCTTGCATAGGCAATACTTGCCCTTTAATCTCTTCCCACATTCTCCCAAATAACGTGAAGTGTTGCCTGAGCAGCACTTGCCCCTTCAATCTCTACTCACATTTTTCGCAGGCAACACTTGCCCTTTGATATTTCCCAAAGAGGCAACACTTGTAGATTCATAACTTGAAGTATTGCCTCTAAGACCATTTTGCTAAACCATTCTTAAGTGGGGATAAAAAGATATAACCAAGGATAAAGTTATACACGTGATGAAACTTTTTGCAATTTATATGTCACTCTTTACTTTTTAGTCATTTTAAAAAAGATTGTCGTGTTTCTATGTTTAGTAATAATTTGTCTTTGTGAGTTAGTCACAGTCACATAAATTTTGATGATTTATTTTAGACCACAAGTTTTAAAAGCCTTACTTGTCTCTAAATTCCGTGCACAATTAAATACATTCCCCATAAATTAAGGCGGACGAAATAATCTTTTAATTGTTCTAGCTTAGCCCATATACAACAGCAATAGACTTATAGTTCGAGAATATGAGATTTTTACACTATTGCAATAGTTATTTTTAATTTGTATATTTCATGTAAAATTTGTGTATTATAAATTTCACCTAGTGCCCTCAATAAGACATGGTCTTACCTAATTTTCTCCACTTACAAATATTTTAAGTAAATGCCCTCCACATCATACCCCCCTTATGAAAGGACTATTTTGCCCCAACTTGTTTAATTCACGTTGAACATGTTTCATTCTCTCTTTCCCCATTTCTGGCCTCCTTCTTTCTTCTTTGTGTGCTGGAAATTTGAGATTTTTTCTTGTGTTTGCTTGATTCTAGTGATTTGAAGGTTTTTATTGCCTACGGCTATTAAATATTCAACTTTTGCATAGAGCTTAAAATCTTGACCATGGCCAAGAGTTGCATAGACTTTCTCTGCAAGGTGCTTATTGCAGTAGAGTGTAAAGTCTTGTCTATTGCCAATACTTGCAGAGATGTTCCGTGTAAGTTGTCGCTTCCACCAGAACTTAGAGTCTTGGCTATTGCCTAGAGTTGTAGAGACTTTGTCCCCAACTTGTTCACTACATTTGAGGTAGAAGTCTTGGCAATTCCCAATACTCTTAGAGATTTTTAGTGTAAGGTCGGCCTTGCAGCAGGACTTAAAGTCTTGGCTATTGCCAAGAGTTGCAGAGACTTTCTCTGCAAATTTTGCATTGCAATATAGGTAAAAAGTTCTTGGCAATTGCCAATACTTGCAGAGACTATTTGTACAAGTTGCTCCTTGCACTAGAGATGAAAGTCCTGGCAATTGTCAATACTTGCAGAGACTATTTGTACAAGTTGCCGCTTCCGCTGGAGTTTAAAGTGTTGGCTATTGGCAATAGTTGTAGAGACTTTTTCTGTAGTTGTAGAGACCATGACAATATGGCTTAAAGTCTTGGCAATAGGCAAGAAGTCTCTACAAGCCTCCCATTGCGGTAGAGTTTAAAGTCTTGGCTATTGCCAATACTTTAGAGATTTTCAGTGTAAGTTTTCCTTTGCAGCAGAACTTAAAGTCTTGGCTATTGCCAAGAATTGCAGAGATTTTTTTCCTGAAGTTGGCCAGTGCAAGAGGGCTTAAAGTCTTGGCAATAGCTAAGAAGTCTCTCCCATGTGCCCATTGCACCAGAGCTTAAACTCTTAGCTATACGTCAAGGGTTGTAGAGACTTTCTCTGCAAGTTGGCACTTGCAACAGGATATAGAGTCTTGGCAATAGGCAAGAAGTGTATGTACGGTACTGATTGCACCAGAGCTTAAACTCTTGGCAATAGTTGCAGAGAATTTTACCCTTGAAACTTGAAGAAATCTTACGTTGAATATTCTCTTGAACAGAGCAATCTGTAAAAGGAATAGAGTTTTATGGTTTTCTTGGTAGCGTGAATGGAGAAAAGGAAGGGGAGGGACTGGGGCGCGTCATTTTATTGGTTTGTAGGGGTATTTTGGTCCGAAAAAAGTTTCATTAAACTAATGAGGGCATTTTTGCTAAACATCTGTTAGTGAGGGCATTTTGACAAACCAAAGCTTCCCGTGTCATATTTTTGCAATAGCTAGGGCAGACACTGATATGTAATCCCTTGAAACATGGTTCCTTACATACATTAGCTAAAATTAAAATTGAATATATATATATATATGTGGACAGTAATTAGAGTAGGCAGTTATCCTAAAAACCCTTCACCAGAGATCTATGGGGAAGAGGATCAACTTGGCCTGATCGAGCGATGCTACATGGAGGTAGAAAGAAGGTCCATGGGTCGTGAATATGTTTTTTCTCGGGAAAAAAATAATGACAATATTTGAAATAAGCATCAGCTACTTTTGTGCCAGCATCACAGTACTACAGAGGAAATCTAGGCTAAATTTGTAAGCAAAAAAGGTCAATCAATATAAAAGGTATAGTGTTCGTTTGGTTCGGAAACAAGTTATGCAAGTATTAGTAATGTATGTATTAGTTATGCATGTATTAGTAATGCAGGTATTAGCAATGCGGACATTAGTTATGCAGGTATTATATCTTGGTTAATGAATGATTTGTTGTATTAAAAAATTAGTATACATTTCATAATTTATATTATATTTTAATATTTTATTATTCAATAGATATTTGTTTACTATTGAATAATAAAGTAAAGAGATGTGAGGGTATATTTGTCTTCTCATCAATTAATACCTGCGTTATTAATACCCGCGTTATTATTCCATCTTCTATCCCGCACAAAATAATACATAGATTCACTCATTAAAATGCGGGTATTAATTAGTGCAAGTTTGTAAATTCAAACCACACATTGTATTATTAGTGCAGAATTTTATACCTTATTATAAAACATACCGAACGTTATGTTACATTTCGAGGGATTTAGTGCAGATATTAACTTTTTTGTGCGCCGACCAAACGAGCACTAATTGTATTGTTTTATCCGATGCTTACATCTTCTGGCTATTTGTAGTTTAATTAAATGCCAAGTGGGAGAGGATTTAATTAAGAGTAAAGTGGAATTTTACGGATTGTTTTTAAGAAGAAAAGAATTCCAAAAATGAATCTACAGTGAAAATGATAATACTAACCTAGATTATCATCGGCTGGGTCTGCTGTATACCTGTCAATCGGGCCGGACTAGCCTGGTACCGGACCAGTAAAAGATTGGACCGGACCAGATCGGTAAAAGACCGGACCGGATCGGTAAAAGACTGGACCGAACCGGTTCATTATAAACGGTCCGGGACAAGGAGGAAGCGGGTTGCTGGCCGAGCTGGGCTTAAGAAAAAAGACCGGTTAACCCGGACCGGTGAAAGACCGGTCTTTGACCCACTGGTGGATCGGACCGGACCGGTTTTTTGATAGAAAAATTATACTATATGTCGAGGGAAATTGAGACATGGTTTTGTCAAGAATCATACAAAATCTAATGTAGCATTTAGTCCCTTTTAGAACCCTCAATATGGAGCACTATCAAAGATATTTTTTACTTCATTAGGTAAAACGAATGAACAATTCTTTGTTTGCTGAAGACCGCGGTGAAAGCTCTAGTGGTCATGGTGGTGAGAATCTTTGTCTTAAATCTGCTAATGATGGAAATTAAGGTTGAAATAAGGTAGTAGGTTTTAGTTTTCTTTCTAACAAGTAGTAACTTAGGAACAACATTTAGTTGGGCAAGAATTTTGGAAGAATGGAAAATTTTAATGTGATGGACTAGTAATCTGTATTGTGAAACACAAAATCCACTACTATTTTGTTGGATTAGTATGTCTCTAATGGACGAAAACTACACCTTTTGTTTGTTAAAAAAAAAAAAAAAAAATTTACAACGAATGAACATATTTATTTACTATTTTTCATTGCTAAGTAGCATTTAATAAGTTAGACCAAGTAGTAGGAATCAAGAATATATATTAAGCACTTTATATAATTGATCTCCTTGGTTGTAAGAGAAATCGATAGTCTCAGTTTCTCACCCTTGAGTTGTATTAAAATTGTATCTTTTTTATTAGGCGGGCTATAGTAATGATGAGATAATATTTACTTCTCTTTTTATAGGATTATATGTCCTTCCAATTGCAAGTAGAAAGTGGCATGCTTAGCTCAATTATGAAAAAAAAAAAAAAATCGGACTGGACTGGTATTTAATGGGCTAGGGTCGAGCCGGGCTTAAAATTTTTGAAAAAAAGATCGATTCGGACCAGACCGGTAACGGTTCAGACCGGACCGGACCGGATACCGATCCGATCCGGTACTGAAATCGATAAGCCGACTCTTAACGAGCCGATCCGGGTCGGTTCTGGTTCGATTGACAGGTATAGTCTGCTGAGCTCAATTTTAGTAGAGGGCAAAACTAAATGATTTCGCAAGTCACAATAATCATTTTAACTTTTTTCCTTTTTTCATTTTTCTTTTTTGGAGTGGATGGCCGTGTTCTGGATGTGGAATTAGACATTTCTATACAGTAATAAAGATAAGGAATCTTCCGATTATGGTTGTCCACATGGTCTAATAGTTTTTCTTATCTTAAATATCATGGCCTAACCTAACATACAATCAGAGGACAAAGGAATAAAGGCCAAATAAAAAGTAGGTGACCCTAATTTTCTATGTAGATTATGCTCCATCCTCATATACCATATTGCTAATCACATGCATGTACTTTTGTCAAAACGAAAAATGAGGAGCACAACACTAATTAGAAAAAATCAAAGTACAACAATCACTTAAGTACGGACTAACTGGATCTTATGACTTTTGATTCAGGCAAGGCCATTAGTCTCTAATAACAGGTTGTACACGTTACATGCCACTTTTCTTAAGAACTAATCAAATTAATTAAATGTGAGGCCCTTAATTAGCTTGAAATCGGTGCTCTTTACTTTATTATTATTCTGAAAAAGACTAGACGTCACCGAAAGATATGGATCTTTAATTAATTTTGATTAGGAATCTTTGATTATATTTAAGGGGTGTGCGACAATGAGATTAAGAATTAAGAAAGGGAAAAAAAAACCTGACGTGTACAAAATTCGTTGAAAGAAAATTCTAGGTAATTTCTTTAAGAGTAATTAGTTTGTTTAAACTCGTGATTTTCTTCTTGCTACTACCTTGTACCAAAGTTAAATAGAAAAGAATTAAAGAAGACACTCGTGATTGCTTACATGTGCATAACAATCACTTGGAAATTGGTGTGAGCTACTAAGTTGGCCAGGTAATTAATGAACGACTAATGATCTGCTGATATTCAACGAGGAAGAGCATACCTTCTAAATAATTAATCAGATGATAATTTCAGTGAGCGCACCTAGTTATAACTATATTCTTTTCTCGATAGTAAACTTGATTATAGAAATATGTCCTTTTTCAATATGAAAGTTTAGACTTAATCAAGGAGGCACAATGAAAGTTTTGCCGCGGGAGAAAATAGATGCATACTTTGCGCGAATTTTCACAAAAAGAGACTAGAAAAAACCGCTTGAACATTGTAGCATACACAATCTTTTTCTCTTGTTTTACCCGCTATTTTTCACTCCATCGACTAGTAATATTAATTTATCATAGCTACCGCACGTTGATATTTTTCCTTTCATAGTATCTTATGTTGTCAAATTGCAAAAGAAAACCAATGGCATTGGTATTTTGATTATTTTCAACGTCAAACAAAATTTAAGGTCACTAAAAGCTTGAATTTCCTAAAGATGAAACTGTAAATAAATAAGTGGTCAAGAGAACTAGAGAAGTCAACTGCTATGCAGATTAAATCTGATTGTCATTATGTCTTGAATGTGCAAAATAGATATCTCAATAGTATCTTAAATATATGTTTAAACACGACTGTTAAAGCAAGCACAAATTCTCGAAAGACACTATACCAAATATGTTAGTAATAAGATGAAACTTTCAATTTTCATATAATATTATTGTAGTATTTTTGGGCGATTTCTTTCGTTTTAACCAAAAAAACATATTATAGTCATTATCTTGAAGGCCATTTTTACCTTTAGAAAATAAATATAGTGATCCAGTTTCCTTTTTACCATCGATTTAATATCAATGGACTTTATTATCCCATTTAAAAGGTGAAAAGATAATATTTTTCGAACCCAAAAGGTTAAGGATGAAGTGGACTTTACTCTATATTTATTGGTCAGTTAAAACATTTTCTATTACTTTCTCTCCGACAATTTATTTCAATCGGTCTGTTCTTCCCATGTTAATTAATGACTCTAACTAAAGTAACAACTTGTGAATTACCTTTTCAATGATTTCAATGTGAAAAAATTCAATCATCCAAACAATTAGGGTGGGTTAGTCTCAAAGCGATTGAAAAATGTGTTATTTTTCTCCATATATGATCTTTGGCTATCTTCTACCAATGAGCTAATTTTTGTGTTGAGTTAGGCTAGCTCAAGAGCCATCTTTTCATTGTATAAGAGGTAGATATATTTCTATTTAACCTCCATGTTATATTGTCTGCGCTTCAATTGACAAGCTAGTGCAGGCCTGGTGGTATTAGGGTGGCATACGGGTATCTCCTTGTTTATCTCCTCATATAGTTTTGGAAATCTTTTCCTTGTAAATAAAGGGTGATGTCACTTTATGAAACCACTTATGTGTGAAAAATATCCTATCGTAGTGTAGGTAAATAGAACTCTTAATCTAAAATATGTCAGATAGCTGATAGGACAATTAAATGACCATTAGAACCACACACCTTAAGCCTTCATCTTCTGGAGTAGTGGATATGAGATGGTGTTAGCACATAAAACTTACTATGGAGGTGAAGTATCTGCTCAAGAATTTGCAAATTTCTTGAACACAGTTTATGTATACCATCATTGAGAACAAAGAAAACGAAGAGATATATTACAAACGTTGTGGTAGGGTGATGAGTATCTCATCTTAAATTAAGGTTTGAATAGGAAGTACTTCATCCTAAAGTATGACTATTCAGCACAAATTTGCATAAGCTGTGCCCAAAAACTATCAGAACCGATGACAAATAGTAATAACAAAGAAAGTGGGGACCCTGTTATTCTTTTTAAATGGTACTAATATATTCTCATTCACTCCATTATATCTGTAGAAGGCCAAAGCGGGTGGAGTTTCCTAATTATGATTATGATGACGACTTAAGTAATCTTCTAGAAAATAAATTATTAGCCATACTAGTTAGGTTTAGTTGTATTGTGTTGTATCTATTATCTTAATCATATTAAAATGTTGTTTTCTTTTGCCAATAATTCAAGCCTGATATTTCCATTTACAGATATATTTTTCCAGCACGTCCAAGAAGCCTTTAACCCTTAGATTATATAAGTGATAACGAACCGAACCTAACACTAGCAGACTTCCATCATCTAGGTATTGTACTTCTTTTGCCTGCTGTCATATTCTCTATATCTATTAAAGGCTAATGTAGTGGATCATCAGTTGAGCAAAAACCAAGTGAGTTTATAATGATATATGTACTTACATCACTACTTGCAATACAGTAAAACCTAGATTAATATTAAGGGCTTAAAGCACTCAATAGTACTCCCTCCGTTCCAAAATGGTTGTCATAGTTCGGGATTTTGAGAGTAAAACGAGTTCATTTTGACCGCGAATTTAAACATATAATCTTTAAGTTTTTTATAACGATATTTATATATTTAGAAACTACATAAAAAGTACTATAAGTCACATTAATTAATAATTCAAAATATTTAAAAGACATATGAAAATATTACGGTCAAAGTTAAACTTGTTTGACTCTCGAAATCCGAACTATGACAATTATTTTGGAACGGAGGGAGTATTAAGGTAAAAATTATTGCTAGCTAGTACTCTACCACCTAAAATAAAAGAAAATTCGTTTTCATTAAATGGCATAAGTGAAAAGATCTTTTTTGATTTTCCACAAGATGAAAATAAATACCCGGTTTAAGCCTACTAATCCGGACTTGCGCTAGGAGTCATTTGGCTATCAAGAGCAGCTATATTCTAAGGGTTCCAATATGAGACTTTTAGTTGATGATAGAGGAAGTACTCAACTTTACCAAAATCTATGATGGTGAATGAAAAGATACATGTTTTATTCTCACGGTCCTCTTATCGGTAACTTTAAAAAAAAAAAAAAAAAAAAAAAAAAAAAAAAAAGCACAAGGAGAGATTAACCAAAAAAAAAAAAAAAAACAAAGACAATAGTAGTGTGTCACACACAAACTGATGGATTTATTTATAATGAAATAGTATAACAATACCATTCATACACAAGACAACCACTATTTTTTATAAGTCTCTTTTCTTTGAATCCATTAATTATTATGAACCTAACCAAAAGCCTCCATGGAGAGCCAAGCCAAGAGTCTACAAACAATAATATCTTTTTTTTCCCCAATTGATTTTTCTAATACCAGAGTGAATATCAGTACATATTGAAGGCATCAGCAGAAGCCATAATTGGCTGATTCACATGTAACAAATTCCAAGGATTCAAGAAATCATCTTCACAATTAACCTCTGGGTCCTCAACTGTTGTTGCTGCATAATTTGTCGAGTTTAAGCAGTTTATAATCTCGTTCAGAGACCTAAGCCTGTGGCTTAACTCTGCCATTTGAGCTTCAAGAATAGAGTTCTCTGCTTCCACGTTCAAATAAGCCTGAGTTACCATGTTTATGTTTGTTAAAATTTGGTTGTTTTGATCCTTGAGTTGATTCACTTGAACCGTTAAATCATTTACATGCTTTTGCTTTCTCATTCTTGATCTTCTTGCTGATTCCTTATTTGATATCATTCTTTTGCGTTTCCTTTGGTCCATTAGTTGTTGAATATCATCCGACCCTGAAGATGTTCCACTAAGAGAAGCCATAATATAGAACGATAGAAACAATATGGTAACTTGTTACAGCTAAACTAAAAAATTAGTAAGAACGTTAGTGTAATAGTAATAACTAAATTAGAATCGAGTTATGGAGAAGGTATTTTCATGAGAACACGTAAAACCAATAGAGGAAAAAACAAGAGAATGATTGGACTAAGTGAGTTCCACGACGAAGAGTTGAATTAATTGTAAAACCAGAAAGAAGGACTTCACTAATTACTGGAGACATGAATCCAAAACATCAAGAACCAAGGCTCTATATCTATGCATCAAAAAATGAGTAAAATAAGAAAAATACAGAGTTTTATAGCAGAAGATAAAGGAATTAGGAATGAGGAAAATGATCAATGAGAGAAATATTATTAGAGCAGAGCTTCAGAATGTGTATAGAGAAAATGAAGAAGAAGAGGAAGAGGCTATTGATAGTAATGGAGGTCCATTTTATAGAGTTGTTAACGACCATTGAAGGAATAAAAAAGTAAATAATGAGACCATCAATCAAATATAAAATTACCAAAAAAACTAAAGCATATTACGTAAAGCTTTGTAGAAAGTGTGGCTTTCTATTGGTTATTTTCATTTTATTAAGGTAGGCAGGCATGGGAGAAATTTGAATATAGGACAATGTGCTTTACATACATACCACTTGGTTTTACAATTTGAATTTTTGGGAGATGTCCTTTTTAAGAAAAATATAACCATAGGATATTCCATATACACTCACCCGATTAATTATGAGTCAGGTCGAATATGGCCCCGTAAAAGGGATATACGCAAGGATATGTTAAAATTTATGGTTCAAAATATATCATAACAATTACTATGCAACTATAAAATTATTTATTAAGAGTAAAACAAGAAGTTAAAGCTAAAATTATTTTCAAATACGTAATTGTAGTATTACCTCCTAAATAGAATAACAAAAAATAATGTCTCATAAACTGTAATAGATAAAATATTCATTATCAAATATAGGGTGATCATTCGAACAAACAATGTTCATAAATATTTGTGTTTTTTTTTTCTTCATTTGGTTCCAGATAAAAGACAACAAAATCCAAATTTTGTACCCTCGAGGGAATATGTATGTGGAATAGTGGACAGCTAGCAATTTCATATGAAGGTAAAGTAGAACTAATCAAAGCCGAACATAGATCAAGTACATTAAAAACTATCATAACAATTAAGGTCACCGACAAATTAACATGTCGTACTATTATCTCAGACCCTTTAAGAATGGCGAAGAGTTGCTATGTCAAGATTCAGGTCGCACGCCTGCATCTCAAACACCCACCGACTTCTTCATTCATGATCAAGACTGGCTGAATTTACAATTGGAATATTTAGTGCTATTGGTCAGAGACTATTGGCCAAGGCACTTGCAAATACGACTAGCCATTAAAAAAAGATACCAGTTATAACTTGTCTTATCAGTTTTATATTCAAGATGGTTTGTTGCGTTGCCATTTATTTTTATTAAGATTTAGATGTCTGAATCTGAATACATATCTAAATATTAAGATGTAGTATTTAGAAACACTGAATGATTAAGACCGTTTGATTTTTCAACATCTAAATGATTATAATTTATTTAATTTTAAACATAATAAATATACGTAATAAAATATTTAAAGATTAAGTGAACATTCATACAAAAGTATTTAAATCCCGATTTACAAATAAATTCCTTTTCAATTGGTGAGATATAAGTAATAAATTTTCTTAAAAAGTACTACTGGTTACAACTTTTATATTTCTTTTCCTTGGAA
The DNA here is from genome assembly GCA_029990175.1 of Petunia secreta. Lineage (NCBI taxonomy): Eukaryota > Viridiplantae > Streptophyta > Magnoliopsida > Solanales > Solanaceae > Petunia > Petunia secreta. The sequence continues at coordinate 4,386,466 of JARKIP010000059.1, read as the reverse complement.
GTGGGTGTTGACACCCAATTTCGTCCCCAGATATAATTAATGGCTAATTATTTAAATGGGAATCAATTATTAGAATAAAATTAAAATTAGATAATTAAAATTAATTGAATTGAAATTAATTAATTAAATTTAATTAAAGTAAAATTAATTAAATTCAAAAGAGAAGGTTAAATTGCAAGGCCTATCCTAATTTCTGTCCTACCACGCAATCCCTTTAATTTCCTAGTCTATTTTCAGAGGAGGGCTAAAATTACTTTTTACACCTTCAATCTAGCTTATTTCCGCAAATAGATATATACCTACCACCCCTTACACTACACATTGCGCATATCTCTTCCCACTTTCAGAAAAACCCAGGCCCATTCCCTTTCCCCAATTCGTTAACCCGTTTTCTTCTTCCTGACCCGCGTTTGATTTCAACTTCGAATCCGTCCAAGAAATCGTACTCTCTGGTCCCCATTTCCCTCTCTCCAGTACGAGCATTGATCTTAGCCGTGGATTTTGAATGAATCGAATCCGAGCCCTCAAATTTCAAGCACTCAAATTCCTTAGAGATAAGGATGAAACGGTCGGTTCCCTGAAGGGATTAGACCATTTCACCCTTGTCTCATAAGGAGAGCAATGGGAACAAGTAAGGGGTCGTTAGGAAAATCAAAGGAATCCGAAAACCCTAGCAGCGTCTATATAAAGGTAATGTTTTCTCATTTTTTGGGGGGTTCTGGATTTCTTTACATAAACAAAACGGCAGCATTTCTATACATTTCATACTTTTCTCGCAGTTTTAAGAAAAATATATACACATAGTATTCTCAGTTTCTGTTTCGAGTCGAACGTCGCTTTCGATTTCGTGTCGTCGCTTCATTGTTTTAAGTCGTCGACATCGCTCGAATCGCTTAGTCGAGTTGTATTCTTCAGCTCGTAGCCTTTTGTTCACTGCCCTGCAGCAGGTAAAATCTTAGTTTTTTTTTCTTGTTTTTCTTATTGTTCATATCAGTTCCATTGCGTGTATGTGTGAACTTATTTTGTCCATCATCCATTAGATTTAAAATCCTTAGTTTATTATGGTAGTTTAAATGAAATCGACAAAGGATCTGCAGTATTGAATCTTGTTAAAGAATGCATAAAGATCAGTTTAAGGTTAAAGTTAGGATCTTTGTTAATAAATCTCTTGTTCTTCACTTGTTTGTTTGGAATCTGAACTGGTTTTAAAGACATAGTCCTTTTCTTCCTTCTCTTAAATCTTATTCGAGTTAGAAGTCATGTCTTTATGCTTATAAGGTTGAATCTTAAAATACTAATAGTTAAAGATTATCTATGTTTGATAAATGGATAAGTATTCAGAGCTGAATCCTTATTTAAATGGTTGGTTGTTCATCAGTTAGGGTGAGAATTGTTAGGGTCCTAAAGGGATTATTTTCAAGTTTGTTTAGCCTCCCTCTTTAGAACAGACTCAGCTCCAATTCCCTGGTATCTATTCTTACCTCCCTGTTTTTTTTATCCAAGTCCTTCAGCATCTTGTTAGAGTTAGTTTGTGTTCTATCTGGCTAGTTCTAGTTTTCTCTATAAATATCAAGTTTCAGTTCCTTTTTGGGAGAATGAAGTTGATTCTGGTTAATTAATGGAGGTAGTGTAGGCTATGAGGATGTGTTGGTGTTCTGAGGGAGTTTGTAGTTAGTTCTGGAGATGTATTAGGCTTTGAAAGAGTCTTTATGATGTTGTTGTTGTGTCCCTGGTTGCTGCAGATTGCCAGGGAGCCTAAGGGAATTTAAAAGGGAGGCTGCATTGTTCTGTATTTCTCTCTGGTAGTGCCGGCAGTAAGAAGAGGTTTCTAGAGGGGCTATAGTTGGATTAGTATAAGAGGAGTAGAAAGGCTGCAGGTTGTAGGGAGTTTGTCCTGTTGTAGTTGCTTTGGTGAATGGAGAGCTATTCAGGTCCTGTGAATAGTTAGAGAGGTTCTTAGCTTCTTAATGCAGTCTTATATAGGTTTGAGAGTGGTTACTATTGTCTAGTAGTTCGTTCAGGGGGCTAATTGAAGGTGTGTAGGGCCTGCTGTGATGTGCCTGGCTGGTCTATAGGTGTTTGTGAGATGTCTGTCATGTTTTGTGAAGGAGTTTTGGTGGAGTGGAGTTTAGTAGAGGTCTGTGGGAGGAAGCTGTTCAGTATAGTAATAGCTATAGGTTCTGGATATGGAGGTTTTGTATCTGGCAGTTAGGCCTGGGCATAGAGCTGAGCCGGCTCGGAGCTCGCTCGGCTCGGTTGCCTTTTAGCTCGGCTCGGCTCGGCTCAGTCTCATTTAAAATTTGGCTCAGCTCGGCTCGGCTCGGTTAAAGCTCGATAAAGCTCGGCTCGGTCAAAGCTCGGCTCGACACGATTAGCTTGATTAATTGTGTAATTTTATCTTTAAAATATAACTTCCATTTATTAGGCTTAATTACCAAAAAATATTAGAAGTCTATGTGTTATTTAATATTTTAATGCAATAGTTAACAATTTATAAACTATTATTTTTATCCATATCTATGATTATGATCAAAAGAAAATTTTAAATATTATTTTTTATATTATTAAGTATGGGGACACTAGAAAAAAAGTCAGCTCGGGCTCGGCTCGGGCTCGGTCAAACTCTAACAAAGCTCGGTCGAGCTCGGCTCGGCTCACTATGTATAAAGCTCGGTTCGGCTCGGGCTCGGTTAGGCTCGGCTCGGGCTCGGCTCGCTCGCTCGATGCCCAGGCCTACTGGCAGTAGTGTATAGGAAGTGGTTCTGGGGTTGGCTTGATTTTGAGGAGAAGATTAAATTCAGTCCCTACTTTGTTTCTTTATCCCAATGTCTTCCAGTTTTTCTTGAAATAAGCTTGGGCTCTTTCTTTCAGTAATATTCCTGGTCTGAAATTAATGTAGGGGTCAATTGATGGTCAGGTTGTCCTGTGAGAGGTTGTGAGATGTTTTAGTTCATGCAGCTTATTTCAAAAGAGTGAGGAAATTCTATTTATATCTTCTGTTGAAAAGTAGCCAGAAAACCAAGTAGTGAAGGTTTGCTTATTGTGCACACTTTTCTTCGATGAATATCCAAGTTCATGTAGTAGATTTTGGTCCACTATTTGTAGTTTAATATATTAGTAGTAATTGCTGATTGAATTAGTTTGTGTCCACTGTAATGCATTGTATTAGTTTGTGTCCACTTCAAGATGTACACAAACTTTTACTTATACATTGTAATACCTAATGAACTTAGCACTGTAAATTACCTGTTTTGCATATCTCCTATTTCTTCTTCAAGAATGTTAGTAGAGACTTTTACTCTCATGCATCTATAATACACCATGAACTTAGTAGCAGTTACGCAATTTTCCCTCTTGGCACTTGATTTACATGGTGGTGGTGCACCTTTTATAGAAATGCCATCTCCGATTTGTTCTTCTTATTGTGATCAAACAAATGCTTTGCATACTCTTATTTAGATTATTGGATAATCATTGTCTTGCATGTCTTTGTTTTGAAGGGAACAAGAAAATTTAGAATATAAGGAACCATTTTCCTTCAAGTTCCTTATATATTTTGCATTATTTATTCTGGAAGAAGGTTTTTTTTTTATCTCACCTAATATGATAACCTCTGCACCTTTTGTGATATTTAAGAGGGAGGAAATGTTGAATGCATATACATGTTGACTCTTTCCAATGACTGCATCCGTTTTTTATGTCATGAATTACTAAGTTACGAATCGAGTGCTAATCTTTATTTCTCATTTTTTATTTTGCATAAACACTGCTGGGGACGAGTTGGCGAAACTCGAATTGGGAAGGCTCATTGGCATTGGAGTCGCTTGGGATCGAGTTCGGGTCTCAAATTAACAAGTTGTTATCCAAGGCTCAATTATCGAGTTTGCTTTTTCCGGGTTCTACTTTCTCAACCCCTCTCTTTCCCTCGCTCCCTCAGAAAAAGCATGTTTTATAGGACTTCCCCGTAGCCCGGACTAGGAGCCCTGTAGAATAGAAATGGTATTTGAATTGTGAATAATTATTGTAAATTACTTAAATTGTTTTATATGAATGCTTTGTATCATTTCTTTGCGAATCGCCAATTAATTTATGGATGTTTAGAATCATTTGTCAATTAATGAGTGCAAAATCAAATACGACTAAAAATCGTACCCTCGTCATAATTCGCATTTGAATCGCTTCTTTATTTATTATATTAAATATTCAATTATTTATTTATTTAATCTAATTTATTTATTTAGTTAATTAATTAAATTTTAATCCTTTATTTATTTATTTATTTACTTAATCTAATTTATTTAATTTCAATTAATCATTTATTTAATCAATTAAATACTTATTCATTTATTTATTTATTTAATCAATTATTATTCATTTATTCCTTTATTTAATTAAAATTGACAAGTATTCGTTTATTTAATTAAGTAATTTATTTGTTTATTTATTTATCTATTTATTCAATCAATTAATTAATCCCTTTATTATCATCCAATTATTTTATCTAATGTATTCTATTTAATTATCTAACTTCATTTAACCTTTACTTGTTTTATTAATTAATTAATTGATTATTATTTCATTATCTATTTAATTAATCTTAAATTGGATCATTTATTTATCTAAGTATCGGCATAATTAAAATCTTATCTTATTTATATTATTCATATTACCTTATATAAAATTAGCTTTATATATTTATTATCCTTAACAAATTCGTGAAAACCGCCGGATTAACCGCATTGAGCGGATTTTTGAAAATGCTCCCGCAAGGGACCTTCTTTCGAATTTAAAAGAACCACTTACCCTAGAATCTCTGATTTTAATTTAATTTCTTAAATTGCACTCTTTAATTAACTTAGGTTCCTAATAATCCTTAAATTAGGTGGCGACTCCAAAGAAAGCCCTTTGGAGTCCCACATTGTTGAACATTATACCCGAAACCTATCTTTTCTTAAAGAAAGGGTAATTTTTGGGGTTCAACAGCGTGGCGACTCCGCTGGAGATACGCAAATGGTTCTAACCAAAACGCTTTCACGAATTTGTTTGTTTGTGTTGTTTGTGCCGATACTAGTATGCGTAGCTTATTTAATTATTGCGTTTGTATGTTGAAATTGGCATGATTATATCTAATGTTTATTTGCGAGCATGCTTAGTTAATTTAATTTAATTGATTGCTGTGTGTCACGAAAGCATGTCACTACACCCTCTTTGTGCACATATAAACTGGCATTCCGTTCATACTTCCCCCACTCCTGGGAACCTCTTGCATTCTCACTCAAATATCCGCGAGGTGTGTGCATACGCACCCGCAACTTCTTTCACTAAAGAACCCTTTGACGAGTTGGTGTACCGGCGGATTGTCGTGGGAGTTATTCGACCACGAAGCCGCCTGCCACTCACCTGTTAGCCTCAACCGTTAACCCACTCTTAGACGGAGTTTTAGGAGCATGCATGCATTTACACTTTAGTCTGGACCCCGTCCTTGGTACCGCCTCCATAGTTAGGAAACCACCCTTACGTCAGCGGGTTTTTTAAAAAACCCAACGGCAATGCATATTATGTGCTATGTGATGACGAATCCTCAGTCCTAACCATGTTTTGAGCAAAATCAGATTTGGAATTTTGTCTTCTATGTTGTCTTTTAGAATTGCTGTCGGGGGAAGTTAGGCAGATTTGGTTGGTTTGTGTTTTGGAGATGAACTGATGTAGTGAGATCTAAGAGGCGAAGCCCCTGGTGTCTTTAAAAGGATCGGTGGGGTCCCTCTCATGAATGGCTTTGCGTGTGTGCAGGCCTATGTTGATTATCCAGCTGCAACTTTATAAAATTGAAGTATGCTTGTCGCATACTAGGAGAGTGAAGCCCCTATGTCTATAAACGATCGATGGGGTCCCTCCTTGAAGACCAGTGCGGTCTTGGCTACCTAGGAAACTGAGAGGCTTGATTGAAGCCGAGGACCAGTGAGGAGCCCTATGAACAAGGTCTGTGAGCCTTGCAAAACCTAGGAAGCTGAGAGGCTTGTCTAAAGCCGAGGACCAGTGAGGTTTTTTTTTTTTTTTTTTGAAAGGCCAATTGGCGCCTTTCATGATTTGCAGTCTGGTATTGTGAAAGCAGTTGGAAGTCTCACCCTTGGATGTGATGAAATAATTGGGAGTTGTGCTTGGAGGAGCGTTGATGTTTGCAAAGGGTATAGAGGTTTGTTTCAGGTTTAGGCATTTGGGTTTAGAAATTTGACGCAGATGTTGTGGAGAGCATGAGCTGTATTAGAATTTCGAGTTGATACCAACATTGAGAAGACAGTTGGGATAGCAGAATTGCGGTGTCGAGGTGACGAGCTAATTATTATCAATTATTGTTATTATTTATCGCTTACTCTAAATCTGAATTGCTCAAAACTGGCATGAACTATTTTTTGTTACCACTTGTTTGCGCGTCTTAGGCTTACCTCTGGCGCAAAAGAGGCACCTGACAGGGTAGGACGCGTTTGCATTTTATTTACGCTCAATTACTTGTGTTTGCCACATGTCAAATTGTCTGTCTAATATGCGATTACTTGCTAAATATGTGCATCTTGCTTGAAATTTATTGGCACTGATTGCGCAGTGATTGAATTTATTCAGCGGTATGGTAAGATTAACGTTATGTTACTTCAACCTATCTTTTGTAAAAGTTAACCGCTTTTGAAGTCATTCATCTATCATTTGAATTCATGCATACCATTATTTTAAAACATCTTTTAAATGTTATTTTGTTTATTTTAAACCCAGTCGTGTCATTTTGCAGAATATTGTTTAGCGTCATATTTTAAAGTATTCGCAAGTATGTTTTCCTTTTGAAAATAATTTCAGATTTAAACAAGCGTTTCCGCGCCTGGTTTGCTTTAACAAAATGAGTGTCTTGCTCTAAATTTTGGGTCTTTTCAGTACGGTCTCAATTTATCCATTTTGGAATAAGTTGACCCGTCAGTTTCATCTTTAATAAATATTTATTAAATTCGGTATGCGTTACTAAAGGGTTAATTATTTGAACATCAAAATCAGGACCTATGGCTCGTCAAATTGCTGTGATTGACTTGACTGGAAATGATGGATCCCACCAAGACAAGGTTAACAAGCTTGAAGCAACCGTAGCAAGTTTGGAAAAGAGACTTGATAGTCTTACTGAATTGGTTGTCACGCTCATGGATGCTCGCAACCCAGTGTGTAATGTGCCAAGCCCAGGACCAAGTGCTCCTGTTGCTCCTATTTATACTGTTGCACCTCCTACAATGCAAGTAGCTCCGGCATTTGAGTGTGATGCTCAACAGTTCCCTAATTTGCATGCATTCCTGTTGGAAAAGGAATTTGGTGGCTTCTCATAAAAAACAAGTAATGAGAAAAGCAACGGGGAAGGGCTTCCCAGTGCTAAAGAGAACAATGGCGCAATGGCAGATGGGAAGGTTCTACCATCTCAAGCAGGCTTAGGTGGAGTAGAAAAGGAAAATGTGAATGTTCTTGACGTGGTTGATCCACCAATGTATGATGGGATAGGAAATCCTCATGATCATTTGAAAGCATTCACTGATTGGGTGGCAATATTTGGAAAAAGCAATGGAATCAAGTTGAGGTTATTTGTTAAGACGCTCGCGGGGCCAGCTTTAACGTGGTTTGCACTACAAGACCTTGGAAAGCGATTCACATGGGATGACTTAGCTCGTAACTTTATCAAGAAGTACGAACTCCCGAACCTGATCTTTGCAAGGGGCAATCCACTGAAAAGAAAATCTGTAGAACTTCAAGAAGAGCCGTTTGCAATAATTTCTGACAAGAGAAAGTGTGAATTGGTTGAGGCACAGTCCAAAGACAAAGGAAAAGCTGTCATGTCAAAACCTTTGCCAGTCATAGCAGGGGTACCTAGTGTCAATGCACAAGTAATTGTCAATCCAAGTTCGCAGTCAAACCGTGCCAAAAAATCTGTTTTCGCATACACACGGCTCCCAGAATCTTACACAAGATTGTTTGAAAGGCTCAAGGGATTCAATTTGGTACATCCTATAGAATCAAAGCCGTATTGGTCACATAAGCCTGACAATTTGGGAAAATTTTATGCTTACCATTCAGGGATGCAGGGGCATATTATTGAAGAATGCACTTCATTTAAGCAGAAAGTTGAAACCTTGATTAACTCTGGCCAGGTCAAAATTCTACCTACAAATGGCACCGGCGAACCTTTTGTCGCAATCTTTCCATATGCAAAGGGAGTTTCCTCGAAGAAGGGCATTTAGGCACCTATGAAGCTCCAGAAAAGCAGTAGAGTTACAGAAGCAGAAGTTAGTTTACTTGTATTATTAAGAAGTAACTATTGTAATTTTCTTTTGTTAGTTTTGTTGAAAGAAAAGAAAGAATATCAAGTTATGAATGTCTGAATCTATTTCTATGTAAGCAAACTACTGTAACCGGTTTCCCAAGGCGGGAAGCGTAGGCAACTCATATCGAGTTTCGGTTACACCAGCATTTGAAAATTCTCTTTTGTGTAAGCAGAACTACGCATGGTCTGATTCCCAAGGAGGGATACGTAGGCTCCTCCATCGGGCTCGACCCTTTAGTATTTAAATTTTAATTTTCTCAAAGATATAAACTGGGGCAAATTTTGCAAAGCAAGTAGAAGACGTGGGAGATTGCAACCGGGGCAGCTTTTGATAAGTAGTTTGAAGTTTTGAAAGTAATAACTGGGGCAATTTTTGCAAAACAAGTTGAAATGTTGAAATCATAACTGGGGCAATTTCGCAAGCAAGTTGAGATGTTGAAGTTATAACTGGGGCAAAATTGTGCAAAGGAAAATTGAAGACATTGACGTTGATTTCATAGTTATCAGAAGCGGTTTTTTCTATGAATTGGTACAGATTGTTATGCGACAAACAAGAATCGATAGTCAAGCAAAGCATTGATGTTCAAAATAAGCCGACCATTTTAGCAATTTGTGTCAAAATGGTCTAGCACGCATACTAATTTAGTAAAAACTTTCTTGTTTTCCTCAATTCGCATCCTAAAAATCAAATTTTGTTGATCATTGAGTTTCGAACTTTTAAATATTTTACTCATGTGTTGAGTCGGGATTTTAGTCCCATCCATTCAGCCTAATGGCTTATTTTACATTTGAAATTTTATGCATGCATTATCATTTTACGTATTAACTTGCTTTTGTTCAGTGTGAAGAATTCATTTGTTAAAGGTTGGCTAGCATTGAACACTGAAATGGCTGAGAATCTGCATCAAGGAGAAAACAACATGGCAAAGCAGCTTCAGGCAACCAGTTCTGGTATGGGTATCTTGCAAGCGCAGAATGATGATGTTGAAGAACATGTGGTCCAAAGGAATAGGATCGTCAACTTTGTAAACACTAGCAAACCTTTACCAAATACAAGCTTTACCTCCAATCCACCTTACTTAACAATGCCTAATTACCAAATGCCTATACATACTATATATCCACAAATCCCACAAGAATATCTTACCAATCCAAATGCTTGGCCAGCTGCAACTTTATACCAACCACCTTTTATCACTATACCTGTTATGGAGAGTCAATCAAATCAATTGATAGTGCGTTCACCAGAATTGCCTAAGAAAGAAGTTGAGACAACTTATCCTCACAATGTGGATGAACATATTTTGAGAAAGATCATAGGAAAAGAATTGCGCTCTAGGAACATTCAAAGTTTATGTTATGAAGACTTGTGCATTCATCCGAGTATTGAGCTTCCACGTGGGTACAACATACCAAAACTCAACACTTTCGATGGAAAGGGAAATCCCTACATTCATTTGAAAGATTATTGCGGCAGATTGATCGGAATTGGGAAGAATGAAGCTTTGCTAATGAGACTATTTAGTCAGAGTTTATCAGGAATGGCACTTGCATGGTATACTAAACAGGATTTTACCAAATGGCACACATGGGAAGACATGACTCGAGACTTTGTGGAACAACACAAGTTCAACATAGTAAGAGATCCTTATCTAATTGATATGCGCAAAATCAAGAAGATGCCGCATGAGTCTGTTGCAGAATTTGCTGTGAGATGGAGGCTAGAGGCTTCTAAGATGCATCCTCCATTGCCTGAAGATGAGCTGATAGCAACTTTCATTGACCTTCAAGAAGGCATATTTTACGAAAAGCTACTTTTTGCCAATTTAAAGGATTTTCCCAGTTTAATTCGGTATGCAAAAATTTTGGAAGAAAAGTTTCAAACCGGAAGGTTGATTGACTATGACACTACAATGCCAGTTTTCAATTGTTCTGATGCATCTGAAAATATTCAAGACTCTCAGCCTTCGCAAATGCAGTACAATCATGATATGCAAAATTCTAGTCGCCAGCATCGATCTTACCAGGCACCATCCGGTCATCAAAGCACAAAGAAGTTTAGACCTCGTACTTTCACTCCTCTATATGAATCATTGTCAGACATATTCGAGAGATTGAAAGCAGAAGGGTTATTGCAGGCAAAGAAGGGATGGATTCCTGAGAATCCGCCTCAAGGATTTGATTTGTCGAAGAGATGTGCATACCACTCAAATATTCAAGGCCATGATACAGAAAAATGTTCGGCACTTAAGCACAAAATCCAGAATATGATTGAAAAAGGCAAGATAAGTGTGAAGCAAGAGCAAGCAAGCAACTATGGTCATTTGGCAGCAAATGCAATTATCATCAGAGGTGATTCATCAAAATTGGCACCAAGGCATTTGAAAAGGAAGCGTGAAGCTTAGCAAGAAGATCAAATGACAACACTTTGTTTTTTGAAAATGACATTTCCTTGCCTAACTATCTTATGTTTGCCTACTCTTTTGAAGTTTTATGTAATGAACTATCTTGTACCCTTTATTGGGCTTTTAATCCCGAAATCAATGAAAATTCATTTTCCCCAAATAAGCCAAACCAAAAGCAATTATGGATGATATCCTTTTGTGCAAAAGAAGAATTTCAAGAACATCAAACTCTCGCAGCAGCAGTACATCTGAGTGCCATATAAGAAGATGCAGATTTGAAGCTGCATTAGGTGTTCAATCAAGCCGGCCACTATTTGTCCAAAACCTAACAACTTTTCTTTGGAAACAGGGGCAAAATGTGTTTGCATGTTACCGAAGAATTCAACATCAAGACAAGAGGAGCAAAGCAAACCACTAAGGCTTCATACAGTTTTAGAACTCACGACCTTTTCTTTGAGCGCAGGAATTCCACAAAAATGGAAGAATAAGGAGAACTAGCAACCATCAGTTTCTCGGAGATTATTCGGCTTGAATTGAACATCAGATTCAATATGAACTGGAGGCAGCATTCAACTCTTTGCAGCACTATCAATACAAGCAACACGACCCAGCTTTGCTTATTGGTTTTGTATTATCTTGCCTTAATTAATCCAATTTGCAACTTTGTTTTGCAGGCTGTTATCAAATTTGGGTTCGTTCACCTTATATTCGAACGTTTTGGGCTCGTTCGCCTTATAAATGAATGTTTTGGGCCCGTTCGCCTTAAAAATGAATGATCTGGGTCCATCCACCCGTTAATCAGATATGCAGATTTACTTCAAGTCACTTTGGAACACTGAATGCTTCAAGACTGGACGTCTCATTTGCTTTATCAAATGACTGGAGCACAGTTCAAGACCACATTGCAGATTGCCACTAAATAATTAAAGCATTGCGCTTTATCACGGTTTATTGTCGAAAGGCGGCATTTCTCCTTCCTATAATTCTCGCAATTGTTAAAATATCAGTTTCATTTCTATTCCTCTATGAGAAAATTCACTAAAATTCCATTGTTGTGATTTGCAGATATTGCTAAGTTTGAAGAAGCACATGCATTAATGAATTTTGTGTCTTTTGCTTTATTTTATGATTTGGGCTCGTTCATCTTATAATTGAACGTTTTGGGCTCGTTCGCCTTATAAATGAACAATTCGGGTTCATCCACCTGTAAATAGGATAGGCAGGTTTTCTTTTCAAGTTGCGCTAGGACGTTGGAGGCTTCGAAACCCGACGCCTCATTGCTTTATCAATTGAATGGAGCACATTCCGAGATGGCATTGTAGACTACCCCTTCATGATTTAAAGCATTATGCTTTGTCATGGTTTATTGCCGAAAAGGCGGCGCTTTTATTTTCTCAAAATCTTAACATTGTTATAGAATTTACCTCACGATATTGATAGACAAGTCGGCTGGAACACCGCTTTCGGAGTGTTTCGCGATGTCGGTTGTCTTGCAATATTGGCATTTATTGATAGTGTAAGACAAGTCGGCTGGAACACCGCTTTCGGAGTGTTTCGCGATGTCGGTTGTCTTGCAATCTTGGCATTTAGTGATAGTCTAAGACAAGTTGGCTGAAGCACCACTTTCGGAGTGTTTCACGATGTCGATTGTCTTGCGACATTGGCATTGTTATATTTGAAGTGCATGATTCGACTTGAGACATCATGTCTCATTAGTCAAATTATCTTATGAAAGCCTTGCATTTTACAAATTCGTTCCCACCTTACTTATTGTTTCACTTTACCGTTTCAGAATAATGATCAGCCTAGAGGTTCCCCGGGCGGAGTACCTCGTCAGTTGATTGAGAGAAGAACTTATTGAGCGTCACAACCAGCATTTACAATTTTATATTATACCTTTATTTATTTCTTATTTCAATTATTATAGTGTATTAGCAGTTGTTCGCTTATCGTTTGTTAAGTCTTTACAGAATTTTAGCGGCATCGCAGCAGTATTTGGAGCATAACGTGGAACTTTTTCTTAGCAGTGAACTGGGGCAATCGTTGATATGAGCTAGACTCGTCAACGAGGATCTGAAGAATCGCACTCGAACAACCAAATTCTATCCTAATCTTTTGTTTCAGATTAGGACGTCAGTTTGAATTCTTTCCTATTCGTGCGTCATTTTCTGTCAATCGTGCGAGTTTTCGTGTCTAAGTGTCGTTGAACTACATATGGCCTGATTCTCTTTCAACTCGAGATATGTAGGCAACTCGGAAACCGAAGTTCGGCCATGTCCATAAGCCTCGCATTTTGGTTCGTGGAATCAAAAGTCTTGTTTTTATCGGGACAAAATTGGTTTCTCGTCAACTTCTTTACCCTAAAAACCCTTTCATCCTTTTTCGGGTAAAGAGGGGCAGCTGTTGACACCCAATTTCGTCCCCAGATATAATTAATGGCTAATTATTTAAATGGGAATCAATTATTAGAATAAAATTAAAATTAAAATTAGATAATTAAAATTAATTGAATTGAAATTAATTAATTAAATTTAATTAAAGTAAAATTAATTAAATTCAAAAGAGAAGGTTAAATTGCAAGGCCTATCCTAATTTCTGTCCTACCACGCAATCCCTTTAATTTCCTAGTCTATTTTCAGAGGAGGGCTAAAATTGCTTTTTACACCTTCAATCTAGCTTATTTCCGCAAATAGATATATACCTATCACCCCTTACACTACACATTGCGCATATCTCTTCCCACTTTCAGAAAAACCCAGGCCCATTCCCTTTCCCCAATTCGTTAACCCGTTTTCTTCTTCCTGACCCGTGTTTGATTTCAACTTCGAATCCGTCCAAGAAATCGTACTCTCTGGTCCCCATTTCCCTCTCTCCAATACGAGCATTGATCTTAGCCGTGGATTTTGAATGAATCGAATCCGAGCCCTCAAATTTCAAGCACTCAAATTCCTTAGAGATAAGGATGAAACGGTCGGATCCCTGAAGGGATTAGACCATTTCACCCTTGTCTCATAAGGAGAGCAATGGGAACAAGTAAGGGGTCGTTAGGAAAATCAAAGGAATCCGAAAACTCTAGCAGCGTCTATATAAAGAATGTTTTCTCATTTTTTGGGGCGTTCTGGATTTCTTTACATAAACAAAACGGCAGCATTTCTATACATTTCATACTTTTCTCGCAGTTTTAAGAAAAAGATATACACATAGTATTCTCAGTTTCTGTTTCGAGTCGAACGTCGCTTTCGATTTCGTGTCGTCGCTTCATTTTTTTAAGTCGTCGACATCGCTCGAGTCGCTTAGTCGAGTTGTATTCTTCAGCTCGTAGCCTTTTGTTCACTGCCCTGCAGCAGGTAAAATCTTAGTTTTTTTTTTCTTGTTTTTCTTATTTTTCATATCAGTTCCATTGCGTGTATGTGTGAACTTATTTTGTCCATCATCCATTAGATTTAAAATCTTTAGTTTATTATGGTAGTTTAAATGAAATCGACAAAGGATCTGCAGTATTGAATCTTGTTAAAGAATGCATAAAGATCAGTTTTAAGGTTAAAGTTAGGGTCTTTGTAATAAATCTCTTGTTCTTCGCTTGTTTGTTTGGAATCTGAACTGGTTTTAAAGACATAGTCCTTTTCTTCCTTCTCTTAAATCTTATTCGAGTTAGAAGTCATGTCTTTATGCTTATAAGGTTGAATCTTAAAATACTAATAGTTAAAGATTATCTATGTTTGATAAATGGATAAGTATTCAGAGCTGAATCCTTATTTAAATGGTTGGTTGTTCATCAGTTAGGGTGAGAATTGTTAGGGTCCTAAAGGGATTATTTTCAAGTTTGTTTAGCCTCCCTCTTTAGAACAGACTCAGCTCCAATTCCCTGGTATCTATTCTTACCTCCCTGTTATTTTTTTATCCAAGTCCTTCAGCATCTTGTTAGAGTTAGTTTGTGTTCTATCTGGCTAGTTCTAGTTTTCTCTATAAATATCAAGTTTCAGTTCCTTTTTGGGAGAATGAAGTTGTTTCTGGTTAATTAATGGAGGTAGTGTAGGCTATGAGGATGTGTTGGTGTTCTGAGGGAGTTTGTAGTTAGTTCTGGAGATGTATTAGGCTTTGAAAGAGTCTTCATGATGTTGTTGTTGTGTCCCTGGTTGCTGCAGATTGCCAGGGAGCCTAAGGGAATTTAAAAGGGAGGCTGCATTGTTCTGTATTTCTCTCTGGTAGTGCCGGCAGTAAGAACAGGTTTCTAGAGGGGCTATAGTTGGATTAGTATAAGAGGAGTAGAAAGGCTACAGGTTGTAGGGAGTTTGTCCTGTTGTAGTTGCTTTGGTGAATGGAGAGCTATTCAGGTCCTGTGAATAGTTAGAGAGGTTCTTAGCTTCTTAATGCGGTCTTATATAGGTTTGAGAGTGGTTCCTGTTGTCTAGTAGTTCGTTCAGAGGGCTAATTGAAGGTGTGTAGGGCCTGCTGTGATGTGCCTGGCTGGTCTATAGGTGTTTGTGAGATGTCTGTCATGTTTTGTGAAGGAGTTTTGGTGGAGTGGAGCTTAGTAGAGGTCTGTGGGAGGAAGCTGTTCAGTATAGTAATAGCTATAGGTTCTGGATAAAGTAGCCAGAAAACCAAGTAGTGAAGGTTTGCTTATTGTGCACACTTTTCTTCGATGAATATCCAAGTTCATGTAGTAGATTTTGGTCCACTATTTGTAGTTTAATATATTAGTAGTAATTGCTGATTGAATTAGTTTGTGTCCACTGTAATGCATTGTATTAGTTTGTGTCCACTTCAAGATGTACACAAACTTTTACTTATACATTGTAATACCTAATGAACTTAGCACTGTAAATTACCTGTTTTGCATATCTCCTATTTCTTCTTCAAGAATGTTAGTAGAGACTTTTACTCTCATGCATCTGTAATACACCATGAACTTAGTAGCAGTTACACAATTTTCCCTCTTGGCACTTGATTTACATGGTGGTGGTGCACCTTTTATAGAAATGTCATCTCCGATTTGTTCTTCTTATTGTGATCAAACAAATGCTTTGCATACTCTTATTTAGATTATTGGATAATCATTGTCTTGCATGTCTTTGTTTTGAAGGGAACAAGAAAATTTAGAATATAAGGAACCATTTTCCTTCAAGTTCCTTATATATTTTGCATTATTTATTCTGGAAGAAGGTTTTTTTTTTTTTATCTCACCTAATATGATAACCTCTGCACCTTTTGTGATATTTAAGAGGGAGGAAATGTTGAATGCATATACATGTTGACTCTTTCCAATGACTGCATCCGTTTTTTATTTCATGAATTACTAAGTTACGAATCGAGTGCTAATCTTTATTTCTCATTTTTTATTTTGCATAAACACTGCTGGGGACGAGTTGGCGAGACTCGAATTGGGAAGGCTCATTGGCATTGGAGTCGCTTGGGATCGAGTTCGGGTCTCAAATTAACAAGTTGTTATCCAAGACTCAATTATCGAGTTTGCTTTTTCCGGGTTCTACTTTCTCAACCCCTCTCTTTCCCTCGCTCCCTCAGAAAAAGCATGTTGTATAGGACTTCCCCGTAGCCCGGACTAGGAGCCCTGTAGAATAGAAATGGTATTTGAATTGTGAATAATTATTGTAAATTACTTAAATTGTTTTATATGAATGCTTTGTATCATTTCTTTGCGAATCGCCAATTAATTTATGGATGTTTAGAATCATTTGTCAATTAATGAGTGCAAAATCAAATACGACTAAAAATCGTACCCTCGTCATAATTCGCATTTGAATCGCTTCTTTATTTATTATATTAAATATTCAATTATTTATTTATTTAATCTAATTTATTTATTTAGTTAATTAATTAAATTTTAATCCTTTATTTATTTATTTACTTAATCTAATTTATTTAATTTCAATTAATCATTTATTTAATCAATTAAATACTTATTCATTTATTTATTTATTTAATCAATTATTATTCATTTATTCCTTTATTTAATTAAAATTGACAAGTATTCGTTTATTTAATTAAGTAATTTATTTGTTTATTTATTTATCTATTTATTCAATCAATTAATTAATCCCTTTATTATCATCCAATTATTTTATCTAATGTATTCTATTTAATTATCTAACTTCATTTAACCTTTACTTGTTTTATTAATTAATTAATTGATTATTATTTCATTATCTATTTAATTAATCTTAAATTGGATCATTTATTTATCTAAGTATCGGCATAATTAAAATCTTATCTTATTTATATTATTCATATTATCCTTATATAAAATTAGCTTTATATATTTATTATCCTTAACAAATTCGTGAAAACCGCCGGATTAACCGCATTTAGCGGATTTTTGAAAATGCTCCCGCAAGGGACCTTCTTTCGAATTTAAAAGAACCACTTACCCTAGAATCTCTGATTTTAATTTAATTTCTTAAATTGCACTCTTTAATTAACTTAGGTTCCTAATAATCCTTAAATTAGGTGGCGACTCCAAAAAAAGCCCTTAGGAGTCCCACATTATTGAACATTATACCCGAAACCTATCTTTTCTTAAAGAAAGGGTAATTTTTGGGGTTCAACAGTGGGGTCGTATCAATTTTTATACTTTTCTATATTTGAATTTTTGTAAATTATATGTATTTATAATTTAAAAAAAAACAATACTTGAAAATTATGTTAATAAATTTTTAGAGTAATATCATTAAAAATAACTGAATTATTATGTTCCTAGAGAAAAAAAAAAGGACCAAACAACATAATTGATCACAATTCAAAGTAAGAAAGAAGTTGTCATCCTTGGAAGAAAGCCTTAACAACGTTAATGTTTAGTTATATTGATTTTATGCAAGTTGTGGAATTTTTTGAAGTTTGCAGATGGAGAGAGGCACCAGGCGTGAAAAGAAGTAAAGAAAGTGGGAAGTTGTTTCGAAATTTAATGTGAAATAGTTGTTCCGAATTTCAAGTCGTGTTTATTTTAAGCTCTGTATATTATACAGACTTTGCTACAGATCTGTCTAATTAAGAGGTATTAATATCTATTAAGTGTTTTTTACCTAAAAAAATAAATAAATACACTTAATGGGAGTCTCATTAAGCACAGACAAATGGGGCTGAGGAATAAGCAGTTGTCTCTTTGCATAGTTACAACTTATGGTTACATTCATGTTAAAATTGTATGAGTCAATAACTTCTCCACTCTTGATTTATTTAATATTGATCTTCCATATAACGTCGTCTAATAATTTATAGTCTGTTTAACATTGCTTCTCCAAAGTCAAAAGTACTTTTTTTTTCAACAAAAGTACTTTTTCTAGAATTTTGAGGTGTTTGGCAACCACAGAAAAGTACTTTTAGATAGAAGCAGAAGCAGTTTTTCTGCTGTTGGGGAGAATCTACAAATATCTGCTTCTTCCAAGAAGCAGAAGCAAAAGCAGTTTATTAATTTTTTCAAGACAAAAATATCCTTATTAAAAATTCATATTTACCAAATTATCCCTCATTAATTAATCATATATCTCTCAAAATAAAACTATATTTCTCTTTTTTCATTTTTTCCCTACTATATACTTTTACAAATCTTCTTCTTCTTAGGAACAATTTTTATTTCTAGGTATTTTTATCAACCATATAGATGATCTCCTATTCTTTAAATCATCTTTTAAAAGTAAGTAATTACTAGAAAATTTTAATTCTATTATAACTTCGATTTAACTATATTTTATGTTGTTCAATAGCTTAAATTTATATTCTTTTTTACTTTATGTTTTTCATTTTAACTAAATAACTTTTTTTTAAAATTAAGGTCTTTTATGATAAATATTTTTAAAAAAAAATTGTTTTTGTTAATCCAAATGTAAAATGAACTTGGATGTCCTTTTCGTAATTTAACACTCAAAAGTACTTTTCGTAAAGATTATCCAAACACAAATTATTTATCAAAAGTACTTCTCCAATGAGTTGTCCAAACACAAACCGCTTATTATCAAAAAATACTTCTTCAAAAAGTACTTATGCAAAAAGTACTTCTCAAAATAAGCAATTTTTCGCAGCAATCCCAAACAGGCTCTTAATAATGTAGCTTTTAAAATGATAGAGGTTAGTATAAGGAGTTTTTCCCTCTCGAAAATGGAATTTTTCCAGCTTAACTGTGTCACATTATTTGAAAAAGTTACTGCTATTTCTTTATATAGTTTTAAACAAGTATCACCTGAGTAACTTTTAAATTTTCTGTGACCCATGGTCTGGAAATGAACTTATTCTCTCTTTGTCTCTTGCCTTTGAATCGAATATTCCGATGAAAGCGGATTCTCTTTCCGTCCCTCGTCATCGAGAGGAAGAGTCGCTATCTTATCTATCTATCCATATACATATCAACAAATGTGGTTCCAGGGATCGGTCGATTGGCCCTCACCAGCAGCTAGAGGAGGAGAAAGGAATGATGTCCCGACCTGGGCACCTATCAGCCGACTATTCCTTTTAGGAATGTAAAGAAGAAAGGATGGTCGTAGATCACTGATGTCGAATTCAGGAAAAAGATCATATGTGAAAGAATCGTCAGATTATAGGTTCCCGGAGTAGACAGTTTTGAATGGAGAATGAATGAAATAGAATAGTCTGGGAGAATCGTATGATAGGGAAAGTGCGGATCCTCCAACTTGTCTGGGTTAGCAGGCTGGCTAAAGTGACTATGAATTTCTATCAATGTCGGGATAGACAGAGGTCTAGGATAGTACGCTGTCGGAGTGAGACCTGGGTAGAGTAAGGAAGTTAGACTGAAATGAACGACTCAATTCCTCTAGAAAAAAGGAGGGAGAAAGAAGAACCAATTCAATGAAAGAATATCTTAGAAAGAATATCTTATTTACTAGAATCGATTGCTACTAGTCCGGGTTACCTCAGAGATAGAGCCATTAGGGGAGAAAAAAAAACCTAGTTAGTGCACGAAATGTCCTGCTAACATAGGAGCACTCCTATTAAGGAATGGAAGAGCAAATTTCTTTCTTTGGGATCAAAGGGCTATTCTATTACAAAAAAAAAAAAAAAAAAAAAAAAAAAAGTTATGGACTCGGATATGATCCTTCTAATGAGAGTTCCTTGGGGATATATGAATTAGTGGACATATACAAGAACGGCCCATTTTCTTACACAAGCATTTCTGTACTCAGATCGCTAGGTATGGAGGTCTTTCCTAACCTCTTTAGTTAGATAATCAGTTATATACGGACATTCAACAAGATAACCCCGAAAGGAGGCAACCCCCTTCACTCCGACAAGAAAGGTGTCAAGTCTGAAAGCCAAGCCCTCGTACCAGAGCGCTCTCATAAGTCAAATAATGTTTTCATTCCTTCATTTATCCATATATTAAACACCCTGTCTTTGAAGCTTCTTGCGAAAAGTCGTTCGACGACACGATACCTCACCTACCCTCTGCTACACATCTCTTTCATTCGCCCTAGAACCACCCACCAAAGAGAACTCTGCCCTTTTCAACCAAGGAATGAGCAACAACACTTTGCTCCTGGGGCTCATCTACACCACATCGACTAGCGCTTAGGCTTCTCTTTATCTTCCAACGCGGCCTTTGCTTTGATTGATTCGTAAACCTTTCCCCGATCGAGGGCATTCTATCTCCTCAGACGGTGGGAAAAGGCGATTCTCTTTAGTCAAAGAGGCCTTCTCATTCTCGTGGATTTCGCCTTTTTTTATGGCTATCTCCTGCCTCTCAATTCCCACTGCAAGCTTGGGAAGTGCCTTCCTTTCTCGATCAGCCAAGCCCTTGCTTTTGAATAGGAGGAATTCGAAAAGGGAAAGAGCTTGCTAATACCTTTTAGTCACTAGACAGAGGATGCTAGGAAGATTACATAAAAAACTGCCGAGTTCGAGTTGGCAGCTCTGGAAGCGCTGATAGCTTTTCACTCCCTTTCCCTCATAGCTGAATAGTAGGTAATAAAAGCTAGTAACTGAAATAGCAAGTAATCTTAGGCCTAAAGAGTACTCTTTCTAGTTGGGGGTGGAATGTGCCTGAACTCCGTTCGTGATCCCTACCCAGGAATCATTTCACTTCACGTGCCTGTAGAGTCTTTATCTTGTTGTGATTCCTATAATAAGGAAGGGAAGGGCGGTCTTTCCATAAGGCGTGAATACAAATAAAAAAGATCTCCTGGATAAGCTTCATGACTGGTCGGTCTTCGTAATAGAAGAGAGATTTGGCGATAAGCTTGTGCTTCTTTGGAGGGATCATCATAAATGATCAACGTGTATCGTTCACAATAGAGAAAATATTTAGCCTGAGCTGCTCCTGTATAAGGAGCAAGGTATTGCTTTGTAGCAGGGGAATCTGCCCTTTCCCTTTCCCTTTCGGCTACCACAATAGTCTATTCCATCGCTCGCCCTTTCCTCTAAAGTAGTTACTACCTGGGCCACAGAAGATGCTTTTAGCCCAATAGCTAGATAAAGACATATTCTATTTTGACCTTGTTGATTGAGAATCCTATCTAAAGACAGATTCTATTTTGACCTTGTTGATTGAGAATCCTATCAGTGGCTACTGCCTTTTTAGCGGTCTGTCTGTCCCCAATAATGAATTCTCGCTGACCACGTCCTATGGGGGGTCATCGAATCAATAGCAATAAGTCCGCTTTGAAGAGGCTCATATACGGAAGGGCGCGAAATAATACCCGGAGTGGGAGATTCAATTAATCGAAATTCAGAAGCTGAAATTTCACCTCCGGTGACAATCCCCTTTATTGTGTCGAAACCGGTCTTAACCGCTCATTTGAGAGAGTAAATAGAATAGTGTCGGGGATTGAATATAGGAAGACCAATAGTGGAATTGAATCGGATTCTCGCTCAAAGCCTTTTCTCGAGGCAGTCTTTTCTCTTCTAGCGGAATTCTCCTTCACTTCCATTGAGATTACGACAGATTATACACTGCCACTGACCTGAGTCATGTAAAATATTGCAATAAAGATTTGCATACGCTCCACAATTATGGCAACGATGGGGATCGCGTTGTATCATCTGAGGCCCAGGTGACATCTCCATTCCAGTGGAAACTAATGCACCAAAGCCCAAACTTGGAATATTTGCAAGGTTTTTCTGTTTCAACACCTTGTGAGAGGAGAATAGAACATTTGGAGATTCCGTGGCAGGTGTCCAATCTTCAGTAGCATCAGAACTTTGGTGATGCAGCTCGACAGACCCATTTGAAAAATGGGGAGGTGATGATGTGGGCAGAGATGAAGCCGACGAATAGGCAACAGGCTGAGGGGTGGCTGGAGAAGTTCTAAATGGCATGCAGCAGGTTGGAGAGGCGACGAAAATATAGGAGGACCAGGTGGAGTGCTGAGATAAGGTGAAGAGATTCCAGTTCTAACTCCATTAGTCGGTGATGGTAAATTGGGGGTCTTGATGGACGGAGAAGGAATCTGGTTCGGTTGTACAATTGGTGGAGGAAATATGGGACCTGTTGATGACGGGAAAGGAGGAGGACTAAATACTGTTTCAAGGCGAGGTGACTGAGTCCCTTGCTGAGAGGGTGGAATGGTGACCTCTGTTTTAAAAAGGCAGTTTTCGGACTCGTCCCGGACTCGTCCCGGGGCGGGGTACTTGCAAAACGTCCTGAGACTCTCGAGCGTGGCTTAGACCTGTGAGGCTTACGCCTCAAGCGCCCGACGATGCGCCTAGAGCACGCCCAACGCTCGGGACTCGCCTATTAGAACCTATGCAAATGATCTTTTTAATTCCCTATTTAAAATTGTTCATCCATAATTTTCATTAAAAATGAAGTTATATTCATCTATAGAAATTTAAAAATTGAGTATAGCTCAATTAACAAGACATGATATTATATGTATTACAATTGAAAATATCATAAGTGTGAATATCATCTGTATGCTTAATCTAAAAATGCATAGCCAATATTTATAATATCATCACTTGTTATTGGTCTTCGTGCTTTATTTCTGTCACTCAAAATTGTTAGACTTCAATTATGTCGTAATTTAGAAGCAATTTTATATTTATCAATAAAGAATTAATGTTTTAAATTATAATAGTAATAAATTTTTATTGTTTATTTACTTTTTATATTAACAAAATTTTATTTTTAATTGTTTGAAAGTTAAGGCTTTGTAGTTTATTTGTATCTCATAAAAAAGGTAACATTATCCAATTTCTTACAATTGATAAAAAGGTTAGATCTTTCGTTTCTATAATATTTTTTCTTATTTTTAATTTTTTTATGTGCTTTTGATTTTTTTTTGACTCATTATGCTATTTTATTAATTTAAAATTAATTAAAAAATAAGATCCATGAGACTTACGCCCCCACGTGTCAGGGCTTACGCCTCGCCTCATTGTAAGTAAAGCGCCTCGCCTTGCGCCCCCACCTTTTAAAACATTGATGGTGACAGAGTACCCAACTGAGGATTCAGGTTGCTTTGCCATCAAATGGCATCAAACACCAGCTTTTCAAGAATTTCAAAAAAAAAAAAAAAAAAAAAACGAAAAATAAAGCCAAGAACCTAGAGGATTGAAAATTGGAATAATTATATGCCCAATATCAAATTTTATTAAAAAGTTACATTCTAACCAAGTCAGATTCGATTTTTTTTTTTTATTCGAGTTGTTCCATTTACTATAATAAAGAGAAACCGAGTGAATATATATACACGATGTACCGTTTTAGGAGGGTGGCATGATCCGTCCAAAATCTGCTTTAATTTATTTAGAAGTACTTACATGGTTACGACACAAAATTTACTTTATGACACAACGTCGGTGCTTTTTTGTCAAAGTCGGAGTAAAAGTTAGCTAATCAAGGGAGTAGAGCTCGTACTCAGATTCAAATCGCCTTTAAGAAAGAGAAAGAGAATCTTCCAATTTAGCGGGAAGATATTTACTAGTAGTAGTGGTAGTTTAATCTAGAGCAAACAACGCAGTTATCTAAACAAAATAAAATAATCTTACTTTGATAAACAACCCTTTTGAAATGAAACGACACTCATCTCATTTGATAATCTTGCTCTAAACCTTTTAATACTCTCATGTTATACTCTAAGCACCTCCTATGGACACTAAAAAGGGGTTGAATAGTGTCCTCCAATTTTTCGACGAACCCAACTCTTAATTCTAGAACTCGGTTCTTGTAACTCTGTCTCTACCAACCACACACACACAAACAGCAAACTAAAGAACACAGTATTTTTACGTGAAAAACTCCTTGCTCAAGGGAGAAAACCACGACCTACACTCTGGGATTTTGAAATCAATTCACTAACACAAAAGAACAAGTTTTTTTATTACAAACTCTGTAACCAGGGGGCTATACTCTAGACCCTAAACTCTCAACAAAGCTAAATTCTAGCTTCACAGAATAATTGCTCAAAGTTCACCTAACAATTGCTTCTAAACTAAGCATGTAGGTAAAAACAGTTTTAGCACAAAACAACGACAACTTTAATAAAGAACCTAGACAGAATATCTAAGTTCAACTCTTAATTCTTCAACAGTTGTCTTCAGCAGTTAAGTCACTTTGAAAGTTATTTGATCGCCTTGCGATTGCTCTCAACTCTCGTGGTGAATAACTGAATACGGCTGCCTCAATTATGAGTTTTTATATGGGCTTCGTAATCCTAGTAGTGTTTTACCAGGAAACCTTGTAAATATGAAAAATCAAGATTTCATGGATCCTTTCCTTGTTTAGCTCCAACTCTCGTTCATACTTCAAAGACACAGCCACGACACAACTTCTTTTTGCTGATTAGGATGCGTAATAGTTCACACACCACTACTCCTAGTTCTGCATGGATTTGCATTCCATAATCTTTTCGATCAGTCGTGCCCTTCTCTTTAAGAACCAAGTAAACTCAGTGATAGCAGCGGTTTAAAAACCAAAGACTATTGACAAAAATGGCTATTCGTGCACTTTGCCCTAAGACACGTTGTTTAGCCGGAAATTGCACAAACTGCTCAATTCAAGCTATTGGATATCGGTCTGATGATTGAATACAATTTAATTTCAAACCTTTGCTCTGAAGTTGGCCTCAACACACTGATAGTAGGTAGGCTTTAGATTGTGTTGTACAAACAGGCCAACCCATGAAGATTTTTCTAATTAGACTAATTTCTAGGGAGATTTACAAAAATACATATACATCCTATTTTATTTACATGGCTATACCCATAACTTATTTACACTCTATACCCATTGCTAATTACCTTCTTATTTTGAAGCATAAAACAAGGAACTCAAGTTCCTCTTTCTCCTCATATCTTGTATTATTTTTTTCTCCATTTTTTGTCATTCTTTTCTCCTTCTCCGTTTTCACTATTCTTCGTTTTTTTCTTTTTTCCGTTTTTTATTCTTTTTTCTTTCTCTTGTTTCTAGCACTATTCATGTCTCCCTATTTTTTATTTTTTATTTATTTTCTTTCTCCGTAATCTTATTATACTCATTTTTTTCTAATTCCAAAAAGACATACTTTGTTCATAAACACAAAAATTGAAATATTTTATTTGCTCGATAGTATCTCACACTTTTATCCAAACATAAAAGGGTATACGAAAAGAGTATATGATATACAAAAAAGGTATATTTTTAAAAAAATAATAAAAATTAAAATATTTATGTGCTCTGAAACATCTCGCACTTCGATCCGAACATAACAAGGTATACCGAAAGAGTATACAGTATATCAAAAAGGTATATTTTGTTCAAAATAACAATAATTGAAATACTCATTTGCTTGATAGCATCGCACACTTTGATCCAAACACAAAAGAGTATAAAAAAGAGAATAGAATATATCAAAAAGGTATACTTCTTTAAAAATATTAAAAATTGAAATATCTATGTCTTCTGAAACATTTTCCACTTCGATTCGAACACAAAAGGGTATACCAGAAGAGTATAAAATATACCAAAAGGATATATTTTGTTCAAAACAACAAAAATTGAAATATTTATTCGCTCAGTAGCATCGCACACTTAGATCCAAGCACAAAAGGGTATACCAGAAGAGTATACAGTATATCAAAAGGGTATACTTTGTTCAAAACAACAAAAACTAAAATATTTATTCGCGCGGTAGCATCACACACTTGGATCCAAACACAAAAGAGTAGACCAGAAGAATATACAGTATACCAAAAGAATATACTTTGTTCAAAACAACAAAAATTGAAATAATTATTTGCTCGATAGTATCGTCCACTTTGATCCAAACAATAAAAGGTTATACCAAAGAGTATACAATATAACAAAAAGGTATACTTCTTTAAACATAATAAAATTAAAATATCTATGTGTTCTGAAACATCTCGCACTTTAATCCAAACATAACAAGGTATACCAAAAGAGTATACAGTATAACCAAAAAGTATACTTTATTCAAAACAACAAAAATTAAAATATTTATTTGCTCGATAGAATTGCACACTTTGAACCAAACACAAAAGGGTATACCAAAAGAGTGTACAATATACCAAAAAGGTATATTTTTTTAAAAAATAAATAAAAATTAAAATATCTAGATGTTCTTAAACATCTTGCACTTCGATCCGAACATAACAAGGTATACTAAAAGAGTATACAGTATGCCCAAAAGGTATACTTTGTTCAAAACAACAAAAATAAAATATTTATTTGCTCGATGTATCGCACACTTTGATCCAAACAAAAAAGCATATTCCAAAAGAGTATATACCAAAAAGGTATACTTCATCAAAAAATAATAAAAATATATTACAGTTCGATCCGAACATAACAAGGTATACCAAAAGAATATACAATATACCAATAAGGTATACTTTGTTCAAAGCAACAAAAATTAAAATACTTATATGCTCGATAGCATCGTACACAATGATCCAAACACAAAAGGTATACCAAAAGAGTATACAATATACCAAAAAGATATACTTTTTAAAAAATAAATAAAAATTAAAATATCTATGTATTCTGAAGCATCTTGCACTTCGATCCGAACATAACAAGGTATACTAAAAGAATATACAGCATGCCCAAAAGGTATACTTTGTTCAAAATAACAAAAATTAAATTATTTATTTGTACGATAGCATCTCACACTTTGATTCAAACACAAAAAGGTATACTAAAATACAGTATATCAAAAAGGTAAACTTCATAAAAAAATAATTAAAATTAAAATATCTATCTATTCTAAAACATCTTGCACTTCGATCCGAATACAACAAGGTATACCAAAAGAGTATATAGTATACCAATAAGGTATACTTTGTTCAAAACTACAAACATTGAAATATTTATTTGTTCGATAACACCATACACTTTGATCCAAACACAAAAGGATATACCAAAAGAGTATACAATATATTAAAAAGGTATACTTTTTAAAAAATAATAAAATAAAAATATCTATATATTTTGAAACATCTCGCACCGAACATAACAAGGTAAATGTCTTCCAATTAAATATTAATTTTTTTTAAAAAAATAAAATTACTTAGCCACGGTTGAACACTGATTAATATAAAAATAGTAAAATATAAAAATCAAATTAGCCAAGGGTCTTACGTGGCAATTGTTAGTTGGATCTTTAAATCTTCAACATATTAGCCACGGTCACAATAGCCACGGTCAAAACGTGGCCAAATAAGTCGTTAGCCACAGTAGAGTAGCTAAATTTTGTTGATAACCTCGGTTAGTTAGCTACGGTAAAACTGTGGGTAAAAGCCGAATTTTCGTAGTGTGGGTAGTTCGTGTAAATATTTATGCTAAAATGGGTATGGGGTGAAATGAAGTTTAAAATGGGTAAAAATATATAATATTTTATAAAATTTGGGCATATAGTATAAAAAACCCTAATTTCTAATCAGCCTATTAGCCCGTCAGCTAATCCTCCACCTAAAACCTTACATGTTACTATTACTTTACTACTATTATATAAACGAGAGTTTGAGCTGCTTGAGTAGTCCACCTTCCCGACCAAAGTAGCCACCTGTAGTGTTATTCATTGAAACATAGCCATTTTTTGGACAAAACATACTAATCAGGTAGCCACATTTTGGGCTATATAATGGAGGTACGGGCCTGTAGCTTGTAAACCACATAGCCACTTTTAGGGCTGTTAATTAAAATATAACATTTTTTCAAAATAGATTAATCACAACTTCAAAATGTGCCAAAAACAAAGTCGAACATAAACTTCAGAAAATCCCTTGGAGTTTGAACTTATAGAAGTGAACTTCCAAGACAGATTCCAGAAGTTTTGACCAAAAATATTAAACTTAAGGAACATTGCCATGAAGTTTGAGAGAAATAGTTAGAGGTGCTTAATTAAGGTCGTGCAACTTAGTCGACTATATTAACAGCTTAAATTGTCTTTGTATATTCTTGATTGACTTAATGATTTAATAAAATAATCTTCTTGCCTAGTCCTTATTTTTTAGTAGTAGGAATTTAAACTCTCAAAGGGGAAAGACCGGTAATATCCTTTGCGGACTAGATTGAGTGCTAGAAAGATTGGATAAATCATTTATAATTAATATAAAAGTATAAAATAAGAAAATAAGAGCATTAGACAGAATGACAGAAAAGTAAAAGTTCAACAAAATTTTCAGTACAGACACGGGCGTGTGCTCGCACGGGCTAACTTCACTAGTTGTACTGTCTAGGAAAAACATATGTCAAATCTTAGGCGGCTATCACTTGGCCGGGTTGATAACATGTTAACTGCATCCTTTTGAAGATTAGAGAATAGGTTGCGGAGACCAAAGGAATTTATTCGCTATTATCGTTGGTTCAGAAAGATTTGGCTCTCGAGGAGAACCTTGTAAATCTCCTAAACTACTGTTTACTTGAATTTCTTCATCATTTAGAATCTGGATGAAGTTAAGCTTTTGACAATTTCTTGACGACATTGTAATAATTTCTCTTGTCATTTATAACCAATATATTGGTTTAGTCGTTATCGGAAATTCATTTATTAAACATAATAGTAAAACATAAAATTTGATAAAGGTATGACCTTGGCAAAAATTTCAATTAGTAGAGAGTGAAATTACTTCCCTTGGTAGCATAGAAACTTTAAGTGGAAGAAAGGGGTTAACTAGTACACCACCATGAAACAAATTAAAGCTTTGGTGACCTATGTTTTTTTTCCTACTTACCTTGGTGTGGATGTCTTTCTTTTGTGTCAGTCTCCACAACTAAAGTACCATAAAATGAAATTAAGCATATTCGTCAATCAAGGTGCTTGATGCTCTAATTAATTAATTTAATGCTCTCTAACTTATTAAATATGCCAACCAGAGCTAAGCTCTTCTAGTTACATTCATTTTCGTTCACCATTATGATTAACTTATATTTTTTTTAACTACTGATCGACAAAGACTTCTCGTCTTGTATCTGAACTTGAGTTCCTTCTTATGACGTTACCTAGTCAACAACTTGATGTTTCTTAACTAAAGCATATTTCCACTATAAGTAAATAAAGTCATGATTATCTGGATTACAAATAGTTCACTTTCTTTATTCGGTATATAATAATTTTTTTTCCTATTTCTATGAAAAAACTATTTGTTAGATCAAATATATAGTAGAAGACAAGAAACAAGATATAAGCATAATGCTTTACAAGTTGTTTTGACTATTAAATGCAATTTTTTTAAAAAAAAATTTAATTGAAGTAAGTGATATGCGAAGTAACACTTAACAATTATGTTGGAAGTGTGAATAAAGTTTCACATATTGTAAAAAAATTACTGTGGGTGTCAATGCATCTACTATTCATTGAAGACTTCCATTGTCTATCTTTTCTTTACTACTATTGGATTTGACTAATGAAAAGTTACAACAATAGTTGATCCTTCTGCATATGTCTATAAATGGAGACTTGCATTACATTTGTAAATACACTTCAATATAGAGCAATAAAATTACTCTCCCTCTTCTCTCATCTATTTAGTTATCATTATCTTTTATAATCCTAGTTAATTACTATAATTTCATAACACGTTATCAGCACGAAGCTCTAATTTATCTCTGTCTTCAGGTCACGGTTCGCCTTACACAGGTACAGAATACACACTAGTTTAAGTGTAAAATATACTAATATGATAAAATATTTTTTTTAACCTGTAACTATAAATTTAAACTAACTTGCATTTTTTTAACAAAGATCTGTAAAGCTTTTACATTAATTTCAAAGTATAAGTTTTGTAATAATTGTGAAAACATGGACCATAATACATGACTTCTTGTTAGATAAAATGATATGTGAACTTTTTTTTTATTAGTTGGAAATGACAGCTCGGTTAGAAAAGGGATTATAAATTCAAAGGGAAAATTTTTTCTATTGTTAGCCAGCTACCTGTTAAATACAAAATTTATGTACTCACATTTTCTTTCACACTGACTTTTGCTCAACATGCATTTCATGCATTTTTGGTATCCTTATTCATCTAATCCATTTATTTTTCTGTAATAGTTTTTACTATGTCAAATTTATCCAAGCTTGAATTTGTGGCACTGGACATCAGCGGAAATAATTATATGTCATGGGTACTTGATTCTGAAATTCATTTAGATGCAAAAGGTCTTGGAAATACTATTATAGAAGGCAAAGAATCATCTAATCAAGATAAAGCGAAAGCCATAATATTCCTTCGTCATCATCTTCATGAAGGGTTAAAAACTGAATATTTAACCGTAAAAGATCCACTAGAATTGTGGAATAACTTGAAGGAACAGTATGATCACTTGAAACTTACGGTATTACCGAAAGCTCAACATGAATGGATGCATTTACGGTTTCAAGATTTTAAAACCGTAAGTGACTATAATTCTGTTGTTTTCAGAATAACTTCTCAATTAAAATTATACGGAGAACCTATTAGTGACGATAATATATTGGAAAAGACTCTCTCCACTTTTCATGCCTCAAATATGGTGTTGCAACAACAATACCGTGAAAGGGGTTTTAAGAAGTATTCTGAACTAATAACATGCCTACTTGTGGCTGAGCAAAATAATACCATGTTGATGAAAAATCATGAATCTCATCTCACTAGATCTGCTCCATTCCCTGAAGTGAATGTAGTAGCAGCATATGATAAGTCTGAAAGAAAACTAAACAATTACCGTGGTATCGTGGCCATAGTCGTGAATGTGGACGTGGTAGGGGACAAAAATATTATCGTCACCCTGGAATAAAAATACATGAGAACAACAGGGGTTCTCAGAATTATCCTTCAAAGGCCAAATATAATATTTGTCACAGATGTGGCATGAAAGGTCATTGGGCACGTATTTGCCGTATGCATGAACATTTTGTCAAGCTTTATCAATCCACCATTAAAAGGAAACAAAATGATGTAGAGGCGAACTTGACTTTTCAGAATAATAGTGAAACCGATCTTGCGAATAACCTTGCTGGTAATGAGGCGGATGCCTATATTAATGATGATTTTGAAGGCCTTGCAAATTTGACTCATTTAGAAGCTGAAGACTTCTTTGAGGATAATAACTGAAGAATGATCATCTTACTGAGGAAGTAATTATGTTATTTTATGTTTTCACCTAGTTTAATCTTCATGTGTTTAATTTTTATAAATAGTCATGTAATGTTAATCTCTACATTCCTAGCTTAGTTTCTTATTATGTTGTTAATCTTTCGTATTTCTTATAATGTACCTTTTATTTCTTTATGAAGAATAATGGAAAATTTCCAGTCTTCAGTTGGATCCAAAATCAATAAAGATGCTATATGTCTTCTGGATAGTGCCACAACACACACAATTTTAAGAGATAAAAAATATTTCTCTTATTTGATATTGAAAGAAGCCAATGTTAATACAATATCTGGTAGTACAAAATTAATTGAAGGCTCAGGAAAAGCCAATTTATTACACCCGGAGGAACACATTTGGCTATTGATAAAGCCTTATATTGTAGTAGGTCTCAAAGAAACTTACTAAGTTTCAAAGACATTCGCCAAAATGGTTATCATATTGAGACTACAAATGATGGAAAGATTGAATATCTTTATATTACTGCAGTAAAATTGGGTAAGAAATATATATATGAAAAGTTACCCTCATTTTCCTCCGGCTTGTACTACACAAGTATTAGCATCGCTGAATCACATGCAAATGTAAACAAGAAGTTTACTAATCAAAATAATTTTAATATTTGGCATGACCTGTTGGGCCATCCCGGTTCTAATATGATGCGCAAAATAATTGAGAGTTCACATGGGCATTCATTGAAGAACCAGAAGATTCTTCAATTTAAGGAATTCTTTTGTGCTGCATATTCTCAAAGCAAATTAATTACTAGACCATCAACAACTAAAGTAGGGATTGAATCCACTGCATTTCTGGAACGTATACAAGGTGATATATGTGGGCCTATTCACCCACTATGTGGACCATTTAGATATTACATGGTTTTAATAGATGCATCAACAAGGTGGTCACATGTATGTTTATTATAAACTCACAACTTGGCATTTGCGAGATTGCTTGCTCAAATAATAAGATTAAAAACACAGTTTCCAGATTATGCAATCAAGACAATTCGTCTTGATAATGCTGGTGAGTTCACATCTCAAGCTTTTAATGACTACTATATGTCAACTGGAATAATAGTGAAATATCATGTTCATACACAAAATGGTCTAGCGGAATTATTTATCAAACGCCTCCAATTAATAGCTAGACCATTACTTATGAGAACAAAACTTCCCATTTCAGTATAGGGTCATGGCTATTTTGCATGCAGCAGCACTTGTGCGCATCAGGCCAACAAGTTATCATAAAGCCTCCCCATTGCAGTTGGCTTTTGGTCAGGAGCCAAATATTTCCCATCTTAGAATTTTTGGATGTGCAGTATATGTTCCAATTTCTCCACCACAACGCATAAAGATGGGTCCTTAAAGAAGGTTGGGAATATATATTGGCTGTGAATCTCCTTCTATCATTAAGTATCTTGAACCCATGATGGGAGATTTGTTTACTGCAAGATTTGCAGATTGCCATTTTGATGAATCAGTTTTCCCAATATTAGGGGGAGAGAAAAAATAGTTGGAAAATGAGATAGATTGGAATGCATTATCATTATCTCATTTGGATCCTCGTACAAATCAATGTGAACTAGAAGTTCAAAAGATAATCTATTTGCAAAATCTTGCAAATCAACTGCCTGATACATTCACTGACCTACCAAGGAATACTAAATCTCATATACCAACTGCAAATGCTCCAATTCGAGTTGATGTTCCGGTAGGACAATCTACTTGTTCAAATGAGTCTAAGGCACACCTGAACCGTGGTAGACCCCTCGGTTCCAAAGATAAAAATCCTCGAAAAAGAAAATGAGCAAATGAAAAAGATGGTCATGACATGGAGGTGGTTGCTCAAGAAGCATCCCAAGACATAACAATTGATAATACCTCAGAGGAGGTTCAGGTACCTGAAAATGATGAAAATCGAGAGATCTCAATAAATTATGTCTTGACACGAAAAAGGTGGAACCGAAATAATATTGTTATAAATAATGATTTTGCATATAATGTTGCTGCTGAGGTAATGCAACAAGATGAGGATCTTGAACCAAAATCTGTCGGTGAATGTAGACAAAGAAATGATTGGCCAAAATGGAAAGACGCAATTCAAGCAGAATTGTCTTCACTTGAGAAACGTGAAGTTTTTAGACCTATAGTCCGAAAACCTGAAGGTGTAAAGCCAGTTGGATATAAATGGGTTTTTGTGCGAAAACGAAATGAGAAAAATGAAGTCGCAAGATACAATGCACGACTTGTGGCACAAGGATTTTCGCAAAGACCTGGAATTGATTATATGAAGACATATTCTCCCGTGGTGGATGCAATAACCTTCAGATATCTTATAAGTTTGGCAGTGCGTGAAAAACTTGATATGATGTTGTCACAACCTATTTATATGGATCATTGGGCAACGAAATATTTATGAAAATCCCTGAAGGATTCAAAATGCCTGAAGCATTTAAAGGTTCCCGAGAAACTTGTTCAATAAAGCTTCAAAAATCTTTATACGGATTGAAACAATCGGGTCGCATGTGGTACAACCGCCTTAGCGAGTACCTACTAAAAGAATGGTATAAAAATGATCCAGTTTGTCGTTGTGTCTTTATAAAGGGGTCTGGATCTGAGTTTGTTATAATTGCTGTGTATGTTGATGACTTGAATATTATTGGAACTCCCACAGAGATTTCAAAGGCAATAGACTATTTGAAGAAAGAATTTGAAATGAAAGATTTTGGAAAGACAAATTTTTGTCTTGGTCTTCAAATTGAGCATTTAACAAATGGAATTTTTATCCATCAATCAACATACACTGAAAGATTTTAAAGCGATTTTACATGGATAAATCTCATCCATTGAGTACTCCGATGGTCGTAAGATCGCTTGACATAAATAAAGATCCATTTCGCCCCCATGAAAATGATGAAAAGATTCTTGGTGCTGAAACACCATATCTTAGTGCAATTGGGGCATTAATGTATCTGCTAATAATACCCGACAAGACATTTCTTTTTCTGTAAACTTATTATCAAGATTTAGTTCCTCCCCGACACAAAGACATTGGAATGGTATCAAACATTTATTCAGATACCTCCGAGAAACAATCGATAAGGGTTTGTTTTATTCAAGTGAATCCAACTTGCCACTAATTAGCTATGCAGATGCAGGATATTTATCAGATCCGCATAAAGGTCGATCTCAAACAGGCTAGTTATTACATGTGGAGGTACAGCTATATCATGGCGCTCAACAAAACAGACTTTAGTTGCTACTTCCTCAAATCATGCAAAAATAATAGCTATTCATGAAGCAAGTCGAGAATGTGTTTGGATGAGGTTAATTACTCAACACATTCAGGAAATGTGTGGATTTTTGAAAAAGGAGATTCCGACAATATTGTTTGAAGATAATACTGCATGAATGGAACAATTGAAAGAAGGATATATTAAAGGAGACAGAACGAAACATATCTCACCAAAGTTCTTTTCACTCATGATCTTCAAAAGAATGGTGAAATAAAAGTTCAACAAATTCGTTCAAGTGAGAACTTAGCCGATCTGTTCACAAAGTCATTACCAACTTCAACATTCGAAAAGCTTGTGTACAAGATAGGAATGCGTCGTCTCCGAAACATTAAGTGATATTTTTATCAGGGGGAGTAAAATACGCGATGTACCCTTTTTTCCTTAACCAAGATTTTGTCCCAATGGGTTTTCCTGGTAAGGTTTTTAATGAGGCAGCATACGAAACGTATTACAAATAAGTATACATTAACAAGATACACTTATTTATTGATGCATAGACATCCAAGGGGGAGTGTTGTAAAAGAATTACTGTGGGTGTCAATGCATCCACTATTCATTGAAGACTTTCATTGCCTATCTTTTCTTTACTACTATTGGATTTGACTTATGAAAAGTTATAACAATAGTTGATCCTTTTGCATATGTCTATAAATGGAGACTTGCATTACATTTGTAAATACACTTCAATATAGAGCAATAAAATTACTCTCCCTCTTCTCTCATCTATTTAGTTATCACTATCTTTTATAATCCTAGTTAATTATTATAATTTCATAACATCACAACACTAGTTTAAAAAATTTGAAAGCCTATTTATAAGGTGTAAGGATCTCTTAATGGTGTGTGGCCTTTTGAAAAAATCGTACATGTTTAACCCAAAGCGGACAATATCACACCATATTAAGATTGAGTATATATAAGGCAGGTTGAGCCGAATAATTGGTTTCAGAGCCAATGGTTTGGCGGGAAAAGTATGGCAATAGTTGAGCCGAATAATTGTTTGTCATGTAGTTTCTTCATTTTTTTCACTATTCTCAAAAGATCCAGCGAGATCTACTAGTTTTTTGTAGATTTTTTTTTTAATGTTTGTATTTGGTGTTTTTCTAGTAGGAATTTGTATATATCTGGTATTTTTGTTAAATTTTTTATGTAAAGCTGTCGAAAATGTTGTATAGGATTTGTTGTATGTGTTTAAACAATATTATACTCCCTCCATCTTATTTTATTTGGCTCTTACCTTTTGCACGTCCCTTAAGAAAATATTAATGATAAGGTCTTTTTGACTATTTTACCCACCATATTAGTCTCTCTTCAATAAATGTTATCTCTCGTTGTATTTTCAAGAACAATAATTACTAAGGGTAAAATGAGAAAAAAATAGAAAATTTTATCTT
Organism: Petunia secreta; assembly: GCA_029990175.1. NCBI lineage: Eukaryota > Viridiplantae > Streptophyta > Magnoliopsida > Solanales > Solanaceae > Petunia > Petunia secreta. The sequence continues at coordinate 4,350,484 of JARKIP010000059.1, read as the reverse complement.
GAACTCCTAACTGGACAAATATTTTGAGACGACTACTTTTAGAAAGAAGGACAAATAAATAGAGACAGAGGGAGTACATGTTCTATACAATATAGATACTTCTGTAAACGTGTATAAATTTGTATAGGTCTGTATACATGTGTATGTACAATGAATATAGTTGTATAAATTTTTAGATTTGTGCATCATTATGGATGTTCGTATAAAGTTTCAGCTTTTTGTGTATATTCTTATATTTCTCTACTTGTCTACGCATTTATCTATGTATATTCATGTATAATAAATTTTTTTAAACTTATCCAAAGCAATGATATAGAGAAAACCGGCTAAAAAAAACTCTGATAATACAAAAATAATAACTACAGTGAAAAAATAAAACATTCCCGTGTAATTTCGACAATTTTTAATTTTTTCGATCAAAAGGAGGGGGGAAGTGGCAGCTAGAGTTTTTTATTTTGATGAAGTGCCAAAATTTAAAAAATAAGGGCTGTACGATACCATGTAAGAGAAAAATATGGACCTTCATTTGTAATCTCTTTATTTGAAGTGCTAGTTTTGAAAAAATAAAATCCCCCGTTATGAAATTATCCCAATTTGTCCAATTCTTGTATGGCCCAAATTTAGATTATTGGTTGAGAAAATGTGAATTTTGAGTCAGCTATCCACTTTTGAGAACATTAAACGTGGAACAACAAGCATTTTTAGTTAAAGAATAATAAGCACAGCTAAAATATGCAGACTGAATTTGATAACTAGCTGCTTGAACTACAGAAAAGATACTTGAGTATGAACTTAAAAATCCAAAAAGTTACACTCTATGATTTTTTCATCTGGAGTTCAAATTTCATGAAAAGTCCTTGCATTTTAGTTTAAAAAATCTTGAATTTCAAGAAAAAATAATTAAGTTTTAAAGTGAACTCCATGACTTTTGGTAAACTTAAGGATTTTTTTTTTTTTGATTTCATACTCCATGTTTAAGTTTTTTTCCTTCAACTCCATGTTTGTATTTTCTAACTTGAGGTTTTATTCCTTCAACTCCGCAATCTTTTCTTCAACTCCAGAGCTTTTTCCCTTCAACTCTATTACACTCATGTAAATTTCCCTGCTAATCATTTTCCTGAAATTTATAAATTACCATTGTGGAGCTACTTGAAAAAGTTTTATGAAAAAACCATAGTGAGTTTGTCTAATGTGGTGTTATCTATTTATTTAATGGTTGAAGATTGTTCATATTGATGTTATAAGGTTACTTTTCAAAAATTAAGAACCAATTGTAGTTAATTTCGATCAAATTTTTACATTTTTTCTACCATTTTCTTAGCTGAGAAGAGGAAGAACTCTATAGTGGCTATTCTTTAGATACTTTGCAAACACTGGCTACTCCTTGTTTAGCGCCCTAAAAGTGGCGTTCGGCCAAAATGTCGCTGAGAAAACTTGTATTTTCCTTGAAATAAGTCTGGTCATTTGTCAACATAAGGGTAACAAGATCCCCTTTCCGATGTAACATATCAATGGAGAAAAAAACCAGATGCTAACAGCATAATAGGAGAATTCATTAGAGGCATTATTAATCTTTACATTTCTTGATCATCTTAACTACTAATACATGGCCCTGTAACTTTCAAAGTAAGCATGTGTTCAAAATCAGCTTGCTTTAGTAAATGTTAATGAGTATCTAAGTAGAGTCACACTAATATTTGTTTAAAGGATTTAACTTATATACATTGTCAGTGTAAAGAATTTTCACTTTGCCAGCGTATCGAAGTAGAACTTGCTTACTTTCATGTTACTAATCCTAACTTTCTTTAGTCAGTTATCTGTAGTGACCTAATAGTGAATATTCATTCAAACCGATATGATCTATGCTATGGCGATAGCTCAACAGCTGCCTATCCCATCAGTGTTATGGAGAACTCTCTGAAGCTAGAGATGATGATAGACGATTGCATAGTACCAATAAAAGGACAGTGGCAGGATTACTGTATCATTCAAGCTAACTACACACAAGCTGGACATAATATCGGAAGCTTTTCCCATAAGTATGTACAACTTACAAGAAGTCTAGTTGAAGGATCCAGATCACTAGGATGAATAGGCTACCCTGATTGCGTCCTCAGCTCAATACATACCAAAAAGTATTTCACATGAGTAATAATGTAAAAGTAATGTGATGAAATGAAGTTTCCAATCATAAACTTGAGTGATCCTCAATTGATCACCTCTCTACTCCAATTTCCAAATGTCTCCAAGTGACCACAGTAACTTAACTGTGTATGTTTCTCATAATACAGAATAAAAAATGCTTTGCTTACCTTTCTCTGCTTCGTTCTCCAAAGGGAGGTAAAATAGTCTACATATACTGAAACTGGTAATTTGTATTGGCATAAGCGGCTTCAGGATGGTAATGAAGAATTTCTCTCAGCATCATCTCCCGAATCAGTGGTTCTCCCATATTCTCATCGATATCCAGATTAAGAGGGAATTGAGCTAGCGGATTGCATGTTGGATCATACAGACTTGACAGGTAAGGGTGATAGAGAGCTTCCGTAACTGTTATTCTCTTAGAGGGGTCAAAAATGAGCATTCGCTGCAATAAGTCTATTGCTAAAGGATCAGCCTGAGGGAAGAGAGAAGAAAAGTGAGTTCCTCGAGAAAAAGGAAGTGATCTGATGAATCTTATAGCCCTTGGATTATCAATGAAATGAAGATCAGCTTCAGGCTGGCTACCAAGAATATTGAGAATAAGTTTAAGCTGATTGAGGCAGTCGGTTCCTGGGAAGAGAGGCTTCCGGCCAAGGATTTCTGCAAAGATGCATCCAACAGACCAGACATCAATTGATGTTCCATAATTGTCACAGCAAAGAAGAAGCTCTGGTGCACGATACCAACGAGTGACAACATATTCAGTCATAAACTGCCCATTGTCTCTGCTAGTCCTAGCCAGTCCAAAGTCACAAATCTTTAACTCACAGTCAGCATTCACGAGGAGATTTCCAGGTTTCAAGTCCCGGTGGAGAATGTTAGCTGAATGGAGATATTTCAAGCCACGAAGGAGCTATACAATCACAGGAAAAGTGGTCGTTAGCTAGAATGCATTAAAACAATGGATAATAAGATCAAGAAAAGTGAAGTAATAACATCAAGCTTGTTTAATGTGGCATCAAACTTCTGATACACTGATGACTAAACTGGCAAGATAATAGTACTGTCACTACTGACTATGGTAATTTTTCCAGTCATTCAATATGCAGATAAGCTGTGGAGACAAGACTGAACTTTATGTACCTCAGATTAAGAATAAAAGTTTTTAAACTATCCAATAATTTAACATCTTCCTTCGGTGGAAACTGGCAGACCTTCATCCTATAGCCACGATGCACGATCAAGATTAAGTGAACTTCAAAAGAACACATCCAAGACAAGATCTAGCTTTAAATCAGGGTTCATTTAGCTGAAGGTTTCTTTCCAGATGCCATATTTTCGACATTACATGTCTTCCTGGATTTTCTTAACCTTGTGCTGAAAGATTAGGACTCAGTCGGAGAACTTTCCAGTTTCTATTAGTTGTCTCATAACTTCCTCAAAATTCTGTAGGACAAAATCTTACCACAAATGCAAAAGGAAAAATATGAATTTGTTACTAATGTTTAGCACTCTTGAGTTTTCTTCAGTATGATGATTATGTACTACTATTAGAAACAGAACTTTCACTCATTCTGATAGAACACAGCATAAATCATTCATGTATACTCCATTAATATACGGACCAAATGAGAAGATAAATATTTGTTCCGAAGGAATGTTTCAATAGTGACACCATTTAATTTATAGCTTGTGTAAAATAAATGCAGAATCAATAGGAACTACATTAACTCTTCAGCCAGCAACCTTCGTAAGTACCACTTGGTTATGTCCATTATCAGTTAAAAAGGGCAAGCTTATTGCACTATATGTTTCATGAAGAGAAAGACATCAGATAGAGGAGAAGTCCAAAGTAAAAATTCAAATGTATGCAAGCACTTGTAAAAAAAATGTATACTCCTAGTTACTCGTAAGTTGACAAACAAAAGGTATCCAAAAAGGTAATTGTCAACAAAAAATGGAAACTTTTTTGCTTTAGAGGGTTGCTTTCTTTAATTTCCTTTCTTTTCCCTTCATTTCCCCCTCTAGAGATCAGTGTTATCAGATAAAACAGAGAAGCCTGGATGCAACCAACAAATAAACATCAAAAGATAAAATACAATGAAGTGCTTAGAACCTTACTATTAAGGCAGAACTAAAAATGTATATCGATATTAATGCAGAGTAAAATCAATAATGACAACAAACAGAAACAAGTTCACAAGCTAGCAAGTACCTGGAAAAGAAAGTACTTGCTATGGTCATTGGATAAAGGCTGCGGCGACTTAATGATATGATTAAGATCCGTATCCATCAACTCATAAACCAAATAAAGATCCTTGAAACTACTTCTATGAATAGGCATCATCACATCCTTCAAAGCAATAACATTCTCATGCCTTATATGCCTCAATAGCTTCAATTCTCTAAGAGTTCTCAACGCATCAATTCTATTCGAAAACACGTTATTGATCTTCTTGATAGCAACTCTTTCATTCGTCTCCCTATTCACTGATGAACAAACCACACCATAAGCTCCTCTTCCAATAGGTTTAATTGGAATATATTTTGTATCGACTTCAAATATAGTTTGCCACATTGTGTAATAGTGCTTCCCTCTAGGCCTAATTCCATTTGGAGGTTCCACTTGAGTTGCCATTTCTCTGTTATTTTGCATAGTCAAAACAATACAAAAAACAAAACAAGATTCAATCTTTCAATATATAACAACCATAAAAGTCGATAATCCTAAAACCAACTATATATAACACTACATATCAAATTGAATAAAGCAACATGTTTTGCACTCATAGCTCAGAAAGCAAAGAATATTAACCAAAAAAATAGAGGGAACAAAGATAGTAGTAAGAATATATACTTTGTTTTCTGGCAATTCGATCTTGTTCTGATCTGCAGTTCCTTTTGCTGAGCTTATTAAATTCACAAAAATTTTCCCTTTTCCCTTTTCTTTACCTTCAATCTTGCACAAATTTCAGAACAACTTTATTTGTTTCAACTTTAACAGTGTAAAAGCATCATCATCTGCATTCCCAATGAAGTAAACCGAAAGTATCATAAATTCCTCAATATTTTTTCCAAGAAATGGCTAAATGCTCAAAAAGTTGTAGAAGGATCAAAGTTGGGATCAAAGTTGTGAATTATAGAAGGATCAAAGTTGCTTTGAATTATTTCAGGAGCCAAACATACCCTATAAAGCAATTAAAAATTTAGCAAGATTTTAGGAAATGAACATAGGATGTCACATTTGTATAATTGATTAGTTTGGTTTGCTTGAAGTGAAAGCGATATTAAAATAGAGTTACATTTAGAAATAAAGAAAGGAGAATATGTATGGGGTATTAGAGTAGGAGGATTATGTCAAGAACACGACAGCTACCGTATCTGTACAAACTTAGTTCAGGTTCATGCACAATCTTAACAAGTACTGTACAATAAAACAACTCTAAATTTATTGTCAGTAAATCTATGTTACTGTCATCTAATTTTCAGAGCCTTCATTACTAACATCATTGAAATGACTGACATAATTTTATGTCTTTGCTTCTTTTACAATTTCTAAGAATTTACTATCAGTAACATATTCTACACATGTTTGATCATTTATAAGAATTTAATTACATTAAACTATTCGAATTTTTAATTTTAAATTAATTTTTAATTGAAACAATTTATCATTGATAGTTGAAAATATTTTCTTAGTGTTTTTGGTATTAAGTGAAAATAATTTTGAATATGTATAATATAAAGATTAATAAGAGTATTAGCAAACTGTAAGACTTATTTTAAAGAAGTTTTGAGTAAGTATTATGAAATTAATTAATAATTAAAAATATTTGAAAGGTAAATGATATCGATCATAAGTGAGAAAAGTGTTTCTCTTTTTGAATGTAGAGTGTTATCTTTTCTAGTACTCCTCCGGTCCCAATTTATGTGGTCATTTTTTGTTTTTTGAGATTCAAACTGCATGAATTTTGACAAACATTTCAAGCTGTATTTTTCACCAAAATGATATGAGAAAAATTGCAACTTAAAATATGTTTCAAGTAGTTTTCAAATATATAAATTTCAATATTAAAATATTGAATTAATTAAATCCAATTGAGCTTCAAAGTTTAGTCAAATTGACACTCGAAAAGCAAAAAGTGTCACATAAATTGAAACGGATGGAATAATAACTAATAAAATACTGTACTTGACTTTTTCATATAAGACATTTCTAGAAACAATTTTCATCACACCAAAAGCACATCAAATTTAATTTATATTCAATCGAATACAATATACAAAACAAGATGAATGTTGGCTCGGATCAAATCAGTTGGGTGAGATTTTTAAGCCGTTAAGGAACATTTAACCTTTGGGGAATCCAATGTCTATCCATTAGGTTGTTATTATCAAACAAACTTTCGAAGAATTGTAGGATATGCTTTTAGGAAGATGCCAACTTATAATTGAGTAACGATTGCTTTGTGAAAAATCAAAAAGGGTCATAGATGTTTGAATAAAAAGTGGAGAGACATTCCATAATGGGAGGGTGTGCTTTCTACTTGCAGCCGGTAATGTGGCCAGGTTTCTTTACATGAACAAACGTCCAATTTGCTTTTAAACTATACGAATCGCTTAGCCATTAAAGACTACAGTAATCATTTTTAGGCTAATTTTTAAGATAGGGTTTTTCAAAACCTAAAGTTCATATTAATTTTTGTATATATTTTTTACACCCACAAAATTTTAATTTTAATTTTTTTTTTTTGTAAAATACGTGTTCTAACACAATTTAAACTTTTAAAAGTTACTTTTTAACTCGGCTTCGAATCTATATTTAATGCTTATAAAGTTGTCCAAATTTTTCTCGAAATTGCGAAGAAGTGGGTCACTATTTAGTCTACATCAACACTATTTTTCTCAACACTTAGAACTTAAAACGACCAGCTAGCTATGTTCCAAACTCAACTTACCAACCCTCAATCAATCTAAAAGGAAATAAAAAATGATAAATTGAACACCAAGTTTGAATTCTCACTCCTGTTGAAGCTCCATGGATGCAACTCCATCACCTATCTTTTTTTTATATTTGTCGTGGATGTGATATGGTGATGAGTAACAGTGATTTTTATATGGCACTTTTGGGGTGGATATAATAAATTGTTGAGGTCGTGATCGATTTAGAGGATGTGGTGTAACCGAGAAAATGATTTCTAGACTTGTTCTTCCAAGTTTGTCGATAAAGGCAAGTCTACTCATTTTTGTAACATCAATGGTAGATGGTATTGATTTTTAATACCGATGAGATATTGGTACAGTAACGGTATATATATATTTTTACCACTACCATACGATAACCGATAATTTTTTTTTAAAATAATTTCTATATATTAACGAGTGTATAACATGAGAGGGGTCAATATGTACATATTAGAAGTTAAGTGAAGTTATTGTGTATTAAGTTGGTTGCTAACAGAATTAGTTAGTTAGTTAATAGCTATAGTTAGTAGTATAAATAGTCAGATAGGTAGTTGCTAGTTCATTCAATGAATTCAGATATTATTCAATGTTCTCTCTTCCTTCTTCTTCTTTGATGTTGAGCTCAGCTGTGTCAGTGGCCTAAATTCAACATGGTATCAGAGCCTCCGATGACCGGCGACGCTTGAATCATCCACTACGAAGAAAAGGAACGGTAAAGTTAGTACAATCTATACCGATTTCATCGAATTTCAGTGATCGGTACAATTCTAGGGTTTCATCTGCAATTCTGTACAATTTCTCTACATTTCCAGAATTTAAGGCTCTAATTGTTGTTAATTCATCCTAATCCTTGTAAGTCAAGCATAGGAAATTGAATTCACCGGTGTATTTCTGAGAAAACTCTACAAATATCTAAGCTGAAGTTTTAATGGCAGAAGTTGTGAATGATAATCCTGTAAACATGAATGTTACCACTGATATTGAACTATCCCATACACATCCGCTGTATCTTCAAGCCTCAGATACTCCTAGTACTGTGTTAACCCCTATTCAACTAACTGGAGAAGAGAACTACTCCTTGTGGAGTAGATCGATGAGAATTTCTCTGTTAGAAAAGGATAAATTAGGCTTAGTTGATGGAACCTATCCAAAAACAGCCTTTCCAGTTAATCTAGGCCACCAGTGGGAGAAATGCAATGCTATAGTCTTAGCATGGATTATGAACACAGTGTCAAAAGAACTGGTTAGTGGAGTAGCCTTTGCAACTAATGCCCAATCAGTCTGGGAGGACCTGAAGGAGAGATTTGACAAAGTAAGCTGTGCCAGAGTTTATCAGATTCACAAGCAAATCTGCAATATTTCTCAGGGTACAAGCTAAGTGTTGTTGCTCCCAAACGCACACGCAAGTATACGTGGTCGACAAGTAATAAAGTGATAAGTTGAGTATCGTTCCCACGAGGACTATTCAGACTGAATTCTAGCAAACAATTTCCTAAAACTATTCAGGGATCTTTTTCCAATGGTTGAGATTTTACTAACTAAATTAACTAAAACAAGTAATTGAGATCAAGTAACAGAGCAAATTCTAAGTTGTTATCAATAAAAGATGACGGTCCCGGGTCAGAGTTACGAATAATCCAGTTGAGTTTTCCAGTTGATTCTACTTCTTGATTTCCTAGATTGCTAACTACAGGTTAAATGTACCCATGAAAACCTTTCGATTATTCACGGTCTATGCAGGCTACTCCAATCCCTATATGTCTATGGGTTGAATCACGTGCACGCATTAACGAATTCTGTAATGAGTTAAATTAGGCGAGCAAGTATATGTCTATCCTACTCACAAATTGGTTCCCTGATGCCCGGATTCACAAACTAGTCCTATTCTTTCTTATTGCGTAATTAAATTCCCTCTTTCGAGTTCAATCTAAAAACCATAGATAATGTTCAATTATCAGGCCTCAATAATCAAACAATTATGATCAAGAAAGAATAAACAATCCATAATGGTAAATCAATATATAAAAATCAACTTTCAAACATCAACCTTCATGTATTTACTCTAACCCTAGAACAAACAAACTATAGAATTAAAGAGAAGAATAAGAGAAAGAGAGAAAGAACTTGTTTAGAAGACATCTAGGGCTCCTCCCCTCTCCTCCAAAACTTGCTCCAAAGTCTGAACTCCCATCAAAAACTAAGTAAAAGAGTATTTATAGGGTTTACAAACACCTAGTAATAAGTTACACCTAATCCTAGACGAAATAGGAAGTAAAAACCGCTCCAGGGGCGCTATAACGGGCGCCCCGCGCCTCGTAACGCGCTACAACAATCAGAACCCATCGAACTTGGCACGTTTTTGGGCCGCGCCGCGTGGGAAACCGCGCCAGAAGCTGGGCGCTCTGGGCGGCGCGGCGCGGCGCGCCTCCTGTAGCGCAAGGCTATTTTTCTGTTTCGTTTCTCCTTTTCTCGTTTCGTGTTGTGCCTTCGTGTGTTCGATCCAATCCTCAATCAAAATCCAATCTTTTCTTGCTCAATCATGCTCTTAAAAGCTCCAATTGCACTGCATAACAACCTACATACACACGACATAAAATTAGTGCAAAACCACATTCATAAACCATAAAACGAGCGAATAAAGTATTCAAACGTAAGGAAATATTAAGGAAATATAGGCATAAAATGCCAAACATCACCACCCCACACTTGAACCTTTGCTCGCCCTCGAGCAAGTCACATCTCACTTCCCCAACCTAGGTAAAACAGGTCTGCCTATGACTATGGTCGATACCGACCATTGAACCAATGCACACATGACTACTATGGATCCACAACATGCCAACAAATTATCAAAATCAAAAATATAGAAACAACCACCACAAAATAGCTCAAATGCACAAACTCAACTTAATGCAACCATGCTCCCACAAAATCACATCTATCTACTCAACCAAGAACCATCAACTTCACCTATTTCATGCAAACCACGTGCCCTCACCAATATGAAGCAAAAGAGTGCCCCCCAAAGATCACATACAAAAACAATATCATGAATAGAATGGGGGCAATACAAATAAATTCACTCACTCTCATGAAAGTCTCACATGTCACCCACAACGTACCATAGGCTTGCCCGTAGTGTAGGACTCCACTAATGTAAGCTCACTCCAATCGGGATTAACTAGGACTTTAGAAAGGTCGTAATGTAGGCTAGGGGGTGGGTAAGCTACATATGGTAATAGTGACTACCTCCCTAAGCACTTTAATACATCACATTCAAATTAATCATCAATCTCATCAAGCCACCCAAATCAACAACTTCTACACATACACCTTCACACAAGTAGCATTTTTCTATTAAGCACACACTAGCAAGGAATGGATATTCTTTTCTCTTTTTATTTATTTTTCCACAATTTTTTCTTTTTCTTTTCTTTTCAACTTTGCTATTTTTTTCAATTTTCAATTTCATCCAACCTTGCCAATGCTTTTCCCCAGCAACGGCGCCAAAAACTTGTTGCTCCCAAACGCACACGCAAGTATATGCGGTCGACAAGTAATAAAGTGATAAAATCGAGTATCGTTCCCACGAGGACTATGCAGACTAGTGCTTAATAAACAATTCCTAAACAAACTATCCAGGAGTCTTTTTCTTTGGCTATAAGAGTTTTTATAACTAAAGTGCAGTAAGTAAAGTGCTAAAGGTGTGGTCAAGCAATGGTTCAATACTTTGGTTGTTAACAATATTAAGAGGACGGTCCAGGGTCAGAGTTACGAACAATCCAGTTGATGTATCCAATTGATTCCACTTCTTAAATCCCGGGTTACTAACTGACAGAGTAAATGTAATTATGAAAACCTTTCAGTTCTTCACAATCTATGCAAGCTACTTCAATCCCTATATGTCTATGGGTTAAATCACATGCACGCATTAACGATCCTGTAATGAGTTAAACTAGGCAAGCAAGTATATGTCTATCCTACCCGCGAATTTGTTCCCCGATGCCCGGGTTCACAAACTAGTTCTATTCTTTCTTATTACGTAATTAGATTCTCTCTTTCGAGTTCAATCCAAAAACCATACATAATGCATAATTATCGAGCTCTAACAATTATACAAGTGAAATCAAGAAAGAATAAGTAACCCGTTATGTGATTCAATCAATGGGAATCAATCTTCAACAATCAACTTTCATGTAATACTCTAACCCTAGAACGTAAAGTTTAGCCACACATATTCATAATCACAAGGCAATAATTTGGTGTAATAATGAAGTAAATGATGTAATAGATGAAAGATTAGGAATAAACCCTTGTTCAATGAGTATGTAGCTCTCAATTTTGCTCCAAAGTATCAACCCCCTTTCAAAAACTAAGTAAAAGACTATTTATAATGTTTACAAACCCTTAGTAATAAGTTAGACCCAATGCTAGAAGGAATAGGGAGTAAAAACGCGCACAAAGGGCGCTATAACGGGCGCCCCGCGCCTCGGAAAGCGCCCAAACAAGCAGACTCCGTCACAATCTGCACGCCTTGGCCCTGCGGTGCATGGGAAACCGTGCCTAGCCACTGCGCGCTATAAGGGGCGCGGCGCATGGGCTAGGGCGCCAGGCCAAACCTGCACTTCCTTGGTCCGAAACTCGCCTCGTGTCGTGCCTTTGTGTTCTCAATCCAATCTTCAATCAACATCCAATCAATTCTTGCTCAATCAAGCTCCTAAAAGCTCCAAATGTACTGCGTAACAACCTACACACGCACGACATAAAATCAGTGTAAAACCATATTCACAAGCTACAAAATGAGCAAATAACTAGCTCAAACATGCGGTAATATTAAGGAAACCTTGGCATAAAATTCCAAACATCAAGTGTCAACATGCTTTTCTAGGCTGAAACTGCTGTGGGATGAATTTGCCTGTATTATACCGTCTGACTGTGATTGTGAGAAGTCTAGAACTTTTCTAAGTGTATTTCAGCAACTGAAGCTGATACAGTTCCTAATGGGGTTGAATGACTCATATGAGCAAGTGAGAGGTCAAATTCTCATCATGACACCTATCCCTACTGTTAACCAAGCTTATGCACTGGTTATGCAAGTGGAGAATCAAAGAGGGATGTCCAATGTTCTAATGCAATCTGAAACTGCTGACATTGCTGCACTGTCCACATATAGGAGGAGCAATAACAACAACAATAACAGATCTAGAAGAAATTTGTTCTGTGACTTCTGTAAAATAAAAGGTCACACCAAGGAGAATTGCTGGAAAGAGAAGAAGTACAATGACTATAAAGAATCACAAGACTCAAGGGGAAAGAGACAGGTCAACTACTCTGGTTCCAACACTTATCATCCAAACTCCTATCATGCCAACAATGTTGTTGTGGGCCCTTATAATACGCACCAAGATATTCAGGGTCAACAAGTGAACCACAGTCAGAGTCAGATTCGTGGAATCAACTCTTAGACTTCTCAGGGATATGATTACTACCCTAACACTCAAATGCAGGATCAGTCTTATTCTAGAAGTGCTCAAGGAACCAGTATTGCTCAGGGGCCTGGTAATTTCTTCACTAAGGACCAGTATAATCAGATCTTGAGGCTGCTAAATAAAGAAAGTGAGCAGAGCAACTCTGATGCTTGTGCAAATGCAGAAGGTACCATATCTGCATTTATGGCTAACTCTAGTCACAATGATTGGATAATTGATACAGGATCAACTAGTCACATAACTCCAGACTCTAGCTCACTATTACATCTCACCAAGCTAGAATCCTCAAGCAAGAAGAGAGTTCCTCTGCCTAATGTCACCACCACTTCAGTCACACACACTGGCTCATGTCTGGTTAATGGACATGAAGTACTGAATGATGTTCTTATGATACCTGAATTTAGATACAACTTATTGTCAGCTTCAAAACTCACTAAAAGTCTGCACTACTCAGTCACCTTCTTTCCTGATTTCTGTATATTTCAGGACCTCTACAGTGGGTAGGTGAAGGGGATTGGTAAAGAATGCAATGACCTCTATCTCCTGCCTGTTACATCTCACAGTAGAGGACTAGCTATCAACAAAGTGACATCACTTGCTTTCAAGGCTGCAGATTCTCCTGTACAAGTTGAACTCTGGCACAAAAGACTAGGTCATGTGTCCTTTAGTACTCTTTCTTCTATTCTATCTGTTTCTTCCAACCTGTGTAAACAGAAATCTCAGCATTGTTCTATCTGTCCATTAGCAAAACAAACTAGGCTACCATTTCCTATCAGTAATTCTAGAGCTGTCACACCCTTCCAGTTGCTTCACATTGATGTCTGGGGTCCTTACAGGGTACCCATTAGTGATGGTGCTATGGACATTTTTAATAAGACTGAAAAGTGATACAATTGTTATTCTAAAGGATTTCTTTACCTTGGTCCAAAACCAGTTTCAGATGAATGTTAAAATTATCAGAACAGATAATGGGACTGAATTTGTTAATAGTGAGTGTGGGGCATTGTTCAGAAAGTTGGGCATCATTCATCAGAAGACCTGTGTTTACACACCTCAGCAAAATGGCATAGCTGAGAAAAAACATAGGAACATACTTGAAATGGCTAGAGCTATTAGGTTTCAGGGGAGTATTCCCCTAAAGTATTGGGGTTACTGCATAATGGGAGCAGTGTGTGTCATCAACAGACTGCCATCTCCACTACTGAAAGGCAGATCACCTTATGAGGTGTTTCACAAGCAGAAGCCATCTCTCACTCACTTGAGGGTCATGGGGTGTCTGTGTTATGCTAAGGTACTTCCATGCAGTGACAATTTTGCTCCTAGAAGCACCCCATCTGTTCACATGGGATATGCACAGACTCAAAAGGGCTATATCTTATACAACCTTCAGACTCACACCTTCTTTACCAGCAGGGATGTTGAGTTTCAAGAATCAATCTTTCCATTCAAAATGATATCAACCTCTGGAGCTTATCATTCATCACCTCTCCCAGAGGAAACTTATTATCAGGATCACCACTCACTCCCAGTATACTCCCCAACTCCTGACCTGTCACATGAAGGGGGAGCTGACTTTAATTTTGAGGGTTGCAATGAAGAGGCCCATTGTGATGACTCTACAGACTTATTCCCCTCACATAATCATCAGGATTCCTTACCCTCTAATGAGACACCTTCCTAATCATCTCCAGATCCTACACCTCACTCATCCTCTTTGCCTCATACAAGGAAGTTTGTCAGAATCTCCAAGGCTCCTGTTTGGTTAAAGGACTATGTCACCACAGTTACAACTACAGATCTACTACCTTTGTATTCCATTGATAAATATATCTCTTATGAGCAACTCAGCCCCTCATATCAGGCCTATACAACTTCATCTTCAGCTGAGATTGAACCTTCATCATTTGAAGAGGCTTGTAAGGATCCTAGATGGATTGAAGCAATGCAGGCTGAAATCAAGGCTTTAGAGGACAATCACACCTGGTCAGTTGTGCCTTTGCCTCTTGGGAAGTCACTTATAGGCTGCAAATGAGTGTTCAGAATCAAGTACAAAACGGATGGACAAGTAGAGAGGTTCAAGGCAAGGTTGGTAGCAAAGGGGTTTAATCAAAGAGAGGGTCTTGATTATCAAGAGACCTTTTCCCCTGTGGTCAAGATGGTTACTGTGAGATCAGTCTTATCCTTAGCTGCAACTAACAAATGGCATGTACATCAGATGGATGTATACAATGCCTTTCTCGAAGGTGATTTATATGAAGAGGTCTATATGGCTCTTCCTCAGGGGTTCAAAGTTCCTCTAGGATTTAACAGTCAGGGGGAGAAACCTGCATGCAGACTTATTAAATCCTTATATGGCCTGAAACAGGCTCCTAGGCAATGGAATGTAAAGTTAACAGAGGCCCTGGTCAACTCTGGTTTTGCTCAGAGTCATCTGGATTACTCTTTGTTGATCAAGAGGCTTGGATCTAAGATTGTCATCATTCTGGTGAATGTTGATGACCTGCTAATCACAGGCAATGACCTGAATCTAATAACTGATACCAACAACAAACTTCATAAGGTTTTCAAAATTAAAGACCTAGGGGAGTTAAAATATTTTTTGGGTATTGAATTTGCAAGATCAGACAAAGGTATACTCATGCATCAAAGAAAGTATACTCTTGAAATCATCTCTGAAGCAGGCTTAAGTGCAGCTAAACCAGCCTCCACTGGAACATAATGCAAAGCTAACCATAAAAGAGTATGATGATATTATTGGAGTCAACAATGCTGATGTATTACTAGAAGACACTGGTAGATGTAGAAGACTTATTGGAAAGCTACTATACTTAACAGTAACCAGACCAGACATTTTCTTTGCTGTACAAACCTTGAGTCAGCTTATGCATCAACCAAAAAAATCACATTGGCTAGCTGCTCTGCAAGTAGTAAGATATCTAAAGGGACAACCAGGATTAGGAGTTCTACTATCCAGTTCACTAGCAGAAGAATTGACTGTGTTTTGTGATGCTGATTGGGCTTTCCCAAATACCAGAAGATCTGTTATTGGCTTTATAATTAAGCGGAGAGACTCTCTCATATCCTGGAGATCAAAAAAACAGCACACCATCTCAAGAAGCTCTGCTAAATCAGAGTATATGAGCATGGCATCATCTATTGTAGAAGTGTTATGGATACAAGGACTGCTCAAAGAACTGAGGGCCAGCCATGGTGCTATGTGACAGCAAGTCAGCTATTCAAATAGCTGCAAACCTTGTGTTTCACGAGAGAACCAAACACGTAGAAATTGACTGCCACTTCATAAGAGAAAAGATTTTGCTAGGGAAAGTAAAGACCATGTATCTGCCAACCAAGGAACAACAAGCAGATCTGTTAACAAAAGGGCTACTAAAGTATCAACATTACTATTTGATGAACAAGCTGGGACTACTGAACATCTTCAGGCCGTCTAGCTTGAGGGGGAGTATTAACGAGCGTATAACATGAAAGGGGTCAATCTGTACATATTAGAAGTTAGGTGAAGTTATTGTGTATTAAGTTAGTTGTTAACAGAATCAGTTAGTTAGTTAGTTAGTTAATAACTATAATTAGTAGTATAAATAGTCAGTTAGGTAGTTGCTAGTTCATTCAATGAATTCAGATATTATTCAATGTTCTCTCTTCCTTCTTCTTCTTCTTTGATGTTGAGCTCAGCTGTGTCAATGGCCTAAATTCAACACTATATATTTATTTTATTCATTATTATTTTATTAATCCTATTAAATTTTAATTAGTACAAGTTTTGATTATAGGTTTAAACTTTAACTATTACTCATATAAGTGGTCATTACTCTTTATAAGTTCTGGCCATTTATACGTTTGAATCTGCTTAAAAGCTTAGCTTCTGCTTTCGGGTCATCAGACTCTTTAATCTCTTTTTTTTTAATTATGTTGACATAAATCTTTAATTTTTGTTCTCTATACTTTGGGGTTATAACACTTAAAAATAACTTTAGAACAGAAGGTCCTTACTTAGTTAACTCTAGGATGTTAGGCATTGAAGATTTATCCAAGTGGACAATGTAAATAGATCTTTGTGTTTTAGTATCAACTTGTATCTCTTATTGTTATATAATAGTTTGTGGTTGCTTGTAAACCTTCTATGCAGCGGTACACTAATACGACAACCGAGAATTTGCGCATTATAACTTAGACGGTACAAGTAATACCGGCTACTGAACGGTTTACTATTGATTTCGATATACCGATATCTCGATACAATATTGATTTCGTATAATTACATACCGGTTAGCGGTAAACTAAAGTCCAAATTATACCGACCTATGAACAGCCCTAGGAAAGGAATCTTTCACTCGTATAATGCAAAGATATCACCTCTACAAGTGAGTTACCACTACTGATCAATCCTCCAACTCAATTATTTTCTTCTAATCGTGCTTGATTTGTTTTACTTTTTAGTGACAATTGGTCTAACATACTAATAAATTTTTTTCTGAAAGAAATAAACTAAAACGCCAGTATCTATATGGTTAGGTAATTGTCACTAAAGAGGTAGTTCATTGTGCTTTGTGAGGGTTTGAACACTTGACTAGTTTTGTTCTAGCTACCTATATATTTTTGTGTAATTGTTTTGTAGAATTCCGTTGAATTATCTAGAAGATAGGAGAAATCATGTGGCGTGGATAAATCACATAAGCCTTTGGAGTATCACCCAAAATGGAAAATTTCAACTCTATAGTAACCTATATAGCTTGATAAAGAAAATTGTAGTAACTTTGACAAGTAAACTAAATGTTATTGAAGTTTTACTTCGTTTTAATTGGACGGCAACACATTTTACGTAATCTTTGTTTACGTATAGGTAGAGCATTATTCTATTCTTAAATATACTTAATTATATTAACTGTAGAGTAACTCGATAAAGTTTTTTGTTAATAGAAAAGTTGTCATTAGCTATATTCATCAAATATGGTAATATTGCACAATCACATAATATGTGCCATAATATTCTAATGAAAAGACAGAGTTTCTTTGATTGAATAAATGAATCAAAGCGATTCAAATGTAAATCGTCCATCAGGTGTATATGTATAATAATCACTGAGAGTATTTGCAGTAACGCAAAAGAGGAAACGTAAGATTTTATTTATTTCATGCAAAAAAAAAAAAAAAACGAGATGTGAAAATACAATTCTAATTAAATACTATATCCTTGGACTGAGTTTTCCTAAAAAACTAGTAAAGCTTACGGGAATAACATGTCATTGTTAAATTGTCCAACATGGGTATGATATTCTGAGCTAACAGATTCTTCTTTCAGCTGAGATTTAAAGTTTTAGCATATATACGTGTCACATAAATATTGTGTCAACATAATTCAAGAGAAGTGTTTTACTCAAAGTAGAAGGTTTTGATAAAGATAGAAATAAAGAGTGGGTATTACGTACTTCCAATTACAACGTTTTACTTTTATCACGACGTGAACCCTCTCATATAACAGTAGTGATATTATGAGATACGAGTAGTTAAAATTTCTTTGTCCAGCTAATTTGGAGTGTACTTCATTGGTCTGATTTAATTCATTTTTATTTTTCTAATTTGCAGATTGGATTTTCTCGGCAGCTTATAGTTTTGCCTTGAATCAGCTATTAACGAACCTAACATTAAATTAAGTTCAAGAAATGAAATGAAATTCATTGAATACAGAGATTAGAGGCTACTTTTGAATCTATTCTCAATTCTTCTCAACATTGCAACTCGTTCAATGAAAACTTGACAACCATGGTGAAAGTATAGGTTTATTTAATTGTGTTTCTACCTTACAAGATCTAGAAAACTTAGTGAAATTTTATTCTATTATTTTTGTGAAATAAGATGACTTTCCTACGGAAAATGCAGTTCAACTGACACTAAACTAAAAAGTCTCGTTCAAAATGCCGCCCTTTTAATTGTGAGATTAAGACATTATAGAGGCCAACTACTGCTTAATGGAAGTCAACGCTAATCCACATACTATTACCAATATGACCACATTCAACATCCGTTACTCAAAGAGGAGGGGATTTGATCTGTAATCTTTTACAAATGTCCTTTTAATTTTATGATATTTTCACAAGAAGAAAGCAACATATATACGTGACATGTAAAAACCATGTAGCAGATTTGTTAATATCATTTTTTTATATTCAAATTGTAAGTTGGCATAAGAAATCATTTTATTCTAAAACCAATGAGTGTGATATAAGTATATATCTGCCTAGTACCCACCAAGTTTCTTTTTTTTTTTTTCTTTAAATATCTTGCGGTTTTAATATTCATGAAAAGAATGAGCGACCATTGTGTCATGTTTAATGCAGCAATGTTGGATGCCTCGTATACGTGAGCATCATTTTTTTTTTTATGTAGTGTCCACATGGATGTTCTTTCCTTATGCTTTTAGATACACACGGTTCTGAACGGACTACACGAATTTAATTTCAACCAAAAACTTTTATACCTACCTAAGTGAACGTATATTCACTGATTCATTTACGTGAGGTGGAGGCTAGGCATTGTGCTGAGTTAGTTATAATTTAACTTAACTAGGGTTAGTGATCACGTCTGACTACGCCCTATAAAAGGGACTAAGCTGTCGCGGTAAATATAGCTCGGTACTTAAAGTCCCGAGGTCGAATTCCACAGAGAACACGACTCGTAGCAGTTAATCTAGCTAAATTATTTACTCAACCAACTTCAAGTTTATATTTTTGGTTTGGTTATATACTAATATTACTAAACAAGAAAGTAAATAACAAGTGTAGAAAGATAGACTTGATTCAAGAGATGTAAAACCTAGGATTGATTTTCCCAACTCCTAACTGGTGCTAAAGTATTGTGATATCAATTTTCCTTAACTCTTCCTATTGAACAAGTGCTCCAAGTTTACAACTACTCACTTCCGTTAAGTAATCATAACTTTCATTAATTAACTATTCCAATTAACTAATGAAGAGAGGGAGGACTACACTTATGGTTCACAGTAAGGATCAATACTTCTAATTCACCATTTTGACAACCTAAGCAGTTCCTTTATTTTAGGTTCAAATACTGTTATGTGTTTAACCCTAACTCATGAATCTATTCCTAGTAACCACAAGAATAAAAAGCATGGGGATCCTACCAATTAATAGCAAACAACTTATAAACAACATAGATAGAAAGAATTAACAAAGTTCATTAATAACATATCAATTATCATCACACAAGTATATAGAGTGGGTCAATCAACCCTAGAATGAGTGATTTAGCCACTCATAGTCATGTTCTAAGACAATAAATAACTATAAGCATGTAAAAATCACAATAAGATGAAATGATGGATGAAGTAGAGCCTTGAATCTTGATCTTCTCTCCTCCTTACCTCCTTTGGATGTAGAATAGGTCAAAAGTTGTGTTTTGGGATGTGTTTTACGGCTTTTACACCGTCCCCACAGACCCACAGAAGTCGGGAATCCAAAATAAAGTCAAATTGAGAATGTCAGGATTTTAAGCCTACGGTACCCAAAATCTGCAGGTTTTCAAAATTTACTATTCTCTGAATCTTGCCCCTGTTTCTTCGCGTAGCGCAACGCCCGGCACGGCGCAACAGGCTTATTTTACTGCTTGTCCAACTTTTTCCTGTTTTTCCTCCACGCCTTGGTTCGCTCGACCCTTGGGCTTCTACTCAGACTTCAAAACCCTTGTTTTCCTTAAACTTTGCTCCACGAATGCTTCACATCATCAACATAATTCCTACAACATGAAACATACAAAATGAGAGAAATTTAGCTCAAAGCGCTAACAAATATGACAAGTAGAAGCATGAATACGAGGCAAAAGTATAGGAAATATAGTAATATCTAGCCTCGTATCAGTTAGTCAGTAGTTGGTTAATTATCTATAAATAGTAGTAGTGCTTAGTTCATTTAATGAGTATGATAGAATATTTCCTTCTTCTTAGCTTATGAATGAAGTTATTCCATTCTTCCAATCTATATTCGTCTTTCTCTACTTGTTCTAGAACTCTCTAGAAGATTCCATCACAACTGAGCTCTCAACTTGGTATCAGAGATTTAAGGTTAAAGATTACAAGTTCAACGAGTGAAGTTTTCTTTTTCTCATATTGAGTTCTTCATTTCTCCGTTTCAATTTTCAGTAGTGTATCTGCTCAAATTGTTACTCAACTCAGAGGAGTGCCCATTCGAAACCTAGGGTTTTAGAACTTCAAATTCTGGTTGAAATTTGACAAAATTCACTTGTTCTATGTTAAAATTGCTCAAATTAAAGGTTAACAATGGCTAACAAAAGTGAAAATTCAGCTACTGCTACGATTGAACATATTTCTGATCCATTTGCGAGGATTCATCACAATCAACCTCTTTACATTCATCCTTCTGATACTCAAGGTTTGATTCTTGTTAATACACAACAATTAAATAGAACCTATACTATTTGATCCTCAATTGAATCTAGTTCAATTACAAATCAAGGACAAATGTGCTTAAGCAAACAAGCTTAGCCAATAAACTCACAATCATTGATGTCATCAAACCTAACCCTAATAAATAAGAGATAAGGAGCTTATATAGTAGTTCCAAATTTGGCATACAATGCCCTAACTGGCCCTAAAGTGGACTGAAACAAAGTCATTAAACTATAAAATAGTGTTCTGGTTATCACCACAGCGCTATCGCGCTAGCACACGGACGATCTCGTGGCATGAGCAACCAAAGCTTCGCGATCGTGGTTATGGTCACGCGATCGCGAAGACAATTGTCCCCACTCTTTTTCAGCTTCCAGCACGATCGCGTCTGATGTCTCGCGATCACGCTGTACACTTCCTTGACCTTGCGCGATCACATCTGCAGTCTCGCGATCGCGATGAGCAGTTTCTGGTTCTGAGGCAGTGAGGTTGGAAACAGGTCGTGAAGCCTCCAAAATCTGCCCCAGCAGCTCCACTTTTGAGTAAGTGGCCTGCAACTCCCGTGCTTGGCTTCTTGTAAATGGTTTATTCAAGGGACAGGTTACACCATTCTCCTGTTCTCAAAAAGAATTCGTCCACGAGTTCGCTTGATCATACACCTTGAAAAGAGACAAGTCGCACACATTAAAAGTGTTGTGCACTTGGTAATCGGTTGGAAAGTTAACCTTGTATGCATTGTCATTGAGGCGTTCTAGGATTTGAAACGGACCATCATCTCTTGGCATCAATTTGCTCATCCTCTTGTTGGGAAATCTATCTTTCTGTAAATGAACCCAAACCCAATCCCCCGGTTCGAAGACAATCTTCTTTCTCCCCCTGTTAGCTTTCTTGGCAACTTCTTGATTCGTCTTTTCAAGTTGCTTCCTCACTTGTTCGTGAAGTTTCTTCATTTCTTGAGCTCTCACCTTGGCATCTAAGCTTAAAACCACATCTTGAGACAAAGGCGTGAGATCCAAGGGGGTTAGGAGGTAAAAACCATACACAACCTCAAAGGAGTCATGCAAGTAGAAGTATGCATGGTTCTATTATAACATGTGGAAGCGGCTTCGACTTAGCTTGCTTACACTCCAAGCATTGATCACACACCCTTACAATATCCACCTTCATCCTAGGCCAATAGAATTGCTTCTTAAGAATCTCCATGGTCTTTCCCACTCTAAAATGCCTGATAGTCCTCCACCATGTGCCTCCCTCACTAACAACTCCCTCCAAGATGAACTAGGCACACACAACTTTCCATTTCTAGACAAGAACCCTTCAAACTTGTGGAACCTCTTTTTCTCCACATCATCACTTGGCTCCTCCTCACCACACAATCTAGTGATTCTTCTTCCCCTTTCCTCCAACTCACAACTAGCAAAAAGTTTCCGAAACTCCGAGTCATTGGCATACATCTTCTTCATGCTTTCAAAACCCATGAGCTTAGACCCCAAAGTATTCAACAACACTTATTTTCTTGATTGAAGCACAAATTTTATCGACAAGGCATCCGCCACCACTTTTTTTTTCCCTTTTTGTAATGGATGGCATAAGGAAAGGTTTAAAGGAATTCCACCCATTTGGCATGTCTCACATTTAACTTCTCTTGGGATTTGAGGTGTTTATTGAAAATTGGTGGTCAGTTCTAATGACAAATTCTTTTGACCAAAGATAATATTGCCAATGAGCCAATGCTCACACCAAGGCATACAACTCTTTATCATAAGTGGAGTATTTAGTGGTCGCTCCATTAAGCTTTTCACTAAAATAGATAATGGGTTTTTGATCTTGCATCAACACAGATCCAATTCCTACCCCACTAGCATCACACTCATCTTCAAAGATTTTACCAAAATTGGGTAATTGAAGGAGAGGTGTAGAGCTAAGCACTTCTTTCAATTTTGCAAAAGCCTCTTCTTGCTCATTCCTCCACACAAATGCCTTATCTTTCCTTATCACTTTGGTCAATGGTGCGGCTATAGTGCTAAATCCCCTTACAAACCTTCTATAAAAGCTAACCAACCCATGTAAACTTCTCACATCACCAATGCTTTTATGAGTGGGCCAATCCTTAATGGCCTCCACTTACCCTCATTAACTTCCACACCGTTTACACTCACCACAAAACCAAGAAACACATCTTTAGCAGTACAAAACGAGCAATTTTTCAAGTTAGAAAATAATTGCTCCTTTCTCAAAATATCAAACACTTGTTTCAAATGATTAGCATGTTCATTAATGGATTTGCTATAGACAAGGATGTCATCAAAGTAAACAACAACAAATTTTCCAATGAAATATTTAAGCACATGATTCATCAACCTCATGAAGGTTGAAGGAGCATTTGATGAGACAAAAGGCATGACAAGCCACTCATAAAGACCAAAGTTAGTCTTAAAGGCCGTCTTACACTCATCGCCCGGTTTCATCCATATTTGGTGGTAGCCACTCCTTAAGTCAATTTTAGAGAACACACAAGGACCACACAACTCATCAAGCATATCATCTAACCTAGGGGTAGGATGACGATACTTTACCGTTATCTTGTTGATGGCTCTACAATCCACACACATGCACCGAGTCCCATCTTTCTTTGGTACTAGGATGACCGAGACTGCACATGGGCTCAAACTTTCTTGCACAAGTCCTTTTTCAAGCAACTCCTCCACTTGACTTTGGAGCTCTTTAGTGGCCTCCGGGTTGCTTCTATAGGCGGCCTTGTTGGGCAATTGTAAGCCCGGAACAAGGTCAATTTGATGATCAATGCCTCTTAGTGGTGGCAATCCACTAGGCAACTTCTCGGGAAAGATGTCTTCATAATCTTGCAAAAGAGAAGAAATAGAACAAGGCAAAGAAGTGGTTAGTTCATTAGTAAGTCAAGCATGGTCCTTGTGTAGGAGGAGAATCATAGGCATTTCCTCATTCACATCATTCAAGCACTTCTTTTTTGACAAGAACATGTTCACTCCCTCTTTTTTTTCCTCACTCTTTTGTATGACAACTCCCATTCTTTTCCCCCATCCACTCCCTCTTTATTTTCTTTCTCTCTTTTCAACTTCAACTCCCTCATCTTTCTATATCCCTCACCCACTTGAGCCGGGGTCAATGGATTAAGAATATACTTCCAACCTTCCAAATCTAAGGCATACTTGTTAGTCTTGCCATCATGCTTTGCTAAACGATCATATTGCCAAGGTAGACCAAATAAAATGTGACTAGCTTTCATTAGAACTACATCAAATAGATCTCATCATGGTAGTCTCATATCTTGAATTTGATCAAAGCTTGCTTGATCACCTTTAATTCTCTACATTCATTCAACCATTATAGCTTATATGATTGTGGACGTTTCCTAATGGGAAACTTGAGTTGATCAATCAAAGTGGTGCTCACTACATTGACACAACTACAGCTATCAATGATAAGAGAACAAATGGTTCCTTGGACCTTACAATAAGCATGAAACAAATTCTCCATTTGATTTGAATCCTCCTTCACTTGCACTCCCATTATTCTCCTTACCACAAGAGTAGCGGCGATGTCTTCATTAAATTGCTCACCTTCTCCTATTTCCCCGTAAAATTCATCACCACAAGGAATATCCCTATCTACCTTCTCTACATCACTATCGCCTGTTTGATAACCACCATCACCCAAGGCAACAATGGTTCTCCTATTAGGACAATCCCTCATCATATGGCCTTGACCATTACATTTATAACATTGAATGCTAGATAATCTTTCAAATTTAGCTTTGTTACCTCCTACTTTTGGCTCTTCTTTGGGCTTGGCTTTGTCAAATTAGCCCTTGAACTCTCGCTTGGGCTCCTTTGCTTTGTCCCATGGGGAATAGGTCTTCACATTTTCCCTTCCTTTCCCCAATTAATGGAGGTGCTTTTGGACTTGTAGGACTTGTCCAACTTAAGCTCTTTGTCCACTTTGAGCGCCGCTTGAAAAGCATCATACAAAGAATCAAATTGGTGAAATTCCATGGGAGAAGAAATCTCCCTATTCAAACCCCCACAAAACCTTGGAATGAGGAATCGGTCCCCATCTTTGAATGTTAGCCCTTATCCTTGTCTTTTCAAACTTATCAAAGTATTCTGGGACCCCTTTGCTTCCTTGCCTCAAGTTGTAGAACTTCTTGAGAAATTCTTCATTATAGTTCTTGTGTAAGACTCGATCTTCCATCATGGCTTTCATGGCTATCCATCCACCCTCCGCAAGTAGCCTATGAGTCTCCCTTTACCTATGCTTCGATTCCCATTAAGTAGAAGTATAGCCTTCAAATTGAGTGATGGTATACTTGATTTTTGTAGCTTCTTGTACATTGTTGGTTTGGAAGATTCTTTCCATTTTGACAACCCATTCTAGATAATCTTTGGGATCGCTACCTCCTTGGAAAGTAGGAAGATTAATCTTGATGGAATTCAATCCCCGCTCCTCATCATAATGCCTTCGATTTCCACCATGACCCTTATAGTCATAGTAGTCATCTTCATGTTCCGATATCCCTTGGTAACCTCTCCCAAATCAACCACCTCGACCCCTATATCCTCCTTGTCGTGCCTCCCTCGGGTAGAGAAATGGATCAACCTCATAGTTATCATGTACATGGAAGGATTCGTCATCATATGTATGATCATTTTGTGGATGCACCATTCCTTCACGCCTTAGAGTCTCATTTTTTGGTGGTTCATTTCTTGGAGGATCATGAATGGGATCCTTTGCTTGTGGATTGTCATTTGGAGAGTAGGTGTCATGGGCTACCATATAAGAATAGCGGTCATTAGACCGAGAAAGCCTACTAGGACCATCGCCCCGCACCCCCACAGTTGGAGGTGTCTCCACCACTTGTTTTCCCGATTCTTGAAGTCTAGACTTACGGGATAGGTCATCAACTGTTCCTTTGATTTCGTTGAATTCATCATAGAGGGAATCAAAGCAAGCCATCATCGCATGAATCAAGGTATTCGTCTCCATGTTCACATCAACTTTATTTTGACCCATAGTACCTACAAACAATTAAACAAACAAAGGTTAGTAGAAAGACTCATTACCAATTTACTCCCTAAGTGTTTACACTCGATTTGATTGAACTCAATCCACTCGTGTTTGCAATCAATGTTTGGCTTTTACTCTCTCAAATACTCTCACCACACTTGCCGTTTACCTCTCTTGGCTAATGCAAGTTTGCTGTTCACACTCAAGTATGATTCAACAATCAAACTCAATCAAATTCGGGATGGAATAGAATTATTGTAGTAAAGAACGGACAATTAAAGCTAATGGATAGAGGTCAACAAAATGAAAGAAGAAAAGAACGAATCGAATTGGTAGTGAATTTGGATTTGGATATTTTTATGATCTAGGAGCTCACTGTACTTGATGATAAAAATGGAATTTAGTTGATTGAAAACTGTTCAGGGGCTGTTGCAAGCAATCTGTCTAAGAAAACTGTTTTTCTCGAAATTGTTATTCTATGCGATCGCGGAAGAATTGTCGCGATCGTGATTCAGCAGCTCCCAGTCATGCACGATCGCATGGATTGGTCGCGACAGCATAGGGCAATAAATTCACGCTATCACGCAGGCTGGCGCACGATCGCGTCGCTTTCTGGAGTTTATGCAGAACCCGATTTTTCAGCACACCTCTTCACTTGAATCTTTTCAACTCAGCTTGTTTTTTCTCCAAATTTGAGATATATGCTCCTTGTTAGTCCGCTAACAAACCCCAATGGTTGATTTTTAAAAAGCAACACCCAAAATGCAAAAGCCCCAATTTTCTATTTGATGAACTTGAAGAACCCTAACTTTTGATTCTTCCAATAGATGCTCCATTTTTTTTGTTTGTTGTCCAATTCCTTCAAGTAACAGCTTCTATAATCAACTATCAACAAGTGGTAACAAAAATATCACCCAAAAGAAACCTAAACCTATGACTCTATTTTAACCTCAAGAGGAGGATTCCTTTTGATTTTGAGAAATGGTTCCATTCGCGCTAAAGCAGCAGCATACTTTCAAGGCTGAAGGAAGATCTTTCGACCTCAGGAAGCCATACAGACCCAATCTTCCATAGCTACTTCCTCAAATAAGGTGATGATTTACCCTTATCATTCAAAAATGGACTTGGTTGCGCTCTATCTGGTATATTTTTTCTTATCCGATGAGGGTTTTAAAGTGGTCTCCTTACTTTAGAGCTAACATAGAATCATCAATAGTTCGAGTCTGAATTTCCCTACAATTTGATCGATGAGGAAAAATATCATAGCCCCCTTGAGTCAATAAGAATAGCAGAATTCCACTTTAAAAATTGGATTTTTGAATTTTTTTGAAAATTTTCAGATTTTTTATATTCAAAACATAGAGAGTGTTTGTAGGAATAAACACTAATCCATGATTTGATACCAAATAATATGAATAAAAAATAAGAAATAAAAATAATAAGAATTAAAAGAGATTCAAAGCAAGACCCAATTTAAATTGATTTGGAATTAAGGAAATGGATTAGGAGGTGAGGCCTAATCACCCCCTCAAAATAACAATCAAATAGAACCTATATTATTTGATCCTCAATTGAATCTAATTCAATTGC
Organism: Petunia secreta; assembly: GCA_029990175.1. Lineage (NCBI taxonomy): Eukaryota > Viridiplantae > Streptophyta > Magnoliopsida > Solanales > Solanaceae > Petunia > Petunia secreta. Next base: position 4,322,815 of record JARKIP010000059.1, on the reverse strand, counting down.
AAGTCAAGGACAAATGTGCTTAAGCAAACAAACTTAGCCAATAAACTCGCAATTATTAATTTCATCAAAGCTAACCGTTATAAATGAGAGATAAAGAGCTTATATAGTAGTAACAAATGTGGCATACAATGCCCTAATTGCCCCTAAAGCGGGTTGAAACAAAGTCATTAAACTAGAAGATAGTGTTCTGGTTACCACCACAGAGCTATCGCGCGATCGCATGGCATGAGTAACCAGAGCATCGCGATCGCGGCTATGGTCACGTGATCGCGTAGACAATTGTCTTCACCCATTTTCACCTTCCTGCGCAATCGCGTCTGATGTCTCGCGATCGTGTTGTACACTTTCTTGACCTTGCGCGATCACATCTGCAGTCTCGCGATCGCAATGAGCAGTTTCTGGTTCTGAGGCAGTGAGCTCGCAAACAGGTCCTGAAGCCTCTAAAATCTGCCCCAGCAGCTCTAGTTTTGAGAAAGTGGCCTGCAACTGTTGCAACTCCCGTACTTGGCTTCTTGTAAATGGTTTATTCCTGGGTTGGGTTGCATCATCAAGGCTCTGAAAATTATGCCTTGTGTAGTAAATATATGAAAATCATGCTGTAAGGGAAGAACAAATTAGGGTTTGTGCTAGATACTTATAAAAAAGAACTGTTGGAGCCTAGCTTACATGAACTATGGGATAGATGCAATGCAATAGTCTTAGCTTAGATTATAAATATTATTTCCAAAGAATTGTTTCTTAGTGTAATCTATACCTCTAGTGCTCATAAGGTGTAGGAAGATCTAAAAGAGAGATTTGACAAAGTCAGCGCCTCTCGAGCCTTTTTCCTACACAAAGGAATTGCCTCATTAACTCAAGGAGTGTCTACTATATCTGTATATTATTCTATGCTTAGAGAGTTATGGGGTGAGTATGAGGCTTTGATGCCTCCTCCTTCATGTACATGCCCAGAATCTAAGCTTTATATGGAGCATTTTCAACTGCAAAAATTGTGGTAGTTTGTGATAGGATTAAATGAATCATATGATCATGCTAACAACTAGGTGTTGATGACCAGTCCACTTCCTAATATCGATCAAGCTTATGCTATAATTTTGAATGTGGAAAGTCAGAGAATGCTTGGGGTTAGTTCCAGTATCAAAGGAAGTATTGAACCAAGATTTGGTGTATCTATGACTTTGTTGAGTAACACTAAGTTCAAGTCTAGAAATTACCCTAAAAAATATCCTGGTTACTCTCAATGATCCAAGACACAAGTCAAGTGTGAACACTGTGGAATAAAAGGTAAGATGATTGCTATAAGTTACATGGATATCTAGAGGACTATAAACCTAAGAAGAAATGGAGGACACAACAAGGTTTTGCAATTAGTATCACTTCTGAAAGACTTCAGACTCCTCAATCTCAAGCACAGAGTTCTCAAAGTCAATGTTCTGAATCAAGAACTTATGGAACCTTTAGGGGATATTTATAAGGATCTGTGAATTATGCTCTTACTGTGAATTATTCTCCTATTCCAATGTTCCAGGCTCAAAATTCAATGGTCAATTCTCCTGCACCTAGTGTGAATTATGCTTCTACTCTGACTCAACATCAGTATAATTAGATCATACAAATATTGAACAATGTAAAGACTATTGATAACTCAGCTAATGTGGCCACTACTAGTACAACATGTATTGTGACTACATTTATGTCCAATTTAGTTGATCATAACTGGATTGTAGATACATGAGCATCTAACCATATGGTTCATACTTTAAATCTACTTAGTGAGTGTAAAGGCATGCCATATAAAATAATGGTTAATCTGCCTGCAGTAGGTCAGATTGGGAATTCTTCTAACTTAAAATATACCTCTTTTAAGAATGTTCTCTCTATGGCAGAGTTCAAGAATAACTTGCTTTCAATGTCACAACTCACTAGAGAATTGAACTGTTTGGTAGCCTTTTGCCCTGATTTATGTGTTTTTCAAGAACTGTCCAATGGGAAGGTATTGAGGATTGGTAAGGAAGAACACAGGCTCTACATCTTGAAAACTGAAAAAAAGAATTATAGTAAGCAACAATTAGTGTCAATCAACTGCAAATACCACTCATGTTTGTAAAAAGAATAAGGGCAGCAGTTTGTCTATCGTGAATTCTAGTGATGATGTTAGTCTTTGGCATAAAAGACTGGGTCATGCCCATCTGAAAGTCTTGAAATAGCTAAGTAGTCTGAATAATGTACTGATATCTGATCATGTATGTACTGTTTGCCCAATTGCAAAACAATCCAGATTACCTTTTACACTAAGTAAGTCTTGTTTAACTGCTTCTTTTGACCTTCTGTATGCTGATATTTGGGATCCGGATAGGGTTCCCACTCATAATGGGAAGATGTTCTTTATGACCTTAGTTGATGATTCCTCCAGGAATTAGAAGAGAATTATACTTGGTCAATTGTTGATCTGCCAAGAGGCAAGATTCATATAGGATGTAAATAGGTATTCAAGGTGAAATATTAATCTACACGTGAAGTGGAAAGGTATAAATCAATACTAAATAGAAAAGGTTACAAGTCAACAAGAAGGACTTGATAAAAATAGAGACCTTCTCTCATGTAGCCAAAATGGCTACTATCAGGTCTGTGGTAGCTTTGGCAGCCTCCTCTGGCTGGTATGTGTTCCAAATAGATATTCACAATGGATTCCTGCAATGTTGTCTTCCAGAAGAGGTGTACATGCAGATTCCATATGGCTTTTTAAGCTAGGGGAGTATCTGAAAGTATGCAAGTTACACAAGTTATTGTATGGACTTAAGCAAGATTCTAGGCAATGGAATTTAAAACTCACAGAAGGCTTAGTAGATAAGGGATTTTCTCGGTCACATCATGACTATTCTTTTTAACACAAAAGTTCAAGTCTGACATTGTTGTAGTGTTGGTATATGTTGATGATCTACTAGTGACAGAAAGCAATCATTAGCTAATTAAGCAAGTAAGAGAGGTGCTTCAGAGTAGGTTCAAAATGAAGGCTCTTGGTGAACTCATATACTTTCTGGGAATTGAATTCTCTATATCTTAGAAAGGAATTATGATGTGCCAAAGAAAATATGCCTTAGAGTTGGTAGCTGAATTGGGATTAGCTTGAGGAAAAACAGCAATAACTCATTTGGAATTCAATCATAAGCTAACTTCAATAGAGTATGATACTGTTGTGAAAACAAATGTTGAAAGAGATTGTAAGCTTCTTGTTGATAAAGGGAAATATCAAAGACTGGTTGGAAGATAATTGTACTTAACTATGAATAGGCCAGATATTGCCTTTGTAGTTTAAGTACTTAGTCAATATATGCATGCTCCGAAGGTTTCACACTGAGAAGCTGCCTTGAGAGTTGTTAAATATGTTAAGAATGAACCAGAACTTGGCATATTCATGCCTGCCAGAGGAAATAAGAAGGTAAGTGCATTTTGTGACTCAGATTCGGGTGCTCGTGTAGAGACAAGAAGATATGTAACTGGATATGTTCTAAAACTGAGAGAAGCTCTTATTTTTTAGAAGTCAAAGAAGCAAGGAACGGTCTTTCGAAGTTCTAGTGAAGCGGAATTCAGAAGCATGTCATCTACAATTGATGAAATACTATGGTTGATATTCAAAGGGCTGGGAGTTGATCTGGAACTACCTGTTCAACTCTTTTGTGACAGCAAGGCTGCAATTCAGATTGTAGCACAATCTATATTCCATGATAGAACAAAACATATAGCAATTGATTGCTATTTCATCAAGAAAAGAATTGAAAGAGAACAAGTTCAAACTCTGCACATTGGGACTAATTAAAGAGCAACTCGATGATATTCTGACCAAGAGTTTGTGCAAGCCATAACATGATTATTTGTTAGGCAAGCTGGGAATGAAAATATATTTCATCCTTCAGCTTGAGAGGGAGTGTTAGAGTTAGTTAGTTGTACTCTAACTTAGCTTTTGTGGTATAAATGTTGTGAAGAAAAATTTATCAATTTGTTCTAATGGTGCAATAAGAGCACAAATCTATATTAGTGGTGATTATTAAGCTTATACAACAAGCGTCCTATCAAATACCCGTATTCGTGTTGTACCATCAAACTTACCCTTTCCTTATGTTATCTAACACGTGTATGATGTGTCTATGCCTCTCGTTGGATCTCATAAGCAGTTTTGTGATTTTTTATAGTCGAATGAAAAACGTTAGATCTTATGCTTTGAACTATGATGCAAATCCAAAATAAGGACATTCAGAATATATAAGTTACTCCCTCCGTCCCAATTTATGTGGCACCATTCTTTTTTTTTTTTTTTGTCCCAAAAAGAATGACACATTTCCTTATTTGAAAACTATTTAATGCACAATCTCTATTATACCCTTGTTGGACCCTACATACTTTTAAAACTACCAACTATTTTTTTATTACTCAAATTTTCTCTCTCTTATTTTTTCAAGGACAAAATTGAAACTTCATAAGGTCAACTTCTATTTTTTAAACTCCGTGTCCGGTCAAATGGTGCCACATAAAATGGGACGGAAGGAGTTTATACTAATACCACTTAAAAATATAGTAGCAAAGGGCTCTGACCAAGTTGGAGTTATTTTAAAATGACAGAATTAGAAATCGAACATCTTAATTCTTAGGCGTACGTAGTACAATATTACAGTACAATAATTTCATTCGAAAAACGGCAATGCCCTTTGCAAATCACAGGATAAATACTTTTCATTGTTGTAATTCTTGGTTCTTACCATTTTCAACTAGTCTGACATAATATGATTTACTCCATACAATGCATCTTAGCTTGGAAAAGATTCTGGATTAGAATCCTTTTCAAAGGGGGATGAAGTGAAAAATTGAAAAGACTATCCCGTTAAACTTAAAAAAAAAATATTTAAATGCAAAAGTTTGTTACTATTATGAGGGATGTAAGTTGTAACATCATCTAAATAGTATACTTAGAAGGGTAGAGATTACTGAATAGCTCAAAAAACTTGAGAATGTGGCTGCTGGGATTCGAGCCCAGGTCTCCACGGCCACAACGTGGAATTCTCACCACTAAACTACAGCCACTTGATGTTTAAGATTATAGATATTGCGTAATTTCTACAACAATTTAAGCTAATATTTGAAAGCCCAACTGATTTGCGTAAAGATAATTTTACTACTGTAAGATTACGACATTATTAAGTAATTTTGAATTTGAAGGCATTCCTACGTCAGAAGCAGGGGCAGACTCGTCAACTTTTGAATAGCTGGATTCGGAAAGTTCGAACATGCACCTAAAGCAAATTTCGAATTAAATTTTTTCCAACGGAGGAGATCTAATTGAATTTCCTTCCTTGCCTGTACTCCGCCACTGGTCAGAAGAAATTGAAAATGGAAATAAATCTCTGAAATATTTGGTTATACGTGGGTGACAAGCTCTAGCTAAAAAGCGAATGAATAATGATTGTAATAGTTGCACTTGCATTATTCAAGCACTACAATGATTGTTGAATACATAACATTTTTCAATATAAAAAATTGGACCATAGTGCGTCCAAGTAGGATTCCATTTCTTGTCTACAACCCCTAGGGATTTACAGACTAGCCATACTATAAACCATAAACTAATTATTGTATTTCATATCTAAGATTACTGGGATCTTTTTCTTATTTAGCATAGAGCAACCTCTAGATCAGTGGAAAAAAGAATCTTAGGAATATTTTCAGTGTCCCATATGATTGGACACTTAATCATATATTGTGTTATAAGCATATATTCAGGAACATGCCTCTTGGTTCTACGTATTTCAACAAGTTATATATGTCGTAAAATATTTAATTTCTTGGTTCTATGTATTTCAGCGTGTATACTAGAATTTTAGTAAGTTATGAAGATTGTAACGACGTGAACCTCATATCAAATTAAAATATGTATATGAATAATTTTATTCTATTAGATCATCTCACTAGCCATAATAAGCTACCAAAAAAATAAGGTATATGCTAGTAAGACAAATATTCACTGATAATCTTAAAGAAATTTAAGTTGTCAAAATATGCAAGCTAAATCCTATATATCAAACTCGATAATTCCGTCCACCTATTATCATGGTTGGTTGTTTCCTTCAATACTTAATAACCTTTTTTCTCTTAAAATACAAAGAAAGTAAAGGAGATTGTTCAGCAGTGAGGCCAAATGAGATGTGTCCAAGCTATATATGACAAAAAATTGCCTATTATTTCATATCTTGTATTATTGATTATTCCTTATACCTTTTCCATCTGACGTTTGCCTTGGTGGGGTTGATTTTGAACGCTGGTCCTTTATATGGACACGCCTCCAATAATACGCTTCTTTTTCCCTAAAACAATCCGACATCCTTATCCTAGATATGCATAATGACTATCGACAAGTGAGGGTTGCTCAGATAGTAAGCATCCCCACCTATATTTAAGAGGTTGTGGGTTCGAGTCACCGTAGGACCAAACAGTGGGAGGTCTATTATCTGTTCCGAAAAAGGGGAAGGGGTGGATTTTTAAAAAAATAAAAATATGACTATCTAAAAGTCCTTGCAGATCTTCAGATTCATCAAGTATTATTCGAGTGCCTGCTTTAAGTTTCGTAACGTGTATTTTGAATTCAAGTTGCTTCTATATATATATATACCGACATATGTGGTGGAAGATAATTGAGACGTGTTCGCTCTTAATCTTCGCATTTGAGTTCTTCAAATAAAAACTTGTCAGTAAAGATCATTTTATCTCTTATGAGTGACTACACAGGTTAAAAGAACTAATCATCGCTATAAATAGTTCTCCGGCCTTTCACAAGTTAACACTCAACATTACAATCATAGTCCTGATGTTGTTTTGCCGTAAATAAACATGTCAGAAATTGAAATCTTGCTTGTGCACTAATTTGCAGGTTCATAGTGTTATCTTACTATTACACAACTAGTAACAGGTACTTAATTAAGTACCAAAATCTCTCAGCACTTATATATAATATAATATATATAAAACTGAGGGATGAATAAGGAATGTGTTGAGAGCTGGTTTTGAAGTATGACAAACGAGTAGGACTCAGAGGTCCCCACTCAGGACCTAGTCCTTGGAATGAAGGGCACATGTGATCGAAAAGGATTACGGGTTGCAAATTCCTGCGGAACTAGGAGTAGTGGCGCGTGATCGAATATACATCCTAGTCAAACTAAAAGGCACATGTGATCGAAAAGGATTATGGGTTGCAAATTCCTGCGGAACTAGGAGTAGTGGCGCGTGATCGAATATACATCCTAGTCAAACTAAAAGATGTTGTGTCCAGGCTGTGTCTTCGAAGTATGAAAAGGAGTTGGACTTCAACAAGGAAAGGTGTTACTGGGAATCCTGACTTGCCATAATTAAAAGGATTCCTTGTAGAACTCAACTAGGGTTTCAAGACCCATATATATGCAAGTAGTAGAGGCAGCCGAAAAGCAGTTATTCACAAACGGAGAGTTGAGAGCACGAAAAGGCAATCTAGCATCTTTTTACGTGAAAACTGGAAAAGACAACTTGAGTGCATGCAGGGCATTGAGTCTAGATACTTTGTCTAGGTTTGTCAAATAGCAAGTTGTCTTTAATTCGAGCTTTCATAGTTTTACCTATTGGCTTTTTCAGAAGCACATGTATTAGGTGAACTCTTGTGTAATTACTGAAAAGCTAGAGTTTAGCTTTGAGTAGTGATTAGGGTCTAGAGTGTAGCCCCTTGGTTACAGAGTTTGTAATCAGAAACGTTGTTCTTGTGTTAGTGGATTCAGTTCTAAAATCCCAGAGTGTGGGTCGTGGTTTTTCTCCCTTGAGCTAGGAGTTTTCCACGTAAAATCTGTGGTGTTGTATGTTATAGTGTTCCAGGCAGTAGAAGAGATAATCTCAGAACTAGGTTCTACGCTAGAAGAACAAGGTTCTCGTGACGAAAATCGGAGGACACTATTCAACTCCTCCCCCCTCCCCCCCCCCCCCCCCTTCTAGTGTCTTAAGGAGGTGCATAGAGTGTAACAGGATGCATCGAATTTGCACGAGCAGACTTAATAACTTATAAGAATCTAAAGAAAAATCTATGAATCATACTTCATTTATTAGTTTGAATAATCAGAGACGTATGATATTTATACCATGTATTCAATCGACTTTCGAATTACTGCTGCAATATCATGCACAAATAATTGTAAGGTGTCCTGTGTTCGGTAACTTAATTATGAAGGTATAAAGGATCGGAGGACCTATAGCTAGGATATCGAAATTTAGGTTTTGGATTAGGAATATCAAATATGTTTGCAAATTTAAGTAGAGTCAACATAAGTGGACTATATATGTACATCATATATATAAAGATAGGTTAGTTTGCTTTCTAAAATCAAATGCTAGAAAGTAGCAAGGGTGCCATCATTAAAACCTAGTAGGAAGTAGCAAGTACATGGACATATAAGGACAGTACGCGCAGTGCACTTTCTCTTCTATTCTTTTATTTCAACCTTTCTCTGATATATATAAATGACCATTTCTCCTCAATATGGTTTTGTTCCTAACTAAACCTAGTATGTGTTTGTCGTAATAAGTGATGCAAAGAGCAAACATATATATGTGGGAGCAAATATAACCTTGCCCAAAAAGAACTGTAAAACCTAGCAATTGAAGAACAATTTGTGAGTATACTAGCTACTAGTTTAGTTGCCATGGACTCTACGAATCTTTATCAACATCAACTGATTCAACAACAGCTAGCTGGCTATCCCTTTTTGACTGGGATTTCTACTATACAGGATTGGAATCCTAGCATGACCTCGTAAGTTAATCTTGTAATACTTGCTCTCCAAAGTGGTATCTGGTTGATTGCTTCTCAAGTTTTTTATTTTAATCTCTTTAACCATAGCGCTTACTGATTTGAGTAATTCGCTCTGGAAAAGGGCTTCGTATACGAGGAGTTCCTTCTTTCCTAGGCTTGTCTCAGTGTATATATAGGATCTCACTCCATGGTGATTGCTTTTCCAGTTTTATAATCAGTACAAAACTGAGTCTACACAAATTTCTATGATATAAGAATTAATTCAACGCAACGATGATTCAATATCACAAATATATATAACCTTCTTTGCATTTTTTCCTTCTTCGTATCTTCATTAAGTTTCTTATGGACAAGAGAATGAGATTTTTTTTTTCCTTTGCTTTGAGCTAACAAATAGTACTAACTTATAGTAATTTTTTTTTAGCTTAACAAATACGAATAGTTTAAAAAGAAATTATTAGCTTGAAATTTAGGGTTTCTGTGGTGTATATATAATGTAATTTTGTGAATTGATCTAAATTGTCCAAGATAATGCAGGGAAGAAGAATACAGTTACTACAAGGGAAAACATGAGCTGCGGGAAAGGAGTATGGACACATATTCTTCCTCAATAAAAACTCCAATTCTTCACGATGGCCATCAAATAAATTACTCCAATATGAATTGTTTGAATGACAACTCGTTCAAAGAACAATATGCTTTTGATTTGAATGAGAATTTTCTGTCAAACGAAGTGTACATGGACAATTCTAAAACTTGCAATGGGTTTTTTGGAGGTTTTTCTGCTGCTGCAACTTCAAATTATATCTCAAGTCGAGAATATTCAAATTTCCAAGACCCAAAATTCTCATTCAATGGCATAACGTACAACAATGGTACTGGTGACAATACTAGCATTGTTGGACTGCCGGAATTGATTCATTGTCCGGCCAACAAAGTAAGGATTCTTTTGCTATTTGTTTTAGTATCGTACTAGTACTAATTAGTCACCTTTTCATCTTCTAGTTTTCAACTTACTTCTCCAGCAGTGTACTAATATAATTAATCTATGTTCATGAATTAAATTGTTTTTAGAAGAAACCAGTTGTTGGCAATAATATTGGAGATTCTTCAAAAGCAAAGAGATTGAATTATAATGCTGAAATTACATCTCAAGAAGCATCAAAGAAGCCTCGAGTCACATTACATTCTTCAAGTCCAATGCTTAAGGTGAAAAAAAAAATTGTATATACATAAAGTTAACACATAACAATCAAAATTTTATTTTATCAAGGAAGCATATATAGTTCATTTACATGATGCTGCGTTATTGGATTTTCGAGCAGGTACAAAAGGAAAAATTAGGAGACAGGATTTCAGCTCTTCACAGATTAGTGGCACCTTTCGGCAAGGTATACTCTATACATATACATAACCCTTTATCAGAACCCACTAAGATGAGAGACTGGGTTAGTACTGCTATTTTAATTTTTGGACCATACGAAATCATTTTTCACTCACAATGGGAACATGCAGACTGATAGTGCCTCAGTATTAACAGAAGCCATTGGCTATATTCAATTCCTTCAGCATCAGATTCTGGTAATAATAAAGCTGCTTTCCTTTGATTAATTCCTCTTAAATTCAATTTGAAGTCCTTATTCCTAGAAAAATGATTATACAAAAGATAGCAACTAGTAATATATAGATTAATTAAAATTAAGTTGTATTACATTATAGCCCCTTATAATTTACCGTATTTGTTAATGTCATACAGACATTAAGCATGCCTTATACGAAGTCATCTCACGGGAAGCTCCATCAGATAAACCTAAAGGTATTTTTATTAGATATAGAATGGCCAAAAGCCACCCTTCTCAGTTTATGTGCAAATTTACTAGTACATGTGTAGCTTGGCCAAATGAATCTCTTTATATTTCGAAGTTTAAGGTTCCGCAATCCATAGATAGAACTACATAAAATACATTTACTCTCCAATCCATTGATAGAATTATAAATTGGAATATACGGTATGTAACATAAATAGATATACTGATAACGTAAAGAATTTTTACACTATTCTTGATAAACTCTAACAAGTTTGCACCAGATTATGTACCTAGCTTACTTTTATGTTAATACTCTCACTTAGCACAAACAGTACCCTGTAAATTAAGGAAATTGATATATTTGTTTACAACATAACAGCATATGTTATTCTGGTATTTGGTGTGACAGGATTCGTGCATAGACATGAAGGGTCCGCCAGTGCTAGATCTGAAGAATAGAGGGTTATGTCTTGTACCAATATCTCTTTCTTCTTACATCACTACTTCGTGCGATGGAAACATTTGAAAAGTACTCTATCGACTTCCATGGAAACATATGATAGGATTGTACAGTTACTGTTTAACTTTTGATGGCCAAAATCATGAAAATGATCTTTCTCGCGACATAGTTTGCTAAGTATTGCTACTAATAATCGCTTCGTAATTCAATGGCCTTTTTATCCTTATGGGAATAGCCAGATTATTGAATCAATTAATTCCCATTTCATCTTTATTGGGCTTTTTATTTTTTGCTCTCTAATAGTCTAAGTAAATGAAGAACTAAGAGGATCTGTTTAACCACTCCATTCAAAATCTTATTTATAGATTCAAAATGTAAGTGTATTTACCCATCTTCTTGAGAATGTTCTGAAGACTATTTTCACTTGATGTTCAAATTTTATTTTATTTTATTTTAATTATCTATAGATATCTAATCTATTATGTAAAGAAGTACTAATTTAAAGAACATTTAGTGCATAAAGATTGCTCTTATTAAAGTTTTGAACCAAAGAAACCATGAATTGGACTGAAACTGTATGATAACTAGAATGTTCAATTAGGATGTTGACTTCAAGTTGATGGCTAGTGATAAAGTAGGCCTTTGGAAATTATTTGGTTGAAGTTTGAAGAAAATAGGCAAAAAAGTATTTTGAAGTTAAGAGTTGCAAAATAGTATCAAGATGTAACATAAAGTTCACTTGAAAATGGAGCAAAAGATTGTTGAGTGAACAAGTATGTCAATATTCCAATAAAATACGTCCAATATTTGCAAATAGTTATGGTCAAACCAGAATTTACAAATACTGAACTTTCATATTTGCAAATATTGAAACACTACTATAATCTATGGCAACACGGGGTGGACATGATTGATAGTACTTGGCCAACTCGTAGTGTCAAATAGAATTGTAGCTGAGCTTTCAGATAAGATTATATTAAGATGTGGTGCAGTGAAAAAACATAGGGTGGGAACTGGAAAATGAACTGGTATAATACACTTCAAAACTTATGGACTTGAAGAGGGTCACCATGATCTTTCCGCAAACTAACTACTCCATCCGTTTAGAAAAGGATGAACTTATCACTATTTGAAGGGTCAAACAAGATTATGTTTGACCACATATCTTACAAATATTTTCTAACTATTTTGAATTGTTAACTATTGTGACTTATAGTATTTTTTATGTAGTTTCTAAATGTGTAAATTTTATTTCAAAAAATTTAAAAATTCGATGTGAAAATTTTCGGTCAAAATTAGTCAATTTGACCCTCGTACTCCGCAAAGGTTCATCATTTTTGAAACGGATGGAGTATTTACTTTGAGATGTATTTGCTAAGTGAAAAATTCGCCTCTATGACAATAATGATCAATCCGAGAATCTTATGCTTTCAAATTCCCGCAATCTCTGAACATTTAAGCAATTGAATACAAAACATTTATATCAAGTAGGATGCACAAAAGAATGGAAACGAGAAAACTAAGATAGTACTAGAATATAATTAAGTGACTCAAGTCAGCCCCAGTGATCTTACTTCTTCCATAAACCCCCTCTAAACCCTGCATCTTCAATTGGAAACGCTTCCAACTCTGGGCACCAGCTAACTTTGAGTATTTTTAACGAAGGCATCACTCGATGCACTGCTGGCCATTCCTCCTTCAAGTCCGATAAAGCTTCCAACATTAAGCCCTCAATTTTCCAGACAGTAGAGCCATCACCCCAGAAGTTCTCGTGCATCTTTGTGATATCACCAGAAATGATTGACAGGTACCGCAACATGGGTAGTGATGTGGGGTTAAGCCATTCAGGACTTGTCTTACCTGGATAGAATTTGAGAATCAGCTCGTGGAGTTGTCGAGGGGGATAAAGTTTACCCAATTTTTTGACTAGTCCATCATCTTGACTGTCAAAGCAACTTATTGTTAAAAATTGAAGTTCTTGGAGATCGACCAGTGCATTTTCATCACCGTCTCCAATCTCCTCCTCCTGAGTTAGTCTTAAACTGAGAGTTCTCAGTCGAATCAGGCTTCTGAGTTCAGCAATACGACAACCTCCTGGCTGGCTTCTTTTTGCAGGCTTAAATCCAAGCAGTACTTGAAGATTGGAAAGCCTACTTAATCCTTTTGGCAGGTACTCAAGTGATCCACAGTTGTTCAAATCTAAAACAGCAAGCTTCTCAAATGTTAAAACACAAGACGGGAGCGTTTTCATATTCTGACAATAGCTGAAGTCCAAAATCTGTAAGTTTTCAAGCTTGGCTATGGAAGCTGGAACTCCAACCAATGGATGTGTATTGCTTAAACTGAGATAAGTGAGCTGTTTGACAAATCCAATTCCATCCAACAAACTCGAAAGAGGCACATCGAAAATTGATTTTGATAGATCCAAAACTTGAAGGTGTCGACTCTTGCAAAACTTCTTGGCAATGTCAGAAGGGATTTTGTTCACTTCACCACTCTTGGTGGTTGTTAACAGTGCTCGTAGTTTTTGATTACTCAGTAGTTGCTTCCCATTCATCTCACTCTTAATACCCAAATGCCGACTAATTGCATCAGATGGGGTGAAAAATGAATCATCCTCTGCTATCTTGATCACCAAATCACGAACCATATCATGCATTTTGCATGTGTGGATCACACCATTGTAAGCCTTATCAACAACTTCTATCAAGCACCTATTAGATAGTTGCGAAAAGCAATCTTCTCCAACTTCAGTCGATAATCTACCACTTCTCAGAGGGATGAAACTTTCTCCAATCCACCAACGGATCACTTGGTCTTTTGGTATGACACAATCCTCAGGAAAGAGTGAAAAACAGAGGAAACAGGATTTCAAGTATGGAGGGAGTTCATCATAGCTCAACTGCAGTGAAGCCATTACCTCGTCATCATTTTCTTTCAATTCATCACGAAAATGATTTGCAATACGCCTCCATTCGTGATAGTAAGGTGGTTTACAAAGCATCACTCCTCCTACTGCTTTGATTGCTAATGGAAGACCCCCGCATTTTTCCACAATCTCCTTTCCCACATCCTCCAACTCAGGGAAATTGTTTACACCTTCAGTTGCTGCAAATGCAATCTTCCGGAACAGTAACCAACTATAGTGCTCATTGAGGAATTTAGGCCGATGTATTCTTGGCTCTGTGACTCCCATCTTGCGTGCAACTAGCTCATTTCTTGTAGTTACAATAACCCTGCTTCCATTTCCTTTGGGTAGTCCAGAGTAGATTTTCTGCCACCAACCGTTGTCCAAGCTCCAAACATCATCCATAACAATCAAAAACCTCTTTCCCAAAAGGTACTGATTTATTTTTCTTAATAGTTCACACTGGTCATCACCAATGCATGCATCTCCCAAACTCCTCAATATGCTTCTCATGACTTGTTCCTCCGTAAATGTTTGAGAAACAGACACCCAAATTCTCCTCTCAAAGTGATGCTCAATCCTTCTATCATTGAAGACCTTCTGAGCAAGAGTGGTTTTGCCGAGTCCGCCCATACCCACAAATGCAATGGCAAATAAACCATCACTTGCTTCAAATAGCCAATCCTTTATCTTTTCTGTGTCACCTTCCAAACCAACTACCTGAGTGTGGTCATAAAGGGAAGAAGACCATCTTGACATTAGATTATCGTGTGCCTCCATACTACCTTCTTTTAGAAGTGGTACTCCAAGATATGTTGAAATGTTTTGCTTTATTTCCGAGATTTTTTCATTGATTTCAGCCAGACGCTTACCAGTTTGATGGCGAAGAGAGAGATTTTTTGGATGGAAGCTCATAGAGAATCTAGAAGCCCCATCACCATCTGCAGATTGATTCTGGCAGTCCTCCAGTATCTCTTCAGCTTCAAAGATTAAGTCTCGCAAACAAGACATGACCCCTTTAAGGGTGTTATTTTTCCTCTTGAGCCTCTCAGCATCCTTGAGAAAGCTTTGCATGAATAGCAGCTCGTTCTTCAGCTTTTCAAACTGCTGTCGGTGTTGACTAATAAACCTGCTCTCCTCCGTGAGAACCTTCAAAAGTTTCTCCAAGAAGACGGTAACCACCGCGTCCACCATCTCTTCTGCTTCAAATTTCTGAAATACATCCCAATGAAAATGAATCACCTAATAAAACCAAAAGAACCAATTGCTACGAGGGTATGTGGTGGTTTCACATTGCAATTATCGTAATATAAACATGAAAGAGTTCTGTTATTAAGTGCTACCTCCTACAAAAGAAGGAAAAACTTAGATCTGTCCAGACTACAATATCTTCTTGACATGTTATTGACAAACCAGGTCCAGTCTAGTCTATCTTTTGATCCACAAGGATCAAGGTCATGAACATTCTCTTTCTGGCAAACAAGGATAAACTTACAGCTTTTCTGTAACTAATGATTAGGCGAAGCAGAAATTATTTAGTTTGTATTTTTCTCGTAAAAAAGAAGATAGCATTCCTGATTATTCAGACCTTAATCGAATCATGTGTTGGTCAGTATAATCTCATATATTCGCGTATTCTCCACGAGAATTCTGATTAATTGTCAAAAAGGCGAAAAAATAAATTCATCATTCCACTACACTCAGATTCAAGAACTCGAGAATGAATGACTACCCTGTTCAGGTATCTTGATTGAAACCCGGTATTTTCCATCGAAATAGTATTACAGCTCGTGCGGGTTCCCTTCTAAGAAAAATGATGTTTTCTGACATTAAAATAGTATTCCCAACGTTTGGTTACCACTTCTGTTTCTCACATCCATAGTGCTCAAGATCTAGCATTATTTTAGTTGGATAGCATATGTAATCAAGATACATGTATTAGCAATATATACCTGGATAAAAGAACCTAAAGTGATAACTTATACTTAATGCAAGCAGCCTTGTCTTAGTTAAGAACAAATATAGTAAGGATTCGTAATTACATCTAATTCTCTAAAAACTAAAAGGTGCACTACAAATTTAGAAGTCTTATTGTTCCAAAATTGAAACCCACCTAAGAACTGAGTAACTCAATGTCTGAATGTATTTTACCTGATAAGATAAGTTAACAGTTGATATTGTTTAACAAACTTAAGCAGAGAAAAGGAGGTGTAACACTTACTTGTAAAGAGGAAGAAGTTGCTTGATATTTTAACAAAAAGGTTTGAATATTAAAGTTGGAGTTGTTATATTGGTGAATGATTGAGTTAAACGGAAAGAGATGAGAAATGGGACCAAACACGGTTTAAACGAATACTGCATATTTATGTCACAAGTCAACTGCTCCTTTGCTTCCTTTATTGTCTTCAATCCGTGTGTGGACACTATGACTAACGAAACAAGGAAAAGAGCAAATTTGCATGTGGAAACTTAGACTAGAAGAAACAATGATTTCAATTCTTGAACTAGACTTACTTCAACACTAGAAAATGTACTCTAAGACTTCTAAAAGAACTAAAAACATAATTGTATATAAAAAACATAATCAGAAAAAACTAAATTTGAGTTGATTTTTGTGTCAAATATAGAGTTTGTATTACTAGACTAATCAGGTTTTTCCTCTTGATTATTACACGCGCTAGGAAAATAGTAGGACCCTTTGAAGCCAAAATATCACGGAATTGGTGGACTCAGCAATGTGAGAGAAGCCTATCATCAAGTAGATACTCCATTTGTTAGTGATACAATTTTAAACTTTAGGATTTGCCAAATTATTTGGACAGTGAAGCAACTAAAATGTTAACGAAAAAAAATCAATTAAAATGTTTTTTTCTAAAGAAATTGTCTCTTTTTACTATTTTTATTTTTCCTGTGATTACACTATTCCAAATCTGTATTCGGCTCGGGCATTGGTTAGGTTTATGGTATTATTGCTTTTAAGAGTCTAGTTTCTACTTTCTACACTTTGATTTGTGGTCGTTATTTATGGCTGATTTCTTAACTTGAAAAAACTTGTTTATGATTCTCCACTACAAGAAAAAATGGTATAAACATTTTTACGAACCATTCAAATGCATTAATAAATTGCTACCAGGTTACCAATGAATTAGAAACCAAATTTGTTCCAAGAATTTACCAACCAATCACCAACCAATAAATTTGGTTAATAAGTATTGCGGAAAAATATAATAGGTAATTTAGCGACCGGTTACCAACGTATTATCAACTAATGATTAATAACAAATAAGTTCTATTGATGTAAGTTACCAACTAACTAAGAATTCGTTAGCAAAAAGTGACACCTAATTTAGGAACAAATTAATTACTAATAGAATATCAATAGATTGTTACCCATACAAATAAATTGTTACTAAATTTCCATCAGATGTAGAGTTCGTTGGCAAATTGCCAACAAAAATATTATCCATTGTTACTAACTTACCAAGGACTCTAAAACAGTTCTTAGAGGCGGATCCAAAATTTAAACTTTATAGGTTCTAAATTTTAGAATAATAATTTCATGTGTTAGTAACTAATTACTTGTTAAATTTGTCAACAGATTTTTAGTCTTCGGTGTTATGAAGAAAATTATTATTATAAATTTATTTTTATAGGTAAATGACGTAAACACCTCATAAATGATCTGAACTATTACATGCATGCATTTCTTCTTGTAGTGTACATCAGTGCATGCAACAAAGCAGACTAAACTAAAAAAGACTAGAACTGTGTCATGCCACAGGCAAGAAAAGATTATATAATGGATCAAATCACTGGAAATGTCTACTCCATATTAACCTGCCAGAGAAGTAAGGATTCTGGCCCATTGCTTACTTGTTTGTTCGAAAGTATCAGGAACAAGGATCTATATAATACCGAGTTCGAAAATTGATAAGTGAACATCCTTGCTGATTCTGTATAACCAAAGATTTCATCCAAGTCTGAAGGAAACAAGGAGAAAATAGGTTTGGCTACAGGTATATTCAAAAACTAAAGTTCTATGATAAACATCTGCGAAGTTGTTATGACAGTCATGCTAACAGGACCGGAGCCAGGTATTGTTAAGGGGATTCAGAAAAATACTAGATGTCATACGTGTGATCGTAACTTGTTACCTAAAGTGACTTTTGAACCCCTTTACGACAATGTTGGAATTTTTCCTTGTATAAAGGGGATTCAAAAGGTCATATATAATCAAAACTTATTTTTACCCTACTTGCACAATATAATTTCTTCGATGACCTTACCTAGCTCCGCCCCTGCATACTACCCTTCTAATAGTCACAATATCTACTCATGAGAAACACTTAGAAGAGAAAAATCTAAGCACCTATTGCCATTGACTCCTTTAACCATGTATAGTTATACTTTGCAAGTATACATAGTAACATAAAAATCAGAACTTTTTTTTTTTCTTTTGATAACAAGAGTAATCTTATGTGGTTCGAGACTTGGTGGATAATGAGTCCACCATTTGCTTTTATCGATGACAGGGTTAGAAGCAGTGATGTGCTACTAACCCATATATCACGTGTTGCACTCTTACTAGTGTAGACATGAAAAAGGGAAAAGCAAATCTTGAAAATAAACCTTTTGATAATCATGATGGTAAAATGGTAAAAATAATAATTCAAGAAAATTTAAAAAAAGAAAAGAAAATATTTGGCTTGTAAAGTTTTTCTTTTTCGCTTTTTGCCCCACGTGAATATGAATTTTTATAAAAAAATTGAGTAATAGATTAGAGAAAATGACAAAATTATCGAATAAGTATTAAAGTTGGTTTAAAATATTCTTTATATTTACCTCGAAATATGTAGGGTCCTTTAAGTATATATACTAAAAAAATTCAATTTCAGTCTCTATTAAAATTTAAACTAACATGTGAGCTAATATAGACCAAAAAGACTGAGTTTGCATAGACGGACTTTTATTTCTTTCTGTAAAGAAACCGCAGTACTCTCGCCGCATCAGAAGGCAACAACCATTACTCTCGCCGCATCAGAAGGCAACAACCATTAATGTGAACTTGGTTGGTCAAGTTTGCAATTAGTAGATTCCAAAATACAAGATTCTACTGTTCGAGATCCAAAGGGAAAAAAAGATGAGAAAAAAGAAACTTCTCAAGGTTTGATAGCTCATTTGAGCTTCTTCAGTTAAATTCCTTTAATTTTGTGCAAAGATGGGGAAAGAGATCTTCTTCAATTAATCTCTGTCTCCAAATCTATGTCATCTTCTTGAAATTCTGCATCGAGTTAAAAAGAACGAAATTTTTCTATAAAATTAAACATAATTACCAGTCTTCAAAGAAATCTCACCATCTTGAAACTCTGCAATGAATTAAATAGGAAAGAGTTTCATTCTTTATGTTTTTTAAAATCACCTTGAATTTATGAAGTAGATTAAAATTGGCATAGAGTTCATACAATCATACACCTTTACTTTCAAAGGATTCTGATTTCTTTGAAACACCATATTGGATTGAGAAGGACGAATGAGATTCATTCATATCTTAATTAATTTGTACATCAGTATGTAAACGATGGCATTAAGTTCCTCGACATTCAAGTATTTTTTTATTTGCCTTTACATGATTGATGGAGAGACGTGGAAGTCATGTGCTTTTGTGCATCGCATTTTCTTGAGCAAGAATTGGAAAATAGGGCAAGGAATATATGTGAATTTCGGAGAATAAAAAATTCTTCACGGCAAAAGAAAGGCATGGAGGATCATTCTTGATGGAGAGAATATTTGATTTCCTGAAGGAAAAAAGAGACTCAAGAAGAGAGTCGAGGGCTCTGTTGAAGATGTACAACCTCTGTGTGGTTCCGTCAATACTAAGTTACTGCGTTAGTTCATATCTTAATGGAAACTAAAAGTGACAATTTATGGTATACTTAGAGGACTATATATGCTCGGAGGTAAATATAAAAAAATGATTTTGAACCTACTCTGATACTTAAAGGATAATTTTTGTCATTTTCTCGATTAGATTACACTAAACTCTTGTATAATATGATTCACACCGTGTAATTCTAAATCAAATATATTAGAAAAATTTTGGACAAGTAACACTATT
Organism: Petunia secreta; assembly: GCA_029990175.1. Lineage (NCBI taxonomy): Eukaryota > Viridiplantae > Streptophyta > Magnoliopsida > Solanales > Solanaceae > Petunia > Petunia secreta. Next base: position 4,302,709 of record JARKIP010000059.1, on the reverse strand, counting down.
AATGCTCCATTAAGGTGCGTTTGGTATGAATGAAAATATTTTCTTGGAAAATAAGTGACTTTCATATTTATTTTTTGGTATTTAATTTTTAAAGAATAAAATTATTTCCTAACTATATAATAAGGGTAGTGTGGGATTATTGGTAGGGGTAGAAGGTAGAGGCAGGGGAGGACGTGAGGGTGGATAGAGGTTAATGGGGTAGGGGTAAATGGGGTAGGGGCAGCGGGGGTAAGGTGACCTTAAGATCTCGTCCTGCATGGGGTTGACAATACTGGGTCTACGGTGAGGTAGAGATACACCGAAGAAGAATTGGGTCGCGGTGATTAGACAGGACATGTCTCACATCCAGATTACCGAGGACATGACTCTAGATATGAAAACGTCGAGATCGAGGATTAGGTTAGAAGGGCAGATAGTAGTCGAGCGATTCCTTTCATATTAGCATTGGTATTAGCATATTAGCATTTGTATTATTTGTATATAGAATTTTTATTTTATTCTTTGTCTTTATTGCTAATGGTGTTTTTATGTTTACCTCAGTTATCTTTAGTTTATGTTAGTATTTTTTTACAATTTTTTTTTATCTTGCTCTTTCTTTTCGACCATATTTTCAAAAAAAATTTCTTATGTTGTCCTAAAAGAAAAAAGCGAGATTCAAATGGCTCAAAGATGGTGATAGAAATACAGCTTATTTTCACAGTGTAATTAAGGGAAGAAGAAAGAAGCTGACTATACAGAAAATTCAAGATAATGGTGGAGTTTGGAGAGAAGGGTTCAGAAGATCTTCATCCACAATGAAGCCTTTCATGATCCATCTTTGTTAGATTGTGTAAGACAAAAGTGATCGACGAAGATAATGTCATATTTACGGCCAGACTATCAATAAGAAGGAGAAGAAATATGTATTTTCTATTAGTGCTGATAGTGCCTCCAGACTGAATGGTTTGAGTATTCTTCTATTAATCTTGTTGGTCAGTGATAGCAATGGAATGTAGTAGTAGCTTTCTTTGAAGAGGCGATGGTTCCAAAACTCACACATGCCTTATCATGCTTCCGAATATGGATTTTTCACAGCACCTGACTGATCTCAGACCCATAAGCTTGTGTATTGTTTCGAGCAAGATTTTTGCCAAAATCCTAAATTCAAGATTGTCCCAGCTCCTCCCTAGGATCTCACTTAACCAGTCAAGCTTCATCAAATGAATGTTAATATCAGAGGATATTCAGTTGGCCCAGGAAATTCTAAGGAATATTCAAAAGCCTCATAGAGGTCATAGGGGAGGAAATATAGTCATGAAAATATATATGGCCAAAACCTACAATAGAGTAAATTGGTCATATCTTTTATTTCTTATGCAAAAATTAGGTTTCTCATAAACCTGGGTGGACTTGATCTACGTATATATCTCAAATAATTGGTATTTTTGATAGTGAATGGCCAGAGGTATGGATTCTCTACATATGAAAATGGCCTGAGACTAAGAGATCCAATCTCTACATCCCTCTTTGTTCTCAGCATAGAGCCGCTGTCAATTATGCTACATACGAGGTAGAAATAGATATACAAATTTTTATAAGAACCAATGGTGCTCAGAAGACCTCACTATTTTCTCCTCGGGCCGAAGAAGAACAATTAGGTTGATAATGGAAAGAGGAGAGTTGATGCAGACCTTACTCCCGCCTTTTCTGAGATAGAAAGGTTGTTTCCGATAGGCATTCAGCTTAAAAGACACACTTTTGAAAACATCAAATTTCCTATAATAAGAATTAAAAAAAAATCCTTTCATTACCTTTCATCTTTTACTAAATTAATGAAACATCTCAAAAGTTAGTCTCTCACATGATTTGGATTAAGGTTGGCATATTACCCAAAAAATGAATATCGGAGCGAACCAAATTAGTTTGGTTTTTCGATTTCGATTTTTCGATAATTCGATTCAGTTTTCGGCTTTAGATTTTGAACAATTGGATATTTCAATTTGGTTCTTGATTTTTACTTTCATATAGGTAAAATAACAAAAGAGAAACATTTAGCCCAAGTCTATAAAAATAAAGTCTCACTTTACCTAAATTATACCGACAACAATATAGAGTTAGTACCTAACTGTTTTTAGCAACTCCTCTCGAATGCTCTTTAGAGTTTCTAACCTCCCACTTTCTATTCGTCTCTCTTCCCACTGCCGCCTCCCTCTCTCTCTCACTTTCCTCCGACCGTCGACTCACTCTTCCCACCGGTGCCTTCCTCATTCTTCCTTCGGCCCCGCTGACGCCTCATGCTTCCTCTTCCTCTCTTTAGCTTTGCCGCCATTTCCTCCTATTTCTCTCTCCGGTGTTGTAGCACCTTCCTCTTCCTCCCCTTTTCACCCTTGTTGTCCTCTCTTCCCTCTGGTGATGTCTTACCGTTTTTCTTCTTCTTTATTTTTTGTGTGTGGAATATGGTGTTATTATTTATGTATACACAATATACTATATTAAATATTTTTATACACAATATATTATATTTATATAACAATGTATATACAATATATTATTCTTATATAACAATGTATATTTGTATATCCTAAAACATGTGTTCAAGTATTACAATTAAATTTATACTTAGAGAGCCACAAACAACAATTTTATATCGAGATGTAACAATTATGATTTAAATCTACGTCTATCAAATTTGGCTAGTTATGCAATTATGTTGAACGAGTAAACTGCAGTTGCTTATTAGACCGTACGACTATCAAAGAAAGGGTTAAGCTAATGGAAACTACTATTAGACACATTGGTAAATCAATGAAGCAATAAAACAATGACAAGAACATGAATCAACAATTAAATAAAGAACAATAATGAAGGAAAGCAATAAAGATCTTATTGAAAGTGTAGAAGCTTGTTCTCGAATGGAATCAATACACTTCGCCTTCCTTGGAACCAAGAAGATTGAACAACAGTAATGGTTGTTACAATATAGTAGCGAGTGAGCAATAATATATTCCGAGTGTAAGTATACTTTGGAGCATAGCCCTTTATAAAGTGGGGATAAGGGAATATTTATAGGGTTAGAGTCCAAATATAAGTTAAAGTCTCCTACTCCCACGTCTCTCCCACGATCAGGTGATGATTTGAACGTGATAACGTTGATTCCGAAAATAGCAGAGGCCTTTGGAACTGAGCCTTGTCTGTTTTTATAGTTGAATAGTCTATTTCCAAAGTCAGGGTGTCCAAATGCAGGTTGACCGGTTCAAACCTCTTCGTTGATGGTCTACTATGCGAACCAAGCCATTGTGTTGTCTCCGATTTCTACTCTACACCTGCCACGTCAACGGACATGTGGCATCAAGTGTCCAGTCAGATTTTGGCCAATACAAATAGCCCTCCACTTTCCGAGTGAGTGTCCTTGTGTGCTCAACAAGTGGCTTGAAATATTTAAGTTGGAAAACACATGGCTTCATCCTGGTCGAGTATTTTAAAACGACGGTTGTCACTTCATATTCCATTGTGGTCACGTACACGTGATCATGCGGCTGTCACCCTTCTACTTGTTACCAATGTAATCATGACCTATTCTTTATAAAAGTGAGACTCTTAATATTTTCTCCAACTTTAGACTATTTCAAAAAATCTTTTTCAACTTCTTCTTCTTAGGCAAACTATGCTACTAGTTCTTGCCGTGTCTTTCATCTGAACTCCAACTTAAATCCATCTTCAAATCCTTTTATACTTGCTCTTTCTTCAATGGCATCCGTAGAATTGAGCTTGTCTCATCATTCCGATGTTGGTGACGTCGGTCTTGATACTGTCTTTGATGGCGCCACTAATGCTCCTTCGCGGCAGCAGCTGGGTCGCCAAAGGTGGTCGTGAAAAAGAAAAAGTCCAAAAAAGGCCGACGGAGGCGCTACCCATTGAGATTCTTCCCAGGAAACTTCAAGTTATAAATCGACAAGTATTATTTTTTCAAAAAATATCAAAGAACAAGTGTTGCCTGCGAGAATATGGAAAGAGATTGAAGGGGCAAGTGCTGCCCAGATAACACTTGGAGTTATCTAGGAGAATGTGGGAAGAGATTAAAGGACAAGTGTCGCCTATGTAAGAGGGGTCAAAGTCAAGTAGGCATCACTTATTCATTAAATTTAATGGAGGTCATTTTTGCTAAACAACTGTTAATGGGGGTAAAAAAGGCAAACCACTGCCCATGGTGATAGTTTTGCAATTCTCCCGTAACACCCTCATAAACTCAAAATGAAAGCCTTTCACTCACAAACATATCTTGTACCTGTAGTATAGGAGGAGCAGAATTTCATAAACAACTCCTTTCACCCCTCCCCGTCAAAACAACTTCCCCCCCCCCCCCCCCCCACCCTGCTGGCAGCCACCATCGCGACAGATTCAGTAAGTTGCTCGAATCGGTTTTTACATTACATTTTTTATTTCTTGAAAAAAAGAAGAGTAGAAAGTACTGGTCAACATTATTATTACTCTTCCTTGCAAAAAATCTATCTTAAACTTAGCTAGTTTGAGTTTGGTACTGTGAAGATTTGGTCAAAACTTGTGATTTGTATATTAGGCGCACGTCACAGTTTCGGAACCAAGCCTGGTGCTCGGGGATTTTTGGTTAAAAATACTTGCTTTATGTTGTTTACTTATAATCTGAGCTTCCACTATGGCTTGTGTTTCCTGTTAATTTAATCAATCAATTACTCCAGGATTCCATATTATCTGTAGTGAAAATATGAATCTTCTTTACTCCCCTATTAAAATCAATAAATTAAAGAAAAATGAAATCTTGAAATAAAGAAATTGTCAATTTTGATTGAAGTTGTAGCCGGAGAAAACAACCAATCAAATGGCGGAGACAAAGGGCGTCAATGGTGGAAGTACGGTGGAGGAATGTCAAGACATGATCCGAAGAAGCCTTAGAAGTATGTTTTCATATATTTATTTAGTACTGAAATTAATAGACATGATTAAAATTATATGTGAGTAAATGATTGTTGATTAATATGTATTTTTTATTTCAGCTCCAATGGTGAAGTTCTTGAAAGAGCATTTGGAGAAATCTGGTTGTCAGCTCGGTGATAACTTCATAAAAGCTGTCCATTGCGACAAGAAGGTCAGCGGTGGCTATGTTCGCGGAAAAGGGGTAAATCAACCTTAAATCTTTATTCCTTAACTGTTCGAAAAATATTAGAGCATTTGAAGAACATTTCTTGTAGTGAATTACAAAATTTGTTTTGCTAATATGTGTGTTTGGAGTTGGAAACTCAATTTAAACCCTGTGTGCCAGTGGGAGGGACAAACACTTTTTTGAAACTGTCAAGGATGAATTAGGATTTCAAGTTGGTGAGTTCAACTTACCACTTGACTTACTACTCCTTATTGACAATGGCCGTGGACTTAGTATACATATTATGTAGGCATTTTAACTAATTGTATATACTTTGATGCAAAATGTAGAGGGTGCACTCCACTATCCGTAAGCTACATCACCTATGTAGAGTGTGAATGGTATGATAACCTCGTGATACTAGATAGTGTTCTTGCTTTTTCGATCTGTTTAATACCATTCTTAACGCTGACAATTTCCCTTATCACTTTTGCTGACTTTCTTCCCTTTTCCCTTTTTAAACGTGTATGCGAGTGTGGTTGTGTTTGTTTTGGTTGCGTACATCCTCAAGTGTTCACTGACCTTGTTTCTTTTGGGTGTTAAGATTATTGTGTGCAGTAACTACATGAACATTCAAGACGAGGTGAACCAAGTTGTTATCCATGAGCTAATTCATGCATATGATGACTGTCGTGCTGCAAACTTGGACTGGTCTAACTGTGCTCATCATGCTTGTAGTGAAGTTTGTGCTCTAAAGCTCTCTTTTATGCTAATTCTTGTACTTTTCAGTTTGTCTTCGACTATTGAACATTATGATTTTGTAACTGATTGCAGATCAGGGCTGGCCATCTTAGTGGTGACTGTCATTACAAACGTGAACTTCTGAGAGGTCATCTTAAGATACGGGGCCATGAACAAGTGAGTTTTCTTATTCATCAATGTTTGTTTGATAACTATCTATATCGATTTCTATTTTGCTTCACCTTGTTATGGTGTTTTCTTTCCTGTGCTAGCTGTAATTATGTACATCGTGAACAACACATTAACTCTTCGGTAGCTAACAGAAGTAAACAACATTAAAGGCACACCAGTTGAGCTTATTTTTTTAGACGTGGACTCTATCAAATTAGATACTTATAAAGAACAAGGAGGAAGGAATTTTAGCCTGGAGGAAGAAACTTTTTTGCTGGAGAGTTTGAATCCCATTGGAACATCCTTCCCCGGTTGAATTGTTGGGTTGCTGAAGCGAAGTATAAACAGTTTTGGACTTGTCTTCTTGCTTTGTGGCGTAAGCTTGATAAAAAGAAGTACTTCTGCCTTTCTTATTGGCACGTCAAGTCAAGGACTTATTAGGAATGTGTTAAATCGTCAAAGTTAAAACTGTGTACATGGTAGAATAATTAACTATATAGTTATAGCTCTATTTATGTGGCAAGATAGATGATTTAAGTATCTTAAACAAAAATGTTAACAATGGACAGAGTCTCTTGTTTTTAAGACTGATGAAATGAAGAATTAAAAAGAAAAGTCGTTGCTGTGAGTTAGATGCCCTACGTGTGCGCAACACAAGTTCTTTCCTTCTCCTTTATGTTGTGGTAACATGCCACATGGTAAACAATAAAAGAGGGGGGGGGGGGGGGGGGGATGGTTGACTCAACGAGAACCATAATTTGTAAGTGTTTAAAATCTTTTCATTGCAACAATGTTTATTTCAAGCTTTTACCAGTCAATTAGCGAATGGATGATGTTGCTTAGTTTGGTGGCCTGATAGTTCTGGTTTTGGCTGCTGTATTATGTGTTGTCAAACTGTGAACCTTCTTGGTACGGTTGTAACTCAATTCTTTTAGAAGGGCCATGCAATGGGAATTTGTGTTATTTTTTTTTTCAATAATCAAGAAATCCCAATTGCCTTTGTTGCGTGGTTCAAAAACCGGTGGATAATGTGTGGTAGGGTTCAAATCCGTGACGTGTGCGTAAGCCATACATGACACGTTGCGCTCTTACCAATAGATCAAAGCCCTAGGGCTAATATAGTGTGAATTGAGCAACTCAATTTAACCGATTTCCATTATTCTGAGTTACATATCCTCAAGTCTTTTTTTCTTTTTTCGTTTTTTTGGGGTTAAGTTACTTTTGCGGTACTAATAGCAATCTCTCTTAATAGCTCATGGAAGTTTAGTGCCTGTTTGGACAATATTTGGTTGAAGTTGAAAAGATGAGTATTTGAAGCTGAAATTGACAAAAAAGTGTTTTAGAGTTGAAATTGTGGACATAAAGTTCATTTATAACATTTTTTCATTTGGAGTGAATTATTATTTCACTTGGGATACTCCCCAAACCAGTTTTTCAACTTCAGATTCCTATGTCAAATTGAAGTTGAAATAATGTACGAATTGTAAATAAATATTGATTCGCAAATTTTATTTCATCATTTGCCAACAATATGGTATCCTTAACTCCTACTTAACATCATGGTCACTAAGCATCTCCTTTTTAATGCAAGTCTCAAGTTTTCTTTTCAGTGACCCAACTTGTCACTTGTTATTCTTTTCATACATAGGCCCCAAAGCTGCTACCAATGTCTTCAATTGGCTGAAGATATCACATCATTGTGTTCATTTTTCTTATCTCTCCCTCTATATTTGCTTTAGCCTACGTGCATTTTGGTCCTTCTCAAATGCTTCCTTCTTTTGTAACATTCTTATTTTAAAAAAAGAAAATGCACGATGTTGGTTTTGGAAAAGTTCGATAGGCTGATGTCAACCCACTACAAACAGGTAGTCTGGAAATGCCCTTCTCTCTCTTTTTCCATTGTTAGAGTGAAATTAGGTTGTAGTTTCTTTATATGATTTTAGACATCTCTAATCTCATAAGTTGGTTTTCAGGGTTGAGTTCGGTTTAATGTCCTTTTTTGCTGACATGGTATCGAACTAGACCCATCTCTCTTGAGACGGTTACTCAATGTTTTTCACTATGCTATGTTATCAGCACTCGAGATATCCACCCCCGGGCTTGCTTTTCTTCTCTGCTGTTCAGAAATAAATTTAGTCGCAAGAAAAATGTGTGCTCGATTGATATTACCATTCTTTAAAAAACAAAATAAAAAAGTGTGCTCGATTGTTCTCATAAACTTTAACGATATAAAAGCATCTACATTGTTCCAACGCTCTAGTATTATTTTTCAGAAAGTTGGATTTCGTAGAAAACAGAATCCAAAAGCATTTTTCTCAAAACAAATTCTTTCAAGAAGATTAAACTGAACATTACTTTTTTTTTTTTTTTTGAAACCAAACCTAAAAGTTTTTCCAAGACCTTTTTTTGAAGTACCTAAATGCTGCAATACTTGGATTGCGTTCACTTTCAAAAGAGTCATGACGTATGAGATTGTACCCGTCTACCTCAGCCTTTGACCCATATAAGAAGAATATACTGTATTTGTGAAAAGGGAAAAGGGAAAAGACTTGACAATTTTGTGAAATGTTAAGCTATTCTTGAGGAAGGAAAAAATTGAACCAGAAAATTCTAGGATATGTCCCGGTCATTATACACATTTTAGTTTAGGACCACACTATACAAAAGTCTTGACATTCTTAAGTCAAACTAAGCTATATAAAACAAAATGGAGAAGGGATTATCACTTTATATTGATCCTTGAATGCTTGGATAATCTCTTTGTAAATCACTTTATTTTGACCCTCTGTTTGTGCATGAAAAGAACTTGCTTAATAGTTTCTAACTTTTCCCTTCTGCACGTGGTTCTATGTAGGAATGTGTGAGGCGAAGAGTTATGAAATCGATGGCGGGTAACCCATATTGTTCAGAGTCGGCCAGTAGGGATGCCATGGAATCTGTCTGGGATGTTTGTTACAATGACACTAAGCCCTTTGACAGAGCCCCTTGAGACATGATGATAACTGGTAGCTTACAGAGGTAACCTAGGTGAGGTACCCTAGGTGGTTTTCAGGCAACCCGGATATGGTGATAATCATGTTATCACCTGAAGATTGCAGATATTGCTGAGTTCTTTTAATGTTGGTTGTTAGTTTACCATGAACAGAAGGTGCATATCTATCAGACATCTTAGCATTTTTTGAGGCTTATTGACTGCCCCCTAATGTAACGAGCACAAAAGCACATCAGAAAAGAGTCTTTGTTCTATTTGGATTGTCTTGTTAAAATGTTTAGGTAGAGGGAGAATTTTCTTGCGAAAAAATGAGTTACTTGTACATTCTGTCAACATCAGTTTAGCATTGTGAGTGCTTTTGCCCCACCTTGTTACTTTGTTCGATGGAGTTCTTGTACTTGAATGAGGTGTTTCTAATAGCAATTCCAGTTCCCAATTCAATGACTCAAGCAGAGAATTATTGACCACCCCCAACAGATATTGGTGCAAGCGGTCACGATGATCAATTTTGTATTATTTCCTTCAATCTCATGTATACATGCACCTCGGTTACAACTAGTTAGTGCAGTGGTAGGCTGGTAGCATGTCTATATTCAATCCAATAGTACCACTAGGTGGTGGTTACAGTTCATTCGTGTTGTTTGAAATATTACCCATGGTTGCCAGAGCCATTGCAAATCTGTGTGGTACCAGTAAGCTTATTCAACCTCCAACCCCCCTCACTCCTCAGCCTGCAGTTCATGGTTGTGATTAGATATTTTAAGTTTACCGGTGCCGGAAGTTTGAGTTTCCGTTGAGTTGGAATTTTTGGAGAAATTAACACATAATTCAGTTGTTTTAATGTCATTGCTTTCCTTTACCTTGATATTTTCATCTTAGCATTTTGTTCTTGTACTTTTTCCTTTTGTCTTTTTCCAAACCTGTTTTCCAAACTATTTTTCTTGAGCCAAGGGTCTATCGGAAACATACTCTCTACCTCACTCGAGGTAGGGTATGGTCCATTTTGTCCTGTCCCGATACTGGAAGCCGCATTTGAAGATGAGTGGATCGGGAATCTAACCCAGCGAAGAAAACGCCTTCTTATCACATTAGGATCGGGAATCTAACCCAGCGAAGAAAACGCCTTCTTATCACATTATTCTCCCCAAACTCCAGTTGTGACTTATATTGGGAAACTTGTGTGAATATTTTTCTTTTTCCCATTCTCCCTGTGATATCAAGAAAACAGTGTGAATTTTTTATTTTCCAGAGTTTGATACTATGGCTTCTTCTTTAATTTCCTTACCATTTAATATATCCAAATCAAAAGTAGCACACCTTTGATCCATTTCTCAAATTCAGTACTTTCTTCATGCATTCCTTCCCAAGAAAATGATCCAACTTACTCAGAATTACCCAAGGAGTTCCAATGTGTTGCTATTGGCAATGGATTATTCACACAAACAACTCAAGAATTTGGACGATTGCACCAGAGAATACTCAAGGCCTTGCCACTCTCAAATCAATCAGCTGTTACAGCTGCAGTTCCGATACTGAATAAAAATGGTCAATTTGCTTTTGTGAGGTTGTCGAATACCTGGTTGTAGAACTTAAACAACGAAAAAAATTTACTAAATATTCTGTAAAGATCTTGCGGACTCAAATATATTTTTTGGGTTTTGTGGAGGAATTAGCTTTGAAAGTTAAACCTGCCGTAGAGAAAAAAAGGAAAGGCTTGATGCTGTTTAAATTGTGCTATCAATGCCTGAAGTAATGAGGCTAAATAGTTTAGGTTCATTCAGTATGTCGCAATTTGGGACACTCAAAGAGTCCATTTTTCCAGTTGTTCAAGAAGAATAAATCTTCTGTAGGTTTTGCGTGAGAACATTGCATAAAGTTTTGAATTACTTTCCAAGTGATAAAGCGATTCTAGGATGTAGATACTAAATTTGCAGTTTTGTCTTGGTGGATCACCTGATAATTTGGTGAATTTCTGGTTCTTATGCTCCTGCTCTTTAAGGGATGAAAATCTGAGTATTTGAATCTGGTTTTGTACTTGGACATTAGAATTTAGCACATAGTATGTAGGATGATGCGAAGGAGCATTTAAATTGGTATGGAACAAGAAGGGATGCTAATTAGAAACTCAAAAGTTCAAATGCTCCTGTGAGTCCTATTGTCACTGGTGGCGAAAGTCAATGTGTGTGCCTTATATTGTGGCATTACCTCGGGTGTTTCAGACAACAGAAGAATGGCTAAACACTACTTTGGGACTGCATCCAGTTCAAGTGGCCTGGAACCCAGTGCTTTCGTTGGTCGTGACTTTTCTCTTCCTTTCTACTTTCAATTGTTATGTTGCTTCCAATTTAAAGATTTAAAATTGAAAAACCTCTGTTATGTTTGATTTAGTCTCTGCTCCACATTAATACACTTGTTTTGCTTTGATGTTGTTTCAGGGAAATTACATGCTCTTCACAGAAGAGTGGAGCAGCTTTGCACTAGGGCAATCAAATAGGCTGAATTAAGACAAAATCAAAGGTCCGGATTTAAAATTAGCCTATGCATGTTTATTCACTTACATAGTCTCATCGCGTTTGACATATTCGTTTATTGTTGGGCCGCCTCTTCTTATGTTGTAAATTTGATCAAGTTGGCAATTATAATGTTCACCAAAGTTAACTTAATTTGAATGTCGACAAGTCAAAAGTGTATGTGAATAGGATAGTTGTCACAATGCCTTTGTAAACGAAGATCATGCAACTAATCCTCAATTCTAGAAACTCTTTGACTTGGAGCAATTCAAAAGCCTACTTTTCAGTTCCTTGAGCGGATAGATGAAACCAAACCATCAAAAAATTTCTACCTACCCTCAATCAGAGACAGCTATTTGTCTAGCCACTAACAGAGAGTCATTACTGCAGACAAAACAAAAAAATAGCACCACAATTGATTCATGAAATGCTAATACTGTAATGACAAGATAACATTAAAACCATATACTGGGGCAATACTGAAGGCCCCTATCACTTTTTACAACAAAATCTGCATTGCAGTAGACCAAGTCCCAAATTAAGAAATACAGTACTTGTTTACTGATTACCGCGCACTTCTTAACTTCTATTTGATCAAAAACAAGAAAAAGAAGTGCATATTTTTGACATGTTTTGCAATATAGAAGTAGAGCATAGTACCCACATCATTCCAGTTCCTTTTCCTTACCAACGCCCTCTTCTTCCTCTATTCCCTCTTCCAATTCTCATTCTTCCTCTCCTTTGGTTTCTCAAAGTATGTATCAACAATTCAGTTCTTAATCTTTTAGCTTCTTGAATCTCACCTCCATCAACCTTCTCTTCCTCAATCTCGTCCTTCTCATCGCCTTCTGGTGTACTAGGACGCTTCTCATCTTTGATTTTATTTGCTTCATCGACTTTTCGCTTGAGCAAATTAACAACTCCTTCAAGTACAACATCAGCATCCTCACTTCTCATTAGTTCCTCTGCAATTTCTGCAGGGGTTACCTCTACAGTCTTGATTAAGCTTTCAATCTCCCCAAATAGTCTATGGTCACGAAGACCCAAGTAGTTGAAAGCAAGAATCTTGAAACTTTGGTTAGTACAATAAGACATATGAATGTGCATATCCATTCGACCAGGTCTAAGCAGTGCTGGATCCAACTTCTCTTTATGGTTGGTTGTGAATATAATAATCCTTTCATCCCCACAATTGGACCACAATCCATCAATAAAGTTCAACAAACCAGACAATGTCAACTGCAGGAAAAACACAAAAAACAACATTGAAAAAATTGACTCATCTCATGAATTTAACAACTAAAGCATCAAAAATTAACAGATACACAATCTTTGATAGAAAACTAATATTGATATTAGTAGATGATAAATTGAAGGTCAGCTTGGGAGCAACGGTCATGGGTGATCAGCCAGGTAGGCTGGCTACATCACATCCATGAGGTACGAACCTTCCCCGAATCTTGTGTGAACACGGGATGTCTCTTGTATCACCTACCCCTTTTATATAAAACTGGAAGATATGGAAAATAAAGTCATGGGTTCGAGTCTAGGGATCGGCCAAGTAGGCAGGCTAAATCACACTCATGGGGTGCCACCTTTTCCCCAACCTTGTGTGAACACGGGGATCACGACTGTAATATATAAAATTGAAAGACAAGGGTAAACAAAGTCAAACCTTAGTATCAGCAGGTTGATGTCCAAGATTCCGATCATGCATTTCAACACTACAATCAATATCTTCAATAACAATAATAGATCTATTCGAAGTAGAGATCAAGATCCTTCTCAACTCCGAATTCGAATACAAACTAGTAAGTTCCAAATCATAAATATCAAACTTCAAATAATTAGCCATAGCAGCAATCAAACTAGACTTGCCAGTTCCAGGAGGACCATACAACAAATACCCTCTTTTCCAAGCTTTACCAACTTTCTTATAAAACTCCCTTCTTTTCACAAACCTATCAAGATCATCAATAACCATTTTCTTCATTTCAGGTTCCATAGCCAACGTATCGAACGTTGCAGGATGATCTAAATGAATACTACCCCATACGCCGCCGCCGCCGCCACCACCATAACCATCATCATCACTACAAGAAGGACAATCTCTTGTATACAACTTCACAGCTCTATCATTATCTTGAATCTCTTTAGCTTTAGTTAACACAAATGGTAAGTACTCATTCAACACACATTCTTTAAACTTTTTATTAAAACTTAGCTCAAAGAACCTTTTCTCAGGTGTGTAACCATGTCTTTCTTGTGGCTCAACAGATACCAACCTCCATTTAACTTGTACAACACCTTGTGCAACAACGTAGACGTCAACGATCTCTTCATCTTTTTCGATACTAACATTAATGTTTTTTTGTTTAGGTGTTTTGTGGGCTCGGATTTTGTCCGCGTTGGGGCCTATTTTAGTACGTAGATAAATTTCAGCAGCTTCATAAACTTGGTTTCTTGTCATACCACATTGTTCATCAATAATAACTGTAAGTCTAGTGGAAAGTGGAGTGAAAAGATAACTAATAGCTGATTGAATATATGTTAAAAGGGATTTTGGAATTATATCATTAGCCATTGTACGAATTAACATCATTGATGCTGCTAATGATGCATATGCTGAGAATAAGGTTGATGCTGTGTTTTGCATTTTTGTTATGTCGTAGGAGTACATTTTTTTGTTAGGGGATTTTGAGGAAAATAGTGAGAATGTAAAATATAGGAGTGTGTGTATTTATAGGTGGAGGAATAATGGGAATCAACAGCTATGAGAATACTTGGTCACCACGAATATTATGGGTAGAAGTTAGCTGGAATTAAGTTAAATCGGATTTTATTTGTTTTACCAAATCATGTACTTTACTGGATTAAGTATTTGATTCATGAAATTTTTTTACCTAAAACTTCATATATACTTTTGATGAAATAATTTGTACCGCCTTAATCTTTCTTTTTGTATTTTTAACCAATAACTACATTAAGGGCCGACTAATTTAAATAAAAAGGACAATTTGGTGCACGAAATATTTCGCGTTTACGCTGGGTCCGGAAAGGGCCGCACTCAAAAAATCTTAATTTGAGAAAAAAACGCTCATATCAAAGTCGACTTCATTTCTAAGATTCAATCGTGAAACTTTTGATTAACAATTGAGGATACTCAAGAGTCAAGACTATAATTTATGTTTAAGATTATGGGCATATAATCTTAAAATATGGTTCTATAAAATGAAGTATATGAAAATAATTTAATATGTTTAAGGAACAAAAAAAAAAAGATTATGTATATCGTCCTATAAAATGAAATATATAAAATTAATTTATTATGTTTAAGGTATGGGTGTCAAACGGGTAGGGGTCTACCCGTCAAAATCCGGACCCGGACTCATTAAAATCCGACCCCACCCGGACCCTCAAAAACCCGGACCCGAACCCGTAGACCCCCTAAAATACCCCTATCCGAACGGATTTTTTTTTTCTTAACAAATACCCGTATCCGTTAAGACCCGTCAAAATTATGAGGTATTAATGGATATACCCGTACCCATACCCGTTAAAATAAACTGAGTAATAAAACTTGTACGTGGAGAGAAATGTATACACAAATTTTCCACTCATGGTTTAATTTGTTTTGTGTCCATATTGTTAGTAGTGAAATATGTTCAAGACAAACAAATTATTTATTTAATTAAAAAATACTTTATATTCCATAATAAATCAACACTTTGAAGTTTGAATATATATTACTTTAATATGGTATAGAACTTCAACTATTAATTTCGATATATACCTCAGAAAATAAGCTACTTGGAGTCGGACAAAGTAACTCTTTGAGTTTTTCCTATTGATCTTTTTTTAATTTGTTTTAAGTATTTAAAATAATATTATTAAAAAATAAAATTATAACCCGTAGCCAAACCCGATTTGTTAAGACCCGACCCGTACCCCTACCCGCTAAGACCCGAACCCGCACAGTTTTTTTTTTCTAGCCGAAACCCGTATCCGTTAAAAACCCGTAATTTAAACCCGTACCCGACCCGTACCCGGAATCTGTGGGGTTACAATTTTACAACCCGAACCCGGACCCCTATACCCGTTTGACACCCATAGTTTAAGGCATGAAAAAAAACCTTTACTTAAAATCCTACCATTGTCGATTTGGTACAAAAGTTTAGTGCGAGGGGATTGTACATTAATTTAAGGTGACATATTTTGAGTGGTTGGAGTCAGGAGATGTATGATAAGGAAATGTGGGCTCCTGTATTGTAATGTACCTCTACTTGGGAACCACGCATATGGAGTCCTTCCTTCACATGGTGTATTTTCATCACCTTTTCGTTTATTCAAACTTTCTTTTTGTGACTATATCTTTCGATCTGGAAATAGAAAAAGGATTAAGACATCAGTTTCAATGAAGATGAACAAGTTTTTTTTACTTTGCGAATAAGGGAAGTAACTCTACAAATAAAGTTGGTTTATTAGCATTAGGAGTGTTAATAGTGTGGTTTGTTCACTATTTGTCTAATCAAATCTTCACCAACAATGTAGATTTGCTAAACACGGAAATTTAAATAAAGTAAGTTTTGTTATATTGTAAAATAGAAGCTGCAAATTATATAAAATAGACAAATGGTATAGAAAGAGATTGATATATTATTTCACTTTGAATTGATTACAAACTTGCATTTGAAAATGTCATTTTTATAGGTATAACCGTTATCTACAACATGTCATCTTACAACACAAAATCGTAATTGTATAACAAGTTAGTATCATATAACATGAACACCAACTTCATATGATCCACGATAGAATTCATAATATATATTTTTTTCTTTTTTCAATTTGAGCTGAAGACTAGTGGTGTCAAAATTGGCTCATGAAAATTTGACCTGCCCAAAAAAATTAAATCGTCCATTTATTAGCTTAACCCATCTTGACCCGTCCAATTTGATCCATCTAAAAGTTTGGCTAATGTAGACTTATAATTGACCACTGAGAATCAAATTATCTACCAAATGGAACTTCCTTTGTTTGATATACTATTTATAGCCATAATAAGAAAAAAAAAACTAGAGTTTTTGGTCATAAAACAAATTTAAGAAGATTAAAGTATAAGGAATGTTTGGCAATTGAATTTTGATCCGTTGTTTAGCCTATTTAGCCCTAATAATTTTTGGACAGGCCACAATTATTGTTTAGATCATTTTACCCCGTCCAAATGCGACCCAATCCACTTATTTGACATCTCTACTGAAGAGACAAACTTTTACTATGTCAGGAAACAATTATGTACATTATTTACTTTCAAAAATCAAACATTAACATTATTACAATTATATATGTCATCAAGCTTATGTGAACTAAATTATTATAATAATAAGTAAAACCGTCATAAATAATTTTGATACAGAAAATAGAAAGCTCAAGTAAACATCATGAATATGTCTATCCAACTCTTTATGGCTAAAAATATTTAAAGTATCTCATACTAATAAATATTCATGGTATACACTGTACAGATATATATTTGGTTATCTTAAATACAAGATCAAACCAAATATTATTGACTATTTTTAAGTTGAGAACCAAGCGAAATCAAAGTTGAAGAATATGTTAGCTTTTACATTTGGTTGGTTTGATTTTTGATTTGCTTCGATTTTTGTTCTTCCGCAACACTTTTACTCATTAGTCATTACTCAAAGTTACGATGACGAATAATATTATTCCTTTTTTTTTTAATAAACCAAAGGTCTAGAATTGAAAATTTGAGAATGATTTTTTTAAATTGGGAGTGCTTTCAATTTAGTGAACTGTGGCATGAGTACTAACTGTAACTTGTCAGTAGATTTCGAGTACTAGATAATTAAACTAAAAAAAATATAGAAAACTCAGATCCATCCTTTCTTCTCATTTTTTATCTCTTTAATTTGTAGTGTAATTCCTAATCATTATACATTTATTTAACCTCCCTCCCCCGCCAATTATTAAATTAAGACATCAACCAGCCGAGTAGGAAGTTTCATTTTATTGTGAACTAGTATTAGGACCCGCGCTATGCGCAGTTGATATCAATAGAAATTTGTCATAACAATTTTATTAAGTCTTAAACATAACTATTTGCCTGCCAATATAATCTTTAGTTAGTTCAATATCTCATATTTGTTATATATTTCTTGACTTTGAAAAATATGTTCACGTATCACTAAAGTATTTTCTCTTCATTCTTCTACTAATTATTTTATCTTTATTCATTAGTGCTTTCGTTTCTTTTTCTCATGTTCTCTTACAAATTTATTTATTTTACGCTTTTATTAAATTTGCTTGGAAATTTTTTTCATTGCTAAAAATTATTAATAATTTTGTTGACTTTTTTTTTTAAAAAAAAATACCGAAAGTACAATTATGAACTATTTTTATTCTTCTCTTTATACTTATTTTCATGCTATTTTAGTAACGAACATTCTCTCGGCATTATTAATCTTCATGGGATGATTGTCGAAATTTTACAAAACCGACACACATACACCTCGTACTTCAAAGAAAATGCGTAGAGACATATAAGATAGTAATTATTTTACATGATATGAGCAAAAATGTATACTAACGAAAAGCGAAACTCCCTTCACGCAGTACTCTTTCACGACCAAAACAAAAAAACATAACCAAGAGATACGAGACTACTGTTGTAGTAATAATTCCATAAGTTTCGTCTATTAGCCGTAACGAACAAACTTGTAGTAATTTTTTTCCGTTTGTTAATTAGAGCACCAAACTGGAAGTAGGGACAGAGCCAAAAATTAACCGAAGGAGGTTCAAAAACTATTAGAACGTTATATGTGGAATTTGAACTCATGAGCTAAAGTAATTTTGAACCCCTTTCACAACTTTATTAGCAATTTTTTTTGTATTAAGATGGTTTAATAGTGTATATATTACCAAAAGTTTTCATTTTCACCATATTTGCACAGTGTAATTATTTGACGAAGAGGTTCAATTGAACCGCTCCCATGCCTAGCTCCGCCCCTGACTGGAAGTACGTGTCGTAGGACCTAAATCTATGGAACCGAGTAAGCTGACTTTTGAGCAGTGTTGGTAAATATTTCCTAAGAATAGAATCTTTTATAATCTGGGAATTTTTTTTTTCTAACAAGCGTCCCATATTCTCATAGTTAGGAAATATTAGAAACAATATTTTCTGCTGAAACCTTTTGAAATACTTTTTTGTAAAGAAGTCTTTGAAAAGTTACAAACATAATTTGCATATGTTTGTTCCGAATTTCCTCAAAAAAGAAACTCCTGCTACTTTTAAAGGTCAATTTCACTGAAAAGAAAAGCACAAGAACCCACTATTTATTAAAAAATTAAAAGAGAAAAGAACAAAAGACATGTAAATTATTTTTAAAAGCAGAGCACTCACAAACGCTTGAAATTGATCCTATCCAAGTCAATAATCTGTTAACCTATGTGGCAATTCACTTAAAGCTCCCAATTCTAACACATTAACTTTGTCTGGAACTCTTTTGGATAAGGACAAGGAAGAGTTTTGGATTTGTCGAACTTTAATTGTTGCCTAATTTGATTGTTCTTTCAATAATCAATAAAATACTTTTGTATTCCAGAAATTTGACTCTTACTAGTATGCGTTTGGACATGAACTTAGTTAAAATTTAGAAAAAAGAATTTCTGAAATTGAAATAAAAAATCGTACTTAAAATTGAAGTTGTATTTGAACTTGCAATTCAATCATTTGGCGCAAATACTAAAATAATTGCTAAAATAATTTTAGAAATAATTTTTTTAAAATTGAGTTGAAAAGTTGTATCTGAGAGAGTGACAGTTGTAGTTGTATTTTGACATTTGTGTCATTTGAAAAAAAAAAAGGTAAATAATTTTGTGACTGAATAAACAAAAAATTTCTTTTAAAAAAATGAAACCTAGTCGAAATCAATTTTTTTGGGTTTTTCAAACACATATCTTTAAAAAAAAAGGTAAAATAATATTTTATCGACAAACATCTCAAAAAAAAAAAAAAGAAAAAATTTATTCGTAGCTAAACGCTTTTCAGTTTTGTGAGCAACTCTTTTTCTTTTTTAAAAAAAATTTTGAAAAAGCTGGTCATACCGTCATAAATTTAATTCTTGCAAGTTTGTACTTTTGTCATATTGTAAAGATAATTATTTTATTTATCTGTGTTATTATTATTAACAATTAGCTATCGCAATGCTGAGTCGACTCTTACCAAAGAAAAGTTTCAAGAATCTTTTCAAGAAAGGGAAATCTTCAGGGCCAAGGACTCTATATAAAGTTTTGCTACTGCATATTTTAAACGTCCCGACGCAGGCATCACTTTACTTTAAGGACAATTAGAAGTTCGTAAATGATGGCGACTGTTGAACTAATCCAAGCACATAGACACATGTCGAACTATAAAACTCCTACCAAAATCTAATTGGCGCACATCCATGTAAATAAATCTTTCGGAATCAATTGAGAAACAATATGTTTTAAGACGAGAGAGAATTGAAATAATAATACTCCAATAGATATAAACTTGGAAAGGAGATACTCGATTATTAAAAGGTTACGTAGTTTTACTCCTTTTTATTCTTTGGTCCATGTCACTGTCATTCTCCTTGATCTCCTCCTGATCATTACTATCCCTTTTTCGTTTCAAGAAATTGACAAGATTACCAAGACAAACATCTGCATCTTCACTTTTCATAAATTCTTCAGCAACCTCTGCAGGAGTGACTTGTACACTTCCAATCAACTTTTGTATTTCTTGAAAACAACCATGATGAGGATCATCGATTTCCAAATAATTAGCTGCCAAGATCTTAAATCCTTCAGTTGTCAAGTAAGACATGTGAATGTGCATGTCCATTCGTCCCGGTCGTAATAGAGCCGGATCAAGTTTCTCCTTGTGATTTGTGGTAAATATAATAACTCGCTCATCTCCACAGCTCGACCACAAGCCATCAATAAAATTCAAAAGACCAGCCAATGTAAACTGGACGACATGATAACAATGATTAATACCATCAAAAGACTCGTTATAATATTGTAACGGCTAGATATTATACTACCAAAATCTTCTTTTCGTTCCTACCGGCAACGAGTACCAGGTAAGAAGACTTTGATTGTATAATATCTAGCAAGTTACGATATGATAAGATAATAAACCGATTCTATTGTTAGTGGATAGTTAAATCTTTTAAATTTATACACATCACACACACATTTATGAGATTTATGTATATGCATTGACAATTTCGAATAACTTTTTACATATAGCTCAATATAGCTAACTCTAGCAGATTTACTTTATTTTTTTCTGATAATAATATTAGGGATACTATGAAGAGTCACTTGTAGGAAAACTTAATCCTATAGCTTGCAAAATCCATGCAATATCAGTGCATATAACTAATTATTCTAATATTACGTATGGACGAGAAAAAAAGTGGTAATATGAAATTTGGGGCGAGGACTAACCTGTTGATCAAGGGTACCGAGAGCAGGGTGATTTGGACCTGGAGTTCTATTAGGCAACTTTATGCTGCAATCAATGTCTTCAATGACAAGTATGGACCTATTCTTTGTGCTGAGCAACAACCTTCTCAACTCAGAGTCTCTCCTTATATTAGACAAGTCTAAATCATAAATGTCAAACTTAAGATAATTAGCTATTGCTGCAATCAAACTAGATTTTCCTGTTCCAGGTGGTCCATAGAGCAAGTATCCTCTTTTCCAAGCTTTTCCTACTCTCCTATAAAACTCTTTTCTCTTTACAAATCTATCAAGATCCTCAGTTATGGCTTTCTTGAGTCCTGGCTCCAAGGCTAGTGTCTCAAAAGTTGAAGGGTGCTCAAGGTTGACTGAATCCCAATGAGAAGGATGACCTAGTGTTGTTGGAGCATGCAATTTGACAACCTTTTCCTGATCAGACATGATTTTGGCTTGGTTAAGTACCAAAGGGATGTAACCATTCACGATTTTGTCCTTGTGTTGCTTGTCAAATCTAAGCTCAAAATAACGTCTCTCAGAATCAAAATAACCATGATGACCACTTGATTTAATACTGTCTTTGCCAACTTCTTGAACAAAATTCCATACCAATTCAATCCCTTCAAACGAATCAACAATTTTGCCACAACTCGCGAATTTAACATTCATGTTAGGTTCTTTGGACTTTTTGCTTAATTTAAAACGCCGAAAGCTACTTGTTCTTGTTGACAAATAGATTTCAGCAGCATTATAGACTTCGTTGTTACCCATGCCATCCTTTTGTTCAATAACCATAATTATTTTATCAGATGAACGAGCACGAAAATAACTATGAATTTTGGACATGATATATTGCTGGACTTGATGAGGAACCACTTGATTCAACATTGACTTACAAAGGGTAATTGAAGCAGACATTGAGGCATAGGCCTGAAACATTGAAGAGGCTGAAGGAATTCGTGAGAGACTCATTTTTCTACAAACTTTTTCACCTATGCCACAAAAATATATTAGTATTACTACTCTACTTCGTAATACCTTCACGAGCCACATCAACTATTAATACTACTCCAGTACTTTTTTCCATACTCCTATTGTCCTATTTCAAAAACGGAGTGAAATTTTCCTTTACAAGGAAAGGGGAATTATAACGAGTTCGTTCCTACAAGGTTTTGTGTTTGGTCTTTGAAAAAGAGTTTACCTTTTATAAGTATTATACGAGGAAAAAATATTTGCAACATTATTACAACTTATAAGGTACTCTTAATTAATTACAAGTTAACATTTGATAAACATTAATTGATTAACCTGATAAGAATGTTAATATAACATACCAAAACCAAGGTATTAATATATCATACGCCTAGTACTGAATTTACTGTCCGAGTAAAATTAACAATCTTTAAACAAGCTTTCAATTGTCAGTGCATTAAATTTTCGTAAACAAGAAATACCAAAACCAAGTTTGTTTTGGATTGCAACAAGCCAAAAGACATGTTTCGGAGACCAACTTAAACTTTAATTGTAGGTCTAAACGAGGTAAGAGAATTAAATAATGCTAAAGGTCACTTGCACTCTTCTATACATGGAAAGGACAGCAAATCTTACATGAATAAAGAAAAAAAAGGAGTATGTAATAACCGATCTCGTTGCGGATTGTTGGGGGGGGAGGGGGAGGTGGCTAAAAGGTAGGTGTGCTGGCAAGTTAAAGCACCGTTGGATGTATTGTATGAAGTACTTGATGGTGTCCGAGGCCGACACTTGTCCCTACGCTGCAATTGTCTATGGTCTAAAATTTCAATAAAAAGGAACCTAAAGTGGTCCAAATGGTGACAAATAGAGTAGAAATTTATGATCATACTTTAATTTAAGTAAATCTAGAGGACGACACATAAATCCATGAGAAAAGTATGAAACAAAGAACTACTAATAAGTATATTTGAAAACACCACTTTGTCGTCTATTTCATTAAGCAAAAAATATCCAAGAAAAGGCTTGATCAAAGTACAACAGCATCATCAATTGAACCTTTTCTCCATGAAAGTTGCACTTCAGATGTAGAATATCATTTGCTTCGATGGGGATAGCTGTCGGCCTTAATTAGATAGTGCTATTTGTAGATGAAGATCATTTTGGCTCTCAAGCCAAGCCTAATTCCAGGTCATCTATCTTTCCAGACTCCAGTGTTGTTCAACATCACAAAGATAATATGTCCAAACTAAAGCATCAGCAGAAAGGTTATTCTTAAAGAAAAAAGTAGCATTTCTTGGACAGCTAAGTACGCATTTAGGACAATATACACTTGAAGTTAGAAAAAGAATTTGAAATTTATAAAGAAAGACAGATTATTTGAAAGTTAAAATGTTGTGTTGACATGAATATCACTTGAAAAAGTAAAAATCTTATCCAGTTGTCATATTTTATATTCGTTTGCTTTTGGTTTTTGATTTGGTTGTTTTTCATTTTTTTGGGCACTTCTTACTATCAAAGTATGTGATGAGATTAGTAAAATATCTACCCTCTTAATCAAAGGTCTGGTATGGGAACATCAAGAATGAAAATATTATTTGTAGGAAGCCCTTCCCATTTTAATTTCGTCGTGTTAGGTGTATTAATTAGTCGGGCATACTTTTTAATACCAAATAATTAAATTAAAAGATACTACTACTTTAATAGGTAACTCTTCTTCTCTTTTGATTTTCTTCTGTAATTAGTAATCGTTATAAATTTCGTTCAATTTTCAATAATTTATTTTATTCATTCCATGGTTAATAAATATTCGAAAATGCAAACATGGAAAGGCACAGCACTTCTCGCAATTCTCTTGCATATCAATGCAAATCTTTTGAATTAGTTTCGGAATTAATTGAGAAGGTTGAGGAGCGATTGAAGAATTGAAATAATAGATTTAAAAGTTGAATTACAGTCGTTGTTCCTAGATGAAAGGAGATAATTATAAAGGGTGATTTTGATGCGTAACTATTTTTGGACGCGTTAAATGAGGATTATCCACGGTTTCAAAATTAATTGAGGAATCGTCACGCGTGCACACTTACACTTCATTAGCGTTGTCAAACATCACAGACTAGCCGCAATATAAAAAATTGGGTCATTATTTTAAAATGAGATTCATGTTTATAGTACTCTGGAACTTTATATATATAAAGTCTAGTCTCAGTATAAAATATTGGAACTTTGAATTAACAAGTTCAAAGTCCCAGTATTTTATACTGGGATTCATGTCTGGAGCTTTATATATAAAGTCCCGTTATTTTATACTGGAATTTTGAACTAACATATTTAAAGTCCCAATATTTAATATTGTGATTAGTGTTTAAGTGATCCCAGTATTTAGTTCAAAGTCCCAACATAAAATATTGGGACTTGTCCGATAATGGCTAGTCTTCAAACAATTTTGCATTGCTGGCTAGTGTTCATTTGGCACGGTCAAAACAGGCTATGTGGCTAAATTTTCACAAGTATAAACATGGAAAGGAGTTAGAAATTACTTGTCATCCACATGACTGTTGTTATTACAATTCATACTCAAAGTTTTACTCCTTTTTAACTCTTTGGTCCGTTCACTACCATTCTCCTTAATCTCCTCCTCATTATTGATCTTTTTTCGTTTCTAGAAATTGACAATATTACCAAAGGCCAATGTATACATCTTCACTTTTCATAAGTTCTTCAGCAACCTCTGCAGGGGTGACTTGTACACCTTCAATCAACTTTGTATCTCTTGAAAATAAGTATGATGATGTGGATTATCATGGATTTCCAAATAATTAGCTGTCCATACAAATGTGCATGTCCATATAATTATTCTGGTCATAACAAAGTTGGATCAAGCTTATCCCTGTGATTTGTGGTAAATATAATTATTCACTCATCTTCACATGTTCAGAAAACCATTAAGTGTAAATTACAGGACATTAGACTAGTTAATTGACAAGGATTATACTTTATGAATCATCGTCAACCTAATCAAGGATGACACCCAGACAACTATTGGGCCTAGAATAAGTTATTGGGCCAAAAGATACTCGCCAAGGTTAATATGGGTAAATTACAAACTACGACACCATAGGCAGTTGTTTGTCTTATTTACCCCGTTTAAAGTTTGTGTGCAAGAATGACATCCGCTAATTTTAATGAATAAATTATAGACGAAAATACACCTAAAAAATCTTATAATGAGCCCGTATCCCGCCCTCTCTTTCTCGAGAGAGCACTTGACAACACTTGACTTTGACCCCTCTTGCTTAGGCAACACTTGCCCTCTCTTTCTTCACATATTCTGCCAAAAAATTTATACAACTTTATTCATTTGGATATACACACTTATACAGATTTATAATAGTTTATACACGTTTATAGAAGTGTATAAAGTTGTGTAAACTAGCGGCATGCTGCTAGTTCGAATAATTGCTGACATATAGGGTAAGAATCACAAATAGGGATCGTTTTTAATAGTTTTTGTGTTGTTTGTCTCCTAGTGTGAAAATCGGAGGATTTGCAAAAATATGACACGGAAAGCTTTGGTTTGCCAAAATGCCCTCACTAACAGATGTTTAGCAAAAATGTCCTCATTAGTTTAATGAAACTTTTTTCGGACCAAAATACCCCTAAAATCAGTAAAAAGACGCACCTCAGTCCCTCCCCTTCCTTTTCTCCATTCACGTTATCAAGAAAACCATAAAACCCTATTTCTTTTACAGATTGCTTTGTTCAAGAGAAGATTCAACGTAAGATTTCTTCAAGTTGCAAAGGTAAAGTTCTCTGCAACTATTGCCAAGAGTTTAAATTCTGCTGCAAAGACTGAAAAATCTCTAAAGTATTGGCAATAGCCAATACTTTAAACTCTACTGCAATGCGAGGCTGTGTAGAGACTTCTTGCCTATTGCCAAGACTTTTAGCCCTGTTGCCATGGTCTCTACAACTACAGAAAAAGTCTCTACAACTATTGTTAATAGCCAACACTTTAAATTCCAGCGGAAGGGGGAACTTGTACAAATAGTCTCTGCAAGTATTGACAATTGCCAGAACTTTAAACTCTAGTGGAAGGAGCAACTTGTACAAATAGTCTTTACAGCAATTGCCAAGACTTTTACCAATATTGCAATGCAAAACTTGCTGAGAAAGTCTCTGCAAGTCTTGGCAATAGCCAAGACTTTAAGTTCTGGCAGGGGGGACCTTATACTAAAAATCTCTGAGAGTATTGGCAATTGCCAAGACTTCTACTTCTACTGCAGTGAACAAGTTGGAGACAAAGTCTCAGCAACTCTTGGCAATAGCCAAGACTTTAAGTTCTAGCAAGGGGAACCTTACACTAAAAGACTCTAAGAGTATTGGCAATTTTCAAGACTTCTACCTCTACTGCAGTGAACAAGTTGGAGACAAAGTCTCTGCAACTCTTGGCAATAGCCAAGACTCTAAGTTCTGGTTGAAGTGACAACTTACACAGAACATCTCTGTAAGTATTGGCAATAGCCAAGACTTTAAACTCTACTGCAATAAGCAACTTGCAGAGAAAGTCTATCCAACTCTTGGTCATGGTCAAGATTTTAAGCTCTATGCAAAACATGAATATCTAATAGCCACAGGCAATAAAAACCTTCAAATCACTGGAATCAAGCAAACACAAGAAAAAAAAATCCCAAATTTCTAGCACACAAAGAAGAAAGAAGGATGCCAGGAATGGGGAAAGAGAGAAGGAAATCTTTCAGCGTGAATTAAACAAGTTGGGGGCCACACAAAGAAGAAAGAAGGAGGCCATGAATGGGGAAAGAGAGAAGGAAACCTTCAGCGTGTATTAACACAAGTTGGGGGGCAAAATAGTCCTTTCATAAGGGGGAAGGGTATGATGTGGAGCGCATTTACTTAAAACTTTTGTAAGTGTGGGCAATTAGGTAAGACCATGTCTTATTGAGGGCACTAGGTGAAATTTTTTGGTGAAAATCTCATTTATATTTATAAAAAAAGGTAAAATGAACATGGTTTTGAAATTATAAGTTCTTTAAAGGTAGCCTTTAAAAATTGAGTACTTTTCATAATTTTAAAAATACATGCCCCCGAAATCAGATTGGTTTTTTTCTTGAGGAAGGTCCATCTGCTTTTGTTTTCGAATAAGACTAAGGCGTGAGCGAGGGTCTCTTTGTAGTCACCTCAACTTTAAATTTTATGAGCAAGATACATTTTGCAAATAAATAAGGACAAATTGTTCTCACTTTTCTAATCCACAAAAATACATAAAATCATGAAAATTCGGCCATATTTATGCATAAGTGAGCCAAAAAATTCAGTCTATTTTACAATAAATAAGACTAAATCGTCATTACTTTGCTCATATACAAAAATAGAACTTCAAGTGCTAATGCTTTAAAAATAACAACAATCCGATCATACTTATTTATATAATGAGCAAAATACTATGTATATTTAGTAAATAAATGAAGAAAAATTGTTATCACTTCGCTCATCTACAAAAATATATATGAAAACATAAATCACAATAATCCAGCCACATTTATTTATAAGTGAGCCAAAAAAACTCTGCCTATTTTACAATAAATAAGACCACATTGTCATCACTTCGCTCATATACAAAATATAACTTCTAATACTAATTTTTTATAAATAATAACAATCTTATTTATATAATAAGCAAAATACTATGTACATTTTGTAAATAAATAAGGATAAATTATTCTCACTTTGCTCATCCACAAATATTCATATGAAAACACAAAATCACGACAATCCGGCTGTATTTATTCATATGTGACCCAAAAAAACTCTTTTTATTTTACAATAAATAAGACCAAATCATCATCACTTTGCTCATATACATAAATCCAAAGGAAAACATAACATAAGACCAATCCGACATCATTTATTTATAGTGTTAAGTAAAATACTCTTTCATTTTACCAATACATATGACTAAATTGTCATCACTTCCATTTTACAAATACAAATCACAGTAACCCAACAATATCACAACACAAACTCCTTGTCGGTAGAGGCGAATCAATGATCTGAATCTTATAAGTTCTAAATTTTATGACAGTGACGTCAAGTATAAGTCATTGGGTTCTTGACTTAATTTTTGTACACATTTAGCACTTTTTAATACAAATACAGGGTTTGTGCCAAAACTAATGTATTCCACTGAACCCGTATTTCTTTTGCTAGATCCGACCTTGCTTGCCGACGCCATTTCAAGGTCGACAATGGCAGCTCCGTCGATTTGATGTCGGATTCCATCTTTTATAGCCTCAATTTCCCCAAATCCGAAAACCCTGACCCTAAATGCTAAACCCTAAACCCTAACCCCAAAATTAAACATGAACCATATGGTTGACCCGACTTTGCATTAGTTTAGAGAAGATATGAGAAGTTTACATAAGAGTGGGTGGTCGACAAACATCATAGCTTACGAGGTACCTGTGCCGTGATTTTCCAACATACACAGTTTGTAAATTCTTGTGATTTCAAACATACACAACATCACTATACATGGACATGAATCACTGTTAGAGACCGCGACAGGATTTCGCTGACGAGGGAAGGGGAGGAAGTGGAGTCCTCATCATCATCAATGATGTCGATGTCATTGTCGTTGTAGACTAGGAATTGACCACAATATTTTTTCTTTTTAAATTAATAAAAAAAGTGCTCAAAACTTCAAGACATGAAAAATGTACTCAACATTCAACACGATGTCCAAAAATGTTCAATTCGTTGAAAAAAAAAATTGGTTAATATGAAATCCAGGCCCTATTTGGCACTCGTTAAAAAGGAGTAGGGGTAAACAAAGAAGAGTTATGCTTATTCAATAATGTGCTTAGGCAAAATCTAGTTCTCCTTAATCCCTACCATCTCTAAATCTTCTCATCCTCATTCTCCTATCTATGTTTACTTTAGTTCATATTTTTCGATCATTTATTATTCTTGCAAATTGCAATCCTTCAATATAAGCAAAAATGTTATGTTATGTTATGATTTTACTGTTTGAGTTGTTTTACAGTTAAGTAGTGGAATACACTATATGTACCCTCAAAAGACTAGTTAGTAATGTCCCATGATATAGCACCAAAGTAAAAATTTGGTGCCTAGTAGGCAGTAGCTACTTATTTTTTGATATCATTAGAGTTTAAGTTCTACTTCCTTTGTCCTAATTTATTGGTAGATGCCTTTTTTTTATCACGATCTTTTTCATACGTCCTTTAAAGGTAGAGCAGAAGAAAGTTTTCTTGTACTTCACAAGCAGTGTGTGCATAACAACCAAAAGGACTTTGTTATCCTAAAATTGGTGTCGTTTTGATTTTTTTTTTCCTCCTTAAGAAGGCATTTATTCAAACCAAAAGTTATTTACAAATTGGTGTCTTTTTGAGTTTGGTAACGATCAAGTTTTATTAATTACAAGTAAATTTTTGATTAAAGAAAAGTTGGTATAACATCATATCATACTATACTAAATGAGCCTATCACTTAAGCAAAATGTAAAAGACCTAAATGCCCCTGCAGCCTTAAAAAATTACTATTACTATTATTATTTTAATAAAACAGAAAAAACAATACGCGCCTTTTCTGATTTCCTGCTTCTCATCTGCCTAACTTTTGCCAACTCTTGAGCTGCCCATCTCTTCACTATCCAGAAATCATTCACCGTCTTCATGTTTAGGCGATTCGTTGAATGTAGTCGCGGATTCTATGCGCCCTTTGGCCTTACATCTACATTAATGATTCACGCTCATCAACAGGAAGGTCTGGACGGTTTCAATTTGTTAGTCGCTCTATATAAGTTGGATGGAAGTATTTTGGTTTATTCTCAGTATACTTACCAACAACTGCAGCAACCAGGTACTATTGTTAGCATTGCACAATTTAACCGTCGATCGATTCTGTTGACATTTTGAGCACTCATTGTGTATTCTAATTTGTTCCTTTAAATTTTTTTCCTACAGCCTTCTTGCCGTTTTTCATAAGGAGTTGGGTATGAATTCGACACCTTCGCTTTTACTTTAGTACAATTATTGCTTATAATAGCATGAACTTTGTCATTTTCTCCTATATTGCCAGCTAAAGTTGCATCGTCGGTTGCTTCCCTTAGGCCCTAGGTTATGTTTGGTGTAGTCGTTTAGACGGCGTCGCAGCCTTAGTGCTGCTGAAGTAGCATTGTAGGTTACTTAAGCCGCTAATTCACCCTTTGGTGTCGTCGTTTAGACGACGACGCAGCCTTAGTGCTGCTGAAGTAGCGTCGTAGGTTACTTAAGCCGCTAATTCCCCCCAAATTGTTCGCTCCCGTCTATAGACACAATAGAACCATGATTTCTGTTAACATTTTGCGAAGCCACAGTGATCTTCAATTTGCTCCTCAATTTTTCCTGCAGCCTTCCTTGTGGTGTGCATCACGATTTGGGTATGAAATCAACGCGTTTACTTTTAGTTTAGTATAATTATTACCTATGTTCGCATGTAGTTTGTCAAGTTAACCTCAAGAATGCTAGCTAAAGAAGCATCGACGATAGATTTGCTTAGGCCCCCAACCCTGTTTGCTTTACTCGAATAGACGACGTCGCAACCTTACTATCATCAAATTAGCATCCTAGGTTACCGAAGCCGCTAATTATAAACACTGTACCCTGTTCTTTTATGTGCCCCAATGCTGTGTTTATGTCCCCTTGCAACTTTGTTCCTTTAATTTTTTACCCTACAGCCTTTTTACTGTTGTTCATAAGGAATTGGGAACGAATTCGACACCTTCGCTTTTGCTTTAGTACAATTATTGCTTTAAGTCGCATGAACTTTGTCACTTACTCCTATAATACCAGCTAAAGTTGCATCGTTGCTTGCTTTGCTTACGCCCCAGGTTCTGTTTTTTGTCGTCGTTTGGACGACGTCGCAGCCTTAGTGCTGCTGAAGTAGCATCGTAGGTAACTTAAGCCGCTAATTCACCCCAATTTGTTCGCTGCCGTCTATAGGCACAATAGAGCCGTGAATTCTGTAAATGTTTTGCGAGGCCACTGTGATATTCAATTTGTTCTTCAGTTTTTCCTGCAGCGTTCCTTGCGTTGTTCATCACGATTTGGGTATGAACTCGACACCTTTACTTTTAGTTTAGTATAATTCATACTTATGTTCGCATGAAGTTTGTCAAGTTGATCTCAAGAATGCTAGCTAAAGTAGCATCGACGATTGATTTGCTTAGGCCCCCTATCCTGTTTGCTTTCTTCGATTAGACGGCGTCGCAGCCTTACTTCATTGAATTAGCATCCTAGGTTACCCAAGCCGCTAATTATGTTCACTGTATACAGTTTTTTTAATGTGCAACGATGCTGTATTTATGTCCCCTTGCAATATGATTTCTCCATATATAGTGCTTCTATTTGGTTCAAAGACAGCGTGTGTCCCAATGTCAACCGAGCTAGACGAGGGAAGACAATGCATACCTATTAGTGAATTGAAACTATTGCAAACTGAATGGCTTATTAAAGTCTTGGTGCTGCAACGAGGCCCAAAAAGGGACTATAAGACCTCCAATGGCGAGGGTGTTATCAGATCTGTGATATTTGTCGATGAAGAGGTAATAGTGATTGATTTCTTTATACCGCTTACGAATTACTAATCGCCCTCCTGCCATTAGTAACACTGCTTCATGATTAACATACGCCAGGGGACGAAAATACAGGGAACCCTTTTCAACGAGCAAATTGAAACATGGGAGGACGACTTTAAACCGCGTCAGGCATATTACATCGAGGATGGGAAGATTTTCACCCCAAAAGCCAACTACCTATCCGTGAATGCTGTCGTTGAGATTTCGTTCCGCCAGCACACAAAGGTCACTGAATGTGACACTGATTTTAATACTCAAAACTTCGCTGCCGGTTTCATTCCCTTTGTTGAGGCTGCCAGGATGCCCCTCGGTACACTGTTTGGTAACATGCAACAACCCTTGATACCTAGCTTTGCCAACATTTATTGCTACTTCTCGCCTGCACTAACTAGCTAATTTTTTCAGATGTTGCCGGCATTTTACTAGAGGTGAAGGTACTCATTGGAGAAGGCCGCAAGACAAGGCGCGAAGCAGTAATCACCGACGATAGGTTGGTCCTTTCATCCTGGCTTGCAGAATTACATCCTCTAAATGGGACACTGTACCCAAGTTCCATATTTCAGCAGTTTTATCATCTAATCTCTTAACTTGAAGGTCTGGGCTGTTGAAGCCAAGATTCATTCAGTCTGTAACCCATTAACGATATAACATCGTCGATGTGAAATGTATTAGCTGGAATGGCATGTCTATGGATTAGTCTGACTTCCCCTTCACTAATTTCTGTTTGATTTCTCCTCCTCGAATGAGATCACTGATGCAATAGGTTCATGTACAAAGATTAGTGCCCGCATCTTAAGTACACATAATATAGAACTCATAAGCAGCTTTACTCATGCTTCAGTTTTAGCAATATACCATTTGCCCACTTATTATCTTCCTCGTAGGTATGACCGGAAAACAGTAACATTGTGGGGAGGCTTGGCTGAGATTGAGGGTGCTCTGATGGCCAGCTCTAAACATGACAGCCCCGTTGTTGCCTTTTGCAATATTAAAGGCTCCATTTACCAAGGTCTATCGCTAAGTTGCTTTTGTTATATCTATGACTACGCCCCATTTATGTTTAATCAGCAGGAGTTGTTGTGTATGGGTTTTCAAGTATGGACTTCTCACTGTTCCCCCCGCTGTGCAGGTGAATTCAGACTTTCAACTACTCCAGTTAGTTGTGTGCTCATTGAACCAGATTTTGAAATAGCAGATCATCTACACAAGTGGTATGCCCCTGTAGTCGCAACCATACGCTTTTAAATCATTTATATTTGCAATATGCCCTGTGTTGGTACTAAAAAATTTTCCCTCTCAGGCATACTGCCATGAAGGCCTGCAGCGTGGACATACGATTCATGCCAAGTAGACTAATACAAGAAACAACTAAAGTCGCTCTAACTGATATAGTTAAGCCAGCATCTTCTAGCTTCAAGGTATTTCGCCCCAACTAACAGCATTTGCGTGGTACTTTGAGTTCATTTGCTGCGTAATTACTACAACATTTTACTGTTGGATATATACTAAACTCCTCCATTCTTTATCCATAGGCTCAGTACTATAGGTTCGTTGTGAAGTTAATAAATATTATCAACCTGGATGACCTGTGGTATGCTGCGTGCAAAAAATGCTACAAGAAAGTAATTGTGAAAAAAAGCACTGCAAGTTGCGAGTACTGCAGGAAAAAGGATACTGATTACGAGAACAGGTCGGCTACATTCCCTTCTTTAAATATTTTGTGGGCAGATTTTATTTATTCAGTCCACATAATCTCATTGACTTATAAGATTACTGGTCTTTTACAATAACTTAACTGGTCCAGTTCCTGATGTCGACAAGCAATAGGAAATTCCACTTTATATTAAATGAAATCATTTTATACAGTGTAACTAACAACTTAAAATAGTTGAATCCGTATATGGAACTCCAATATGAGTTGAACACACCGCGGCATCCACAATCTTCCCCATTAATGCAGTGACCATGCAGACTTAGCGAAATCCAATAGCCTGGATAGTTACACCTCTGCAGATTAGTAATATTGGTGGCCATGGAATTTCATTGTCTGTACGCTTCGGAACTCTATTACTGGATCTTACTGAGTAGGATCCTCATAACTGATTGCAAATTTCATGCACTAGATATAGGATGAAGATTGTCGTTTCGGCTAAGGAGGTTGAAAATACTGTTCTTACACTGTTTGGGGGTGCACGATTCTTTGTTGGATGCAACGTAAATGAATATATTCAGTCAACATCAGAAAAGGTAAATCCTCGCTTCAGATTATCAAGAGCTTCACTTGCAGCCTTACTGCCTTCGGATTCCTTTATCTTGGCATTTGACACACTTTTTGGTTTCTTATGAACTATACAGAATGGAAAATCACCGTACTACCGCAGGATTTAGCAGAGCAAGGGTAAAATGTTCAGTTTCCTCATAAAGAATCCGCAAAGTCTCCCTGTTGAGGATAAGAACAAAGACTTGATAGTTGAGGAGATGCACGAAGCTGAAAAGATCGGTCCTGCAGAAGTGGAAGCTGAACCTTCGGCAGCAACACAAGCACCCAAGCAAGCTATTATAACTGACGATACCAAGGCAGAAGAACATTTAACTGTTGATAAGAAGCTTAAAGTGGAAAAAAAATTGTCTACTTCACCTGTAGCAAGCTGACCCATTATTAGTTATTAGTAGGCTGGTCTAGAGAGTCTCCTCCCTTAGTTTCCTTAAGAGCAACTTTAGCTGGCCCCGCTGCTACTTTGTCATTTGCATTTCGATATTAATAAATTCTGTTTCCCTAAATTGTGTTTGCTCTATATGCTGTTACAGTGCGCGTACAGTTATTTCTGGAAACTACTTGGCTTGCTTCGCTCCAAATCACCAATGCCTCCTACTGTATAGGTAAAATACAAATTTACACCACTAACAGAA
This sequence comes from Petunia secreta, assembly GCA_029990175.1. NCBI lineage: Eukaryota > Viridiplantae > Streptophyta > Magnoliopsida > Solanales > Solanaceae > Petunia > Petunia secreta. The sequence continues at coordinate 4,268,153 of JARKIP010000059.1, read as the reverse complement.
GAACCAAGACCACTATCTAACAACGTATCACAATACTAAGTGCTAATTTGTCGCAAAAAAATATTACAGTATTACTCCCTAACGCTGCATTACTTGATACAGGCCGTAACACATGATAAAGAAATGGCAAAACAAGGTGCGTAATCCTTAAAAAGTTAGAAGTTACATCATCTTCAACCCCCCCGCCTAATTAACTTTATTCCCCTTAGATCAAAAAACTACTCGAAAACCTCAAGGAAAAAGCAAATCTTCTAACACCTCAACTGCCTCCATATCCAGTGGGGAAAAAAACGCTGCAGAAGAAGTCATCGCACATGGTAAGCCTTACATAAACACAGAATTATAGCCATGACAAATCTAATCAATTATGAATACCTATGATTGAACATAGTTATACATGTAGGCAGTGAAGGACAACCTATTAGTGGTACCCAAAAACAAATTCAACAGACACCGGATCAACCAAATAAGACACTCTCAGCAGGTTAACTTTCCGAATTCTTATGCTATGTATTTGAACTTATTCATTCGCGATGTGTGCGACTATAGAGAAAATTTCTCTATCCATTTGTTCTAATCCTCAAATTGGCCCTATGAAGTTGATCATATGGAGAAGTAGCCATATAAACTGAATAACGTATTAATTCATCCGTAGAAGAAGCAAATGCAGATCTAAAAACAAATAGAAAAAGAAACGAAAATAACAATATTTGTTTATACAATACAAGGTCATAAATTACACCATTGGAAAAAAACATTTTGCAAAATGCAACATATGACTTTTGCAGCATATAGGAGTAACGTTTATTACTTTCAATTTTGATACTTTCGTCCCAAAAGACCTTTCTTACAAAGTACTCTTTAGGTCGCCCCTGAATGTTTTTTATTTTGCTTTGTTCTGTGTTTCTTCTTAAGCTAAAATACTTCATAAGAGTACATGCCACCTTTTCCAGTCATTATCCGAACTTTGTCAACCGGACACAACACCTTAAACACTACCTCTTCCCCCAATACCATCCTGTGCTCGACTTCAACACTCTGGACACCAACCACTTCCACTTTGTGAGGTCCCTGATAGTTTAGGAGTGGAGGCATTTACTGACATTACCCTCAGGCTATCCTGAATACAACTCGAAACAGACAACTAAGCTTTTTCCTCTGCTACAAAGCTTCCAGTTATCTGCACATGAAAAATATTGTCTAAACATTCAAAACCATATCGAGAGTGGTATGATCATAGAAAGAGCTAATAAACGGAACGAACACAGCCAATTCTAAGGTCTGCCTTGGCTAAGCGGTCAAACCAATGTGTATAGTCTATACCCTCCTACTGTTGCCATCAAATTCCTTATTATTCCGCAATATTCGTGTTCCCATGACTTTATCTTCCTTCATTCTTTATTTCAGTATATTTGTATCTGTTAGTTAAACTGCGGTATAGAATGTTAAACAAATGAGTTCTGCGACAATCAAAATAATATGTGATTATCACCAAAATATAAAGAGAATGTGTATAATCCTTAATCTGGAGTCTTGATGAAGATACAGAAGACCCCTCGATATTCCCATAGCAATTTGAAAACGATATTCCCAGGAAAGTTCTCTTTTCCTGTTGTCATCTGCACAATGTCATGGTAATTTAGTTTTGTGCTCTTTATCTATTTTTTAAAAAATCTTTTTTGGCTTTGATTTTTCTTAAATGAATGAGAAGAATGCTTTAACAGATAATAATATATGAAAAGATGAATATGAAATAAGTTAGTAATCAAACGAAAGATGAAGTGATCCAAGCTACTGTTTGGCATATATTCATAAATTAGCATCCTTTGCTCTCCTTCGAGGCAACAGCCTAGAAGCCTAACAAGGTTTCTATGTTGAAGTCTGGAAATTAAAAGAACTTCATTCTTCAACTCTTTAAGACTTTGTCCAGAATGTTTGGAAAGCTTCTTCACTGCTATCTCCTGTCCACTTGGTAGTTCACCCTGCAGCAAATTCCGCCAGAGTGTCAGCTTCCAAGAACACCATTCATTTGTTGAACTAAGATACAGAGAGGATGTAATTCTGGTTACCCGATAAACAGGTCCAAAACTACCCTCTCCAATCAGGTTATCTGAAAAGAAATACTTAGTTGCAGCATTAAGAGTCGTCAAATCAAACAAAGGTAGTTTCATATCTTGCCCCCCTTCTTGCCCCCCTGTAAAATGAGAAGGTTTCATGAACATAATGAGGTGAATTATGCAACTTGACTCTCAAAATTATCCAGAGCAGAATGACTAGAAGCCAATCAAGAAATATACTTTCAGCCGGACAAAATCACTAACCTCTGTTCCATTTCTTTCTCAGCATAGCATACCAAGACAGAGAACCAAGAATGACTATTGCTGAAATTGGTGATATGATTTCTATCAGCATCGATCTCTTTACCTTCCCTATATGGTCTGAACCTGTCATAAATTTTGAAAATTGACATTCTGGCTGATTATGCTAGGAAGAAGACATAATGTCAACAGCTTAGCACATCTCACAAGTAAAATTTTACCAAATTCTCATTCTTACTTCTGTATAAGGTGATGAAATATCGAGCGATAGGCTTACCTATTTCTGATGCAGCCATTCTCACATACAGATCTTGCTTATTTTCAGAACGACCATGATAACATAATTGTACTATACTATATCTTGTGCTTTTATTCCGACAAACCTGTTACCTTTAAACGACAGCAGTCCAAGTCTTCCTTCATATTAAGAATTCCCCCTTATATTGTAAATAAACACTTCCAGGACGAGCAATGAAAAGGTTAAACAGATACTTATCACTCAGCCAGTTTGTACCCAATGCACAGAATGAGGAAACGCCTGCAACCAAAAAACGTCGAATAAACTGGCTGTCTCGGGCTTTATCGGCAGAAATTCAAATCCCAGGTAACATTACACTGACCGCTTCAGAAAACTTTTTTGCCGTACTCACACTTCTAGATTACTTAGTTGCTTTAGCCATTATTTTTTTACCTGTTCTCTTAATCTATCTGTCTATCAATAACCAGGTGGCAGGACATACACCCTTGCACAATCAGACCTCCAAAAACTGAAAGCGGTGCCGCAATGTATCTACTGTAGTGCTAAAAGGTTCGAACATGAACCTCCAACCTTCTGTTGTGAAAGCGGCTGTATCAAATTGGCATGGACTCCTGCTCCACCTGAACTATATGAATTACTCACAGCTCAAACGGAGGACGCAAAACAATTCCGCAAATACCTACGAGCATATAATAGTATCTTTGCTTTTACATCTTTTGGTGTTAAGCTTGATAAGGAACTGGCTTCTTCAAGGAAAGGGGTGTATACCTTTAGGGCACAAGGCCAAATTTATCACGATCTACCATCTCTTAGGCCGCATGATAATAAGCCGTGTTACTTTCAGCTATACTTTTTTTACACAGAAAATGAGTTGACCAACAGGTTGCCTATACTGGATGACGGAGTCCTGTCAACTGATATTGTTGCAAAAATAAAGCAGATAATGTCCGAAAATCCATATGCCCAAATCTTCCGGCAATTGAAAGACCATTCCAGCTTTGAAAATCTACAGCTCCGGATAGCTGCAAATGCAAATCTTGATCAACGAGTGTATAACAAACCCTCGACCGAGCAAGTTGCAGCTATTTGGATAGATGGAAACAATGCAGATATTCCATTTTGAGCGACATATTGTTGTCCACGAACACTCAGGCAACAGACATAGAGTGAAGCACTACTTTGGTTGTTATGATCCATTACAATATCCACTACTTCTGCCAAAAGGAGAGGCAGGTTGGCATCAAGGAATAAAGAAAGATAAAAAACCACTCCAAAGCTGCACCATTGTCGAAACTGATGTCCCTAACTTCGACTCAGCAGATGCTGTGTTTGCCAATGAGGCCCAAGGTAACCTATGTTTTCAATATTCACATATCTGTACTATTCTAAACTTTTATTTACAAATAACTGTACTGTGATTTCCTAAACATATCTCTCTAAACGTCAACAGATGTGCATCGCGAATCAAAATCCGCAGTATCTTGCCGAGGATATTATTGTTATAAATTGCAAGTGCGGCCCGAGGACAAGTCTGTATTACTACTGTGTGGGAGATTATTACAACAATTTGTTGTGGACATGTACATCAAACTTGAAACAACAAGGCTTGAGTTCTACAGAAATGAACAATCGAATTTGAGAAGAGAGGTTTTACAAGGCATAGTTGATAGTATCATGGCAGGTGAATACATAGGAGATAAAATTGGGCATAGAATTTACCTTCCTGCATCTTTCATCGGTGGACCGAGAGATATGCGCAAGAGATACATGGATGCGATGACTTTAGTACAACACTATGGGAAGCCCGATCTATTCATAACTATTACATGCAATCCTGAATGGCCAGAAATCACAGAAGTGTTAGCTGCAGGTCAGACACCTCAAGATCGTCCAGATTTAGTAACAAGAGTTTTTAGAGCAAAGTTGCAAGACCTTAAAGACCAAATATTCAACAAACATATCTTTGGGATTGTTGCAGCTCATGTCTTTGTCGTTGAGTTCCAGAAACGAGGACTTCCACACATACACCTCTTGCTCATCCTTAAGGAAAGCCACAAGATTAAAACAGCTGATCAATATGACAAGTTCATTTCTGCAGAGATACCAAACAAAGCTGAACACCCGTTATTATATGATATAGTTTTCAGACACATGATGCATGGTCCTTGTGGTCCAAAACATCCTTCAAATACATGCATGAAAGACGGACAATGCAAATACCACTATCCCCGACCATTCAGCAATAAATCAGCTCAAGCAAAGGACGGATATCCTATTTATAAAAGAAGGAATGATAATAGGTTTGAAAATGTCCGGGGAACCAGAATGAATAACCAGTGGGTTGTACCATATAACCCATACTTGCTAACAAGATACAATTGCCATATCAATGTGGAAGTCTGCTTAGGAGTTAAGGCGATAAAATACCTCTACAAATACATCTACAAAGGCCATGATAGATGTGCGGTGTACATTGAATCTGAAGACGGCGAAAAAATCATTGATGAAATACAAAATTACCAAGATGCACGATGGGTTGCAGCTCCTGAAGCACTATGGAGAATTTACCAATTCAGCCTTAGTGACATCCAACCACCTGTTATTAATCTACAATTACATCTGCCGAACAAAAAAACAGGTATAATATTATATACCATACATATATACAGCTCCTCAGTACTAACTATTTTTCTAACTAACCATATGTCACCAATAGTCTACTATTGGAGCAAGCGCAATTTGCAAAATGTCATTGCAGGAGAAAATGTCGGTCGCACAATGCTTACCGAATATTTCAGCATGTGCTGCACCTATGCCGAGGCACGTAAGTACCTATACAAGGAATTTCCAGAGCACTATGTTTGGAAAGCACAATCCAAGATGTGGACTCCACGGAAAAAAAAACTGTTGTCGGTCGAATTGCAACAGGTATGCGCTGCACAAAATTCTGAAATCATTTACGCTTCTACGCGTGGATTCAGTTATCATTATTGGCTGCATAACTTTGTATACACTCATTGCTTTGCATTCTCTTATCCGGTAGATATTTATGTTATTATTGCTCAAGACTTCATCAATATTACTTTAATCTCCTTTACTGCCTGCTGTTATTAGTTCTTTTGATTTCTTTATGTTCTCAACAAGGTGAAACTTCCACGCTTTCGTTTGTTGATAGCAGCCTATGTATGCACGACTTCTTAATTCCTTCGCAGCCCTTCTTTTCTATTTCCTTTTGATCAAAATTTAAAGAAGCTTATATGTCAAAGTACTGTATCAGTTGTTTGTTAATGCTCTTCTTACTGATAGTCTACTATGCTAGCTAGATACGGTTTCTCTAACAACTGTATTTTCATCCAGTGTAGTTTGAAACATAATTCATTGAAGAAGGTATTATATTAGTTGTATCATATTCTATTTTAGATGATCATTAAATTTCTCTATTTACTATTTATTTTATGTAATCCTTTCTCATAGAGTACAAACTTCCCAAAATGAAAGGATATTGATACATATAAAAGCATTGGTTACTGCTATATTCTATTTTTGGATGTCTATATCAATTCTTTATAACTGAAAATTGACTGAATTTTTTAGTACATGAATGACTCAATTCTGATTACAAAAATACTGCAGCATTAAGTTAAAATAAATGAACTTTATTCCCATGTCCGCATTTGCACAGCTAATCCAAGAGAAGGAGAAAGATACTATGAGCGGCTCTTGCTAAATCATGTCCGAGGACCTACCTCTTTCGAAGACTTGCTCACCGTTAATGGAAGACAGTGTGAGACCTTTAAAGAAGCAGCCAAAGAACGAGGCCTCCTAGAATCAGATAAAAACATTTCTGAATGCTTGGGTGAGGCAGTCATTTTCAAAATGTCATCTGCCGTACGAAGCTTATTTGCAACAATATTGGTTCACTGTAATCCTACTGATGTAAGACGCCTCTGGGAAACATACTACTTGGATTTGTCTGAACACTATAGAAGAAATCAGGATTCCTCATCCAACGTTCCGCTGCAGCGTACATTGAACAGTATTAGCACGTACCTGCATAGCATGGGCAAAAGTATAGACAAATATGACCTGCCCAAAATCCCAGAACAAGCTGAACATGGTCGTCCGTTGGAATGCAGAGAAATTCTTGAAGAGCAGGCTGTTCAGGTAACTACTGAAGACATTGAAGCACAGACAAAGCTTAACCCTGAACAGGAACATGCATACAAAACAATTCTAGAACGCGTCACCTCTGCTACGCCTGGATTATTCTTTGTCGATGGACCCGGTGGAACTGGTAAAACATTCTTATATAGAGCGCTGCTCGCAAATGTGCGTTCCAACGGGATGATTGCGTTAGCAACTGCAACCAGTGGAGTAGCTGCTTCTATTTTGCCAGGAGGCCGTACTGCTCACTCTAGATTTGACATTCCTCTTCAAACAGATGAAACAACCATCACAAATATGTCAAAACAAGGTGGCGCAGCTAAATTAATAAGAAAAGCTCGCTTGGTCATATGGGATGAAGCACATATGGCAAAGCGACAAACCATTGAAACAGTGGACAAAAGCTTTAGGGATATAATGGAAAGTAACACTCCATTTGGTGGAAAAGTGATCGTTTTTGGAGGGGATTTCCGCCAGGTATTACCAGTAGTTCCCAAAGCTACAAGAGCTGAAACAGTAAATGCATGTTTGGTGAAATCATATCTTTGGCCTTTGATGGAAAAACTTCAATTCAAAACAAACATGCGCGCAATATCAGATCCAACATTCAGTGATTTCTTGCTGCGGGTCGGAAATGGAGACGAATCAACAATTGGAGATAATTTGATTCGTCTTCCAAATGAAGTGGCTGTCAAATACGACAGTGAAGAAACTGCCACTGATTCCTTGATAGAACAAATATTCCCATCGCTTCATGAAAATGCAGGTTCAGCACAATATGTAACAGAGCGTGCTATTTTAGCAAGCCGTAACGAACATGTTGATTACCTAAACGAAATGTTGGTGAAAAAGTTTTCAGGAGAAAACAAAGCCTATGTCAGTTTTGACTCGGCTGAAGATGACACCAACAACTACTATCAGGAAAAATATCTGAACACTTTGACACCGAACGGACTGCCGCCCGACAGGTTCGTGAAAATACACAATTGTTTAGTTAATGTTCCTAAGTTTTCGAATGCTAACAACAAAACGACTTTGCTGTTTCCCTACTTTAACACCTGCTAAGTCCAAAAATCAGTTTCGCTTGCTTATAAAGAATCCAGGTTATCAACCCTCTAACATAAATGTATTACAATTGTAAATGATCCTGTTCTTAGAACTACAGGGACAAGATCCTTTAGCCTCCGAGCAGCCATGTGTTTCGGGTATAATTTTTGGTTCGTCAATCTATATTTTCTTGAAATGTACACAACTATTTCTTCCATATATAGGTTAGTTCTCAAGAAGAATGCACCTATAATGCTGCTAAGGAATCTAGACGCGTCCAATGGCTTATGCAATGGCACGAGACTGATATGCAGAGGCTTTGACAAGAACGTCATACATGCAGAAATCATGCTAGGTCATTGTGCTGGTAAAAATGTCTTCCTCCCAAGGATTCAACTATCACCTCCGGATAACGAGGGATATCCTTTCAAATTTGTCCGGAAGCAATTTCCAGTGCGCCTATGCTTTGCAATGACAATAAACAAAGCACAAGGCCAAACAATTTCAAATTGCGGATTGTATTTACCCCAACATGTATTCTCCCATGGACAACTATACGTCGCACTGTCACGTGGTACGTCCATGTCCACTACAAGAGTCTTGGTCATGACAGAACAACCCATACGTCGAATTGGAACATATAAAAAAAACATTGTCTACAAGGAAGTTCTAGGTAAGATAGACTAATGGTAATTAACTATTTTGGTATGATTGTTCACAAAGTTTTAATTTCCTGGTCTTATTCAACAACTTCTTCTGAATTTATATGAAGGTGAGTAACAATTGCTTGGCAGCTGCCTGAACAACCAGTGAGATAGGACTACATCATCATGAGAAGTCGCCAGCTTGAAATTTGTATCATCTTCAATTTAAAGGCTGCTGCGAAGAACTCAGTAATGCAACTCCAAGTGAAGTTCAATATTTGTACTGGACTTCTCTCAAATCCTTCCCGACAAGCTCTGGATCCTGCAGCATTACCATGGAAAACATTTGAAAGTTTCAGTTCCGACCTGACACATGTGACATCAGCAAATTCTTCGCATTTTCCTGCAAACTTATTTCAATTATATCATCCATGTAGATTACATCTCTAAACAGCAGATTTTTAACACATGCTTTACCATCTTTATCATCCCAAAATAATCATTGTTGTAGCTTGGTTAAATTATTTAAGAAAACTTGGATTATAGGTTTACAATCAGCGAAGCGGAGGTATACTTCATGATCTGAAATCGTCAGATGGAACATTGCACCTTACATTAATTTCTTAACACTTTATCAGTATAACAACTTGAGATAAAAATACAAGAAGGCAGTAGTCACAATATATGATTAAGTATTACAATCCCAACGACTATATGCTGGATCATGGCAGGAGGACGATTTCGGATTACCTTAATTTGGTGACAATTTATTAATCACTCATACAGTTGTAGACTTAGCGCAATCCTCTGTCATTACTGTAGCAGCCTAGCCGGCACTATTGTTTACCACTGATTTTGTCTAAATGAATTCCATTTACAAACAACTTCTTTTCACTATAAATGATTTTGCAAACAACTGTATTGTATATATATTTATCAAGTGCGGTACAAGTTGACGCACGTCCCTGCTTTGGGTTACGTGCTTTTCGTACAATACTACTACTCAATTTTCTGCACCGAACACAGTTGCGATATGAATCATCGCTGACCCTTTCAACATAATAATGTTATATTGCTTTCTAGATTTCATTTGCCTACAAAAACAAACAGACATCCAATTAGACTGCAAAAATATTATTCATATCAATGGGACGCGAGAATTTTTCTCCCTACATGACGGAAAAATAACTTATTCTGTCTGTATGATCTGTTCTGTGACTAACTGAAAATAATAACCAAGTAAACGTTGTTTATTTCATATAAAACACAGCCGACAATGACAATAATGTCGCTCTCCTCCTTTGAATTTAGAATATGTTAAACATGAATACGGACAAACTTTTGTGAACTAATTATGTAGAGACCCAACATTTTCCTGGACTTTTCCTCTAATTTGAATAATCTAATTCCTTGAAAATTATATCAAGTTTTAAGAAACTCTGTGTTATTTCCCACGAATACACCACTTTACTGTTTTAAGGACCAGTTCCTTAAAATGTGTTCCTTTACTCTACGATGTGCGGAATAAAAACTGTAAGTAATTGAACACCAGATTTTAGCGTGGAAAAACCCCTAGACACGGGATCAAAAAACCACGACCTACTTCTCAAGTAGGATTTCAACTTCACTATGTAAAAAGACCCACTTGGTTACAAGACTCACTCTTACTAACCTAGGACTAACTCTAATCCTTTAGTGATCTTTCTCACGATCAGTGAAGTTGTGTCAAGTCCACGACTTGAACTACACAGTTTACAACTCGATTTTTGCTTACTACAATTGAACTAAGACTTGAACTTTTACAAGACTCAATCTAAGGAACAGGTTCTTACTTAGTTCTACTGTAGCTAACTGATTACACAAATAAGCTAATAATTCTTCTCAGCTTTTGCTTGATGCTCTCTGTATTTGTGTACAACTTCTATGGCTGATAGTATCCACGTTTTATAGTTTCCAGCAGCCAAGAAGTCCCAATGAATTAGAATTCCAAAGCTCCCTTGACTTTGAATCCTAATTGGATTCTACCTTCTTGAATCCGAATCCTTTATCCTTTAGGATTATGCAATCTTTTCGTATCTGATTAGGCCTGCATAATTATCAAGATACACGTCAGTATTAGGATAAATAATAATATCTTAATTAAATGATTTTGCATGAATTATCTATTCTGCTTCAGTGATTCAAAGGAACAGGTCCTTTGAATCCGTTCCTCAGTCATCAGTCAAAACTCCAAGCTTTCCAAGCTAACAATTTCCCCCTTTTTGATGATGACAAATTCATACTCATAGCTTCATCTCCTTAATGTCCTGAAGTACAACTTAAGCTCAAAAAGACACCAATCAGTGGAGAATTAATTTATCATTAAGGAACAGATTTTTCTTAGGTATAAAATCATGCAAAATCAGACCTTACTCTTCCCCCTTTTGGCATCATTGAAAAGGTTGCATATAAAAATATAACCCAAGTGTTAGAATTAATCAGCACATAGCCATTGAGGCAACTCAAAATGCAAACATACTTCAAATAAAGCAACTGCAAGACAATGATATTAGCCATCCAAGACAATTCATTTAACCAAAATATCAAAATCAGGGGATACAGCAAGTACTACAGAATTATCCAACTACTAAAGAAGAAAATAAAGGCTAAGGCACTAGGCTAGGCTAGATCCCACTAGACAAAAGATGGCTAAAGGCTAGGGCTAAGGTGGTCAGGATGTGGAAGGACCAGTTCCCTGAGACTTGTGAAGCAGATCAAACATCTGCTTGAGCATTCCCTCATTGGTCTCTTTTGCTTTTGAGGCCTCTGCCTTCCAGTAATTTCTCTCTTCTTCCAACCTTGCAATCTCAGCAGCCTGCATAGCAACTTGTTGCCTAAGTGCCCTCACTTTGTTGTTCAGAGGCTGCCTCCCAACACCAGCCTGTGGAGGATCATCCTGAACCGGCAAGTCACAGTTTATCAAGGTAGCACACCCAAATTTCTCCTTCTTTGTAGCTTTCACAACCCCTTCCAAGGGAACCTTCAACTTGGCAAAAATATCAGTCAGAATGAAACCAAACGGCAGGGAGTGTTTTCTCTTCCCAGCAATCACCCTTTTTATCAGGTGGATCATAAAGCTGGGCCAATTGATCTGCTTTTCAGTGTCCAACAGTTCCATAAGGACCAGGTCCATGAAACTGGCAACCCCTCTTTTCTCCTGCCTTGGCATCACCACTTTGTTCACAAACTCAAATAAAACCTGATGCTGTGGATGCATCTCACTCTTTTGCACTGCCCTGGGTTTTTCTTCACCATCATTCTCAGCAAACTTCCTAGTGATCTCCAGATCAGTAGGTAAGTTTGTCAAGTCAGGCCACACAGTCTTGACATAACTAGCATACCCAGTGGCAGGAATCCCCAGCAACTCACCAAGTTCCCTTGTATCAAATATGACAACATTGTCATTAACAGAGGTAGTAATTTGATCACCTCGGATGGAACAATTCTTATAGAATTCCTGCACCATTCCCTTTGCACACCTACCAGAGATCTTAAGGACCATGTCCCTCCAACCCTGAGCATGCAGCTTTTGCAGCAACCAGACCATTCCTTCTTCTTGAACATCAGTCATAACCCTTCCTTTTAACACCTTTCTAGTCAGCATGTCATCATGAACACAGTGCACAGTCTCACTTTCTTCAGCATCACTATCACTCTCTGCCTCAGCAACTAACTCATCACTGTCACTGGCAGAGTCTTCAGAAACCACCACTCTTTTAGAGGACCTGGTCCTCTTAGCAATTTTCTCAGCAGCTCTAACTGAGCTTCTTGTCACCCTTCTCTCAGGAACCTTTCTTTTCTTTGACTGAGGCACCACCTCCTCAGCCTCTACCATCTCATCATCCTCAGAAAAATCAGCCACATCAAAATCATCACTATCATCCACCTTTTCTTCCTCAACTACCTGTTTTCCTTTCCCTTTTCTGCTCCTTTCCAAGGCAGCAGCCAGTTGTTCATCAGCAGCTTTAGCAGCACTTCTTGTCCTCCTACCCCCAGATGCAGGGGTTGAGGCAGAAGGAACATGTCCTTTTGCCTTAGAGGAACTTCCAACTTTCTTCTTATTTCCGGGCTTATAACTATCACTTATCTTCTTCAATTTAGCAGCAATTTCAACAGTCTCATGATCATTAATGGGTCCCTTTCTAGCCAATTTCCTTTTCAGACTCCTAATATTTATCAAATCAACCAAAGGCCTATCACTATCACTAATAGCCTCTTCAACATCAATAACATCTTCCATGGGTGCTCCAAAAGCAACCTCTGGCGACCCTGACCCCCCATGCACAGGTGCTTCCAAACTCCTAATGAGTTCCCCCTCAAGAGCAGCCTCAGAACCTTCTCCCTCTTCTTCCTCATCAATAACAACATTCAGAGGGTGAGTGTAATTTACCTTAAACTGATACAACACCATAGCATGAGAGAGATCCTCAACCTGCTCAGCAATGGATTCAGCCGTGGGAACTGATCCTTCCCCCTGAATCTCAGGTTCAGGTATTTCTGGAATTTGTTCAGGAACTTCAGGGTTTGGGTCGATGATTTCCATGGGTGAAGAAGGGTTGAGGTTTTGTGGTTGTTCAACAGTGGGTGCAGATGGAGAATTATCAGAAGAAAGAGACATGTTTGCAATTCTAATCAAAAGATATTTGACAATTCTTTCTGAAATTTTGCTAATTCAATTGATGAACAAGGTAAAAGAATAATGTAGGAGAAGAAGAGTATTTATAGAGTGAATTAAGTAGTGCAATTAGAGTAGGAGACGATCAGCTTACCTCAGCACAACATGCAACGGCTAAGGACTCTTGGGAGTCTCCCGGAGAAAAAGAGCCGTTAGGCTGCAGGACACCTTTTCAGAATAGGAACAGTTCCTCCGATGGGACTCTTTTGCAATTTGGATATGGGTAGGAAACTTAGTGGGATTTTATCCTAAACACAAGTTACCTATAGCCTTTATACTCCTAAATTAATTGAATAATTACGAGTACATACCTGTTTTTAACACCACAATTCAGTGTCCTTCCAATTTGCAATTTTTGATCATCTGAAATTCTAAGAGCATAAGGGTAACATCATTCAATTTTAGCAACTCTAAGTAAATTATGAAGCATGAGAGTATACATTTAAGTATGAAGATTGGACTGAATAATTCATAATGACTTGAATAAAATTCATTTTAAGAGCAATTTTCTAGCCAATTATGAAGCAAAGCATTGAAGATTTTATGTGAATTTAATCATCCCTAATTCCAATCTATTTCTTTCAAAATCATCTCTACCTAGAGCTTTTGTAAAAATGTCAGCTATTTGTTTTTCAGTTGGGCAAAATGCTATGGTGATCAAACCTTTTTCATAATTGTCTCTTAGGAAATGATGTCTTATGTCAATGTGTTTAGTCCTTTTGTGATGCACTGGATTTTTTGTCATATTAATAGCACTAGTGTTATCACAATAGATAGGAACAGTTCCTACATCAACACCAAAATCCTGTAATTGTTGTTTGATCCATAACAACTGTGAACAACATGAAGCAGCTGCCACATATTCAGCCTCAGCAGTGGAAAGTGCCACTGAATTTTGTTTCTTGGTTCCCCAAGAAACCAAACACTCACCAAGAAAATGTGCCATACCTGAGGTGCTTTTTCTATCGACAAGGAAACCTGCATAGTCAGCATCAGTATATCCAACAAGATTAAAATTACCACCTTTTGGATACCAAAGTCCCAAGGGACCTGTTCCTTTCAGATACCTCAATATTCTTTTAACAGCTTTCAAATGAGATTCCTTAGGATCTGATTGGAACCTTGCACACAAACCAACACTGAACACTATATCAGGTCTACTAGCAGTTAGATAAAGTAAGGAACCTATCATGCCCCTATACAATTTTTGATCAACTGATATTCCATGTTCATCAAGATCCAATTTTGTGGCAGTAGCAATAGGTGTGTCAATTCCCTTAGCATTGTCCATATCAAATCTTTTAAGTAATTCCTTAACATACTTTTGTTGATGGATCATAGTTCCATTTGAGGTTTGCTTAATTTGTAAACCCAAAAAGAAGTTGAGTTCACCCATCATGCTCATCTCAAATTCACTCCCCATCAAATTTGCAAATTCTTTACTTAAATTTTCACAAGTAGCACCAAAAATTATGTCATCTACATAAATTTGAACAATTAAAAGATCCTTACCTTTTTCTTTTAAGAACAAAGTACTATCAATTTTACCTCTCTTGTACCCATGCTGGAGTAGAAATTTTGATAGCCTTTCATACCATGCTCTTGGTGCCTGCTTGAGCCCATACAAGGCCTTGTCCAACTTGTACACATGTTCAGGGAACTGTTCACTTTCAAAACCTGGGGGTTGTTTGACATACACTTCCTCTTTCAAGTAACCATTCAGAAATGCACTCTTGACATCCATTTGATGTAGAGTAAAGTCCATGTATGTAGCAAAGGCTATAAGGAGTCTTATTGCTTCCAATCTTGCAACTGGAGCAAAAGTCTCATCATAGTCGATGCCCTCCTCTTGACTGTATCCCTGAACAACCAGTCTGGCCTTATTCCTTGTTACCATGCCATCCTCATCAAGTTTGTTTCTGAAAACCCATTTTGTTCCAATTATGGACCTGTTCCTTGGCTTGGGTTCCAGATGCCAAACTTGACTTCTTTGAAATTGATTCAGTTCTTCCTGCATAGCATTTATCCAGTCTGCATCCTTCAGTGCTTCTTTCACATTTTTGGGTTCAACAAGAGATAGGAAAGCACTAAAGGCACACAGATTGTGATTTTTGACTGCTGATCTAGTTTGAATTCCTGCATTCTTGTCTGAAATTATTTGATCCACAGGATGTGACCCTTGATACTTGTAAGGCTTGGGTGTCAATCCATTGTCAGAAGTCCTCTGCTGAGGAACAGTTCCTGATCGAGTAGCACTACCAGTTTGTGAGGTGGAACCAGCATTTGTTCCCCCTGTATCTGTGCCACTGTTCTCAGTTCTGTTCTGAGGAACAGTTCCTTGCAGTTCAGTTCTCATATCCAGCCCTTGCATTTGTGAATCAAGTTCATAGGCTTTCAGCAGTCCAATTTCTTCATCCTCCAGTACCTGTTCTTGAGTGAGACTGTCAGTTTCATCAAATTTCACATGCATGCTTTCTTCAATTTTCAAAGTTTTCTTGTTAAACACCCTATATGACTTACTATTTGAAGAATAACCAACAAAGATTCCTTCATCACTTCTAGGCTCAAATTTTCCTAAGGCATCTTTCCCATTGTTGTGTATAAAACACTTGCAACCAAAAGCCTTAAGATGAGAGATGTTTGGTTTTCTTCCTTTAAGCAACTCATATGGGGTCTTTTCTATTAAAGGCCTAGTCATACATCTATTTATTATGTAGCATGCAGTATTAATAGCCTCAGCCCAAAAGTTTTGTGGAAGATTTCCAGATATTAACATAGTTCTTGCCATTTCTTCTAGTGTCCTATTTTTCCTTTCCACTACACCATTTTGCTGTGGAGTTCTAGGTGAAGAAAAATTGTGATTGATGCCATTTTCATTGCAAAAATTGAAAAACATATGATTTTCAAATTCAGTTCCATGATCTGACCTAATGGCAACAATAGGACTGTCTAGAGTTCTTTCAGCTTTCTTAGCAAAGATTGAAAATGCATTAAATGCTTCTTCTTTAGATGCAAGAAATATAGTCCATGTAAATCTAGAGTAATCATCCACCAATACCATAACATACTTCTTACCTCCACGACTCATTGTTCTCATTGGACCACATAAATCCATATGGACCAGTTCCAAAGGCTTAGTGGTACTTACCTGTTTCTTCGGTTTGAAGGAGGATTTTACCTGCTTCCCCCTGGCACAAGCTTCACATACCTTTTCATCATTAAACCTGATGTTAGGCAGACCTATCACCAAGTCCTTTGACACAAGTTTGTTCAATTGTGAAAGACTAGCATGTCCTAGTCTTTTGTGCCATAGGAGGGAGTCATTTTGCACCACACTTAAGCAGCTCAAGCTTCCATCAGATAATGTCAGCAAGTCTACTTTGTATATGTTTCCATGTCTGTTTCCCTGCAAAATAACCTCTCCAGAAGTTTGATTAGTCACAGTGCATCCAGTAGATGAGAAATTAACATTATTACCTTTGTCACATAATTGAGATATACTCAATAAACAATGCTTCAGTCCATCTACTAGAAATACATTATCTATGCAGTGTGAGTCAGACTTACCTACCTTTCCAATTCCAATAATTTCCCCTTTCTTACCATTACCGAAGGAAACACTTCCTCCTTGGAAGGCTGAGAGTGAAAGGAACAGTTCCTTATGCCCTGTCATATGTCTTGAGCAACCACTGTCCATGTACCATTTGTGGTTTGTCTCCTTCACTCTAGCCTGCAAAAGAAAACTAGGGGTTAATTTTAAGAACCCAAACTAGTTTGGGTTCCTTTCCTTTTGAAAAAGGATGAATCAGATCTCTTCTAGCCCAAAATGGTAAAGGTTTCTTTGTGTGAACATCTCTCCTTTTTACAGAATGTTGAACAGGTTTGTAGGACCTATTCTTCTGTTTCACAGGATTTCGAACAGGTTTATAGGACCTGTTCCTCTGGGCAGCCATTTTTAAAGATTGACAATTTTCTTTCCGGTGATCAGTTTTCCCACAGTGAGTACATAGCCAGTTTTCAGGGAATGATAAGTACTTACTCTTTGGATCCCATTTGGATGAACTTTGTGCCTTCATGAATCCAATACCTTTCCTGTTACTGCTATGATTTTCTTGCAACCATTCTAGTGCTTCAGAAGACTTGTTCCATTCTACAGTTTTTCTTAATTCCATTTTTGTTTTAAGCAGGTCTTCTTCTAAAGATCTTATCTTTTCATCTTTTTTACACAATTCATCAACTGTGTTTCTCAGTTTCTCTTCAGCAATGATCTGATGAGAATTAGCAATACCTTTACCTTTTACAACTGTTTTAACATTTTCTAATTCCTGAGCAGTTGTTTCAAGTGTGAGGACCTGTTCCTCAAGCATGCTAATCTTCCTTTCCAGAAAATCATTTTTAATTATTTCCTCTTTGCATTCTATTTCTAAACAGTCAACTTTATCATGCAGTTGGTGATTATCATCCCTCAGAGTTTTAAATTCATTTAGCACAATATGGAATACTTTAACCAACTTTTCTCTAGACATGCTTTTTACATCTTCTTTAAGTTTAGAAACAAATACCTTAGGATCCTCTTCATTTTCTGAATCTCCAAGTGCCATTAGAGCAAGATCCTCATCCAGATCATCATCAGTTATTTCATCTTCACTGTCTTGCCATCCTGCAACCAGCGCTTTGGGATTTCCACTTTTTCTATGGACCTGTTCCCTAGCCTTCTTCCTTTCATCAATGAATTTCTTCCTCCATTCTCCTTCCATGATTGGACATTTGCTGATGTAGTGCTCCGAGCTTCCACATTTGTGGCATTCTCCAGCCTGTTTCATGTTAGTAGACCTACCCTGTCCACTAATTTCCCTTTTCTTATTCAAATATTTTTGAACACTTTTAGCGATAAGGACCAGTTCCTTATCATCAATGATTTTATCACCAGCAGTTAAGGCTAGGTTAGGTTCAGTTTTAACTGGTGCTCCTATGTTTTTAACCTTTTTCCTTAGTTCGTAAGTCTTTAGATTTCCTATAAGCTCATCTAAGGATAATGTGGTTAAATCTTTACTTTCAATGATAGCACATGCTTTGATCTCCCAAGAATCTGGAAGAACCCTAGTTAAAATCTTTTCTACCCTATCTTCCACAGTTAAAACCCTTCCCAAAGAGATAAGTTCAGAGGCAATGGCATTGAATCTAGTATACATTTCAGAGATTGATTCTTCTTCTTTCATTTTAAAGCTTTCATATTCAGCATAAAGAAGTGTACCTCTGGACCTTTTTACCTGACTTGTTCCTTCGTGTGCAACTTGTAGAGCATCCCAAATCTCCTTAGCAGTGGCATACCCTCTGATCCTTGTGCATTCGTCAGGACTAAGTCCACCAACCAGCCACTTCCTATCCTTAGCATTCTTTTCCCATTGCTTTATATCTTCGGCATTGCACTCCTTCCTGGTTTTGGGAACATCCTTCCCATCAGCATCCTTCTTCATTGGGATCATGGGACCTTCAGTAACTATGTCCCACAGTTCGTAATCCTCTGCCTGAAGGTGATCACGCATCCTCTCTTTCCACCATGAATAGTATTTTCCATTGAAGTAAGGTGCTCTAACCATTGACTGACCCTCACTGTTCTCACGTGATGTACTCATCTAATCCTAGGTGTTAGCCTTTTCAAGGATAACCTGCTCCTATACCAATTGTTATTTCCCACGAATACACCACTTTACTGTTTTAAGGACCAGTTCCTTAAAATGTGTTCCTTTACTCTACGATGTGCGGAATAAAAACTGTAAGTAATTGAACACCAGATTTTAGCGTGGAAAAACCCCTAGACACGGGATCAAAAAACCACGACCTACTTCTCAAGTAGGATTTCAACTTCACTATGTAAAAAGACCCACTTGGTTACAAGACTCACTCTTACTAACCTAGGACTAACTCTAATCCTTTAGTGATCTTTCTCACGATCAGTGAAGTTGTGTCAAGTCCACGACTTGAACTACACAGTTTACAACTCGATTTTTGCTTACTACAATTGAACTAAGACTTGAACTTTTACAAGACTCAATCTAAGGAACAGGTTCTTACTTAGTTCTACTGTAGCTAACTGATTACACAAATAAGCTAATAATTCTTCTCAGCTTTTGCTTGATGCTCTCTGTATTTGTGTACAACTTCTATGGCTGATAGTATCCACGTTTTATAGTTTCCAGCAGCCAAGAAGTCCCAATGAATTAGAATTCCAAAGCTCCCTTGACTTTGAATCCTAATTGGATTCTACCTTCTTGAATCCGAATCCTTTATCCTTTAGGATTATGCAATCTTTTCGTATCTGATTAGGCCTGCATAATTATCAAGATACACGTCAGTATTAGGATAAATAATAATATCTTAATTAAATGATTTTGCATGAATTATCTATTCTGCTTCAGTGATTCAAAGGAACAGGTCCTTTGAATCCGTTCCTCAGTCATCAGTCAAAACTCCAAGCTTTCCAAGCTAACACTCTGCATCAACACAGATGTGCGTGGCCTGCCTAACTCCTCATCTCCCTAACCCTTCGAATACCCTTAACTTATCAGCTGAATGAATCCTTTGTTACATAACCAACCAAACTTTAACTTTACTCCATTCATTAAAGGTAGCCACGGAAACAGACCTGTTCAGATCTGTTGACCTTCTGTTCGCATACAACCATTAATGACTGCATCTTTTCGCACTGCAATACCCATTATATAAGCTAGATAGGCTTTCAAATTTCCTCAGTAGTTACCAACAGCTGCAGCAGCCAGGTACCATCCTTCGCTATGTTTCAAACTATCGCTTTCATGAACATTAACTTAATTCTAATTTGTTCCTTTAATTTTTTTCCTACAGCCTTCTTACCGTTGTTCATAAGGAATTGGGTATGAATTCGACACCTTCGCTTTTACTTTAGTACAATTAGTGCTTATAGTCGCATGAACTTTGTCATTTTCTCCTATATTGCCAGCGAAAGTTGCATCGTCGGTTGCTTTGCTTAGGTCCCAGGTTCTGAATGGTGTCGTCGTTTCGACGACGTCGCAGCCTTAGTGCTGCTGAAGTAGCATCGTAGGTTACTAAAGCCGCTAATTCACCCCAATTTGTTCGCTGCCGTCTATAGGCACAATAGAACCGTGAATTCTGTTAACATTTTGCGAAGCCACTGTGATTTTCAATTTGTTCTTCAGTTTTTTCCTGCAGCCTTCCTTGCGTTGTTCATCACGATTTGGCTATGAAATCAACACCTTTACTTTTAGTTTAGTATAATTAATACTTATGTTCGCATGAAGTTTGTCAAGTTGACCTCAAGAATGCTAGGTAAAGTAGCATCGACGATTGATTTGCTTAGGCCCCCTATCCTGTTTGCGTTCGTCGATTAGACGACGTCGCAGCGTTACTATCGCTGAATTAGTATCCTAGGTTACCCAAGCCGCTACATATGTTCAAATTCGCTAGGATCAGTATCTTACACCTGCAGGATCAAGATCTAATGCCTCCTATCAACACATGATTCCTTCTAAAATAATATTTTTGTCATATTTGTTCTCCCATCAGCCGCAACTATGTATTCCTTGAAATTCATGGGTGCCAAAAATTCTATCATCTTGTCATATATATCTGCTGCATATTAGGTTGAAACAGTATGTGACTTAGGTGTCCTGCCTTTGCTTTACTTCGAGATACTTAGTTATTGAAGTCTAAGCTTCGCGGGTACAAAATAGCGAAAAAATGTACTCTCTTGACGGATGATACAATATGTTTAAACTAACACCACTTATTGTTATATAATTAAATTACACATCACTTGCAGATATAATGATGGCTGAACATTTGGGCAACAACATGTACATCCAAGTTGAAGAGGCGAGACTTAATTTTTTAAGAAAAAACCAATCAACCTTGCGCAGCGAATTGTACCAAGGCACTGCTGATATTCTTATATCTGAAGCGTGTGGAGAAGAAAAAGCTTATCAAAAAATTATGCTCCCCAGAATGATTATTGGACCAAACAAATCTCAAAAGCGAAATGTAATGAAGTGTGATTAAGTAAATCTCACTATCTTATTATTATTATTCTAATAATTCAAATACAGTCTATGGAATAGATCAATGTGTTGGCGAACATGAATTTTAGGTGATCGACTAATAACCACTTCATGTTTAGTCCAAAAACAAAACGACTAGCTTAGTCATCCGTTGGCTTTTGATTCGACTTATGCATCTATGCAGCCAAAGCTTTCTACAAAACAATTTTATTCTTACAAGGACTGAAGAAATATACGTGCACTCCATGGTTATTCACTTAAACATTGTTTTATACTCCATCGGCAATCTATACTCCGCAACATTCTTGGCGCTACAATTACGTTCAACGCGCAATGATTATTGGTCCAAACTAATCTTATCCCAAAAAGAATACAGATATAGTTGGCCAAAGTAAAACTCATTATGTTATAATTATTATTCTAATAAGTCCAAAACAGTCTATGGAATAGGTTAATGTGTTGACGAACATGTAATTTAGGTGGTCGACTAATAGCAACTCCATGATTAGGCAAAAAAGATAACGACTATGCACCATTACTCTATTTTAGATACTCTAATTACGCTTTTGACCATTTTGCGATATTATATTAAAGTCCTAATGCTTCGAACTTAGTAGCTGGTACAATTCTTTGCCAACATTCTTGGCACTGCAATTAGCTGCCACGCGCGTTTCCTCTACTAGTTACTATAAAAGCATGTCCTCCAAAAAACCAAAAGTCAGATTACCAAAATATCCTTCTAAATAACATAAATGCCTTATGAAAAAATATATTTAAAGTTATTTAATTTAATTTGAGGTGTCCTCTCTAAAAGGTTGTGTCCATTTAAAAAGTAACTAATCCCTCCCGTATGGACTAGATGTTAAATGAACTTGCCGTTTGAATTAGCATGCTTTGCTTTGTCCATTAACGCCATTTGAAGACTGCAATTCGTACATTTTGATTATTAGTTTCACTTTCCAATATCAATTACATAAACACAAGTTGTCATGTTAATCTTTCCAAAGCATTAAGATGTTCATATCCATGATTTTGTCTGTACCCGTTTTGCTGTTTAGTTATGTAGTTGGATTCATATATTTCATTTATTGGCTTCACCAATATGGATTACATGTGACATGGAGGAAGATCTCTGCAAGGTTTTTGTAATGGCGCTTTTAGAATCGGGTAATGTCAGATCCATAATATAGCGCGATGTTAGAGAATGGAAAATTGTCTTCGAAAGTATAGGCATAGAGAGGTATAAACAAAAGACCAGGTTCTATTTTTCAACTCTTATACGCTAATTCTACCTTTCTCAAATTTAAGATATCTTTTCTCCAAATATTTGAATAGATATTCTGATTCATTATGAGATAATATCAAAATATTTATTTTATTTGTGTACCAATGATGATTGAGATAACATATATTTAAGGAAAAAAATTATTATTTCATTTACCAAATCAAATCACAGTTTTTGTTGCTATCAATTTGACAACGTCTATGAAATTATGTGAAGGATGAACAAATGTCATTATTATATGGAACAAAATGGTGTGAAATGTGATACTACTAAATTAGTTGATTATGTACGTACCACTATAAATTATAATGGTGAGTGAAGTGATAAAAAATTACTATTACTAAAAGAATATCTCTTTCTCTCATATTTAAACTATAGTTGTTTATCTTTGTAGATTTAGATATTATTCAATCTTTTTTTTAACCTTAACAAACAAGTAAACACATAACTATTCACATTGATCATTCACATAAGCTTGTAATTTATTTTTTAATTTTATTATTTATTCACTATTTTGCTATTTATATTTGGCATTATTTTACAACATCATATGCTGCAAAACTCGAATACACGTGCAACGCACGTATCGAGAGACTAGTTATGGGTAAAAGAATTTTTCAAATGCCGGTGCATTAAAACTTCAAGAGAAAAGAGAAAACGTGAACAAAGTTTATTTTGGATTCTTTTTCTTTTTTCTTTTTTTGGTATGGGTTGAAACAAGTCAAAAGACTAGTTTCTGAAACGAACAAAAATTTTAATTTTACAACAGAATAAAGTAAGAGAATTAAGTAACGGTAAAGGGCACTTGTACTCGAAGCTTACATGAAGATATGAGTGTGCTGGCAAGTTATACCACCGTTGGATATATTAGATGAAGTACTTTACAGCCGACACCTGTCCCTATGCCTCATTGGTGTACTCTAATAAAGTTTCTATAATAGGAAACCTACCCTAAAGTGGTCCAAATAGTGATTTTCCAATGTATGTTATCTCAACATCACAAAGATTTGCAAAATCCCAAAACTGAGGCATCAGTTATTCAGCAGAAAGGATGGTCAACATAGTACATCAGGATGCAGGACAATATAGTATCATTGAAGTCCGGAAAAAGAATATTCTGAGTTGAAATCCTAAAAAAAAAAAAAAAGATAAATTGAGAGTTAAAGTTTTCTTTGACATGAATTTCACTTGAAAAATAAAAAATTTGTTAATGAAATTATTCCTCTATCCTAATTTTGTGAGATAGTTTGACTTGCACAGAGTTTAAGAAATAAGGTATATTTTTTAAACTTGTGTTTAAAACAAACCATAAAAGATTTGTAATTGAGAATCATCTAATAAAGTTGAATTGTTACTAAATATAGAAATGTATTTTTTTTTTGAACTAACCAAAAACTAAAAAATATCTCATAAATTGGTACGGATGGAGTATTATTAATCCGTTCTTTTATACTATTTGTATGGTTTATTTTTGATTTGGCTCTCTTTTTTAACACTCATTCTTTGTACTTAAGAGTGATGGAATGAATAAAATTATCCCACCTTAATTAAAGATCTTGGATTAAAACTTTAGGAATGGAGAAATGTAGGGAGAGCTTTGATATGGATTGGAGTAGAAGGGAAATTGAGGGCATTAGGGATTAGTACTTCCACCTTGCCAAGAAGTACTTGAAGCTAGCACATAATACTCCAAATCTTTTTATACTTTACAAATACTATTAAATACCCAGCCAAAAACTCATTAGTAGAGGTCACATTCATGCACAAATATTTAATTACTTGAGAATCAATTGATCAGGAAAAAAAAAAGAGAGAATCAAGAGGAGTGAGATGAATTAGTTAACGGAACAAAAGATTAAATTACATTGATTAATCGTAGATATAAACTTGGAAAGGAGATAATGCTGGATAATTAAAACAAAGAAGGAAAGTGATGAGAGTTTTTTCTGAAGTCTGCCTGATTCATTTCAAAAAAGCTATAGCAGGGGCCATTTCAAATAGGCTTACTACTAACTAAACTTAGCTAACAGTAAGCAACAAAGAGGAAAGTGGATTAACATACTCCCACTAATTCTATCATCATCAGCTAGAAAATAGCCAACTAATACAAAAGAAACACTAAATTTACTGATGCCAAAAACTAGGAACAAAATAAGCTGCCACTTTGAAGCATTACGTTTGTGACTACGAATTACATACTCAAAATTTTAGTCCTTTTTACTCGGTCCATGTCACCACCATTCTCCTTGATCTCCTCCTCATCACCATCCCTTTTTCGTTTCAAGAAATTGACAAGATTACCAAGGCAAACATCTGCATCTTCACTTTTCATAAATTCTTCAGCAACCTCAGCAGGAGTGACTTTTACACTTTCAATCAACTTTTGTATGTCTTGAAAACAACCATGTTGAGGATCATGTATTTCCAAATAATTAGCTGCCAAGATCTTAAACCCTTCACTTGTTAAGTAAGACATGTGAATGTGCATGTCCATTCGTCCTGGTCGTAACAAAGCTGGATCAAGCTTCTCTTTATGATTTGTAGTAAATATAATAACTCGTTCATCTCCACAGCTCGACCACAACCCATCTATCACGTTCAGAAAACCAGCTAGTGTAAACTGCACAATACGAGACTCATTAATAATGTCATTTGTAAAATATACTGCCGAAGTCTTTAGGTGCCTACCAAGTACTAGTATTTATTTCTTCTATAGAATTACAGTTTAACTTCTATACACGGATTAATATAAAAAGTAATGACAGGTAACTAGCAAAATTTAGTGAAATCAGAGCCAAGTTTACTTTGTGGATGCAGTCACATGGAAATCTACTAGCAGTGGATAGATTAGTTGCCTGGGAATATAATGTGGATACTATATGTGTGATGTACAAAATGTGTCATGATAGACTAATGCAATGGCTACAGAAACAAACTATACCAACAAGTTCATGGGAACAACAGTTGCAGTGAGTTATGCAAATGTACAGAGGGAAAACTGTGCCTAATGTATTGTTGAAAATGGTGTTTACTGAATACATTTATGCTATTTGGAGAGAACGAAATCATAGGCCATTCGAAGAGAAGGCAAGGGATACGGAGAGCAATGCAAGGAACATTGTGCGTATCTGCAATATCAAGGCCTCGGGGCAACTGAATAAGTAAGCCAAAAATTGGGCGTTAACATTCTATAACATGTTAAATTGCACTTACAATACAGTAACATCATGATATTGTTAGTGGATATAACTAAATCGTTTAATTTACACACATCCCACACCTATAAAAAGATTTAAGCTCACACTAGTTCATCTTGACTGACTATAGCTTACCTTACTTTTCAAGTAATCATATTAGGCTTATCACGAAGAGTTACTTGATGCAAGTTAACTTAATCCAATAGACTGAAAAATATATGCAATGTCATTACACATAACTTAAATGCTAATATAAAGGGACGAGAAGAAAAGCAGTAAGAATCTGGGTGCGAGGACTAACCTGTTGATCACGGGGCTGGGGACGACGAAAAGCAGGGTGATTTAGAAACTCTGGCAAGAAAGCAGACTGATTTTGAGTTGCATCTGGCAACAAACCAGGTTGATTTTGAGTTCTGTCAGGCAGCTCTACACTGCAATCAATGTCTTCAATAACAAGAATAGACCTATTCTTAGTGCTAAGCCACAACCTTCTCAATTCAGAGTCATTTCTAATATTCGAGAACTCTAAATCATAAATGTCAAACTTAAGATAATTAGCAATAGCTGCAATCAAACTAGATTTCCCTGTCCCTGGTGGTCCATATAACAAATACCCTCTTTTCCAAGCTTTGCCAACTCTCCTATAAAACTCTTTTCTCTTTAAAAACCTATCAAGATCTTGTATTATAGCTTTCTTGAGTGTTGGCTCTAAGGCTAGTGTGTCAAATGTTGAAGGGTGTTCAAGGTTGACTGAATCCCAATGACCAGGATGACCATTTGCTAGTGAATACATTTTAACAACTTTTTTTTCATCAGACATAATTTTGGCTTGATCAAGTACAAAAGGAATGTAACCATTCAAGATTTTGTCCTTGTGTTGTTTGTTAAAGCTTAGCTCAAAGTAACGTTTCTCAGGTTCAGAATGACAATGTTGTGCTAAACTAAAAGGACTAATTCCATGTTGACCAGAATTATGTAACATGTTACTATTGTTATTGTTTTGGCCAATGTCATGAACAAATTGCCATACCATTTCAATCCCTTCATATGTGTCAACAATTTTGCCGCGACTCCCGAATTTAACATTTATGTTAGGATCTTGGAAATTTTTGCTAAGTTTAAAACGTTGTAGGCCAGGACTTGTTTTGGATGACAAATATATTTCAGCAGCAATGTAGACTTCATTGTAACCCATGCCATCTTTTTGTTCAATAACAAGAAGTATTTTATCTGATGAACTAGTACGAAAATAACTTTGGATTTTTAAGGAAATGTAGTGTTGGAGTTGACTAGGAACAACTTGGTTCAGTATTGTTTTAAAGAGGGTAATTGAAGTGGATATTGAGGCATATGTTTGGAACATTGACGAGGTTGAAGGGATTCTCACCATCTTGATTTTTACAAATGTTTTCTAACACTCGGAGAATACAAGAAAACTTTGTTATACTACTCCATTGCGTTTTTCTTACGCTGATAGCAACTGAAATTTACCTTAAAATTGTTGTTGTTCTTTGTACTGTAGTGCTTTGCTTTTTAACCTATGCCTAAGTTTCTGATTTTCACCTTTTCCTTTTCATTTTTACTATTTACCCCCTAATGTGTTGATTACAAAAACATCCATTTTTTAAAAGTATTTTAATGTGAGGGCACGATGAGAATACTCAATTGTATAATGAATAAACTGTTTTATGATTTGTCCATCTGGAAACCAAATTTTACAGTGTAGCAGCCCCCCTCCCCCCTCTCCAAAAAAATCACTGTAATTACAAGTTTAATTAATAGATTATTACAATTGGACTCTTGAAAAACATTAACAGTAACCTGATAAAAATGGTACTGTAAACAAATTAAAATTCATTGACACTGCAAAAACATTATATATGTATGTATGTAGTGACAATTTAACTTTAAATTTTTTTATTTTATCCTTATTGATTTGAATTTATAGCCATAAAATCTACTCCCTCCGTTTCAAAAAGGATGAACCTATTTCTTTTTTAATCTGTTTCAAAAAGAATGACCTCTTTCTAAATTTGGAAAGAAATATTCACTTTTACGCATCCCTAGATGATTTGTAGCCACACAAATATCTATAACTTATTTTAGACCACAAGTTTCAAAAGTTTTCTCTCTTTATTAAACTCCGTCCAAAGTCAAATGGATTCATCTAAAGTGGAACGGAGTGAGTAACTTATTTTAAAACACAAGTTAAAAAAAAAAATTCTATCTTTTTATAGTTCATATAAAAGAATTTTTTGGTAGCCAGTGCATCAAATACTCGAGAGGTAAAGAAGGAAAACAAGGAACCAAGTGTCAAGTGTGTTTTGGATTGAAACAGGTCAGAATACTAGTTCAAGAAACCAAGCAAATTTTAATTTTAGAATTAAACATGGTAAGAGAATTAAATAATGCCAAAGGTCGCTTGTACTCTTGTATACTGAGGACAGCAAATCTTACATGAATAAGGAAAGACTTGAACCATACTCGCTCCTACACTTGTCCCTATGCCCCCATTTTCTATGCTTTAAAATTTCTACATAAAGGAACCTAAAGTGGTCCAAAATCCAAATCGTGACAGACATAATTCCATGATACTTTAGTACTTTAAATAAATCATTTATAGAGGTAACACACAAAATTCATGAGAAAACTGTCAAGAAAAAGAACAAAGTACTATATTCGAAAAAACCACGTAGATTCTATTAATATACAAAGAAAATGTATCGATCAGGAGGAAGACTAATCAAGATGTGGTCAAACTAAAACAGCATCAGCAATTGAACTTTTTGCCGTAAAAGTTGCCATTCAGACGTAGACTAGCATTGTTTTGATGAGGATAGGAGTGGGCGTTACATAGTACAAATTGTACAATTTAGTGGATAATAAAGATCAGTTTGGGTCTCAATCAAGCCTAACAATTCTAGGTCATCCCTTTTTTCCAGTGTTTGTTATTTCAACATCACCAAGATGGCATTATGCCCAAACTAAGGTATCAACAGAAAGATTAAATCTAATTAAAAAAGTAGCATTTCATGGACAACATATATAGTACAGCATTTCGAAAATACTAGGTTAAAATGAGCTACTTTTAATTAAAACATAGGGGAAGGGAAAGGGTGAATAAGATTTGATCCATCACCACATGGTGAGAGAAATAAGCTAACTTAGCTAACAACTAGAATGTCACTACCATTCTCCTTGATCTCCTCCTGATCATTGCTATCCCTTTTGCGTTTCAAGAAATTGACAAGATTTCCAAGGCAAACATCTGCATCTTCACTTTTCATTAACTCTTCAGCAACCTCTGCAGGGGTGACTTGCACACTTTCAATCAATTCTTGTATCTCTTGAAAATAACTATGATCATGGATTTCTAGATAATTAGCTGCCAAGGTTTTAAAACCTCCAGCTGTTAAATAAGACATGTGAATGTGCATGTCCATTCGTCCTGGTCTTAACAGAGCTGGATCAAGCTTCTCTTTGTGATTTGTAGTGAATATAATAACGCGTTCATCTCCACAGCTCGACCATAGGCCATCTATGATGTTCAGAAATCCAGCAAGTGTAAACTGCAGGAGATGAGACCAACAAGGATTAGACTCGTTAAAATGTCATTTGTTTTACATAGTACCAAAGCCTCTAGGTGTCTATTAGGAGTAT
This sequence comes from Petunia secreta, assembly GCA_029990175.1. Lineage (NCBI taxonomy): Eukaryota > Viridiplantae > Streptophyta > Magnoliopsida > Solanales > Solanaceae > Petunia > Petunia secreta. Next base: position 4,238,811 of record JARKIP010000059.1, on the reverse strand, counting down.
TTTATTTCTCCATATAACTAGAGTATAACTAGTTTGATGCATGAATGTCCCAAAAAACACCGCCTATAAGTTAATTAAGTGTAAAACTCCATGAGAAGCATTAGTTGGTAATTTAAAAAAGTGATATTAACCCATATACTACGTTGAACAACACTGATAATAAAAAAATCTTCAAACTAGCAGTGGTATAATTTAAATCCATATAATTACAACTACTATTTTATCTCATGTATAACTTCTATACACTGATTGTGTAGGTTTAGTAGGTAATTGCAGGTAACTAGCCAAAATAAGTGGCATTATTGAATTGATAAATTAGACATTTAACCTTCTACAACATGTTAAATTGCACTAAAGAGTAATAGAATCATTACACTATACATACTTTAACTTAGTAATATTCTGTTAAAAGAATTTTACATAATCAGTTTAATGCAACAAACTATAGCTAGCTACAGACTTATTACCAAGAGTCATTCAGTGCAGATAAATCTACATTATGTTAGGTGAACATAACTTAAACACTTATATCTCAAACAAGAAAACAAAAGTTGCAGGAATTTGGGTGTGAGGACTAACCTTTCGATCACGGCGGCCAGCAGAATGGTTTGTATTTTGAGTTCTGTCTGGAAACTCGACGCTGCAATCAATGTCTTCAATGACAAGTATAGACTTATTTTTGGTGCTGAGCATCAACTTTCTCAAATCCGAGTCTCCATGTACGGTAGAGAACTCTAAATCATAGATGTCAAACTTAAGATAATTAGCAATTGCTGCAATCAAACTAGATTTCCCTGTCCCTGGTGGTCCATAAAGCAAGTACCCTCTTTTCCAAGCTTTTCCTATCCTCCTATAAAACTCTTTTCTCTTAACAAACCTATCAAGATCCTCTAATATGGACTTCTTGAGTCCTGGCTCTAAGGCTAGTGTGTCAAAAGTTGAAGGGTGCTCAAGGTTGACAGAGTTCCAATCACGACTATGACTATGGGATAGAGAATGCAATTTGATAACTTTTTTCTGATCAGACATGATATTGGCTTGGTTAAGTACATAAGGGATGTAACAGTTCAAGATTTTGTCCTTGTGTTCCTTGTCAAAACTAAGCTCAAAGTAACGTTTCTCCGAAGAATCATCGTCATCATGATACCTTGACTTACTAATCTTTTGGCCAGCTTCTTGAACAAACCTCCAGGACAAGTCAATCCCTTCAAAGGAATCAACAATCTTGCCAGTAGTCCCGAATTTAACGTTAACTTTGGGATTCTTGGGATTTTTGCTGACTTTAAAACGCTGAAAGCCGCTTGATCTTGCTGACAAATAGACTTCAGCAGCATTATAGACTTCATTGTTAGTCATGTCATCCTTTTGTTCAAGAACAAGAGTTATTTTATCTGATGAACGTGCACCAAAATAACGTAGAATTATGGACATGATATATTGTTGGAGTTGATGAGGAATCAGTTGATTCAGTATGGTCTTAAAAAGAGCAATGGAGGCAGCCATGGAGGCATAAGCCTGGAACATTGTTGATGTAGAAGGCATTCCTGAGAAACTCATCATGTTTCCTCAAATTTTTTCACCACTACTTTGCAGAGCTAGAGAACTTTGTAGGAGTAATACCTTCACGAGCTTTTGGTACAAAGAACGAGTATTAATAGTGTGAGTACTCTTTTTTTCTTTTTGGTACTTCAATTCCTACTCCAAAAGGGAGTGAATTTTCCCTTTTTCTTTTCCTTCTTTAAATCCTAAATTGGTGTGGTTTTGAGTTTGATTTGTGAAAAATAGTAGTACTCCCTGGTATATTTATGTGTGCTATATGTATTTATACAATTATTATATGTTAGCATAAGGTAATTAAAAAGTAATCTTTTCATAAACATTACTCAATCTCTTTTACGAAATCATAGTTTGAATTGACACAAAACTTAAAATAAAATATTATTGAAATTTATGGACTAAAATAAATTTAGGAATAAACAATAAAGGAAATTGTGGCTAACTATAAGTTAATACGGTGCCACAATATTATTTCGTAGCTCCCTTATTATTTCATTAAGATGGAGACCGCACTTTTAATACATAAATTAATAGTAAAATTTTGAGGGATTAGTAGGTGGACCAAGAGTATTTTTATGTCATACCCTATAGTAAGGGAAATTTTGACCTTTTGTCGTTCTATAAAAAGGAACCTAAATTTGTGATAAACACTAGTCCATGATGGTGTTTAAAGATTTAAATAATGGAAAAATGTCAAAAATACGTAACAACTCTTTGAAATAGAATTTTTTTTTTTTCCATCTGTTTAGTTTTGGTACAAAAATGCTCTCGCTGTTACTCTATTTGCTAAAAGATGATCCAAAGATTGAGTCAAAACAAGAAAATATGATCAATCTTTTATTGAACATCCGAAATGTGACAATATTTCCTTATTAGTTAACAAAAAATTTAATATCGTAAGAAAATTATATTAGCAAATAATAAAAATAAAAATAGTATCAAGAGCTCATGTTGTAACCAAAAAAAATACTAACTCCCATTTGTTTATACTTTTTGGAGGTCTTTGGGGAAAAAACTCATTGTATATAAAATGTACATTCTTGGCATGAATGTGCATACACTAAACATACAAAGTATATATAAATAACACACAATTATTTAAATGTGTGTACCGTATCTTCATTTTATATATAGTGTACCATATGTGTACATACAATGAAAATATACTACACGTACAAGCATATAAAAAAGAATACTAAAAAAGGTTCTCCAGCGACCGCGTCGATGGCCGGAGGTGGTAGCCTAGAAGAGGCAGCTATGAGGGCGGTAGAGGGTGGTAGGTGGGTAAAGGAGAGGAATTTAGGATTTCTCCTTCCTTTTATCTATTTTTGTTATATTTTGAAAATGATATAATGTTATTATTTTTGTATAAAGTGAAAGGTTAGTTTATATGCTTATGTAAATTGCCCCTATTAAGTATTAGTTATACTAGTTTTGCCGTATGTACATTGCACATGTCATCTTTCGTAAATAAATTAATATTTTTATATGTCAAGATAATGAATATAGGATATTAATAAAGAAAACAATATAGCAAAACTTAGCCGCACTAGTAAAGAATATTTCTTATTGGGGAATAAAAAGTCATATTCTAGGTGTGAAAAATAGTAAAGTAGATTTTTTTGGAGAGGTTCTAGAATAATGTAGAGTAGTATCTTGGATTGAAGAAATATCAAGATACTCTAGAATAATCTAGTGTAGAATATTAAGTGCATAGTATAGATACTTTAGAGGAAAGAAATATCTAGATATATTCTAGATATTCTAGAGTCTTGGATAGCTTGAATACTCTTATGGATGTATCTAGAAATGCATCTAGAACCATCCCTTGTCAAGTATAAATAAGGGTGGTCTTACTTATTTGTAACCAAGCAAATTAAGAAAACATTTCTAGTTTACAAAGTTCTTTCTTCCAACTTTCCTTCTTCTTTTCAAAAGCTTCCTCTTCTTTAGTTGAATCTTCCTATATCTTGCTAACGATCTTGGGCTAGCAGAAGGTTTCCAACACTAACCTTTTCTTCTGCTATTCTCTACATGGTATCAGAGCCAGGTTGGCATCTAGAGTATTTTTCAAGATCGGGTTTTGGTGGTAGATTCAACTGGTTTATTTAAATGGATTTGAGTGGTCGTGTTGGTGGATTGGGGATGGAATTATTGAAGCAATCCAACTACAAGGTTTGGAAGACTTGTATCGAGTCTTACCTTGTTGGCGAGGATTTGTGGGAAGTTTTCAATGGTAGTAACACAAATCCTCCTGCCGACAAGCCGGAAAATAGCAATGCACTCAAGAAGTGGAGGCAGACGAATGCTAAGGCAGAGTTCATTCTAAAGAGGTCAATATCTCACAATTTGTTTGACCATATTATAAGGTGCAAGTCGGTTCATGAAATATGGAGTAACCTCGACCGGTTGTTCAACAAGAAGGACGAAGCTCGGCTACAGATATTGGAGAATGAATTGGCTAACACAACTCAAGGTAATCTTTCCATCGCCGAGTATTTTTTGAAGATTAAAAATTTATGTTCCGAAATTTCTCTATTAAATCCGGACGAGGCTATCTCCGAAGCACGAATGGGAAGAACTATCATTCGTGGATTGAAGCCCGAATATATTCCCTTTGTTACATCAATTCAAGGATGGGCCCAACAACCATCCTTGGAGGAGTTCGAGAATTTATTGTCATCACAGGAGCTACTAACCAAACAAATGGTTGGTGTATCGATCAAAGAATGAGAAGGAAGTGCTCTTGTAGCAAACAAGAGGAATTTTAGAGGAAAGCAAAAGCAAGGTGGCTCAAGTGAGAGGTCACACTCTCAATCCCAAGGTGATTCAAGCTCGCCCGAGAAGAAAGAAGGGTCTTCTCATAATTCTGGTAAGAAGACTTTTAAGTGCTACCGGTGTGGCAAAGTAGGGCATATAAAAAGATATTTCCGGGCCAAAGAAGGCAATATAGCTCGAGCTGAAAAAGCCGCTGAGGTAGAAGAAGACTGGGGGAAGTGCTTCATGGCTGAAACACGATCAGTAGATGCCATGGCTTCCATCAACTTTGAAAAAGATTGGATCGTGGATTCAGGATGTGGGCATCATCTTACTGGTGACCAATCCAAGTTTTCCACCCTTCGAGATTACAATGGCCATGACGTTATTGTAACGGCAGATAATACAGTCCATTAGGTGGAGAAGGAAGGCACTGTGGTCATCAACGAGAAGCAAGAAGGCCCTATCACTCTCACTAGCGTCTTCCATGTTCCAGGTATGAAGAAAAATCTCTTCTCAGTTGCAAATGCTGTAGATGCTGGAAGCTACCTACTATTTGGCCCACGTGACGTGAAGTTCCTTCAAAATATCAAGGAACTCAAGACGGATACTATTCACACCGGTAAGAGAGTTAATGATCTATATGTTTTATCTGCCTCTGATTCATATGTTGAGAAAATGAGTAGCAATGATAATGCGCATCTATGGCACGCTAGACTTGGACATGTTAACATGGATAAATTAAAAGCCATGGTGAAATTTAATCTAGTAAAAGGTTTGCCTAACTTAAGAAATTTTGGTGGAGGAGAGATTTGCGAGGGATGTCAATACAGAAAGTCACATCGACTTCCGTTTGACAAATCCTTGTCAAGGTGCAATGCTCAACTAGAACTAATTCACAGTGATTTGATGGGGCCAACAAGAACTCCTTCATTCTCTGGGTACTCTTATATGCTAATTTTTATTGATGATTTTACTAGATTCACGTGGGTTTATTTCGTGAAAAATAAGTCAGAAGTCTTCAACAAGTTTATGGAATTCAAGGAAACAGTTGAAGGCGAGCTTGGTTCCAGAATAAGGAGGTTGCGAACCGATAATGGCGGTGAGTTCACTTCAGAACAGTTCCTCTTATTTTGTCGTCAACATAGGATTAAGAGAGAACTCACCTGTGCTTATACGCCACAACAAAATGGAGTGGCGGAACGGAAGATTCGGCACTTAACAGAGACTTGTAAGAGTTGGCTTCATGCCAAAAATTTACCCAAAGCACTATGGGCTGAAGGTATGGATTGTGCAGCATATGTGATTAACAGGATGCCACTTTCTCCAAACAACATGAAGTCGCCCTATGAACTGATGTTTGGAGAAAAGCCAAGTGTCAAGCATCTTAGAGTGTTTGGCTCCATATGTTATGTTCATATCCCAGATTCTCAGCGAAGCAAGTTGGATGCCAAAGCCAGGAAGTGCATCTTTGTCGGATATGATGAAAGAAAGAAAGGCTGGAAATGCATGGATCCAGAAACTCATCGCTTCGTTGTTTCGAAGGATGTCATATTTGATGAAGTTTCTTTATATTATGGAGCCGAGTCAGAAGGAGCGGGTTCTAGCACACTGAACCCTGAAGCTTCGAGCTTGCCTGTCATAGATGTTTCTCCAGATAATGCAGCTGACGAGGAGCTAATTGAAAGGGGGAATCCAGGAACTCCACAATGTGAATCCCAACAAATAAATGATTCACGGAGTTCACAACGGCCAAAAAGAGTTATCAGGAAGCCAACCCGCTACAGAGATGAGAATTTTGTCAGTACATATTCCTGCTTCCTTGCAGGACCAATAGATGACGAAGAACCTTCATCATTTGAAGAAGCAAAAAGAGTCAAGCAGTGGGAGCTTGCAATGGATGAGGAGATGGAGGCTCTAATGAAAAATCAAACTTGGAGTCTCGTACCGAAGCCTAAGGATGTGAAACCCGTTTCTTGTAAATGGGTTTACAAGATTAAAAGAAAGGCAGATGGTAGTATCGATAGATACAAGGCAAGGCTGGTTGCTCGAGGATTTTCTCAGAAGTACGGAGAAGATTATGAAGAAACTTTCAGTCCCATAGCAAAGATGATCTCAGTCCGAGTTGTGCTAGCACTGGCAGCCTCGCGTAATTGGAGATTATGGCAACTCGACGTGAAGAATGCTTTCTTGTATGGTGAGCTTGACAAAGATATTTATATGGAGCAGCCACCCGGGTATGTATCTAATCTACGTCCTGATTATGTCTGCAATCTTAAAAAGGCTCTTAATGGACTCAAACAAGCTCCACGAGCATGGTATGGGAAAATTGCACAATATCTATATTTCTGTGGTTATGCTGCGTCATATTCGGATCTTGTTTGTTAAGAAACAAGGGGATCTGCATATGGTTGTTCTGTTATATGTGGATGATATGATAATAACAGGAAACAATGAAGATGAAGTTTCAAAGCTTCAAGAGGAGCTTGCTATAAGATTTGACATCAAGAAGTTGGGAGAGCTACATCATTTTCTTGGCTTAGAGGTGACAAACACGGATAAAGGAATTTTTGTCACCCAAGAAGGATATGCCAAGAAACTTATTGATAGGTTTGGGATGAAACAAAGCAAAAAGTGCTCTACTCCTCTTGAGATAAACACAAGGTTAAGGCGCGAAGAAGGCTCACATCTTGCAGACCCCAGGCTTTTTTCGAGCTCTTGTCAGCAGTCTTCTATATTTGACTATTACGAGACCAGATATTGCTTTCTCTGTTGGATATGTCAGCAGGTTTATGCAGTCACAAAGAAAGCCTCACTGGGAAGCTGCAAAGAGGATTCTGAAGTATATCAACTCAACACCAGATTTGGGCTTATTCTTCCAGAAGAAGAACGATTTGGTATTAATTGGATACACGGATGCTGATTTTGCTGGTGATTTGGATGATCGAAGATCAACATCAGGCTATAACTTTCTCTGCGGTGGAACAAGTGTTTCTTGGCTAAGCAAGAAGCAAGACTCGGTTTCTTTATCAACCACGGAGGCGGAATATAAAGCAGCTGCTCTTGCTGCTCAAGAATGTGTATGGCTCCAAAGACTCGCTGAAGACTTGCACATACCGATATCAAAACCAACGGCAATTTTTGGAGACAACCAAAGTGCAATCAAGCTGGCAAATAATCCGGTGTTCCATGCAAGAACTAAACACATTGAGGTGGAACATCACTTTATCCGAGAAAAGGTTCTTGATGGTACAGTAACTACATTGGAGGTGCGGAGTCAGGAAAATATCGCTGATATCTTCACGAGGTCATTTTTCAAAGGTTCGTTTGAGTTCCTCCGTGACAAGCTTGGAGTAGTTTCCAAAAAAATCACTTTAAGGGGGAGTGTGAAAAATAGTAAAGTAGATTTTTTGGAGAGGTTCTAGAATAATGTAGAGTAGTATCTTGGATTGAAGAAATATCAAGATACTCTAGAATAATCTAGTGTAGAATATTAAGTGCATAGTATAGATATTTTAGAGGAAAGAAATATCTAGATATATTCTAGATATTCTAGAGTCTTGGATAGCTTGAATACTCTTATAGATGTATCTAGAAATGCATCTAGAACCATCCCTTGTCAAGTATAAATAAGGGTGGTCTTACTTATTTGTAACCAAGCAAATCAAGAAAACATTTCTAGTTTACAAAGTTCTTTCTTCCAACTTTCCTTCTTCTTTTCAAAAGCTTCCTCTTCTTTAGTTGAATCTTCCTATATCTTGCTAACGATCTTGGGCTAGCAGAAGGTTTCCAACACTAACCTTTTCTTCTGCTATTCTCTACACTAGGAGCACAAAAAAGAAAATAAGTTTTTGATAACATGTACACTAAACATATATTATGTTTATTATGAAAAGAATTTGTATTAGATCAATACAACTTTAGTTTTATTTTGTAAAATATGTGAGGTATCTAGATATAATATAATGAATAGATGGAGGTCAATATTTTACTAAACTAACACGAGCTCAGTAACATATTTTACTAAATTAGTAGATGAAGGTTAGTAAATACTTTACTAAATTATTTTTTATTGTTTGGTTCACAACTTATCTTGCCAGCATATATGAATTACATACACAATTGTGGTTTCTCTCAAAGGTTTATCAATAATTGTTATATTCGATATCCAATAAGAGAAGTCGTCTCTAATAAATATACAACATTAACTAAAGTTCTATCATTAAAACTAATAATAGGTTTAAAAAAGCGGAAAAAGGCCAAATATACCCCTCTACTTTCATTTATTCGTTAAAGTCATCACCTGTCATACTATCCGAACAAATATACCCCTACCATCATACTATAGCCCAAAATTGCCCATCTGGCTAACGGAGGGGACACGTGGCTGCCTATTACGCCTAAACCCTATACCCAACTTAAAAAACCCGTCCCCAACTAAAACCCGACCCATAAACTAAATAAACCCCATAAACATTACCCCTCTTATGTGTCTCACACGATTATACACTAAAATTTAAGGGGTTGACTTATTATTTCTTCTCCCTCTTGCAATTCGGATCAAAATCTCAATTAGATCCGAAAACTTGTTGAATAATGTCCCAAACAAGTTGTTCTTCTAAGAGGAAGTGCTATTGTGGTAAAATGGCCAAACAATTCACCTCAAACACGGAATCTAATCCGGGTAGGGTATTTTACAAGTGTTCTCAACCTAAAGTAAGTGACAATTTGTGGTATTTGTTTGATGTTTCGTGATTTTTCATTATTGTGTTATTTCTGACTTTCTTTGTTTGTTTTTTGTTAGAGAATTTCTTGTGGATATTGGGAGTGGGATGATGAATTGTCACCGAAGGAGTCTATGATTGAAATAAATAATTTACAAGCTCAATTGGATGATGTAAAGTGTAAAATCATTAACTTAGCCATGGCAGTGGATGCGCTTAAGGGTGAGTCGGATGAGATGAAACAAAAAGTGAACAAGGTCATGAATTTGGTAGATGGAGTATTGAAGCTTAGGATGTTTTTTTTCATTTTCTGTGCAATGGGCATAGGTTATTTGGTTGCTTCAATTATGAAGTGAAAGAAACCTTTTCATAATGAAATCTTAGAGTTTTATGTTAATGTCTACTGATTATGAGATTATGTATGTTAATGAATTTGCTACTTCAATTAATATTACGTGTCTTGTTTATCAATTAAAGATATTAATGTGTTAACATGTTATGTGTCTTGTTTATCAATTATGGGAATATGAATATTTATGTTAATGTGGATCAATTAATGTATGTTATTGTCTTATTTATATCATAATTATGGCTTGAATATGTATCCAAAAACAAGATACACGCTAAGAGTAAATATGTAAACTGTTGTAACTAAAGACTAAGAACAGTAACTAAAGACTAAGAACAAAGGTTTGAAACTGGTATCAAACTATGGAGAACTGGTATTAAACTATGGAGAACTGGTATCAAACTATCAAACTGTTGTAACTAAAGATTAAGAACAAATGAAGAAACTGGCACAATTGGGTCTTTCTCAGCATTGTGCTGACTTCAATTCCCTCAGCTAGGGTAATTGTGCGGCCGCACAATATTGTGCCGAGCCGCACAAATTCTTGAAAACTTGAAGTAGTTACTGCTTCATTTTGCATTTTTATGCGGACCATTGTGCGGAGCATTGTGCGCACCGCACAAATATTGTGCGGTCGCACAATGCTCTTTTGAGCTGTGCATTCTCTTCCTCTTCATTTGTTTCATGTTGTGCGGAGTATTGTGCTGTGTTGCACAAATTTGTGCGGTCCGCACAATATTATGCGGCCCAGCACTTTGGCTTGACACTTGCTCTATTTCGCACGACTCCAACTTCGACTCGACTCGGCCTTCTTTTGTGTTCTTTCCGCTCAGTTTCTGGCCTCGAGCGTTTAAACTAAGTAGTACCTGGAATCATGCAACATTACATAAGAATTTGTCGTGAAATTAGCTCAAGAACACATAAAGTTCCTATAAAGGAAGGCTCAAAGTCGGTAAAATGCCGACTTATCAAAACGTCATAGGAAACATTAATAACAACAGAGCTGTCCAGCAGAAACTTGTAACATTAAAAGAGCTGTCCAGCAGCAGTTCATTAAGTGCTACAACACTAACATTCAATTACATTCACCTTGCTTGGATGTATGCCATACTTTCACCCCAAAAACATGTACCAATAAGTGATTGTATGGCATCCAAAAATCAATTTCAAACACAAATATAAGATAAAAGCATCAGTAGCATAGTCATAAGCTGCCTTAGATACACAAACATCACAAAAATACTAGACACTTTCGCAAACTAAGACTGTTTTTTCCCCTTCCTTGGCTTCAACTTTTCAACTCTTTCACGACCTTGCTGCCTCAGCTGATTTGTTGTCACAGCAGCAGTCCCCTTCCAAGTTAAATCTTGTGCTTCTATAGAGAGGGTAGTTGGTGCACTTACACCATTTGAGTCACCCTTGAAGCCAATCTCCCTCCTCAAACCTTTCCTACATGCCACCTCAAGCCTCTTCCTCTTTTCAAACAAACTCTCTTCTTCAAAAATGGAAGTGGGCCTCAGATCTGGGTCTTGTTGATGTTCAAACAGTGGGGGGTCCACAGTTAGAAGCTTACTGCTAGAAGAATGGCTTTGGAAGCCTGGGGGTCCACTGAATTCTGGAGTAGGCATGAACACAAAGGTGCTGCCTTGACTGCTTGGGGTTTGTTGTGGTGCAGTTGAGTTCACTTGCATTTCCTCCTCTTCTTCCTCATCAATTAAGCTTCTTGTTGGCTGTTTTCCCTTCCTTTGTTGTTTCCTCTTCTTACTTGCCTGTTGTTGCTCCATAGGCTGTTTCCCCTTGCTTTCCTGCAATGTATAACAACAGTTAAAAATTAACCAAGTAAAAATAAATTAAGTGGATAGGCTATACTTTTGAGCAGCTTCTGACATTGTGATTTGGTTCTGCACAGTTTCTGCATGTCATCACTCTCCCATTTCTTGAAACTGAATCAGTTTTTTTGTGCATAAGACATGTGGGGCACTGATCCAATCTCCACCATAACTGAACACTACATCAACATCATCCATTAAACCATCTGAAAAAGAGAAGCAGACCCATTAATAATGTCTAAATTATACAAAGGGCCCACAGAAAAATTATATTATAAGGTCTAAATTAATTAACAAAGAGACAAGGGACCCATAGAAACTTATAATATAAGGTCTAAATTAATTAACAAATAGACAATGGGCCCACAAAAAACTTATAATATAAGTTCACAACTAATTAACAAAGAAACAGGGAGCACACAGACAACAATATACTATAAGGTTCTAATTAATTAACAAAGAGACAAGAGGACCACACAAAATCAGTATACTATAAGGTCCCAAATTAATAACTAGCATACAAGCATCAAATATACATGGGGACCATAAAAAACATTATACTATAAGGTCCCCATTAATTTATCATCATATAGGGACAAAGGGGACCACAAAATATAAAGTTATACTATAAGGCCCCGATGATTTAATCAATGTAAATGGATCAGACATGGACTAAATCTTGAAAGGGACCAAACATAGACAAATATTGTCCCCCAAAATACATAATCGACAAAAGTATATTCGGGTCGAAAATTGTAAATATGTGAATCAACAATAACACTAATATAAACAGCTAATCAACTATGGAGTAATATTATAATCGATTTTAAAACCCTAAATCCAAAAATTGAAATCAGATACCCTACTACATTAAACCCTAAAATATTACACAAACGTTGGACGGATTACAATCAATAACATACTAAGTGTTTTAAAAAATGAAAAATTTAGCAAAGATCGTACCTTGTGTAATCAGAAGATTGAATCGCCGAAGAAGATGAAACATACGAGGCTAGGGTTTTTTAAGTTTTTAGTTGTTTAAGGTTATTGAAAACTGAAACGTGTGGGTAATGTTTATGGGGGTTATTTAGTTTATGGGTCGGGTTTTAGTTGGGGACGGATTTTTTAAGTTGGGTATGGGGTTTAGGCGTAATAGGCAGCCACGTGTCCCCTTCGTTAGCCAGAGGGGCAATTTTGGGCCATAGTATGACGGTAGGGGTATATTTGTTCGGATAGTATGACGGGGGATGACTTTAACGAATAAATGAAGGGACACTTACAAATATACCCACAAAACCTAAAATAATTATCGCCACTACCCACTACTTTCAAATATTACCGGACCTACCCACTAAATTATTTACCCACTCTACCTACCCAGACTTGTATACCATAATTTATGCAGTATACCGTAAAGGTATATACCTATAAGGCATAACATAACAAAGGTATACAGTAATAAATGTCCCTCCAGACTCGTATACCATAATTTATGCAGTATACTTTAAAGGTATACACCTATAAGACATAACAAAGGTATACAATAATAAATGGGTAGGTTGGGTAAATACTTTTAGTTTTATGGGTAGTATAATTTGTAATGGGTATGGCTTGTAAATACTTTAAATTTTATGGGTATAGAGCGTAAAAATTCCATAAATGAAAGTAGAGGGGTATATTTGGCCTTTTCTGTAAAAAAAAAAAGACAAGAAACGAGAAGGTAATAGAAACAATATCAAGTCAAAACATTACTTGAGAAAGAAAACATAACTAATTAATCAGTTCATGAAAAACTACTAACTTTTATTGTTGTCCAGACTAATTCAACCCTTATTAATTATTTGCTCTCTGAATATGAAATCATATACCTTTTCTTACATATTAACAAATTGTTTTTTCTACACTAATAATAATGAATTTATTATGCTAACTCCACGAATGATGAATGATAGATGATAAATTTTACAATTGCTATTAAAATGATGTTGAGGAAAGATCGAAGATAAGAAGTACCTGAAATAATATATAAAAAAATTTCAAATTACATTCGTCAGTCCTAGATGAAAGGAGATATAAACTTGAAAAGACATTGAAATTTCTTGTCATCTCTACTTGTCTTCTATTACTACTACTAAATGTTTTACTCCTCTTCTGTTCTTTGGAGTTCCACGTCCATGCCAATGTCATTACCCTGGATCTCCTCCTCATTAATTCTTCTTTTCCATTTCAGAAGATTAACAACATTATCAAGGCATATATCTGCGTCTCCATTTTTCATAAGTTCTTCAGCAATTTCTGCAGGGGTGACTTGTACACTTTCAATCAACTTATATATTTCTTGATAACAATTATGATCATGTATTTCCAAATAATTAGCTGCTAAGATCTTAAACCCTCCAACTGTTAGGTAAGACATATGAATATGCTTGTCCATTCTTCCTGGCCGTAACAAAGCTGGATCAAGCTTTTCTTTGTGATTTGTTGTAAATATAATAACTCGTTCATCTCCACAGCTCGACCACAACCCATCTATCACGTTCAGAAAACCAGCAAGTGTAACCTGCAGGACATAAGAAACAAGGATTATTCTCTAGAGTCGTAAACAATGTCATTTCTTATAGTACCAATGTCTTTAGATGCCTAGTAACGTATTTTATTTCTCTATATAGTTAGAGTTGAAGTTCTATTCATGGACGTCATATAAGCTAATTGCACAACTGCACATAATTAAACTCTTATATATAAGTACTATTATAAAGGTGGTACTGATATGGGTGCGAGGACTAACCTTTTGATCACGGTAGTCATTATTATCTCGAGTTCTATCTTGGAACTCTATGCTACAATCAATGTCTTCGACGACAATTATAGACCTATTCTTCGTTCTGAGCAAAACGTTTCTCAAATGATAGTCACTATGTACGTTAGAGAAGTCTAAATCATAAATGTCAAATTTAAGATGATTAGCAATTGCTGCAATCAAACTAGATTTCCCTGTTCCTGGTGGTCCATAAAGCAAGTACCCTCTTTTCCAAGCTTTTCCTACTCTCTTGTAAAACTCTTTTCTCCTTAAAAATCTATCAAGATCCTCTATTATGTCCTTCTTGAGTCTTGGCTCTAAGGCTAATGTCTCAAAGGTTGAAGGGTGCTCAAGTCTGACTGAATCCCAAAATATAGAAGTTAAAGTTCCTAAACTAGATAGAGAATACAATTTGATAACTTTTTTCTGATTAGTAATGATATTGGCTTGATCAAGTACATAAGGGATGTAACACTTCAAGATTTTGTCCTTGTGTTGCTTGTTAAACCTGAGCTCAAAGTAATGTTTATTACTCTTTTCTCCAGCTTCATGAACAAATCTCCAGACCAATTCAATCCCTTCAAAAGAATCAGAAATTTTGCCACAACTCCCGAATTTAACATTAACGTTTGGTTTTTTGGGATTTTTGTTAACTATAAGACGACGAATATCAGGGCTTGCTTTGGCTGACAGATAGATTTCTGCAGCAAAATAGATTTCGTTGATTTTAACATCCAATCGTTCAATAACCAAAGTTATATTTGATGAACGAGGACAAAAATAACTATGAATTTTGGAGATGATATATTGTTGGACTTGACGAGGAACCACTTGATTCAACATTGTCTTGAAAAGGGTAATTGAAGTAGACATTGAGGCATATGCCTGGAACATTGAAGAGGCTGAAGGGATTCGTGAGACACTCATCATCTTTCCTGAAACTTTTTTACAACTTAGCAGAGCAGGAGAAGTTTGTAATAACTTCACCAGCCTTGGTACATACAAATTACCATGAACTATTAAAATACTAGGAGTACTTTTTTGGTACTCCTATTCCTACTCCAAGAGGGATTGAATTTTCCTAGAAATTGGTGTGCTCTTTTGGGTTGTGGTTTGGGTTTGGTTTTGGTTTTTGAGGTGAGTTTAATTTGTATGCTTGGGTAATACTCCACTATTTAAGTAACTTGTAAGGTAATTACAAATAAAAGTTTAAGTTCTATGCACGATCAGTGTACATATTTTTTATACTTTGACTTGCTATAGTAGGTTACCAACCTTTCCTAATATTTTTTATAAAAAAAAAAAAAGAAGAAGTCACTATTAACTTTTTTTCTTTTTTCTCGCTCCTTCAAACTCTCCCCCTTGAAACTCTCGATTGATTTTCTCTTTCTGTGTTCTGTTACATAGTTTGTGTCTCTCTCGTTGTCCACTCCTTCACTCTATCTTTGCCATGACCTTTGGACGGAATTTGCAGTTTACTAGAGCGGATGGATTGAAAAGGTCGCGTAGGTTTCTAAATTGAATTCTTCAGATTTCTTTCAAATGGAAATTATACTCATCCTATTCATCAAACACAGAAAATTGTGAGATCTAAAACAGTTCTTGATGTCAATATATTATACATTACGATATAGATTTCAGTATCCTCCAATACATCTGCTCTTATCAACGAGGATTCGACAAGAAAGCATGTTGAGAATTTTCATCACTGTATATTGAAAGGTCAATGGGTCATGACCCCCTACTGGGTTTCTTTACTATAAAACAATGAAAATAAAATATCTGCGATTAAGTTGAAACAAGGTGATTGAGAAAAAGAATTACTTAAGTTAGAAGAATTACTTCAATGATTTTAATATTTTAATGATGATGTCCACTGAAAAGGAAAATGTTAGTAGAAGCTGATAAAATAGTTAGAAAAGGAAAAGTTAGGTTATCATGGTACACAGAATAATATGGAAAAGTAGGATTCTTGTATTTAATATTTTTTTTATTTAATTAAAAAGTAATTTACTAATTAAGTATTAAAAAATAAAGTTATTGTAATTATCTTCAAAATTACCTGATGGTGTAAAAATATGTACACCAACGGTGCATAAAACTTAAACCTTAACTAATTAGAGAGAAAAGGGAAGAGGGGAAAAGACCTCCCAAGTCTTAATAGAAGGATAGGGGACAAGACCAAGTCAAAGGGTCATTAGCTTAAGTGAGGGTTGAAGTGAATTGTTTAAAAACTTGTGGGTATAATTAAAAGTTTTTATATTTACGAAAACACCAACTTTTCAAAAAAATTCAGATTTTGAATTTCCCCCATTCCCACCCACTTTTACACTCTCTTTCCTTATTCTATCATTTCAAATTTTATTTCTCTCTCTCTCTCTTCTCTCTTTCTTCCTCTTTTCTCGAGTAAAATACTTAAAAGGTCACTCAACTTTGAGAAATGTGTGACCAAAGTCACTTTGCTTTGAATTGTACTAATAAAGTCACTCAACTTTGAGAAATGTGTTACCAAAGTCACTTTGCTTTGAATTGTACTAATAAAGTCACTCAACTTAAGGCAATTCTCACCAAAAGTTATTGTAACCAGATTTTGCACAATCATCTCACCGAAAATCTGACATGGCATTTTCATTTTTAATTATATATACATGTGGCATACTTTATTTTCCATATAGGATTTTATAATAAGTTGATTAACCCAACTCTTAATCCATAACCCATTTCTCTTCCACATTTTTTCGGATCCATCTTCTTTTTCAAAATGGATGGTCTAGATTTAATGAAGTAAAACTAAATGTTTGACCATGGTTAGAAAAATATATCTTCCTATTTTAAATTCAAAGCATCTAACATATCTTATAATTTAGCAGCAAATTTCATCCCTCCTCCTAAATTATTTTTCGGTCTCCAAAATTTTCGTTTATTTACTGTTTTAATAAAACTTTGTTTTTGCTAATCCAATCTCAAACATATAACAGAAAACCAAAAATAGTGTTAAACTATTTGCAAGTGATAACATCGTAAGGAATAGAATTAACAAGACAAGATTTAATAATATCAATTTACTCAAATAACAATATACGAAGAAATTCTTTTCACACAATCACATCAGTTAAAACTAGTTGCGAAGATAGTACCTAATATTCTGCTCATAGTTATTCACATTTTATCTTGGAAAGAATCTTTTCGACCAATTCATAATACTTATAGAAATCACATAGATCTTCTGCACTTCTATATCTAAAATAAGATGAGTTTGTTTAACAATTAATGTAATTTTTGCTGCTAAATTATAGGATTCTTTAAGATAAAATGAATTTGAAATAGAAAGATATTTTGTCCAAACCATAGTTAAATACCTTTATTTACCCTATTAAATCTAGAACATTGGTTTTAAGGAGGGCCAAGTGTCATTCATCCAAATAAGAAATTGAGAAAATGGAGACACTAGATAAAATATATATTTAACTATCTATTATATTTAACTAATCTACCTATTATCTATTATATAAAATATATATTTAACTAATAGATTTGAAAAAAATAATGATTCTAACCATAACTAATTAAAGAGTTAAGTACTTGAAAGAGTAGTAAAGCTAATATTTTGACAGTACCCGTAGAAATTTAGCAATGACACAATATTCTACTATTGTAATAATTTAAAAGAACACTTTCCAAATCCTTAGAAAAGTATTCAACTTATTATAAAATCCTATATGGAAAATAAAGTATGCCACATGTATATATAATTAAAAATGAAAATGCCATGTCAGATTTTCGGTGAGATGATTGTGCAAAATCCGGTTACAATGACTTTTGGTGAGAATTACCTTAAGTTGAGTGACTTTATTAGTACAATTCAAAGCAAAGTGACTTTGGTCACACATTTTTCAAAGTTGAGTGACTTTATTAGTACAATTCAAAGCAAAGTGACTTTGGTCACACATTTCTCAAAGTTGAGTGACCTTTTAAGTATTTTACTCTCTTTTCTCTTCTTCCTTTTCATTCTTTCTTCTAAATTTCTTTTCAAATTTCATTTTATCACCATCTATATTAATTTTTTTTCTTTTTTTCCGTATCCATTTTGTTTCTTCTTCATCCCCGTTTTATCCCTTTTTATTTTTTTAATTCTAATCATTTTATACATCTTTTCAGATGTGTAAACATATTTTCTATATGTTTATACATATTTGAAGATGTTTTCACGGCTGAAAAAAGTGTGTACACATCTCGTCAGATGTGTACACATATTATTATATGTGTACACATATTATAATATGTGTACATATATATCATATCTGCATGTGTACACATCAGTCGAGATGTACATCTCGACTGATATAGTAATATGTGTACACATCTCGACTGATATGTACACATCTTTTTTATTAGAGTTGTGTAGGGTGGTGGGTGGTGGTGGAGAGTGGTAGAAGGTGGTGGTGGAGTGGAGGGTGGTAGAAGGTGGCGGTGAGTGGTGGAGGGTCGTGGTGGAATGGTGGATGGGCGGGGTGGGGGGTAGGGGGCCGGATGGGGGCTAAGGGGTTGATGGGGTGGGTGATGAGAGGTGGGGGCTTTGTGTAAATAAAAAAACTTGGGAGGCTTTTAAAATGTTAGTCATTAGTATTAATTTTAAAAGTGTCCCTCTCATCCATTTTTCAAGACTTGAGTCCCTTATAACTAATAAAATACTTGGGGTCCTTCTCACCCAAAAATCCCAACTAATTAACCTTAAGAAAATAGTAGTAACTAGTAAGGCCTGACGATCATTAGGTGCTTGTTAGTAGTTTTCTTATGGGGCAAAAATCTAGCGGCGCCAGACTGTTCTAATTTTGTAAATCAATCAAAAAGTATCTTTTAATTGTTAATGCATTATAATTTCTAGTGATGGAAAATCAAAACTTTTGGATTTGGACAAGTCAAAAGACTAAACCAACTTAACTTAATAATTTTAAAACCAAACAAGGTAAGAGAATTAATTAAATAATGTTAAAGGGCACTCGTATCCTTGTAAGTTGTATACATGGAAAGGATAGCAAATCTTACATGAATAAAGAAAAAATTTACTCCTAGTAAATAATAAGCGATCTGGGCAAAAGATATAGGTGTGCTGGCAAGTAAAATCACCACTCGATATATACTAAGTATATGTAAGTACTTTATAGTGTCAGAGGCTGACACCTGTGATGCTCTAAATTAAGTTTCTATAAAATGATCCTAAAGTGGTCCAAATTGTGACAAACAGAAATCCATGATCATGAGAATGGTGTGAAGAAAACGAATAAGTATATTCGAAAATGCTGCCTCTTTTTTCCATTGACTAAAGTAAAAAATATCGAAGAGGAGATTTTGATCTTTTCAATATTGTCAGAGTACAACAGCTGCACGAACCTTTTTCCATAAAAGTTGCACTTTGTAAAATTACCATTTGATAGCGTGGGCCTTCATAGTGCTATTTGTGCATGAAAATCATTATAGGTCTCAATTCAAGCATTATTCCATGTCATCTCTCTTTTCCAGTGTTGATTTCAACATCACAAAGATGGCAGTATATGCCCAAACTAGTAAAGAAAGGTGACAATATAGTAAGGCAATTTCCAAAAATATTTGGTTGAAGTTGGTAGTGTACTATAGATTGAAATGAAAGAAGGAAAAAGGTAAACCAGATGTCGCATTATGGATTGAAAAATGATAATTAGAGGTATTTCAAGAGCAATTATTATTAGAGGTATAATGGTGAAAAATGATAATTTTATCTTGATTATTAAAAGTGACAAACATTTTGGTCCAACTATTTATAGAAAGTGTGACAACTAAAAAGGATCGGAAGGAGTTTTAACTACGGAGTAATTATATTTTGTTAGCAAAAAATGAATCACAAAAATGTATGGATGGAATGAAGAATTTAATCAGTGATAGCTTTATTAGAATATTTAACCAGCTCAATGGAACAAAAAATAAGTTAATTGAAAAAAATAAAAGGGAATACGGTTTAATGAAGTTGGAGTAATGGCGAGTAAGTATGTTGTAGGCAGTGGATATACGAATATTTCCTCCTGCTATTGCTACAAACGTTCTACAAAATTGGTTACATATGAAAGAGATTGAATTTGAAGAAAGAGCGAAGAACAGTGTTGATTATTTGTAAAATACCCCCAAAAGTTTCACCAGATATCCTCTGGCGAGGTAACGTTTAAGTTTTGTCCTGTTTAAGAAAATTGTGCAAGCATAGTTTTAATTTTCAGTTTTGACTGACACGTATGAAGTTGTGAACAATTTTATCATATGTCAAGCTTTAAACAATTTGTCAAAGGTTTATCTGTTCACAATTTTTGACGGATTGCTAAAATGTAAAGGCATTATTTAAAACTTATAAATAAAGTTGACAATTCGTCAAAAGCGGTGAACAAATGGATGGGTGGAAACTGGGCAAAGTGCACGAATAGCCACTTTCGCCAATGGTATTGGGTTTGAGATTACTTTTTTTTAGTAATTTTACTTAAGAGGCCACTTTTGCTACTGATATTTAGTTTAAAGCAACTTTTTTATTGATTTTACATGGATGTCACTTTTTGGAACTTCAATCTTTGTGGGCTGAAGTTCAAATGGGTTTGAACTTCATGCTTAAGTTATGCAGTTCAACTTCAATCCGTAAGGGTTGAACTTTTAGGCATAGATGCCATAAACTTCAATCCTTGTGGGCCGAAGTTTGAACTTCAATCCTTGTGGTGAGCTGAAGTTAAACTTCAATCCTTGTGGGCTGAACTTGTGTGAAGTTCAACCCAAAAGGATTGAAGTTCCAAAAAGTGGTCTCTCATGCAAAACCAATAAAAAAAAAGTGGCCTCAAACCAAAGACCACTGGCAAAAATGGCATCTCATACACTTTCTCCGGCTAAAGTTCAAACCTTGTGGGCTGAAGTTCAATCTCTGTGGGCTAAGCTTCATGCCTAAGGTATAAAGTTCAATTTCAACCCGCAAGGGCTGAACTTTTAGGCATAGATGCATATAATTCAACTCTTGTGGGTTGAAGTTGAACTTCAAGCAAAAATTTCGCGTAGGGGCCTATTTGGCGCACGCTAATTGATTTGTAGCAGTCAAAAACAAATTCGTTGAGAAATAGCCACCTCCGGACAAATCCTAGTATAAAATACTGGGGCTTTGAACAAGTTTTGTTCAAAGGTATTTTATTATGAGACTTTATATAAAGCTTTAATAAACTAACCCCAGTATTTTATACTGGGGCTTTGAACAACCATTATTTTGTTATGGGGCTTTATATATAAAGCTTAGTCCCATAACAAAATACTGGGGCTTTGAATAAATTTTTTTCAAAGCCCCAGTATAAAATATCGAGACTAGTCTGGAGTGTTTTCCAACGCTAATGGAGCGTAAGTGCGCGCGCAAATTTTTGGCTATTTCTCAATAAATTTTGAAACGGTGGATAAAACTCATTGAGCGCGTTCAAGCATCATAATTTCACGAACTTCAACCTTTGTGGTATGAAGTTCAACCCACAAGAGTTGGAGTTCCAAAAAGTGTCCTCATGCAAAATCAATAAAATAATGGCCTCAAAGCAAAGACCAGTGGCAAAATTGACCTTCGAGCGAAATTTTTACGTCGAAACATGGTAAAATTTTGGGAGATTTACAAATATATACAATCCTAACACCAAAATTACAAAAAGTACTAACATTATTCCATTTTACATAAAATACCAACATTTTTTACACATTATATACAAAAAATCAACAAAACTAATAAATTAGGGTTCCTCCTTATTCCTACTGCCCCCACTGCTACCACCCCAGGCGGCGGCGCCGCCATCCACCACCGTTTTTTTTTTTTGAAACTAAAAAATGAAATACATATAAATACACATATAAACATTGATTTTTTTTTTTTTGAAATTAAAGTTGAAAAATACATATAAATAAAAATACATGTAAATACACAAAAAAATTGTGTTATACATACACTAAACACACACATACATACACGAATCTACAGATCTACAAACGAAACATACAAATTTATGTGTGTGACATTTATTACTTGACATACACACAAAAATACATATAAAAAATACAAATAGATGCTCGGATATACACGTACATACATTTGTGTGCTGAAAATTATTACATGTATATACACGAACATACAGATACATACACTTGCAGATCTGAAATTTGAATGTGTATATTCAAATGCAAAAAAGAAGAAGGAGAAGCAGATCTGAACTTGTATTAACAAAATACATGTGTATACATAAAAATACACACATATACACGTACAAAATGAAAAAAAGAAAAAGAAAAAAAAGGAGAAGATGAAAAAAGAGGAGCAGATCTGCTCCAATTCCCAACGGTGGACCCACGCAGTGGTGGCGACTGGCGAGGGGGGTGGGGAACGGCGGGAGGGTGGGGTGGCTGGGTGGGTGGAGGAGAGGAGAGAAAGAGAGAGGAATAAGTTAGAGTTTTGGCTAGAGAGGAAAGAAAGGAAATGAAAAATTGTATATTTTGTAAAATGTGAAAAAGTGTTGGTATGTAGGGTAATTATTTAAAAGTATCGGTATTTTCTGTAATTAAGTGATTTAGTATGTCAATTAGCGTAAAAATGCCTAAAATTTTTGCAAAAAAATTCACCGCATGCCCTCCATAAGGAGTGGTTTTACAAAATTACCCGCGCTAAGGAATGTTTTAGCAAAATGCCCTTATTTAGTCCGCAAGCCAAGACTTCAAGGTAAAAAATTTGTAAGCCTTGACAATTGGCTATACTTCAAGAGCAAGTGCTGTTTTGCCAATACTTCAAGTTATATGGCGAGAATGCTGGGAAAACTGGAAGGGGCAAGTCTTGACAATTACCAAGACTTACGACGCTGTGCATCAAGTGTTGCCTATTGCCAATACTTGCCGTGCAAGTGTTGGAAAATCGAGCAGGGATCAATGGCAAGGCCAAAACTTACGGCAAGTATTGCCTATTTACTTGAAGGGATAAGTGTTGAAAAGTGAAAAAATATAACGGGAAGTCTTGGCCCCAAATTTTTTTCATTAAATCTTAACGGGGGCATTTTTATAAACCATCTCTTAGCCCGGGTAAAAAGGCAAACCATTGCTTCCCGTGTCATCATTTTTTTGCAAATGAGCGAAATTTTTGCAACTACCTATTTTCATATTAGAATTTAAGACCATTTTGGTAAAAATCTGTAATCATAGCCACTCAACATCGGGCTTCGGATATGAATTTGAAGTTAACTTTAATCTCTGTAACTGAAGTTCGCTCAACTTCAAACAAAAGTTTTAAACTGAGCCTAACTTCAGTCCTAAGGTTTAAAGCTAATGCTAACTTAGGTCTTAGGAAAAAAAAAAAAAACAAATCAGATCTAAACTTTAATCCCGTGACTGAACTATCAACTTCAACTCTTAGGGGTCGTTTGGTTCAAAGTGGATAATCCCGGGATTAAAATTTGGACTAAAAATAAGATAAATAAACCCACCTCCTATATAGGATTAGTTAGTCCCATGATTTTGGGATAAAAGCTCTCCCAACTTAGCTAATCCCAACAACCAAACATGGGATTAATTTAGTCCCAAATTTAATCTCGGGACTATTAGTCCAATCCCGCCAACCAAACGACCCCTTAAGATCTAAAATTAGGCTTGCAATGGGGCTCTTTTTACAAAGCAACCTAGCCTTTTATAGTGTGTTCAAAAGCTTGTGGGCTTTAAAAGGCGCTACCCAAATAGGCTATTTGTGTGCTTCCCTAAAACTTGTGGGAAGTTTTGAATACGGAGGTTAGCGAAGGGCGAAGTGCGCAAAAGGCCAGTTTGGCCACTGGCCTTATAGCAGAGGCCACTAAACCCAAAACATTAACTTTGAGGCCACTTTAGTTACACCCACAATAAATGAAAAAGGTAAAAGACTAAATTGCCCCTCGTTTTTATATATACAACAGACAGTTCGTTATTCTCTATACTTTGTCGCTGCTGCTGCTGCTGAATTCTCCACCAATTCTTCACGCCCCAATCGCAATTTTTCAAATTTCTTCACAAGTTTTGCTTCAAAAATTGTAAGTATTCTACGTTTAAATATTATGTTATACTGAATTAGGAATGAGTTTCAACTAAATTCATTCAATGTGAACTGAATTCAGAAAAATTCGTTTTAAATTTACTAGTTTTAACACCTCGATATGCCGTTGATGACTGAACATCAGTATCGCCATTGTCGTATCTAGTATCAGCACTAGTTTTAACACCTCGATGTGCCGTTGATGACTGAACATCAGTGTCGCCATTTTAACACCTCGATGTGCCGTTGATGACTGAACATCAGTGTCGCCATTTTTGTGTCAAGTATAAGCATACTAGCACTGAAATTTGAACAAAAATTCAGTTCATTAAGTACTTTACGTTTGAATTTTAATTTATGCTGCATTAGCACTGAGTTTGCATTAGGACTGAGTTTGAATCTATGTGAACTGAATTTAGAGAAATTCATTTAAAATTTACTAGTTTTAACACCTCGATGTACCGTTGATGACTGAACATCAGTGTCGCCATTTTTGTGTCAAGTATAAGCATACTAGCACTGAAGTTTGAACAAAAATTCAGTTCATTATGTATTTTAATTTTGAATTTTACGTCATGCTGCATTAGGACTGAGTTTGAATCTATGTGAACTGAATTCAGAGAAATTCGTTTAAAATTTACTAGTTTTTATACCTCAATGTGCCGTTGATGACTGAACATCAGTATCGCCACTGTCGATACTGAATTTCAGTGCTTAAGGGGTGAAAAAGTTCATTTATAATTGAAATTGCTTATTGGCATTGGCATGTTAAGCACCAGCACGCTAGGACTGAACTTCACTTCATAAGACTGAACTTCATTGGTTCAATCGTTGTGCATATAACTTAAGTCCACGTGAACTGAACTTCAATCCACATGCCGTAAAAGCTTTTTATAAACTGAAAGAAGCAACCTCAAGACTTTGTGATTACTTATTGACATTGTTA
Source organism: Petunia secreta (assembly GCA_029990175.1). Taxonomy (NCBI): domain Eukaryota; kingdom Viridiplantae; phylum Streptophyta; class Magnoliopsida; order Solanales; family Solanaceae; genus Petunia; species Petunia secreta. Next base: position 4,213,780 of record JARKIP010000059.1, on the reverse strand, counting down.
TTAAGACTGAACTTCATAATAACACAATTCTTTCTCTGGTTTACTTATTCAATGCAGAATGGATACAATTTGTTTAGTTATTGCTTTCAATGGGAATTGGACAAAAGATTACAAGTACTTGCATCATGAAACAAAACTTCTGCTTGTTAATCAAATGATCGAATTCAGAACATTCATGCAGAGGATTTATGAAGCAACACATTTCACTGGAACTGTCAATATATGGTTTGATATTGGAATGGACTCGAGCAGGGGAATGCTTGTAACTACAGAAGAAGAACTGAGAACATGCATGCTTTTGCTGAAGAATGATCCGACTTTCAAGAATAGTCGTTTCGTGATTGAGAAGCTAGAGAATAAAACTCCTCGTACAGAAGTTTCACCCCAGGAGGGGACCCTTATAATGCAGATCGACTGCATTCAAGCAGTTGAAAATAATCATACTCCATGCACAGAGCTTCCACAACAAGAGGGACGCTTGATAATGCAGATTGACTCCCACCCAGCGCTTGAAACACCTGGCATTGCTGAGACACTGCAACCAAACAATACTCAATTTCAGTCACCAGCGCCAACATTTGAATGCCCTAGTAGCACACCAGCTGCCAAGACCAAACGGAAAAGGTCCAGGGTAAAACAAAAACAATCTCCAGCTATGATATTAACAGGAGATGTATCATCAAAAGATGTAGCAGCATACTCAACATTTGACACCAAAGAAACCATGATGAAGTGTTTTGTCAAGATGGCAATCAAGGAGCATTTTGAGTTCAAGGTTATCAGATCAAATAGAACGAGATATGAACTGAAATGCATCGATCCAAACTGTGAATGGAACATCAGAGCAAGAAGGATAAAAGATTCCTCACTGTTTAAGGTGATTAAGTTTCAGAATACACATACATGCTCTGTTGACGTTAAGAAGGCTGATCAAAAACATGCCACGTCAACATTGATATGTGAGTACTTTCTTGAAAACATCCGCGACAACAGAACAGATGTTAGACCGACATTTATTGTCAACGAAATGAGAAGGATACACGGGGTTGAAATAGGATATCACAAGGCATGGCGTTCAATTCAAGCAGCAAACGCATTAATTAGGGGACGGCCTGATGAGCATTATCATCTGCTCCCTTCATACTTGCATGTTCTGAAAGAGAGAAATCCAGGCGCTTACACAAATCTAAAGATAGACAGTCTTAATCGGTAAGCATTTCTCAAAAGTCAGTTCGATTGCTGCACGGAAATTGAAAACTTTCTGAGAATTTTTTAAAATGTTTCAGGTTTATGTATATGTTTGTTGCTTTCAAACCATCAATAGACGGGTGGAGGTATTGTCGACCAGTGATAGCAGTAGACGCGACGTTTCTGAAGGCGAAATATCTAGGTGTTCTCATCATTGCTGTAGCAAAAGATGCAAATAATCAAATCTTCCCTCTAGCTTATGGGATTGCAGACTCTGAAAATAATGAAGCTTACACTTGGTTCTTCACTGAGCTGCGAAGGACAATAGGTACTCGTTCTGAACTGGTGTTTCTATCAGACAGAAACAAATCAATCGCGCATGGAATTGCACAAGTTTATCCTGATAGCCACCATGGTATCTGCATCTACCACTTTGAAAAGAATCTAAACCAAAAGAACGTGAGAACCACAGTGATAAGTCTGTTTCAAACTGCTGCAAGAGCTTATAAGCGTGAAGAGTTTCATTATTTCATGTCCGAATTAGAGGGAATGGATAAAAACACGTACAACTACATAATGGAAGAACCACCTGAAAGATGGGCTAGATCTTACTCACCGAGGCGACGATATGATATGCTTACAACAAATATAGTTGAGTCGATGAATTCTGCATTACTTGAAGCAAGAGAGTTGCCCATTTTAAGCCTTTTGGATTTAATCATTCTTAAGAAGCAGAAATTGTTTTGTGAAAGAAGAACTGCTGCTCTAGAGACTTTTCATAGCTTATCAAGGTGGGCAGAAGATGAATTGAACAAGAAGATTCAGCTGGCCTTCACAATGAATGTAAGTATACAGCGCCAAATATGCAATCCTAATAGTGTATAAAAAATACAGATACAGATAGACTGAAAATTCAGGACTGTGATTTGAACTTCCGTAAAAAAAAGGGGAGGGGGTACATAACCACTGGGGGGGTGGAGTTCAAATACTTGTTGCTACAAAATTCAGTCCATAACATTAACCAAGTTCCAGTACAGACAGTTCGATCCTTGTGCGATTGAACTTCAGTCCATATGATTTGAACTCCAATCAGTCCATTAGAACTGTACTCATGCACTCTTGCTCTGACTGACTAATAGCCGATTTTAAATAACATCTGTACTGACTCACAAAAATTGTTATTTTTCATTTCAAATAGGTATTCCCCACAGGTACAGCAACATTCAATGTGCAGGATGAAGGAAAAAGCTTCAACGTCGACTTAAAGAATAGGACCTGTGACTGTCTTCAATTCCAGACTGATGAACTCCCATGTGTACATGCAATTTCATGCATTGAGAAAAGACGCCTGCTGAAATCTAAGTTCTGTTCAAAATGGTATTCACGAGAGTTTTGGTTAAACGCATATCAAGGTGAGGTGAATATGATAGGGCACAAAACCTCTTGGACTGTACCAGATACCGTGAAAAGCCAGAGGATAGAGACTCCTAACGTCAAAATACAACGAGGAAGAAGGAAAACAAAGAGATACGTCCCGATTGCTGAGGCTGTACGGGTCAAAGGAAACCAATGTAGTCGATGCAAACTCCGCGGACATGATAGAACCTCATGCATAAATACTCCAGTACTCCGACCCTATTCAAGGAAATATAGGTACTGCTACTTCCTTCGTTAACCATAAACTTTTTTTTACTAAATATGTCCCTCCTACTAATTTAATTTTCTAACTTCTTTTTGTTTCATGAAACTGCTTCGCTGTCAATGATGGTGCAGAAATAAATGAAGATATTCAAATTACTGATAGTTTCTTATCAAACATTCAAGATAATGAAGGTATTCAAACTCTGAATGCATTGCAGTTTATTTTTTTATCTGTGTGTGTGTATGTTAATAAGTTGGATACTAGTATTCGAAGCACTTTCAGTCCATATAAAGACTGAATTTGTAGCTACTTATGGAGTGTAAATTCAGCCTTTCAAATATGAACTGAAAAGTGGGATGTACGAACTTCATTCCCATAATGATACCACTTCAGTCGATATGGTTTGCACTTCCATACTTGGAAGCAAATGTTTATTCCTGGTGGATAGAAAGCTCAGTCTATATTCTACAAACCAAAAGCGCATAAGTTTGAGCTTCCATCCTTGTGTGAGTAGAAGTTTGATCTCATGAATTAAAAACATCCATCCTTAAAAAAGACAGAACTTCAATCGAATAGTTAGAGACAAAAGTTCAAAGTCATTGTTGCAGCATTGGTGAACTGGAAAACAAAAAATTCTAGAAAACTCAAAATTTATTACCAACAAAATATAAGAGACAACACATAGATATTATCTTATCAGGCATCTTCAACAACAGACCCACTACTAGAACTAGAACTAGGACTGGAACTTAAAGGTTCTCTAACATCCTGCCAAATAGTAGCACTTAAAACCACACGATCTGAGGATTCAACAACTCCAAAAAGTATCCTAGTTCCTACTCGTAGATTATTACTACGGACAAATTCCCTCCATCCATTAGACAACCACCTTTCCCTTCCCACTTTTAGGTAGTTCATCCGGAAATGAGTACCACGGCAAATTACAGTTGCTGCAACATTACGTCTGGGAAGCCTAATTGCCAACAATGCTGGCAAAACCTTTGCAACAAAAAGAAAAATGAACAGTGTTATTTTTTAACAACAAATAACAAAAAAATAATACTTTTGAAAGACAAAAAATTTATGAATAACTTACAAACTGATCTGATTCAGTATCCAATTGAGTCAAAACTGCATCAATGAGTGCTGCCATTATTTGATTGAAGATGCCTGATAGGATGCTGTAGAAATAGAAATTATTTGGTTGTTCTCTTGAATTATAGTAAGGGCTATTTCTATTGCTATAATTATAGAAAAGATATTCTGTCTTTTTGTGTTGTCATTTCACTTTTGGATAAAGCTGAAGATTCTTTCTTCTTTTGTTCTGTAGTAAGCTGAAGACAACACACCTGACAGGATACATGACCCCACTAGGATTCAACTACACAATTCACAGGAATACATGACCCCAGTAGGATTTAACAACTGAACTGCAATTTCAGTCCATTAGGGGGGAGTGAAATTCAGACAAAAAACTGCATTTATTAAAAAAACAACATAATCCCAGTAGGATTTAACAACTCCACTGCAATTTCAGTCCATGAGGGGTACTAAACGTCAGTCAATTTTTGGTTTCTAAAGTTCAGTCAATGAGGGGACTAAAAGTTCAGCCAAAAACTGCAATTAATAAAAAAAAAAATGCATACCCTTCTGTAGGATTTACCAAAGTGCTGTGCAATTTCAGTCCCCAATTGAGGGGGTAGTGAAGTACAGTCCACATCTGGTTAGTAAATTCAGTCAACGGGCGGGTACTGAAGTTCAGGTCAAAAACTGCCATTAATAACCATAACTGTACAGTTTCTTTAAGACCATAAAAAGCATAACTGTACAGAAACTGTAACAGCATAGAAAACATAAACTTCTTTGACCTCATTTAATGAAGCATAGACCATAACCGTACAGAAAACTGTAAAAAGACCATCCACTTGCCAGTTACTGATTTTTTAACTATAAATACCCCCTTTGCATTTAGAGGAAACTACAAGGTTTATTCACTCTTCATCTGATACATACTACATAGTTTTTTTTTTTCAGAAAACAAAATATGGCAAATGAAAACAATCGCATGGAGGAACTAGGCAGTTTCAGGAAGAAAATAACATCGTCTTACTATAACAGAGATGATTTTGTATGTTAAAACAAATGACCAGAGTATATTTTATATTTTTCATTTAACTTTTCAGTGTTTTGTGATTTTGTTTATTAACTGTGAGATATTCTTGCTTTTAGATCTTCCCAGACAATTGGAAGCAGAGGCTGCCAGGTGTAAATGGAGTGGCATGCATAATTTGTGACGGTGAAGCTGAAGATGTACATATGATGCACTTCAAAGTTGGGAGGCATGCAAGGCTGTGTAACGGTTGGAAGGCTATGCTTATTAAGAAAGGCTTCAGAATAGGTCAAACACTTCGTTTTGATCACCTATGGCACGAAATGATCGAGGGTGTTCCATCTGTTGTTTTTGCTGTTTCTCTTACAAACAATCAGGCTGGTGAAGTAGAAGATGATGATGATGATGATGATTTAAGCACTGACGATGATGATAATGGTGGTGGAGCATCAGTAGACAATCCAATTTTAATTGAATAATTCTAGTAGTTGTTTGTTGTTTTCCTTTATGCAGTACTGTTTGTTTTTGTTATGACAATGTCTATTTTTAATATATGAACTTTAACCTAGTTATGTTTTGTATATTTGAATCTCTCATTATTAACTGAAATTAACTAAAGTAGAAGCATCCTCATGGACAGAAGTTCTGTCCATGAGGATTAGAAGCTCCATGTTTAAGTAAACATAGAACTTAAAACAACATGGAACAGAACTTCTATCATCATGGACAGAACTTCTGTCCATAAGGATCAGAAGCTCCTTGTTTAAGTAAACCTAGAACTTAAATCAACATGGAACAGAACTTCTATCATCAGACTGAAGTTCTGTCCATGAGGATTTTAAGTTTCAAATTGAAGTAACTCGATTAGAAGCTCTTTCTTTAAGTAAACACAACTCATCACGGACAGAACTCTTATTATCATGGACTGAAGTCTCTAGCCACTTGCATTTGAATTAAGAAAAAGACTATACTTGGAATATATGTAAAAACTTAACATTAAACATTAATAAAAACTTAACATTTTATTAATGTTTAATGTAAAAACTTAACATTAAACATTAATAAAATGTTGATACATATATAGGCACAAAACTTATAAAAAACTCTACACCATAGAAACTTCATACATATTCAGTTATGGAGATGGTGGTGGAAGACCAGCAAGATCAAAACCAACATGTGCTGCTATCGCTTCAATAGCCTGGGTCATCATTCGCACTCGTCGCCTTTGGATGTTACGCATATACAAAATATCATTTTGCATTTCCTGTATTGCATTCTCCTGGTCCTGAATCTGCCGCCTTAGGACTGCAATCTCCCATTGTATATTATTTCGAATCCCTACTGGTACTGGTGCAAATCCTGGTGCTGGGGCAAACCCTGGTGCACCTGATTGTTCTGCTCGTGGTGGTTGATTCACACTACTTTCAGACATTCTTGCACCTGAAGTTTAGAAATCTCAAAAATAGATAATCCTAAAATAATAAGATGATAAGAATTAACAGTCTGTTATGTATTTATAGTAAAAAACCAATAAAATTATAACAGTTACAACTTGTAGTTGAAAAGGCACAATAAAATACTAACAGTTGCAACTTATAGTTCAAAAAGGCACAATAACATTTTAAAAGTTGCAACTTATAGTTGAAAGGTCACCAGTCGATAACAGGTAAAATAAATATTGAACAGTCATAATGAGGGTAATAAAGTTCAACCAATGATGATAGAAGTTCAGTGCATCAATGAACATAAAACTTCTGTCTCCCTCTGAGGATAAAACTTCAGTCACCCTGTAGATTGAATTTGATGGCATATAAATAGAAGTCCAACCTTGGAGACAAGTCCTAGTGGACTGAAAACACACACAGACACAGGGTTGATGTACACTTCTGTCATGAGGATAAAACTTCAGTCCTCTGAGGACTTCAATCAATTGGAGACACAGACATTCATCCCCTGGTGGACTGAACACACACATACACACAAATATACACACACACACACACACACATGGGGGGTATAAAAAAGGTTCACTCCATATAATTGCATCACTGCAACATAAATGGCATTTACATAATTCTATGCATAATAATCTGTTCATCTGTACATAATATCTGTTTCACCATACTTTACCAAAACACTTTACAAAAAATATTACTACGAATTCTTAAGATAAAAACAAAAATATTTACAACGGACACATGTCATCATTATGTTGCCCATAATCATGCTCAACAAATTCAGGTGGAGTCTCAAATCCATCCCTAGCCTTTGCACGACCATGAGCCCAAAGCTGACAACCAAACCGCTCCCTGTAATGATGAATTAGACTTGGTTGAACCTTGTCAACACTTTTACCTCTGGTCAGCAGATCAGCATACCATATTACAAAAGCGCCACAACTAGTCCTAAAAAATGAGGCACCAAAACAAAGAGTAAGACATAAGTAGGCAGGGGGTTATAAGTTCAGTCAATTATATCAAATTTTGCACTAAAACTTGCACAAAAATGAAAAGACTTACCGATCTAGTTGATTCGGTGATAGTACCCAATGGGCTTTATAGGCAGCATTGAACTTGTCGTTTTTGAAAGAATCATGCAGAGACCCGAAGTTGACATACTTGAACAGATGTGGGAGCACAACAGCATAAGCCTTGATGTGGTCAAATTTGTCTTCTGGTGGCTTCCTTCTTTTGACCATCGAATCATATACACGTATTTTCTTGTCGTGCAAATCAAAGACTGCCAAAAAGTAATGTGTCACCGTTTCACCAGGTTTTGCTTGCAATCGGCACGGAAAATAGAGTTTATCAACCCCACCCCAGGGAATTGAACACCTCCGTTCCAGGCCATGAAGGTAATCACACATATACTGTCCAATACCGTCAAGCCAGATTTCATCACCCGGTCTTTTTTTGTCTTTGAATTCTGACTCATAAATAGAGCACATATAACTATCAAAAACAAGATCAGTAGTTGACAGTGTGTGAGGAAACTTGAACAAATGGTAGCATGCCCTCTTCCTAAGATAATACATAGCAACATCGATATGCTGCAAAAAAATGAACCTGTTTAGTCAATACACAGAATAACGAAAACGGAACAAACCAAAGAACAGAAAATGCACTAACATTATCAGTCAAAGGGTAGGCAACATCTACAAACTCCAAAAACCACTGCTTGTCTGGCTTCATTGTTTCCAGCTGATATGGATTACTGTCGTAATCATTATCGCGTATATAACAAGCACGGTTGTTCCTAATTAAAAAGATACAAAATACAAAACACATATTACTTTTCAATGAAGTTCAACAGAAAATGCACTAACATTATAAGAATATAATAGGCAATGAAGTTCAATCTTATATGTGGACAGAACTTGGCATGTCCTTGTGCACAAAAAAGTCCATGGCCTTTTGACTGAGGTTCAATTCTCCATATGCACAGAAATTCGATCCATAGGAGCAGAACTCAAGGGATAAGAAGTTCAGTCCATAGGGGATTGACCTATAGGTTTCCAAATTCATCCACTATGCACTGAACTTATAAAACTACAGACAAGAAATCATAAAAAAATACAAAATAGACTTACTCATCAAGTTCAGTGCCATTTCTTTGAAATAGCAAAAAAGATTTAAACTCATCCAACACTGCTGGACTAATCTTCAAGTGGTGGAATGGACAAATACGTCTGTAATTACCCTTCCAGTCAGTTGTCTTCTTTTTAGTTCTTGTGGTATTATACGGAGATAGCAACCACTGACTGGGCTTTCGGTCCCTTTTCCCCACAAGACCTTGCTGCTCCAACTGTTCTACCTTAGTACTTTCAGGGGCTTGGTCACTTGCCTTGGCAATCGCCCTAACAATCGGAAAAGGCCTCTCATGTTCCTGTGATGTAACCTCTTCTTTGGGTGCTTCATCAATTGACTGCTGATCTTCAGTCATCTCCCCATGTATTTCAACTTGGTTACTTCTATCAGCCTGTTGTTCTTTGTTCAGCTCCTCTTTCCCCTGTTCCTGAATCATTACTTCTTCTTTGCCCGTTACACCGACTGACTGTTGTTTGTCGACAAGACTTTCAAAAGTCTGTGGGTCAGTCAAATCAACTTCTCTTCTTGTTTGCTCAATAGCCTGGGGAGTCTCCATAACAATCTTAAGAGGCATCTCCTGTTGCTGTGTCGTAATCTCCTTTCGGTTCTTCATCAATTGACTGACATCCAAGAGCCTGCTGATCTTCAGTCATATCCCCATCTCTTTCAACTTGGTTCCTTCTATCAGCCTGTTGTTCTTTGTTCAGCTCCTCTTTCTCCTGTTCCTGAGTCATTACTGCTTCTTTGCCCGCTATACCGACTGACTGTTGTTTGTTGACAAGACTTTCAAAAGTCAGTGGTTCAGTCAAATCAACTTCTGTTCTTGTTTGCTCAATAGCCTGTGGATTCTCCATAACAATCTTAGGAGGCATCTCCTGTTCCTGTGTCATAATCTCTTCTTTGGGTGCTTCATCAATTGACTGACAGCCAAGAGCCTGCTGATCTTCAGTCATATCCCCATCTCTTTCAACTTGGTTACTTCTGTCAGCATTCTCCATAACGACATCAACAGGCATCTCCTTTCCGTGCGAAATCACCTCTTCTTCTACTGTTTTGTTGACCGACAGCCCTTCTGGTTCTTCTCTTCCTGCTTGATAACTCACATCAACATTATACATTTCAACGTCATCGGTCCTCTCCTGTTGCAGAATTATGCCTTGTTCTTTTCCAAGTTCAACCTGCTGCTGATTTTTCGACATATCTTGCTGAATTTCTTCAGCTCTTGGTGTATCTTCAGCATCACATGAACCCCCGCTAACACTTTCTTGACTCGGTGGCAGTATATTAAAACTAGGCATATCAGGATGTGAACTATTTTTCTTCAACTTCTTCCTTTTCCTTTCATAGGTTATTGTACATGATTTCTCCACAATCATATCCTGAGGGAGCAAGCGAGGTGTCGACAGATCAAGCTCTCCACTTATACATTGCAATTGAATTTCAAGCACCTCCTTCTGGGCTGCAGTCAACTCACCAAACATATCTAATTCACTATCAATTCGTTCATGAATTTGTCTAGGGGTTTCATTGACAAACGCACCTTGTAAAGCTCCATGCAATTGTATAGCTGAATTTAGACCTGCACAACCACCGCTAACTTCTTTTATGACATCTGAACAGATTTTTGATTTCCTAACTACACTGCCTTTGCTGGAGTCTTGTCTGTCATCTGAAGGAGATTTTGATTTCCCGGATACAGCTCCATGACTGAAGTCTTTTCTTACATCTGGAGGAGACTTCATCTTCCTTCCATCACTAGCATTGCCTCCACATGAATACAAGTTTAAGGAATTACGAACACTACCAGATTGTTCCTTGCTCCTTCTTCCACTAACATCTTTCCCTGATACAGCTCCATGACTGAAGTCTTTTCTTACATCTGGAGGAGACTTCCTCTTCCTTCCATCACTAGCATTGCCTCCACATGAAAACAAGTTTAAGGAATTACGAACGCTACCAGATTGTTCCTTGCTCCTTCTTCCACTAACATCTTTCCTCCAACTTGCCTCCTTTTCCTCAAAATTCTTAGAAAACTTCTTCATAAAATCCAGAACACAATCGACCTTGTTTTCTACACCACGAACCTTGTTTTCTACACCACGAACCTTGTTTTCTACACCACCAATATACTTCCTTATACACCGTCGCTGACTACGCATCCTCTTCCGGAATTTTATATTCACCTTCTGCAAAAACAAAAAAAACAAATCAATAGAACTGATAAAAATATTCAATTAAAATAAAAACAGAAAAAGATGAATGCACATGATACTTGAAAACTCACTTTAACAATTGCATTAACTAAATCTTCATCAAGCTCTACACCATGTCGAGCATCCTGCTTATCATCACAAGCAGCCTCACCCGCATGAATATCATCCTCAGTCTCAGCAACATCATCCTCACCCACATCATCATCATCCTCAGTCTGAGCACCAACATCTCCACTTTCATCAGCACCATCCTCAGTTCCACCACCACCTTCCTCAGTCTCAGAACCATCCTCAGCCTCAGCAGTATGTTCACTCTCAGAACCATCCTCAGTCTCAGTCTCAGCAATATCTTCACTCTCAGCACCATCATGATATGTCTGAGCCCCACAAACCTCAAAATCATCAGACGTATCCTCACTATCTTCAACAGCTTCTTTTCCTTTTAAAAGTTTACATGCAACAACAGGTACAGCAGGACCTGCTTCTGTCACATTCAATTCCACCGACCTTTTTTCTTCCTCAGACAGAACAATTGGAACCATTTTAAATTTGTCAAAACTCTATAAAAAAAAAAAAAAAAAACCAAGAGAAATATATTAGCACCACAGTAAAATAAGAATAAAACTTTTATATGCAGAAATAAAAGTTTTGTCCTCATGGACTGAACTTCAATTGGTGTTTATTTTAGAAGTACAGTCCATGAGGACAGATACATGGATGGAAGAGAAGTTCAGTACATAATGATAGAACTTCAGTAAGGCTGAAGAAGTTCAGTACATTATGATAGAATTCAGTCCATGAGGGTAAAGAACTTAAGCAACCACACACACACACACAGACACAGATATAGAAACTTACATTTACATTATGAAAATACTGATCAACCAAAGTGTTATACTGAGGATTTTTGAAACTAATAAACCTAACCATCCTTGGGAAGCCACGACCATTATATGTACAAAAGTTAGAACGAAGTGATGGAAATAAATCCAAAAACCAAGCGCATAACACAAACGGGAATCCCAGTACATAGTAATTTACACCACTTTTAATAGGTCTCATTCCAGAGTTAACTAGTGCTTCAAAACCCGCACTCCCCCAGGGATAAGCTCTACAAAGATCCTCGTTGTCAATAATATCCAAGTAATGCACTTCAACCAAGCTTGTTTTTTTGTTAGAACACAAGATGATTGACTGAAAAATATAAAACTCTGCAATCTTCACTGCATCATCTTCATCGACCAGAGATGCCGGGGTCATTGATACTAAAAATTTACGAACGTCTGACACCTGAAGATTTCTTTTGCCACGAAAGTACTGCTTCAGAAGCCTCTGATTCATATTTATAGCAGGTCCATCAAACAATTCCTCACGGTTTGCAGAAAACCTCAAACCAGTGTAAACATGATATTCTTCGGGACCAAAATGGATGAGATGACCAAAAATATTAAAACTTAATCTATTCGGATCACTGCTCACAATACGTGACAATAATAAACAGTGCAGTAACCTCATAGAAGTTTTGAACGACTGCAACTTCAAAAAGTCTCCAAACACACCATCCGAAAGCTTCTTACGCTGTGCTTTACTGAAATTTGAAATGATATTATCCAAATTGTGCTCCCCTTGCCAATATGCATTCATGTTGAACCAGCGGTCAAATGGATACACTAGATTACCTTCCATTCCAGCATCCATATTGCACAAAGCTAACAATAAAAGAAAAAACTATCAGTCACACATACAAAATAAACAAATACAGGTTTGAGGATACACACAGACACACGCACGCACACAAAAGTTCATTCCTTGCAGACAGAAGTATAATAATAGTAGGCTGAGAGCACACACTGAGTCACACACATATGGGCGATAGGCTTCAGTCCACTAGAAATGAACATCTGTCCTATGTGGACTGAGCATACACACATACATAAGTTATTGGTGCTGCACCAGCTATAGGCAACTTGAATCAGGGTGCAATGTACCCTAAGGTCAGAGGAAACCAGGGAAATAAAAACTTCAAGAGACAGGCAAAGAAATTCTACTGTGATTTCTGCAAACTGACTAAATGGCGGCTGGAAACTAAATGCCTACCCTCAAGATTACAAAAAAAGAAAAATTGGTCCTTCTGCCTATAATGTGCAATCAGAAAGTGAAGATATTCCTTCACAGATTGGAAAGATAAGTCAAAACTGGAAGCTGCACTATTCAAACCGTGTTCAATGAAGCGCACGCTTCATCTGCTGAAGCATGAAGCAACTGAAGCATGAAGCGAGCGCTTTAAGCGATGAAGCAACCGATTTTACAAACAACGCTTTTACAAACAGTGCTTTCTACCTAAATGCAATGGTGACACATACTGTGTTTTTTGCCTTGAGATAGTGCTTGTGACACACACACAGAGACAAGAGTTCAGTCCATCACACACAGAGACAGAAGTTCAGTCCATCACACGCAGAGACAGAAGTTCAGTCCATCGCACACAAACACACACACACACACACTGAGTCAGATGCATTGGGGACCGGGGGGGGGGGGGGACTTCAGTCCACTAGGAATAAACTGCAATCACTGGAGACAGAAGTTCAATCCTAGTGGAACTTCAGTCCATCACACACAAACGTAAATTCAGTCAATCACACACACGCACACGCACTCGACGATCACAGAGACGCACACACACATAACTTTACTACACACACACTAGAACTTGAATAAAAATTAACTACTAAATACGCAAAAAACATACAAAATTAAACTTAAAAATAACGTTACTTAACTTAACAACAACATATTTCACAAAAAAATACAAAAAAAAAAAAAATACAAAAAAGTAGTATATGAAAAGAGAGAAATGTTATACCTGCGAAAATGCAAAGGTGAAGAGAGAAAACGTAATGCAATACAACTAAAAATGAGTTCGTTAACTATTCTACGTTTGAAGATGATTTTTGCATGAAGATTCAGTGAAGAAGAAGGGTTAAAATGCATGAAATGAAAGGGTTAAAATGAAGAGAGGGGTTTTAAAAACCCCTGTCAATTCAGAAAAGATGAGGGGTAATTTGGACTTTTAAATATGCCCCGTTTAGTGTACTGCCACAAAAGTGGCCTCTAGTGTAAAGCCACTGAAAAAAGTGGCCTCAAACTAAATACCAGTGTTAAAAGTGGCCTCTGGGCGAAATTTTTACGTTAGCGAAAAGTTGAAGAATAGCCAATTTATAAGTTTCTTAAAGAGAAACAATCATTATAATTTTTTTTTAAAGAAATATAGCGCGCCATACATAAAACATAGAAAGTTTCTTTGGACTTAGTTCAAAGTTCAAAGAAAATTTCGTAAAAATTTTGCGTAGGAGCCTGTTTGGCGTGCGCTAATTGATTTGTAGCCGTCAAAAATAAATTCGCTGAGAAATAACCACCTCCAGACAAGTCCCAGTATAAATACTTGGGCTTTGAACAAGTTTTGTTCAAAGCCCCCATTATTTTGTTATGGGACTTTGTATAAAGCTTCAGTCCCATAACAAAATAATGAGATTTATCCCTTTGATAAGACCTTTGTTATGGGATAAATTCCATTATTTTATTATGAGATTATTTTGTTATGAGACTTGGTATAAAGCTTCAGTCTCATAACAAAATACTTTGAACTTGTTCAAAGTCCCAGTATTTTGTTATGGGACTAGTCTGGGGGTGTTTTTCCAATACTAATGGAACATAAGTGTGCGCGCGAATTTTTTGCTATTTCTCAATTAATTTTGAAACGGTGGATAAAACTTTGAGTGCGTCCAAAAATAGCTACGCATCAAAATTTTCCGAAATTTTCTTGGGAGCTTCGTATTTGAAGTCCCACCTGGGACTTCATACTTTGCGCTTCCCATGAAATTTTAGCTCAAAGTTCCATGAAATTAGATTTTTTTTTGGATTTTTCGTGTTTATTAAGTATGGCTATTCTTTTAAAACTTTTAAAATGTTGGCTATGGTTCATTCGATGCACTACAAACTGTCTACGTGGTCTAATTTTTACCGGAGGTTGCTCTTATGTGAATTTCTTTTACAAAGACAAAACCTAAACTACGCTATTCTAAAATGCAAATAACCCGAATTACCCCCTACAGTTTCTTTTTATTCTACTTGATCTCAATGTGTTCTTTCATGTATTACAGAGATAACGTATGTGAATTTATTTCAGAAAATGACATTAGATTCATAACCTCTGAACATATATCCAGCACGATTTATGATACACAGTGAATATAGTGACCACTTGGACGATCCAGCAGGACGTGGTTGAATTGGCCCAAAATCATGTCACTACCTCGGAAGGATCGTTTGGTATAAGAAATTGAGATTATAATCTACGGATAAAAATTGAGTTAAAGTTTATTCAATGTTTAGTAATTGGTATTAGCTAAATTAGGATAAGAGTTATCCCAAAATCATCGGATTACCTTGTCCCACTTCTAATCTCAATTTTAATCCCAGAATAAACTTATCCCAAAATTTTGAAATATCCCACTTTTAACAATTTCTCGTACCAAACGACCTCTAATAGTATACAACAGTAAAATGTGCAAAATAAGCAATCACACTGTTGTATAGAACTAACAAGGAATACAAAATGTGAATTGTATAGCAGAAGTATATAAAGTACATATATGTTGGATGTTTTATTAGATATTGTGCATTAAATATGTATGGAGTGTAATAATGTTAGAAATGAATATTTACCAGTAATATTTTTTGTTCTAGCCTAAAAGTCCACTTCCCTTTTTACGTTTAACATGTAAGTGATAGTACTCTCCATACATGTTTAACAACCTCAAAGGACAAACTCTCACTTAGTAATACCTTGTTCAGTAATCAATGGAGTCCTTGAATATCCAGTAAAAATATGGAGTACCTAAAAATTCAGTTTAAAGAAAAAGTGGAGTCCCTGAAAAACAAAAACAATTATAACTTCGCAAAACAAGAGAGGAAAAAAAAAAAAAAAGATAGAACGAAGACAGGAAGACTGGGAAGAGAATACACTATTAACTCATGACCATCAACCACAACATAAATAAGTACTCCACATCTCATTTGTCACATGACAAAAATCTGCCATCCTGTTATGCATGCACATGGCAATCCATTGGAGATGTCCAATTTTATCACCCAATCTATTCGTACCAAATCACTCTTGCAATATTTCAATAACTATGAGTAGAATGATCATTATGAAATCACCATTGTTTTTTAATATCCCGATTGAGATTCCTCGTGACTCCTTTGTACTTTGACATTAAAGAATCAGCTTATCCATTCTCCAGTGGGGGAAGGCTAGCAATAGCAATTCATTTGAAACACATAAAAAGCATCCTAGGACAAAGGAGTTTGGACCTCGTATGTTGGTTATCTTTCAAATGTTTCTTTCGTGACTAGTTGTCATTTCATCTTTATGTGGTCATATACAATAGTATTAATCAATAAATCACCATGCCTAGGAGAAGATGCTTTCAACCCCTACAGTGACAGGGATCCCATGAATCATATTTTATCATCTTGTTAGCAAGTCTCAATCAGCACAAAAAGAAACTGATAACAACTTGTTTTTATCAGCCTGTACTTTATTTTATGTCAAAAGCAAAATGACCACATATACCTGATTTGTTTTACGTTTGTTATGAAAAAATTGGTGTGACACAACGGAAGCTGTGCAGGGACATATTTGGATATCTCTTCAGCTGTAGTTAATGTCATGCTTCAAATTATAATAGTGTATACATAAATCAAAATTGATGAATTAAGGGTAAATTTGATTTTTTTTGTTTGTCTAGGTGGCTCCACCATGGAAATTGGAAAATGTTCGAGCTAAGTTGGAATACCATTTATAGGATGGACATATTTGATATGAAAAACAATATGGATCGAAAAGTAAACGAATGACATATATTAAATCAATCAAATACTTTACGGATAAATTCCAGCATTTTCCATGTCTTAAAAGATAATTAGATCCTTAGAAATTCTGCAAACCAAGTCAAGACAAAGATAAAGGCTTATGGCATCTTGTCTTATACTAGATTGAAAATTGCAACTATCTACCTGATACACTATCATGTAGTAAGATAAAACAATCTGTTTCATAGGTATAAAACAATGTATTACTAAGTGATAGTCTGTCCTTTCCATTTGATTAAATATGCTTACTCTGTCAATGAAAGACATTCTCCTCCTAGTCAGTAACTACCATGATATTCTGCTGGTTTCAATACTTGTCATAAGTGTTTCACTTTACTTCTCAAAGACATTCGGAAGAGCTAAAGATGCAAAAAGCCACATACCTGGCAGCTTGGGAATACCTTTTGTGGGTGAAACTTTTGCATTACTATCAGCTACCAACAGTGTCAAGGGTGTATATCACTTTGTTAGACTCCGACGTGAGTGGTAAGAAGTTTTATTTCTTTTAGGCCATTAAAGGCTTCCATATCTTAATCCAACAGTTAGTTTTTCTATGTTGATATAGCTTAGCCTTTATGTTGAGATGACAGTATAGGTCAACTGTTTCAATGATAAACGAAAGAGAGGCATCAAGTTCATAGGCTTTATATTCAACATTTTCCTAGATAGTCACAAATCACCATATATTTATTGATAAATAGGTTTCTATTCTATGACGAAACGAAAGATGTTTACCATTCACTATAAAACAGATGCTCATCTTTTTTCCTAACCAAGAAATCCTCAAGACGAGCTGGCTTACAGTCCGTAATGTAGTGCATAATGAGCCTGACCCTCTACCCTACACCAACTACATACAAGGATTTTGTCTGCGATGAGATTCAAATTCGTGAGGTGCACCTTATGCATATATCCACGTGCGCTCTTACCATTAGACCAAAGCCCTCAGGCTATGGCAAATGATAATGCCTTTTCAACAATCTTAAAGCTTGCATTCCCTCTACTTGAGTGTGTCCTCTAATCAGAACTAAGAATGTTTCGCTGCCAAGTCCTCAATATAGTGATATGGAAACAAGAACTTTTTTAGGACTAATTTTACAGATGGTCTCTGAATGTTATTCACTATATAACAGTAAGCCCAAAAACTACTTTGTCAGTCTATAGTAACTAACTTCATCCACTAAAACATTAAAGTCACAAAAATATTAATCTCACATTGCTAATTGGGGGAATGCATTCTTGAACAGTCTAAACAATCAATTCATAAATATGTAGTTAGACACTCTAGTAGATCTTTTTTTTTTCTCATTTAGTACTTTCAGCTTATCAGCTGAAGATTATACAAATTATGGTAGTTTGATTGTTGTTTAATATGTACAGGCATGGAAAATGGTTCAAAACCAGGATTTTCGGCAAGATACATGTGTTTGTTCCAAGTGTTGAGGGTGCAAAAACAATTTTTACCAATGATTTTGCACTTTTCAACAAGGGCTACGTGAAATCGATGGCAGATGCTGTTGGAAAGAAAAGTTTGTTATGTGTTCCTCAAGAAAGTCATAAAAGGATTAGGCGCCTCCTATCTGATCCTTTCTCTATGAATTCATTGTCAAAGTTTGTCCAAAGGTTTGATAACATGCTAGGTGAAAGATTGAAGAAAGCACAACAGAAAGGAAAGAGCTTCACTGTGCTTGACTTCAACATGAAGGTAAGTTGTGCATAATGGATTGCATCTATTACCATATTGTTTGAACTATACACAAACTTCCTCTACCAGAATCAATATCTGAGGCAATAGCTTGGAACAACGGCTCGGAACAATGTCCCTTATTTTTTATTAGCTGGAACTAGCGGATTGGCCTAGGTCTTTTTGATACAAAGATTTCAAGATAAACCCTGAGAGAAAAGGAAGATGTGTGATCTTAATTACTGAAATATACTAAGCAAACTCTAGAGAGATCGGACATGAGTTCAAGCACATAAGCCAAAAGATAAAAGCGATTTAAGTTATATACAGAAACACATTATCAGTGGAATATAACTGGTTATAGCGTGTTATTACTTTCTTATTCAAGTTAACATATCAAGTTTGGCATGAAGAGTTACCCTACTACGGTAGCTCCCCTTGACCTGATAGAGTGGAAAACTTATACATTGTCATTTGTTAGTGCACATAATTTAAGTCAATGTTGTCTGCTGCAGTGAGTGAGTTACGCTGACCTAGTGAAATTTGGATGCAGATAACATTTGATGCAATGTGTGATATGCTGATGAGCCTCAAAGATGCATCATTGCTAGAACAAATTGAAAGAGACTGCACTTCTGTTTCTGATGCCATGCTATCGTTTCCAGTCATGATCCCCTGCACCAGATATTATAAAGGCATCAAGGTATGCAAGATCTAAAATAAAATGTACCCACCACGAGACAAACTGTAAAACCTGATTATCAATTATGAAAGGCGGGTCGATAACTAAGATTCTCACGTAATATAAGAGAAATTTATCTTATCCCATTTGATTATGGTCGTCTCAATTTCTTTCCAGGCACGGAGGAGGCTAATGGAGACCTTCAAGGAAATGATAGCAACTCGGCGCATTGGGAAGGAGTATCATGAAGACTTCCTGCAGTCCATGTTGGAGAAGGATTCATGTCCAGCCAATCAAAAGCTTGATGATGAAGAGATCATGGATAATTTGTTAACACTGATAATTGCAGGGCAAACAACAACTGCAGCTGCAATGATGTGGAGTGTCAAGTTTTTGGATGAACACAAAGAAGTGCAAGATAGGCTTAGAGTGAGTGTTCATGGCTACTTCCCTATGTCCAAAATGACAATACACATTCTATCTGCAAACAAAAAGATAAAAATACTACTTTTTGGCATTCATATTTTTATACTACCCCAATCATTTACGATGTAATTAAAGATGCATAATCCAGCAGTCCACTTTGGCCTACATGTGAGGATATGGAAATGGATGAGAACTTTAGTCACATAAAACATAATTATTCTTTATGGTCGTCATGATGACTCTGCTATCAACTTACAGGAAGAACAACTTCCAATACTCAGAAGCAAGCCCAAAGGAGCCTTATTTACACTGGGCGATCTCAACAACATGCCCTATGCCTCAAAGGTTTGTGGAAACTATGTCATGATTCTTCCTCGTTGTATTACATCTGTACCAGAATCAGATAAGATATGATTCTATTCCACCTATATATAGGTTGTGAAAGAGACATTAAGAATGTCGAATGTCCTGCTATGGTTTCCTCGAGTGGCACTTAATGACTGCAATATTGAAGGCAAGTTTATATTTTAGCAGTTAGCACATTACTCCATGATTTGCAATAGTTTGTTAGACTGCAATGACATTTTTTTTTGGGCATGCAATGACATTTTATTTGGGCATGCAATGACATTTTTTTTTGGGGGCAATTGAAAAAGAGACTACCTCTGTCTTATTTTGGAACTTCAAAATGAAACTACAAAAATGATGCTGCACGTTCATTAGTTCACCTGAACACTAACTTTTTCTCTATGTCCGTGGTAGGTTTTGAAATAAAGAAAGGGATGCATGTCAACATTGATGCAACATGCATACACTATGATCCGACGATATACAAGGACCCTTTGCAGTTCAACCCTTCAAGATTTGATGTACTAACTATGTTCTATTGCTTATTTCTAAGTTCTAATGCTTATTTTTCTTGGTTAACTTTGAAACTATACAAACATTATTTAACCACAGATTTAGTAATAGTGCATTCATGTTTCTTAACGCCAGGAAATGCAAAAGCCATATAGCTACATCCCTTTTGGATCAGGACCACGAACTTGCTTAGGAATTAACATGGCAAAAGCGACCATGTTGGTATTTTTGCACAGACTAACAAGTGGATACAAGTGAGTCAAGTAATTTACTATCTATTTTTCAAATTTCATTTCCTGTGGATTTCTTATCATAATTAACTTGCAATTACTGTCAATGTATAGGTGGACAGTTGACGATCAAGATCTTAGCCTCGAAAGAAAAGCACATATCCCAAGATTAAGAAGTGGATGTCCGATTACTTTAGCTGCTTTGAATGATGAATAGCAATAGGATGAGGTCTTGGAGCTTATGCAAATCAATGTTACACAGCCAAAGCTACTGTAAATTATGAATATGTCAAATATTAGTTGTTCAGCATACAGGAAAACATGATATTTCTTAAGAGCTGCATAGTACCTAGCTGCAAAAGTTTATTGTGGAGGAACGAGGCATAGAAATAGATAGGAATAGGATAAAGTCATTCACGTTTTGATGTAACGAATTAACAACATGTATTAAGGGCACTTATGAACTCATCATCTCACTGGAAGTAAAAGAGTAGCTACATTTTTAAATGTTGACAGAGTTCCTAGATCAAGAATTATTATATTGTAAATCCTTGAATTTTGATGTTTTTCTCTGCTTTCACCAGTTGATAATTCGTAGTTATAGAGAGAGAATTTCTTCTTCGTGACTAATAAATTGAAATATTTCCAAAGGACCAAACAGAGAATTTCTTCTTCTCGAATAAGTGCTGATCACTTTATCTAAAAGATCATTTAGGCGAGATGGTGTGCACATAATATTGGAGTAGGTAACTTTTTTATGGATTTTTTTTTCTTTTACTTTATGCCTTGTTTATTTTCACTTTTGGGTGTTTGTAAGTTGTTATATCAGTTGTGTGAGGCATAAAGTAAAGTTAAATCTTTTTTATCATTCATATATATAGTACATGTTGAATTCTTTGGTGAGAATTTTGTCGCCACCATTGATCAGACAGTCACATATACGTGCAAATGTACATATGTGTGTGTGTGAATTTTTGACAACTGAGTTGTTCTTTTTGGCAACATTGGACATGTCCACTTTCAAAATTGTGCAAACTAAGAGCTATTCCATTACTATAAAATAGAGCATTGGGGATTGGGTTCTTCCCTCCTTGTCACATGAACAATTGGTGTTATTCCCTGACAGATAGCACAGACTGGGGGCATAATGGGAGGGGGAGGAACAAACATTTGGGCCTGGAACTGGGCTTCAGATTTGGGCTTCTGCTCTGGTTTCTTCTCTTCGGGCTTTTTCTGTCCATCTGGTTTGGGAGGAGCTGGTGGAGGCCCAATGCTAATCACCTCAACAAATTTCCCAGCTTTTCTCGATCTAACAATGACTTCGTATGGGTCAGCATCACCCGTTACGCTCAAAGTACCCTTTGCACCATCTATTTCAATCTTTTCCACACCTTCAGATCAAATTCTAATGTTTCAAATACATAATTGTTACTACATAAAAGTATCCATAGCTTCAAAATAAAATCTAAGAGAGAATTTATTTGTACATACTGCATACTTCCTTTAAAAAGTTAATGTGTCGGGTGTATGACGGTCAAAACTTTTGAATTGTTTAGAATAAAATTAAGGCAGAAGGATCAAACCTATACTTGTCTGGTTTAACCATAATCACGTTTATACTTTGCAAAGTGTCAACCAACCCCTTCTACTCGTTCAAACCATGACTTTTAAACCCTCCCGTCTAAGTGTGGTGCACAAATGCGAGCACGTGGCTTCCACATCAGATTGGTGGCCCATATCACATGCCACTTTTTTTTTTTACCTAAAAAACAAAACAAAAATCCAAACGACCTTTTTTAACCCTAAAAAGCAAAAAAAAAAAAAAAAAAAAAAAAAAATCCAAACGACTACACGGTAAACAAAACTAAAAATTACTTTAACTCAAACAATACTTACCTAAATCCAAACTTACCCCATCGATTAACCCAAAAAACACCCGTCGATTAACAACAAAAAAATATCCTTGTTTGATTAACAATATTTAACTCGTTTGATTAACAACATTTGAAGATTTCCCCATATTTGAGGTAAGGGTTTAAACCCGTTTCCTTTCTAATTTTTGTAATGATTTGTTATTTGTGATTTGTTATAAAAATTAGGGCTTTAATTAATTAAGAATTAACTAATTAGGACCGTTAAAGGATTAGTTCTCTAACTATTTAGGGCTTTAATTAATTAAGAATTTAACTAATTAGGGCTTTAATTAATTAAAAATTTAACTAATTAGGACCTTCATTCCATGTCTTCCAACATTAAATCTGAATTTTGTAAAAAAATAGACTAAGAAAATAATAAGAAATAAAGGAGAAGGAAAGAAACTAAGGAAAAAAAAAAGAAAAGGAAAAGACAAAGAAAAAATGAAGGTGAAGGATTTGGTATTGAAAGGCCTTAAAAAGACCAAAAAATAGCTGTTGGTAGTGCTTTTTTACTGATCCACGCACTGAAAATTCGTGTAGCTCACGCTCATTTGCCACATAAGCAACTTACTAGACACATCAGCGCAGGAGGGTTTAAAGGTCATGTTTTCGACGAGTAGAAGGGGCTGGTTGACACTTTGCAAAGTATAAGCGTGACGGACAAGTACGAGTGTCTATTTGGGTTTTCTGCCTAAAATTAACACCGTCAGAAACACTGTATAAGATGCTATAAATCATAATTATTTACTTAAAGATATTCTGAAAATGTTTAAGAAAAAAATGTTTGATTTCCTTATTATAATGACAACATATAAATGAGGCAGATTGAGTATTTAACAAGAGTATTTTCTAATTTAGAACTTACGCCATTAGATTTACCCTTTATTATCCCAGTCTTTGCAAAATGGCATGTCTCTCTATTTAGCGGGAAGAAAATACGATTGCCTATCTCAAAATTCGATATTAAAATGTGATTCAACAATAATTGTTAATAGTTCTAACTTCTAAGAGATACTACAAACTATCAAAAGAAGTTAAAAATATATATATAAAAGCTTAAATTTTTCAATATCTTAGGCAACAAGAGTTCAAATTAATATTTCTTGGGGCTAGATGATGTTCTATTTTCCAACTGTTGAACTAGAAAGATTGCAGAGTCAAGTTTATTCAATTTAACTTTGAAGGAAACTGTTTCTTTCAGACTTTCTATAGATGGTGGAATCATACGAGTACTTCATACACGCTGAGATAAAATGACAGTGAATAGTTAGTTAGGTTCTTTTTATCCTTTCTTTGAGTGGTCTGACTAATCCGAATTTGCGTTGTATAAGAATTATTTCCGAGAAACACTTCATATCAGGACTTTTTTCATTCTGAAGCTCAATTTCAAGACCTCTGATTAATTAAGAATATTGAGAATATATCAATCCTACCACAACACTGGATGTTAATTAGTATAGATTCTTAAAGTACAATCTCAATACTAGTAGCTTAAAAAAAAGGCTTAAAAGAGAAAAACATAAAAAGAAAGGATGCAGGTACCTGGCAATCCTGAAACAGCTTTAAGGAGCTTCTTCTTGCATTTATCACAAGAAATATCAACCTTCAATACAGTCTTTTGCACCATTAGCGAGATAGGATACTTTTTTAATCTTCTATTAGAAAAAAGAGACCATATGGATATTAAGTGTTTTATTCAAAGAAAGCAATGAACTCAACAAACTGATTAGATCAGGTCCATCTTTGGGTTGTTCACCTTCTTCAGCCTAATTAAGTTCTCCAATTAAATGCTTAGATTTTTCCAATTGTCTTCTATCGTCTTAGAAAGCAATGCTATTATTTTAATCATTTTCAACGTTTGATTTTTTCCTACTCGGGCCATTTTTTTCTTTATTTCCCTTTATATTGACATAGTGTTTCATCTTAAATGATCTAAATATGTCATGTGGACTAGGTGCCATATGGTGAACGCAATAACCAACATGTAAACGCTACTAGAAATATATTGTATTCCGAGGGACTGTTTGGAGGAGAAGGAATTCCCTCGCCAAACAGGTACTTTCCTTCTCCCAAAATTTAAAAAAAAAACTTTTAAGATCGGCTTGAGAATTCCCTCGCCATGTAATAAAATTTTAAATTTCCCTCGCCATGTAATAAAATTTTAAAATTTTCCTCCTACACTGCTTGGAAATTCCCTCGCCAAAAAAAAATTAAAAAAAAATTATTAGCTTGGGAATTCCCTCGCCAAGGAGAAAGAGAAAATTTTCTCTTTCCTGATTGACTTGGGAATTCACTCACCAATAAAAATATTTACGCGTGTCAGAATTCTTGGTGTGGGACTTCCCTCTCCGTCTTGTAAATAAAAAATATAGATCTTCCACATAACAAACACATTCTTCACAGAACCCTTCTCCCCCAAACGAAATCCCCTTCTCCCCATCGCTGCTCCTCTGCCTCCGCCTCGTCCATCTCCCCGGCGATTCCAATTTTTTTTCTCGTTCAACCAAGTGCAACCCCGTCCCCATTAAAGTAAATATTTCTATTACACTTTTCTTATACGTTATGATTTTTATTGTAATGGAACCCTCAAATGAATTATTTTTAATATAAATTCGTGAATTTTTTTTGTGGATGAATGTTTAGGAATTGTTATCCTAATTGTGATTTGAGAAAGAAATATAATTAGGAAATTATTGTAATTGTAAAATGATTTGGAATTAGTTGTTTAGCCATAGTTAAAGAAATTTAGAAAATAATTTACAAATACTTGTTTAGCATTATTTTAGCCTTAGAAAAATAATTTAGAAATATATACTCTTAGAAAATTATTGAATAATTTTTAGTATTATTACCCCTCAAATTTGAATGATATGAAAATAGTTGTAATTGAAAAATTCAATTGTGCATAATAGTGGTTGATTAGTGAACGAGGGAAGATTTAATTAGCAAAATTAATAAAATTTAAAAACAACTAGTGTAAAAGTGATATACTTTATTGGCTTATTCTAAATATATTTATTTATAACCTTTTGTGTAGATGGAATCAGGTGAAAATCATAGTTGGATGTATAATAGATTTTATGAAAATATGGGTTTGCGGAAATCATTCGTAGATGGGGTTGAGCGCTTTATTTCTAAAGCTAAATTGCTCCCGGAATATATGAGAGATGATAAAATCAAATGTCCTTGTTTGAAATGCAAGTGTAGCAACGTGCAGCGAATAGATGTCGTTGTTCTACATCTTTACAAAAAAGAATTTATGCCCAATTATTTCATATGGACTGCACATGGAGAGTCTAACCCTAATGTCGATGAGGTCAATGTTGAACCCCCAAAAAATAGTAACCCCGAAAGGCTAAATTTAGGAATATCAACAGGATGGACTAACTCTTTTGGAGTTTTTGGAGTCGCCACCCAATTTAAGGAAAACAGGGAACCAAATAAGAAAATGCATGCAAAACTCCATTTTTGGAAAAAGACAGTCTTTCAGAGATTCTAAAGGTAAGAGGTTTTGTTAATTTCGAAAGAAGGTTTTTAAGGCACTTTCGAAATCCCGTTAACAACGGTTAATCCGACAGGTTTCCAAATTAATTTGCAAGTGCTATTTATGCGCCTTTTCAAAAAATAATTAATTGAACCATTAATTAATTCAACTAACTAAATTTAGCAAGTTTTCAAAATATTTAAAATTTATTTAAAGGCTTTAATTATTTTTTAAAAAAAAACAAAATTAAATAAAATAAAAGTGCATTTCTTTTGAAAATGAACGATTTGATTGTCCTAATTTCTTTGACAACTTGTATGTGACAGTGCTTAAATGGCACTTGCTTAATTTCAACTTTAAAACCCAGGTTTCTCATCATAAGATGGAACTTAGGTTTCAAGTCACTTTTGCAAAGTCGCTTCGGGACGTTTAGAAGTTTATTGAAACTTCTTTATAAATTTTGAATTTTTAAAGAAACTACTTCGTATCAATAAGATAGAAGTCCTTTCTTACAGTCATTATTATTCGTAGTTTTTTGAAAATTTATGAAATTTTGCACGCATTTGCTTAAATGGTCTGATTTGCAATAAATTAAATAACGACTTCAAAATAAAGGAAATGAACATAAAATAGACAAATAACTCAATCAATGAAATATTCATTCATAAATAAATTGATAACAAATTATTCTACAAAGTCTACATAAATATCCTAAAGAGGAAATGAAGGATAGAGTTAAAAATAGAACCCGGGAATTGGACAAACTCTCGGGAGCCTTGAAATTTCTAGTTTCTAAAGTCTTGAAACTTGAGCCCGAGCTTGACCCCAATGCGATTCCAAGCCAATGAATCATCTCCATTTGTGAGTTAGCGAAACTCGCCCCAAGAGTTTTCATGCAAAAGAAATAAGAAGGAAAGAAATTAGTACATACAGGAGAAAGCTTAGATGGTTACAAGATGAAATGTGTAATGTAAACAATAACCCATCAGAGAGTTAACACAGCAGACGTGCAATCTCATTCAAATAATTTAGTAGATTAAATAGATAACTAAAATACTTCTCATAAATTTATAAATAGCACGGAAACAGCTTTCAAATAAAGTATTCAAGAGCAATTTCTTTCCATGTTTCCTTACATACATCAATTTATAAAAGTGGCTTCTCATTTAGAAGACCAGACAACAAGTTGTCGACACCTATTTTTCCCCGAACCCCAGTTAGAGTTCGAAATAGGGCTCGACTTATTGGAACTCACGGGTAAAGACTTGGAGTCGCCACCTAACATATTTTTTAACTAGGCGTATTGGGGCACCTACTTTTTTTCTAGCCAATTTTAATATTAGCTTTAAAAAGATGATCATGCAAACCAAACTTCTAGGTAAGGGTTCAAATTAACCCGAAAGAAAGGTGTTAGACACCTTTCGGGTTCCACCAAATGTGGTTACCGTCCGGACTAATAATTGGGATTCAATAATAAACTAAGAATAAATAAAACAATTTCTACTATATAATTTAAATACAAATAATTGCATAAATAGATAAATATTCAATATTCGCCGTGGACTTCATTTTTTGTAGGAATGTACCTCGCAAAAGCATAAAAATGAAATTAATATTACAACTAATGAAATAAAGCAAAAATAAAAATAGTATTAAGTAATAATAGTAGCAGTAATAATAATAATAATAAGAAAGTAATAATAATAATAATAATAATAGTAATTAAAAATAATAGTAATGATAAAAATAAAATGTTAGTAGCAATGAAAGTAGTAATAATATTAATTATAATAATAATAGTAATAAAAGGAAAACAAAAGGAAAAAGAGAGTTTTTGAAAGTTTAGGCTCAGAATATGTATTGCGTCAAGCGGAGGTTAGTGATGTAGGTGCGGCTGCAAATACGGAGCTGGTCGTATTACCGTGCCAAGCACCTTCAATCCCTCCACTCCACTATCGCTTACTTTGCAAAGTGATATGCATCGTCATAGCCTTTTTGTTTTGCTTTCGGGACATGTAAGGGACGCTAAATACGAGTCGGGACTTGTATTGGCCTCCAAACGTCATTGGCCATGTAGTATCCGTTCAAATCAGCCTGTATACCTCAAATTAATTATTTTCATAGGCCAGTAATAGTGTAGTACTGTTCCCGATATCAGTAACATTAATCAGAGACAATCTATAAGAGACCATAATTTCACAAGTGAACATGGTCAACAGAGATAGGAAAACCATAAGAAAATGACCACTGTTGTAGCGTCATGTTCAAATCAGGTTGGGTGCCTCGGAATCAATATTTTCCATTAACCCGTCATAACATTAGTAGTATTGTTCAGATCCAAATCAAATAGAACATAGGTCATCATTTTTTGGTGAGGCGCAAGTGATGGCAGGCGGCGGAACAAACAACCAGACGAGAGGTGGAGGAGCGACTGCCTATTAGCGGTGCCGCTGCTACTCCACCTTCGACTTCCCCTTTCCTCGTTTTCTGTAACAGTTGGACCAAATAAACCATAGGGAATCGGAAAAGAAGTGATTGGGGTTATATTCCCGGCGGAGAACAAGTAACGCCACCAACCCCACCACTACCATCGGTGGTTACTCTCTCCCCTGTTTTCCCTCTTTTCTCATTGGTGGGCCATTTCTCTGTTTGTTGCTAACATCTCCACCACCAACGATGGAGTTCCGATCTCCCTCCATTTTGTTTTGCTGCTAACAAACTTTGTACCTGTGTATGTGTATCTATCATTATTGGTGGCATTTTCTGATTTGGGTATGTGTATGTGTGTTTGCCTGTGTCTCTAATTTTGTTGTGTGCATTTGATGGTGTGTGTGGGTATTGTAGAGTGTATATGCTGGTGTTGTATCGGTTCTCATCTCTACGGTGGAACGGAGAGGTTTTTCCTCGTCCTTGGTGTATCTCACTGATGGAGTATATGTAGCTCAGAAGAGAGACGTTGGTGTTGAACCCCGAAAATTAACCCCGAAAGGCTAAATTCCGGAATATCAACAGGATGGACTAACTCTTTTGGAGTTTTTGTAGTTGCCACCCAATTTAAGGAAAATAGGAACCAAATTAACAAATGCGTGCAAAAACTCAATTTTTATAAAAAGACGGTCTTTCTTTCAGAGATTCTAAAGGTAAGAGGTTTTATTAATTTCGGAAGAAAGTTTTTAAGGCACTTCCGAAATTCCGTAAAATACGGTTAATCCGACAGGTTTCCAAATATTTACAAGTACGCTTTTCATTCAAAAGAATTATTTAAAAATAGTAATAATAATAATAAGAATAATTAATCGAATGAAAGCTTATTTGCAAAATATTCTTTTACTTGCACGCATTTGCTAAGATAACCCCAATTTGCAATAAATTAAATAACGATTTCACAATAAAAGGTAATGAACATAAAGTAAAGTAATATACAAACAGTCAAATATTATTGATAAATAAAATATTTTACACATTTATTTGCATAAATATCTAAGGAAAGGAATGCAAAGTTAAAGATAGAACCCGGGAAATTGATCAACTCGCGGAGTCTTGAACTTTCTAAATTTCTAATGTGTCTCATTTTCTTGAATGTTTGAGCCCGAACTCGATCCCAAATGACTCCAAATCAATTCATATCCCCATTTGTAAGTTAGCGAAATTAGTCCACAAATTGTTCGTGTCAAATGTACCTCGCAAAAATTATGAAACTGAGTTAGTACGATAATAAAAGGTAATAACTAATGAAAATAGAATAATAATAATAAAGTAATAATAATAATAATAAAATATATAATAATAATAATAAGAAGAAGAATAATAATAATAATAATAGTAACGGGTGTCACGACCCTTTTTTCTACTAAAAAGAAAGAATTTATTTATGTTTTAAAAGGTCAGTGACTGTGTTGAGGTACACAATTATGAGAGATTTCGGAGTCGCCACTTGACAAGTTAAAAGTGTGCCAAGTCACCAGAGTGGTGTACCTAGAACACCTATGACTCGTAAATGGTTTGCGTCAGAGTTCCGAATAAGGATCTCGGTTGACTCTTGGGAAGGTGTTAGGCACCCTCGAGTCCTGTGCCAAGCACAGTTGCTTTTATTGACGCGTTTCGACTCTTTGAATTTTTGTTTGTTGTATTTGCCTTTATTTGTTACGCTTTGATTTATTAAATTTGTTCTTTGACAATTGAAACTCCAATCGAATATAATCGCGCGAGAACTTCACTCGTTCGAAATCTTTCGACTTAAATCAATTAAATCGCGCAGGTACTTCACCCGTTCGAAATCTCTTGACTTAATATGAGTCCCAATGTGATCGCTTAACTATTTACTTATTCGAGCAACACTTGCCTATTCGTGTATCTATTTTGTATTGTTTATCACTTTAAACACTTCATTATTCATCGTGGGTCAACATGCCTACATTGCTTGCCTAATCTTGCATAGAATATATTTTATTTGTATGATTCATCACAAACTACTTATAACCTTTAAGCAATAATAACTTATTATTTATGAAAACATTTATGGCTATAAGTTAGAATTGCGTTAAAGGAGGTAAATATTTTGGTTGCAATTGTTTACATTCAAGGCCTGTTTTACCTACTTGTTTCAAATATGTCCATCTTTCCTTCTCTCAACATTTAACAACTAATTTTCTCAACATCTAACAAATAACATGATTAAGAAAGATAAATTTAGACGTGATAGCAAACAAAACTTTAATAGGCCCTGAGAAGGCCGAAGTACATACATAATTCAAAACAAGATTAACATTATATAAAATTTAAAGAGATGAGTACCTAATGGGCCAAAATTTACAAAGCAACAAAGATGGATCTTCAAAGCCCCAAAGCCCAATCAACCAATAGGCAGAACAAGAAAACGGCAGCCAACAACGAGAAACGACCCTCTCTTCTTCTACCTCAAACTATTTCTGCCAGTCTATTTTTCTACATAATTCTACAATTTTTGCTCTCCACTCTTCCTCATTTCTCTCTACTTAAGACCCTATTCAGATCTAATTTTTCCAAGTTTAAAGAGTTGTTTCAGGTATGAATTGTGTGTGCAGAGTAGTGAAAGAGAGAAGTTTAGAGTGTATTTTCAGATGTTGTCTGTCTCTTCTATTTCCGTCTGTGTAGTGAATGTCTACAACCTTTAAATAGGCTGAGAAAGCAAAGTGGACAGCTCATTTTTTGGCATTACAAATCACATGCCTATGATACTTGGCCCTAGGCCATTAATGCAAGGCAAGCATGCCTTCACTAGACACCAAAATGTGGCAGGGAAAGCCTAACTTTAAGCTGCCAAAGGTACCTTTTTTTTTTTTTTTTTTTGGTCTTTTTAATTGACTTTTGACTCTATTTTTAGGACTACAATATCTGAAAATTTGAACTATAAGGCTAACTCGAAATAATAAAAAAACTAAAGCCTAAAACTCTTAATTGACTCTAACTTGATTTCCAACCCATAAACAGCTAAGACTCACTTACCAGGCTTTATGGCTCTCAGCCAAAACTTAACCAATCGAGCAATGATTCAAACACACTTCCCGTGAACAACACAAACACATAAACATGTAACTTAACTAACTGTAAAAATAAGATGACACAAATGTTCTAAGGCTGGATCATACTTGAAATTTAAACAGACTAAAAAGCAACAAGAACAACTGCCATCTGCTTTGCTTCCACAGATTTCGTACCAAAGAGAACTGAACATCCAAACATACATGAGTTATCAAGCCATGAAAAAAAAAACTTACCACGAGCAGACAACTCTCGCAACAGGAGAAGCAATTTCATGTTTTAAATGCGAGACAAGCAATCAAAATTTAGACAGCTTCATGATCAACCAAAGTGGAAATTCAACAGAAACCATACCAATTCCCACACTTGCATACTAAACAGAAGCAAACATACAATGCCAAGAACACATCCCCTTATGCTCAATGGATAGTCAAACAACAGGAACGTACTATTTTTGCTCTATAACAGTGAGACTATATTTAACAACCGAATGACTAGGAAACGACTAACAACATGCTTACTTGGATTAGCTCAAATGCGTATACATATACATTTCATACTTGAAACAGGGAAAGCAAAACCATGTTCAAAACTGGAGATATTCTCATAGGCTCAATACAAAGGATTTTCCATACAAACTGAAATTTCAAAAGAAGAATAAGGGAAGGGGTTTACGGTTTAGTTGTCCCAACAACACCTAGCATTGCCTCGCCTCCCCTCATCGTCGCAAAGAGCAGGTGTTTCGCTTCAACACTCCCTCGGACCAGCTTCACTGCCTCCTCGCACAACAGTTACAACAAACTACTAAATAACTCACGGGACATCAAAACGTCACTGCTACACCTCCATTGCACAAGCTGCTGCATCGTCACAGCATAATCCAGTAACCACTGTATCAGGCCCTCTGCGGCTGCTGCCTTGACGCTCAAAAGCCATCAGCATCACTGCCCTGCCACTGCCTATTGCTATGCCACCGTCGAGCTAACTGCTTTGACACGTACAAATGTACACATGCTGCCCAGGCAGTTTCACAACACCATCAACACAGTTTCACTATCGCTGCGACAACACCCTCATCGCAACATCGCAGTCCATCGCCATTGTTTTGTCGAAATCAATTGAATAAGCTATAAGCAGCCATGGAAACAATAACCATCACTGCCTCGACTCGCCTATACTTCCCTCGGATCAATTTCAAACATCATTGAAACAGCCCGGAACCACTGCTTCACCACCATGACACCATCACTACCTACAACACACACGCTGCAACAACCTCACCTTAACCTCCCCATCATCTAAAACCTAGTCGAACAGCCCCGATTTGTATGTAACCCCCTTGAATCCGTCTCTCCCTTCTTCTAACTGAGACGATCCCATTTGGGGTCGTTTCAACTAGAAAATAGGAGAAACGAGATGAAGAAATCGAGAACAAAACTGAGAAATAGGGACCATAGATGAGTACTTACATGCGATTTTCAAAACAGAGAAGACGAAGGGTCACTGAAAAATTAAAAGGGTCGCCGGAGTAAGGATTTCATCCATTTCTTCGAGCCTCGGTTTTCGCTAAACGGTCCAGAATTTGAGAAAATTAGGCATGGATCGGGGATGAGGGGTGAGAGGCGGTTCTGGGAGTGTATATGGGTGGTGGGGTACGACGGTCGACGACGGTTGGAGGTGTTTTCCGGTGAGTTGTTAAAATTGGGCAAGGTTCTATTTGTTCTGAAGAAGTTGAGGAAAAAAAGACCAAAATGGCAAAGGTGTGGATTATATTGTGTGGGCTTCTGGGTCGGGTCAAGACAATTGGGCTGGGCTATGTTTTTGGGCTAGTTTCTTCTATCTTTTATTAGACTAATTGGACTCTTAAACTAGACTACACTAATTGTCATTTTGAAAACTAATTAACCAAGTAATTAACACACAAAAACTTGTAAGATGAATCAATTAGCACATAGAGTCAATTAAATATTACTTATAATTGAATCTTATTTTTTTTTTGTGTTAATTTTCCAGCATTTTTCTTCTTAATCAATTACTAAAATAGTCAAAAGAAACGGTAAAAACACATAGCAATTAACACATATATTTTATGCATTTTTGTATTTTTGGTGCCAAAATTAGGTGATTACAGCTGCCCCTCTTTGTTCGGGAACACGAAGAGTTTTCGGACAAAGAAGTAATCGACAACTAATTTTGGCTGTTCGGTTCTAGCCGAGAACACGCTTACAAAATTGTGACCGTACCTTGACCTTTCGGTTCTAACCAAGAACAAGGCTACCTACATATCCCTGGACTAAGGAATCAGGTCAGTGTAGTTCCTCACGTGCGATAGCTGGGACTACCGCATTTAGACAGACAGTGGACTCTTCTAGACTAACACTAAGCACTCTTTAGACATACACAGACTAACTCTAGACACTTTCAGAACTAACTGGGACTGACTCGACGCTCCTAGACTTACCCGGACTGACATAAGACACTTTGACACACTAGAGTTGTTGCTGCTGGTCACTGTCGCTGGTTGCTGGCTAGCTGGCTGGTGGTCACTGCTTTACAAAGGAAAAATGAAAATACAACATTTGAAATGTAAAATTACAATTCCTAAGCTAACTTCTTCATGCTTCCCAAGCTGATAAACTGGTCCGAAGCTCCCACTACCAAAGTAGTCTTGAAAACTTGAAATTGCC
Organism: Petunia secreta; assembly: GCA_029990175.1. Lineage (NCBI taxonomy): Eukaryota > Viridiplantae > Streptophyta > Magnoliopsida > Solanales > Solanaceae > Petunia > Petunia secreta. The sequence continues at coordinate 4,179,607 of JARKIP010000059.1, read as the reverse complement.
GCTCGGGCGGGCTTTGCCTCTAAAGTTGAAACTGCCGCTTTGACGGCCTTTGACTTGATAGTAAAATTGCCACTTTGATGGGCTTTGACTTGAATGAAATTGCCGCTTTGACGGACTTTGACTTGAAAATTGAAATTTCCGCTTTGACGGACTTGACTTAAATGAAATTGCCGCTTTGACGGGCTTTGACTTGAAAATTGAAATTTCCGCTTTGACGGACTTTGACTTGAATGAAATTGCCGCTTTGACGGGCTTTGACTTGAATAAAATTGCCGCTTTGACGGGCTTTGACTTGAAAGAATAAAATTAGAACAACCACTCTGGTGGGTCTTTCCTTTGTTGAAAATTAGAAACCATCACTCTGATGGGTCTTGCTTATGCTGGAAAATAAAAACCATCACCCTGATGGGTCTTGTTTCTGCTGAATTGAAAACCATCACTCTGACGGGTCTTGTTTTTTTTACTTAATTGAAAACCATCACCCCGATGGGTCTTGCTTTTGCTGAAACTTGAAAAATCATCACTCTGATAGGTCTTTCCCTTGCTGGAAATTTAAAACCATCACTCTGATGGGTCTTGCTAAACCATCACTCTGACGGGTCTTGTTCATGCTGAATTGAAGGACCATCACTCTGATGGATCTTGCTTGTACTGGAAATTGAAAATCATCACTCTGATGGATCTTGCTCTGATTGAAAATTAAAAACCATCACTCTGATGGGTCTTGCTAAACCATCACTCTGACGGGTCTTGTTCATGCTGAATTGAAAGACCATCACTCTGATGGATCTTGCTCTTGCTGAATTGAAAACCATCACTCTGATGGGTCTTGTTCTTGCTGAATTGGAAACCATCACTCTGATGGGTTCTGCTTCTTCTGAAAATTGAAAATTTGTAACCCATTATCCCAATGGGTCTCGACAAAAAGCTGAAATTGTAAACCATCACTCTGATGGGTCTTGTTCTGAAAATTGAATCCCATTATCCCAATGGGCCTTACGTTGAAACTTGAATCCCTTCATCCCAATGATTCTTGTCTTGAAAGTTGAAAACCACGGCTCCTTGCTCATATGGTCCCTGATTTCTTTCTTTATTTCCCTTTCTACTCTTCAAGTTTTTTCCCTGACGAGCAACTGACTTGATGTAGTTGTGTTCTCACACTTCCCAACCTAAATTCTCATATCGGTCTTTGGTCACATCTTGTAGAAATAACAAACCATTTCCTGGTGATCTTCATGGTACAATCTCGGTGCTGGACTCCCATTTTCGACTTTTCCGGTACAATTGAAACTTGTAGACAAGTTTTGCAAACCTTTCTGAATGTCCGAAAATAATGAGAAAGAAATAAATGAAAAGGAAAGTGAAGAAACTCAAAAGGAGACATCGAACGAAAGATGTCCCTGGTAGATAGAAGAAACTTATTTTGAGGTGAAACGACAACCTTATAAAACATGACATGCAATTAGAATCAACTCTTGATTAGTTCACACAGTCTAACCCTGACCACTCTCCCAGATTGACAACCTCGCTCAACCCGAACTTGATGACGAATTCCACGACCCTCAGTCGACTAGTAGTGCCCTCGGGGTTTTCACTAACTAGCCTCTCTCTTTTCTCTTTTAACTCACTATTGCCTTGCAGCGCCTTTTCAGGTTTTCACCGACAAGACTTCATTTTTTTTTCATTTCTTTCATTTTTCGCTTTTTCCCAGTCGACTTATGATCTTTCCTTGCTGCTCGACCCCGTCTTTGCTTTTTTTTCTTCAATTTGGCCTTTATCTTGATTCCCCGAAGAATTCTCCTTTAATGACCTTGGTGCTCCCAGCTCCTAAATGCGATTGTCGACTTATAAGAATGCGACTTTACAGCGCGGAACTTATCCCTTGATACCCTACTCGGCTTGACATTCTCAATGATCGGTCAGAAGGGTCTTTATTTGGACTGTAACGTTGGATTTGGTTAGGCTAAAAAGTGGTTCAACATAAAAGCTCAGAAACATCTCATGAGACGATCAGATGAATATCACAAACTATGAAATCACCGCTTTTTGAAAATAAAATAAACTTATATCCCCAGTTTAGGCAAATTGGGGATTATTTCTTTCTTTCTTTCTTTTATTTATTTATTTTTTTTTTTTGAGTTTTTAAGTTTGAAAAGCGGTATGAAAGCATCTCATGAAATGACTTGGTAAACGATACAACCCTTGGAATCATTTTTTTTAAATAACAACTAACTGAGGCCCCAATTTATTGAAAAATCGAGGAATTATCTTTTGAATTTTTGATATGCAAATATAGGGGATATTGAGACTTTCCCCCGAGATGAACACAAAGAAAGCAAAAGGAATTGACTTTTTCCTTTTCTTTAAAAAAAAAAAAAAAAAAAAAAAACTTTTGCCCCAGTTTAGCATAGAATGAGGAACAAAATTTCTTTTGACGTTGGCCGCAAACTTGGAGGCAAGCTTTTGCGTCAACGAGGAACAGGGGAAAAATGAACTTTTCCCTATTATGACCGCACCCGAATGGTTGCCTACGTATCCTTTTTAGAGGAATCAGGTCAGACGTAGCTCTACCGCTGAGGTAGATTTTTTTTTTTCATACTGTATTTTTTTCTTTTCTTTAAATCACATCAAATTGATTCCAAGGGAGGGTAGGCCAAAGAAAACAACAAAATGGACTGACAAAACATATAGTGTTTGGGTAGAAGAAACGAAAGCCGTTCGTCATCCCGACCCGAGAACGCCTCGCACAAATAACGATTCAAAGAATTGATCTAGACTTATCCACGCGTGTCCTCAACCTCTACTTCAACGATGGTTCTCAAACTAGTATTTCAACTTCGGTCGAAGCGACCGTGCACAATTTGAACTTCTCACCGATCTCCCATATCGGATGACTACTGATTAATTCCCAACTTATTTCACTCCCTCTTTTATCCCTTTTTACTACTCAGATAGCTCACAATGTCAGAGCGTGTGTTTAGATCAAGACATAAGTTCCGCACGCATGTCATGTTATTAAGGTCGATAAAACACAAAACAAAAAACTAAGGAGGTACGAACAGAAAACATAAAAGACTGAACATTAGGACGAGATGGATCTCGCTTTCATTGAATATAAGATAGAAGGGTTTGAACAAACAAAACAAGCAAAATAATGCACTTGGGTTACAACCCTTGAATAGCCAAGTACACAGAAAGATTAGCAAAACAAGCTACAATATTTCACAGTCACTCAATTGCAAGTCAGGACTAGTTTTCTTGTGTTAAGCATTGTTGAGCCTTTCACCAAAATGTACCATGCTAATACCAAAGAAATTCCCTGAATCTGGCAACATCTTCTGCTTTTCCTCATTTTGTCCAACTTCCATCAGGGTAGACTTCACTTCTTTGGGATTGATGAATGACCCGGTAGGATATGGAATTGGCTTCTCAAGAGACATGTTCGTCTTCTTCATTTCACCACCTCTTACTCTGTCTGCTACCCCAAGCTCGATTTCAGGAACACAGTTCACTGTCACAAGCATTTGGTTAGCCCAAATTGACACATCACCAACAGGTACTATCGGCATTGCAGATTCAGCTCTCAAATCTTCTACATCCACCATACCCACCATATGCACATCATTACAGACATGCAATGAGTTCCGATTTATATCTGGTGCATCTAAACCCTCAACTTGAATCTGACCGTTATCAATCAAAGCTTGGATATCCTTCTTGAGAAAATGGCAATCCTCAGTGTCATGCCCCGGTGCACTTGAATGGTAAGCACATTGATGAGAGTCGTCAATCCTATCCCTAGGATGCATTCCTCCATTGATCGGTTTCAGTATGTCCAAATCTTGCAACTTCTGAAAAAGTTCGGCATAAGATTCTCCAATTGGCGTGAACTCATTCTTTTTCACTTGATGCACCTTTTTATACTCAACCTTTGGGCGAAAGCCTTGAGGACCTCTTGGTCGGTGGGGAAGGTTAGGTGGAGGCTGGAATTGGTCATGTGGAGCTTGGTGAATGGGATATATAGGATGTGGGGATGGAGCGCGCCATTGCGGGATAAGACGATATTGGAGCATATGGCTGCATTGTATGGATTGAGTATTGGGGTAGAGGGACGGAACACTGCGGATTTTGTGGGGTGTAGTAGTGTTGTGGAGGGTATATTTGTGGAGCTTGGTATGAGTGGGTTTGATAGTATCTTTTCTCGCTCCCTTTTTGTGAACCCGAACCTACCATGGTCACATCATCTTGATTCTTCTTCCCCAAGGCTCCTGACTGGGCCTGTACCACTTGGGTGGTCCCCCTTAATGCTGTCTGGCTCACAATCTTACCAGTTTTAACTCCTTTCTCAATCATTTCGCCTATTTTGACAACCTCATTAAACGGCTTTCCCCAGGCAGGGATGAATGCACCATAAAGCTCCTCATCTTGAGCTTCGATGAATAAACGAACCATCTCTTCATCAGGGATTGCGGGGCTCACTCGAGCGGCCTGCTCGCGCCATCTGAGGGCATACTCCCTAAAGCTTTCACTTGTTTTCTTTTTTATCGCATCCAGAGAGGATCGATCTGGCAAAACTTCAATGTGGTACTTGTACTGGTCATAGAATGCCTGCGCCATGTCATCAAATGCTAACCATTTAGTTGCATCCTGCCTCATGAACCATTTGGCAGCTGCACCCCCCAAACTTTCGGAAAAGTATGGTATCAATAGCTTGTCTTTCTTGACCTCTCTCATTTTGTTGCAGTAGGTCTTCATATGAACTCTTGGATCTCCCTGCCCGATGTATGGCTCCAACTTGGGAACTATGAACCCGTCTGGCGACTGCAATTCAGGGAAAGGGCAAAGATCCTTGAAAGAAGTGTTGAAATGATCTCCATATCCCTGCATAATTCTCACAGCTTGTTCTAAACCCTTCACTTTGCACAAAACCTCGCTCTTGTCCATTTTTCCCAACCGATCGAGCTCAACTTGAGACTCGTGATGGAAACCCTGATTATATGGACCACTTTGCCGGAAATTGGATTCATGGGGCGGATCATAGTGTTGGTCCCCAACTTGAAGATGTTGGTCATTGTTGCACCTGGCTGTGACTGGCCTAGCTGGGCCCTGAAAAATTGTAATTTGTGCTGGAGGTGGGCCATATTGTCCCTCTGGTGGAGGTGGTGCATGAGGACGCACTTCAACTTCATTTGTTACGCCACGGACAGGGGCAGGACCAGTAGGATAAGTGGGATCCTCAACTGCCGTAGATGTGCCCGGTGCTCGTTGTACCGCTGTCGGCACAACCCCATCTAGGTCGGTTGGAATAGGAGGAGGTGCCCGTCCTGTGGTCAGTGCGTGATGCTTGTCGGCCACGAGTTGTTTCAAAGTATTAACCTCCCCAGTCAATCTCTCATTTCAAGTGCCAAGAGTTCCTGGGCACCGGTCTCGAACCTCTCTCCATCAGATGGCATGGCTAGGGGTGAAGTCGCAGGTCCCTTTGATTTAGTTCTGTACGGATGGGTCGATGCCAGGATTCCGTACCAAATCTCCAACTCCAAACTAAATGAAACAAATCAGGTTAGCACAAAAAGAATCACAGATTGTAGCCTAAGGTTGTTATGCGTCATCCCGAAAGGGTTAACGGCGTAAGCCGAGTATACCGATCGGTATCCCCGAAAGACTGCTTATGCGCCTTGATCAAAATTAGAACAAAATCACAAATGACATGTAATCCCAAACAAAGGCGAGCTTGGATTTTTTTTTATATCAAAGTAATGGACAAATTTAAACTACGACACTAGACCGACTCAATAGACAAGCTCTTTTTTTTTTTTCCAATTTTCTTTCATTTGTTTGATTTTTTTTCAAAAATTCCTTTCTGCTTCAACAAACATGATTTTAACAGACAGGCTCAAAATAATATTTAACGCGACCCACGAATCACAAGACATAAGCAGACTGATGATAATGGGCGGGTACACTGGACGGTAAAAATAATGAGACTCGATTTTTTAGCGGAGTCAAATTATTCTACCAGGATCAACGCAAAATACAACTTAGCTAATTGCAATTTATCGTATGCACCCTGACTTGACCTTAAACAAAATAAATAAAGTGGGACCCTGAAATAAATATTTTTTTTTTGAAAATTAAGACTCAACCGGAGATTCGAAACGGAACTTAAGAACAGATTATGAAACAAACTATTTTTCTTATCCTAAAGGTGACTCTAAAATCAGACATTACGACAACACAAAGACGGACACAATTTTTTTTTTGTTTGTTTTGTTTTTGTTTTGTTTTTTGTTTGAAACAAATTCTTTGATCTAATTCGAGAAAGAATCGTTAGAATATTTACAAAATCTGGCAATTAGGACGACACAAAATATTACACAAATTAGACGCAAAATTGATTTCTAAAATTGGCCATTATGACGGCGTAAAACCCCGATAAATTAATTTCAAAATATGAACTTGACTTGAATACAAACTCAACACAAAAGAGTCCCAAAATTTCGCCATTATAACGGCGCAAAACTATGACATATTATTTTGTAACACTTGGGACCAAGCCCGGACGTAAAATGAGACTAAAAAATTTGAAAAATTTTCGCCATTATAACGGCGTAAAGGACAACTAAACAAAAATATTTCGAGACACGGGACTAAACCCCATTTTCACTTATTATAATTTTTTTTTCAAAATTTGGCCCTCGCCTCTCGGTGATCGGTCAGCATAACAACCTTTCGACTAGGCGAAATGCAACACATTATATGATGTGTCTTTTAGGGACGTGGGCCCCATTATGACACGAGGGAGTCAGCCTAGACAAGTGCGGTACCGGTGTACCGCACCTCACTAAGTCTAATGACATGCAAATAAATCGGTCTAGATAAAAGCACAGGTTCAACTCCAGGTGACTCAATGGGTTCATGTTCTATAGTTTCTGGCAATTTGGAAGTGCCTCGGGGGTACCGGTCGACAACGTCTAACGGCCTAACCCAACGCACCTCCTCCTAAAGAAGGGTTAACTTTTTGTGTCCTGAGACACGACAGAAATTCCAGACGCCAAAGCGAAACTGGCGTGCATGTGTGCAGTGTTCCAGAAGACTCAGAGGTGTACGAGAGAAGACAGTTGTGTATATACAGTTCAAACATATCAAAGCAGTAATATTCAAGGCAACATATACAAACAATATTCAAAAGCCGAAAGCGACAAAGTTTAAAGCCTGAAACTCTCAGTTTTCACTTTCCTCCCCAGCGGAGTCGCCAAGCTGTCACGACCCTTTTTTCTACTAAAAAGAAAGAATTTATTTATGTTTTAAAAGGTCAGTGACTGTGTTGAGGTACACAATTATGAGAGATTTCGGAGTCACCACTTGACAAGTGAAAGGTGTGCCAAGTCACCAGAGTGGTGTACCTAGAACACCTATGACTCGTAAATGGTTTGCGTCAGAGTTCCGAATAAGGATCTCGGTTGACTCTCGGGAAGGTGTTAGGCACCCTCGAGTCCTGTGCCAAGCACCGTTGCTTTTATTGACGCGTTTCGACTCTTTGAATTTTTGTTTGTTGTATTTGTCTTTATTTGTTACGCTTTGATTTATTAAATTTGTTCTTTGACGATTGAAACTCCAATCGAATATAATCGCGGGAGAACTTCACTCGTTCGAAATCTTTCGACTTAAATCAATTAAATCGCGCAGGTACTTCACCCGTTCGAAATCTCTTGACTTAATATGAGTCCCAATGTGATCGCTTAACTATTTACTTATTCGAGCAACACTTGCCTATTCGTGTCTCTATTTTGTATTGTTTATCACTTTAAACACTTCATTATTCATCGTGGGTCAACATGCCTACATTGCTTGCCTAATCTTGCATAGAATATATTTTATTTGTATGATTCATCACAAACTACTTATAACCTCTAAGCAATAATAACTTATTATTTATTAAAACATTTATGGCTATAAGTTAGAATTGCGTTAAAGGAGGTAAATATTTGGTTGCAATTGTTTACATTCAAGGCCTGTTTTACCTACTTGTTTCAAATATGTCCATCTTTCCTTCTCTCAATATTTAACAACTAATTTTCTCAACATCTAACAACTAACATGATTAAGAAAGATAAATTTAGACGTGATAGCAAACAAAACTTTAATAGGCCCTGAGAAGGCTGAAGTACATACATAATTCAAAACAAGATTAACATTATATAAAATTTAAAGAGATGAGTACCTAATGGGCCAAAATTTACAAAGCAACAAAGATGGATCTTCAAAGCCCCAAAGCCCAATCAACCAATAGGCAAAACAAGAAAACGGCAGCCAACAACGAGAAACGACCCTCTCTTCTTCTACCTCAAACTATTTCTGCCAGTCTATTTTTCTACATAATTCTACCATTTTTGCTCTCCACTCTTCCTCATTTCTCTCTACTTAAGACCCTTTTCAGATCTAATTTTTCCCTCAAGTTTGAAGATTTGTTTCAGGTATGAATTGTGTGTGCAGAGTAGTGAAAGAGAGAAGTTTAGAGTGTATTTTCAGATGTTGTCTGTCTCTTCTATTTCCGTCTGTGTAGTGAATGTCTACAGCCTTTAAATAGGCTGAGAAAGCAAAGTGGACAGCTCATTTTTTGGCATTACAAATCACATGCCTATGATACTTGGCCCTAGGCCATTAATGCAAGGCAAGCATGCCTTCACTAGACACCAAAATGTGGCAGGGAAAGCCTAACTTTAAGCTGCCAAAAGTACTTTTTTTTTTTTTTTTTTTTTTTTGTCTTTTTAATTGACTTTTGACTCTATTTTTAGGACTACAATATCTGAAAATTTGAACTATAAGGCTAACTCGAAATTATAAAAAAACTAAAGCCTAAAACTCTTAATTGACTCTAACTTGATTTCCAACCCATAAACAGCTAAGACTCACTTACCAGGCTTTATGGCTCTCAGCCAAAACTTAACCAATCGAGCAATGATTCAAACACACTTCCCGTGAACAACACAAACTCATAAACATGTAAGTTAACTAACTGTGAAAACAAGATGACACAAATGTTCTAAGGATTGATCATACTTGAAATTTAAACAGACTAACAAGCAACAAGAACAACTGCCATCTGCTTTGCTTCCACAGATTTCGTACCAAAGAGAACTGAACATCCAAACATACATGAGTTATCAAGACATGAAAAAAAAAAACTTACCACGAGCAGACAACTCTCGCAACAGGAGAAGGAATTTCATGTTTTAAATGCGAGACAAGCAATCAAAATTTAGACAGCTTCATGATCAACCAAAGTGGAAATTAAACAGAAACCATACCAATTCCCACACTTGCATGCTAAACAGAAGCAAACATACAATGCCAAGAACACATCCCCTTATGCTCAATGGATAGTCAAACAACAGGAACGTACTATTTTTGCTCTATAACAGTGAGACTATATTTAACAACCGAATGACTAGGAAACGACTAACATCATGCTTACTCGGATTAGCTCAAATGCGTATACATATACATTTCATACTTGAAACAGGGAAAGCAAAACCATGTTCAAAACTGGAGATATTCTCATAGGCTCAATACAAAGGATTTTCCATACAAACTGAAATTTCAAAAGAAGAATAAGGGCAGGGGTTTACGGTTTAGTTGTCCCAACAACACCTAGCATTGCCTCGCCTCCCCTCATCGTCGCAAAGAGCAGGTGTTTCGCTTCAACACTGCCTCGGACCAGCTTCACTGCCTCCTCGCACAACAGTTACAACAAACTACTAAACAACTCACGGGACATCAAAACGTCACTGCTACACCTCCATTGCACAAGCTGCTGCATCGTCACAGCATAATCCAGTAACCACTGTATCAGGCCCTCTGCGGCTGCTGCCTCGACGCTCAAAAGCCATCAGCATCACTGCCCTGCCACTGCCTATTGCTACGCCACCGTCGAGCTAACTGCTTTGACACGTACAAATGCTACACACGCTGCCCAGGCAGTTTCACAACACCATCGACATAGTTTCACTATCTCTGCGACAACACCCTCATCGCAACATCGCAGTCCATCGCCATTGCTTTGTCGAAATCAATTGAATAAGCTATAAGCAGCCATGGAAACAATAACCATCACTGCCTCGACTCGCCTATACTCCCTCGGATCAACTTCAAACATCATTGAAACAGCCCGAAACCACTGCTTCACCACCATGACACCATCACTACCTACAACACACACGCTGCAACAACCTCACCTTAACCTCCCCGTCATCTAAAACCTAGTCGAACAGCCCCGATTCGTATGTAACCCCCTTGAATCCGTCTCTCCCTTATTCTAACTGAGACGATCCCATTTGGGGTCGTTTCAACTAGCAAAGGGGAGAAACGAGATGAAGAAATCAAGAACAAAACTGAGAAATAGGGACCATAGATGAGTACTTACATGCGAGTTTCAAAACAGAGAAGACGAATGGTCACTGAAAAATTAAAAGGGTCGCCGGAGTTAGGATTTCATCCATTTCTTCGAGCCTCGATTTTCGCTAAACGGTCCAGAATTTGAGAAAATTAGGCATGGATCGGGGATGAGGGGTGAGAGGCGGTTCTGGGAGTGTATATGGGTGGTGGGGTACGACGGCCGACGGCGGTTGGAGGTGTTTTCCGGTGAGTTGTTAAAATTGGGCAAAGTTCTATTTGTTCTGAAGAAGTTGAGGAAAAAAAGACCAAAATGGCAAAGGTGTGGATTATATTGTGTGGGCTTCTGGGTCGGGTCAAGACAATTGGGCTGGGCTATGTTTTTGGGCTAGTTTCTTCTATCTTTTATTAGACTAATTAGACTCTTAAACTAGACTACACTAATTGTCATTTTGAAAACTAATTAACACACAAAAACTTGTAAGATGAATCAATTAGCACATAGAGTCAATTAAATATTACTTATAATTGAATCTTATTTTTTTTTTGTGTTAATTTTCCAGCATTTTTCTTCTTAATCAATTACTAAAATAGTCAAAAGAAACGGTAAAAACACATAACAATTAACACATATATTTTATGCATTTTTGTATTTTTGGTGCCAAAATTAGGTGATTACAACGGGGTTTTGTTTTTGTAAAATTTAGGCTCAGGTTTGTATGGCGTGTTATCTAGAGGCTCGGGATGTTGGTACGGTTGCAAACACGCCGACCGGTCGTGTTGCCATGCCAAGTACCAATTCCGTTACTCTATTCAACTTGCATTGCATTAAAGTGCATACATTCATCATCGCCTATTTGCTTTAGGGACACGGGGACGGGACTGTTCAAATGTAGCATCATGTTCAAATCAATCTCGAGGCCTCAATATGTGTATATGTATTTTTTCATTGGCCAGTGTAGTATCGGTTAATGTAGCGTATGTCTGTTCAAATCAGACCAACATTATGCAATGTATAAATCGCATAACAAGTATCCAGAAAGGGACCTTCGTGGACTCAAAGTTTTACTCCGTGCATATCATAATGAGCAGTGACCATAAGCGATAACATCATTTTAAACGAAGTAAATCGCAACAAAGCCAAGAAATCACAGAAATTCAGGATCATTGAAACATTTATTGGAGAATTGTTGCATTGGAAAAACAGATCGAGATCAATAGGATAGAAACAAATGGGCCTCCGCAAAAGCAAAACCATAAGCCAATTGGACAAATCTGCAAACAATCAGTAGAAACCGTAATAGTAGCCAAAGGACCAAATTAATGAGTGAAGCTCGTGTTGAATAACAAAACATAGGAGAACCAAATCGGAGCTCAAGGCCCGAGGATTGAAACCCCATTCGAATTCCGGTGAAACAAAGGACAAAAGCAAACAAGCTCAAATTCCAGTCACCGGTAATGGCAGTTTTTCTGTGAGACGGAGAACAATAACAACAAAGAGGAGGCGGAGGAGCGACACCAGCCGTAGCGGCATCGCTGCTACCCCATCGTCCCCTTTTAGTTTCAATTACATATCAGAGAAACGATGGTGTTTCAATTCGATTCCTACCACAATTTAATCATAAACAGAGGAAAACGTCGAGGATAGGGACCCCGACGACGAGAAATTTCTGGTGGTGTTTGTGTTTCAAATTGTTCCCCTCTCTGTTTCCACTGCCCACAATTCCCTAACCCCAATCTGTTTCTTTTGTACTGTGATGGGGATATGTATCATATTCCATCAGTGTGTGGGCGTGTGTATAGGCGAATAAAAGAGACGATGAGGTTTTTTTTTTTTTTTTGTCACCCGATCTGTGTGTTGGTGTGTAAATGGTGTGATGGTATATGTGTTGAGAGGAGAGGGAAATTGTGAAGAAGATGAATAGTGTGTGTGGTTAGGAGGCTAGGATTTTAGTTTTTATAGGGGTGAGGGTTAGGACTTTTAGAATTGGGCTACGAAAATTGTAAATGCGTATTGCGTAAAATAGGCCGGGACTTAAAGCGAAAAACAATTATGACCATTTTTCTGTTAAAATTATGAACTTAATTTATCCTAAAAATTGACCTTTTTTTAAAAAAATAATTAGACGCTAATTGAAAATTTCGGGACAAAATTGGGTGTCAACAGCTGCCCCACTTTACCCGAAAAGGATGAAAGAGTTTTCAGGGTAAAGAAAGTTGACGTGAAAGCCAATTTTGTCATGGTAAAGCCAAGAATCTGATTCCTAGGATCAAAATGTGAGGCTTATGGACATGGCCGAGCTCCGGTTTTCGAGTTGCCTACATATCTCGGGCTAAAAAAGAATCAGGCCATATGTAGTTCGACGCGATTTGAAAATCAAAGACGAGATAGTAACGACTACTCAAGCGCGGGAAAAGAGGCTTGTAATCACCCAAGTTATGAAAATGTGGTCGAAGACACACCCATAAAGATGGGTTTACCCGGACATAGCTTCCACTGCACCTCGATAACCGAGCCATCTTGTCTTCAATCTCAAACCTCAGACTCAGGGTTAACAAGTGACTTATCTGTAGGGTTGATGACTTATGCGGGTGCGATTCTTCAGGTCTTCGTTGACGAGTCTAGCTCATATCAACGATTGTGCCGGTTTACTGCTAAGAAAATTTCCATGTTATGCTCCAAACGCTACTGCGGTACTGCTAAAAATCCTGTAATAATCTCACCAAACGGTAAGCGTGCAACTGCTAATAAACTGTAATAATTGGAGTGAGAAATAGATAAAGTGATAACAAAAAATTGTAAATGCGGGTTGTGGTATCATCGATAAGTTCTTCCTTTGATCAACTGACAAGGCGCTCCGCCTGGGGAACCTCTAGACTGATCATTATTCTGAAACAGTAAAGCAAGACAATAAGTAAAACGAGAACGAATTGTAAAATACAAGGCTTTCGTAAGATAAGTTGACTAACGAGACATAATATCTCAAGTCGACTTGGCTAATCTATATCCTACGCAGGTAACATAACATTCATTTATAAGGCGAACGAGCCCAAACATTCAATTATAAGGCGAATGAGCCTAAAACGTTCAATTATAAGGCGAACGAGCCCAAAACGTTCAAGTATAAGGCGAACGAGCCCAAACCGTTCAATATAAGATGAACGAGCCTAAATCTGATAGCAGCCTGCAAAACAAAGTTGCAAATTGGATTAATTAAGGCAATATAATGCAAAATAAATAAGCAAAACTGGGTCATATTGCTTGTATTGATAGTGATGCAAAGTGTTGAATGCTCCCTTCAGTTCATATTGAATCTGATGTTCAATTCCTGAAAAAGTAAAGCAAGGCATTAATTTAAAGCAAATGCAAAGGCAGAATTTAAAGCAAGTGCAAAGCAAAGCAGGGCAGAAATGTAATCAGTGCGATAGCCATTTGATAAATCAATTGGCGAGACAATCGGGCAATGATGGCCTTGAGTGGATTGTCAATTAAAAAAATAAGGCAATGCTTATTTTGGCGTGCTTTGAAAACACAACGCATGCCTCGGCTTCATTGCTTATTTGAGAATGAAAATCATAGAGGTAGAAATGCCGCCTGTTCGGCAATAACTCATGGCAAAGCATAACGCTTTAAGTCATGAAAAAGGCAATGCGGCACAATCTGCAAGGAAACTTTGAATGCGCGTTCCATAAATTGTTCATCCATAGTGCAAATGATCCTTTCATTGCAAGCTTTCATGTTCCTGCTCTCAAAGAAAAATTGTTAGTTTTGGGGAGGGAGGGGGAAGGGTTTGCTTTGTGCAGACTTCATCCTGATCTTGTTGCTTCTGTTGCTTCCTCGGCTTTATTGGACTTGGATTTGCGAATTGCTTTCAGAAACTTGGCTCATGAACTCAAATAGCATAGATTTTGAAAAATAGAGGCAAGATAAAATATTTTAATGCAATATAGCGAGTGAAATAAGCATGCAAATGAAGTCAAAGATGCATTTTGAAAATTTTGCCTTGACTTAAACTTGTAACATATTTTAAAACAAACTGAACGTACTTTGTCTTAGACTTTGCACTAATTGCTTAACCAATTTCAAAATTCTTGCCGATTCTGCCTCTTATAACCAATGCTGCTTCTTGCAAAATTTTGCCCCAGTTATTGTCTTTCGCACCTCCAACTCATTTTGCAAAAACTGCCCCAGTTGCCATTTTTTGCATCTGCAACTCGTTTTGCAAAAATTGCCCCGGTTGTCCTTCTTGGAGGGGGAGGGGGGGAAATGAAAACTTAAATGCTAAAGGGTCGAGCCCGATGGGGGAGCCTACGTCTCCCTCCTTGGGAATCAGACCGTTCGTAGTTCTGCAACACTGCTTCAATGCCATATACCAACAAATAAAAACTGCCCCAGTTGAAGTTCCAACAATAGTGCGATATCCAAAGAGCGCAGACAATAACTTTTCAGTGCGTGATTTTAAATTGTTCAGTTGTTTTGCCATACGTTACAAGCAAAGTTTTGGCAGGTTTATCAATTTTAATTTTAAAATGGAAATAAATGCAAGCGTAAATAATATAATAAGAATGAGATGCATTTTATTTCAACTTTCATAAATTCAAAATGAGTTGAATCAAATTAACATAAGCTTTAAAGCACAATACAATTCAGGGCCTCAATCTGAATTAAAATTAAAAATAATGCTACTAAGTTCAATTGCCAAGTTCTTTCAAGAAATGCCATTAGCTTCTGGTGCTGCATCATTCACGAGCTAGAGCGTCTACCATCAATAAAATCTCGAATCCCTTGCATGGTGAGTGGTCAGCCACTTCACAAATCCAACATTTGCTAGAGAAATAAACAAAACAAAAGAAACCTCTCAAAGGGTAACTAAGATAGTTTGCATGTCATTCATAAGATTGCGTACAAGCAAGAAACACCTAGTATTTAACGCATTTTGAGCAAATAAAGAAAGGCAAGCAATTAACATGTGACACTCACAAGTAGTTGAGCATAAATAAATATGCAAACGCGTCCTACCCTGTAAGGTACCTCTTTGTGCCAGAGGTAGGCCTAATCGCCAAGTTGCACGCAATTATAACGACGCAAACCATTTGTCAATGCAACATCTGAGATATAAATAAACCGACATAATTGTCAACTTCTCAAATTTGACATGGCAAATAGTTTGGGATTCGTTATAATATCCACACGATCACATAATATGCAGTGTCGTTGGGATTCAATAACCCATCAACAAAGGGCGGTTTCTTAATTCCTGGAAACGGTATCAATGACCGGGTCCAAACTAAGATGTATATGCATGCATGACCTAATCTCCTTCTAAGAGTGGGCTAACGGTTGAGGCTGATTCGACCTATGTGGGATAAACCTAGCCTCATAAACCAGTAAAACCGGCCATGACAAAATCAGACAAACCATACCCTAACTAACTTTGGTGACACGAAGAAGTTTAAAAGAGTGAGGTAAGGGCAATGCCCTTCCTGCATAACTACCCGTCAAGCGGGTGCCCCGTGATGAAATCGAGGAGGTGAAAGAGAATTGACAGGCTCCATGAGGGAGGAAATATGAACGGAATGCGAACTATGCATAAATAAAATGTAATACATGTTTTCCATAACAAACCAAACGAACAGATATAATAAAGCAAATAAATTAGGCATGCTAGTTACGAATAATTGGAAACCTTTATGGTCAAAACCTTTATTGCTCCCCAGCAGAGTCGCCATGCTGTTAAACCCCAAAAATTAACCCTGAAAGGCTAAATTTCGGAATATCAACAGGATGGACCAACTCTTTTGGAGTTTTTGTAGTCGCCACCCAATTTAAGGAAAATAGGGAACCAAATTAACAAATGCGTGCAAAAACTCCGTTTTTATAAAAGACGGTCTTTCTTTGAGAGATTCTAAAGGTAAGAGGTTTTATTAATTTCGGAAGAAGGTTTTTAAGACACTTCCGAAATTCCGTAAAATACGGTTAATCCGACAGGTTTCCAAATATTTACAAGTACGCTTTTCTTTCAAAAGAATTATTTAAAAATAGTAATAATAATAATAATAATAAGAATAATTAATCGAATAAAAGCTTATTTGTAAAATATTCTTTTATTTGCACACATTTGCTAAGATAACCCCAATTTGCAATAAATTAAATAACGATTTCATAATAAAAGGTAATGAACATAAAGTAAAGAAATATACAAACAGTAAAATATTATTGATAAATAAAATATTTTACACATTTATTTGCATAAATATCTAAGGAAAGGAATGCAAAGTTAAAGATAGAACCCGGGAAATTGATCAACTCGCGGAGTCTTGAACTTTCTAAATTTCTAATGTGTCTCATTTTCTTGAATGTTTGAGCCCGAACTCGATCCCAAATGACTCCAAATCAATACATATCCCCATTTGTAAGTTAGCGAAACTAGCCCACAAATTGGTCGTGTCAAATGTACCTCGCAAAAATTATGAAACTGAGTTAGTACGATAATAAAAGGTAATAACTAATGAAAATAAAATAATAATAATAAAGTAATAATAATAATAATAAAATATATAATAATAATAATAATAATAGTATCGGGCTTTTGTTTTTGTAAAATTTAGGCTCAGGTTTGTATGGCGTGTCATCTAGAGGCTCGGGATGTTGGTACGGTTGCAAACACACCGACCGGTCGTGTTGTCATGCCAAGTACCAATTCCGTTACTCTATTCAACTTGCTTTGCATTAAAGTACATACATTTATCATCGCCTATTTGCTTTAGGGACACGGGGATGGGACTGTTCAAATGTAGTATCATGTTCAAATCAATCCCGAGGCCTCAATATGTGTATATGTATTTTTTCATTGGCCAGTGTAGTATCGGTTAATGTAGCGTATGTCTGTTCAAATCAGACCAACATTATGCAATGTATAAATCGCATAACAAGTATCCAGAAAGGGACCTTCGTGGACTCAAAGTTTTACTCCGTGCATATCATAATGAGCAGTGACCATAAGCGATAACATCATTTTAAACGAAGTAAATCACAACAAAGCCAAGAAATCACAGAAATTCAGGATCATTGAAACATTTATTGGAGAATTGTTGCATTGGAAAAATGGATCGAGATCAATAGGATAGAAACAAACGGGCCTCCACAAAAGCAAAACCATAATCGGACAAATCTGCAAACAATCAGTAGAAACCGTAATAGTAGCCAAAGGACCAAATTAATGAGTGAAGCTCGTGTTGAATAACAAAACAGAGGAGAACCAAATCGGAGCTCAAGGCACGAGGACCGAAACCCCATTCGAATTCCGGTGAACCAAAGGACAAAAGCAAACAAGCTCAGATTCCAGTCGCCGGTAATGGCAGTTTTCCGGTGAGACGGAGAACAATAACAACAAAGAGGAGACGGATGAGCGACTCCAGCCGTAGCGGCGTCGCTGCTACCCCATCGCCCCCTTTTAGTTTCAATAACAGATCAGAGAAACGATGGAAAAAGAGATGAAATTTCCAGCTTAGAACAAGTAACAACACCAGTTCCACCATTATTTCCGGTGAGAAAAATGATAGCAGCGAGCCGAAACTCAGTGAAGCGGAGGAGGAGGAGCAACGCCAGACCCGCCTTAGCGGCATCATTGCAACTCCACCCACTCATCTTTTCGATTCCAACCAAAAATTAATCATAAACGGAGGAAAACGTCGAGGATAGGGACCCCGACGACGGGAAATTTCTGGTGGTGTTTGTGTTTCAAATTGTTCCCCTCTCTGTTTCCATTGCTCACAATTCCCTAACCCCAATTTGTTTCTTTTTTACTGTGATGGGATATGTATCCTATTCCATCAGTGTGTGGGCGAGTGTATAGGCGAATAAAAGAGACGATGAGGTTTTTTTTTTTTGTCACCCGATCCGTGTGTTGGTGTGTAAAAGGTGTGATGGTATATGTGTTGAGAGGAGAGGGAAATTGTGAAGAAGATGAATAATGTGTGTGGTTAGGAGGCTAGGGTTTTAGTTTTTATAGGAGTGAGGGTTAGGGCTTTTAGAATTGGGCTACGAAAATTGTAAATGCGCATTGCGTAAAATAGGCCGGGACTTAAAGCGAAAAAAAATTATGACCATTTTTCCGTTAAAATTATGAACTTAATTTATCCTAAAAATTGACCTTATTTTTTTAAAAATAATTGACGCTAATTGAAAATTTTGGGACAAAATTGGGTGTCAATAGTTGGGATAACCTTTTTCTTGGGATTTGATTGAGATTCAATTAGAGGAATTAGCCCAATAATCTTTGCAATCAGAGAGGAGACACTCGTTTGGAGGGGGAGTGATTTTAGGGAGGCGTTGGGGGATATATAAAAAAGATTGTGGGGATTGATTGGGACTGATTTATTTGGAGGGAAAATAAAAATGGATGAATTTGAAAAGAGAATTAAAATACGGATAATGTACTTGGTCCCTTGTTTGGTCTAGGTTCAAAGAAATTTGAGAGAATTCAAATATAATGAATAATATTAATAAAATTTGGACTTTGCATTTTAAGTTATACTCATATTCAATTGAAGGTGCAAAACAATATAAAAATATTAATTTATTTAATTTATATAAAAGAAAAAATAAAATTACACACATAAAATAATTTAGGGTCAAACTGAATTAAATTACCAAGTATTATTAATGCATGAACTTGCACAAATAATCATAACTTCTATATGCATTCAAACAATGAATATTGTACTCAGACTACTTTTACGTCAAGGTTCAAAGTAGGATTGAGAAAATTTGTAACAATTAAAAGAATTTGAATTTCAAAGTAATATGGTGAATTGAACTATTTTAATTGAACTAATAATAAAGTTAAATGCGCTAAAGAATATAAGTATATATTATATAATAAGTAAAAATGAACATATAAAACAATTGCAGTTAAATTGAATTAATTAAATATGAATAAATACAATAATTTACCATAACCGATCACAATTTGATATGTATTTAACAAATAGTCTAAGTGATGTAGTTACATAATGTAATCACAATTAAAATATATAATGTATAAATTGGGGATAACACACGTAAATGCATGGCTTCTAATGCAAATTTTCTCAAATAGTCAACATTGCACCTTTAAGTCAAATATAGCCAATTATAGAGAAAAGGAGGGACAAAATTGGATGTCAACACAAGTTTAGTATAGTTTCCAAAGGAATTTAACTAAAGGAAGGGTAGACAGAAATGACTCGGCTACAAAGGAAAATAGTCAAACTTTATATTAAACTTTCTGGCTAGGCAACTTCATGACAAGAATATTTAATAAACTTTTCAAAGCGAACTTTCCTTATAAAAATTTAAAGTTAACATGGTTAACGACCAAATCCTTATGAATCAAATTCCAAAGCATATTATCAATCTCAAATAAGTAAATAAATCACTAGCTAAGCTTGACTTAAAGAAGTACAAAGACATGGCACTCTCTAAGATCTTTTGGCCACTGAATACATTTTCCATATACCAAACTAGAAGGCTTTCGTAATTAAATCGACCATAAATCAAGCATCATTCAACATTTGAGGCTTAATCTACTAATCAACTAGACTTGCTAACATACCATCAGACCCGTTAACATAAGAAGAAAAGAAAATATAACGCACAAGCTAGATATAAACTTAAAGACAAACTGAGATGAATACAATGATATTGCTGCACGTATATTTAAACAAAGCTACGCTTAATAACAACTCTTTTAACAATTTAAGCTTAACAGATATCATCTACATTTCCTAGGGAACTTTAAATTAGGACTTCTAGAACAACTTGGAAATAACAAGTCTTTTGCAGATAAGGGAACATTAAACTAAACCCCAACCCTTCAAGCCTAGTGACACCACTTTCTTCTCAGGATTTTCAAAACAAGATCAGAGGGAACAAACCAAGCAAGAATAGCATTCCCCTATACACACTGATCCTAAGCTATTTCCACATTCCAAACAACAGAAATTATTGCATCTAAGGCTGCACAAAGACAAAAGAAAAAAAGAAACCAGGAACCCTTATCCCTTTAAACTATCAGAACAAACACCAGGAACTAGCCAGCCCCCTTGCAGCCCTCCTGAACCAACCTAAAACTCCTGCTAACTCCAGAGATAAACCTACAGACCACCCTTTCCCTGAACAAACACACACAGACCTAACATTCCTCCTGAAAACCACCAGGAACTTAAAACACCTCTTTATTGATCCCTGCTACCCTTCACTCCTCTAACACCTATTAACAAACCTACATACCATGAAAACAAACCCCTCACAACCTGCAATCAACCTGAACTCAGACCAAATAGACCACCTAACCTTCCGACAAAATCCGCTACTCTCTGGGACACCTCTAAATACTCCTCAGCTCACCATCCTCCATGAAAACATCCTTTACTGCTACTTGCACTCTCTATGGCAAACCGAGATAGACAGAGAACAAGAGATCTGCAACTCCCTCTGAATCTGCAGCCTCCCTGAACTACAAACAACAGATCAACCTCTAAACTACCTGCATCCCCTTACATCCTACGCCATGACGGACCCCTGAACCCCTCTTAACACTCCACTTGAACTCATACACACACAAATGAACCTCCAGGCAAACTGCAGCTTTGATATTACCATACATCAGAACCAGGGCCTAAATAATCTTCTAACCACTCAGGAAAACAATGCTCCATACACACACACCTCTTTACTCTCACAACAAAATAGGAACTAGAATACACCTAACCAAAACCCTCAGCCAAACTCCCTGAATCCTCTACTAGCATATGCACCTGCACATACAACCTTGCTGAACACACACACAAAAACAAACTCCTACACAGCTGCTGCACCTCAGCTTACATACTACACATACTGCACATCAGACAGCCCCTCAACTCATACAAGAAACACCTTTCATCCTCCCAAGAACTTACCCCTGAACTCCTACTACAAAAACCTGCAATCAGATACTCTCCTTGAAGCTCACAAGCCTCATTATACTCATAGAATTGGCTGAAATTACTTTCATACTGCCAAGCATAATAGCTGACAACCCAGCACTTTCATACACCAAAGCAGGAAACATAACAAAAAATTGAGAAGAACTGAGATTTAAGAGGGGCAGAACCAAACAAAAGAGAAACATAACAAGATGAAGAAGAACTTAAGAGAGAGAAAAAAAAACAACAAAAAAGAAAAGACACAGAGTTCCATAGCTTCAAACATACTGCAATCACTTAAGATCTTCAGATTTGCTTATTAATCCATTATACAAACAGAATGTAGAAAACTTATGGTATGTATTTCAGGCTTAGCTAAATAATAGAAGCACTTTGAACTTTGAAAACTGGCATTATTCATGCTTTCTAACTCTGGTGAATAACCAAACTAACAATGTCAAAAATGCTCTTCAAATCGCACCTATATGTATTCCTAAACTGCTATTCGATACTAAGCTAAACTGATAATCTTAATTTGACATAGAGATAACAAGATTTAACTCTAACTGAACTAACAAATCTCGGCATAAACGTCACCATACATATCATATTATTTCAAAATCTTACATAATATAAACATATTTCCATAATAAAATAAACTGAAAAATAAAGAGAAAAGGCCATTACCTTTTGCGATGCAGCGATCCGGGGCGAGGATCCGAAAAATGCGACTTGAATGACTTGACTAAGCGACGACTCGAGTGTTGAAGCAACAATACAAATCAAATAGAAACAAAGAAATGCTATGTTTTGAAACTAAAAAAATGCTCGTGTATGTATGCTGCTGCCTTTAAGATTTTCACCTCTAGGTCCTATAACTATAGTGGCTCTTCCCCTTTCTATCCCGGCTGCTGCTTCAAACTTTTTTCTCCATCCCTTTTTCTAAACCTCCAAAATTGAACTCACACCCTCTTCCCGCCGCTCTCCAAAACTGAATCCCAAGGCCCTTTTATATGAACAATTTAGGGCTCTTAAAGGTTGTGTCAAAATACTCAAAAACCTTCAACGACTAGAATTGGATAAGCTTTATACGAACGTTGAGCTAGAAAAGGAGGGGGACCAGTGGATTTCGAAATTTTTTTAGGGAAAATTGGGTTCGAAAATGGGGTCGTGGGGTATGAGCGGGTCTGAATTAGGAAAAGAAGGGGATATGTGTATTATATGTATTGTTGCACAAGTGACCCTATTTTGAGATTGAAGAACGAATTTAACCCCTTTTAAACCAATTAAATTGAATATAACTGTTACGCGAGTAGGCTGGAACTTAGGATGTGTAGTGAAATTTTAGCACCTTTCTTTAAAAATTAATTCACTCGCTCCAGATTTTTAAAAGTAGCCCTACTTAAGACAATTTTGACATTGATTAAAATTTGGGACAAAATTGGGTGTCAACAGCTGCCCCTCTTTACTCGAAAAAGGATGAAAGAGTTTTTAGTGTAAAGAAGTTGACGGGAAACTAATTTTGTCATGATAAAGCCAAGGACTTCGATTCCAATGATCGAAATGTGAGGATTACAGATATGCCCGAACTCCGGTTTCTGAGTTGCCTACATATCTTGAACTGAAAGAGAATCAGGTCATATGTAGATCGATGATACTTAGATACGAAGACTCGCACAATTGACAGAAAAGACGCACGAATAGGAAAGAAACCAAGCTGACGCTCTAATACGAAATGAAAGATTTAGGAGACTTGCTTGTTCCAGTGCGATTCTTCAGATCCTCGTTGACGAGTCTAGCTCATATCAATGATTGCCCCAGTTCACTGCTAAGAAAGAGTTCCACGTTATGCTCTAAATGCTGCTGCGGTGCTGCTAAAATCCTGTAATAAACTTGACAAACGGTAAGCGAGTAACTGCAAACAAGGCTTAATAAATGGAGTAAGAAGTAGATAACGATAATAAAACTCGTAGATGCTGGTTTCAATGATAAGCTCGTCTCCAATCAACTAGTGAAGAAATCCGGCTTTGTAAGGCAAGATGACTTCAGGGTTGTTGGTAGACTGAAAATAGAAACAATAAAGGACTTCAATCCATAGAAACATAAAGCAGACTTGAATAAAATATAAGGATAAAAATGCCGCCTTTCGGCAATGACTCATGATTGAGTCTCCAGTTGTCTATGGTAGCATTCGTAACAATAGCGCCTTCGATTGTTTATGATAGGCTTCATAATAAGGCCTGCAATTTTTTATGGTAGGCTTCAATTCTTATGACGTCTTCGCCTGTTCACGATAGACTTCATAATAAGACCTCCAATTGTTTATGGTAGGCTTCATAACAATAGCGCCTTCGATTGTCTACGATAGACTTCATAAAAAGGCCTCCATTTATTTGTGGAAGGCTTTAAATGATAATGACGTCTTCGATTTTTTACGATAGACTTCATAATGAGGCCCCCGATTGTTTATGGTAGGCTCCAAAATAATAGCGCCTTCGATTGTCTACGATAAGCTTCATAAAAAGCCCCCAATTGTTTATGGAAGGCTTTAAATGATAATGACGTCTTCGATTGTTTACGATAGACTTCATAATGAGGCCCCCGATTGTTTACGGTAGGCTCCATAACAATAGCGCCTTCGATTGTCTACGATCGGCTTCATAGAAGGCCTCCAATTGTTTATAGTAGGCTTTAAATGATAATAACGTCTTCGATTGTTTACGATAGACTTCATAATGAGGCCCCCGATTGTTTACGGTATGCTCCATAATAATAGCGCATTCGATTGTCTACGATAGGCTTCATAAAAGGCCTCCAATTATTTATGGAAGGCTTTCAATAATAATGACGTCTTCGATTGTTTATGATAGACTTCATAATGAGGCCCCCGATTGTTTACTGTAGGGTCCATAACAATAGCGCCTTCGATTGTCTACGATAGGCTTCAAAGAAGGCCTTCAATTGTTTATGGTAGGCTTCAATGATAATGTCTTCGGTTGTATACGATAGACTTGATAAATAACCACGCCTCCGATTGTCTACAGTAGACTTGGTAAATGTGATGTCTCCGATTATTTACGGTAGACTTCAAAATAGGGCCTCCAATTGTCTATGGTAGGCTTCAAATGATAAGGCCTTCGATTATCTACGATAGGCTTCAATAATGATGTCTTCGATTGTATACGATAGACTTGATAAAGAACCACGCTTCCGATTGTCTGCGGTAGCCTTGGTAAATGTGATGTCTACGATTGTTTACGGTAGACTTCATAGAAAAAAACAACGTCTTCGATTGTATACGATAGACTTCATAAAGTATGCCTTCGATTGTCTACGATAGTCTTTAAAATAAGGCCTTCGATTGTCTATGATAGGCTTCAATAATAATGTCTTCGATTGTATATGATAGACTTGATAACAAAGCCGTCATAATAAAACCGTGGAGATAATGCAACTGATTGTATACGATAAATCCGATATAAAAGGCCATTGGAATAAAATCACCAATTGTATATGATTTATCCAATATAAGAAAGCCATTGGAATAATATAATAAGCTTATTGGAATAATATCACCGATTGTGTACGATGATTCCAATATTGAAAGCCATTGGAATAATACCACCGATTGTGTATGATGATTCCAATATAGAAAGCAATTGGAATAATTCTACCGATTGTATATGATAGATCCAAAGTAGAAGGCCCTTGAAATAATACCATCGGTTGTGTACGATGGATCCGATATAAAAGCCATTGGAACAAAACCACCAATTGTATATGATTGCTCCAATATAAGAAAACCATTGGAATAATTCCAATGATTGTTTACGATAGATCCAATAAAAAGCCATTGGAATAATATAAGAATGTCATTGGAATAATACCACCGATTGTGTGCGATGATTCCAATATAGAAAGCCATCGGAATAATTCTACCGATTGTATACGATAGATCCAAAGTAGAAGGCCCTTGAAATAATACCATCGGTTGTGTACGATGGATCCAATATAAAAGCTATCGGAACAAAACTACCAATTGTATATGATTGATCCAATATAATAAAACCATTGGAATAATATAAGAAGGTCATTGGAATAATACCACCGATTGTGTACGATGATTCCAATATTGAAAGTCATTGTCTTCAATAATAACATCCTTGATGGTTTGCGATACCAATACTACTTCAATCATTTTCATTAAATGACGTCTTCGGTTGTCACCAATAGACTTGATGTTGGTACTTGTAAAATAAATGGTATAATAGCCTGCAAAATAAAGTTTTCATTAGATCCATAGACAGGAAAATATCAATGATAAAGGAGATATAAAGTCAGAGTTTAAGCCGTCCGCCTTATGTTTGGTGAAGCCATAAGGAGTTGAGTGTTGTCCTTGAGAAAAACTGAGTTCATGCTTAATTCCTGCAAAGTGTAAAGTAAAGTTGTCAATAAAGCAATGAATTTTGATTAAACAAGGACAGAAATAAAGAGAGAAATAAAATCGTTTCGCGTATGCGTTGAATCAGATAACGCTTCCAATCTCGGTCGGTTATCTTGGCAACATTGTCCCATGTGTATGACAAATAATCTCCTAGGAATTGATGGTTGTTATTTTCCTCATTTTGCTGCTTTGGGAATTCCTGCACTCAAAGAAAATTGTTAGTTATGGGACGGAGGGGAGCGTTTGATTCATGCTGACTCGAGCCTTCATCCTTCAACTGCTTCCTTCTTCTCCCTTTGTCTCGATATGCGATCCATTTTTGGAGACTTGACCAACTTATCTTTGTCAAGCAATACGAGTTTTTGCAAAATCTGCCCCAGTTGCTATCTTTCAAACCTTCAACTTGCCTTGCAAAATTTGCCCCCGTTGCTATCTTTCAAACCTTCAACTTGCCTTGCGAAATTTGCCCCAGTTATCATCTTCCTTATCTTCAAATCATCTTGCAAAAATTGCCCCGGTGTTTCTTGCTTTAGGGGAAACTAAAAAATTTAATATTATAGAGTCGAGCCCATTAAGAGCGCCTACGTATCTCTCCACGGGAATCAGACTGTGCGTAGTTCTGCTAACAGTCAAATCGTCCATTGCTTATTTCGCTTTGGATCAGATACTTAACTAATTCGGGAGTCAACACGAATCAAAGTCTCTTTGGGGAATAATCAAAACAAAAGAAAAATTCAAAATGTAACTATGTTAGTTTGCGTGTCATTGCAAAATTGCACACAATCACCTAGCACGCATCACATAGCGCTTTGCATTTTAAATAAGTTGACATGTAGCAATCACAATTAGTTGAGCGTAAATAAGATGCGAACGCGTCCTGCCCTGTAAGGTGCCTCTTTGTGCTAGAGGTAAGCCTAATCATCAAGTTGCACGCACATGTGGTTATTATAACGACACAAGCCGTTTGTCAATACAACATCTGAGATATAAATAAACCGACATAATTGTCAACTTCTCAAATTTGACATGGCAAATGGTTTGGGATTCGTTATAATATCCACACGATCACATAATATGCAGTGTCGTTGGGTCAACAATAACCCGTCAACAAAAGGGCGGTTTCTTAATTCCTGGAAACGGTACCAAGGACCGGGTCCAAACTAAGGTGTATATGCATGCATGTTCTGAAATCTCCTTCTAAAAGTGGGCTAACGGTTGAGGCTGACTCGACCTATGCGGGATAGACCTGACCTCACAACGCAGTAGAACTGGCCATGACAAAACCAGGCAACATCAATATTCTGAATTAACTTTGTTGACACGAAAGAAGTTTCAAAGAGTGAGGTAAGGACAATTCCCTTCCTGCGTAACTACCCGTCAAACGGGTGCCCCGTGATGAAATCGAGGAGGTGAAAGAGAATTGACAGGCTCCATGAGGGAGGAAATATGAACGGAATGCGGACTATGCACAAATAAAATGTAATACATGCTTTCTATAACAAATCAAACAAACAGATATACTCCCTCCATCCCAATTTGTTTGACATAGTGAAACGACCTCGGTCAGTCGTTTCGGAAGTTAGGACTTCGATTGACGTGCCGATAATTTTAAAATATTTGTAATGTCCATTAGGACCTGTCTGTAAAATTTCAGCTAAATCAGACCTCGTTTGGTAGGCATCGGAAGAAGGTTTCAGTTTTTCTTGGCAATAAATATTAAAAAGAGATTTTCGAGCTCGGTTTTGCTGAATGATCTCCGATTCGAAATTCGAAAGCGCCGTTGGGTTCGTATGATTATTTTTGACTTTGGTGAACTTTCGAAAGTGGTTTTCGATGTTGTTCGGCAAGTTTCCACTAAAATGCCGAAAGTTAAATAATTTGACCTTTTTCATTTAAATTCGCATTTTGAGTTTCGGGAGTCCAATTTGAGATCCGTCTTCGCGAGTATGTTACATATATTTTGTATAACTCGTATGCAAAAGTTAGAATTATTTCGAATATTGTAGGGCACCTTTTTAATTTTAACCGTAGCAGCGAATTCTAAAGGAAAAAAAAAAAGAGAAATCATAAAACACTAAAAGACAAAGGAAGGAAAACGAAATGGAAATGAGCTTATGTCGGCTTAGCTGAGATAAAGCTAAGTACATATATGTTTTCAAAGCAAAAAGGAACGAAGCAGAGAAACAAAAAGCGGAAAGCTACAGAGAAACACGGAGAAGGAAAAATGCCAGAAAATAAGAAAAGGGGTCGGAGAAGAGTAGAATTTTTACCCTAAAACATTCAGGTAATGATCCTAATATAGTATTTGAGTTTATTACGTGTATTTAAATATATTTTGACGGTAGAAATTGAGATATTAGACATCGTCTTAATAAGTTCAATTAATAGTTTAAAGGGTCAAATGGACCCCGATAATGAAATTGATTATATATTCGTACTCAGTGAGTTATGGACAACATATAGATATAATTTATTTGGGGTTTGGTTATATGGCTTTGAACCCTGTATATAGGCCTGGCCTGCGTATTGCGTATGCGAATAGGGTATCAGGTTCCTACCTGGATTGCCCTAAGATGTGAGGAATGAAGCCTTTAGCCTAATGTGATATATTTTTCTGCTTATTGAACACAGTGGGATCGTTTGGCCATGGAACCAAAGGATAAAAGCGGTTATCGATTAGCAATGCTAACTTTTGGAAGAGGTAAGTGTTTATATCCATTTCTTTGGAGGCACCTGGCCTCGTGGATTTTCTACCACGTATTCCTTACGTGTGTAGCTGCCGATAGGCGTACTCATTACGCCTTAGCTTTGGATTTATATTATATATTATATGTTATGTCCTATTGTTGGTATTGTATTGAGGATTTGAGCATTGTACCCTGGCTGCGAGTTGGCATCTACTTCCCGGTTGTCGATGAGAGTCCCGCGCCGGTGAAGGGTTATTGCATCACATTGCATTCATATTCATTACATTGCATATCATATTGAGGGCAAGAGTATTCCGCCCCAGGAGCAGGAGTATTCCGCTCCATTGTATCATATTGAGGGCAGGAGTATTCCGCCCCAGGAGCAGGAGTATTCCGCTCCATTGTATCACACTGAGGGCAGGAGGATTCCGCCCCAAGAGCAGGAGTATTCCGCTCTTATGTCAGATATTGAGTGCAGGAGTATTCCGTCTCAGCTTTACATTATATCGGGTGCAGGAGTATTCCGCCCCAGGAGAGTGCAGGAGTATTCCGCCTCTGGTTTATATTATATCGGGTGCAGGAGTATTCCGCCCCAGGAGCAGGAGTATTCCGCTCCAGTTGGTTATCAGATTGGATTCCCCTCGAATGCAGGAGTATTCCGCTTCGGAATGGGATTACGGGCACATGTGACCCTTCGCATCATATTTCATCTCATTTCATCTCACTTCATTTTATTTCATTTTATTTCATACCATTGTGTAAACTTGTGGTACATAACTATTGTCCTGCTTATATGTGCATTTCTTATTTGTTGTTATGTTTCTGGCACGCATCCTTGGTTGAGTTTATAAGTTTCTTACGTGTTTTCGGTTGTTATCTGGCTCTACCTTTTTATAATTTAAATAAAAAGAAATTTGGTTTATCTGTTTCTTCTCCCTGGCTAGCTATCCTATTCTGTGAGGTGGCTAGTCTGCCCCACTTATTGAGTCCTTTTGACTCACCCTTGTTTGTTGTTTGTTTCTTGTCTATCTATTTCGTTTCGGCAAGTTCGCTCCAGGATTGAGTTCGCCGCGTTGTTCAGGAGCGAAGACGACTTCAGCTGTCAGGGTGAGCCAGATTTATTCCGGATGGCCACCAGTTTATTGTTCATTATTTCAGTTGCATTTTGCTCCCTTCAGGAGGTATCTGTCTTCTTTTGTACTCTTAGATGTCTGGTCTGGATAACCCTAAACCTAGCATGTTGAGTAGTCAGCTGTAATTTCTTTTGTACAGCTTAGAGGTATCAGTATGTCTGTGTTTTTATTTTAAGTCTTGTCCTTATTTGTAAATTGTTATATTTATTTTCCTGATTTAATTGGGAAGGGTTCGCCCGACGGGTCTAGGGGAGGATGTCGGGTGCCCGCACGGCCTAACCGGATTCCGGGTCGTGTCAGTTGGTATCAGAGCCCGGTTTAGAGCATATCCAGACTAAGACAGTGTCTAGTAGAGTCTCGGTGATGGGTACGTAGACGTCCGTACTTATCTACGAGAGGCTATGATGGCATTTAGGAAGTTTCACTTCATTCTTTTGTGATCCTGCGTCGGTCTAGGATGCAAAAGTATTTTCATTAATTCCTTCGTGGTACCCTCGTGCGATAAATCAACAAAAGGTATGAGTTTAAGACGAAGCAGTCTAGCCAGGGGCTAGCACTGACGAAGCCCCGAGAGTTTTTCTTATCGTGCTGACGACCTAGTTACGGAGGTCCCAGCTGTTCGAGCTTGCGATGGGCAAGGGAGCAGGACCTTGTGGTTCCATTGGCTCTCTACGATGCTTTTATGAGAATCTTGGCGACGCAGATACCGCAAGTACCTATTATTCGCTAGAAAGCTTATCAGGTTGCCGCAGATACAGATGTTCGATCTCAGGGAGCTCCTATTCTAATTCTTAGTATTGTCACGGTAAATTATGTTCTAGAAGCAGCATGTGTTCCGCCACCAATTGTTCTGGCTAGTTAGCCAGCGAAGGTAATTATTGGGTCCGAGTGTCCAAAGAGGTTGCATTATTTTACGCCGTTGAACCTTCCGATATTCTTAAGCAATGCATCAGATAACCTCGTGATTCTTTTTAAAATAAAATGATGTCAGCATATCCTTCGGGCTCTTGTTATATCGAGCGGTATGGTGTCGATTATTCTGTTTTCCAGTTTCAGAGGTCCAGTGTTGAATTGGTGGACTGCTCTTTATTAGCCAACTTTGTTCGATTTTTCTTCTAGATTCGTGGAAAAGTTCCTTTCGAGTAGCGAACAAGATGAAAAATGTTGCCAGTCCGAGTGGATTGGACAGGGTAGCCTGTCGGTTAGGCTGTTGGTTTCAGAATATAAAATTGAATTCTATAAAATGGCCGAATATGCATTTGAACTAGTCCATGAGCCTTTCGAGAGATTCGAAGATTTACTGATGACCTTTCTCCTTCCTTGAGATCCCATATGGCTCGAGAGAGTGAGGTCGGGATTTCATTTGATATTGTTGTTGATATTGCTCGAAGGTTCGAGACATACCATAAGTTGGAGCGGAAAGAGTTAGAGCGAGAAAGTGAGAAATCCTGCGGCCCTGATGGGAATTATACCTCCTTTGGAGGTAAGAGTTTTGATTATTTTGGGAGGTTACTTGTCAAGTTATCTCAGCTTGTAGAGCGTGATTATCAGAGTGCGCGAGTAGCTCATCAAGATCAGACCCAGTTTTTCTCTTTGTAGCTTTCAACAATCTATCCAGCTCCCATATTCAGCGAAAAGGTGTTATTATTGTCGTGAGTCACATTGTCCTTTGAGGAATTTTTTTCATTACTCTGGAAAGTAGGCAGTCGCCCTTACTCTTGTTATCAGGTACCTGCACAGTCGCAGGGAATTTCATTTAGATCTTAATCAAGCAGAGATATGCCACCATCCAATAGAGGTTGAGAGTGTGGTGGCAGTGGTTCTCTAAAAAGTGATTGTCAGGGTAGTGGCTCAGCTCAGCTGTAGAGGCAGTTCTATGAATTGCTTGTCTGGCGGGATGCTGAGGCATCCGATGTAGTAGACCCATGTGTTTCTTCTTCCCTTATCTGTAAATAAGATTTATCTTTCCGATCGATCTGGAAATGGTGTGTCTTATCATCTTTCGACGGTTTTCTTGGATATTGTCGTAATTAAGAATCGGTTGCGGTAGAGTGGTGAGTTTCTGATACGATTTATTCCTGGCATTTATGAGGCCCTACTAGTTTATCTGATCTAAATATGAGAGATTTGATGGTGAGTATTGTTATTGCCTGCTTGGCATCCTGTTATGCCACCTTGTGGTATTATGTCAAGTCATTTTACCTCTGTTATCGAAAATCAGTATTGGTAGGATGATGGGATTCTTATTCGTCACCATCAGGAAGTGTCGTTGTTTCTTCCGGTGTAATGTGGCTAGTAAGTAATGCTCGATCTATGTGTCCCCTCTTGGTTCGAGATTCTAGTAGAGTGATGTTATTCTATGAGCTTGTCTTAGTTATAAAAGGGTATTCTGGTAAATTGTCAGAGTTTCCTTCTTATTGGGAGGTTAAATTGGTATGGATGTTTTTCCATAAAGCTTATTCAATGTCTATCTCTTCAATTGCGATTCTTTGGCTCGCCTGACTCGGAAGTAGTCTAGCTTTGGTAGCCAAGCAAAGAAGAAGATGAACTTCCTGAAGCTCTAATTATT
Source organism: Petunia secreta (assembly GCA_029990175.1). NCBI lineage: Eukaryota > Viridiplantae > Streptophyta > Magnoliopsida > Solanales > Solanaceae > Petunia > Petunia secreta. Next base: position 4,147,432 of record JARKIP010000059.1, on the reverse strand, counting down.
TCTATCCTCGATCTATTTCCATTTCTTCTTCGTCCGGCACTAGTGAGCTTGGACAATTGGTAACCGCTTGTGACGTTCCCCGTGTTGAGCCAGAGTATGTGTTATTGTAGCCGGGTAAGCATATTATTGTTTTGGATATCAGTTTATTCGGGTATCCATTCCCATGTATAGTATAGTGCTGGTTCTGTTTTGCGGATCATCCAGTTTCAGGGGAAACTCTGCCGAAATTTTTATATAGAAGTACCATCCATCAGGTGGTGGTGTTTACGGAAAAGGTATGGAGTTGTGAACTTGAGAGTTGCAGCTGTTTGGCAACTCGAAAGGATAGTTGGTAGCTTAGGTCTGCCTACGTTCAGCTTTTAGCTAAATCTTCTTTAGTCCAGTAGACTGTGCTAGGATGGTTATTCCTATTCAAATGGCTGCATAAGTTTGTGCTTTAAGTGGAGGAGTCTTCCTCGAAATACTGAATGGTAATATTAAATCTCTGAGGTGTTGATACCACTTTTCTCACGATCCAAAGTAAGGCCACGACAGAAATCTACAATAAGTGTTGATCGTTGCTAAACCCACTAATAATCTACTAATGATAGAGATAAGCTGGCGACCTGATCATATATATGTACCTATCTGCTGAAAACGTAAAGTCTGAAAAGATGACACGACTTTAACTTGCTGGCAATTAGAACACTGAGCCACAAATTCTGCTATGTCACCCTTCATTTCGTCCCACCAATAAATCTACTTAAGATCACGGTACATCTTAGTCAAACCTGGATGAATACTGTATTTGGAATAATGTGCCTCCATCATAATCTATCCACGTAAATCTGCAACATCAGAAACTTAAAGTCTATCTTTATACATGAAAACACCGTCAGTAGTGACCCTGTATGGTGACTTCAGTTTTCTTTTGGCTATCTGTCTGTATTCAACTAGAACTGGATCCTCATACTGACGCTGTTTTACTTCATCGAAATTTAGAGTTAAAGGTCTAGTGCAGCTTGTCGACAACCCATCATTGGTGTGTATATCTCTTTCACACCTTAACTCTTTAAGAAGTTACTTTAGCGTTATAAGTGAACATGTAATCAACTTTGTTGCTGGTATTCTGCCTCGGCTCGTGGTCGAACTATATCTCTATTTTATTTTCACTTTTTCAAGTCATAATAATTCCAACTCAAAGACAATACCCTGAGGTAGATGTTTAGTCTGAAGATCATTCTTGATCTACATCATATTATCCAGTAGCAGTTGTATGATCCTTATCCTTATACGATAGACCCTGTTCAAATGAACTTTTGACATACATTAGGATATGAGTAACTACATTCCTACAAGGAGCTTGCGGAACAACACTAACATCAACTGAGATATTGCATAGTGCATTGGTAAAAATAATATAGCTTGTATCAAATCTTCTATAGTAAGTAGTGACAAGGTACTTCAAAAGCTCCCCCTATTGCATCAAGCGTGAGCTAATTTTTAGTTCCATCGACCTATTTTATCTCGAAAAGTATATCGAAGAGGTGATTATCGTCTGCATCATGTTAACTCATTCAGAGTTCCGTGTATCTTTGCTTCGAAAATGTAGAACTCTCTTCTCGCAATCGAGGAAGGATCCAATTAGTCAGAATAAGTTGTGCAATGATACCATTATATTATCCAGATATATTTTATTCCAAAAGTACGATATGCGTGTTATGATTCCGATTCTGTAATCAGGAGATAAGGCCCGTGGAGTAGCTTATGGAGGTCATGTAAGTTCTCTTGTTATCTGCGTGAATCTTGCTTTAAATTTAGGCTCGTTCAAGGACGAACGAGAGTTTAAGTGGAGGAGAATGAAACAACCTCGGTCAGTCGTTTCGGAAGTTAGGACTCCGATTGACGTGCCGATAATTTTAAAATATTTGTAATGTCCATTAGGACCTGTCTGTAAAATTTCAGCTAAATCAGACCTCGTTTTGTAGGCATCGGAAGAAGGTTTCAGTTTTTCTTGGCAATAAATATTAAAAAGAGATTTTCGAGCTCGGTTTTGCTGAATGAGCTCCGATTCGAAATTCGAAAGCGCCGTTGGGTTCGTATGATTATTTTTGACTTTGGTGAACTTTCGAAAGTGGTTTTCGATGTTGTTCGGCAAGTTTCCACTAAAATGCCGAAAGTTAAATAATTTGACCTTTTTCATTTAAATTCGTATTTTGAGTTTCGGGAGTCCAATTTGAGATCCGTCTTCGCGAGTATGTTACATATATTTTGTATAACTCGTATGCAAAAGTTGGAATTATTTCGAATATTGTAGGGCACCTTTTTAATTTTAACCGTAGCAGCGAATTCTAAAGAAAAAAAAAAAAAAAAGAGAAATCATAAAACACTAAAAGACAGGAAGGAAAACGAAATGGAAATGAGCTTATGTCGGCTTAGCTGAGATAAAGCTAAGTACATATATGTTTTCAAAGCAAAAAGGAACGAAGCAGAGAAACAAAAAGCGGAAAGCTACAGAGAAACACGGAGAAGGAAAAATGCCAGAAAATAAGAAAAGGGGTCGGAGAAGAGTAGAATTTTTACCCTAAAACATTCAGGTAATGATCCTAATATAGTATTTGAGTTTATTACGTGTATTTAAATATATTTTGACGGTAGAAATTGAGATATTAGACATCGTCTTAATAAGTTCAATTAATAGTTTAAAGGGTCAAATGGACCCCGATAATGAAATTGATTATATATTCGTACTCAGTGAGTTATGGACAACATATAGATATAATTTATTTGGGGTTTGGTTATATGGCTTTGAACCCTGTATATAGGCCTGGCCTGCGTATTGCGTATGCGAATAGGGTATCAGGTTCCTACCTGGATTGCCCTAAGATGTGAGGAATGAAGCCTTTAGCCTAATGTGATATATTTTTCTGCTTATTGAACACAGTGGGATCGTTTGGCCATGGAACCAAAGGATAAAAGCGGTTATTGATTAGCAATGCTAACTTTTGGAAGAGGTAAGTGTTTATATCCATTTCTTTGGAGGCACCTGGCCTCGTGGATTTTCTACCACGTATTCCTTACGTGTGTAGCTGCCGATAGGCGTACTCATTACGCCTTAGCTTTGGATTTATATTATATATTATATGTTATGTCCTATTGTTGGTATTGTATTGAGGATTTGAGCATTGTACCCTGGCTGCGAGTTGGCATCTACTTCCCGGTTGTCGATGAGAGTCCCGCGCCGGTGAAGGGTTATTGCATCACATTGCATTCATATTCATTACATTGCATATCATATTGAGGGCAGGAGTATTCCGCCCCAGGAGCAGGAGTATTCCGCTCCATTGTATCATATTGAGGGCAGGAGTATTCCGCCCCAGGAGCAGGAGTATTCCGCTCCATTGTATCACACTGAGGGCAGGAGGATTCCACCCCAAGAGCAGGAGTATTCCGCTCTTATGTCAGATATTGAGTGCAGGAGTATTCCGCCTCAGCTTTACATTATATCGGGTGCAGGAGTATTCCGCCCCAGGAGCAGGAGTATTCCGCTCCAGTTGGTTATCAGATTGGATTCCCCTCGAATGCAGGAGTATTCCGCTTCGGAATGGGATTACGGGCACATGTGACCCTTCGCATCATATTTCATCTCATTTCATCTCACTTCATTTTATTTCATTTTATTTCATACCATTGTGTAAACTTGTGGTACATAACTATTGTCCTGCTTATATGTGCATTTCTTATTTGTTGTTATGTTTCTGGCACGCATCCTTGGTTGAGTTTATAAGTTTCTTACGTGTTTTCGGTTGTTATCTGGCTCTACCTTTTTATAATTTAAATAAAAAGAAATTTGGTTTATCTGTTTCTTCTCCCTGGCTAGCTATCCTATTCTTTGAGGTGGCTAGTCTGCCCCACTTATTGAGTCCTTTTGACTCACCCTTGTTTGTTGTTTGTTTCTTGTCTATCTATTTCGTTTCGGCAGGTTCGCTCCAGGATTGAGTTCGCCGCGTTGTTCAGGAGCGAAGACGACTTCAGCTGTCAGGGTGAGCCAGATTTATTCCGGATGGCCACCAGTTTATTGTTCATTATTTCAGTTGCATTTTGCTCCCTTCAGGAGGTATCTGTCTTCTTTTGTACTCTTAGATGTCTGGTCTGGATAACCCTAAACCTAGCATGTTGGGTAGTCAGCTGTAATTTCTTTTGTACAGCTTAGAGGTATCAGTATGTCTGTGTTTTTATTTTAAGTCTTGTCCTTATTTGTAAATTGTTATATTTATTTTCCTGATTTAATTGGGAAGGGTTCGCCCGACGGGTCTAGGGGAGGATGTCGGGTGCCCGCACGGCCTAACCGGATTCCGGGTCGTGTCAGTTGGTATCAGAGCCCGGTTTAGAGCATATCCAGACTAAGACAGTGTCTAGTAGAGTCTCGGTGATGGGTACGTAGACGTCCGTACTTATCTACGAGAGGCTATGATGGCATTTAGGAAGTTTCACTTCATTCTTTTGTGATCCTGCGTCGGTCTAGGATGCAAAAGTATTTTCATTAATTCCTTCGTGGTACCCTCGTGCGATAAATCAACAAAAGGTATGAGTTTAAGACGAAGCAGTCTAGCCAGGGGCTAGCACTGACGAAGCCCCGAGAGTTTTTCTTATCGTGCTGACGACCTAGTTACGGAGGTCCCAGCTGTTCGAGCTTGCGATGGGCAAGGGAGCAGGACCTTGTGGTTCCATTGGCTCTCTACGATGCTTTTATGAGAATCTTGGCGACGCAGATACCGCAAGTACCTATTATTCGCTAGAAAGCTTATCAGGTTGCCGCAGATACAGATGTTCGATCTCAGGGAGCTCCTATTCTAATTCTTAGTATTGTCACGGTAAATTATGTTCTAGAAGCAGCATGTGTTCCGCCACCAATTGTTCTGGCTAGTTAGCCAGCGAAGGTAATTATTGGGTCCGAGTGTCCAAAGAGGTTGCATTATTTTACGCCGTTGAACCTTCCGATATTCTTAAGCAATGCATCAGATAACCTCGTGATTCTTTTTAAAATAAAATGATGTCAGCATATCCTTCGGGCTCTTGTTATATCGAGCGGTATGGTGTCGATTATTCTGTTTTCCAGTTTCAGAGGTCCAGTGTTGAATTGGTGGACTGCTCTTTATTAGCCAACTTTGTTCGATTTTTCTTCTAGATTCGTGGAAAAGTTCCTTTCGAGTAGCGAACAAGATGAAAAATGTTGCCAGTCCGAGTGGATTGGACAGGGTAGCCTGTCGGTTAGGCTGTTGGTTTCAGAATATAAAATTGAATTCTATAAAATGGCCGAATATGCATTTGAACTAGTCCATGAGCCTTTCGAGAGATTCGAAGATTTACTGATGACCTTTCTCCTTCCTTGAGATCCCATATGGCTCGAGAGAGTGAGGTCGGGATTTCATTTGATATTGTTGTTGATATTGCTCGAAGGTTCGAGACATACCATAAGTTGGAGCGGAAAGAGTTAGAGCGAGAAAGTGAGAAATCCTGCGGCCCTGATGGGAATTATACCTCCTTTGGAGGTAAGAGTTTTGATTATTTTGGGAGGTTACTTGTCAAGTTATCTCAGCTTGTAGAGCGTGATTATCAGAGTGCGCGAGTAGCTCATCAAGATCAGACCCAGTTTTTCTCTTTGTAGCTTTCAACAATCTATCCAGCTCCCATATTCAGCGAAAAGGTGTTATTATTGTCGTGAGTCACATTGTCCTTTGAGGAATTTTTTTCATTACTCTGGAAAGTAGGCAGTCGCCCTTACTCTTGTTATCAGGTACCTGCACAGTCGCAGGGAATTTCATTTAGATCTTAATCAAGCAGAGATATGCCACCATCCAATAGAGGTTGAGAGTGTGGTGGCAGTGGTTCTCTAAAAAGTGATTGTCAGGGTAGTGGCTCAGCTCAGCTGTAGAGGCAGTTCTATGAATTGCTTGTCTGGCGGGATGCTGAGGCATCCGATGTAGTAGACCCATGTGTTTCTTCTTCCCTTATCTGTAAATAAGATTTATCTTTCCGATCGATCTGGAAATGGTGTGTCTTATCATCTTTCGACGGTTTTCTTGGATATTGTCGTAATTAAGAATCGGTTGCGGTAGAGTGGTGAGTTTCTGATACGATTTATTCCTGGCATTTATGAGGCCCTACTAGTTTATCTGATCTAAATATGAGAGATTTGATGGTGAGTATTGTTATTGCCTGCTTGGCATCCTGTTATGCCACCTTGTGGTATTATGTCAAGTCATTTTACCTCTGTTATCGAAAATCAGTATTGGTAGGATGATGGGATTCTTATTCGTCACCATCAGGAAGTGTCGTTGTTTCTTCCGGTGTAATGTGGCTAGTAAGTAATGCTCGATCTATGTGTCCCCTCTTGGTTCGAGATTCTAGTAGAGTGATGTTATTCTATGAGCTTGTCTTAGTTATAAAAGGGTATTCTGGTAAATTGTCAGAGTTTCCTTCTTATTGGGAGGTTAAATTGGTATGGATGTTTTTCCATAAAGCTTATTCAATGTCTATCTCTTCAATTGCGATTCTTTGGCTCGCCTGACTCGGAAGTAGTCTAGCTTTGGTAGCCAAGCAAAGAAGAAGATGAACTTCCTGAAGCTCTAATTATTTCTATCCTCGATCTATTTCCATTTCTTCTTCGTCCGGCACTAGTGAGCTTGGACAATTGGTAACCGCTTGTGACGTTCCCCGTGTTGAGCCAGAGTATGTGTTATTGTAGCCGGGTAAGCATATTATTGTTTTGGATATCAGTTTATTCGGGTATCCATTCCCATGTATAGTATAGTGCTGGTTCTGTTTTGCGGATCATCCAGTTTCAGGGGAAACTCTGCCGAAATTTTTATATAGAAGTACCATCCATCAGGTGGTGGTGTTTACGGAAAAGGTATGGAGTTGTGAACTTGAGAGTTGCAGCTGTTTGGCAACTCGAAAGGATAGTTGGTAGCTTAGGTCTGCCTACGTTCAGCTTTTAGCTAAATCTTCTTTAGTCCAGTAGACTGTGCTAGGATGGTTATTCCTATTCAAATGGCTGCATAAGTTTGTGCTTTAAGTGGAGGAGTCTTCCTCGAAATACTGAATGGTAATATTAAATCTCTGAGGTGTTGATACCACTTTTCTCACGATCCAAAGTAAGGCCACGACAGAAATCTACAATAAGTGTTGATCGTTGCTAAACCCACTAATAATCTACTAATGATAGAGATAAGCTGGCGACCTGATCATATATATGTACCTATCTGCTGAAAACGTAAAGTCTGAAAAGATGACACGACTTTAACTTGCTGGCAATTAGAACACTGAGCCACAAATTCTGCTATGTCACCCTTCATTTCGTCCCACCAATAAATCTACTTAAGATCACGGTACATCTTAGTCAAACCTGGATGAATACTGTATTTGGAATAATGTGCCTCCATCATAATCTATCCACGTAAATCTGCAACATCAGAAACTTAAAGTCTATCTTTATACATGAAAACACCGTCAGTAGTGACCCTGTATGGTGACTTCAGTTTTCTTTTGGCTATCTGTCTGTATTCAACTAGAACTGGATCCTCATACTGACGCTGTTTTACTTCATCGAAATTTAGAGTTAAAGGTCTAGTGCAGCTTGTCGACAACCCATCATTGGTGTGTATATCTCTTTCACACCTTAACTCTTTAAGAAGTTACTTTAGCGTTATAAGTGAACATGTAATCAACTTTGTTGCTGGTATTCTGCCTCGGCTCGTGGTCGAACTATATCTCTATTTTATTTTCACTTTTTCAAGTCATAATAATTCCAACTCAAAGACAATACCCTGAGGTAGATGTTTAGTCTGAAGATCATTCTTGATCTACATCATATTATCCAGTAGCAGTTGTATGATCCTTATCCTTATACGATAGACCCTGTTCAAATGAACTTTTGACATACATTAGGATATGAGTAACTACATTCCTACAAGGAGCTTGCGGAACAACACTAACATCAACTGAGATATTGCATAGTGCATTGGTAAAAATAATATAGCTTGTATCAAATCTTCTATAGTAAGTAGTGACAAGGTACTTCAAAAGCTCCCCCTATTGCATCAAGCGTGAGCTAATTTTTAGTTCCATCGACCTATTTTATCTCGAAAAGTATATCGAAGAGGTGATTATCGTCTGCATCATGTTAACTCATTCAGAGTTCCGTGTATCTTTGCTTCGAAAATGTAGAACTCTCTTCTCGCAATCGAGGAAGGATCCAATTAGTCAGAATAAGTTGTGCAATGATACCATTATATTATCCAGATATATTTTATTCCAAAAGTACGATATGCGTGTTATGATTCCGATTCTGTAATCAGGAGATAAGGCCCGTGGAGTAGCTTATGGAGGTCATGTAAGTTCTCTTGTTATCTGCGTGAATCTTGCTTTAAATTTAGGCTCGTTCAAGGACGAACGAGAGTTTAAGTGGAGGAGAATGAAACAACCTCGGTCAGTCGTTTCGGAAGTTAGGACTCCGATTGACGTGCCGATAATTTTAAAATATTTGTAATGTCCATTAGGACCTGTCTGTAAAATTTCAGCTAAATCAGACCTCGTTTGGTAGGCATCGGAAGAAGGTTTCAGTTTTTCTTGGCAATAAATATTAAAAAGAGATTTTCGAGCTCGGTTTTGCTGAATGAGCTCCGATTCGAAATTCGAAAGCGCCGTTGGGTTCGTATGATTATTTTTGACTTTGGTGAACTTTCGAAAGTGGTTTTCGATGTTGTTCGGCAAGTTTCCACTAAAATGCCGAAAGTTAAATAATTTGACCTTTTTCATTTAAATTCGCATTTTGAGTTTCGGGAGTCCAATTTGAGATCCGTCTTCGCGAGTATGTTACATATATTTTGTATAACTCGTATGCAAAAGTTGGAATTATTTCGAATATTGTAGGGCACCTTTTTAATTTTAACCGTAGCAGCGAATTCTAAAGAAAAAAAAAAAAAAAGAGAAATCATAAAACACTAAAAGACAGGAAGGAAAACGAAATGGAAATGAGCTTATGTCGGCTTAGCTGAGATAAAGCTAAGTACATATATGTTTTCAAAGCAAAAAGGAACGAAGCAGAGAAACAAAAAGCGGAAAGCTACAGAGAAACACGGAGAAGGAAAAATGCCAGAAAATAAGAAAAGGGGTCGGAGAAGAGTAGAATTTTTACCCTAAAACATTCAGGTAATGATCCTAATATAGTATTTGAGTTTATTACGTGTATTTAAATATATTTTGACGGTAGAAATTGAGATATTAGACATCGTCTTAATAAGTTCAATTAATAGTTTAAAGGGTCAAATGGACCCCGATAATGAAATTGATTATATATTCGTACTCAGTGAGTTATGGACAACATATAGATATAATTTATTTGGGGTTTGGTTATATGGCTTTGAACCCTGTATATAGGCCTGGCCTGCGTATTGCGTATGCGAATAGGGTATCAGGTTCCTACCTGGATTGCCCTAAGATGTGAGGAATGAAGCCTTTAGCCTAATGTGATATATTTTTCTGCTTATTGAACACAGTGGGATCGTTTGGCCATGGAACCAAAGGATAAAAGCGGTTATTGATTAGCAATGCTAACTTTTGGAAGAGGTAAGTGTTTATATCCATTTCTTTGGAGGCACCTGGCCTCGTGGATTTTCTACCACGTATTCCTTACGTGTGTAGCTGCCGATAGGCGTACTCATTACGCCTTAGCTTTGGATTTATATTATATATTATATGTTATGTCCTATTGTTGGTATTGTATTGAGGATTTGAGCATTGTACCCTGGCTGCGAGTTGGCATCTACTTCCCGGTTGTCGATGAGAGTCCCGCGCCGGTGAAGGGTTATTGCATCACATTGCATTCATATTCATTACATTGCATATCATATTGAGGGCAGGAGTATTCCGCCCCAGGAGCAGGAGTATTCCGCTCCATTGTATCATATTGAGGGCAGGAGTATTCCGCCCCAGGAGCAGGAGTATTCCGCTCCATTGTATCACACTGAGGGCAGGAGGATTCCACCCCAAGAGCAGGAGTATTCCGCTCTTATGTCAGATATTGAGTGCAGGAGTATTCCGCCTCAGCTTTACATTATATCGGGTGCAGGAGTATTCCGCCCCAGGAGCAGGAGTATTCCGCTCCAGTTGGTTATCAGATTGGATTCCCCTCGAATGCAGGAGTATTCCGCTTCGGAATGGGATTACGGGCACATGTGACCCTTCGCATCATATTTCATCTCATTTCATCTCACTTCATTTTATTTCATTTTATTTCATACCATTGTGTAAACTTGTGGTACATAACTATTGTCCTGCTTATATGTGCATTTCTTATTTGTTGTTATGTTTCTGGCACGCATCCTTGGTTGAGTTTATAAGTTTCTTACGTGTTTTCGGTTGTTATCTGGCTCTACCTTTTTATAATTTAAATAAAAAGAAATTTGGTTTATCTGTTTCTTCTCCCTGGCTAGCTATCCTATTCTTTGAGGTGGCTAGTCTGCCCCACTTATTGAGTCCTTTTGACTCACCCTTGTTTGTTGTTTGTTTCTTGTCTATCTATTTCGTTTCGGCAGGTTCGCTCCAGGATTGAGTTCGCCGCGTTGTTCAGGAGCGAAGACGACTTCAGCTGTCAGGGTGAGCCAGATTTATTCCGGATGGCCACCAGTTTATTGTTCATTATTTCAGTTGCATTTTGCTCCCTTCAGGAGGTATCTGTCTTCTTTTGTACTCTTAGATGTCTGGTCTGGATAACCCTAAACCTAGCATGTTGGGTAGTCAGCTGTAATTTCTTTTGTACAGCTTAGAGGTATCAGTATGTCTGTGTTTTTATTTTAAGTCTTGTCCTTATTTGTAAATTATTATATTTATTTTCCTGATTTAATTGGGAAGGGTTCGCCCGACGGGTCTAGGGGAGGATGTCGGGTGCCCGCACGGCCTAACCGGATTCCGGGTCGTGTCACATAGTTTGACTTGACACAAAGTTTAATAAAGTAGGGAAGACTTTTGAAATTTGTGGTCTAAAATAAGCCATAGATATTTGTGTGGCTATGAATGAGTCAAAAAGTAAGTTTGGAGTTAAATTATTGCCAAATTTAGAAGTATGACAATCTTTTTAGGACAGACTAATAAGGAAAGTATGACAAACAAAATGGGATAGAGGGAGTAATAGAGCAAATAAATTAGGCATGCTAGTTGCAAATAATTGGAAACCTTTATGGTCAAAACATTTATTGCTCCCCAACGGAGTCGCCATGATGTTGAACCCCTAAAATACATATTAACCCTGAAAGGCTAAATTTAGGAATATCAACAGGATGGACTAACTCTTTTGGAGTTTTTGGAGTCGCTACCCAATTTAAGGAAAACAGGGAACCAAATAAGTAAATGCGTGAAAAACTCCATTTTTGAAAAAAGGTAGTCTTTCAGAGATTCTAAAGGTAAGAGGCTTTGTTAATTTCGAAAGAAGGTTTTTAAGGCACTTTCGAAATTCCGTTAACGGCGGTTAATCCAACAGGTTTCCAAATTAATTTGCAAGTGCTATTTATGCGCTTTTTCTAAAAATAATTAATTGAACCATTAATTAATTCAACTAATTAAATTTAGCGAGTTTTCAAAAGATTTACAATTTATTTAAAGGCTTTAATTATTTTTAAAAAATAACAAAATTAAATAAAATAAAAGCGCATTTCTTTTGAAAATGAACGATTTGATCGTCCTAATTTCTTTGACAACTTGTATGTGACAGTGCTTAAATGACACTTGCTTAATTTCAACTTTAAAACTCGGGTTTCTCATCATAAGATGGAACTTAGGTTTCAAGTCACTTTTGCAAAGTCGCTTCGGGACATTTAGAAGTTAATTGAACTTCTTTATAAATTTTGATTTTTTAAAGAAACTACTTCGTATCAATAAGATAGAAGTCCTTTCTTATAGTCATTATTATTCGTGGTTTTTTAAAAATTTATGAAATTTTGCACGCATTTGCTTAAATGGCCTGATTTGCAATAAATTAAATAACGACTTCAAAATAAAGGAAATGAATATAAAATAGACAAATAACTCAATCAATGAAATATTCATTCATAAATAAATTGATAATAAATTATCCTACAAAGTCTACATAAATATCCTAAAGAGGAAATGAAGGATAGAGTTAAAAATAGAACCCGGGAATTGGACAAACTCTCGGGAGCCTTGAAATTTCTAGTTTCTTAAGTCTTGAAACTTGAGCCCGAGCTTGACCCCAATGCGATTCCAAGCCAATGAATCATCCCCATTTGTGAGTTAGCAAAACTCGCCCCAAGAGTTTTCATGCAAAAGAAATAAGAAGGAAAGAAATTAGTACATATAAGAGAAAGCTTAGATGGTTACAAGATGAAATGTATAATGTAAACAATAATCCATCAGAGAGTTAACACAGCAGACGTGCAATCTCATTCAAGTAATTTAGTAGATTAAATAGATAACTAAAATACTTCTCATAGATTTATAAATAGCACGGAAACAGCTTTCAAATAAAGTATCCAAGAGCAATTTCTTTCCATGTTTCCTTACATACATCAATTTATAAAAGTGGCTTCTCATTTAGAAGACCAGACAACAAGTTTAGTAAAGTTTCCAAAGGAATTTAACTAAAGGAATGGCTAGGCTACAAAGGAAAATAGTCAAACTTTATATTAAACTTTCTGGCTAGGCAAGTTCATGACAAGAATATTTAATGAACTTTTCAAAGCAAACTTTCCTTATAAAAATTTAAAGTTAACATGGTTAACGAAAAAATCCTCATGAATCAAATTCCAAAGCAGATTATCAATCTCAAATAAGTAAATAAACCACTAGCTAAACTTGACTTAAAGAAGTACAAAGACCTGGCACTCTCTAAGATCTTTTGGCCACTGAATACACTTTCCATATGCCAAACTAGAAGGCTTTCATAATTAAATCGACCATAAATCAAGCTTCATTCAACATTTTAGGCTTAATCTACTAATCAACTAGACTTGCTAACATACCATCAGACCCATTAACATAAGAAGAAAAGAAAATATCAGGCACAAGCTAGACATAAACTTAAAGACAAACTGAGATGAATACAATGATCACTACTAGAAATAATCAATTTTGCGTCGCAGTTTGGAGATGGAATTCCCTCTCTAAAAGGTGTTTGGAGACGGAATTCCGCCTCTGCACGTCCTTCGTCAAAAAGCGCGTTGTTGGCCAACTTGGAGACGGAATTAAAAGTCACTGGCGCGCACTGACACATGCTTGGAGACGGAATTCCCTCTCCAAGCATTAAATTAATTTAATTAATTTAATGCTTGGAGAGGGAATTCCCTCTCCAAGCATTAAATTAATTTAATCTTTGGAGAGGGAATTCCCTCTCCAAACATGAAATGTATATATTTTTTTTATTCTTACCGATGTGTGACCTCCTTTGGAGCAATCGATTCTGTGTCTCATATTTTCTCTTTGGCCCCCATCGTCCATCTTATATCGCGTGCTTTATGAGGAGCAGACTTCTATCTCCCTATATGCAATATTGTCTGGATCAAATGTCAATTAGCTCTGCATTCAACAGTCATCCTGCAACAATAACAATGGGAGAGGATAAGACGGTTCTTAAAGTATTTCTAAGTTCACACTAACTATAGCTCTGCACGCAGGTAATAATAACAACAATCAGACATAAGCACAACGAATACAGTTCCAGTTAATTGTCCAAACACAGAGGAACCATATAAACTCAATCAATAGTCATGGTACGATTGACCCACCATGTAAATAGTAAAAGAAAGGTAATATTGTTGTTTACCTTGCCGAATTTCATAGAAATGATGCTTTTATAGCCTCACCAGATAGCAAAGACACTAAGACAAATAACTAATAGGGTGTCTGGTATTTGGACAAATACAAAAATAGTGACATACTAGCAAATCAGCTCTGCCTTCTGGAAGCAACGCAATAGGGTGCCTAGGAGGTCATACAAAAGTTTCGCCGAGGAGGGTTTTCGCCGGGGAGGGGGGTTTTTCGCCGGAGGGTTTTTATATTTTGGGGGTGAAAGAAATATTTAGAGCGGGTGTGTATATTTTGAGATCTGAAAGAAATGTTTGGAGCGGATGTGTATATTTTGAGATCTGAAAGAAATGTTTGGAATGGGTGTGTATATTTTTAGAGTTGGAGACGGAATTCCATCTCCAACTCTAAAAATTTAATTAATTTTTTACTCAAACACTTATTGGAGAGGGAATTCCCTCTCTAACTGATTGGAGAGGGAATTCCGTCTCCAACCTTTTTGTAGCTTTTTCGTTGTTTTCTAGTAGTGAATATTGCTGCATGTATATTTAAACAAAGCTATGCTTAATACCAACTCTTTTAACAATTTAAGCTTAACAGATATCATCTAGATTTCCTAGGGAACTTTAAATTCGGACTTCTAGGACAACTTGAAAATAACAAGTCTTTTGCAGATAAGGGAACATTAAACTCAACCCCAACCCTTCAAGCCTAGTGACACCACTTTCTTCTCAGGATTTTAAAAACAAGATCAGAGGGAACAAAACAAGCAAGAATAGCATTCTCCTATACACCCTGATCCTAAGCTATTTCCACACGCCAAACAACAGAAATTATTGCATCTAAGGCTGCACAAAGACAAAAAAAAAAAAAAAAAAAGAAAAAGAAACCAGGAACCCTTATCCCTTTAAACTATCAGAACAAACACCAGGAACTAGCCAGCTCCCTTGCAGCCCTCCTGAACCAACCTAAAACTCCTGCTAACTCCAGAGATAAACCTACAGACCACCCTTTCCCTGAACAAACACACACAGACCTCACATTCCTCCTGAAAACCACCAGGAACCTAAACACCTCTTTATTGATCCCTGCTACCCTTAACTCCTCTAACACCTATTAACAAACCTACATACCATGAAAATAACACCCTCTCCACCTGCAATCCACTTGAACTCAGACCAAACAGACCACCTAAACTTCCGACAAAATCCGCTACTCTCTGGGACATCTCTGAATACACCTCAGCTCACCATCCTCCATGAAAACATCCTTTACTGCTACCTGCATTCTCTATGGCAAACCGAGACAGAGAACAAGGGATCTGCAACTCCCTCTGGACCTGCAGGCTCCCTGAACTACAAACAACAGATCAGCCTCTAAACTACCTGCATCCCCTTACATCCTACGCCATGACAGACCCCTGAACCCCTCTCAACACTCCACTTGTACTCATACACACACAACTTAACCTCTAGGCAAACTGCAGCTTTGATATTACCATACATCAGAACCAGGGCCTAAATAATCTTCTAACCACTCAGGAAAATAATGCTCCACACACACACCTCTTTACTCTCACAACAAAATAGGAACTAGAATGCACCTAACCAAAACCTGCAGCCAAACTCCCTGAATCCTCTACTAGCTTATGCACCTGCACATACAACCTTGCTGAACACACACACAAAAACAAACTCCTACACAGCTGCTGCACCGCATCTTACATACTACACACACTGCACATCAGACAGCCCCTCAACTCACACAAGAAACACCTTTCATCCTCCCAAGAACTTACCCCTGAACTCCTACTACAAAAACCTGCAATCAGATACTCTCCTTGAAGCTCACAGGCCTCATTATACTCATAGAATTGGCTGAAATTACTTTTATACTGCCAAGCATACAAGCTGACAACCCAGCACTTTCATACACCAAAGCAGGAAACATAACAAAAAATTGAGAAGAACTGAGATTTAAGAGGGGCAGAACCAAACAAAAGAGAGACATAACAAGATGAAGAAGAACTTAAGAGAGAGAAAAAAAAACAACAAAAAAGAAAAGACATAGAGTTCCATAACTTCAAACATACTGCAATCACTTTAGATCTTCAGATTTGCTTATTTATCCATTATACAAACAGAATGTAGAAAACTTATGGTATGTATTTCAGGCTTAGCTAAATAATAGAAGCACTTTGAACTTTGAAAACTGGCATTATTCATGCTTTCTAACTCTGGTGAATAACCAAACTAACAATGTCAAAAATGCTCTTCAAATCGCACCTATATGTATTCCTAAACTGCTATTCGATACTAAGCTAAACTGATAATCTTAATTTGACATAGAGATAACAAGATTTAACTCTAACTGAACTAACAAATCTCGGCATAAACGTCACCATACATATCATATTATTTTTAAAATCTTACATAATATAAACATATTTCCATAATAAAATAAACTGAAAAATAAAGAGAAAAGGCCATTACCTTTTGCGATGCAGCGATCCGGGGCGAGGATCCGAAAAATGCGACTTGAATGACTCGACTAAGCGACGACTCGAGTGTTGAAGCGACATCACAAATCAAACAGAAACAAGGAACTGCTATGTTTTGAAACTAAAAAAATGCTCGTGTATGTATGCTGCTGCCTTTAAGATTTTCACCTCTAGGTCCTATAACTATAGTGGCTCTTCCCCTTTCTATCCCGGCTGCTGCTTCAAACCTTTTTCTCCATCCCTTTTTCTAAAACTCCAAAATTGAACTCAAGGCCCTTTTATATGAACAATTTAGGGCTCTTAAAGGTTGTGTGAAAATACTCAAAAACCCTTCAACGGCTAGAATTGGATAAGCTTTGTACGAACGTTGAGCTGGAAAAAGAGGGGGACCAGTGGATTTCGAAATTCTTTTGGGGAAAATTGGGTTCGAAAATGGGGTCGTGGGGTATGAGCGGGTCTGAATTGGGAAATGAAGGGGATATGTGTATTATACGTATTGTTGCACCAGTGAGCCTATTTTGAGATGGAAGAACGAATTTAACCCCTTTTAAACCAATTAAATTGAATATAACTGTTACGCGAGTAGGCTGGAACTTAGAATGTGTAGTGCAATTTTAGCACCTTTCTTTAAAAATTAATTCACTCGCTCCCGATTTTTAAACTTAGCGCTACTTAAGACCATTTTGACATTGATTAAAATTTGGGACAAAATTGGATTTCAACAGCTGCCCCTCTTTACCCGATAAAGGATGAAAGAGTTTTTAGGGTAAAGAAGTTGACGGGAAACTAATTCTGTCATGATAAAGCCAAGGACTTCGATTCCAAGGATCGAAATGTGAGGCTTACAGATATGGCCGAACTCCGGTTTCTGAGTTGGCTACATATCTCGGACTGAAAGAGAATCAGGCCATATGTAGTTCGATGACACTTAGATACGAAGACTCGCACGATTGACAGAAAAGACGCACGAATAGGAAAGAAACCAAGCTGACACTCTAATCCGAAATGAAAGATTTAGGAGACTTGCTTATTCGAGTGCGATTCTTCAGATCCTCGTGGACGAGTCTAGCTCATATCAACAATTGCCCCAGTTCACTGCTAAGAAAGAGTTCGACGTTATGCTCAAAATGCTGCTGCGGTGCTGCTAAAATCCTGTAATAAACTTGAGAAACGATAAGCGAGTAACTACAAACAAGGCTTAATAAATGGAGTAAGAGATAGATAACGATAATAAAACTCGTAGATGCTGGTTTCAATGATAAGCTCGTCTCCAATCAACTAGTAAAGAAATCCGGCTTTGTGAGGAAAGATGACTTCAGGGCTGTTGGTAGACTGAAAATAAAATAATAAAGGACTTCAATCCATAGAAACATAAAGCAGACTTGAATAAAATATAAGAATAAAAATGCTGCCTTTCGGCAATGACTCATGATTGAGTCTCCAGTTGTCTATGGTAGGATTCATAACAATAGCGCCTTCGATTGTTTATGATAGGCTTCATAATAAGGCCTCCAATTGTTTATGGTAGGCTTCAATGATAATGACGTCTTCGCCTGTTAACGATAGACTTCATAATAAGACCTCCAATTGTTTATGGTAGGCTTCATAACAATAGCGCATTCGATTGTCTACGATAGGCTTCATAAAAAGGTTTCCAATTGTTTATGGAAGGCTTTAAATGATAATGACGTCTTCGATTGTTTATGATAGACTTCATAATGAGGCCCCCGATTTTTTACGGTAGGCTCCATAACAATAACGCCTTCGATTGTCTACGATAGGCTTCATAAAAGGCCTCCAATTGTTTATGGAAGGCTTTAAATGATAATGACATCTTCGATTGTTTACGATAGACTTCATAATGAGGCCCTCGATTGTTTACGGTAGGCTCCATAACAATAGCGCTTTTAATTGTCTACGATAGGCTTCATAGAAGGCCTCCAATGTTTTATGGTAGGCTTTAAATGATAATGACGTCTTCGATTGTTTACGATAGACTTCATAATGAGGCACCCGATTGTTTACGGTAGGCTCCATAATAATAGCGCCTTCGATTGTCTACGATAGGCTTCATAAAAGGCCTCCAATTGTTTATGGAAGGCTTTCAATAATAATGACGTCTTCGATTGTTTACGATAGACTTCATAATGAGGCCCCCGATTGTTTACGGTAGGCTCCATAACAATAGCGCCTTCGATTGTCTACGATAGGCTTCATAGAAGGCCTCCGATTGTTTATGGTAGGCTTCAATGATAATGTCTTCGGTTGTATACGATAGACTTGATAAAGAACCACGCCTCCGATTGTCTACGGTAGACTTGGTAACTGTGATGTCTCCGATTGTTTACGGTAGACTTCATAATAGATCCTCCAATTGTCTATGTTATTCAAATGATAAGGCCTTCAATTGTCTACGATAGGCTTCAATAATGATGTCTTCGATTGTATACGATAGACTTGATAAAGAACCACGCTTCCGATTGTCTACGGTAGCCTTGGTAAATCTGATGTCTCCGATTGTTTACGGTAGACTTCATAGAAAAAAAAACGTCTTCGATTGTATACGATAAGCTTCATAAAGTATGCCTTAGATTGTCTACGATAGACTTTAAAATAAGGCCTTCGATTATCTACGATAGGCTTCACTAATAATGTCTTCGATTGTATACGATAGACTTGATAACAAAGCCGTCATAATAAAACCGTGGAGATAATGCAACTGATTGTATACGATAAATCCGATATAAAAGGCCATTGGAATAAAACCACCAATTGTATATGATTTATCCAATATAAGAAAGCCATTGGAATAATATAATAAGGTCATTGGAATAATACCACCGATTGTGTACGATGATTCCAATATTGAAAGCCATTGGAATAATACCACTGATTGTGTATGATGATTCCAATATAGAAAGCCATTGGAATAATTCTACCGATTGTATACGATAGATCCAAAGTAGAAGGCCCTTGAAATAATACCATCGGTTGTGTACGATGGATCTAATATAAAAGCTATCGGAACAAAACTACCAATTGTATATAATTGATCCAATATAAGAAAACCATTGGAATAATATAAGAAGGTCATAGGAATAATACTACCGATTGTGTACGATGATTCCAATATTGAAAGTCATTGTCTTCAATAATAACATCCTTGATGGTTTGCGATACCAATACTACTTCAATCATTTTCATTAAATGACGTCTTCGGTTGTCACCAATAGACTTGATGTTGGTACTTGTAAAATAAATGGTAGAATAGCCTGCAAAGTAAAGTTTTCATTAGATCCATAGACAGGAAAATATCAATGATAAAGGATATATAAAGTCAGAGCTTAAGCCGTCCGCCTTATGTTTGGTGAAGCCATAAGGAGTTGAGTGTTGTCCTTGAGAAAAACTGAGTTCATGCTTAATTCCTGCAAAGTGTAAAGTAAAGTTGTCAATAAAGCAATGAATTTTGATTAAACAAGGACATAAATAAAGAGAGAAATAAATTTTTTTTGCATATGCGTTGAATCAGATAACGCTTCCAATCTCAGTCGGTTATCTTGGCAACATTGTCCCATGTGTATGACAAATAATCCCCTAGGAATTAATGGTTGTTATTTTTCCTCATTTTGCTGCTTTGGGAATTCCTGCACTCAAAGAAAATTGTTAGTTATGGGATGGAGGGGAGCGTTTGATTCATGCTTGCTCGAGCCTTCATCCTCCAACCGCTTCCTTCTTCTCCCTTTGTCTAGATTTGCGATCCATTTTTGGAGACTTGACAAACTTATCTTTGTCAAGCAATACGGCTTTTTGCAAAATCTGCCCCAGTTGCTATCTTTCAAACCTTCAACTTGTCTTGCGAAATTTGCCCCAGTTATCATCTTCCATATCTTCAAATCATCTTGCAAAAATTGCCCCAATTGCTTGCTTTAGGGGAAACTAAAAATTTTAATATTATAGAGTCGAGCCCGTTAAGAGCGCCAAGCATTGAAGCTCTTTCATACACCAAAGCATACAAGCTAACTTTAATATTATATACTCTCCTTGAAGCTCACAGGCCTCATTATACTCATAGAATTGGCTAAAATTACTTTCATACTGCCAAGCATAATAGCTGACAACCCAGCACTTTCATACACCAAAGCAGGAAACATAACAAAAAATTGAGAAGAACTGAGATTTAAGAGGGCAGAACCAAAGAAAAGAGAGACATAACAAGATGAAGAAGAACTTAAGAGAGAGAAAAAAAAAACAACAAAAAAGAAAAGACACAGAGTTCCATAGCTTCAAACATACTGCAATCACTTAAGATCTTCAGATTTGCTTATTAATCCATTATACAAACAGAATGTAGAAAACTTATGGTATGCATTTCAGGCTTAGCTAAATAATAGAAGCACTTTGAACTTTGAAAACTGGCATTATTCATGCTTTCTAACTCTGGTGAATAACCAAACTAACAATGTCAAAAATGCTCTTCAAATCGCACCTATATGTATTCCTAAACTGCTATTCGATACTAAGCTAAACTGATAATCTTAATTCGACATAGAGATCAACAAGATTTAACTCTAACTGAACTAACAAATCTCGGTATAACCATCACCATACATATCATATTATTTCAAAATCTTACATAATATAAACATATTTCCATAATAAAATAAACTGAAAAATAAAGAGAAAAGACCATTACCTTTTGCGATGCAGCGATCCGGGGTGAGGATCCGAAAAATGCAACTTGAATGACTCGACTAAGCGACGACTTGAGTGTTGAAGAGACATCACAAATCAAACAGAAACAAGGAACTACTATGTTTTGAAACTAAAAAAATGCTCGTGTATGTATGCTGCTGCCTTTAAGATTTTCACCTCTAGGTCCTATAACTATAGTGGCTCTTCCCCTTTCTATCCCGGCTGCTGCTTCAAACTTTTTTCTCCATCCCTTATTCTAAAACTCCAAAATTGAACTCACACCCTCTTCCCGCCGCTCTCCAAAACTGAATCCCTAGGCCCTTTTATATGAACAATTTAGGGCTCTTAATAAAAAACCCTTCAACGGCTAGAATTGGATAAGCTTTGTACGAATGTTGAGCTGGAAAAGAAGGGGGACCAGTGGATTTCGAAATTTTTTTGGGGAAAATTGGGTTCGAAAATGGGGTCGTGGGGTATGAGCGGGTCTGAATTGGGAAAAGAAGGGGATATGTGTATTATATGTATTGTTTCACAAGTGAGCCTATTTTGAGATGGAAAAACGAATTTAACCCCTTTTAAACCAATTAAATTGAATATAACTGTTACGCGAGTAGGCTGGAACTTAGGATGTGTAGTGCAATTTTAGCACCTTTCTTTAAAAATTAATTCACTCGCTCCCGATTTTTAAAATTAGCCCTACTTAAGACAATTTTGACATTGATTAAAATTTGGGACAAAATTGGGTGTCAACAGCCAACAACTAAAATGAATATGTAGGGGTTAGCAGTGCATATCCCATCTGCATCCCCTAGCACGGCCGGCACTGAACCATATGCATCACAAGCCACATGCCCGAGTTCTAGTAGTCCTTCAGGTTCGGGCGAACCTGTTCCTGAGACACAGGAAAATTCTACTCCTTCTGTCACTACTTCTGCAAGGAAAGGTAGAAAGAAACGCACTTCTGCCAATGTACAGTTTCCTGGTGGTGTGGGAACAAAAGATGACCGTGGTAGGTTGATCATCAGGCCTGTTGGAGACGGGTAAGTATTGTTATATATAAAGTTTAGAACATCAAATATTTAAAATATTAAATATACATTTATATAGTTAAATCTATTTAATGGAGTGCATGTTTATTCCCTCGGAGAAAGCAGTGGCGCTTATAATAGAATCCATGTCTCCAAACTTTACGGAGGGTTGGCCGTCATGGGGAAAAGTATCACCTCATTTCAGAGACCGCATGTTCGACCAGTTTAAGGTATTAATTATTTTGGTTTTCTGGCATTTTATCAATAAAATTTATTTTTAATTTACATTTATATTATGATGTGTTTCAGAAAAAGTGTTCGTGGGACGCCGAATATAATTATGATGTTCGTAAGAATTTTGAGAAGAAAGCAGAGCAAAGGCTGAGTGACGGACTGTCAAAATTCAGGCTTAAAGGAATTGTGCCTAGCTGGATTTTTCCCGAAAATTGAAGTACACTTAAAATATATTGGCAGTCTCCCGAATTCATAGCCCAGAGGGAGCAAGCGAAGAAAAACCGAGCATCGGCGAAGGGTGGCTCGCTGTATACTTGTGGCTCAGTTAGTTTGGCAACCTATCGAGCTAGATATGTAAGTCTTTACTAAATTAATCCAATTACAAACTAATTAAAAGTCATTTCTATGTATATGTATTCCGTTTGCATTGTATAGGAAACTGAACACGGGCCGGTAAGTGATATTGAATTTTACCGGATGTTCCACAATATATATAATGACAGTGGAAATCCAGTCAGATGGGTCGAGCCACGTGCCCAAGAACTAGATGTAAGTATTCCTAATATTTTTGAATTATTTATCACGAATGCTAAAGTAATTGTAGTAATTTATATATTTAACGATGGGCTGAAAGTCAAGGATCGGGGGTACGGGAAGGTGCAGCTAAACCCACCCCGGACGAAGAGGCTGCAATTTTCGTGGAGGCCGCTAGTGGTTACAGCAAAAAAAAAAAAAAAAAAAAAAAAAGAGCCTACGGTCTTGATCCTTCGCGTTACAAGAAGCCATCAAGAATAGGTATTATTAATGCTTACGCATCTTCTTCTTCTTCTTCTTCTTCTTCTTCTTCTTCTTCTTCTTCTTGTGCTACACAAAATGTGGATCTAGTTTTGCAAGCTAAATTCGATGACATGGAGAAAAGGCTAGCGGAACAAGATAAAGAACGTGAAGAGATAGAGAAAAGGCTAGCAGAACAGGAAAAGGAACGTGAAGAGATAGAGAAAATGCTAGCTGAAAAAGATCTTGAACGCCAAGTTGACCGTGAAAAGATGGCAAAATTGGAGTCCTTGATGGCGAACTATATTATGGGAAGGGGAAATGAAAATGATCCTCGGTAGTTTGTTGTTTTTCTGTCGAATTAAACTTGAAAGTGGGACGTGTTTATGATTGTTTATAAGTACTTTAGCGTTTTATTTGTTTGTGTTAGTTGGTATAAAACATGTGCGTACACTTGTTTAATTGTCCAGATTAGACAGATTGTGGTATTTAGAATGTTTTGGTGTTTTGCTGATTTGAATGCGTAGGTATATATACATATATGCTGTTGTTGCTGTGCTGCTTTTTATTGTTACTGATTTTTGTGTTTCAGGTACACTATAATTGGAGAGGGAATTCCCTAGCCATTTGCCTCATTAAAAATATTGTTAATGCAATTGGAGAGTGAATTCGCTAGCAAAGTGAAATAAAAATATATAATTTTTACCTCGAATTCTCCAATTTCCTAGACAATACTGTGTAAACAAATATATTTCACACTTGGAGAGAGAATTCCCTCGCCAAGTTGAAGAAAATATTTTTCTCTCTCCTGCATTTGGCGAGGGAAATCCTTAGTTGTATTTTATCTGACATAATAACAAAATTGGACCTACACAACAGCTTGAGAAGGAATTCCCTCGCAAAAAATGTTCTGCTACGAGCTGAATTTCGAGAGACCACTTGCTAGGGAATTACCTCTCCATCACACATTTGGAGAGGGAAGTCCCTCGCTACTCTCCCTCGTTAAACGACTGATTTCTAATAGTGAAAGCCTAAAATTGACGGAGGTAAATAAGTAGTTGAGGAAAAGAAAGAAGATGACAAAGTTTACGGCAAAAATTAAATTCCCCGACTCCAGACCGCGCATGCATAAAGTTGAAATTAGTCAAATTACTAGCTAGCTTATAGAAACTTCTATACTACCTGAACATTTTCCTTTTTAAATTAACTATCCTTTTTTTTTTTTCCTTTTTATTCGAGATAAAAGCGTATAGTATTAGCATTTTAGCTATAGCAATTTGCCAAAAGGAAAAATACTAAACAAGTTGACAGAAATATGAAGACGCGTTAGCTTTGAAAATTTGCCTCCTGTCAAATTTTATTTCTAGAGGTCTTCGATTTAGTCCATCTTCTCGAATTGTTTGAATTTTTCTCTGTTTCATTTATAAAAATCAACCTGCTCTTAGGGTGATGTTTGGTATAGGGGAAAATATATTCTCATGTTTGATTGGATTAAATGGTTTGAAAATATTTTTTACTGCAACTTATTTTCCTCTAATTTGGTGAAAATATTTTTCCTAAAAATTGGTAGGAAAATATTTTCCTTAAAACGCATTACTCGCAAACCGTAACACAACACCCCTACCCTCCGAATCCCTCACGAAGCCCCTTGCCACTGCAAACCCCATTACCCCCTGCTTCTACTAACCACCCCACCTCTCCTCTCCTACCACCTAACACTCCCCAAACCCCTTACACCAACCCGTCTCTATTTTCCTGCGCCGGAAACTCAAATCTATCTCTTCACCGTCTCGATCAACAGCGTTGGCGACGGCCAACCCATTTCCTCAGCCTTGCCGTCGACCGCCAACCGCATTCTCACTTGCATCTACCACCCCTCTTCGCTATGAAATTGTCCACTCTTAAGTTAGGTCTGGGATGTAGAGATGTTCACATGCACAATATTGTCCACCTCCATCCTTAGATTATGTCAGTGTTGGGCGTGTGGGAGTGTTGTGAAAAGAGCCCTACATCGGTTGTGGACGAGCAATGGCTGATTTACACATATAGGTAAAAATGAACTTAGTCTTGAAATTCTATGTACCTTAACCCTTAATCATTAAACACTTTTCATATTTATAAAAATGACACCGTACCTTTTTATATTTAATAGAATCATAATTACCAAAAAACCACACATTTTACATTTTATGAAGACGTAATTACAAAAATACCACCACACTTTTTACATTTGATGAAGTCGTAACAACAAAAATGGAAACCACTTCCTACAAAGCAAAAAAACAAGGTCAATTCGTCTGTGTTTATGCGTATAGTGAACCAAATATGTCCTTATTGTAAAAAAAAGAGGTAAAATCGGTCTCACTTCGCACATCCACAAAAAATAACTTCAAGTGCTTATATTTGGAAATAACGACATCCCGGTTGTACTTATTCTCACAACAAGCAAAATATTATGTACATTTTGTATTTAGATAAACCCAAATTGTCTTCACTTCATCATTCACAAGAACACATAAAAACATAAAATTTGGCCACATTTATTCATAAGTGAGCCAAAATACTCAGTTTATTTTACGAATAAATGACACCAAATTATCATCACGTTGCTCATATACACAAATTCAAAGAAATACATAACTAAGGCCAGTCCAGCATCATCCATTCAAAGTGTTATATAAAATTTTTCTATTTTACAAATAATTGAAACCAAATCGTCATCGTTTTCCGTTTATTGTTTCAGATCTCATTCTAGTAAAATTAGTATTATGTTGTGATTTTAGCTTCATTGATTCTTCCAATTCGTGGTTAATAATTGAACTATACTTATTTTACTTGTTGAATGTGCATATGGCTTAGGTTTCGTTTGATGACCTGTAGTATACGTTAACAAAATTCTGCCATCGTTTTGATTGAAAGATTCTCCACCACCTTTAACCTTCTGCCACAGAAAGATACTTGGGATTAACACCATAACAAGAGGTCGAATTATGATGTCGGGCGACACTGCAACATGAGGTCGAACTCCGGCACTGCCAACATTGCAACAGTGAGTTGAACTCTACTACCAACGGAAAATCCACTAGAGAAGAAGCTACTGTTAAGATTCTCTTTTTTGAACCTAGTTCTACGGCGATTGGCAGGGTATTTTTAGAAAAATAAGGTGGAAAACAGATAGGTAAGTTGGAAATGTGTCCGGGAAGGTGCTTTATTTGGTGGTACGTGGTGATCAATCACCGTTGGCCAGTGGTCAAACTTCTGTAAATGATGGCCTTTGGTGATTCCAGTGAGGTAAAGAAAATTCGATGATACTTGATGTTTGGCTATGTTACCTATATTCTGAGGGTGTTTTTACCATGTTCTAAAAGTAAATTTATGAGTTTATATGCAAAACTATCAAGATTTGATACTAATTGAGTTGTTTGGTGTTGTAGGAATTAAACATGGTGAATTGAGAAAAAAAGTGCAAGTTTTGGATTTAAAAGTGAAGATATTAAAGATTGCAAGTGATCCGTGTGCCACGCGAGTAACACGAGAAGATATAGAGTTTTTGCCTAGAAGTGAAGAAAAATTCCAGCTCATTTAGGCCGAATACATGAGCACCACGCGAGCTGAATTTTCTGAAGAAATTAAATCCGCATTGCACGTGGGCGCCACGCGAAGCCAAAATTCTGGGCAATGTAAGGGCTTTTTGGACTATTTGCTTAGTTTCCTATAGGATATAAAAGCTTCTCTTGCCTCTTTTATGAACTAGATCTGGAAAGGAACCAAAAGGAAGCTAGAGCTTTGGAGACTTCAAGAACATGAGAGTTTTTCTTAAATTCTTCCTTCCTTTTTGTAATTTATTCATTCATGAATTACTTTGACATAATTGTTATGAGTATGAGTGACTAAGTCACCGATTCTAAGGTTGATTGAACAACTCCAATACTTATGTGCTATCAATATTTGTTTTAATGAATAAAACTTATGAATTCTTCCTATCTAAGTGTTTATATTTTGTTTGCAATTGATTGGAAGGGCCCACAATTGACTGTCCCCATTCTTCTTGTGTGTCTAGGGATATATTCATAGGTAAGGGTTAATATTTCAACCTAAAACCAAGGCATTGCTTAGGTTGTTAATAAGGTGATTTGTGACCATTGACCCTGATTGTGAACCATAATAGTAGTCATACATATCTTCATTAATTAATTGAGAAATTGGTCAGTGAAAGTTGCAATAATTACACGGGAGTGAATAGTTGTGAATATGGAGCAAGTGTTCAATAGGAAGAACCAAGTTGAATTTTTTAAAGCATTATTGTAACACATAGGTAGGAGTTGGGTAGATCAATCCTAGGCTTTACATCCTTTGAATCAATCTTATTCTCTATTACTTTTTCATTTATTTTATTGTTAATTCTTATTACTTAGTTGTTACTACAAAATCAATCTTAAGACAAAACCTTTAGAAGTTAGTTGCTAGGTAAATTAGCTAGAATAACAAGCAGATTTTGAGTGCTCTCTGTGAGATTCGACCTCGGGACTTCACCGAGCTATATTTGTCCCTTTTATAAGGCGTAGTTGGGCGCGATCAATACTTCGGCTGGTAGGCTCTGTAAAGAGAGATGAAAAGTCTTGTAGACAGAAATTGTGAAAAGAGAATCTGGTAGGTAATTGTGGAAAAGCGCTAAAAAATTCAATACCACGAAAAAGGATCAACACTTCAAAACCATACCCAAAAGTGGTAAATTCACATAAAATAAAGCGAAACATTCTTAAATAAGTATACAAACAAATATTTTAATTTACACGAAAATGTCAACATTACACCATTTTCAAAACATAGCAATTATATATATAAAACATAAAAAATACATATAAAGAGTGGAAGAAACCCTAGAGCTCCTTCTGCCAACCTTCCAACCGCCCCTATAACTTCCCTTCCAGTGCTGTTGGCCGCCGGAAAACTTTTGTTTTTTATTTTTTTATTTTATATATTCCTGTATGTTATATGTATATACTTTGTATGCCTGATTTTTCTCTATTATATGAACATTCAATATATTGTACATATATTGTATATAGAATGAACATAAAAATGTGTGGGGTTTATACATTTGGTGTATGTAATATATGAACTTTGTTTGTATGTTGTATGTTCACTATATATACAGGACATACACTAGATATACTATGGGTATACAACTACCATACATTATCCCTACATTCAACAACCACAAGAAATACACCATTATCGTCATAGAACCGCCATATCTATTAGAGAAACTAAAAAAAAAAAAAGACGTAGCAGTGAAGGAAAAGAGCATCGCCGGCATGTAAAACTCCGACGATCTGCTTTACACGCCAGGTCTAGCATTGTTCTCCAACGAGCCGCAACAACAACAACAAGCATAATAGATCAGCAGTGGAATCGAAGGTAGCAGCGACGGGGAATGAAAGGAGTCCCAACGAAGACACGAAGGGGGTGTGGGATGGACGACTACGATGGGGAAGCGGCGCCTGCTGCCGGCGGTAGTGAAGAAGGGTGAGGGGAAAGAGATGAGAGGGAAGGAGAATTAGGGTTTTGCTACGTTTGGTAGCATAATTGCAAATTGTTGTTATGTTTGATAAAAAGGGGAAAAAAATATTAGTATCTACAATCACACCTAGTGTAATTACTTTAAGGATTGGGTAATCCAGTTCCCTCTCCCTAAGCTATCTTTTGGGTATGAGCTTGGTCCAAACCCATGAGTTGAATTTATGACGTAACATCTAGATTAAAAAAAATTCGCCCATTCTAACTTGTCTAATGGTTGCTGAAACCCAAACGTCGAATTTTTCCTTCTACTCCTGCCGTTCTTGGTGCTAGATCTCAACTTTATAGGTTACTCATATGCAATGCCAGCGCCTCAGAAACCTCACTCTAATTGTTCTATTCAAACCAACAAGTCTTAGTGAGGGAATTAAAGAGAATTTTGATACTAGCAATGTAATTATAGAATGGGTGTCACGGACAATTGAGGATAATAAATTAGGTTCAAACGCATTCTGTTTCGCAAGAAGCAAATGATATGATTGCCGAACGCATCATGTGGGGAGATGCAAATGCCTGAAAAGGAGGGGGACCCCAAAGGACTAATCAAAAGTTGAAAGACATCTTCAAAGCTCTCTAGTGGGTCACTTTCATTTTTTAGCCTTTTCCTTCCAGTGCTCCTCCTCTTCCTCTTTTTGTGGTCGATATATATTAATCTATTAGTCAGTAATCATATTTGGGAGTAATTATTTTGGCTATGCCTGTTCCTTACGTATGAATCAACGAAGTTCAAACAAAACTTGGCCTTTAAACTGAGTTCTTTCGGGCAAAACAAGCTTTTAAGACCACATCGAAACTCAAGGAGACTTATTAGAAAAGTAAAAATCATCACTACTCATAGAAACCCATAGGCTCAACACTCATGTATATAGTGGTCATGTTTTTCTTGATTTTTTCACGTGTATATAAGATACTAAGTAAAGTTTGTGAGTTTGAACCCACACTTATCACATTACATTCAAATAGAAACAAACCTTTTTAAAGATATACAGTATTAGATTTGCATTCATTACTACGAAAGAATACGTAACTTGTTTAGTAGTATGCTGCACCACAGTTGAAATCATGACCACCGCACTATCAATATCAAGTGCTGCGTACCAAAACAAGAAAACCATAGTGTAATTTCGATTAGTTTTGATCACGGTAATTAATGAATATCTATGTGAATTCGAGATTGACATCATCTATCTTGTGCAGAAAACAAGCGTTAGGCCACCACGCCTGCTTTGCTTATTTTGACCTAAAACTCGTAGCGCAAGTAAAGAATCTCTCCTAGCTATATGGGTCCCCAACTCAAAGATGGAGTGATATTTTCCATTTGCAATCCCTCACATGACATGTGTAGAGACGACAGTGATTTTAGCACATTCTTTAGTCATTCTCCTACCACTCGATACTCGGCCATCCGCATATATCAACTTTTTTTAAGCCTTGATTTGATTGACTAGTAAAGAAAAACAAGTCGGAAAATAAAAGATTAGTTATGGTGAGTTTTGAGTGTCTAACCCACTCGACAAGGCCACGAAACCGGCTTTCATTTATTGGTCCATTTGCTCCAAGTCAAACACAAGGACATGCGTATATGAGCAAGTACCAGGGCAAGGGGCCACCTGGTTGCCTAAACTTAAGAGTAATTCTTTTTTTTTAGTGAGATGTTTTGGGACTTAGTAGTTACGTACTTAAATCAATTTCAGTGGTTAAGAAGTGATCGACGTTCACTCCAACGAAATTTACAGTAATAAACTTATAAAGGAAACGATTAATAAAACTTCATAAAGTCTTTGTTTGAGAGTGTTGGGGGGGGGGGGGGGGGGGGTGGCTGCACAAGGCATTCCTTTCATCCATGATTTTAGTCAGTAACTTCATAAGTCAACTCTATTACCAATTGCAGCCAAGATATGTGTATCACTACTGATTTATCAATCTGGAAACTCATCATTTACGTTCACCACCCTATATCTTGATATGCAAAGTACGCGCTGAATGATACAAATTGACTTTCCTTACTCTCTTTAAGAATTATGATCAAATAAAACTAGCTGAGCAACCAAACTTCGAACGTTCTTATATGTAACATCAAGCCAATTTTATTATTTTGGTTTTGTGTCATGTCTCGATTTGTGCCGGAAAGTTCTATTTTAGTGGGTAAAATGCTCTATATCAATATGACTCCAATTTTAAGGTTTGAATTCGATATTTTTGACTAAGCATGGGTGATACTTACTTCTCAACCACGCAGTGCACTGATGTCTTATTAAACTCAAAATTTGATGATGGTACCATAGGCATACAAAGAATCACTTGATTCACTATGAAATATTCCCTCCGACGTCTTAAAGGATTTTCTCTGTAGTGCCTGTTAAAATACTTGTATGAAATGATACCCAAACTTAAAAGTAACTCCTAAGCGCTAAGCATTTCATAACTTTTTCTCCCTTTCTTTTTCTTTTATTTTCTTGCTTCCCCATCTGCCCATCATCACATGAGCAGTGTAGCGGCCAAAAGCAAAAGTACTAATTCATGAACGACCAAGTACTTGCAATACGAGCCAAAAGTAGTGGAATCTAAAGAAAGGAAAAAAAGTAGGGCAAAGTGGTAGACAGTTCAATTCTGATCTTTAGTTGGTTACTTCACGCAAAGGAAGGTGAAAAAAAGGAACCATCATGTCCTGAATAATTCTCCCAACGTGATTATAATAATTGGGTTCCCAACAAAAACGTATCCAACTCTACTACCACATGATTCGTTTGGCCAGAGTCCATGATGTACAATAATAAAGTCTTTTGTTTCCATTTCTTCCAGCTACGTACGTATGAAAATTATTGGTTTAAATATTTTGGACTATGCTGTTTAGTACGTTAGAACTCGATGACACATGTTGACTTTCTTACCCCTTTTAAGTTTTGAACAGTGTTGGACATAATGTAATACAAGTGTAACAATGCAACACATAATAGTCTAAAGGGGGAAAATGATCGTCATATTTAAGGGATTCGATTGAACTTTACCTTCTTGAGAGCACTAGCCTTATTTTCTTAATAATTTTGAAAGCTGTGCTACGGATTTAATCCTTGAAGAATCATATCGATTGATATGATCCAGGATAATCTAAGGAAAGCTAGCGGAGCATATTGAGTAGGATCTTGAATTACTTAGTGGAGCCTTGACTCCGTCCAAATCAAAGAACATCTAAGAATTGGTGGAACCTAAATTGTAGATTATACTACAGCTACCTCAGGATCTACTATGTCAAATCATCAAGAATTAAAAACTGAAAGCGGAAGTGTACCTGAATCCATAGCAACTGATGTGGTTTTTCTTTGTCTTGGTTTTGGGTCTTCCAAATCTAGACGTGAGCCGTTTTCTCTATTCAACTGATGATGAGATATCAGCTAATAAAACCTACGTCTGATTTGGGACCATAACCCCTTTTTATACTAGAGTATAGTTTATGTAATTCTAGTTTAGCCCATCATTAAACTAGAATTACATCCGAGTATCTACACATAGGCCCCCACACTTTACGAGGTGTCTAAATAGGTCCACATAACTTAAACCTTCGTAGATCACGTTTAATCTGGACCAACCTTTTAATGATAGCAACTGACATTTATTTATTTACGTATTTATATATGTGCAAGTCCATATAATCTTACAATCTCCCACTTGGACTACACATATATACATACACATAACCTTATAATTGTATGTCACCTAATGAGCTCCAAATTTTTGCTATCATAGACTGAAGTACCTCTAAACAATCTCGTCTATCAATCACGTCAGCATAGAACCAAGGCGGCTTTCGCTACATTTATATCGTAACTAAACCTTCCTTGATCACATATACCAAAATGACATAGATCAAGCATGGATGTGTAGCATGGAAACTACATGTAATGTGATCTAAACATGCCTATTTCCAACTGGTCCAACCGAAAAATAAGTCAGGGAGGATAATAAACTGAATACTTTATTTATGCAGAAATATTCTTAAAATATCCATACACTGAAAACCGTAAACCTGAACCAAAAACTGAAAACCAAATTGTGTCTATGAATAAAACATTAAAAGTTACAAACTCCCACTAAAACTGAATATCCTCAGATGACATAACACCCATACGAGCAGCGTGCTCATGAAAGACATTGGGTGGTAGTCCCTTAGTAAGCGGATCCGCAACCATGGAGTTTGTACTAATATGCTCTATAGACAGCTCACCTCCCTGAACCTTTTGCTTAACAACCAAGAACTTTATGTCAACGTGTTTCTTTGACCTCTTGTTGTTATTAGCAAACCTGACTGCTGTTTCATTGTCACAGAATATCTTAAGTGGTCTTTCAATTCCATCTACAATTCGCAGCCCAGTGACAAAATCTCGCAGCCATGATGCACGTTCAGATGCCTCAAAACACGCTACATATTCAGCTGCAAATGTGGACGGAGTAACGAGTGACTGTTTAGCACTTCTCCAAGAGACAGCTCCTCCAGCAAGCAGAAATATGTAGCCTGAAGTAGATTTTAAACTATCTTGGCATCCCACATAGTCGGAGTCTGAATATCCAATGATCTCCAACTTATCCGACCTTCTGCATGTGAGCATGTGCTCTTTTGTTCTCTGTAGATTCCGCAAGACTCGCTTGGTTGCTTTCCAATGATCCATTCCCGGATTACTCAGGTATCTGCCCAACATGCCAACAATGAACGCAATATCCGGACGCGTACAAACTTGAGCATACATCAGACTTCCTACTGCTGAAGCATACGGAATCATCTCCATTTCCTTATGCTCAAATTTATTCTTAGGGCACTGTTCGAGACTGAACTTGTCTCCTTTAGCCACAGGGGCATCACCTGGTTTACAATCTTGCATGCCAAATCTCTTTAATATCTTTTCAATATAGGCCTTTTGTGATAATCCAAGAATACCTCGAGAGCGATCTCGATGTATCTGAATCCCTAATACAAAATTTGCATCACCAAGATCTTTCATCTCAAAATTCTTTCTCAGAAATTTCTTGGTATCACGCAACAAGCCCATATCGTTTGTGGCAAGCAATATGTCATCGACATGTAAAACCAGAAAAATATGCTTACTCCCACTGAACTTGTGGTATACACAATCTTCAACAAGATTCATCTCGAAACCGAATGAGGTGATAACTTGATGAAATTTGTGATTTCATTGACGAGACGCCTGTTTCAGCCCATAGATAGATTTCTTTAATTTGCAGACCATAGACTTTGCATCACCAGACACAAAGTTTTCAGGTTGCACCATATAAATTGTCTCATCAATGTCACCATTGAGAAACGCAATTTTAACATCCATCTGATGTAGCTCAAGATCAAAATGTGTGACTAATGCCGTTATAGTCCTGAAAGAGTCTTTCGATGAAACCGGAGAGAAAGTCTCTGTATAATCGATGCCTACTTTCTAGGTGAAGCCTTTAGCAACAAGACGTGCCTTGTACCTTTAAACATTACCCTTCGAATCCTTCTTGGTTTTAAATATCCATTTGCAACCAATGGGTTTCGCACCTTCAGGCAATTGGACAAGCTCCCATACGTCATTGTCGTTCATAGACTTCATCTCCTTATTCATGGCATCAATCTACTTTTGAGAGTTAGAACTTTCCATGGCTTGACGGAAGCTGATTGGATCAGCTTCAGTCATTCCAATGTCATCTTCATGTTCTTGGAGAAACACAAAATAATCGTCTAGAATTGCATTTCTCTTCTCTCTCGTGGATTTCCTTAATGGCATTGGTTCTTGAGGCTGTAGAGTTTGTTCAATGATATTGTCTTGATCTGGAGTTGTTTCTCGAGCGACGTCAGGTATAAGAGACTGTTCCTGAGCATTGTCAATAGCAATTTGAGGAATATCAATATGCTCTTCTTCAAAGACAAAGTCATTTATTCTTTCTTTCCCCGCAAACTCAACATCCTCAAAGAACCGCGCATTATTCGTCTCAAAAATAGCCTTAGTTGTGGGATCATAAAATTTGTAACCCCTGGATCTTTCAGAGTATCCAATAAAATAACAACTGATAGTCCTGGAGTCCAGTTTCTTTTCATTTGGCCTATAAGGCCTTGCCTCAGCTGGACATCCCCAAATGTGCAAATGATTTAAGCTAGGCTTTTTGCCTGTCCAAAGCTCATAAGGGGTCTTATCAGTTGCTTTAGTTGGAACTCTGTTGAGTATATATGCTGCGGTCTTTAATGCTTCTCCCCAGAGTGATTCAGGCAAGGTAGAATGACTAATCATACTTCTCACCATGTCTTTAAGCATTCTGTTTCGTCTTTCAGCAACACCATTCATAGTGGGCGAACCCGGCATGGTATACTATGGGACGATACCGCATTCCTCTAAGAATTTCGCAAATGGTCCTGGACGTTATTCACCTGATCCGTCATATCTACCATAGTATTCACCACTACGGTCAGATATAACGCTTTTAATATGTTTGCCAAGTTGATTTTCAACTTCAGCCTTAAAATTTTTTAACACATCCAGTGATTGCGATTTTTCATAAATGGGATATATATAGCCATATCTTGAAAAGTCATCTATGAACGTTATGAAATACCGTTGACCATTCCAAGAAGCTGTAGGGAATGGTCCACAAATATCAGTATGTATTAGTTCTAAGACGTCAAGTTTCCTGTTGGCTCCAAATCTCCTAAGATTTGTTTGTTTCCCCTTTATACAATTCACACATACATCAAAATCTGAAAAATCAAGGGGATCGAGAATACCGTCAGACACAAGTCTCTCAATTCTCCTTTTGGAGATGTGACCTAATCTCTTGTGCCACAACGAAGCTGAATTCTCGCTGGTTAATTTGCGCTTTTTACCAATTATATTTACATGCAAGGATTCATTATACGAAACAATCGTGTATGGTAAATATAGATTATCATAGCCTGATAAAGAACCAGATCCAACCAATTTTGAATTATGAAAAAGACTCAATTTTCCATTTCCAAATGAACAACAATAACCAAATTTGTCCAAAGCTGAAATGGAAATCAAATTCCGTCTAAAAAGACGGTACAACAAAAGTCTCATTCAAATCCAAATAAAAACCAGTTCTTAACAATAATCTAAAAGTTCCAATTGCTTCGACTTCCGCCATCTTGCCATCACCTACGTAGATGTATCATTCACCATCAGTTGGCTTTCGGCAATTCAGGCAACCTTGCACAGACACACTGATGTGAGTTGTTGCACCAGAATCTATCCACCACGTGTGTCTTGGCACTGAAGTCAAATTAACCTCTGAACAAACAAAATTAAGAAGTGTACCTCTCTTTGCACGCCAAGCATGATAGTTGGTACACTGCTTCTTCTTATGCCCTGCAGCTCCACAAAAGAAACAACCATCATTATCCTGAGATGGTTCCTTATGTTGCTTCTTTTCTGTTGCCGTATCCGCAGCTTCCTTATTCTTTCTTTTCTTGTCTTTCCTTTTGTTCTTTGGCACAACGGCTAAGTGAGCACTTTCTGTCCTTTCTTGCTTCAATTTATCCTCTTCCTGAACACAGTGTGAGATGAGCTCATTCAGAGACCCTTGCTGACAGTTATAGCTCACCTTAAACTGGCTAAACTGTGGAAGAAGGGATATCAAAACCAGATGCACGAGCAAGTCCTCAGAGAGTTCCAGCTTAAGTGATTTCAACTTTGAAGCAAGATGAGACATTTTCATAATGTACTCCCTGATGTTACCTTTTCCTTGGTACCTTATTGAAATCAGACTTGTCAAAAGTGTACCAATTTCAGCCTTTTCACTCTTGACAAATACTTTTTCAATTTCAGCTATAAATTCCTTAGTCGTATTCACCTTATCAGACATAGTGCCCCTGAAAGTTTCTGGAATGGCTTTTTTCATGATCATCATACACATGCGATTTGATCTCTCCCACCTTTCCATCTCTTTCTTCTGTTCAGAAGTACTGTCATATGTAAGAGGTGGTGGAGAATCAACCCTTAACGCAAGGTCGAGATCCATGACTCCGAGAACTATGTTGAGGTTCTCTTGCCACGATTTGAAGTTAGTTCCATTTAGCATAGGAATGGAATTGATGTTGGCAGTAATACTTGCAGGAGTAATTTCAGCTGAATCAGAGAACAATAACAAAATAAGATCACATTAAATTTATACCAAAATTGAAAATAAATTTGAATAAAGGTAAACCCCATCTCAAGATACCGGGCACTCCATTAATATTTCATCGTTGGATAAAATATTAACTTGTAAGTGGTATCTTGTCGTAGTAATCAAACATTGATAATAAAATAACATGTCAAATAAAAAATCTTCCTTCGGGCCGATTTATTATTCACACGTAAACAAAAAATTATCACATGTTTATTACCACAAAATACACGTGTAATTCTGTCAAATATTTACCTTCCTTTGGGCCGATTAATATTCATATAAGTTACACGCACACAACTTTTTATATTTCAAAAAGAATAAATCTCCACAAGAGATGTCACTTTGGCGACATCTAGCTTTAATTTATTCATCTCAAAATATGTATACCAATACTCAAATTTAAATTCACCAAATTGAAATACATCCCAACTTAAAAAATTAAAAGTGGGCAAATATTTACTTTTACAGCATACTGCCAGATAACTTTTTCATTAAGTATCAAATTTAATAAACGAATAGTGCCACTCAAACTTAGTAATTTAATGAGCAAAATAACTAAATACTACTTTAAGGCATCTGACAGCCACCAATTTTTCGATACCGTAAGTCGCGAGACCTATTGCCGCTGAATCCTACAATTCTGAATTTAAGTCCATCATAATAACCATAAACATAATCAACTATATCAACTAAATAAGTAATAAAGTTGGAATAGTTTCTTTATTTGACCAATTATACGATGACTTTAAAGAAAAATTGTAGACCACAACAAATCCTAATTTGGCGACAACAACATCAAACAACTTGATGACGAAAAACGACAATCTGAACGCTTTAATTGTTAACAAACCTTATATTCTAAGGTGCAATCACGGTAAATAACTCTTAAATTGAACCAGTCATGTAATTTCAAATTGACAAAAAACTGTTGAAAATACCGTGAAGCAACAAAAAAGTTCTGGAAGTACTTTTCTTAATGTATTATAA
Source organism: Petunia secreta (assembly GCA_029990175.1). Taxonomy (NCBI): domain Eukaryota; kingdom Viridiplantae; phylum Streptophyta; class Magnoliopsida; order Solanales; family Solanaceae; genus Petunia; species Petunia secreta. The sequence goes on along the minus strand of JARKIP010000059.1, from coordinate 4,109,677 downwards.
ACAATTCTTAATGACTTAACATAATAGAGACTCTTGATACCACTTGGTGGAACCTAAATTGTAGATTATACTACATCTACCTCAGGATCTACTATGTCAAATCATCAAGAATTAAAAACTGAAAGCGGAAGCGTACCTGGATCCATAGCAACTGATGTGGTTCTTCTTTGTCTTGGTTTTGGGTCTTCCAAATCTAGACGTGAGCCGTTTTCTCTATTCAACTGATGATGGGATATCAGTTAATAAAATCTACGTCTGATTTGGGGACCATAACCCCTTTTTATACTAGAGTATAATTTATGTAATTCTAGTTTATCCCATCATTAAACTAGAATTACATCCGAGTATCTACACATAGGCCCCCACACTTTACGAGATGTCTAAATAGGTTCACATAACTTAAACCTTAGTAGATCACGTTTAATCTGGACCAACCTTTTAATGATAGCAACTAATATTTAATTATTTACGTATTTATATATGTGCAAGTCCATATAATCTTACAAGAATTACTCCCTCCGTCTCAATTTATGTGACGGTGTTTGACTTGGTACGGAGTTTAAAAAATACAAGTTGACTTTGGAAATGTTCAAATTTACCCTTGAAAAAATAGGAGAAAGAAGATTTGAGCAATCAAAAAGTTGTTGGTAGCTTTTAAAGTAAGTAGGGTCCAATAAAGGTAAAATAGAGATAGTGCATTAAATAATTACACAATTTTCAAGGGTTGATTAGAAGGTATTTGAAGAATCACTATAAAAATTCAAACAAAGAATACCTTGATTGGATGCTTGGGAATTGCGAGGAGGACATCCGCACGCCTAGTTAGAATGCGCACAGGAGGTAGATCTATGGGAGCCTTTGCGTGCCTGCACAGTTAGATTGCGCACATGAACGTGCACAAGGGAATGAAGTACCTGCATGGCGTGCTGGCTTTTATGCACGCCCAAATTTTTTCGGTGCGGCTTGCGCGCCATGCGGACATGGATCAATTAATGGAAAAATTTACTTTTCTATTGGATTTCTTTTACTTGTATGGATAGAGTTTGGATTCATGTATGAGTTCAATTTATTATATTAAGAATAATATTGATAGAGAACTAGGAACTTATGTTTCGAACTAAATTTGGATTACCTGTTTTCAGATTTGGATTTTGGAAGACAATCTTCTTGTTTAACCTTTATATCGTTTGGTCTTTTGTCGTTCTTGAGAGCCTATTGGGTAGTATCCATTGTTTCCTAGACATTCACTTACAATGTTAAATCTTTTTCCTTGTTTACTTAACTACTTTGATTATTTAGTCGATGGTTTATCTTCAGTTCTGCATTCAATTTTTATTATTTATATCCCGCTACTTCTGAGTATCTCGAATTGTATCATTGATGTTGTTAAAACTGTAACAAAACATGGTTTATCTCTTTTTTTAGTTTATGTATTTCATGTTCAGATGGAATAACTTGATGTAGTTGCCATCCATTTGTACTTGTTATTTTACTAGATTTTTTTTATACTTTTACTTGTCACTTTTAACAAATCAAGAGAGTTTAAGCGACGCTCTTCCAATTCCACCCTTATCATTTAACTAACTATTTCAAACCATATTCAAATTTGAACTTCCAAAACATAATTAATAAGGAAAGGTTAGTAAAATATTCTTCAACACTAGAGATATGATGGTGTTAAAATAATGGAAAAGGGCCAAATTTGCCCTTCAACTATGCGATAGTCACCACATTTACCCCGTACAAGTTTAGCTGGGTCATGCCTCCAATGTTAATTTTAAGGAGCAAATATACTTTTATTTTGATGAAATCAACTAATACACTAATTAATATTCAAATTAGGCCCTGGTACTGCCACGTGTAGGCGACATGGCTTATTAATGCACACATATTTTATTTACCATCCCCAGCAAATTTGAACCTCTCCCTTTACATTTTACTTTTTATCCGACCTAATCCATTTCGCTCTCATTTCCTTACAAGCATTCATCAATGGAGACAAAACACTAGTGAAGAAAACTAGGGTTTGCACCACAATTGAATTCTTAAGCTTTTTTTGTGCAATACAGTGAAGGTATGTAACTATTTTACAATTTCTAATAATTTTTATTGTAATGGTGGTGTTAGGGGTTTCTATTTGTAATCTTGAAATATGATTTTTGACTTTATTTGTATTGGATGACTAAAAGCTAAACTCAAACATATAAAATTGATAAACCATGAGACTTTCTAGGGTCTGTGGGGTTTGATTATGGCCCCTAATGTTTGATTGTCTTTTAGGAGATTTTAAAAATTTTAATTTATTACTTTATTGAAATGGTCTCTTATCTACAATTTTTTTATATTTCTTTGAAGTTGACAATTGAAGATGAATGAGAAAGTCGATCTGATTTTCCACCACGGGAGTGATTGGGTCATTTCACCAGAATTAGTTTATAGTAGGAAGTATGTGCATAACTAGGATGGATATGAGCCTACCTTACTTATGTATGAAGATATTTGTGAGGAGTTCACAAAGCATCAGGGTTTATCCAAGTTAAACAACTTTTGGTAACTGGACCTTTGGGTAAATATAACTTAATTGAAGGGGATGATGGTATAAGGGCTCTTATGTATTTGTTCACTAGAAATGCAATGTAATCAATTTCTTTGCCTTAGACTTAACATAGTTGAGAGTTTTTTCCCAGAATATTATACACATCATACATAATTATTCTCTATAGATGTTGACGCAGCTTCTAAATATGAACGTGGTCTTGGAGAATATGATGGTGATGATGAGAACTCTGATTGTTGCAATTATGATTCTGAAGAACTTGAGAATTATAGATAGCATAAGAGAAGGGTAATCGATAAGAAATTAGACCAGTTTAAAAGTTGGAAAAGGGTATGACATTTACTGATGTACAAGACGTTAGAAGGGTAATGAACTTGTATGCTTTGGCTAATTGCATAGTATCAAGGTCTTAAAAAGTGACAGGACTAGAATTAGGTAAGGATATGATAAAGGTTGCCCATTTGTGGGTTTAATCTTTAAGGAAGGGAAGAGTTCTTGTTTTGTAATTAAAATACTTAAAGAAAAACATACATCTCTTCCTTGCTATAGGAACCCTAGGGCAGATGCTGCTACATTAACCTACTACTTTATAATGAAGATATAGAAAGATCCTAAGTACAAAATAAAAGATATGAAAAGGGATTTGGAAACTTCTTCCATTCTAAATGTGAATAGTTCAAAGCTAAAAAGAGCTAAGAACATAGCTCTTCAGAAGCTGGAGGGTATTTTCTTGATGATTACAACAAATTGCATGCATATGGGCAAGAATTAAAGCAGACCAATCCTGGAAGTGATGTGCATATTAATATTTCAAATGATTCTCTTAATGAATGTAAAATGAAGTTCTTGAGAATGTACATTTGTTTCCAGGCATAGAAGCAGGGTTGGAAGTGTGATTTGAGACCACTGATTGGTCTAGATGCTACCTTTCTGAGGGGTAGCTATAAAGGTTGTCTTTTGGTGGCAGTTGGACAAGATTCTATGAACCAGTTTTATCCTCTTGCATGAGAAATTATAGATAGGGTAATAACAAAGAAATGGAGCTGGTTTATTAAATATTTGAAGCTTTCATTAGAGCTGAGAAGTGGAGATAGTGTGACATTCATATCAGGCATGCAAAAGGTATTGATTTTTGATATCTTTTTATATATTTGTTTTTTATTCTTTAATTGTTCAACTTTTTTATTCAAATTGTTTTGATGTTGTGCTGACTCAAGGGTCTATTGCAGGATGTGAGAGTGGTATTTCGTGAAGCTCATCACAAATTTTAGATGAGACATATTGAAGCCAATTGGAGTAAAAGATGGAGGAGTGGTGAAATAAAGAAAGACATGTGGTGGTGTTCTTGGAGTACATATGAAGAAAATTTCAATGACTAACTCAACAAGCTGGGTGAGTTGAATGATAAAGTTGCAAAGGACATAAACAAGTGGCCTGACCAAGCTTGGTGCAGGGCATATTTTGACACTCAGTGCAAGAATATGATAGCCGATAGCAATTTCATTGAGTCCTTTAATACCTAAATTATGGAAGGAAGGTATAAGGGTCAAGGTTATGAAGCTGTTGGCAACTAATGAAGATATAATTAGGCTTAAGATGTTGATTTCAATCCCTATTGCATGAGGTTGTACAATGACTATAGGGCAATTGCTCGCCATTAGGAAGTGGAGTTCAATGGTGATAATGGTTATGAGGTGTTAGATGGTGATACTGACGTGTTGTATGTCTTGAAATGAAAAAATGCACATGTAGGGTGTGTGACCTGTCTGGTATGTCATGTCCCCATGCTAAAAAGACTATGGTACACAAGAAGGTGGATCATGTGGCACAAATTTATTGGTGGCTTGGTAAGGAAGCATATTCACTGACCTACAAACACAAAATGCAGCTTGTTAGGGGGATAAATTTCTAAAAAGTTGATCATTCTCAAGCTATTGGAACTCATGATGTGTCAAGGGATGTGAGTAGGCTCAAGGTGATAAGAGATAAGGAACTAGATGAGGCAAGATTGAGAAATAGAGCTCGGGTTGCATTTAGAAATAATACTATCATTTACGACAAAAAATATGGTAAACCAAACCACCATGCTAGGGGTTGTTACAAGGTAAACTTTAAAGCTTTCAATTATTTATTGTTGCTATTCTATTTGACTGACTTGAATTATGTACATGTCATGTGTAGCCTATTGGACAGGCTTCAAGCTCAAGGAAAAATGTGAATCAGCAGTATGTGAATCAATAAGCTTCAAGCTCAAGGCTAAATGTGACACAACCCTCAGTTCGTGGATTAGAAGTGGAAGGTCCGAATATGGATGACGATATAGCTACTATACAGTATTCTAGTTATTGTCCTGGTATGGGTTCTTCCTCAAACCAAGATTTGAGACCCATAGTTATATTTGAGATCCAAACTAGAATTGAAGAAAAGAAGAAGGTGATGAAGGAACGAACTAGAAGAAGATGGATCTAATTTACTGGAGATCCAAAGGCGTAAGTGTTAGTACCGATCAATTTTCCATTTCAGCCAGATACTGTAATTTGGAATGGTAGGGCAGATGTTACATCTAATTAAATGATCCTTGAATCTTTGAAGAAGAAACATAAGTGGAGGTCTAGGGGGGACCAGAACTTCAAGATGAAGACATGTTGATGCCTTGAAAAATTGTGGTAGCTTGTTAGTTTTTCATTAAACATGGCATGTAATATTTGGATACATTTACTTAGTTTTTGGATATAGTCAGTACTTAGACTGAAATAATCGTTAAGTTAGTTTTGGTTTATTGGTAGTTAGCTTTTGATGCTTAAGGTTGGTTAAACAATGGGTTTAATGGAACTATTTATAGTTAATATTACCTCTCAATTGTGTCATTTAATTTTGTCAATTTGCAGTTTAATTTTGGTGTGAAAGTGCATTTATGTTTAGGTGTGAATGAGTACTTAAGAGGTGGTGCGAATGGCCAATTTTGAGGGGGTATGAATGTGTTGCAGTTATGAATATACATAAGTTCATATATGGGGATGTGAATGTGAATGTGTCGTTTCATATATGCAACTGAATTGAATAGACACAAAATGCATCATCGTTTAAGCACATATGCACGTGAATAGGCACCAAATTCAGGATATATATATGTGCCAGAATTACATCTATCTATACCAAAAATACATCTTCAGCAAACAACACTGAAGAATATAGATGCCTCCCAGAGGAAGCCACCCAAGGGCACTAACAATCAGACGTAGAGATCCAAGGACTATTGAAATTGAGTATATCCATCAAGACATTGCAGCACTAGGTGCGGATGTGGAACAATTGCCTGAATACATTAACAATGTGCAAATTCAAGCTATGGGACTAGAGAACAAGTTAGACCAATTCGTGGAGGCTTATTAGAAGGATATACGTTGTATGAAGGATATGCTATGTGGACTTCTTAATGAACACAAGCTTGTCCCCATGGAATACTCTATGCCACTAGGTTCTTACTAGAAGACATGTGAAGTAGTGTTTTTTTTAAGAAATTTTATGTTTTTAGTATTTTCTTATGTTTCAATCTATTTCAATAGATTTTTTTTGAATATCTATAAAATCATTTTTAAAGTGGTCTCTATGAATTGTGGGCAAGCTGCTTTTTATGAATCAATATTTCTATCATAAAATCAGTATTTCATGAATAAACATAGATAATATTAACAAAGAAAATTTTATTATATAAAATTAAGAGTACACCTAACACTGAAATTAAGCACAATTAACACTAACTTAACAAAGCAACCTAATAGTTCCATTGAAACAAAGAAACCAACTTAACAACCTAATGTTTCACTTCATCACCATGGGAACAAAATAACCAAGAAAGCAAGCTAAGATCATTAACATGGTAATCTTCTTCCGGAGAAGTTTTTCTTTCAACTTTGAACATTTCCATCCTGTTCAATTGAAGCTTTACTGGTAATAGCTTCCAAATAAGACATATTCTTCTTCAAACCGTCTCTTTCCTCCTTAATTCCATCAAACTTTGTTTTCAAGTCATGGATTAAATCTGCAACTCTTGAAGGTAACAAGTCATCTTTTCATTCCAAATAACCACATCCTTCATTATATTAACAACGAAAATTGCTTTGAAAGTAAAATCGACAACAAAAAAGAAAACTTTTACAATTTAAAAAATAAAACTTTACAACCTTTAGGGTTTAAGGATACTAACCTTTGACTTTGGACACTTGAACAAGCGACTACCAGCATTCTTAGATGTAAAAGCAGTTAAATGACAAGCAATTAAGCCACAACGACACCTCCTCGATGACTCACAATATGAATTGGAATACCTAGACATGTATAACCCTAATTTCATGTAATGTATGGAAAGTGGAGAGATTATGGACTGGATTGAACTCGACTTAAGGAATTAGCCATAAATTAATTGGGGAGAAGAAACTCTAATTTTATTCCCAATCTTTACTGAAGAGAGAAAAGGAAAATTGAAAATTTGACAAGAGAGAGGATGGAAACGATAAAAATTGAATGGATGGGTTTGTTTTTAATTGTTATAATCACCTACACGTGGCAGCACCATGGTCTAACACACAAAATTAATTTTTAATATGTATTGGTTTTTCCGTCCAAAATAAGGGTATTCTTGCCCCTTAAAATTAACATCAAGGGCATGGGCAAGCTGAACTTGTAACGGAGGATAAACGTAGGGAATATCGCATAATTGAAGGGTAAATCTGACCCTTTTCCATTAAAATAATTAAGTGAAAACCCCACACCCATTTTGTACATGGCTTTAAAAGGGATGGCTAACATGTTTCATTTGAGTGCAAAGCCTGTAGAAAGTCTCAGCATCATGGACGTTGAGAAAGTCTTCCACATGACAGGAGGAGCCGGAGAAAGTAGCTATTCCAGAAACTCTTCACTTCAGGTCTCTCTTGCATTTAATTTTTCCATCACTAGTCCACGCACACGATAAAATAGAAGCATAAGAAATGTTAGGAATATTGGCTATTGTATTAACTTCTTTGTATCATGTTAAATTACACATATAACGTATAAATATGTTCTATGCTGTCGATTTATATAAATTAATTCGCAAGTAAGTAATTTTTTAATATTTATTCAGAAGAAGGCATCAGATATGGTGAAGCATATAACTCTGGAAACCGTGGAAGAAGTTTTTCTCACAACAAATCCGAAAAGCATCGGCATAGCTGACTTAGGTTGTTCCTCAGGACCTAATACCTTGTCAAACATAAAAGATATCGTGGATAAAATCGAAAGTACCAGCAGGAACAAGCTTCAGCAAACAGAACTTGAATTTCGAGTTTTCTTGAACGACCTTCCGACGAACGACTTCAACACTATCTTTCAGGCCTTACCAGAATTACATCAATGGTTGAAGAAGAAACGAAATAATCATGAAAATGGAAGGTCTTCAAATTTATATATAGCAGCTTATCCTGGCTCATTTTATGGAAGACTTTTTCCAGATCATTGCTTGCACTTTATATATTCCTCTTATAGCTTGCATTGGCTTTCCAAGGTTAGTCTCAAATTAAATTCTAGAATACATATATAAACCGAGTTATCATTTAAAAAAAAAAGTTATATACACTTACAAGAATGCAAAACACTTTAATTCATCAGTAATTTAACCTGGTATATAAGGGCACTTACTACTTTTGCAGTTTATGAACAGAGCGCAGAACTAAATTTGAGAAGGAAAGAAACACTTCTGAACTTCTGGATGATATTTAAAATTATGTTGCTATAAAATCATGCCATTTAGGATAAATAAGACGTTTTAAAGTTAAATTATTTTTAAATACTGAAAATTTATATCTTTTTTTCGGAAACACTATAAAAGGTCAAATAGAGGGAGTATTATTTATTCTAGCTAGGTTTATCAATACATGTTTATTAAGTGAAGTTATCCGAGAGTTATTTTTCTTGTGATCTAGTTATGTAGTAGTAGTACTAATATTTTTGCCACCATTACTGCATTGTATTTAAACTCTTCTGTTCTTTTATAGATTCCAGCAGGACTGTATGATGAACAGGGCAATTCCATGAACAAGAACAGCATATACATATCGGAGCATAGCCCTTCTCAGGTTTCCGAAGCGTACCTCGATCAGTTTCAGGAGGATTTCTCATTGTTCCTCGGTTCACGATCGGAGGAGCTGGTCAACGGAGGAAAGATGGTGCTGATTTTATTGGGAAGGAAAGGTTTTAATCATGTTGATAGGGGAAATGCTTTCTTATGGAAAATCCTCTATCAAGCATTAACAAATTTAATTAGTAAGGTAATTAGTCATTGTTCATTAGTTGAATAATTATCTATAACCTAATTTCATCTCGTTTTGATGAGCGAAAAAACTTACTATATGTTAGATGTGCCAATTAAATTGCACGTAATTGACAATATATAAGACTCACGTATTACACAGTACTTTATGCGCCACTCACTTTATTGTCCAATATTTAACGGGCAACACATTAGTATATGATGTACTTTAATATTCTAATTGTTTGTCACTATTCTTGCAGGGAAAAGTGGAAAAGGAAAAGCTCGACTCTTATGATGTACATTTTTATGCACCATGCAAGGAGGAAATAGAAGAAGCAGTAAGTAAAAATGGGTGTTTTCAAGTAGAAAGGCTTGAATTGTTTGAAATAGAGAAAACAGTTGGAAAACGTATGAGCTATGGAACAATGGTGGCTATGACAGTTAGATCTATCCAAGAATCAATGGTGGCTCACCATTTTGGAGAAGCAATTGTTGATGGCTTGTTTGAGGAATACGGTAGATTGGTCGATGAAGAGATGGAAAAAGAGGAAATTAGGCCTATGACTTTCCTCCTTGTTCTTCGAAAACCATAATCAATTGGTATATATTGTAACGAGGAGACAACGTTTTAATTAGTTGCTGTTGATGTTATTGTAGCTCTTGTGGTTTTTGCGGGAGATTAGGTGAAAGAAGCAAAGGAAAGTGCATGTCTTAACTGACCAATTTCCTGTACATCTAGTGTCTCTGCATGCTGGGGTGTGTCATGCGGGCGTTTCTTCAGCACTTAAACATTATCGAGATTTCCTCAAGTTTCACTTGAAGCAGCTTTCGTTCAACACTTTAGCCAAAATTCAAATTTTGGCTTGAATGGAAATATGTGCAGTAGAAAATAAAGAACACAATCATATACGAGAAAAAACTCTCAACCTTTATATTATTTATTAAGTAAAAATACAAATGATCGCCTTGCTCATGACTATAAGTCAGTCACAGTCATATATGCCTGCTTCGTCCTAAGCCAGGAACATAAATCGTTCAAAGTCTTCTAACACTCGAAAACACTTTTACAATACCTCACAGTTTATTTCCAATTTTTCCTTCTCCTAATAATTTGCTTTACAATGATTGAAAATAATATATAAATAAAAAAGGGTTCCCTTAGGTCAGTTACAAGGGGATTAGAGGAGGGGGGGGGGGTGGGGGAGGCCGAGTCGTAGCTGACACATTTCATCCCACTGTGTATGTTTTGCACACCTTCTGCCCACTTCTGCGCATTTTGCGTGTGCCTGCCGTGCGCCCAACGCTGTCTTGTCCGCTGCACACTTGCCTATGAGCCCCCATGCCAGGGGCCACAACTGACTCATTTGCACACAGCTCTTGCCACTAGCACTGCATTGTGCGCCATGCCATGCTATTTGTGCGCCACACCTTAGCCAAGTGCCAAGTGAAGCCTTTGTCATGCCAATGTCTTGCCCGACCTCGGCACATGCTGTTAGAGTTTTGCCCTGAATTTTAACCTATTAGGATTTTTCTTTCTTGAAGGAATAGAACTCCTCTATAAGTCTTATCCTTTTGAAAAAAAAGTTTAATACCTCTATAAATTAAGGGTCTCTCTTCTCAGAAAAACAACAACTCAAATAATGTAGTCATAAAAAAATATGTTCAAGGGAGACTTATTATTTTAATATTTTCTTTTGTAGTAGTATTAGTTTTTAATCTCCTTCCATGTGATGTAGGACAATTAGCCAAACCACTTTTAAATAAAAATCTCTTTTAATATTTGTTTTTTAATGTCTGATTTATTGTCAATCAACATTTGCTTCGTTAGCTTTCGCATGCACCATGTTATTCGATTCCTAACAAGTGATATCAAAGACAATGGTTCGATGAGCCGAGTTGATGAGGTTGAAGATGTATTCAGTCCTAACTGCAACTGAGTGACAATTATGAATATTATACAAAAAAATTGAATGTTATAAGCTACATGTGGAGATAATTTACAGCCATATATTCAAATTTCCTGTTGCTACAACAATATAGTCAAAATTCATTTTTAACTAATGTTTAGGACACTTTAAACCAACCAGAGTCGTAAAGTGGGGGGGGGGGGGGGGAGTCGTAGCTGACACATTTCAGCCCGCTATGTACGTTCTGCACATGTCTGCGCATTTCGCTTGTACCTGCCTTGCACCCAACGCTCTCTTGTGTGTTGTACACTTGCCTACGAGTGCCCATGCCAGGGGCTACAACTGATTCATTTGCACACAGCTCTTGCCACTAACACTGCATTGTGTGCCATGCCCATGCTATTTGTGCGCCATGCCTTAGCCAAGTGCCAAGTGCAACCCTTGTCATGCCAATGTGTTGCCCGACCTCAGCACATGCTATTATGGTTTTGCCCTGAATTTTAACCTATCAGGATTCTTCTTTCCTGAAGGAATAGAATTCTAAAAGGATGAAGCTCCTCTATAAGTCTTATCCTTTTGGGAAAAAAGTTTAATACCTCTATAAATTGAGGATCTCTCTTCTCAGAAAAACAACTCCAACAATGTAGTCATAAAGAAAATATGTTCAAGGGAGACTTATTGTTTTAATATTTTCTTTTGTAGTAGTATTAGTTTTTAATCTCCTCCCATGTGATGTACGCCAATTTGCCAAACCACTATTAAATAAAAGTCTCTTTTAATATTTTTTTCTTAATGTTTAATTTGTTGTCATTCAACATTTGCTTCGTTAGCTTCCGCATACACCATGTTATTCGATCCCAACAAGTGATATCAAAGCCAATGGTTCGATGAGCCATGTTGATGAGGTTGAAGACGGGCTCTGCCCTAACTGCAATCAAGTGATGATTATGAAGATTATCCAAAAAATTTAAACGTTTTAAGCTAGATGTGGAGAAAATTTACAACCATATATTCAGATTTTCTATTGCTACAACAATATAGTCAAAATTCATTTTTAACTAATGTTTAGGACACTTTAAACCAACCAGAGTCTTAAAGTGTGTGTGTGTGGGGGGGGGGGGGGGGGTCGTAGCTGACACATTTCAGCCCACTATGTATGTTTTGCACATGTTCTGCCCACTTCCGCGCATTTCGCGTGCGCCTGCCTTGCACCCAATGCTGTCTTGTGCGCTGCACACTTGCCTACGAACGCCCATGTCAGGGGCCACAACTGACTCATTTGCACACAGCTCTTGCCACTAGCATTTCATTGCGCGCCATGCCCATGCTATTTGTGCGCCACGCCTTAGCCAAGTGCCAAGTGCAGCCCTGATCATGCCAATGTCTTGCCCGACCTTGGCATATGCTGTTAAGATTTTGCCTTGAATTTTAACGTATTAGGATTCTTCTTTCTTGAAGGAATAGAATTCTAAAAGGAATAAAACTTCTCTATAAGTCTTATCCTTTTGGGAAAAAAGTTTTATACCTCTATAAATTGAGGGTCTCTCTTCTCAGAAAAACAACAACTCCAACAATGTAGTCATAAAGAAAATATGTTCAAGGGAGACTTATTGTTTTAATATTTTCTTTTATTGTATTAGATTTTAATCTCCTCCCATGTGATGTAGGCCAATTGGCCAAACCACTTTTAAATAAAAGCCTCTTTTAATATTTTTTTCTTAATGTCTGATTTGTTGTTCGATGAGCCAGATTGATGAGGTTAAAGACGGGCTTAGGCCTAACTGCAACCAAGTGATGGTTATGAAGATTATCCAAAAACTTTGAACGTTATAAGCTACATGTGGAGAAAATTTACAACAATATATTCAAATTTCCAGTTGCTACAACAATATAGTCAAAATTCATTTTAACTGACGTTTAGGCCACTTTAAACCAACCATAGTCTTAACCCATGTCTTCATGTAATACATGGGCTCCAAATGTTAGTTTTAACCCATATTTGAACTCCTATAAACTCATATTTAGGTTCCTTTTAACCCACATTGGACTCTTTTTAACCCATTCTTCGGCTCCTTCCAACCAAATCCAGTTTTTTAAAATCATATCTGATTTTAACCCCATGACAGGCAGCAGTGTGAAGATTGTGTGAAGAAGAAAGATCAAGTTTAATTTGTTGGAAATATCAGACTAAGGGGAGAACTTTTTGGCCTGAATTTTTAGCCTATTAGGATTCTGCTTTCTTGAAGGAACAGAATTCTAAAAGGAATAAAACTCCTCCATAGGTCTTATCCATTTTTTGGGGAAAAAATTTATGACTCCTATAAATTGAGGGTCTCACTTCTCACAAAAACAACAAGATCAACAACGTAGTCATAAAGAAAATATGTTTAAGCGGACACTTATGCTTTAATATTTTCTTTTGTAATAGTATTAGTTTTTAGTCTCCTCATATATGATGTATGCCAATTGGAAAACCACTTTCAAATAAAAATTTTCTTTTAATATTTTTTCTTAATGGCTGATTTATTGTCAATCAATATTTGTTTTGTTAGCTTCTGTATGCACCATGTTATTTCGATCCCAACACATGCCACATGCTAGTGTGCCTATGTCAAAGTTATCTGGTGCCCCTGCCATGTTGTCTTCACTTGCCTACACCTTTGCCATGTCTTTGTCAGTCATGTCAAACCGACTAACAATGCCTCGCTCATTGTCATGCACACTGCTTTCACCCATACTTAGGCTAGTGGCAAAATCATCGTGCTAAATTCTTTCCACCGCCGTGTCAGGTAAAGCTTCAAAGAATCAGGTGCCTAACAGCGTGGATATAAGGACAAATGACCAACTGCTAAGTACTAACTAAAGGTTTATGGGTGTAATGGTTGGACTACAATTGAACGGGCTAAAATGGGTCGAATTGATGAACATATTGGTTTATGACATGCTAAAAATTATAATGTACATATCAAATTTATGTAAAACGATAGGTCATTAACCGATTGGATATATGATCAATTCAACCTATTAAATTTCGGACAAGTTGGACTGATTATAATTCATGGATTAGATTTATCATTTCTTCTAACATTCTATTTATGGATAATATACCCTCCAATAAAGTGCAAGAGATCCAAGATTTATGTGTTTGAGTGTTAATCCATGTTTGTTCCAAAGATTCAGACAACATAAAGGTTGATGACTTAAAGTTAAGCCAATGGCTTGGTCATTGGTCAAGGGTATATAAGCAGTAGTCATAGATCAACTAGAATTGAGATATCAATATATTTAATTTGTAAATAAAATATGTAAACATACTTGAAAGTATAATAAATCATATTTTAATGGATATAAATATATTTAAATATATTGAAAAATAGAATAATCCAAAATACATGCTCTTAAAATAGTTTAACGTAATATGAAATGCAAAAAGTTTCACCACGCGTCCTAAAAATTGACTGGTGTTGAGATTTTGTGCCTGTTTAAGATGGTTTTAGCAAAATAACCTCTGCTTCACTCTTCGGTAACACTTTAAATTATCAATCAGCATGTACTACCTCTTAGGAAGATGACAAGAATAATATATTAGAAGTGCTAGAAACAGAGGAAACCGAGCAATTAGAAGAGAGCTCTTGTAATGAACCTATAAACCACAAAGTAGCTTACTTTATTGGAACAAGACTTGCTATAGGAAGAGCAAGAGTTAGACACTTTACAGCCCAAAGAACAAGAAACTATAATGTATAATGTTGTAAACTATCCATATTTGTATGTAGTAAGAAGATGGGGAGTTGATTGGATTCTTGAAGCCATTGCCCATCACTCTATCTCTGCTGAAACTGCAATTCTTGCTGAAAATTACCTTGATAGATTTCTCTTTAACTTCCCATCACAAAGTGAGAAGCCATGGATGAATCAACATGATGATGTGGCTTGTCTTTCTCTAGCAGCAAACAACTGTTTTGAAGCCATTGCCCATCACTCTATCTCTGCTGAAACTGCAATTCTTGCTGAAAATTACCTTGATAGATTTCTCTTTAACTTCCCATCACAAAGTGAGAAGCCATGGATGAATCAACATGATGATGTGGCTTGTCTTTCTCTAGCAGCAAAAGTTGAAGACTCAACTGCTGGTTAACAACTGCTGCTGCTGGTTAACTGTTGTTGATGCTTTTAAACAGTTGTTGTTGCTGTAGTTCAACAACTTGTTTCGCCTTTTTTTTGTTTGCCTAGAAATTTTTGTATAAACCGAAAAAGTGGGTAAACCGAATTGAAACCAAATTAAAATAAATCGAACGAAGTATAAAAATTATGATTTTTCATACAGTGATCACGATTAAGTTTAAACCCTTTTGGGTAACATGTTGTATGCAAATGTAATTTGGTAAGTATACCAAGTCGAATCCACGAGGACCTAGCACGTTTAAGTGTGAGTTTTGCAAATAGCTAGTCAAGTTTTGATAGTTGTTAGTCCTAGGATATAAAAGTATTTTGACATGAATCTAGCGTAAGTTAAGTAAACAAGTAAAACAAAGCAATTGTTGTGATTCTATTAGAGAAAACCTAGGGGCGTAAACGGTTATAGTGGTGTTCATCCAATAGGTAAGGTATTTTCACATACTTATCACGGGTATGAGTATGATCGAGTCAATCTAAAGTAACCCATAGAATCCACCAGGCCTAAAAAGGGTCTACCACATTATGCTCACCAGAGCCATAACTTGGTGCATAAAGGGCTAACTCAAAGACCCAAGGAAAGATGACCTATCCTGAGTGTAACCTCTTTTAGACTGATCTGACTAAGTTTTAGCCAACAAGACCCAAATCCTTGCTAGCTCTATTAACCTAAGCCACTTAATCTCTCTCGAGTCTTTAACAAATTAAATAGACATGTAGCTCTAGTGGCATGCCCACTAGAGTTAAGATGTTAATGGGATAAGAACTAGATAATCAAATTCATGATATGTTAAGTGAATTTAAGCATTACCCATTGAATTTCTACCACTATAACATGTTTACACCCCTAGTTATGAGATTAGCTACTTATACTAGGGGTTTGAATCAAAGATATGTACATGTGATGGAATATGATTAAGATTAAGAAATGAAACATGTATTGATTTTTTTTATTCAAGAAACAAGTATAGATGCTTACAATGATGGAAGACCTTGTTACTTGCCTCTGAAGTCTTTCCCAAAGTAGTAAATGCAAAAGTAGGAATAGAATAATAATAAAATCATAGCCTATTCTATTTATACTAGGTCTGAAATTTAATTACAAGACTTCCATTTTCAGGCAAGGGGAACAAGCTAATGACAAGGGATGGTCGCCTTTTTTGACATTGGCTGACTTGATTCTTGTAGGTTGAGACGGAGCGCACCTTCATGTGGGTCGGCCGCCTGTCCTCATTTTCCAAACTTGGCAGCCCGTCGCTTGATTAGGCGGTCACCTGTTCTTAATAGGTGGGTCGTCCTAAGCTTGAGGTGAGCCGCCTTTCTTGAGCTCAAATCTTCATGTTCTCTGTTTCTCATTAGGATGCCGCCATACTACATCATTGTGGGGCACCATGTCCTGCTGTACTTGCATTTCAATACTTTGGCTCCATATCTTGCTCTTTAGCTCTAATCTTCATCCTTAAATACTTGTAACCTGAAACAAGTAGAATATGACATTAATCACACAAAATAACGCTCTCGAATCAAAAACAAAAGTTAAAGATAGTCTTTAATTTCAGACATCCAAAGAACCGAATATCGAAATACTGAGCTGACGTATCCAAAAATCGAACAGAAGTACCAAACGCGTACCCTTAGTAGAAAATGCTAAAAATCAAGGTACGAGGTTTCATGTAATTTCCTTTAGATCCTTTCCTCATAGTGATACCAAATCCTCTCTGGCATCCTCAAGGTGAGAATTATACTTTTATGTAATCTTTTTGGTCCTGGCGGCTTTTTACAAAAAATAAAGGTTTTCGCAAAGTTGTAAGACTATGTATTGGGCCGACGCCAGCCTAGTGCTGGAATGTCAAGGAAGTTGGTGATCTGAAAATAGGGGAATCCATGAGCGAAGCCCTGGTGAATGGCGGTTGTAACTATATCAGTTCTAATTTTACAACATTTCTTGTAGGGTACTCCCTCTGTCCCAATTTATGTGGCACTTTTCGCTTTTCGAGATTCAAACTGCATGAACTTTGACCAATATTTCAAGACGTATTTTTTCACCAAAATAATATGAGAAAAGTTGTAACTTAAAGTACCTTTCAAGTAGTTTTCAAAAATATAAATTTTAATATTAAAATATTGAGTTAATCTAATCCAATTTAGCTTTAAAGTTTAGTCAAATTGACTCTCGAAAAGCGAAAAGTGCCACATAAATTGGGACGGAGGGAGTAATATGTTTCAACCAGCACGAAAAGCGTAACGATCTGCGCAGTGTCTTGTAGAGAGGCTCAGTGAAATAGAAATGCATGTGAAGATACAAACGACCTACACTTGGACAAAAAGACCATGTGAAGCTTCACTATTCCCTGGGATTGCTTTAGGCCTCTCCTGTGCAGCTTAAGTAGAAGGCAAAGAATGAAAGCCTCATTCCGGGGGGTCCAACCACCACTCTGGAAGGGCTATAATTCTTACCTTGTGTCAGGACCTATGGGCCAAAGAATAGTCTGATATATAGTTTTTTATGGGGTGTAAGCCTCCCAAAATGGCGTGCAAAGGTTTTTTCGAGTTAATTGGTGCAATAGCTATGTTGTATTAGTTGAAAACTATTACAGTATTCTTTAAGCAACTTCCACAAACCAAACAACTAATAAATTCCATTTTTTTATTTGGGCTGGCTAATGGTTGGCTAATGTGCTAAGATATCTGAAACCTACCTTATTGCCTTTTAATTTAGATTCTCTCAATAAATTGTCTTCTAATTTTCCTCCATGGCATGACCTTTATGTATAGACTCGAAGTCCTGCTAGCTTCTCTGCTCATCTGCCTCAGATAGTGTATTAAGTGATGATTATCAACTGTTTAATGACTAATTCCAAAAGTTCTTTAAATGGGTCTGCGGATGGAATATAATCAGAATTTTTATTTCTTGCAGGCATTTTAAGATTGGAATCCTGGAGGACTAAGAATGGGTTAAAGATAATGCATCTTGCAACTGGGTCAAGCAGGATGATTATCGAAGTGTGTTATGAATATTAATTTTGATTATTCTAGAAAATATTAGAGACATTGATTAATGTTATCTAAGTGACTAAGTTATGTCATTTTAGTTATTTTAGGTGCATGGACTTTATATTACTTAGGTTCATTGTTAGGTAATCAAGGTAGTCAAGTTCATTATGTGTGTGAACTTATTTAGTGAGTGTGTGAAAGTATTTAATAAGTCCATATCTAGAAGACCACATAGACACCTATAAGTACCCATTTGTAATTGTGTAATGCAAGAGTAGACTTTATTATGTAATATGAAGTGAGCTTAATGTCTCCCTCCCTCTTCCATCATCTTTGTGCCTTATGTACTAACAAGAGCCTACCACCTATATTCCAACAAGTGGTATCAGAGCATTGGTACGATCCTGGACGAAGGCGTAAAGACAAAAGATTGAAAATCTCCGTTGAAGGTGATTTTTCGGGCTTGGTGACATATTGAGAGGCTAGCTATTAGCAAAGAAAAGAGTGATTCCTCCGGGTTTAGGAAGGAAAAGAACAACCCGTCGAGAAGGTGCAAGTCTAGAAGGAGTTCACGAGATTGTGAAGAAGACGAAAAGTCTTCCGTTAGTTTATTTGCAATAGCCAAAAGTTAGAAGGAGATGAATGAATTTGTCAACGGTTGAATTTATTGGTTATAAGTTGTGCACAAAGAGTGATGTTGTTATTCTTCCTAAAAAGAATGATGAAATAATTGATCAAAGTATATTTAGAAGTGGTAACAAGAGTTACCGGACTTTTAATCCAATTGAAGCAAGAGATGAAGGATTCAAGTTTGATGAAGAAAAAAGACTTGAAAGGGGATGAAGTCGGATGTTGAATATTTTCGAGATTGAAAGCTTGATTTGGAGTAAAGAAGATAAATCAAAATTAAGGGGGAGTATTAGGAATATTAATTTTGATTATTCTAGAAAATATTAGATACATTGGTTACTGTTATCTAAGTGACTAAGTTATGTCTTTTTAGTTATTCTAGGTGCATGGACTTTATATTGCCTAGGTTCATTGTTAAGTTGTCAAGGTAGCCAAGTTCATTATGTGTGTGAACTTATTTATTGAGTATGTGAAAGTATTTAAATAGGTGCATATCTAGAAGACCCCATAAACACCTATAAGTATCCCTTTGTAATTGTGTAATGCAAGAGTGGAATTTAATTATATAGTATGAACTGAGGTTAATGTCTCCCTCCCTCTTCCATCATCATTGTACCTTATGTATTATCAAGAGACCATAACCTTATATTCCAACAAAGTGGTCATTCATTATGCATTACTCTTATGTTGAACGCTTTTGAATATGTATTTTTATTTTGTATACTCAATAACTGGTTAGATCTTTTGTTATTAGGCATTCTAAACATATAAAATTTTACTTATTTTGTTGCAAATTTCTATGATATTTCTTGTTTTACCTAGGTTTTATATTACAATGTCTGAAGACTGGATGGATTTAATTCTCACTTGGTCTTGAAATAAAACGTAGATTAGTTACCTATGATAAGGCGTCTCAGATTGAACACGTATTTCCTAAAACTTGTGTTCACGTTTAACAATTGAGTTTATATTTGATAAGGTACAAGCAACCTTCTATAGCAAGATGTTGTAGGCGTTCTTTGATTTAAACCTACGATCTTTAGATTGTGCGAGATTAACAATTAATTAATGAGCAAAACAACAGTAATGACAAACGCTAATGAATAGTATTAAGGTATGCTAGATAGGTGATTAGCTAATGGGCGAAATAATAGTAATAACAAATATTGAACTAGAACAATGATAATCATGATGAAAGACGATAATGGAAATAAATAAGAAAGATCTTATTGATAAGCCGTGATGCTCGTGCTCCAACTATGAAGACAAGATCTGTCTTCCCAAGAGCAAAACAATGAACAAGAGTAACAACAATGGCAGCAACTATAAAATACGAGTGCTATTACAAAATGAGCAGTAAGAATATTTAGAGTCTAAGAGAGCTTACAAGTTAGGGGGAAGGGTAGTATTTATAGGCTTAGAGCTCTTAAACTAGTAGGACTCCATGTTTCTGTTGAAATGTGAAACAAAATAAACCTGTTTTCATTAGTTCACATTAGTTTACATTTTTCTACATTTGTTTACATTAGTTCATGAACTAGAATATTAAGTTAGTACATGTATTACAGTGAGAACTCATCTATCTATTAGTTTCATCCATGTACCGTGGAAGAGGTAAAGTGTGTACTAAGTTAATGTATTTACATGTAGTGTAGGCTAGATACATGAAGGACTTTTCCTATAAATAACCATGTATTCCTAGCCATTTGGAGCAAGTCAAGTTGAATAAAAATCCTCCTTTCCTCTATTTTCTTCTTTGTGAGTTTTGAGTGTTGTTTGTGTTGTCATGCTCTCCCAAATTTTTTAACATTTGGTATCGTAGCCGGTGTGTTTAAGAGACAACCAAACTAGGAGAAAGATGAAAAATAGTAATGGAACTCCATTCCAAGTTTCTATGCTCACAAAAGAGAATTATGGAAATTGGAGTATCCGGATGAAGGCCTTACTTGCTGCCTATTGACAACGCTCAACACACACCTCGGTTTGAGGTATGAACGGTCATCGCAATACAATTTACCCAACTAGGAGTCGGGGTCGAATCCACAAGGAACAAAGTGATGCGATCAAAGTGGTGGAGGAACTAAACCTATTTGACAAAGCCAAACTAGGATAACAAGGTGATGGAACGATATTAACAACTACAAACTACACTAGGAAAGCAAGTAAATGTGATCTATGGCCTTCTCACAACCAAGGAATTCAAGTTTTGAGCCTAGGATACAATTATAGCACGAGGTTTATATATTATGGCCGAGTCGTTCTAATGTAATCCCTAGAAGGGATTTACCTCAACGGCGCTCGTCAAAGCCATGGTTGAGCTTATAAAGCACTACCCATTACTCGAGGAAAGAAGACCTGTTCCGAGCGTAACTTCTTTTAGATGAGTTAGTCTATGAAATAGCCTATCAACCCAAATCCTCGATAGCTTCACTATTCTACGCTAACTAATATCTCCCGAGTCTTTAATTAGCAAAGTAGACTTGCAACTTAAGTGTCGCGAGCACAAAAGTCAAGCAATCAAAACAATGGAAGCTAGATAATCAAAACCCACATATATAAAATCAAATCCTATTCATGAATCATTCACATAATCATGTTCAAAATACACCAACTAATCAAATATAAGAATACAATTCAAAGAGATAAAGAAAGGGACAAAGAATTGTTCATTTAAAGTGCACCCATTCTTTGATCTCAAGAGTTGTTGATGAATTCTTGCTCCCAAGTTGGATAAGTAGCCAAAGATGTGTTCAAATGAAAGCTACAAACTATTTATGTGTTGTCAAAATGAAAAAACATCATTTTCCACAATTCTCCTAGGTTAAATGAAGAAATTCTGAATTTTCACGCCATAGCCACCCCGGTACTGAAAGTTGACCCGCTAGCCACATTTCCGCTACTCAACTTAATCACTGTTTCACGCATAACCACTTTTCTGCTGCGTTTTTGACAGACTAGCCAGCTTTCTTCTTTTTCTTCAACTTGACTTCTTTTTGACTTGTTTCTTCCATAACTCTTCTTCAACATATTCAACCTACAAAATACAACAAAACCATGATAAATGCACTTATTTCATCAATTTAACACAACAATAGTTCAAGTACAAGTATGTAATGTGTGGTATTTTAGCCACACATCACCTATGATGTTTGAGAACCGGTGGAATTCGGAGGTGATGAAGCAGAGGATGATAAAGATCAAAAGGCGCTCACTCTCATCCATCAAAGTTTGGATGACAAGATGTTTGATAAGGTTGCAAATGCAACCACCTCCAAGCAAGCATGGGAGATTCTTCAAACTTCCTTTAAATGTTTGGATAAAGTGAAAAGAGTTCGTCTCAAAACCTTAAGAGAAGAGTTTGATACATTGCATATGAAGGAATCCAACTCCGTTTCGGATTATATTTCAAGAGTTTTGGCTATTGTTAATCTAATGAAGAGATATGGTGAAGACTTAAGTAATGATAGGGTCGTTGCAAAAATACAACGATCCCTTGATTCAAAATTTAATTATATTGTTGTGGCTATTGAAGAGTCCAAAGGCTTCGACACCATGACCATTGAAGAACTCACAGGTTCTTTGCAAGCACATGAAGAAAAGTTGAAGAAACCAAAAGAAGAATCGGTTGAACAAGCATTGCAAGCAAAGCTTTCATTCAAGGAGAGAGATGAAAGGCGTGGCTCACAAAAAAGAGACCGTAGACGTTGACAAGGTCCTGGTGGAAGAGGAAGAGGTGGTAGTCAACCACCAAGCAAAGAGAATAAAAGCCAAGACTATAACCAAGGAAGAGGTCGTGGAAGAGGTAGAGGATGGAGACAAAATCAAGGAAGGTATGATAAGTCTAATATTGAATGTTATACTTGTCATAAATTTGGTTATTTTTCTTAGGAATGCAAAAACAATGTGGATGAGAAAAATAATTTTGTGGAGAGCAAAAGAGATGACACTTTACTTCTTGCTTGCAAAGGAGAAGAAAGTGCAGAGAGAAATCAATGGTACCTTGACTCTGGTACAAGTAGCCATATTTGTGGAAAAAAGAATTTATTTATGGAGCTTGAAGAGTTGAATGGTGGCAACATCACTTTTGGAGACTCTTCGCGGGTTAAAATATAAGAAAAATGTACTATTTTAATTCGCTTGAAAGATGTTAGTCTCCAATTAATTTCTAATATTTTGTATGTACCGGAGATGAAAAGTAATATTTTAAGTTTGGGACAACTACTTTTGGAGAAAAATTATGATATTCATTTGAAGGATAAAAAGTTGTACATGAGAGATAAAAATGGAAGATTGTTAGCCAAAGTTCTTATGGCTAATAATAAAATATTTATTTTAAATCTCCAAAGTGATGTTCCGAGGTGTTTGCTATCATGTGCCAAAGATTCATCTTGGCTTTGACATATGAGATTTGGTCATGTGAATTTTGATAGGCTAAGATTAATGAAGAAGAAGAAGAAGAAGAAGAGCATGGTGATTGGGTTGCCAATTATTGATCATCCGGGCCGACTTTGTGAATGTCTCTTTGGAAAGCAAGCAAGAAAAAGCTTTCCTAAAGAGTCTTTGAATAGAGCCCGATGCCCATTATAGTTGATTCACATGGATGTGCGCGGACCAATCAAGTCATCTTCACCTAGTAAAAGTAATTATTTTTTACTTTCATTGATGCTTTTTCTAGAAAAAGTTGGGTTTATTTCTTGAAGGAAAAATCAGAGGTGTTTGAAATTTTCAAAAAATTCAAGTGCATGGAGGAGAAACAAAGTGGCTATCAAGTGAAGTCATTGCGGTCCAATAATGGTGGAGAATTCACTTCAAGTGAATTCAAGTCTTTGTGTGAAAAAAATGAAATTCGTCATTTTTTGACAGTTCCAAGATCACCAGGGAAAATGGCATCGTGGAAAGAAAGAACCGGACTATTCTCAACATGGCATGGAGTATATTGAAGAGCAAAAATATGCCAAAGGAGTTTTGGGCTGAGACAGTTTCTTGTGCAGTGTACTTATCAAATCGGTGTCACACCAAGAGTATTCGTGACAAAACACCTCAAGAGGCTGGGAGTGGTTTCAAGCCAAAAGTAGCTCATTTGCGAGTTTTTGGGAGCATTGCTTATGCACATGTGCCAGATGAGAAGAGGTCGAAACTTGATGATAAAGTGAGAGGTATGTTTTCATTGGCTATGATCAAAACTCGAAAGTTTATATATTATATAACCCAAGAAATGGCAAGGTCGTCATAAGTAGAGATGTAGAATTTGATGAAGAGAATGCTTGGGAATGGAAAGCTAGAGAGCAAGATTACTCTTTTAGTCATTTCTTGATGAATATGGTTATGAAGAAGTTGGGGAGCAGCCTATCACACCGCCTTCAACACCTCCAACACAAGATCACGATGAAGATGAGTCAAGTCTAAGTTATTCAAGTGAAGTACCTCAGAAGACAAGAAGTCTCTATGACTTGTACCAAAATACGAAAGTGGTAAGAGAAGATTTATATAATTTGACTCACTTTTGTTTGTTGGTGGATAGTGAGCCTTTAACTTACGAGGATGCGGCCCAAAATACCAAATAGAGAGATGCCATGGATGAAGAAATTAAGACAATCAAGAAGAATGATACTTGGGAGTTGGCCACACTTCCAGAAGGCAAAAGCATTATTGGTGTCAAATGGGTGTACAAGTTGAAGAAAAATTCTAAGGGAGGGGTGGAAAGGTATAAAGAAAGATTGGTTGCCAATGGATACAAGTAAAAGGCCGGTATTGACTATGATGAGGTTTTTGCACCGGTTGCTCGTTTGGAAACAATTCATTTTATTATTTCTTTGGCAGCCCAAAATCAATAGAAAATCCATCAAATGGATGTCAAATTGGCTTTCTTGAATGGTGTTTTCGAGGAAGAAGTATATATTGATCAACCTTTGGACTATAAGGTTGAAGGGCATGAAAACAAAGTTCTAAAATTGAAGAAGACACTTTATGGCTTGAAGCAAGCCCCACGGGCTTGGAATAGTAGAATTGACAAATACTTCCATGCAAATGATTTTTCAAAGTGTCCCCATGAACATGCACTTTATGTCAAGATTACTAAAAATGGTGATATTTTACTTATTTGCTTGTATGTAGATGATTTGATCTTTACAGGAAATACTCAAAAGATGTTTGAAGAATTTAAGGAGGCTATAGCAAGAGAGTTTGAGATGACGACATTGGCTTAATGTCCTACTATCTTAGAATTAAAATGCAACAAAGGGAGGATGATATTTTTATTTTTCAAGAAGAATATTTAAAGGAAATTCTCAAGAAGTAATATGGAGAATTGCAATACTGTGAGCACCCCCGTTGAATGTGGAGTTAAAGTGTCCAAGAAAAAATATGGAGAAAAGATAAATCTCACTCTATTTAAGAGTCTTGTTGGAAGCTTAAGGTACTTGACATGTACAAGGCCTGATATTCTTTTTGGTGTTGGACTTGTGAGTCGCTTTATGGAAGAGCCTACTACCTCCCATTTGAAGGTATCCAAAAGAATACTTCGGTATATCAAAGTTACACGTGATTATGGAATATTTTATTCATCTTCCAAAGACTCCAAGCTTGTTGGATATTGTGATAGTGATTGGTCTGGTGATATTGATGATAGAAAGAGTACTACCAGGTTTGTTTTCTTTTTATAAAATTCCACATTTACATGGAATTCTAAGAAGCAACCAATTGTGACTTTGTCAACTTGTGAAGCGGAGTATGTGGCAGCTTGTTCTTGTGTTTGTCATGCAATTTGGCTGAGGAGCTTGTTGGAGGAACTTCACCTACCACAAAAAGATGCAACAAAGATTTTTTTTGATAAATCGGCTATTGAATTGGCGAAGTATCCGGTATTACATGAAAGGAGCAAGCATATTGATACTAGATATCACTTTATTAGAGATTGCATATCTAATAAAATTGTGGAGCTGGAGCACGTGAAGTCGCAAGTGATAACTCTAATTTGATGATTACAATATGGTTAAATTTCATGAGCAACTAACTTAACATTGTTACATTACATGGCAGGTACGAAAAGATTCAATCGGCTATTTCTGGAAGGAACTTAAAGTCGTTGAAGTTCCACTATCTTGAAGACTGATCATGATGGAGTTATTGTAAGAAGATTGTGTTGACTGAAGTCTATCTTGAAGGTCTCAATGATTGGAGTAAATCTCGCATATCAAGAAGTTAAGAGAAAAATCAGGATCCATTAAGGCTCTTACCTTATTCTCAAAAAGGATCAATCAATGCCTTTTTGGGGATCAAATCCCTTGGGTCAAGAATCTCTTCTTTTAAGGAAAATATCACTCCCATATCAATTAAGGATCCACAAGCCAAATTCACTGTTCACACGAAGAAGACTCTGGTACTATATATACCCAAGCTGCAGGCAGTCTCATTTACGCAACCTTAAGCTTTCTAACATTCTCTTTTGAAATCTTGAAAACATTGTAATCTTTAGAGTTTACTACTGTCCAAGAAAAAGAAAAGAGAGTTCAGAGGGAAAGTAAGGTTAGTGTCGAGTGAGTTGGTTAAGTGTGTAACCAACAGTGTATCGTTTGTGGTGAGCGAAGGAACAAAACCATACAAGTGTATCATTGGTGGTGAACGAAGGAAAACCATCAGTCTGTACTTTGAAAGAATCTAAGAGCTGAAGAGAAAAATCCCTAGTGACCCAAGGTGACTAGATTAGGAACCATTTTTTGTTCTGAACCAGTATAAAAATCTACTGTGTCTTTACCTTTCTGCATTTACATTGTCTTATTATTACTGGTTAAAATCTAGTCGACTCAATAAGTCGACTGAAACTGAAAAAAGAATTAAAAACTATAATTCACCCCCCCCCCCCCCCTTATATCTTCAATTGGTATCAGAGCAGGTCTCACATATCTCTTATTTTTGCTTTGCAGCAAGTGAGAAAAGATCATGTCTGGACATATTGTTACAGGAGCATTACTTCAAGAAGGAACCTCTATTGCTCGTCCTCCATATTTCAATGGACAACACTTTAGTCATTGGAAAGTGAGAATGGAAACATTTGTCAAATCCATTGACTTTAAAGTTTGGCGAGTAATCACCAAGGGGCCCTATGACATTCCTCCAGACAAAAACAAGAAACCAGAAGGGGAAGATACTAAGACCCCCCTCGATATTGATGATTACAATGATGAGCAAAGAGAAGTCATTCAACTGAATTCAAAGGCTCAAAACCTCTTATACAATGCTATAAGCGGAGAAGAATATGAAAAGATCTCAAGCTGTGAAACAGCCAAGGAGATGTGGGACAAACTTGTTGTTACTTATGAAGGTACAAACAAAGTTAAGGAAACTAGAATTAATCTTCTAGTTCATGAGTACGAACTTTTTCAAATGAAAGATGGAGAAACCATTGAAGACATGTTTGCTAGATTCAGTAAAGTTATAGGAGAGCTTAAATCTCTTGGGAAAATCTATACAAGTGGAGAACAAGTCAGGAAAATTTTTCGCAGTTTACCTGTTATATGGCAACCCAAGGTTATCAATATTGAAGGTGGAGATCTGAATTCTCTATCCTATGATGAGCTTCGTGGTGACCTCATTGCTTTCGAAAAAACACATCTTCAAAGAAACTCTCAGACCTCTGAAAAGAAGAAAGAAGTTGCTTTCAATGCTGAAAATACAGACCCTCCCAGCGACAATGATGACCTTGCAGAAGAATGGGATTTAATGTCAAAGAACTTTGGAAATTTGCTAAGAAGAAACAGGCAAAGAGGGAGACCCAGATTCAATTCTCGAAGAAACACTCCCATCAATGATCAAGACAAGAATGATGGACGATGCTTCGAATGTGGCAAATATGGACATATTGCAGCCAACTGTAATGAGGCAAAGAAGAAGCAATTCAAAAACAAAAAGAAGGCCCTGTCTGCATGGAGTGACGAAGAAGGATCCGACAATGAAGAAGAAGCAAATATATGTTTCATGGCTGATGCAGAATCCAGCAAGTTACGTAATTATGACTGTGAAAATTGCAATCTCCTACAAGAGGATCTAGACTCCGCTCTAGAAGAAATGGAAAATATTCTGAGAGAACTTTCTAAAGTTAAAAGAGATGGTGAAATTTGGAAAACTAAATTTGAAGTATGTGAAATAGAACGTGACTTTTTTGAACAAGAAGTTCAGGATCTAAAATTCAAACTAAATAGTATAGATAAATCCACAAGTCAAAGTTCTATTAGATCCAACATGACTCCCTTATCCCCAGCCTCTATTGAGGCTATCCCTGGAAGCTTACGATTCACCAGGAGTGAGTCGACTAAAACTGCATCTACAACTAAACCTCCTATTACCTGCTACTACTGTGGAAATCTCGGTCACACAAATGCTAGATGCAGATTAAGAAATGCTGATACTAGGAAATGGAAATGGATTCCTAAAATTTCATTAAAGTCTTATGTTACTAACCATGAAGGACCCAAGACAGTTTGGGTACCAAAACGTCAGTAGCACTGTTTATTTGCAGGAAGACCTACCCAAAGGAACGCGCAAAGGTAAATGGATTCTAGACAGCGGGTGTTCCAGACACATGACAGGTGACAAATGTTGGTTCAAATCAGTCACAAGCATAGATGGTGGACTGGTCAAATTTGGTGATAATGGGAAAGGTATTGTCACTGGCATTGGCAAAGTCTTTTTAAATCAATCCTGCTACATGAATGAGGTATTGTTGGTTAGTGGCTTAAAGCATAATCTTCTCAGTATAAGTCAACTCTATGACTCTGGATATCAAGTTAAGTTTGAAGCAGCAAAGTATATCATATCTGACTCATTAGGTAATGAAATTCTCACTGGATCTAGAGATAATAATATATATAAATTAGATAATGTCTCATCCACTCTAGAACATATCTGTTTGACCTCTGTTGCATCTGATCCCTGGCTATGGCATAAGAAACTTGGACATGCTAGTATGCATCTCATTTCTAAAATTATCTCAAAAGGATCTAGTTATTGGTCTTCTGAAATTAAAATTTTTAAAGGACCATGTATGTGATGCATGCCAACTAGGGAAGCAAACTAGGTCATCATTCAAAGTTAAAGATATTGTTAACACTTCTATGCCTCTTCAATTACTGCACATGGATTTGTTTGGTCCTACGAAAACTGCTAGTATTGGTGGAAAAAAGTACGCTTTTGTTATTGTTGATGATTACTCACGTTTTACTTGGGTCATTTTTTTATCACATAAAGATGAAGCTCAGGAGAATTTTGAGTATTTTTCCAAAAAGGTTCAGAGAGAAAAAGGGTACTTCATCTCTACTATCAGAAGCGACCATGGTGGAGAGTTTGAAAGCAAAGCTTTTGAATCCTTTTGCAATGAACAAGGCATCTCGCACAGTTTTTCTTCTCCTAGAACTCCTCAACAGAATGATGTCGTGGAACGTAAAAACCCGACATTACAAGACATGGCTAGAACAATGCTATTGGACCAGTCTCTACCCAACAAGTTTTGGGCAGAAGCAGTAAGCACAGCATGTCATATTCTCAACAGATGTCTTATTCATCCCATTCTTAAGAAAACACCATATGAACTCTGGAAAGGTAAAGGTCCCAACATCAGTTATTTTCATCCTTTTGGCTGTAAGTGCTTTATCCATAATAATGGAAAGGACAACCTTGGTAAGTTCGATCCTAGAAGCGATGAAGGTATTTTCCTTGGCTATTCTAATTCCAGTCGTTCATACAGAGTCTTTAACAAGCGTACTTTATCTGTAGAAGAATCTATGCATGTTGTATTTGCTGACACTAATCAGATTCTTAAGAAAGATGAAAATGCAGACATAGAATTACTAAGTGCAGGAAATACATCTTCAGCCGCTGAAATCAAGTCGACTAAAGAAATCTCTGAGACAGCCGCTGAAAATCAAATTGAGTCGACTGATAACTTCACCACAGTTGTTCCAAATGAATGGAAAAGCGAACCTGGATATCCTCATAAATTTATTATAGGTAATCCTCACGAGGGAATGAAAACTAGAGGTTCATCAAAGCAGAATGCAGACATTGCTCTTATCTCTCAAATTGAACCCAAGAAGATTGATGAAGCACTCAATGATGAATGCTGGGTAAGAGCCATGAAGGAGGAACTGACTCAATTCGACAAGAATCAGGTATGGACTCTTGTTCCTAAACCCCACAATGCATCTATCATAGGTACAAAGTGGGTCTTCAGAAATAAGTTTAAATGAGGACGGAGAAGTCACTAGAAACAAGGCTCGACTTGTGGCCCAAGGCTACTCGCAACAAGAAGGTATAGATTATGATGAAACATTCGCTCTGGTTGCAAGGTTAGAATCTATCCGCATGCTACCTGCTTATGCATCATTCAAAGGCTTCAAATTGTTTCAAATGGATGTCAAAAGTGCATTTTTAAATGGTTTCATCAAAGAAGAGGTCTATGTTAAACAACCTCCCGGTTTTGAAAACTTGAAGTTCCCCTCGCATGTTTTTAAGTTGACCAAAGCTCTATATGGCTTGAAGCAAGCTCCACGGGCATGGTATGATCGGTTAAGCACTTTTCTTTTAAATAATGGTTTTAGTCGAGGCAAAATTGATACTACTTTGTTTATTAAGAGATCATCTATTGGAAATCTTCTCATTCAAATATACGTTGATTTGGTAGTACTAATCCCTCCTTGTGCAAGGAATTTGCTGAGACAATGCAGAATGAGTTTGAAATGAGTCTCATGGGAGAACTTACCTTCTTTCTTGGACTTCAAATCAAACAATACGATAAAGGAATATTCATCAATCAATCAAAGTACACTAAGGAATTACTTGCAAAATTTGGAATGCACAATGCTAAGATCATGAAGACTCCTTTGAGTCCCTCAACCAATCTTGATAAAGATTGCAAAGGTAAAAGTATAGATCAGACCACCTATCGAGGTATGATTGGATCACTACTCTATCTCACTGCTAGTCGACCAGATATAATGTTCAGTGTATGCAAATGTGCCAGATTTCAATCTGAACCTAAGGAATCACATCTAACTGCAGTTAAACGTATTATGCGATATCTCTCTGGCACTACTTCCTATAGGCTATGGTATCCACGCACTATTAATTTTCATCTTCAAGGATTCTTAGATGCTGATTTTGCAGGTGATAAAGATGATCGTAAAAGTACCAGTGGGACTTGTCAATTCTTGGGACAATCCCTCATCTCTTGGCATAGAAAAAAACAAGGCTCAGTATCTCTATCCACTACTGAGGCGGAATACATTGCCATTAGACATTGTTGCACTCAACTTCTTTGGATGTCTTATCAACTTAACGATTATGATATTAATCCTACTCCTATGTCCATTTTCTGTGACAACTCTAGTGCTATTTGCCTATCTAAAAATCCAGTGCATCACTCTAGAGCTAAACATATAGAAATTAAGCATCACTTCATTAGGGATCATGTTTTATGTGGCAACATTAAAATCTCATTTGTGACTACTGAAAATCAACTTGCTGATATCTTTACTAAGCCCTTGCATGAGGAACGATTTTGTGAACTACGTGAACGATTAGGAGTAGTAGAAGATCCTACTTCCCATGTTTAATTATTTTTCTGGTACATGTGAACATTTTTAATAGGCATTTACTCTAATTGATGCATATCCCTAAACTTCCATAATTATTACTGATTGTTTCGTGTGAAAGTGTCGCCTCGATTTTCTCGCAGACAGCTACTCACCCTTTCACCTTTTTCAGTCACGTCTTTCCTTCCTTTCACATCTCCATAAAACCCCACTAAACTTACTCCCCTTCATCATCCTTTACTTTCTGAAAATACTCTCCTGCCTTCCTTTTGCCTTCAATGGGTAAATCTCAAAAACCTGTTACCCCCTCTATGAGGAAAAGTTCTCGCAATCGCTCCAAAAATTGTTCTCCCGGTTCTCCCATTAACCTTGAAATCTCTGATTCTGCTACCATGTCTCAGCACAGTGAATCTGCCTCTTTCGTGTCCACCTGCTCTGGCAAAAAGCGTGGGAAACGGCCAATGGTTGATACTCCCTCAAAATCCTCTCCAAAGAAACTCAAGGTTGCTTAAACCCAGTGTCTCTCTCGACTGTGATCAGAACTTTTGGGATAATGGGAGAGAAAAGTTTGAAGAACTCAAAAATCGTCGTATCGCCACCGGTCGTATTGTTGACCTTGAATCTATGGAAAATCTTGACTGACATATCAAAGCTCTTTTCGACTTCCAAGGTTGGTCAAATCTCTTCTCTATTCACCCTCCTGTCATTTATCCTGATTTGGTTCGGATGTTCTATGAAAACCTTCGCACTTGTGGTACTGACGGCATTGAATCGTTGGTCTTGGGTCAACGCATTCTCTTGACCTGTAAAGTCCTAGAAAAACTCTTAAAGGTCAAAACGTCTGGCTTCTCTGATTGTTTCAAAAATTCGTGGCTCTCTGACTTTGAGGTCTCCTTCGACCAGGCAAAAGCCTGCATCACTGGATTGGGTTCTCATGCTATTCCTGAGGGACAACTTGGTCCTCATCTACTGTGTTTTGAAAATCGTGTCCTTGCTCATATTACCGCTACTACCCTGCTTCCTCGCACAGGCTCTTTCAGTTCCCTTTCCCAAAGGGACACTTTCATTGTCTACTGTCTTGTTGCCAAACAAAAGGTAAAACTTTCTTGGTGGATCCTTAACTACATGCATGAATGTGCTGAGGATAGTAAGGATTCTGGTTGTCTTCCATATGGGGTGCTTATTTCCCATATACTTGATCTTCTGCATGTTCCTGTCTCTGGTCATTCTGCCATCACTGTTTCTCAATGCTATAACTCTCGTGCATTTACCAGTATGGGTTATGTGCATCTTGACCACGCCTGTGTTAAAAAGCCTGACTTGGATTTGCCTCCTTCAATGCCTGCTCCTGCTCCTGCATCTGAGAACTCAAATATGCTTAGTCGACTTTCTGCAGTTGAGGAACAGCTCATCACTCTGCGTGATCTCTGTCTCTCTTCTCAATACAACCTTGAGAAAGCCAGGGATGATACCAAAACCACCAAGGCTGATGTTGCACATCTCAGGCTATCCATTGACTCAGTGGCCAAAGATGCTCGCAGAAGCCTTTCTACATTGCACTCTCGTATTGACACTCTGCGAACCAATATTATCAATACCTTGAAGTATTTTCTGGGAAGGAGATAGCTGTCTGTGACTATTTGAAAGGCTAACCTAACTTTTGTGACTCCCCTATTTTTTGTTGATGACAAAGGGGGAGAAAACTCTATGTGTTAAAACTTTAACTGGCTCTGTATATGTGCTCTAAGAACTTGCTATGGTGTTTATGCTGTTTATGCTATGTGAATATTGCCTGAATTATGCCTGAAATTTAACTGTTAAGTCGACTAACTAACCTCTTCTTTAAGTCGACTAAATATATGTTTTAGAAAGTTGGAAGTAAGCGATGCAGGTACTTCAACATTCAGGGGGAGCATACACTCAGGGGGAGCTGTCAACACATCCTGAGAACAGGGAAGTATCATAAGTCTCAAGAATTGTCATCATTAAAAAGGGGGAGATTGATAACTTTAATTTTGATGATTACAATATGGTTAAATTTCATGAGCAACTAACTTAACATTGTTACATTACATGGCAGGTACGAAAAGATTCAGTCGGCTATTTTTGGAAGGAATTTGAAGTCGCTGAAGTTCCACTATCTTAAAGACTGATCATGATGGAGTTATTGTAAGAAGATTGTGTTGACTGAAGTCTATCTTGAAGGTCTCAATGATTGGAGTAAATCTCGCAAATCAAGAAGTTAAGAGAAAAATCAGGATCCACTAAGGCTCTTACCTTATTCTCAAAAAGGGTCAATCAATGCCTTTTTGGGGATCAAATCCCTTGGGTCAAGAATCTCTTCTTTTAAGGAAAATATCACTCCCATATCAATTAAGGATCCACAAGCCAAATTCGCTGTTCACACGAAGAAGACTCTGGTACTATATATACCCAAGCTGCAGGCAGTCTCATCTACGCAACCTTAAGCTTTCTAACATTCTCTTTTGAAATCTTGAAAACATTGTAATCTTTAGAGTTTACTACTGTCCAAGAAAAAGAAAAGAGAGTTCAGAGGGAAAGTAAGGTTAGTGTCGAGTGAGTTGGTTAAGTGTGTAACCAACAGTGTATCGTTTGTGGTGAGCGAAGGAACAAAACCATACAAGTGTATCGTTGGTGGTGAACGAAGGAAAACCATCAGTCTGTACTTTGAAAGAATCTAAGAGCTGAAGAGAAAACTCCCTTGTGATCCAAGGGGACTGGATTAGGAACCATTTTTGGTTCTGAACCAGTATAAAAATCTAATGTGTCTTTACCTTTCTGCATTTATATTGTCTTATTATCACTGGTTAAAATCTAGTCGACACAATAAGTCGACTAAAACTAGAAAAGGAATTAAAAACTATAATTCAACCCCCCCTCCTTATATCTTCAGCAAGATCAGATAGCGGATATTTTCACTAATCCGTTAAAGATTGAGCTTTCTCAAAAGTTAAGGATGGCACTCCAAGTGATGAAACTAGTTTAAGGGTGATGCTGAAATGTGAAACAAAATAAACTAGTTTTCATTAGTTCACATTTGTCTACATTTAAATTTGTTTACATTAGTTGATGAACTAGAATATTAAGTTAGTACATGTATTAGAGTGTGAACTCATCTATGTATTAGTATCATCCATGTACCTTGGAAGAGGTAAAGTGTGGACTAAGTTAATGTGTTTACATGTAGTCTAGATACATGAAGGACTTTTCCTATATATAATCATGTATTCCTAGTCATTTGGAGCAAGTCAAGTTGAATAGAAATCCCCTTTTCCTCCATTTTCTTCTTTGTGAGTTTTGAATGTTGTTTTGTGTTGTTTTGCTCTCCCAAATTTTCTAACAGTTCCAAACATCTCTCCATGACCTAATAGCTATATAGCTGTTGTAAAGTGATAAGGCTTTCCCCTAAAATAGTGGAAGCCGTCGGAGCAGCAATCTTATATGCTCAAGCGTACAGATATTTTTCTTCTTCCGGAGCATGGTCTTCCAAGTGGAGACCGATCAGATCCAACTTACTAAAAATCAACCCCTCAGGCAAGTCGAGCTAGCGAAGCATCGTCTCTGAAATTCACTCCTTGCGTACCATATACACGTGGCCACACGTGACCGGTCTAATTTTAGCCAATACAGAACAGAGCTCAGAATAACGTGTATACTTAGTCATTGATTTCCAAATACAGCTTATTGACATTGTGCAGTTAATATGATCAAATTGTTTATGATGTACTTCACTAATGTTTTTTTGTTCATGTTTTTGTAACTTATAAGAGCATGTAAAGAGAATAGATGTTCTCAAGTGTAAATGATGAAGATGCACCGTCAAAGAAATGGCTCGAGTCCGAGGGGTACAACTTTTCATGCTGATACTAGTTATGCACATAAGCATACATTTTTATAAATTATAAGAGCATGTAAAGAGAGTTGATGTTCTCAACTGTGAACGATGAAGATGCACCGTCAAAGAGATGGCTCGAGTTCGAGGGGTACACATTCATGCTGATACTAGTTATGCACACGAGCATATGGTTTTTGTGTGGTAGCAACAGTTAATCTAAATATATACTTGCCTCAGTTCCTGAGTGAAACTGCTTCCCAAAACTTTTCCCCTCAGACCCTCTTTCTTTTATCCATGTTCTTACTTAATTTTTTAAGAGTTCCTCAAGGTTCAATTACTTTAGTTTTTAGTTCTGGGATGCTGTTTAAATTGAGGAGTAGTAGTTGTTGCTGTTGCTGTTCGTTTTTGGCTGAAAGTAGACATTCAATGTTATTATTCTGCAGCTTGCTTTGTAGTCTTGTAATTGTCAAACTCTTTGATCCAATCTATCCTTTTCACCCTAAGTTACAGAGAACTTGTTAGAGAAACTAACACTACTAGAAATCGATCAAAAAGCTATAGAAAGGTTGGAGATGGAATTCCCTCTCCAATCAATTAGAGAGGGAATTCCGTCTCCAATCAGTGTTTGAGTAAAAAATTAATTAAATTTTTTAGAGTTGGAGACGGAATTCTGTCTCCAACCAAAAAGCAGAAAACGTGTCAGTGATTAGAGACGAAATTCCGTCTCCAATCAAGTGACACCTTTTCAGCTTTTTGGTTGGAGACGGAATTCCGTCTCCAACTCTAAACATATACACAGCCTCCCACATTTCTTTCAGATCGTCACCTCCCCCAAAATTTCAAAACCCTCCCTCCCCGGCGAAAATTCACCTCGGCATATCCAATCCATCCGAACAACTTATTCAAGTAAGTTTTCTTCATCTTCCCCATTATTTTTAGCTATAATTCGAATTATTTTCCCCTCCCCATTTTTCCCACCCTTTAATTCAGCCTCCATTTTCCCCTCCCCAATACCAACTTTGACACTCCATTGTCATCCTTATCATGTTTGTATACTTGTGTGATTGTTTAATATTCCCCTCCTTTTTAAGAATATTGGTTAGATTAGATTATTGGAAATGTCATTAGTTCTTAGAAATTTAGAAATAGTTAGAAAAATAATATAAAGTAGATAAATTTAATGCAAGAATAATTAGAAAGAAATAATTAAGAACAATGTCATTGACCATGGTAAATAAAATAAATGTAGGGAGTTTGATTTAGTTAGTTAATTAAAAAGTTAATATGCAACATATTTTAACAAAAATGTTATACACCTATAGTTTGCTAGAAAAATTGCTATATTTTGTTGCATTGAACTATATTTATTTGTTTGTAACTTTTGTAGATGGAACATGATGAAAATCGTAGTTGGATATACAATATGTTCTATGAAAATATGGGTCTGAGGAAAAGTTATGTAGATGGGGTTGACGGGTTTATTGCTAAAGCAAAATTACTTCCTGAATATATACAAGGGGGTTCAATCAAATGTCCTTGTGAGAAATGCAAGTGTAACTACGTGCAACTAATTGAAAATGTCGTGTTGTACTTTTATAGAAAATGATTTATGCCAAATTATTTTGTGTGGACTGCACATGGAGAGTATAACCCTAGTGTCCATAGAGAGAACTTCCAAAATGACTATGTCGGGTATAACTATCCTATGAATGAGAAGTTGAATGATGAGTTTGAAATGTATCAAGGGGAACCCTCTCAACCGAATGTTGAAGAGATTCTCAATAATGAGGCGAAGCTCTTCTATGAACAGTTGGAAGAAGCAAGTCGCCCATTTTACGAGGGGGCAAGTCATTCAAAGCTGTCGGTGGTAGTTAGGTTGCTTAGTATTAAATCAGATTATAACATATCTCAAGGAGGCATGGATGAGATCATTGGACTCTTGAATGAACTAAACATAAGTAAATTGGGATTGCCTTCCTCGTACTACGATGCAAGAAAGTTGGTTTCGTTTTTAGGGCTATCTTCAGAAAGAATTCACTTTTTAAAAAAGGTTGCATGTTATACTACAAAGAAAACAAAGATAAGCAATTTTGTACGTTTTGCGGTGAGGCTCGCTACAAGCCAGTCAAAAATTCCAAACAGAAACAGGTCCCAGTAAAAGTGATGCATTACTTACCTCTTATACCAAGGTTAAAGAGGTTGTATGCATCAATGAGTTCTGCTCCTCATATGAGATGGCATCATGAACGTACACGACAATCTGGTATTCTATGTCATCCGTCTGATGGAGAAGCATGGAAGCATTTCGATAGAGTGTATCCTGAATTTGCAAGTGAACCTAAAAACATCAGGTTGGGTTTAAGTTTGGATGGGTTTACTCTGTTTGTTGTCTCTGCTGCACCATATTCTTGCTGGCCTGTATTCGTCACACCGTATAATCTACCCCCAGAAATGTGTATGACAAGTCCATATATTTTCCTGACTTGTATTATCCCTGGTCCTAGTAACCCAAAAAGCTCTATTGATGTATTTTTGCAGCGTTTGATTGATGAGTTACAAATATTGCGGTGTGATGGTGTTGTAACATACGATTGTTCCTTGAAACAAAATTTTAGATTGCATGCTTGCTTGATGTGGACAATTAATGATTTCCCTGCATATGGCATGTTGTCTGGTTGGTCCACTGCTGGTAAGCTATCTTGTCCTATTTGTATGGACGATACAAAAGCATTTTATTTGAAACATGGGCGTAAGCACACATGGTTCGACTGTCAGCGCCAGTTTCTGCCAGATGACCATCCATTTAGGAGAAACACTAGTGCATTCATGAAGAACAAGGAGGATTTTGATGATCCTCCACAGAGGTTGACGGGCCATGAAGTTTGGTCCCGGGTTCAGGGGTATCCCAAGGCAACAGAGCAGCAACCATGGCCTAGAATAGCAGGTTTTGGTGTTACACATAATTGGACAAAGCAGAGCATATTTTGGGAACTTCCTTATTGGAAGGACAATCTTCTTAGGCATAATCTGCATCCAATGCATATTGAAAAAAAAAACTTTTTTGATGCTGTCTTTAACACTGTGATGGATGTAAATAACAAAACAAAGGACAACTTGAAGGCAAGGTTAGATGTTCAGGCATATTGTCGGCGACCTGAATTGCACCTACAATCAGATGGGGTTAAGGTGCGCAAGCCATTAGCGAACTACACTTTTTACTTGGAGGAGAGAAAAATGATTTGTGAGTGGATACAGAATATTAAGTTTCCTGATGGTTGCGCATCGAATATATCCAAATGTGTCGACATGACAGAAGGTAAGCTTACGTCAATGAAAAGCCATGACTGTCATGTTTTCATGGAAAATTTGTTGCCAATTGCGTTCAATGGCTTGCCTGATATAATTTGGAAACCACTCACTGAAATGAATGTGTTTTTCAAGGACTTGTGTGCTAGTACATTGAGGGAAGAAAATCTACAATTGATGGAAAGTAATATTCCTGTGATCTCTACTAAATTGACCAAGATATTTCCCCCTGGTTTCTTCAATGTTATGGAACATCTGCCTATGCACCTTGTTGAAGAAGCAAGACTTGGAGGCCCGGTTCAGGGGAGGTGGATTTATCCTACTGAAAGGTAATGCATATCAAAGATTTCCTCCTATATTTAATATTTTTTAATTCATTATTAAATTATATGGCTATCTATGTTATACAGGACTATTGGCAAATGTAAGCGGACTGCAAAAAGTAGGAATATAATTGAGGGGTCGATATGTGAGGCTTATCTTGTTAGGGAAACGTTGCATTTCTATTCTTATTATTTTAGGGCCGAGGTACCTTCTCTAAGTCGCAGGCCTAACCGACATGATGGTGGTGGAAGCGGCAATTCACTGTATCCTCATTTTTCCATATTCAATCATCCCGGTCGAGGATCAGAAAAAGGTTGCACAAAACCATTCAGCGACATCGATAGACAAGTTGCTATGACACATGTACTGCTGAATTGCCCAGAAGTGTAACCTTTTTATAGGTATTTGTCACTTTCTACAAATAACAAAAAAGGTTAATACATATATTAATTTTTACATCCTGAATATTGTTTTGTGCATAGCAGTTTATTTGTTAGTAACTTTGGGCACGATGCTGTGACGGCCAAATTTTCAGAGTGGTTTAGAGAATACGTAAGTATTTTAGTGACACATATCCCGTTGGTGAATACTATACGCAAGTATGTTTTAACTTATAAATTTAATTGTATGCATGTTAGGTGCACAATCCTGAAAACGGCGTCAATCATCCACTGTTTTGTGATTTATCATTGGGCCATATTTATAAGTACAAACAAATGTCTAAGTACTTCATCAATGGCTATAAGTTTCATACTGAAGAATGGTCCATGGGGAAGAAAACATATAACTGCGGAATGTGGGTGAA
Source organism: Petunia secreta (assembly GCA_029990175.1). Lineage (NCBI taxonomy): Eukaryota > Viridiplantae > Streptophyta > Magnoliopsida > Solanales > Solanaceae > Petunia > Petunia secreta. Next base: position 4,070,249 of record JARKIP010000059.1, on the reverse strand, counting down.
TGCAGGCACTGGTGATGGAGAGTTTGACTATTATGGTGTAATACATGAAATATTAGAGCTAGAGTTTAATGGTCATCCAAGGAAAAAGTTGGTGCTCTTTCGGTGTAAGTGGTTTGATCCAACACCACTTTGGGGTACAAAGGTGCATCCAGTATATAAAATAGTTGAAATCAATCACAAAAGAACGTATGCACATTATGATCCATTTATCATTGCTCAAAATGTGAAACAAGTGTACTACGTTCCTTATCCAAAGTGCAAAAATAAACTGAAGAACAAGGCAAAAGCAAATTGGTGGGTTGTTTTGAAAGCCAAACCGGTTGGAAGAATTGAGGTGGATGATGCATTAGATGAAGCATACCAAAATGACATTTCAACTGTTCAAGAAATTGTAGATGAAGAATTACCCGACGAGTTGCATCAGGGTGTGGATTATTTTGAAGAATTTGATATGTCAGTGCTCAAACAAACCATGAAAACGTCTTTGGGAAATGAAGAAGGGGAGTACATAGATGAAAATGAATCAACTGAGGATGAATTGCTTGATGAACTAGAAGGAAGCGATGATGATTGATGTTAGTAGTTGAATATTTGTGCATTATATTGGTTGTTTGTGATATTTGTGACTAATATTTTGCGTAATATTTTTTTTATTAACGATGATACAGTTTATTAAATATCTAATTCTATTGAATTTAATATTAATTTGCAGATATGACATCTCGAGATAGGACAGGACCTAGGACCCGCGGTGGCCATACTTCCACAGGTCATATTACTTCTCCACTTCCGGCATTGACCCCTACCTCTGCTTTGCTCTCACAGTTAGGTAATTATCCGAGTACATTTTTCGTTGGTCTCCCTAGTACCCCACTATTCCATCAGCCATAGGCCCCTAGTGTATCTGCACAGACCATGCCACATACGGGGCCACACTATCAGTTTGGACAGCCTGCTGGTCCGTCTTTCCATTCCATGCCTATAATAGGCACATCCCCTCAGTCTGTGCATGTACGGGCCCCTACATTTCTGTCATTCGGCGCACCAGGCCCTTCACAGCTGATGATGATACCTACTCCTAGTATGCATCCACATAGTTTGCCATCTGCTACACCTTCCATTTCGAGTACTGTTCCATCTGCATCATCATCGGCATGCCCTAGTTCGAGTACACCCGTACCAGAGACTCATCCAGAGTCCTCTCCATCTGTCACCACTACAGCGCAAAAGGGTAAGAAAAAGCGTACTATTGCTGCAGTTCAGTTGCCTGGTGGGATTGGATCTGTCGATGAGTCTGGTAGGTTGATTATCATGCCTGACAGCAAATAAGGGTAAGATTTATTCATTAACGCTTAAATTATAAACTTTTGAATTGAATGAAATATATATTTATCAATATAATTTTGTATGTTAAATTTAATGCAGGTTTCTTCCATCGGACAAGGCAGTGAAACTTGTTGTTGAATCTATGACACCACACTTTACTGATGGTTGGCCGTCCTGGGGAAAGGTGCCAATACCTGTTAGAAACCGCATGTTTGAAGCTTTTACGGTATTAAATATACTTATGAATCTTTTGTCATTTGATTATTATATGTGTTTTATTAGTTTTTACTTATTATATTGTTATTGTTTCAGCACAAGTATTCGTGGGATGCTATATATGATGATGAAGTCCGAGCAGTTTTTGAGAAAAAAGCGGCTAAAAGGCTAAGTGATTCCTTGTCAAAATACAGGCAAAAGGGTAAAGTTCCCAAATGGATTTATCAACAGAATTGGGATAAACTCAAAATTTATTGGGAAACACCTGAATTCTTAGCCCAGAGCGAGCAGGTTAAGAAAAACAGAGCATCCGCAAAGGGAGGATCGAAGCACACTTGTGGTTCAGTTAGTTTGGCCACCCATCGGGCACGATATGTAAGTCAATCTAATTTTTATTTAAATTAAAAACTTAACACCATTTTGATTTAGCATTAACACATTTGCATTGTGTAGGAAGCAGTACATGGAAAAGTTAGTGATTATGAATTTTTTCGTTTGTTCCATTATTTATATGATGAACAAGGAAATGAGGTGGGATGGGTCGAGCCACGTGCACAACAACTAGAGGTGAGATATCATAAATAATTTTATTTTATTTTAAATTATTCTTTAATTAATTATTCTAATCGCGTCGTTGTTTAATCTAGATCCGATTTTAGGCCAATTAACAATTAAATTTATATTTGCGGAGTCACGATCAATAGTTGAGATTAAGAGTTTGAACGACGAACCAAATTGGTGACAATACGAGAACGAGATATAAATATTAACTAATAAAGATAAAGCATAGACAGAAATAAGGAGAGGTAACCGTATCGTATCGCTTATTCCCGGAGAGAGAACTTTTCGATACCAGTCGTACTTGGAGGATCAAAGAACTGAGACGCTAGACAAATATGAGCAAAAAGGAGTATCTGAGCAAGAGTGACAGAGTATTCTTATTGATATTGTAGACAGGAAGTAAAGTTTTCTTGCAATCGTTTAGATCAAATGCTATTTATAAGTCTGATAGGCACCCGTTGGGATTCGTAACCGCTGGGCATGGATTCGTCTGGATATGTAACTGCTGGGCACGTATCCGTTGGATGCATAACCGCTGGGTTGTAATGATTGCCTTAATGACCATTAATTGAATGATCATGAATGATCATGTTAATAACTGCTCTTAGACCGTGTTGACTGATGAAGTGTTTCATAACTCCTTTGGGTCTGCTCGTGATAAATGTTTGTCCATTAGGTGTCTGTCCGTTGGAACTTCTGCTCGTGCCACGTGGTAGACACGTGTCACTTTTCAAGTCCTGTCAGCTTTTATCCAATACAGATAGTCCCCGCACTTCTCGAGCAGAGTATCTGTTCGAGGAGTGGATAGGAATTTTGGCAGGAGTTTCTGCTTTGTAAACTTTTGTCTTCGTGTGACAAGGCTTGGTGACGTACGAACCTTATCAGCTACGTGACAAGCCCTTATGACGTGCGTATTTAATGCGCCGTATAAAAAAGTAACTGCAGCTGGCACGCCTGCGTGGTTGCAGTCCATTCTGAAGTGACTATTGATTATCGTGCATCCCTTGAGATGGATCTGCAAAGGGCCAATGAAGAATCTATTAAGGCCAGAGCTGAGCTTCAGGCTGCCAATGATCAGGTCACTCAATTGAGGAGTGCTCAGGCCGCACTGACCAAAGACTTGGCAAACCTACGCGATCAGTCTAAGATTAAGGCCAAGCTTGCTGCGCTCGAGGCTAAACGTTTATTGCTCGTGCAGATTCAAGCTAAACAAGTTAATGTTGAAGAGATGTTGCAGACGAAAAAAAGCACTGTTTGCAGAATAAGACAAGCACTGAATCTCTCTCCTGAGGAGTCTGAAGGTGAAGATGAAGATGAGGACGAAGACGATGGCGAAAATTCAGGGGACGATGGCAGAACCGACGGAGCTGGTGCGTCGGGTTCTGATCGTAGCCCCAGATGTTGTTGCCCTTCCCCAATCTTTGATTGATTTATTATCTGGCAAGAGCCAGATTTGGTTGTTTGTGGACAGAAGTCTGGTAAAGACTCTCTGGTCTCTTGTATGACCGGTTTCATTTGGCCTTTGATCACTCTGTAAACTTCTGTCAGCCGTTTTCGGCATCTTATCGTTTTACAGGATAATGTATATATGCTTTTAGATCCATTCAATGACTATATTTAGCCTGAACTTTTGATCTTTCGTTTGCATGTGTTGAGGCTTTCGTGCCTTATGTTTGGGAATTTTCTGAAGTTTGAACTTTATTAAGTTCTGGTCTCCAAAAGTTTGCCCAAATGTTTTTAACTTGTTTTTATGTTGGAGCACGTGAAGTGATAACATGAAAAGAGTTGCGGTGAGCTACATATAGAACACATATAACCAAACGAGGAGTGTGTCCGTTGTGGGATTCGAACCCACAGCCGCGAAGTTGAAGAACTTCGAGCTCTACCAGTTGAGCTAAACGGATCTGACCTTGTTTAGGTCGTTAGTACCATTTAGAGAGAAAATGTAATAACGGTAAGAACTTTCGTGAAAATAAAAGGTAAGTTTAAGATAACTAACCCTTTTACGACTTAAAAGTGATACCTTTTGAGGTGAACCACATTCCAACTGTTCAGGACAGTGGAGCCGTCTGGTCATGCCAAGTGATAAGATCCCTTGCCGACTGAAGCAATTACTTTGTAGGGGCCTTCCCAGTTAGGGCCAAGCTTCACTGAATTTGTCTCTTGTGTGCTCTGGGAGATTTTTCTAAGTACAAAGTCTCCAACCTGGAAGCTTCGTACGCGCAGTCCCCAATTGTAATATTATTCGATTCGTTCTTTCTGAGCGACTACTCGTACAAGAGCTAGCTCTCTCCGTTCTCGGAGGAGGTCCAGCTCTTCGGAGAGGTTGACTGAGTTTAATTCTTCAGTGGCATGTGCATATCGCAGACTGGGCTCTCCTATTTCAACTGGGATTAGAGTATCTGCACCATATACTAATGAGTAAGGAGTCTCTCCAGTACTCATTTTTATTGTTGTGCGGTAAACCCATAGCACTCCAGGTAACTCTTCTACCCAGCATCCCTTTGCCTGTTCAAGGCGCTTTTTAAAGGATTCAACGATAATTCTATTGGTAGATTATGCCTGTCCGTTGGCGACAGCATGGTATGGAGAGGAAGTGATCCTTTTGATGTGCAGATCGTCGAGGAACCTAGTCACTTTCTGGCCGATAAACTGTGGGCCGTTGTCCATGACTATTTCCTTAGGTGCTCCAAAGCAACATACGATAAAACGCCAGAGGAAGTCGACAACCTCCGTTTGTCGTATCCTTGTGTAAGCTGCCGCTTCGACCCACTTTGTGAAGTAATCAGTGATGATCAATAAGAAGCGCATCCCCCTTGGTGCTGTGGGAAGAGGACCAACAATATCCATCCCTCATTTCATAAAGGGCCACGGAGAGATTATTGAGTGGAGTGGTTCTGCTGGCTGATGGAGAAGATGGGCGAACCTTTGTCATTTGTCACATTTTTTGACAAATTCGTTCGCATCTTTCTCAATTTTGTCCCAATAATAACCTGCGCGAATCAGCTTCCGGGTTAATGCCTTGCCCCCGGAATGATTTCCACAAAAGCCTTCATGGACTTCTCTCATCACATAATTGATTTGACTCGGTCCGAGACATTTTGCGAGAGGTCCTACAAACATTTTACGGTAGAGTTCGCCGTTGAGAATTGTATAACGAGCAGCTTTTATTCGGAGTTTGCGAGCAGCTTTTGTATCTACGGGTAGAGTTCCATGGATAAGATAGTTTTTTTATCTCATTCCGCCAGTCCCAAGTAGTGTTGATGGTGTTGACTTCGAACTTTTCTCTGTCCCCATCGTCGAGCCTTTCCTTTAATGGTTGGGGAAAGCATTCCTTTATCTGAACTTGGTGGCGACCATTAGGTTAAAAGCCCAATGCTCTACCAACTGAGCTATACACCATACGGTTCGCCTTAAAGCCTTAAGGAGAAAGGGAGGAGCAGTTATCTATGTAATTACGGTCTTTGTTGGCCGTTGTTCCGGTCGAGCACTCTCTTTTCTTTGTCCAATTCCGTCTTACCAAATGGTCGTGTAGAGAAGTTGAACAACAGCTGAAGAGCTGGCTGCCCCTATCTCTGCCACTGATCCCATATTTGCGAGAGCATCGGCTTCATGGTTCTCTTCCCGTGGAATCTGAAATGCCTTCCATTCGTCAAACTATGCTAGGAGCTCTTTTACTCGAGAGAGATACACTTGCATCATGCATTCTCGTGCAATGAAGCCTCCATTTATCTGATTGACCACCAGCTGAGAGTCACTTTTTAGTTTGACGATGGTTGCTCCATAACTTCGGGCTAGTTCTAATCCTGCAATAACGGCCTCATATTCGACCTCATTGTTAGCAATAAATGGGCATTTGATAGCCTGTCTTACCGTCTCTCCGGATGGAGCAACGAGAACCAATCCAAGCCCGGACCCTTTGATGCTCGAGGAGCCGTCTGTGTGAAGGGTCCACGTGCCAGGAGCCTGCCCTGCATAAACAATAGCTTCTCTTTCTGCCTCAGGATATATATTAGTGCTGAAATCTGCCACGAAGTCTGCTAAAACTTGTGACTTTATTGCTACCCTAGGCTGGTAGGTTGTTGAACCCCAAAAATTACCCCGAAAAGGATAAATTCCGGAATATCGACAGGATGGACTAATTCTTTTGGAGTTTTTTGGAGTCACCACCCAATTTAAGGAAAACAGGGAACCAAATTAACAAATGCGTGCAAAAGCTCTGCTTTTATAAAAGACGGTCTTTTCAGAGATTCTAAGTAAAAGGTTTTGTTAATTTCGAAAGAAGGTTTTTAACGCACTTTCGAAATTCCGTAAAATACCGTTAATCCGACAGGTTTTTAAATATTTACAAGTGCGCTTTTCTTTCGGAAAGAATTATTTGAATAATAATAATAATAATAATAATAATAATAATAATAATAATAATAATAATAATAATAATAATAATAATAATAATAATAATAATAATAATAATAATAATCAATTGAATAAAAAGCTTATTTGCAAAATATATATTTTTACTTGCACGCATTTGCTAAGATGACCCCAATTTGCAATAAATTAAATAACGACTTCACAATAAAGGGTAATGCACATAAAGTAAAGCAATATACCAAGCAATCAAATATTATTGATAAATAAAATATTTTTACACATTTATTTGCATAAATATCCAAGGAAAGTAATGCAAAGTTAAAGATAGAACCGGGAAATTGATCAACTCGCGGGAGCCTTGAATTTTCTAAAAATTCCTAAATCTTATTTCTTGAATGCTCGAGCCCGAGCTCAATCTCAAATAACTCCACATCAATGCATATTCCTATTTGTAAGTTAGTCCACGAATTGTTCGTACCAAAATGTTCCTCGCAAAAAAAAAAAAAAAAAAAGCACGAAAATGAAATTGGATTAGTACGATAATAAAGGATAATAACTAATGAAATAAAATAATAATAATAATAATAATAATAATAAAGTAATAATAATAATAGTAATAATAATAATAAAATATATAATAATAATAATAATAATAGTACTAAAAATAATAATAATAATAGTAAAAGGGGGTTTGTTTTTGCAAAATTTAGGCTCAGGTTTGTATGGCGCATCGAATAGAGGCTCTGGATTTGGTACAGCTGCAAATACGGAGCCCGGACCGGTTGCCATGCCAAGTACCAAATCCGCCACTCTATTCAACTTGCTTTGCGTAAAGTGCATAAATTCATCATCGCCTTTTGCTTTAGGGACACGGGGACGGGACTGTTCAAGTTCAGTATCATGTTCAAATCAATCCCGAGGCCTCAATACGTGTATACGTATTTTTTCATCGGCCATGTGTAGTATCCGTTCAATATCAGTTCAAATGCCTTAAAATGAAGTATCTTCATAGGCCATTTTAGCATAGTACTGCTCAAATCTTAGCAAAGCCAGGAAAATGATCCAAAGAAAACCGGTCAAAGCAAGGATAAACATATCAATAATAATCCAGCAATTCGAAAAAATGTAGATGAGTCAAACAGCTGCGTAAGCAAGTCCAAATCGCAATAGTGTAGCAAATTAAATCCAAAATCTGTGGGTTAATTTTCCATAACAGAGAACCAATTTAATTCAAATCCAACTTGTTACACTTTATGCACCTCCTTGAGATACTAGAAGGGGGGGTTGAATAGTGTCCTCCGATTTTCGTTCAAGAACCCTGTTCTCCTGGAGAAGAACCTAGTTCTCAGATTTTCTCTCCTGCTACCTGGAACACTGAACCACACAAAACATACACACAAGAACACAAGGATTTTTACGTGGAAAAACTCCTTGCTCAAGGGAGAAAAAACCACGACCCACACTCTGGGATTTTAGCACTGAATCCACTAACACAAGAGCAATGTTTCTGATTACAAACTCTGTAACCAAGGGGCTACACTCTAGACCCTACTTACTACTCAAAGCTAAACTCTAGCTTCTCAGTAAATACACAACGGTTCACCTAATACATGTGCTTCTGAATAAGCTAATAGGTAAAACTATGAAAGATCTAATTTAAGCCAACTTGCAATTTGACGAACCTAGACAGAAAATCTAGTCTCGTTACTCTGCTTGCACACAAGTTGTCTTCTGCTGATTACTCACGTAGAAAGATGCTGGATCGCCTTTGTATGCTCTCAACTCTCTATTTGTGAATAATCAATTTCGGCTGCTACTGCTACTTGCATATATATGGGTCTTATTAACCCTAGTAGAGTTCTACAAGGAATCCTGTTAATTAAGGCAAGTCAGGATTCCCAGTAACTCATTTCCTTGTTGAAATCCAACTCCTTTTCACACTTCGCAGACACAGCCTGGACACAACTTCTTTTAGTCTAAGTAGGATGTATGTTCAATCACGCGCCACTACTCCTAGTTCTGCAGGGATTTGCAACCGGTACTCTTTTCGATCACCTGTGCCCTTCATTCTAAGGACCTGGTCCTTAGTGAGAACCTAGGAGTCCTTCTTGTTTGACATGCTTCAAAACCAGCTCTTAACAAATTCCCCCTTTTTGATGATGACAAACAAATGTTGCCCAAGAACCTGAGTAGACAAAAATGCCAGCAAACAAACAAAAACAGTATATAAAAAAAAAAAAGATGATGAATTAGGTCACAAACACTCCAACATTTCCATCTTCCCCCTTTTGGCATCATCGAAAAGATTCGAATCCCTGCATGAACTTGCCAGTGAAACTTAGTCTAAAGCACAAGGCAACAAGTCAGTAATAATAGCACATATAAGCAAGAATAAGGGCCCAATCAGAACCAATGACTAAATCAGGAAACATGCATAAACATAAGGAAATTTAAAATCATCATCCAGGTTGTGTCAGCAGCACAACCCTAATATTTAGTACACAACAGAATAAATTGTCTTAAACATCCAACAACATGAAATCAGGAGATCATAAGAGAGGGTAGACAACAGGTGAAGAGAAGGAATTAGAGCAGAATGGGATAGGATAGGAGGATTCAAAGCTGAACATTGAAGTGTTTGAGAAGCGCCTCAAGTTGCTTCGTATTTTTGGCCCTTTCCATCAACAACTCAGCCTCATACTTGTGGCAAGCTATCTTCAAACGATCGATTTCTTGATCCTGCAACTTCAGCTGTCTGTGGAGCTCTGTGTTTTCTTCATTCACCTCCAGGACATGCGTCTCCAGCTCCTTCACAGCATCAATGGCCTCCCTGGGTCCATAATCCTCACTTTCCTCCTCCTGCTCTTGCTTATCCTGCATTGGTCTCTTTGAAGCTCTGTTTTCTCTGAAGAAGTCACCGTTTTTCAGCACATTAATTCCAAACATCTGGTGAATGGTTGGCTTCTTCCCAGCTTCTAAAGGGACCCCAAAGTGCTCTAGAACCTGCTGAATGATATAGGAATGAACAAGGGAGTGTGGCTTCTGCTCAGTATCAGTAATTCTTTTGATGTGTCTAATTATCAGCCCAGGCAAATTAATCTTTACTCCCCTGTCCAGCAGATCCATGTACGTTAGGTCCAAAGCACTGGCCTCGCAGTTCCTCTCTCCTCTTGGTAGAAGAAACCTGTGCACAAACTCAAACAACAGTTGATGTGTAGGTTCCATTTCTTTCTTGTCTACCTTCCTCTCCTTTCTCAACTTGGGTTTCCCTGAGAATTTCTTGACAACAGCTAAAGGAGTGACTCCATCAGTCCTCTTTGGCCACTTGAGCTTAATGTACCTGCAATAACCTTCTGCTGGTATGTCAAGAATTATCCCAAGCTCAGGTCTCCCAAATTCAATCTCCACACCTTTCACAGTGGTGAACACCCTCCTATCATTGACTCTGCAGTTCGTATAGAACTCTCTGACCTCTTCAGCATATAGCTTCCAGTCTTTGTTGCTAAACAACCCCAACCAGCCTTGGTGTCCAATCATTCTGAGTAATGGCTTTATATGAAACTCTTTCTCATCATGCAGGATGCTGCCATGCAACACCTGATGTTTAGAGAAGAAAGCCACTCTATCAGTTTAATCCTCACTGCCTCTTCTTCTTCTTCTTGTCTCAGCTTCACTGTCAGTATCTGAGTCACTAGGCTCAGCATAACTACCTGCATCATCATCACTTTCCTCCTGGTTTTCCTCAGCTCTTTTTTCTTCCTCCTTCTTCCTAGCTTCTCTCTCTCTCTGACATTAGTTACTGTTCTCTCCAGCTTTCCAACCTTTTCCAATTGTTGTTTTAAGACAGACCTGGTGCCAACCCTTCTAGCCACAGGTTCAACCTTGTCAACACTGCCACTCTCATCACAATCTTCATCAACTAGCCTTGTCTTCAACACTGGTTTTCCCCCTTTCACTAACCTTCTTCTCTTTTCAGGCTCCACTATATTTTCTTTCAGGAATACAACTTCCTCCTCCTCTTCCTCCCCTGCCAATTTTTCATCTTCTTCTCCAAACTTCCTTTTTCTTTTTGGTTCTTCAACCACTTTGGGAGTTTCTCTTAGTTCAGTCTTCTCCAACATTGCCTGCTTCTTTCCTTCTTCCTCAGAATCTGTCCAATCTATGTCTGCATCATCAACCTCAGTTGAATTTGGGCAAGCAACAGGCTCTTGCACCAAATTCTCTGGGGCTTCAGCAGATTCAAGTCCTCTACCGGCTGGACTTTCTGGCACAGAATTTTCCTTAGCTCTCTCATCCCTATCATCCTCCTTGAACTTCTCTATTACTGTTTCTGCAACATTTAAACTTACACCAGACTCAACTACCACAGGCACATGCATTCCTTCTCTAAGTTCATCTCCTACATGATCACGCTCTGCCTCACATGAGTTCCCCCTATCTATTTGTTCAACATGCTCAACACCTATTATTTTGTCTAACCCAGACACTAGGGTTTCAGTTTCTGCCATTCCAAGGCTTTTCATATCTACTGAAGTAACAGGTGTAGATAATATAGGAACGGGGATTACCTCATGTAGTGGTTGTGATGAACTTTGTGCGATGGGTGTGCTGGAAGTCGTCCTTAACCTCAACTTCTTTATCAGCTTTTTGTCCCCTTTTTGAAGAATTTTTGCTCGGGCCTTTGCAATCCTTTGGGCAAGCGTAGATGGTGATGGTTTCTCAGACATCTTGATACGGTTTTTATGTATAGCCACAGAGATAGACAGGATTTTCTGGTGTTAGGGTTTTGAGAGAATTTTGATTTTGGAAAGAAGAATTTAGAGGTTGGGAGGTAAGGTTAAGAGGGAAGGGGTTTCGGTGACTTGACAATGCCTTGGGAAGGCAAGGTTATAATGATAAAAAAGAAAAGCAGCTTTTTGAAAATTTTTGAAAACTGGGAAGGATTAAGAGTTTTGACGGTTATGGACTTAATTGAGTAGTGGGGTCCAAAAAATCAATTAAAATTCTACCCAGAAAAGGAATGTGTTCCTATAATTTTGGACAGTTATAAGAACATGGAGGATCTCCTTTGACACACGTGTGATTGACAATTTTAATTCTGTTATGACTTTTAGCATGTAGGGTAGTGTGAGTGTACCTGGACATGATTCCTCATGCTTTGACTGGTTCCTTCTTAGTACATGATAGGTTCTTCATGGGATCACATTATTCTTACCTGGTGCTAAAAACTGTACAAGTGTACTAACAAAAGTACGATGTTAGACTAGAATATCAATGACAAAAATTCAAATATAGACACTCGAATACTTTACTAACCAATCATGAGGATTCTCCTGCTGGATCATCCGTGTATTTTGGTCATCCCTAATTCCAACTTGTTCCTCTCAAACTGTACTTTGTTCAACGCTTTAGTAAAAATGTCAGCAATTTGATCCTCAGTCCTGCAAGAATTCATAGTGATTAGACCCTTTTCCACATTATCTCTCAAGAAGTGGTGTCTAATATCAATGTGCTTGGTTCTTTTATGTTGGACTGGGTTCTTGGCAATGTTCACTGCACTAGTATTGTCACAGAAAATTGGCACAGCTCCACACTTGATGCCGAAGTCCTCCAGTTGTTGTTTGATCCACAACAATTGTAAACAGCATAATGCAACTGCTACATACTCGGCTTCAGCAGTTGATAAAGCAACAGAGTTTTGCTTCTTTGTAGCCCAGGAGATCAAACAAGGACCAAGAAAGTGTGCCATTCCTGAACTGCTTTTCCTGTCCACCAGGTGACCTGCATAGTCTGCATCAGCAAAACCAATTAGTTCAAAAGTACCTCCTCTTGGGTACCAGAGACAGAGGTCCTGAGTTCCTTTCAAGTATCTCAGAATCCTCTTCACAGCTGTAAAATGTGATTCCTTGGGTTTGGACTGAAATCTAGCACACAGTCCTACACTGTATACAATATCAGGCCGACTGGCTGTGAGGTAAAGAAGTGATCCTATGATTCCTCTATATTTGGTCTCGTCTGTTGAAGGACCGAGTTCATCCATATCCAGCTTTGTCCCAGGTGCAATGGGAGTCGTCATCTCTTTTGCTCCTTCCATGTCAAACTTCTTCAGCAGTTCCTTGACATACTTCTGCTGGTGAATCATAGTTCCTTCAGGCATTTGCTTTATTTGCAATCCAAGGAAGAAATTCAGTTCTCCCATCATGCTCATTTCAAATTCACTTCCCATCAGATCAGCAAAGCCTTTGCATAGCCCCTCATCAGTGGCTCCAAAAATAATATCATCAACATACACTTGAACCACTAACAGGTCCTTTCCTTTCTTTTTGAGGAACAGTGTGTTGTCAATTTTTCCTCTTAAGAACCCATTCTTCAATAGGAAACCTGATAGCCTTTCATACCAAGCTCTAGGGGCTTGCTTTAGTCCATAGAGAGCCTTGTCTAGTTTGTAAACATGATCAGGGAATTCATTATTCACAAAGCCTGGTGGCTGAATAACATAGACTTCTTCATTCAGGTATCCATTTAAGAAGGCACTCTTCACATCCATCTGATATAGTGTGAACTCCATGTATGTGGCAAAAGTTAGCATTCTGATAGCCTCCATCCTTGCCACAGGTGCAAACGTTTCATCGTAGTCAATTCCTTCTTCTTGACTATAGCCTTGCACTATTAATCTTGCTTCGTTTCTCGTCACTATGCCATGCTCATCTAGTTTGTTCCTGGATACCCATTTGGTTCCAATTATTGATCTGTCCTTCGCCTTAGGAACCAGATGCCATACTTTGCTTCTTTCAAATTGATGTAGTTGCTCCTGCATAGCCAAAATCCACTCTGGATCTTCTAGAGCCTCCTTCACGTTTTTTGGTTCCAGAATTGAAAGAAACGCAAAGAAAGCACAGAAATTCTTCAAGGCTGACCTGGTCATGATTCCTGTATCTAGTTCTGACAGGACATTCTCCAAAGGATGGGATCTTTGGTATTTCCATGGCCTTAGTTCAACATGACTGGAAGAACTCACGTTATCATCCTAGTGAGTTTCTTCTTGACTTGCTGGATCATCAGCTTCATCAGCAGTTCCCCCTGTCAGATTTACCCCTTGTTCCAATACACTTGGATCTTCTCCTGATGTCTCCTTGTCTCCGGAATCTTCCAGTTCATGCACACCTTCTTCCCTGCTAAGCCCAATTTCTTGATCATCTGTCTCACGTTCCTCCAGTGCCCTGTCTGATTCATCAAAGACCACATGCATACTTTCTTCCACTGTCTGTGTCCTTTTATTAAATACTTTATATGCCTTGCTCTGAGTCGAATAGCCAAGAAATATTGCTTCATCACTCCTAGCATCAAACTTTCCCAGGGGTTCTTTTCCATTGTTGTGCACAAAGTATCTGCACCCAAAAGGTCTTAGGTGAGCAATGTTTGGCTTTCTACCTCTGAGTAACTCATATAGAGTCTTGTCAAGAATTGCTCTGATTGAACATCTGTTCAGCAGGTAACATGCAGTATTTATAGCTTCAGCCCAAAAATTTCTTGCAAGACCACTTGACAAGAGCATAGTCCTGGCCATATCTTCCAGAGATCTGTTCTTCCTTTCTACCACTCCATTTTGTTGGGGAGTTCTTGGAGCTGAGAAGTTATGATCTATGCTGTTCCTTGCACAATATTCAGAAAATTTCGAGTTTTCAAACTCAGTTTCATGATCAGATCTGATACTGATGAGATCCAGACTTAACCTCTTCTGAACTACACCAGCCCAGTCTTTAAAGCTGTCAAAGGCTTCATCTTTAGTTGCCAAGAACAGAGTCCACGTGTATCGAGAGTAGTCATCAACAATTACAAACACGAATCTCTTTCCTCCTCTACTTCTGACTCTCATAGGTCCACACAGATCCATATGCAGCAGTTCCAGTGGTTTTGATGTGCTTACCACCTTCTTGGACTTGAAGGACGATTTCACATGCTTTCCCTTCACACACGCATCACACATCTTAATGTTTCAAATCTCTTACTTGGCAGTCCGCGAACCAGCTCCTTTGATACAAGCTTGTTCAGTTGTGAGAGACTTGCATGTCCCATTCTTTTGTGCCACAGCTGAGAGTCACTCTCCTGTACATTTAGGCATGTAAGGTTGTTTTCAGGTAATGACTTCAACGATGCCTTGTAAACATTGTTCACCCTTTTTCCTTCCATTACAATTTCTCCACTCTGTAGGTTCTTCACAATGCAGCCTACAGATGTGAACTTTACTTCATTTCCTCTGTCACATAGTTGGGAGATACTCAACAGATTGTGTCTAAGACCATCAACACAATAAACATTCTCAATGGCATGATCTAGAGTTCTCCCAATCTTTCCAATTCCAACTATTTGACCACTTTTTCCTCCTCCGAAGGCCACACTGCCTCCTTGAAATGCTGCAAGTGAGAGAAAGTTTCTTCTATCTCCTGTCATGTGCCTCGAACAACCACTGTCAAGAATCCAGCTTGGGTTGTTCTCCCTCACTCCAGCCTGCAAAACAACTTAGGGGTTAGACTTAGGAACCCAGACAAGCTTGGGTCCCTTCTTACTAGAAAATGGATAAATCAGGTCCTGTCTAGCCCATTTAGGTAAAACACTTCTTTTGTTTTTAGCCTTTGCCTTGCTTACGTGTATGCATTTTTGTTTGATATGACCTGTTTCACCACAAAAAGTACACAGCATGTTGCAAGGTAACCCTACGTACTTGTTTTTAGGGTTATAGGGAGGCAGTGGTTTCTTGAATCCTAATCCTTGTTTTCCTCTATTTTGATTTTCAAGGACCCAGTTCATTGCCTCTGATGATTTGTTCCACTTAGTTAACCTGGTAAGCTCAAAATTTGCTTTTTCAACCTTTTGACTTAGGACCTTGTTCTTCTCAGTTTCCTGATATAGAATTTCATTTGCCCTTTTTAATTCATTTTCTAAAAAGGTTTGAACTTCACTTATTATTTGCTTACCATTAGCACTTTCTTTTAACTGATTGCATTCTAGTTCAAGATCAGTAATTTTAGAGTTGGACACCAGAGTCTGTCCTTTCAAAACGGCATTGACTTCTTTTAGTTCAATGTTCTGTTCTAGGAGACTCTTGTGCTTAGTTCTAAGATTACTTAATTCTTCTGGTAGTTTGTCTTTTTCAAGCTTCTCCTTTTCATAACCCTCAATTAAGGTAGCAGTGATTAAGATCAGATTTTCAGAAGAGTATGTGTGCAAGGTTTCTTTTAGTTCAGATAGACATACCTCTGCAGAGTGAGCGTCTTCAGTTCCATCTGTTGCCATGAGAGCTGAGTCCTTCTTTTGAACATCATCTGAGTACACCTCTTTCAGCCTTTCCCAGACTTCCTTGGCTGACTTACACTCAGAGATTTTAGCCATCACTTCATAGGTAAGTCCTCTTTTCAAGTACCATTCAGCTTTGGCATTTGCCTGAAGCCAGTCAAGGTCTTGGGGATCCAGTTCTTCCACCTTCTTTGGAACTAAGACACCATTTGCAGCCCTCTTCACTGGGACTTGAGGTCCTCTTTTCACAATCAGCCAAAGATTATAGTCTGCAGCTTGCAAGAAGGTCTTCATCTGTTTCTTCCAGTTCCTGTAGTAGGTTCCGTTAAACACAGGGAGTTTTGACGGATCTCTTCCTCCTCTCATCTCTCTAAGATCTTCTTCATCAGAACTATTTTCTGACATACCCATCAGTGCCAGTGGTGAGTCATCTCCAGAATCCTTTTCATGATCAGATTCACTGTCAGTAGGTCCCCATGTGGCATAGAATGCCTCCTTTCTCTTTCTTCTTTCTGCTCTGAAGTTTGGAGGTCGTCTTGACTTCCTTTTATCTTTATCAGCTTCCTTTGGTGTCTCCTTCTCCTTTTCCTTTTCCTTGGATGCTTTGTTTTTCATCCATTCTATTTCCCACATAGGACAATCTACTACAGCATGATCCTTTTTGAAGCATTTGAAGCACCCTGAGTAGTCAGGACTGTCAACTATGTTCTTCCTGCTAGACCCCTCTTTTCCACCTCTCTTGAATCCCTTGAACCTTCCCAGATTCAGCTTCTGCCTTAAGGCACTCACCATTGCCGCTTCAACTGATTGAAGGTCAATATACTCATCAGTTTCTTCAGTTGCTTCAAGAGCAAGGTCTTGTCCTTCTTTACAAAAGGCTTAGCCTTTGAGTCTTTCATCATCTCATGAGTCTTCAAGCTTCCAACTAGTTCTTCAAGTTTGATCGATTTCAGTGGTTTGGATTCAATGATAGCAGTCATTTTGGGTTCCCATGCTTCAGGCAGCACATTCAGGACTTTATCGACCATCTCTATTTCAGGCAATTCCATGTCCAAGGATCTCATTTCATTAGTGATGATCGTCAACCTCGTCATCATGTCCTGAATTGATTCTTTCTCACCCATGGTGAAAAGTTCAAATTGCCTTTTCAGCATTCTTCGCTTGGAATCCTTCACTTCAGTGGTTCCTTCATGTGCAACCTGCAGCGCATCCCATATTTCCTTAGCAGTCTTATAAGATGATACACGATTGAACTCTTCAGGGCCAAGACCACAAATGACCAGCCTTTTGGCTTTGTGATTTTTTTCAATCATCTTATAATCCGTTTCATTGAACTCTTCTTTTGGTTTAGGTTCCTGCTTAGCAGCATCTCCTTCACCTACTACTTTGGTGGGGATCAGATTTCCTTTAGAGACTATCAGCCAGAGTTGATAGTCTTCAGCACATATGTAGTTCTCCATCCTGCTTTTCCACCAAGCATAGTATTGCCCGTTGAACTGTGGAGGTCTCAGAACTTACTGACCTTCAGTGATGGTAGGTGGTGCACTCATTTTGATCCTTCTTAAGGTGTTAACCTCTCACAAGAAGACCTGCTCTGATACCACTTGTTACACTTTATGCACCTCCTTGAGACACTAGAAGGGGGGTTGAATAGTGTCCTCCGATTTTCGTTCAAGAACCCTGTTCTCCTGGAGAAGAACCTAGTTCTCAGATTTTCTCTCCTGCTACCTGGAACACTGAACCACACAAAACATACACACAAGAACACAAGGATTTTTACATGGAAAAACTCCTTGCTCAAGGGAGAAAAAAACCACGACCCACACTCTGGGATTTTAGCACTGAATCCACTAACACAAGAGCAATGTTTCTGATTACAAACTCTGTAACCAAGGGGCTACACTCTAGACCCTACTTACTACTCAAAGCTAAACTCTAGCTTCTCAGTAAATACACAACGGTTCACCTAATACATGTGCTTCTGAATAAGCTAATAGGTAAAACTATGAAAGATCTAATTTAAGCCAACTTGCAATTTGACGAACCTAGACAGAAAATCTAGTCTTGTTACTCTGCTTGCACACAAGTTGTCTTCTGCTGATTACTCACGTAGAAAGATGCTGGATCGCCTTTGTATGCTCTCAACTCTCTATTTGTGAATAATCAATTTCGGCTGCTATTGCTACTTGCATATATATATGGGTCTTCTTAACCCTAGTAGAGTTCTACAAGGAATCCTGTTAATTAAGGCAAGTCAGGATTCCCAGTAACTCCTTTCCTTGTTGAAATCCAACTCCTTTTCACACTTCGCAGACACAGCCTGGACACAACTTCTTTTAGTCTGACTAGGATGTATGTTCAATCACGCGCCACTACTCCTAGTTCTGCAGGGATTTGCAACCCGTACTCTTTTCGATCACCTGTGCCCTTCATTCTAAGGACCTGGTCCTTAGTGAGAACCTAGGAGTCCTTCTTGTTTGTCATGCTTCAAAACCAGCTCTCAACACAACTCCTAATGAATCAAATCCCATCATCGGCCAAGTAGCCAACTATACCAAAAACAACAAGGTCAATATACCGGACTGCTTTTCCAGTGAAAACAACAACCAAACAACAAGCGGGACACCAATGAAGGAGAAACATAGAAAATAGAACAGGAGAAGAAAGGGGCGACCACCAGCGGTTTCACGAACAGAAACGCGGCGTCGCCACCACGGCGGTGATGATTGTCTCAATGGAATTTTGTTAGTGGTATCACCACCTTACCCGTTTCCTCAAATCTCCCCTTTTCGATATCCCTTTCCCTTCAATATCCAACAAACGAGTTGAAACAAACGAAACCGGTGGCCGGCGTGGTGGGGTTTTCCGGCGATATGGTGATACAGAACAGGGAGGAGGAGCGACTGCAAGGCAGCGTCGCTTCCACCCCAACCCCTTTCCCCATCCCTTTTCTGATTCAGTAGTAGGAAAAGAAACGAAGATAAAGGATCGGTGGCGATGGTGTTTTCACGGCGGTGATGCCGCTCTGTTTTTTTGGATCTGTGTTGGGGTGTGTTTTTATATGTGTTTTTGATTGTGGAATTGGAGAGGAGAAGTAGGGTGTATCGGTTTCTGTCCTTGTCTCCTTTTTTGTGTATGGTGTGTATGGTGTGTATGGTGTAAGGATAAGTTGTGAGGGGGCTGATTTTTTGTGTTATCATGTAAAGAAGGAGGTAAGGAGAAGATGATGAATATTGTGTAATGTATGTAGGAAGCTAGGGTTTTAGAATTTATAGGGAGAGGGTTAGGGCTTTATTAGAATTGGGCTACGAAAATTGCAAATATGCATTGCGTAAAATAGGCCGGGATTTAAAGCGAAAAACAATTATGACCCTTTTTTCGTTAAATTATGAACTTAATTTATTCTAAAAATTAACCTTATTTTAGACATAATTAGACGTTAATTGAAAAATCTCGGGACAAATTGGGTGTCAACATAGGTGATATCAAATTCAGATAATTCTATAGCCCATTTTACCAACCTTCCTGAAAATTCCGGTTTGTGCAGAACATTTCGTAAAGGAAAGGTTGTAACCACAACTATCAAATGACTTTGAAAGTAAGGGCGTAACTTACGAGCAGCAGTTACTAGTACCAACACCAATTTTTCTAAGGGTTGATAGCGTGTTTCTGCGTCAATTAAAGCTTTGCTAATGTAATAGATAGGAAGTTGTTTACTTTTTTCTTCCCGAACTAGAACGGCGCTTAGCGATGATTCTGAGACTGCCAAATAAATCAGCAGCTGCTCACCCTCCTGAGGTGTGGAGAGCAGTGGTTGATTGGATAGATACTTTTTCAGATCCTTCAATGCTTATTGGCATTCAGGGGTCCATTCGAACTCCTTGTTTTGTTTTAAGACATCGAAGAAACTCTAGCATCGGTCAGATGATCGGGAAATGAATCTTCGTAGGGCTGCCACTCTCCCCGTCAGTTTCATGACGTCTTTCCTGTTGTGAAGTACATCTGGAATTGATTCAATGGCTTTAATTTGAGCGGTATTGACTTCAATTCCTCGCTGAGAAACGATGAATCCCAGAAACTTCCCCGATCCGACTCCGAATGCACACTTCTCCGGATTCAGCTTCATGTTGTACTGATCTAAGATTCGGAAGGCTTCTTTCAGATGCGCCAAATGGTCCTCTGCTCGTTTGGATTTGATCAACATATCATCGATGTACACTTCCATAGTCTTTCCAATATGGTCATGGAACATTCGATTGGCTAGACGCTGATATGTTGCACCTGCATTTTTTAGTCCGAATGGCATAACTTTATAACAATACATACCTCGACAGGTTATGAACATCATTTTCTCCTAATCTCCAGGGTCCATCAATATCTGGTTATATCCGGAATACGCGTCGAGGGAGGTGAGCACCTCGTGTCCGGCTGTTGCGTCGATCAGTTGATCTGTTCTGGGAAGGGGATATGAATCCTTCGGGCAGACTTTGTTTAGATCCGTGAAGTCAATGCAGACTCGCCATCCGTGAAGGCTAGCCAGTCTGGATATTTGACTTCACGTACTGATCTGATTTTAAACAGCCGATCGACCTCGTCGTTGATGACCTAGTTCCGAAAGGCTCCTTGCTGGCGCGTCTTCTGTTTCACCGGGTGGTGATATAGATCGACGTTCAACCTGTGAGTAATGATGTCAGGTGAAATACCTGTCATATCTGCGTGGGACCAGGCGAATGTTGTATGCCGCTCCTTGCGGAACTAGAGGATATCTCCCCGTAGGTGTTTGCTTAGTTCAGTCCCTAAATACACCTTCCGCTCCGGCTTATCAACGAACAATTCTTCGGGTTCCAAAGCTTCCACGGTCGGCATGTGGTTTTCTTTTTCATCCATCTTCGTGATGAATTCCGGGACCTCGTACTTAGCTTCTTCATGTGGTATATCTGGCCCCGGTCGCTGTAATTTCTATTTGTTCTCTTTGGGCAGTTTGAGAGCCACCGAATAGCAATCTCGGGCGGAGCGTTGCTCTCCTCGGACCTCACGTACTCCCCATTCGGATGGGAACTTCAATACTTGATGATAAGTTGAAGGAACAGCTTGCATGTCGTGGATCCAAGGTCTTCCCAAAATGATGTTGTAGGCTAGATCATTGAGGTGTAGCGATTGCAGACGTCCGACCAGCTGACTGCTGAGGACTCGTGAAGAGATTCGTATAATCTGCACGTAGCCGCTGAGCTTCTAGTATCCAAACCGTAGGTAAACGTGATTACCGCCCATCTGTCCGGTATCTCGGGAAGCACTACTCACTCTCTTTGGAAGCGATCCACGTATTGGCGGAGAGACTCACCAGTTTTTTGCTTTATTTCAAAAATATTCGCTACGCGGATATTTACCTGACTTCCGCCTACGATAGTCCGTTGTGAATTGCTTTCTGCCATGTTAGTTATAGAACAAAAAGACTGACGAAAAGAGGTGTAATATCATAAAAGATAAACTCTTAACCTACGAAGGCTATTGACCGGCTCCCACTGTGGTCGCCAAATTGTTTAACCTAGATCCGGTTTTAGGCCAATTAACAATTAAATTTATATTTGCGGAGTCACGATCAATAGTTGAGATTAAGAGTTTGAACGACGAACCAAAATGGTGACAATACGAGAACGAGATATAAATATTAACTAATAAAGATAAAGCATAGACAGAAATAAGGAGAGGTAACCGTGTCGTATCGCTTATTCCCGGAGAGAGAACTTTTCGATACAAGTAGTACTTGGAGGATCAAAGAACTGAGATTCTAGATAGGAAGTAAAGTTGTCTTACAATCGTTTAGAGCAAATGCTATTTATAAGTCTGATAGGTACCCGTTGGGATTCGTAACCGCTGGGCATGGATCCGTCTGGATATGTAACTGCTGGGCACGTATCCGTTGGATGCATAACCACTGGGTTGTAATGATTGCCTTAATGACCATTAATTGAATGATCGTGAATGATCATGTTAATAACTGCTCACTTAGACCGTGTTGACTGATGAAGTGTTTCATAACTCCTTTGGGTCTGCTCGTGATAAATGTCTGTCCGTTAGGTGTCTGTCCGTTGGAACTTCTACTCGTGCCACGTGGTAGACACGTGTCACCGTTTCAAGTCCTGTCAGCTTTTATCCGATACAGTCGTGTGTTTTAGGAAAACTACAAAGCTCTACACCAAGAATGGCTTGAGAGCCAAGGGTCACAAGTCGATGAAGGCTCTCCTAAACCCACCCAGGATGAAGAAAATGCAATGTTCGTTCAGGTGGGTGGTGGCTATACTAGCAAAAATCAAGCCTATGGCCTTGGTCCTTCGAGGTACAAGAAGCCTTCTCGTGTAGATATTGTCAATGCTAATTGTTCTTCTTCTTCTTCACCTGCACCACAAGCTGTGGATGATGAGTTGCACTCTAAATTGGCGGAAATGGAGCAAAGGCTACTAGATAGTGAAAGGCAACGGTTGGAAGACCGTGAGAATGTGAAGAAATTACAGGAAATTGTGGCAAAGATTTGGAGGGATAAAGAGCAAGAAAGTGGCTCCTCCCAAGGGGCGGATTAGTCTCATGTTTGTGAACATGTTACTAATTAAATACTTTAGTTTTTATTTGTGTTGAATGCTTAATGATGAAACATGTATGTAGAATTGTTTAATTGGCCGTGGTGGCTTTGTTTTATGTTAAACAGGTTGTTTTTGGTTGCTTTGTAGCGAATTTCTAATGTTTTAATTTAGCAGGATTAATATAATTCCGTCTCTAACCAACCAAAAAAAATTTAATTATTTTACTAGAGAGGGAATTCCGTCTCTAAACAACAAAAATAATTTTTAAATTTTTTACTGGAGAGGGAATTCCGTCTCTAAACAATAAAAATAATATATACATTTCATGTTATTAATTTAATGCTTGGAGAGGGAATTCCGTCTCCAAATGCAAAAGTCAGACGCGCTTTTTCGCGAAGGACGGGCAGAGACGGAATTCCGTCTCCAAACACCTTTTAGAGAGGAAATTCTGTCTCCAAACTGTGACGCAAAACTGATAATTTCTAGTAGTGTAAGAACAATGGATACTGCTGTGGCCTTTAGAAGTATGTTTGATAGAGGTAATAATGGTGATCTCTTTCCATGAAAATCACTAGAAGCACATACACCTGAAGGGGAACTGCAGTCTTTCTCTCATTTCTGAAAGTCTTAATTCATAAGCCTACCTTGTTCATACTTTGTACTCAAGTCAGATCAACATTTTACCAGCCACGGAGCTGAGAGCCATATGCTCTTAGATACTATTAACCCCGAGCAACAGTAAGGAAACATAAGAATGCAGATTAGCAATTAAAGCAGCAAAGACCTCGACTCCCGGATGACTGTGGATCTAGAGGTTCTAGGCTGCTTAAGGGAGAGAATACGCAAATTTTCTTCTTTGAAACAAGTTATCCAGTAGATGGAGTTCGTTTTCTATTAGCTTTTCCTCCTGTAGTCATGTGTACATCTCCTAATGAGAACTTACTAACTACACAAGGTTCCCTTCTACATCTTGTATTGATTCTTGATTTGAGATATATTGCTCATGGAATTATATATAGTTAAAGGTGTGTTAAGCGTATTATGGTAAACCTTAACCTCTTCGTAAAAATAAATGCCCGGAGATGGAAAAAATACTTGAATGAAGTTATACTCCCCGAAGAGCCTTTATTCATGAACTTCATGAAGCAACAAAAATTAAAGCTGGTCGCGTTTTGTGCATATAGTGCTCAGTTGCAAGCGCAATAGCTACAGATGTGCAACGTACTTAGGGGTTTGTTTCTTGAACAAAACAAACTGTTCAGAATTTAGGACCTGGTCACAGTGAGTAAATGACAGACCTTATCTTCTACTATCAAATAGTTGGAATTTGCATGTGTGTATTCCAGGGGGGTTGATTATTCTTTGATGTGTTTACCATCCGTGCATAGCCTATTTGAATGTGGCAAAACTTGTTACAACTTATATGTAATGGTTAACTTATCCGGGATAACCAGCACATTCCTTTTCAAATTACCCCAAGAGAATGTGGAATAAGATTCTTCCATTTGGTAGATCATTCCATTACCTAATCTGTTCGTGGTGCTAGCAAGAGCAATTTCTGGTCTAATCATTAGTACTAGTTGTTAATGACTACATACATCAGCTAGCTAGAGCTGCTACCAAGACATGGAACTTTATAGCGACTAAATTTGATCTTCAGTTAGTAGTATACATAGTGTTTTCTCTTGTAGACTAGTGTTGAAGCTACCAAAAACATGGAACTTGGCAATAATACCGCTGTCTCAAGCTACTCAAAGCAACAGCAGGTGCAAAACTTTTCTTTTGCGCTGTTTGTCTTTGTCACACTCTTCCTTGATTGGTATGACTAACCTGATGGATTTCATTGAAGATTTAAGTTATATACGTTTCCCAGTTATCATATCAAACTTGCTATTAAGTTTTAACTGTTGTTTGTATATCAATCTAACTCCTAATGTAAAAAATATACACACGATTAGTGTACAAAATATCAACTCTTGCAACAGATTAATGGAAAATTGATGTTCAAATATACGCATGAAGTATCCCATTTGTCTTACTTTTGCACCTCCGTTTGCATTACGATCTATGATAGCCTTCGTTATCTTTTGTCAGCGATTGCTCTCCCTCTAACAGTTGTTCAGTTTGCCTCTGACAGTTGTCATAGTGGAGCTAGCCATGTAGATCAAATTAAAAGACCAGCTTTACCCCTAAACCAAATTGATAAATACTCTCAATTAATTGGAAATAGTCGCCCAAATAGTAGAAATATCCAAATATATCCCTATGTAGTTTCAACACCAATTTTCCCACAATGGAAGACCAATTAATGGGATGAGAGTATTTAAGACAAGAGACAATAATGGAGCTCGTATGGATCAAAAGATAAACGAAAAGAAAATGTTAGACAAATCAAATATACGTATTTCAA
Organism: Petunia secreta; assembly: GCA_029990175.1. Taxonomy (NCBI): domain Eukaryota; kingdom Viridiplantae; phylum Streptophyta; class Magnoliopsida; order Solanales; family Solanaceae; genus Petunia; species Petunia secreta. The sequence goes on along the minus strand of JARKIP010000059.1, from coordinate 4,045,490 downwards.
TGTAAAATTGAACATTTTCTTGAAGTTAAATGGTGTCAAAATTGGGTGCATGGGTTCTAATGGGTATTCGCTGGTCATCATCAAGTTTCCTTCGTGTGTCATTTTTCTGCTTTCATGTTCCGCTGTAAACGTCATATATGCCCACTGCTTTCCTTATGCTTAAGAACGAACTTATTAAATAGGTACGGCCGTTTATCACATGCAGGCTTTTTTCGCGGAATGTACCTAAGCTATATTTATCTACCTAAGTTGAATAATTCATTCTTCATTTACTCTTCATTGTACTAGCTAGCTAGTCTATTTTGTCAGTGGTGATAAGATACTCGAGATAACTCAGTTCTTTATTTAATTTTAAGTGTTACTCCCTCCGTTTCAAAATGAATGCTTAAGTTTGACTTGATGTGGAGAATGAAGATTATGAAAATAGGGAAGACTTTTGAGTCATGTGATTTAAAATTAAAGTTGTGTGTAATGTGGGCCAGTGCATTTAAATCAAGCGGTCCAAAATAAATTTTGGAATTAAAGAGTTACCAAATATGAAAAGAGACACTCTTTTTGGGACAAACTAAAAATAAAAGGTAGATACTCATTTTGGGACGGAGGGAGTACTTATGTATTGACTGATAAAAAGGGAAAAAAGTCAGAAAAAATTACTCAAAGTTGACAAATGGTGAGAGTTGGTGAGTGACAAACACTTTCTTTCTTAAACTTTGCGTTGGCTGAGAGGGGACAAATATGCTAACAATCGAATTAGCGTGAATCGCCATTGAAGGACTAGGGTTATCAGTAGAGGAGAAGGGGAGAGAAATGATTGTGAGTTGGTGAAGAATGGCCTAGTTACCTCTACCAGAAGCCCATCTATACATATATATATATATATATGGCCAAATGACCAGTTTACAAATAGATATACAGATTTACACACATGAGCCTAATCTACAGCTAATGTATAGCTACACATTATTTACATAACTGGACTAATTCAGACTTCCTCTTAGGCCCTGAGGCCCTGTAACCATCTAACTCAACACCCCCTTCAAGTTGGAGGGAGAGAACACCTTCAACTTGTGTAGAAAAGAGTGATGCAGTACACCCGGAAGTGGCTTGGTGAGAATATCAGCCAGCTGCTCAGTGGTTGGCACATGAAACAATTGAATGAACCCATCACACAACTTGGCGCGTACATAGTGACAATCAACCTCTATGTGTTTGGTGCGTTCATGAAACACCGGGTTCTTGGCTATATGAATAGCAGCCTGACTGTCACAAAAAACAGAAATAGAATCAGTGAAAACAATGGAAATATCAAGGAGCAGCCTAGCAAGCCAAGTTAACTCAGCCACCACCTTGCTGAGTGCCCTATACTCAGCCTCAGCAGAGGACAAAGAAACCACTGGCTGTTTCTTTGATTTCCAGCCTATCAAACAGTCCCCCAAGAAGATACAAAAACCAGTAACAGAGCGCCTTGTATCAGGGCAAGATGCCCAGTCACTATCACTGTAAGCTTTGATGGAGAAATCTGGGGAAACAGAGTAATCCTGGGACATTGTATGAACTGACTCAAATGTTGTACCCCAAAGCATATATCAGGTCTGGTGTGGGTTAAAAATAAGATTTTCCCAACCAAACTTCTGTACTTGTCAGGATGAGGAAGCAAGTCACCGCAATCTGCCCTTAGCTTAGAATTAAGGTCCAAAGGGCTGACAACAGAGGACACATCACCACAGTTAAAGTCTTGAAGGAGATTAGTCACAAACTTCTTCTGATTCAACAAAATACCACCAGCAACAGAAGTAACTTCAATGCCAAGGAAGTAATGCAACAAACCTAGGTCCTTGATTTTGAATTGATCATCAAGGAACTGCTTAAGAGCAGATATTACAGCAAGATTGTCCCCTGTGAGGATGATATCATCCACATAGACAGCTAGGATGACCATGTTCCCAGGAGTCCCTTTCATGAATAGGGAGTAATCATTGAATGAATGAGTGTACCCTTTGGAGCACAAAGCTTGAGACAACTTAGCATACCACTGTCTGGATGCTTGTCTTAAGCCATAAAGGGATTTCTTCAGCTTGCAAGCAAGAGAGAGAGAACTAGAAGAGGGAATAGATAGACTAGGAGGAAGCTTCATATACACTTCCTCAGCCAAATCCCTATGGAGGAAGGCATTATTGACATCCAACTGGAAAAGAGACCAATTTTTCTTCACTGCCGCAGCAATAAGACATTTGACAGTGGAGAGTGTAACCATAGGGGAAAAGGTTTCTGTAAAGTCAATACCCTCTACCTGGGTGTCCCCTCCAATAACAAGCATGGCCTTATGCCTTTCCACATTTCCATCAGCCCTATACTTAACCTTGAAAATCCACTTGCAGCCAATGGCCTTCTTACCAGGAGGCAAAGGCATAACCTCCCAAGTGTTATTGGCTGATAATGCCTCTAACTCCTTCATCATGGCATCCTGCCATACTGGGAAAGGAGTTGCCTGAAGATAAGTGGTTGGTTCAAACTCAGCATGCTGGACAGAGGAGCAAGAAGAAGAAAGAAAAGAAGATGGCAAGTGGCAGACATAATCTGTTAAGTAGGAAGGAATGGTATGAGTTCTGCTGGACTTTCTTAAGGGAGGATGATCCAAAGGAGGGTTGTGAACAATGGGAGAAGGAGGGAGAGTGGAAGCAGGTGGAGGAGAACTAGGTGGTGGAGAAGAAGGCAAGGGAGAAGGCACTGGTACTGTGGAGAAAGAACCAGCTGATGAAGGATCATCTGGTGAAATGAAAGAATCTGGATCTAGGAAATCAGGAAAATGAAAAGGGAAAGAGGTGGCAGGTGAGATAGGAGAAGTAGTTGGAGCAGATGTGGAAAAGGGAAAGTGTTCCTCATGAAAAACTACATCTCTTGAAATGAGGAACTGCCTAGTCTCCAAGTGATAGAGTTTGTATCCTTTCTTGGCAAAAGGATAGCCAATGAATACATAGGGGATTGCCCTAGGTCTGAATTTGTCTCTTTGTAGAATGGGTACTGTGGCATAGTACAAACAACCAAAAGTCCTTAAGTGAGAATAGGGGGGCCTTCCCATGTAATAATTCAAATGGTGATTTGTTGTGGAGTAAGGTGGAGGGAATTCTGTTAATGAGGTAGGTAGCAGTGAGAAGACAATCTCCCCAAAATTTCAAGGGCACTTTGGAATGAAATAAAAGGGCCCTTGCAGAATCTAAAAGTGTTCTATATTTTCTTTCAACTACACCATTCTGTAGTGGTGTATGGGGACAGCTGGTTTGATGAATGATTCCAAGATCAGAGAAAAACTGTTTACCAGAGTTGCTGGAACCTAATACTAAGGCATTATCACTCCTAATGGTCTACACAGTAACACCAAACTGTCTGTGAACCATCATAACAAAAGCCTTTAATAAGGGAAAAGCATTACTCTTGGAGTTCATCAAGTGAGTCCATGTGGATCTGGTATAATCATCCACAATGGTGAGGAAATATTTGGAACCACAGTGTGTAGGGGTATGGTAGGGGTCCCAAGTATCAACATAATAAGCTGAAATGGTTTATGTGTCTGGGTACAACTAGTCTGGAAAGGTAGTCTAGATTGTCTAGCCATGGGGCATACAGTGCAATGAAACAACTGTTTAGATGAGAGAGTGGAAGATATACTAGGATTGTGTTTCAGCTTAACAAAAGGCACATATGCCAATCTGTGATGCCATATAAGATTCATTTTATTAAAACCAACCTTATTACAATCAACAATGGAATTATGTACAAGATCTTGGTTGGAAGGTAAACATTGTAAGCTATTTACAGAACAAGAGGTATTATCAATGACAGAATTGCAAATGCTTGACTGCTGAGAAGAAGTAGACTGTGAAGGCTTGGCCTACTGGAACTTGTATAGACCATTGTCCAGCTTACCAATCTCCAGAGGTTTCTTCAGAGAAGGGGGCTGTATAAGACAAGCATCAGCAATAAATTTAATGGTGCAATTAAGCTGCTGAATGAGTTTGTTGACTGAGATGAGGTTATGCTGGAAAGAGGGAATATACAGCACATTATGTAGAGTAATGGAACTATTTAAGTTAAAGGAACCCACATAGGTTACTTTTACTTTTGTATCCATTTGGGAGTGAGACTAGATAGGGGATAGTGAGGAGAAATATCAAAAAGTGAGCTTTTAGTGGAGGTCATGTGATCAGAAGCACTTGAATCAATTATCCAGGTCATGTGAGTGGACTCAGACAGCATGCATGAACTAGAATTAGACACTAATACTTCAGGAAGCAGGGTACCAGCAAAATTTGCAGAACTCATGAGGTTTAAGTTGAGGTGCAGCATTAGAGACTTTAGATTGTTGCAGCAGATGGACTAGATGAGAGTATTGTTGCTGTGTGATACCAGGGAACAGATGTCCTTGAGAATCAGTTCCACCTACAGCATTGGTGAACTCATCATTGGAAGGACCAAAATCAGCAGAAGTGTTCCCATGTTCAACATGGTTAGGAGTCAAAGTTGCAGTATGAGCAGCAACCCTTTTGGCCTTGAGTTTCTACAATCTCCAATCACATGACCCTCTTTCTTACAATATCTACACATGACACTGGAGTTTGAAGTTCCTGGATTCTTGGTTTGAGTAAAGTCAATTCTTTGGGTATATCTGCTCTGGGGAGAATAATTTGATTTGGAAAAAGATCTGTTGTTATTATTGTAGTTATTATTTGTGTTTGGGTACGTGAATGAAGCATTGAATGAAGCTGATTCAGGAATGAAATGAGAGGATGAAATGATTTGCCTTTGACCTTCATCTTGAAGAAGAATGGAATAGACACTGTCAAGGGATGACAGAGGCTACATCATTAAGATGTTTCCTCTGACAGCCACATAGGTGTCATTCAGGCCTAACAAGAACTGGTAGACCTTATTTTCTTCATCTTCCTCTAGCAAAGAATCCTTTGCAGCACAGCTGCAGGTATTCAACTTGTTCTCACAAATAGCTCCCAATTCATCCCAGAGCTTCTTGAGTTTGTTGAAATAAGAAGAAATGTCAAGGGAGCTTTGAGAGAGTGAGGCAAGTTGTTTCTTAATTTCAAAGATTTTTGTGCCATTGGCAACCCTATATCTCTTGTTTAATTGTTTCCAAATACTTTCAGCCGTATCAGAATATTGAACACTCTCAGCAATTTCTAGGGATAAAGAACTAATCAACCAGGATATGACTATATTGTTGATTCTGTTCCATTGTTTCAGGATTGGAGAAGTGTCGTGGGGTTTAGGGCATAAACCATCAACAAATCCAATCTTATTCCTCGTTGATAGGGACACGATCATACTTCTTCTCCAACCACCGAAATCAGTGCCTGAAAAAGGAATATGAACAAGAGATATTCCTGGCACATCAGAGGGATGGATGAATAGGGGACTCAATGAATCGATAGGCGAGGTCGATAAACTAGAATAACTAGTACTAGCCATAATAGAATTGAATATTAACACTAAACTTGAATAACAAGATGTATCAAAATTAGGGTAAAAAAAATGATGTTACCAAACTCCTTCGCAACCGGAAAGGAGCAACGGCATTGAATATTGAAGAAAATAACCGGATCTGGAAATCACAGAAACCCTAGATGCAAAATTCCAAATATGCGAGGAGAACCACCGTAGGAACACCGTAAAACGCCGGTAGAAATAATCGCGAGGGCTGATCACCACTGTAGGGGCATTTGTCAAAAATAAGATCAGGAAACTGAACCGTCGAACAAGAAACTGAACCGTCGGAGTATGAATTCTCCGGTGGAATTGAACGGGGGTAGGACCGGAACGATCGTAAGGACTGGATCTAGATGAATCCCTGCTCTGATACCATGTTAACAAACGAATTAGCGTGAATCGCCATTGAAGGACTGGGGTTATCAGTAGAGGAGAAGAGGAGAGAAAGGATTGTGAGTTGGCGAAGAATGGTCTGGTTACCTCTACCAGAAGCCCATCTCGTATATATATATGGCCCAATGACCAGTTTACAAATAGATATACAGATTTACACACATGAGCCTAATCTACAACTAATGTTTACAAAATAGACTAACTAAGTATAGCTACACATTATTTATATAATTGGACTAATTCAGACTTCCTCTTAGGCCCTGAGGTCATGTAACCATCTAACTCAACAAAAAATACCCACTAAAAGTAGTTCACGGGGATAATATAGAACCCCCTCCAAACTTAGGTATGTGGTTAAAAAAAAGGGATAATTAAGTTTAGGTTTAATATATATTATCCTTTTTCTCTGGAAGTAGAATATCATCTAGCAAAAACCAAAATCTAGTAAGTATCATTTCAGAAAGAGAAACACCCAAAACGTGAGTTAAAAGAGATTGGTCTATGCGGGAAGGTAGAAAAGGGAAAAGCAATGAGCTTATATAGAGTTGGCCTAATGGTGCTAAAAGTAGCATCTGAGGAATTAGTCACCCTTTGAGTTTGTTAATAAAAAGCATAAGTGTGTAGAAAGAAAAGAAAACCCACGGAAATTATATATGTTTGCATAGTTATCTCAATTTGAAAGTTATTGAAATTGAGCAAGGAATACCCGAACATAGAAAAGGGGGAAGGGATTGGGGACTTGGGGTTTGGGGGGGGGGGGGGTTGGGGGGGAGGTGGGGGTGGGTTTGGGTGGAGTAGGGGTAGAGGCAGAGGCGAAGCCAGGTTTTTAAGGTTGAGGGTTCAAGATTTTAGTCTTTCTAAGTTAGGGGGTTCAAAATTAATATTTTATACATATGCAATAATTTTTTAGACAATATATAGAGTTTGAATTAAAGCTACGGGGTTCGGCCGAACCCCCGTACAGTATGCTGCCTCCGCCCCTGGGTAGAGGGGTAAGAGATGGGGTAGGGATGGATGATGTTTAGTGTAGGAAAGAGACAATAAGACTGAATTATCATATTTAAATAAAGTTTTTCCTATACTCATAAGGGAAATCATTTTCGTTCAATTAAAAAAATGAAGTATTAAAAAATTCAAACTTTACCATGAAATATATTAAAATATTTTTCAAAAAATATTTCCATAGTTTTCAACTCTATCTATATATTCCTATTACAAAATAATAAAAATGTACATAACATTTTAATATCATATTCATCTTAAACTTACTAGCTCTAAATCTGAATTCATCTCCGTCAAAGCTTTGCACCCCTCTGACAATATGCGTCTGTATTACTCCATAGACAATATGTACCTTCTATTTTCCCTCCAAATTTAAAAAGCAGAAGGCAAGAGAAAAATGGGGCAATTAAACTTCAAAGGAAAGAAACAAAGTGTTTGCCTGTTGGATACGACCACGGGAACAATATCATTGCCAATTTGCATACCAAAGTTTAATTAGAATCTTTTAGTTAAGCAACGAGATTGTTATCTTATACCTACGAGAAAAGAATTCCCACATGCTATTCTGGGTGGAAATGTAATTATGGTGTCCCCCAAAACAATTTGGAAAAGGGAGCAAAATTAAATTTTTTAAAGAAAGACAAAGAAAGGTTGAGCAGAAGAAATCCAAATCCAAATTCGTCGGTAATTAACTAAAGATTCTCTAATCACTCATTACAGAAAAGTGTAAAAGTGACTCTTTTCGATCAGAGATTACGGAGATAATTAAAGTGAAAAGATAATATCAACGCGTGGATCACTATCATGTCCTTTTCTTCACTAGAAAATTTCAAAGGTTTCTTTCTTTTTTTCTCCTTTAATTAATATTGAAATTATCTTTTCCAAAAAGTTACAAAGCCGTCTTCAAATAGGGGTAGCCTGAGGGGTGAAAATTGGGTACACTAACAGAATTTGATTACCTTATTATTACTACAACACCATATGATTTGTGGAAGTTTGGCAATGATGAGTTTTATAGTACTATAGTAGTAAAAGTTTAGTTTCTTATTGCTCATGGTTGTTCGTTTCAAAATTATACTGGACTGTTGTTATTTGATTAGTCAACGTTGTTTTACAACATTTTGGAAACGTTGTAATAATACATTTTATCATTTCTAACTATATATTACACTTTATTTTTGAAAATTAAAATCATAGTTTTTGATTTACGCCCATCATTGGAAGCTAAGCTCACTTAACCGACTATTACGAATTTGTATTAATAGGCCGATCATGGGGTAAAACACTCTTTAGTAAGAAATTCTTATTTCTTTTACTTCAGACTCGGAATTCTTATTTCTTTTACTTCAAACTCGGAACCTTATCAAGGGTGAATGTATTCCAACAATTCCACCTTGGAGCCTATAGCTACAGTTTAATTTCACACAAAAAGTTAGATGAAATATCTCATTCGGCGAATTAATTATTGGAGTATCAATTATGGCGGTGAAAAGAGGATTCATATTTGCTATCTATGATGGTTAACTCCCATACCTACACTTTAGTGTTTGATCTTTTTAGTTTCATATGTTCCATAATTAGTCTTTTCAAAGTTTCCAAATGAAACCACATTATTTCTCTTCAAAGTCTTTTCACAAATACTTCAATAGAAGAGAGACCACTTGTACTCTTCAAACATTTTGGCATGTCCAACTTTTCACATGATAAGCATTCACTTGTTTACCATTTCCCGATGTCATTTAAATTTAAAAGGAGAATTTACGATAGATCACTTTGGTTTACCCAGTTTTTAGTGAATGCTTACAAGTTGCTCATCAACAAGCTAATTAGTGTCCATATCTATGATGGTAAACTCCCATACCTATACTTAAGTGTTTGAGCATTATGTTTCATATGTTCCATAATTAGTCTTTTCAAAGTGTCCAAATGAACCCACATTACATCTCTTCAAAGTCCTTTTCGTTAAATCCTAAATTCTCGTAAATAATTAAGGAGTAGTAATAATTCTTCAGATAGAAGAGAGACCACTTGTACTTCCCTAACATTTTGGCATGCCCAACTTTTCACATGATGAGCAAGCACTTGTTGGCTTCTCCACCATTTTCTGATGTCATCCAAATTGAAAAGGGGAATTTAGGATAGATCACTTACGATAAGTTACGTTGCTCAACCTCGACAAGCTAAAGTCAAGAAGTAACATGGAGTATATATATGAAATATAACTTTTTCCTCCTACTCTACTGTCATATACTAACTGTGAAAGAGCAAAAGTTGAAGTTAGAGAATGGGGGAAATTTCCAAATCAAAATTGTATTTACCAATAATGGGAACAAAAGAACGTTTTCACATACGTAAAATTAAAATTTAGAAAGTGCAAAGTATTAGTACAAAGATATAAATGACCGTTCAGTGACGGAGGACTTTCCGGTTTGAAGACGGTCTCAAAATGACTAGAATCTTCATACCAAGATGAACGCATGTATAGTTTGATCGTTCACATGAATTAAAAATATTAATCTTTGATTTCAGAATTCTAATAGTCATAATTATGTATTATTTGCATCCATTGCAGTTATTTGCAGAGACTGAACTTTGTACTAAAAATGCTTCTTTCATTTTTGAGTCATCGCCAAGGAACAGTAGGCTAGTTGGAAATTATTCTTATTATTGGTAACATTGCTCCCATAATTTACATTCTGAAGAAAGAAATGGCATGTCAAGTCGGTGAATAAGATACCGTTAATTCAAGTAAAATATTTGAAAATTTGTTCGCTACGAGACGCCAATTACATATACCAGGATGTAGCATATATATAGATTGAATGAACGGAATATAGTTTATATAATCCGATCATAAATCTTAAATTATAGCTGATTAGTGTTGCGAGGGCGCCAAAAATGAAAATCATTGGGTTCATTTGTCCTGCAACAGTGCAACCACAACACCGTTCGCCCTTCTTGTCATCATTAACCAGCAGTATCAACCTATAACATGCATGTGATAATTAATCACTCTACTATACTATGCCTCAAGATGTAAATTGTAATTAACTATACCATTTCTTTGCCTATTCAACATATAGACTTTGTAGCTACAATTGATTTCCATGTCCTGCTTTATACAGAACGACAGAAGGAACATCTCGTTTGGTTTTCCACTGTATATGATTATTTCATATTCATCTAAAGCTAAGATAACAAAAAATTTATTTATCTATCGGAAAAGGGTCAGATTTATCCCTCTACTATCGAATATTGTTTATCTCGAACCTTCGTTATACTATCAGAACATATATACCCCTGCCGTTAGCAAAGTAGTTAAAAATACCCCTATTTTTAATGGAAATCCACTGTGGCAAAACTCATCCTATGTGGCCTGACAATTGGGTGAGGTGGACGTCACGTGGCGTGCCACTTCAGCACCTAAGTTTACTCCTCTCCCCCAATACCTATTCCCTTCTCAGTTTTTCATTTACCACCATCGAAGCCATCGGCTTCTCTTCCCTTAACCATCACTGCCATCACCACTTCACACAAGCAGTTCAAAACAAAAAATTTCAACAAAGATAGAACCATGTTTTCGAAATTCAACATAGTGAATCGATAGCCCAGAAAGAAGAAATTATCATCTCAACCTATTTTTCCATCAGATCAATGGTTGCCTTAGAGACTATTTGTGCAAATCTATCATTGGAGCAGCAGAAGCAAAAGGACAATTTTGATGGTTCAATTATCTTTTTCCTTTTCTTTTCTTTTATTGACATAGCAGAGAAAGGCAGCCATACCTTACCGGAAAATCCCGTCTCTAATGCTTCATTCTTTTTTTTTATGGATAAACCTCCATTGTTAGGTTCTATGAGTTCACTGCTTGGGGTTGAAATCTTCAAATGCCTTTGCTTGAGTTCGAAATTCGATTTTGAGTAATTCTTGTGGTGAATTTAATTTCATCTTACTATTTTCTTTTTTTCTTTTTGAATTCTGTTTTTTTTGGGGGGGGGGGGGGGGAGGGGGGGGGGAGGGGGGGGGTGTAACTGGTTTCTGAGCTAAAACTTTGTGTTATTAGATCAAAGTGGCGTGACTGAATTTTGCACCATTAATTTTCCAATTGGGTGCTTGGAATATTCATTAATGGAGGTGTTAGTGGTGGAGAAGGTATTGGGGGAGAGGAGTAAACTTAGGTGCTGAGGTGGCATGCCACGTGGCGTCCACCTCACCCAATTGTCAGGCCACATAGGATGAGTTTTGCCACAGTGGATTTCCGTTAAAAATAGGGATATTTTTAACTACTTTGCTAACGGCAGGGGTATATATGTTCTGATAGTATAACGAAGGTTTGAGGTAAACAATATTCGTTAGTAGAGGGGTAAATCTGACCCTTTTCCGTTTATCTATTAGACATCTGCAACATCACCACACATGCAAGCTTAATTAATTTCCTTAAATCAAGCATATTTTGAAGAATATTGCCACAACATACGAAACTTTAAAATATAGTCGTAGGAGAAGAATAACATAAGTGGGAATACGAGAATACATTCCCTCCTTTTTTCCATCTTAATTTTAATACACAAAGACAGAAAAACCAAACCCCATTCCAAAATTCTCTTAGCCTAACAACCATTAGCTCACTATACAAAAACAGCGAGCACACACTCACACACACATTCTAAGGAATTTGTAGAATCTTCTTATCCTCTGCAAATATCAACGGCTCAGATTGACCCACTGTACCCCTAATCCCATTTTACGAACTCCTACTATTATTCATTACTTAATTAATAGCCACTGTACATTAATCCTCATTTTATGTTCTTTAATTAATAGCCACTTGGCTATGAAGAACAATAGCCAACTTTTCTTCTTGATGAAATTTAATTTGTTTAGCAATAAAATCCTCGATAGTCTTTTGAAACTCTTCATTGCTTAATTCATCCACCGGAAACTCGCCGGTAATTTCACTTTTCCGGCACATCTCAGTTTCCGACCTACGTAACTTTCCATGTATTTCCTTTGCACTTCCTTTTTCAAACTTCTCCGATTTAGTTCTCCGTGGAACTTTAACTTCAAATACTGTCTGTTTATCTTCAAATACAATGCCTTCACCTTCCTGTTCTGTAACCGTAGAAGTAAATTTTCCATCAAGATTATCGGAATATACTCCGTAAAATTCATTATCATCAGTGATATTACGGAAACTTGAGGCATCACTGGAGAGTTTACCGGATTTCAAGAACAGTGTAAGGACTATGAAGTTACTAATAACGAAAATGAAGAGAGGACTAAGAAGTATAGTTATAAGTTGACGAAAATATTCACCGGAAAGTTTGATAACAAAAGGTAACTTAGTAGAACTCCATAACAGAATAAAAGCTCCAAAACAAATCTCAAAAATGCGAAAAAGTTTCGCGAAGTTCTTGAAACTGTGAAATATTAGTATGACTTTGTTTTCCAGTTTCTGATTAGAGCTGAAATTAAAAGCATGATCCATTTGAAAAGGCAATGAAAATAAGCTCTCTTTAATGGATAAGAGGGGAGAAAGGGACTGAAGAATTTGGATTTTAATGCAGGTAATGGAAGCGTTATAGAAGAATAGGAGTTGGTATATTTATAGAGTAAGATTTGAAGTGTGGAATAAATAAACAGTGGTACGATTTTGGGAAAAGCTAAAGTACTTGATTTATGTTTAATTCAGATGGCCAATAGTTTTTGAAAAAAGATCTTAGATCTTTTTGTGTTAGGTCTATAAATTATTTGGCATAAGGTATATTTTGGTCTTCAAGTGTACACAACTCACTGACTCAAGGTCCAAAAAAGTATAATACAATGTGTTACTACCGGTGGCCGGCGGAGGAAGGTTTTTTATCAGCGTGTTTGGTACGTATGAGTATTTATAAGCTAAAATAAGTCATAAGCCATAATTGATCATTCTAATTTATTTTTTTTTTAGTTTATAAGTACTTTTAGTTTGACCAAATATTTTACTATTTTATCTCTAAACTATTTTATAATCCAGTAAATATCATTTCTAAAATAAGATTTTCAACCTCATCCTCATTCTATATTCGTCATTCTTCATTTTAATGTAAAAATATTTTTATATTATTTTTTTCATAAATAACTTAAAAGATATTTTAGTCATTTTATTAAAAATGTACTTATCAATACTCTTTTTACCAAACACATCAACTGTTTATTATTCTCTCCATTCTATTTTATGTGTCATAGTTTGCGGCACGGAGTTTAAAAAATAAAGGAAGACTTTTGAAACTTTTGGTCTAAAATGAGACATAGATATTTGTGTGGTTGTAAATCATTTCATTAATGGCAAAACTATAATTTTGAAGTTAGATTGTTACCAAATTTAGAATGTTGTCATTCTTTTTTGAACAGACTAAAAGGAAATGTTGCCACATAAAATGGAACAGAGGCAGGTGCATAGCCAGGATTTTATGTAAGGGAGTTCAAATATCACACCTTGGATTTGAACTTGTGACACTAAAGCTATTTTTGAACACCGTAACCACTTTCCTTGAATTTTTCGTCATTTCAAAGGGGTTCAATAGCTTATATATACAATACAAATATTAATTTTTACCCTAATTATAATGTACTTTTTTAATGAAGGGGATTCAAAATAGCTCCGTCCCTAAACAGAGGGAGTACTAATTTCAGCACTTCTATCCAAACAAGTAGCTGCTTATTTATAAAATACGTAGCTGCTTATTTATGAAATCAGCTAACCCAAACGTGATCATATATAGGTTCTGGTAAACTCTTTCGCCTCTTAACTCCCTCCCTGGTTATCACTTTATCAGTATTGTTCTTGTGCTATGTCGTGGTACAAAAGAGAATCTTTATACCCTAAAAAATCTATTTTCCTTTTCAATAATTTATGTGAAGTGTAGGGTACATAATTTATGAAATTAAGAAGACTTTTGACATGTTATGCGGAAACATATGCAAAGGTACGTATCAAAATTATTCTTGTAAACGAGTTGTAGCAAAACTTTCACGTATCTTTTTTGTTTCTCTCCTATACAAGAATGAACTTTTTATTCAAGTCTCAACAAGTCATGTTATTAAATATAAGTGGAGATCATATTGAATAGTTTCCGAAAAGAGAAACGTATGTCATTTTTCGAACTTTACAGAAAATATGTCACATAAATTGTGACAAAAACAATATAATTGTTCGCACTTAATTCATGTTTTCTTCCTTAACAATGATAAGAATTAAAGGGATTAAATAGGTTCAAATTTAACCGAACCTTTCCCTCTTCTTCCTCTTTCCACGCTCCTATTTCTCTTTAAAAAAGAAAAGTTGATATTTAATTTTTAATGGATTAGTTTTTTACTACTGTAGTCACAAACTTAATCTTATATTATAGTTACCGTATTTTGTCAAAACGTGAAAAATCGAATGATCACTCCAGACACCCTTATTAGTTATTACAACTATTACCTGAACTGAATGAGAGAGAGAAGGAGAAGCTTGAGAGAGAATCAGAGAATTGGAAAAAATATTCCATACATTGAATTGATTATTGAAGAAGAGGAAATAACAACTATTTAAAGAAGTAGTTAAAAGTAACTAACTTCTTAACAACCAATTAACTAAAATCTGGACACCTAGTGTAATGACTAAACTGCCCTTACTTAACTAACTACTCACTTAACTAACAAACTACTCACTTAACTAACAACTTCACTCAACACTCCCCCTCAAGCTAGAGGGTGCAAAGATATCAAAGACTCCTAGCTTGGACATTAAGTGAAGGTGTTGAACACGATTGAGTCCCTTTGTAAGCATGTCTGCAGGCTGTTCCTTGGTGTTAATGTACTCAGTTTTCACTAGACCTTGTTGTATCTTTTCTCTAGAGAAATGACAGTAAATCTCTATGTGTTTAGTTCTCTCGTGGAACACAGGATTTGCAACAATTTGCATTGCTGCTTTACTATCAGTGTTGATCTCTACTGGAAGCTGGATTTCTACTCCAATCTCATTGATCAATCTTATCAGCCAAGTTAATTCAGCTACCACAGATGCCAGACTCCTGTACTCAGCCTCTGCTGAGCTTCTAGATATTGTTGTCTGCTTCTTAGACTTCCAAGACACCAGGGATTCTCCCAACTTTACTAAGAAACCAGTCACTGATCTTCTTGAGAATGAGCATGCTGCCCAGTCAGCATCACAATAGGCTGTAACAGTATCAATGCTTCTACTAGACATCAGAACTCTCTGTCCTGGATGTTGTTTAATATACCTCACAATCCTTAAGGCTGCTTCCATGTGAGATTGTTTAGGTTGCTGAAGGAATTGACTTAGTGTTTGTACACTATAGGAGATGTTAGGTCTAGTCATAGTTAGATAAAGAAGCTTGCCTATCAGCCTTTGATATCTTCCAGGCTCAGGCAGTAACTCATCTGTTGCCTTGTCTATGCCATGTACATAAATGTCATATTCTCTGGTTGTGAATTTGAGATTAGGATCTATTGGAGAAGTTGCAGGCTTTGCTGCTGTCAAACCAGTTTCAGAAATAAGCTCTAAGGCATACTTTCTTTGATGCATAAGAATTCCTTTCTCAGACCTGGCAAATTCAATTCCCAGAAAATACTTTAACTCCCCCAGATCCTTCATTTTGAAGGCCTTTTGTAATGCACCTTTTGTTTCTTCTATCAGTTTCAAGTTGTCTCCAGTAATCAATATGTCATCAACATATACTAGTATAATCACAATTCCAGTGCTGGTCCTTTTTGTAAACAGTGAATGATCTAATTGACTCTGGGTGAAGTTGAGACTAATCAAGGCCTCTAGCAGCTTTGCATTCCACTGTCTAGGTGCCTGTTTTAATCCATACAAGGATTTGATGAGCCTGCACACTTGTCTCTCCCCCTGGCTCTTGAATCCTTGTGGTAGGTCCATATAGATCTCATCATGTAGGTCTCCTTGCAGGAAGGCATTGTACACATCCATTTGATGAATGTGCCAATGTCTGGAAGCTGCTACTCCTAGTATAGTTTTGACAGTTACCATCTTTACAACAGGGGAGAAGGTTTCTTGATAATCAATACCTTCCCTCTGACTATACCCTTTTGCTACCAGCCTTGCTTTGAACCTTTCTACTTCCCCATTAGCTTTATATTTAATCTTGTACACCCATTTACAACTTATAGCTCTTTTGCCTTCAGGTAATGTCACTAGATCCCATGCATGGTTGCTTTCCAATGCTGCAATTTCATCCTGCATTGCACTAATCCATCTAGGGTCTTTAGCTGCTTCTGAGTAAGAAGCTGGTTCAGTTGAACTTGAGAATGCTGCTATGTAAGCTTGGTATTTAGGAGCAAGTTGATCATAGGACACAAATTTATCCATAGCATAGGGCACATTCTGATGTATCCCTAAGGAGAAAAAGTCCTTGAGCCAAGCAGGTGGATTTTTGCTCCTACCTGGCCTTCCCTGATCAGGCATGGGAGATGGAGCTGGTAATAAGGGTGCTGTGGGAACACCAGGTTGAGCTGCAGTAGTAGGTACATGTTGATTGACACTGTCAGGTACAGACTCATGAGAGGTGAAGTCATCACCTTGTTCAGAAGTTTGTGAGTCTGGAATGTGAGGTTCAGCAACTAAACTTTCTGTTAGTTCTGCATTGGATAAAGGCTCATCAAAGAACATATCTGTTGTTCCATCTATAAAAAGTGGAGAGGATGTGGTTAGAGTGATCATATAGAACATATCCTTTGTGAACATCTGAATAACCCATGTGTATAGCTGCTCTACTCCTAGGCTTGAGCTTATCAGTTTCTTGTACTATTTTTGCATAACACAGACACCCAATGACTCTAAGATGAGTCATTGTAGGCTTTTTTCCATACAACACCTCATATGGTGCTTTATTTTCCAGTACAGATGAGGGCATCCTGTTTATTAGATATACAGCAGCTATGATGCAATGACCCCAAAAACTGATAGGGATATTAGCCTGAAACCTGAGAGCTCTTGTAACCTCTAGTATGTGCCTATGTTTCCTCTCAGCCACTCCATTCTGCTGAGGGGTGTAGGCACAGGTTCTCTGATGTATCATGCCTAAGTTCTTGAACAATGTACTGCACACACTGTTAATAAACTCTGCTCCATTATCTGTCCTGATGACTTTAACTTGCTTATCAAATTGAGTTTTAACATACTGAAAGAACTGTTGCAGAGCTATGCCTGCATTTGACTTTAATTTGAGCAGAAATACCCAAGTCATTCTAGACAAATCATCCACAATAGTCAGGAAAAATCTATTACCATCAAATGTTGTTTGCTTGTATGGACCCCATACATCTACATGAATCAAATCAAAGCAAGAAGAACTTTTAATACTACTTGCATGAAAGGGATTTCTAGTCTGCTTGGCACAAGGGCAGACACTACATGTATCAATTACACTATTGGCTTGTTCAGCTGAACTAGTAAACAGCTTCTTTAGGACAGTAGATGACACATGTCCTAGTCTTCTATGCCACAGTCCAATGTCTGAGATATGCTTGTCACTCACAGATAGATTCACTGCTGCAGCATCCTTTGAGTTCCCAGTCACCAAAATGTAGAGCCCATTCTTCTCCTTACCAATCTCCTTCAACTTCCCACTGCAAAGATCCTGGAATACACAGAAATTGGGATAGAATGTAACTGAGCAGCCCAACTCTTTTGTCATCTTGGAGACTGAAAGTAAGTTGTATTTGAATTGTGGAACATGGAAGACATTTGTTAAAGTAGTTCTGTCAGAAATAGAACTTGCACCAGTGTGAGTAACACATGCTATATCTCCATTAGGTAAGTACACTTTCTTAGTACCAGTGCCTAGTAATAGTGTAGACTGAGTTAACATACTCAGATCTGAAACCATGTGATTTGTGGCTCCTGTATCAATGATCCACTCTTGTGGACTATTAGAAACTGATAAGGCAGTACTTATACCTGCTATGTTGGCTGCTGCAGAGGTTGTACCAGTGTTTCCAAGTAGCTGTAGAATTTGACCATATTGCTCTGGTGTAAACGTGCAAGTCTTGAGTTGATTAGAGGAGGGATGAGTTGATTGTTGTGCCTCACATATGCCAGGTAAAGACTCATGTACATCATCAGTGTCACAGATTGCATTATGAGCAGTAGATGTGCCAAACCTCCTCTTCTTATACCCTGGAGGATACCCCACTTCTTGAAGCAGTTCTCTCTTGAGTGACCTTTGATCTTGCACAAATCACAGTAGGCATTGTAGTTTCTCTTGAACCTTTGATTCCCATTAGTCTTAGTATAGAATGCCTGATCAACACCTCCAATTGCAGGGGCAGCCCCTAGCACTCCAGTAGTGACAGATATTCCCTTTTGGCTTTCATCACTTATGACCATGTTGTAAGCCTGATTCACAGTTGGCAAAGGACTCATCAACAGAATTTGAGTTCTTGCCTGAGAATAAGAGTCATTCAACCTCATCAAGAACTGATACAGTTTTTGTCTTTGGAGATAAGTCACAAAGTCCCTAGATTGTTCACAATTACACCCAAGAGGGGGAACTAGAGCTTCAAGCTCATCCCATAGATCTTTCAACTTTGAATAGTAGGTTGTGACAGAATTAAGTCCTTGACTCAGGGTGGCAATTTCTTTATGCAGATTGAATGTTCTTAAGTCATTAACCTTTTCAAACCTCTCACGCAAATCATCCCGCACAATCTTAGCACTAGAAGCATACACAATACCACCAAGAAGGGTACTAGCCACAGAATTCATCAACCATGATAAGACAATTGCATTACATCTTTTCCATTGTGGTTTCAAATCATCTGAACACTTATCTTTTGTGCAGGATCCATCCACCAGTCCAATTTTATTGCGACCTAGCAATGCAATTTTCATAGATCTACTCCAAATTGAATAGTTCTCAGCCCCAGTTAATTGAACAGATATCAAAGAAATTCCACTCACATCATTAGACTGTAAATACAGTGGGTGATTATGGTCTAAACCACTAGTTTGAGCATTGACTGAATTAACAAATTGAGAATTGTTCACAGAAGCCATTGTTTGTTGCGGAAGCTAAAGAAAATTTCAAGAAAGTTTCAAGAATCTATCTGAATACAGAAAGAGAAGAAGAGTACCAGTTTCAAGATCAAACTGTGTTCATGACCAGTTGTATCAATGTTGGATCGCACCAGTAATTCTGGTTCTGCTCTGATACCATGAACTGAATGAGAGAGAGAAGGAGAAGCTTGAGAGAGAATCGGAGAATTGGAAAAAATATTCCATACATTGAATCGATTATTGAAGAAGATGAAATAACAACTATTTAAAGAAGTAGTTAAAAGTAACTAACTTCTTAACAACCAATTAACTAAAATCTGGACACCTAGTGTAATGACTAAACTGTCCTTACTTAACTAACTACTCACTTAACTAACAAACTACTCACTTAACTAACAACTTCACTCAACATTACCCATATATTTCGTAATCAAACAAACCTCTATGTAACAAAAATTCCATGCATATATAACTATTATCCCTCTATCTCAAAATAAAAATGAAACCCCTTATATACTTATTGACCTACAGAAATAATGGGTAGGATTTCGTTCCTATATGGGATTCAGTGATTGAATATAAGATATATATATATAGAGAGTAAGTGTATTGGTAAAGAAGTACACTATTGAGATATCATATGGAAAGTGCAAATTTGCTACAAATGTAGTATTCCTACTTCTTATCAAGTTATTGTTCTTATTTCCTGGTTAAGATTTTGATGCATATGCCAAGGGATAAACTGTTT
Organism: Petunia secreta; assembly: GCA_029990175.1. Lineage (NCBI taxonomy): Eukaryota > Viridiplantae > Streptophyta > Magnoliopsida > Solanales > Solanaceae > Petunia > Petunia secreta. The sequence continues at coordinate 4,025,790 of JARKIP010000059.1, read as the reverse complement.
AATTTTGAAATACAGGTTGCCTCCCTTATTGAGCTTTATTCTAAATCTTATACTAGATGATGAACCTTTTGTTTTTAAGTCATGAGTCAACAAGTTGTTGATTAGAAGCCTGCAAAATTGAAGAAAATCAGCCACGTATTCTCCAGAACCCTTCAAGCTTATCAAATTTATTCATTTATTGAGCTTACGTCTGGTTACATTTATTCTTTTGTTCTAATACAAAAAGGAAAAAGCTTTTTGTTTTTAAAGAGAATCACACAATTTGCGACAACTTACAATTGTGTTCTCAACAAGTTGTGATCTGGTGCAGTTCATCTAAAGACAACGTCTAAAATCAAAACAAAGAAACAAGTTATTCTAAAACTACATACTTTTTATTCTTTGACTAGCATAAGTTTTCTTTCTATGATACCCGTATTGATGGAGGATGTTCATAGCTCATATATTTCATTTGTTTTTCGACATTATAGGTGTTGGGTTTATCTATTTAAGAGTCCACCAATAAAGGGGTATTCTTAAAGTCTATACAGATAAAAAGAATAAGTTATTCTAAAATAAGTTATTAATATTTGTGTGACAATAAATCATCTCACTAACGGTATGCACTATGATGAATTTGGATTTTTAAGTTAATTTCTAAATTTAGAAAGAGATAATTATTTTTTGAATAGATAAAAAGGGAATAAGTTTATATAAACTGGAATAGAAAAAGTAGGAAAGATGCATGCAAAATTTTAAAGGAAAAAAAAAAGTTGACGGAAGGAGTATTTTAGTCAGCTAAGTCTGCATTGATTTATAGAAGTTGCATGATATATTGAAATAACTTACGAGTAATTCGTGTGACTTGAGCTATCTCGCTCTTTTTAGTCTGTTAATTAAAAGTCACTTAACATGAAAATAGTTGTAACTATAAATAGCTAAAATTTTAATTCTTTCTGAATTCCCATGGTATCTGGTCGGGTCGCATAAGTTAAACAGAGTACCATTATTACATTTCGTGTACTATGTTATCCAGTTTAACAATGCAATTATCTTTGATCAAAAAACTTTTTTGGGAAATTGTTCTCCAACTTCCACTTTACTTTTTGGTCTCTAGTCGCTATAATTAGCTACTCTGCCGGACAAATGGACGATTATGGAAGCGAGCAATAAAATTTTGCCAGCGACGAGCTTAATTTGACATAAGTTGAACTCTATGCGACTATAGTTGAATGTTGATAGCTCCATTAATGGAGTGAAACAATTCTTGTTTCACCTGTTTTTACTATAATTTATTGCTTTTTATCTATTTTTATATGCAGTACTTTTTTGACAGAGCTTAGATACTGAAGAAAGAAACCTAACCAGATTCTGATGAGAGCATCGAATGGGTACAATCAGTCGTGTTTCTGAGTTCTGCACAAACAGTGACACTAAAAACAGACAAGTCTTTTTCGATGACATGTTTGAATAACATTATTGCGCCCTTCTCCTACTTAAAATAAGCAAATGCATTCAAATCAATAACTCCCGTTCAAGTCATTTCATTGAAAAATGAATTAGGAGTTGCAAAGAAAAAAACTGTTGTAGCAACGATTTTATATGATTGTTCATCAGGTTTTTTCTTATTTAATACTCTCTCCATTTCAGTTTATGAGTCTAACAATTTCTTATTAATACATTTCAAAAAGAATATGGTAGCTTCTACCCTTAATGAATTGATTTATAACCGTTCAAATATTTATGACTTATTCTAAATCATAAGTTTAAAAAGTTTCAATTTTTTTTTTTTAATTCGTATCGATTCAAACTATGACATATAGTAGAACGAAGACAGTACCATATTGTTAAAAACATCAAGCATGCATTAATAATGCTCATAAGAAGACATATGACTCACTTTAACTCATTAATTTCATAAGACAACTTCCCCTTTTCATTCGAACACACAAAAAAAGTACTTATATCTTACCTAAAAAAAAAAAAATGTACTTATAATAATATATGATCACACATGTACCCTGACCAAAAACTAAGCTATGGCATTTCAATTTAAATTACTAGTTATATTTTATTATAACAAAATACTGCAGATATTCAATTTGAAACGGTGGGTGTAGAATACATATTGGTGCGAAAGATAAGCCTATTTTTTAGCTTCAAATTAAATAAGGATATTACATATATGACATTTCATTATTTAAAATTTAAATGGTTAAAATGTAGGCACGACCGCACGACACATTAATGCCCCTAAACTTAACTCACTTCATCTCATTTCCATGTGTTATCGGGCCAATCTGTAGAACACTTGGGTGAAAATCCTTTTTTTCTTGACTAATTTTTTTTTAAAAAAATCTAATTAAATACTTAATGCCTAAAATCTTGGACGTGGAAAATAGGGACCACCATTTAGTGGAAGAAGAAGAGAGAAATGAGAGATAGGAGAAAACCGTACGCCATGGCAGCACCATTTGCGGGTTTTCTTGGTTAAGGGGCAGCTCTGAAACCCATGGTATGTCCATCACTTTCCCATTCCTGAATCAGATTCTGACTAACCATTTGACCAGTCCACCTCATTAAATAATCCAAGTTTCATTCCTAATCTATTAGGGGTCGTTTGGTAGAAAAATGAGTTAAACGTGGATTAACAATACATGGATTAGTAATGCACGGATTAGTAATGCAGAGATTAATAATGCATGGATTGTTTTAAGTCATGTGTTTGGTTCATTGTATTAAAACTGAGATAAACATTGTATAACTTAAACTTGTGTTTGGTTTAAAAGTGCATAAAGTTTTATTTCCAATTATACCCTTGAATTCTTATCCATGTATTAAAAACAAGAGTTTGATGGTAGGTATTTTAGTCATTTCATTGTTTATCCATGTATTAGTAAACATGGTATTACTAATACCATGGTGAGCTAGGTATTAGATAGTACTTGAATTGGTGTATTAATTAATACATGTATAAGTTATCCCAACTTAAAAAAACCTACCAAACAGTGGATAACATTGAAAAAAGTGCTAATACATGTATTAACTAGGCAATACATCATACCAAACGACCCCTTACAGTTCCTGGTTTTTGTCCTAATTAAGAAAGCGACTCTTGATTCATGTTTAAAAAGCAATACTTGGTAAAGGACTTGTTTCGAATCTGATCCAACAACAAAGCTTCATAATTCTTCTAAGCAATCAATCTTGTGGCTAAACCTCGTGGCAGGGGCGGCCTAAGCATAAGGCCACTAAGGCCATTGCTTTAGACCCCCAATATAATAAAGGGTGATGATACACACCATTCCATTTTGCCGTCCAAATTGCCACACCCAACGTGGCCCACATGCAAAAAGTCTTAAATGCACTTGGGCTTCCAACTTCACTTCCACTCGCCGAGAGTGGGCAATGTTTTCAAGTTTGCCTTTGGTTGATGGATCAACCAATACTACACTACAAAAAAGATTATTGTTGTTGTTTGATGGGTCAACCAAGACCTTTTTTCCCACTTTTATTAAAAATAAACAAAATTTATTTTTTAATTCACTCATAATTCTTGTTATATTAATATTTATTAGATACACGATATATGTATGACATTGAATATTTATTAGATATACGATATATGCATGATATTTTAATATTATTTATTTGATATACAATATATATATACAATATATATATATATATATATATATATTTATATTTTTTATTATTATATTTTTTAAATCCCTAAAATAACGTTAACAAATATGAGATCAACATTAATTAAATTTTTAAATTAAAGGATAAAAATAAAATGTTTATTAATTTATAAAATGAGTGAATTAATTATAAATTACCTAATGGCTAGAGAAAGAAAGGGAGTGAAAAGTGGGGCTAGGAAAAATAAATTTGAAAAGTCGAACATCTTTTCTAAGGTTGTATTAAATTTGAATTTGGTCTTGAAATATTATAAAAAAATTGTATTTGATTAAATATAGTAGAAATGGATTTTATTAACCAATACCAGTAATATAGAATTATGCATGAATTAAAAAAAGGAAATAAATTTGTTATGGAACTATTATATATAAGACAATATATTATCAAGTGAAATAATTAATCAAACCATTATTTTGGACATGTTTTGTGTAAGATCATAAAAAGTAGGAGTAAGAGAAATTGTTAGCATCTTTCTACTCTTTGTGTTCATACTCAGAATAACATTTGATTGTACCATCAACCAAAGTCATTTTAGCCCCTACTTTCCGAGTTTGCCTTGGTTGATGGGTCAACCAATACTACACTACAAAAAAGACTATTGTTGTTGTTTGATGGGTCAACCAAGACCTTTTTCCCCACTTTTATTAAAGATAAACAAAATTTATTTTTTAATTCACTCATAATTCTTGTTATATTAATATTTATTAGATACACGATATATGTATGATATTTTAATATTATTTATATATTACATATTGTATATTTAATATTTAATCACTTAATATTTTAACATATGTAATTAATATTGTAATTAATATTTTATATATTAATATTTATTAGATACACGATATATGTATGACATTTAATATTTATTTTATATAGTAATATTTATTAGCTATACGATATATGTATGATATTTTAATATTATTTATTTGATATACAATATAAATAAGTATTGATACATTTGATTGTACCATCAACCAAAGTCATTTTAGCCCCTACTTTCCGAGTTTGCCTTTGGTTGATGGGTCAACCAATACTACACTACAAAAAAGACTTTTGTTGTTGTTTGATGGGTCAACCAAGACCTTTTTCCCCACTTTTATTAAAGATAAATAAAATTTATGTTTTAATTCACTCATAATTCTTGTTATATTAATATTTATTAGATACACGATATATGTATGATATTTTAATATTATTTATATATTACATATTGTATATTTAATATTTAATCACTTAATATTTTAACATATGTAATTAATATTGTAATTAATATTTTATATATTAATATTTATTAGATACACGATATATGTATGACATTTAATATACGATATATGCATGATATTTTAATATTATTTATTTGATATACAATATATATATATATATATATATATATATATATATATATATATATATATATATATATATATATATATTTTATTATTATATTTTTTAAATCCCTAAAATAACGTTAACAAATATGAGATCAACATAATAAAATTTCGCTTTAGGCCACCATTTTGGTTGGGCGCCCCTGCCTCGTGGCAGTAGCTTGATAAGTGAGATGTTTGCCAGTCACATTTCACGTCTAGAACTATTTATCTTGTATGTCTCGTGCACGTTTTAGCTTTTAATCGTCACGGCTTTATATCTTAAATTGCATGTCGCATATTATTATTATTATTATTATTATTATTATTGTTATTATTATTATTATTATTATAATATTATTATTATTTTAGCTATTTCACTTTATCCTTTTTTTAAAATCAATTACGGTTGAATGTCAATAAATGTCTGATGACAACGGGATACACAGGGTTGGACATTTTTTATTTCTTTATCCTTTTTGTTTTCGGCACATTAACCATGGAAAATATTTTTAGATACATAGTAAAAGAGTTATTATTCCCTTCGTTTCAAAAAGGATTACATGATTTATTTTTTTTGGTTAGTCGTTAAAAAGAAGACATGATTCTAAATTTCGAAACAACTTAATTTTAAATTTATAACTTTATCTTTAATGAGATGATTATAACCACACAAATATATTTGACTTATTTTAGACTATAAGTTTCAAAACTCATCATATTTTCTTAAACTCCGATTCAAGTCGAACTATACAAAAAATATTAGCATAAGGTGTAGAAGGAAGAGAAAAATCTATTACACAAGAATATTGATTCTATCTCCCATTACTTCCTCTTTCGTCAAATCAAACTAAAAAGGCAGCCGGGTATACAAAATATTTCGTATTCACGTACTGTTTAAGGAAAGGCCGCATACCAAAAGATGTGATGTACGTAACATATCTTAATACAAGCATCAATAAACTAAGAAATGAACTTCAATTTATAGGACTCGAACTGTTACACGTATATAACTTTATCAATTGTTCAAATACTTACTTTTCATAATTATGTCAAATCAAACTAGGAAATAAACTCCATTTTTCCTTCTTGCCATAGTTTTGGAAAGCTACATCACGTAGGAGCAATTGAATATAGCACGTTGAGTAGTAGGCAGAATAATCAACAACAAAAAACTGTCTCCTATCGTTATTTCTACCATAGGAAAATCACTTCCAATGAAGTAAGTATATGATTACTCATTCACGGTGGCAAACTTATTTGCCTCTGTACCCCTCAGTAATAATAGAGATCCATGGGATAATGCCACGTTGATTGGAAAAAGATGCCCTACCACATAGGTTTTCTTAACCTATGCATGTAGTCCTGCACTTTGAATCAATGTCGTCTTTGTATTTTGAGAGGGTCTAATCACCAAGTAGCTTGCTATCTCGGGAGTAGAGACGGGAGCCACGATTTGAAGATATTATCACTTTGGAAAAATATTCGGTTAAAATTTTATATTTATGTATATTTAGTAAAATTGCTAGCACATATAAAAATCTTAACACTGTGTTTGGTCGAATCCATAACTTACATGCTACATGCGCATGTAAGCTATTGAGTTTGGTTGCCCCTTATTGGTACATAACTCTTTTTGTAATAGTAAAAAATGAATGAAGTACAGAATATGGAGAAAATTATTTTACCTGTCATAATTTAGATATCATGTTTTCTCTTTACTGTGTTTTTAAAAAAACCATACTTCAGTATATGACAATTATTTAATAGCTTTTTCTCCATTTTATTATTGTTAGATATTACTTACTTAAAAAGCTACTGTACCAAACAAACAACTATTTAATTACTTCAATTTTTTTTAGCACCTTTTATTTTCAACTAATATGGACAATTTGATACTTTTAAGGTCAATTTTTACTTCTTAAACTCCGTGCTAAGCAAATTCAACCACATATATTGAGATTGAGGTAGTATACAGATACAATAGACAACTCGCTCTATGGGATCCAATTTTAAGTTTATTGCGTAAAATCATAATACAATTATTTGTAACAAAAAGTAATTCAGCTAATGTTAAGTGTCTTAAATTCATTGCGGGATAGGACTATATTTCTCATTAGATGCTCTTACTATGAAAGTTAGACTCCTCTATTTTCTTGATTGCATGATCCAATGCTGAGCAACACGTAATTATGTTATCAAACTCCAATTAACTAAGCTTAGGCATGTGAGGAGAGGGGTTTACATGTCCACATTGGTTAATATATGGTAATGTTATTTCTTGTATCTCTGGGACAATCCTTGTCTCATAAATCAAGTTCTAAACACAAATATTTTTCGTTGGTATTCTTCTTCATTCTCCCACTTATTACTTGCTTCAATTCCTTTTCATCTTTTGCCAACAATGCCTTATAGGAGACAAATGTCCTTAGTGTGCTAGTCTTTTTGTCATGGTATTACTTTTCGATTACATAGATATTATAATGCATGAATTGAGAATTGAGATACCACTTTCTTCCATGAACTCTCTTTGAGGCAAGCTAGAACGGAGTACTGGCGTAATAGATTGCAGTTAGATGAGACCCCCACCTTATAGTCTGACAAGATACTATATATAGTAGTAGTAGGCACTAGAAATCATGTCGCACTAGCAACTTTAGCAGACTCCAGTTTCCACAACCGTTGCCCCCTCTCAAATTATGTTACATTTGACTGTCAAATATGTCAAAAGTTTTTACTTTTACAGTACTTTATTCACTACAAAAAGGCCTGTTCCAGATAACCTTACCCTTTCCCCCTCTGATTGATACATTATCGGAGTACAGCAATACAATAGTTACTTTTCAATCCAAATCAAGTTAAATTCGGCTATATATATGAACACATATTTCATATCACTAATGTTTTACAAAATGAAATAACAATGTAGTAAGTACAATAAATTCTCTATATTAATTTTCTAATGACATATAGTAAAATCTAAAAGACTCATACAAAACATTGGTCCTAAAACAAATACCATGACAACAAACGAATACACGATAAAAAAAGAGGCTGCATTGAAGTTTGGCGATCTATATGCCATTTCATCTTCTTCAGCCACGCTGTTTACTCTTGTGTTTACTTCGACGATTCAAATGGGCAAATAATGCATAGTACCATTCAAGGTCACTTTTTTATTCCAGAAACAATTAAAAATTATCGAGGCAAAGCTTTGATTGCAGCAACTAATTTCTTGGTTCTCTTTGTGGCTATACTGTATGAAAAGAATTAACTATAAGTAGTAGCATAATTAGGGGAAACAAGTATCAACTTAGATGCTGATCGATCTCCTAAATTTGCCTCCCTCTTTTAAATAGTCCGCAGCGATAAATATTAGATTTAATTTTCCATCTACTCAACCTCAGACTAAGTATTCACTGTTCTAGTTTGGTATAACAATATACAATGTTGGAAAACATAATTAAGTAAATAAATGTATGATTTCTAAAAGAGCTTAATTAAAATACACTGACGGCGTAAATATTTTTATACCGTGTTAATTTAAAGCCTATTACAAGCAAATTTTCAACTATTCTTGCTTGTTTTAATATTCTGAAGGCTAATATTCCTTTTAAATAGCTAATCTAACTTAGAAAATTGACAAATGGTTGAGCGAAGATTGAAGAATTGACTTTCAAGAATCACAATGGCAAAAACTAACATATAGTTGGTATCTGTAATAAAGGAATGACACTAACTTGGTCAAATTATATCATTTGCGTAATTAAAGTTTAAATATTAAAACAAGTAAGAATACATGAAAATTTGTTTGTAATAAACTTTAAATTAGTCTACGGTGTAAAAAAAAAGTTTAGTCTATTAATATAGATTAGTTAAACTCTTTCTAGAAAATTTAAACTTTTAAACGAGCTGACAACTTCAACATACTAGCATCAAAAGATCTTCTGAGTCTCACCGCCATCCTACTGTCAAAAAAAATTTCCATGTGACTAATTATGTTTTGTTACCCTAAGTAGTAATAACTAAACTGAAAAGGGGTGGATTTAGTTAAGAAGAAAATGGAATACTTCAAGAAAACGAACAAAATGGACACTTTGATCAAATATTTAATCTTCATATATATATATATATATATATATATGTGTGTGTGTGTGTGTGTGTGTGTGTGTAAGTTTCCTTTTAATCTAATAATTAGCTCTGCAACTTGACTACTTGAGACTGATCACTGATCAGCTAAAAAATCGTCACAAAAGAATGAGCTTTAGAATAATTAACTAAAATAAAGAAAGAGAGGACATGTAGAAATTGGGGGTCCATGCATGCCCATTAACAAGATTATCCTGAAAAGTTGCTGCTACCTTCATGGTGGAGAATCTGGAGCCAGTGAAAGCTCATGGTGCTGATAAATATACTCTCTTTGTTTTAATTTTTATAAAAGTAGTTGACTGAACACGAAGTTTATGAAATACTATACATTCTTATTTCTATTGTAACTCAGGTATGAAATGTAACACTTTAGTCCTATGTTTGATATTTATTCTCACAGATTTTTTGAGCTAGTTGTAATTTAAAACAAATCTTAAACATTTATATAGCTGTAAATTATTTCATAAAATTAATAAAATATATCATTCTTTTTTTACTAACAAAAAAAAGAAAAAGATCTTCGCATAAAATCAGATTGATGGAGTATGTACATATATTTGTGATAATCGAGAAAAGGCAACTGATCATTTTCAAAATATAGGAGAATTTTAATTTTAATTTTTGATAAGCTACTTGTACGTAAGTAGGAGAATATTTTAAGAACCCATAATAGAAGCAGCTTGCGTGTAAAGAGCTAGAGGAATATTTGTAAAGGCCATTTATGCTAGTCATCTTTCAGATAAACCATAATACTAAATGTTCTTTTTCTTCTTTATGGGACAAAGCTATGTGGTCGAAGTAATCCCTCCAAAAAGATTACACACATAACATCGCCTTTTTGCTTTTCTTAGTTCCGCAATGACTCATTTCGAATTTTAGTTTTTTGTTCTATACCATTGCATCACAGCGACTTTAGAAACTCAAAGTTAATATGTTCGACGTTTAAAGTTTTTAACAGTATTAATTTTATTGTACTTTAAAATGATGGATTTCATATATAATATCCGGTGAAAATTTAGTGTGTGTATTCGCATGCTCTTTATCAAAATATTGGCTTCAGATTAATCTTTTTGCGGAAAAGCTGCATCCGCCACTGATTGCAATACCTGTGGTTCTCGATTCAAAATGCCCGTGATGCTGAGAAAATTGGTAATATGCTTTTCCAATTTGCCATTGATTACATATGTAGTATTCTGGACTACTCTCTTAAGTCTTAATTAACAGGAGAATATGGAATTGATTTCCATGTGTGTCATGACCGTTTCTTCTGCATTGTTTTATTTGTCTTTTTGAAATTTTCTTCCATTAATTCCTAGAGCATCTTGGCTGATTTAAATTGTTCTCAGGAATGTATATTAAGATATTTAGCATGGGAAAAAGCCGTTGCCTCCGCGTCTTACTTTTGTATGTCCCTGGTTACTTTTTTGTTCTATTCCATGTAACAAAAAATATTGTGTATTACTAACGAATTTCCTAACCAACCATATTCAATAGTAAATTAGTAACAAATTATCAACAAAATAGCAACTAAAAGAGTTTCAGGGATATAGTAAAAAATTACTAATAGATTACCAATCATATTTTACCAACTGATAAAATTAGTAGGTAAATATTGCAAGAAAAATATGCGCGCATAGTTTAGCAATTATTTACGAACGAATTACTAAGGAATTATTTACCAAAGCAAATTATTCGCTGGTAAGTTGCCAACAGGTTTTAAATCCGTAGGTAAATTGTGCGGAAAATGTTAGTGGATTATGTAGCAACATATTACTAATTACAGTTTGCCAACGGACTATTACCAATAAAATTGAATAGTAGTTGGTAATTTACCAACTGATTGAAAATTCGTTGGTAATTTACTAACTCATTAAAAATTCATTGGTAATTTAGTAACTAAATTAATTTTCTTTGGTAATTTTACCAACGAGTTATTAATCCGTTGGTAAATTTTCCAACAAATTAATTTTCTAGTTTCTTTGGCTTTCAAAATAGGTACAAAAGAATTTAGATTGAGTGGATGTATAAAAGGGTAATTGGAGGTAGGTACAATTCGGAATTCATAAGAGGTGTTGATCAATTTATTGAATTTATAAAGAATCATCCAGAAGAGAGGGATGGTGAAAGATTAAGGTGCCCATGTAACTGAAATGTCGGAACATGAAATTTTAAGATGTTCATACAGTCCATGAGCATTTATTTCCTGATGGTTTTGTACCTGAATATCATGTATGATACTTGTATGGAGAAATGAGATTATAGAAAATAGTGATAAATCATAAGGGATACAAAACTAGGATCAGACTTTGAATAACTCACATATCAATGTAGGTGCATTTGATGAGCCTGGACCATCTACTTCATATCATAGAATAGTCCTTGAGTCTGCTTGTCCATCATTCAATGATATAGAAGAATCTCCGAACTCAGATGCACAAAAATTTTATAATATGATTGATTCGGCAAATCAAGAAGTATGGCCTGGTTTTAAAATGCACTCTTAATTATCAGTCGTTGCACGTCTGTTGAACATCAAGGAAAAACACCACTTGTTCAAAAGATGTTTTAATGATATTTGTAGATATTTTTCAATATGTGAATGAGATGACCCCGCCTGATAATGTGATGACAAAAAATTTCTATCAAACGAAGATGTTAGTGCAGGGAATGAACATGCCAGTAGAAAAAATTCACAGTTGTATTAATGCATGCATGCCATTGTAAGTAATTTTGTGGTCATCCCAAGTATAAACCTACTAGGCAAAGAGCAAATTAAAAAAGAAAATCATTCAAACAGATGTATTATTTTCCCCTTACTCCACAGTTGCAGTACTTATATGCTTTCGAAGCTACTGGTGCACACATGTATTAGCACACCGAGAATGAAGTTGAGGAAGGTGTGATGCTTCACTGTTCAGATACACCTGCGTGAAAGCCCTTTGATATGATACATCCATATTTTGTAACTGTTGGGATTTTGGAATAAATAGAGTGTGAATGGGAAATGGGTGGGAAGGTGAAAAGGTTCCTTTTAGTAAGGAAATTCACATTCTCCCATATTGGTAGAGGAAAAGACTTATGTTGGGTTTAAATACAAATTCACTTCTCTTAGCTCTTAAAAGGGTTGAGAAGAAGGGAAGCCTCGCGCCGTCGTCGTCGCTCGCTCGTCTCGGCTTCGATTTCGGATTTCGGATTTCGGATTTCGGTCAATTGATATGATTGATTGACTTAATTTTTTGGACCAACAAAAACTAAAAATATTAATTAATTAATATTTTTATTATTAATATTTAATATTTAATCTGTTTGTGTAACAGAAATGTGAATGGATTAATCTGATTAATCCAGCGTAGTTATTCCTCCACGTTCTCCCACTCTCCCACGTTTTCTCATTAGTGGACTACTCTTTACTGACATTTAGTGAATTCAACCATTAGTGGCAATGAATTCAGGTGCCATTAGTGGCAGTGTTAGTGGTGTTAGTGGCCATTAGTGGTGACTCTTCCTTCCATTTCCCATGGCTATATAAGCTGGTCAGTCTTCAACATTTGAACACACACTGAAACACAGAAATACAAAACTTCTTACTGCATTCCTCTATTTTCTGCATACTAAGTAAGTCTTAGTAAGTCGTGTGATTTGCTCAGTTTTCTTTGAGTTCGCAGTGTTCTACTGTTTGAAGTGCCGCTACAGTAGAACTGTTATCCCGTTCCATCCTGGGAGAAATTAACCCGTGAACCTTGGGCAACTGTGAGGGGGTTAGATTTCTTAAGGAGACACAAGTAAATTGTGGGCTCGGGATTGTCCCATAACAACTGATAATATACTTATGTTTGTTGTCTTTTCTGATTTATTTGGTTGCAGGAGTAACAAGCTTAAGAAATCTAATGTTATTTATTTTCTGCACTTAAATAAATACTGGTTAAGGAGACTAAAACCTTTGTGGTTTTTTACTCGTTTATAATATATTAATCTGCTGTGGAGACTAAAACCTTCGTGGTTTTTTCTACTCCTAATTACTGTGAAATAATCTGTTTGTGGGGATTAAAAGCCTTCGTGGTTTTTTCTACTCCTATTGTTTAAACAGTTTATTAATATTGTTTCTGCTTGTGTCACTTGACAGAGATGACTAACGGAGCTGAACAAACTGTCCCTGCTGTGAATTCGAATGCTACCGCAGTTTCTTGTGCTGCTGGGCCTAGCCGTGCTGCTGCAACGGTTATGCCACCTGCAGAAAAGCCGGGGAAGTTTACTGGTGTGGATTTTAAGAGGTGGCAGCAAAAGATGTTCTTTTATCTGACCACCTTAAGCCTGCAAAGGTTTATCAATGAGGATGCTCCAGTCCTGACTGATGAAACACCTGAAAACGAACGCTTCCTTGTGATTGAGGTTTGGAAGCATTCTGACTTCCTATGCAAGAATTACATTCTAAGTGGCTTGGAAGATGACCTGTACAACGTTTACAGTAATGTTGAAACGTCTAAGAAACTGTGGGATATTCTAGAAAAGAAGTATAAGACTGAAGACGCTGGACTGAAGAAATTTGTGGCTGCCAAATTTCTGGATTATAAAATGGTGGATAACAAATCTGTTGTGTCCCAAGTCCAAGAACTTCAAGTCCTTATCCATGATCTCCTTGCTGAAGGTTTGATCTTGATTAATACTTCTGTTAAGAGTATTATTTATATTATTGCTAACAAACTTTTCTTTGAAGGTTTGAAGATTAATGAAGCGTTTCAAGTTGCAGCCATGATTGAAAAGTTACCTCCATCATGGAATGACTTTAAAAATTACTTGAAACACAAGCGCAAGGAGATGACCCTTGAAGATTTGGTTGTACGCTTGAGGATTGAAGAGGACAACAAATCTGCTGCAAAGAAGGCTCGTGGAAGTGCTGCAATAGCGGGAGCAAATATTGTTGAGCACACTCCAAATCAAAATAAGAGAAAGAAGCCTTCTGGAGGGAAGACAAACCCCAGCAAGAAAAAGTTTAAGGGAAATTGCTACAACTGTGGCAAGAGTGGACATAAGTCCGCAGACTGTCGTGCTGCAAAGAAGGACAGGAAAAAGGAAAAAGGTCAAGCAAACATGGTTGAAGAGACAAAATTGGCCCAAGGAGTGCAAGACATTGATTTATGTGCTATGATTTCTGAATGCAACTTAGTTGGAAATCCTAAGGAATGGTGGATTGATTCAGGAGCCACCCGCCATGTTTGTGCTGTGAAGGAAGCCTTTGCTTCGTATGCTCCCGCTGGACCTGATGAGGCGCTCTCTATGGGCAATTCTGCAACGGCCAAAATTGAAGGATATGGGAAGATATTCCTCAAGATGACGTCTGGCAAGGTTGTGACTCTGACCAATGTTCTTCACGTTCCTGAAATAAGGAAGAACTTGGTGTCTACTGCACTTCTTGTGAAAAACGGGTTTAAGTGTGTGTTTGTTTCTGACAAAGTTGTAATAACTAAGAATGAGCTGTATGTAGGAAAAGGTTACCTGACTGAGGGCCTTTTCAAACTCAATGTAATGGTCGTTGACACTATGAAAAAATTGCAGCTTCTTCTTACTTACTAGAGTCAAATAATTTATGGCATTCTCGTTTGGGACATGTCAATTATAAGACCTTGCGAAAAATGATCAATTTGGAAGTATTGCCTAAATTTGATTGCGCTAAGTCAAAATGTCAAATATGTGTTGAGTCTAAATATGCTAAACACCCTTACAAGTCAATTGAAAGGGATTCTGAACCATTAGACTTAATTCATACAGATATTTGTGACATGAAGTCAATACCATCTCGCGGTGGAAAGAAGTATTTCATAACTTTTATTGACGATAGCACTCGTTACTGCTATGTTTATTTACTTAGTAGTAAAGATGAGGCAATTGACGTATTCAAGCAATACAAAAATGAAGTTGAAACGCAACTTAACAAAAAGATCAAAATGACAAGAAGTGATAGGGGTGGAGAATATGAATCTCCTTTTGAACAAATATGTTTGGAATATGGCATTATTCATCAAACAACTGCCCCTTACACGCCTCAATCCAATGGGATTGCGGAAAGGAAAAATCGGACATTAAAGGAGATGATGAATGCCTTGTTAATCAGTTCGGGTCTACCCCAGAACTTGTGGGGGGGGGGGAAGCTATATTCACGGCTAATCAAATACTCAATCGAGTTTCCCATAGCAAAACACTTTCCATTCCATATGAAAAGTGGAAAGGAAGGAAGCCCAACTTGAATTACTTCAAAGTGTGGGGGTGTTTGGCAAAAGTGCAAGTCCCAAAACCCAAAAGGGTTAAGATTGGACCGAAAACAGTTGATTGTGTTTTCATTGGGTATGCTATAAACAATAAAGCATATCGGTTTCTGGTTCATAAATCAGAAAATCCCGACATTCATGTTAATACGGTGATGGAATCAGATAGTGCTGAGTTCTTTGAAACTATATATCCGTATAAGAAGGAATGTGAGTCAGTTGGTGAAAGATCCAAACGACCTCAGGAAGGAACCAAAGGAAATTCACCAAATGAGGAAGAACCAAGACGAAGCAAGCGTCAAAGAACTTCTACTTCGTTTGGAGATGACTTTGTCACTTTTCTGTTGGAAAATGAGCCTCGGACGTTTAAAGAAGCTATGTCTTCTTCAGACTCTCCATTTTGGAAAGAGGCAGTCAATAGTGAAATAGAATCTATTCTGAGCAACCATACTTGGGAGTTGGTTGATCTTCCTCCTGGAAACAAACCATTAGGTTCTAAGTGGATTTTCAAAAGGAAAATGAAAGCTGATGGCACTATTGACAAGTACAAGGCAAGGCTTGTTGTTAAAGGCTATAGACAACAAGAAGGTCTTGACTACTTTGACGCATACTCGCCGGTAACCAGAATTACATCCATTCGTATGTTAATAGCGTTAGCCGCCGTGTATGGTCTGCAAATCCATCAAATGGACGTTAAGACAGCATTCTTAAACGGGGATTTGGAGGAAGAAATTTACATAGAACAACCTGAAGGGTTCGTGGTTCCAGGTAAAGAAAAGATGGTGTGTAAACTTGTTAAGTCACTTTATGGACTGAAACAAGCACCTAAACAATGGCATGCGAAATTTGATCATACAATGCTGTCAAATGGCTTTAAAATTAACGAGTGTGATAAATGTGTCTACATTAAGAACACTCCTAATTTTATAGTCATTGTTTGCTTATATGTGGACGACATGTTGATAATGAGCAATAACATTGCCAATATAAATGCTACGAAACGCATGTTGACTAGCAAATTTGATATGAAAGACTTAGGAGTTGCGGACTTAATTCTGGGTGTTAAGATCCATAAAACTCCTCAAGGTCTGGCGTTGTCTCAAACTCACTACATCAATAGTGTTCTTGAAAAATTTAAATATTTGGATTTTAAAATTTCAAAGACTCCTATTGATGTAAACCTTGCTCTAAAGAAGAACAAAGGTCAAAGCACGTCGCAACGGGATTATGCACGTGTTTTGGGAAGTTTGATGTACGTCATGAATTGTACTCGACCAGATATAGATTGTGCTATAAGTAAACTAAGTCGATACACGAGTAATCCCAATCAGACCCATTGGATGGCAATGAAACGTGTTTTGGGGTATTTAAAATACACTCAAGACTTTGCATTGCATTATAACAAGTATCCTGCAGTCATTGAAGGATATTGTGATGCCAATTGGATCACCGGCACAACTGATTCTAAGTCCACAAGTGGATATATTTTCGCACTTGGTGGAGGAGCGGTGTCTTGGAAATCGTCCAAGCAAACATGTATTGCCCGCTCTACTATGGAAGCTGAATTCATAGCCTTAGATAAAGCCGGTGAAGAAGCTGAATGGCTTCGAAACTTTTTGGAAAACATTCCGTTTTGGCCTAAGCCATTGACACCAATTTGTATACATTGTGATAGTCAATCGGCTATAGGAAGAGCGAAGAATGTAATGTATAACGGTAAGAATCGTCACATACGACGAAGGCATAAAACCGTTAGGGACCTACTCTCTAGGGGAATTATCACCATTGACTACGTGAAGTCAAGGGATAATGTGGCGGATCCGCTTACAAAAGGCCTAACTAGAGAGGCGGTTGAGTGTTCATCGAAGGGAATGGGACTATGGCCAAGGACAAGTCATCACGGCGGTAACTCTACCTAGGAGACTGGAGATCCCAAGAACTAGGTTCAAGGAGAATACAAAGTCGTGCTTGACGGTCCAACATTGTCAGTTATTATTGGTCCATTCTCGTGATTAGACAATGTTCAAGTACCAAGGGTAAAATGCTAGAGGCATTTTTTAATGATTGACTAAGTTTGATATTTTAATTATCAAACAGTGTACATCTATAGGATTACACGTTTAGAAATCACCTATGTAAGTGTGAAGTGGAAGCCGCTTCAAGGAGAATTCAGTATGGCAAGTTCTCTAAGTACTTATGAAACCAGGCGGTGTTCATGGCTGAAACGAACACAACAGTGAGAACCAAAGACGGTTAAGCGTTAGGTGTGTGACATACGTTGTCTAGGTATACACCAAAGCTCAACGGTTCAAAGATATCAAATCTACCGATTGACCGAGTATATCCGATGTATGTTCACTACGGAAAGTTCAAAGGGAAACCTACTTATCCCGATGCAACTAGTTCTTTCTTGCAAATCACACAAGTCTGTCATGCATATTTCCAATATAGCCATTCCCCATTCATGTGGGGGATTGTTGGGATTTTTGAATAAATAGAGTGTGAATGGGAAATGGGTGGGAAGGTGAAAAGGTTCCTTTTAGTAAGGAAATTCACATTCTCCCATATTGGTAGAGGAAAAGACTTATGTTGGGTTTAAATACAAATTCACTTCTCTTAGCTCTTAAAAGGGTTGAGAAGAAGGGAAGCCTCGCGCCGTCGTCGTCGCTCGCTCGTCTCGGCTTCGATTTCGGATTTCGGATTTCGGATTTCGGTCAATTGATATGATTGATTGACTTAATTTTTTGGACCAACAAAAACTAAAAAATATTAATTAATTAATATTTTTATTATTAATATTTAATATTTAATCTGTTTGTGTAACAGAAATGTGAATGGATTAATCTGATTAATCCAGCGTAGTTATTCCTCCACGTTCTCCCACTCTCCCACGTTTTCTCATTAGTGGACTACTCTTTACTGACATTTAGTGAATTCAGCCATTAGTGGCAATGAATTCAGGTGCCATTAGTGGCAGTGTTAGTGGTGTTAGTGGCCATTAGTGGTGACTCTTCCTTCCATTTCCCATGGCTATATAAGCTGGTCAGTCTTCAACATTTGAACACACACTGAAACACAGAAATACAAAACTTCTTACTGCATTCCTCTCTTTTCTGCATACTAAGTAAGTCTTAGTAAGTCGTGTGATTTGCTCCGTTTTCTTTGAGTTCGCAGTGTTCTACTGTTTGAAGTGCCGCTACAGTAGAACTGTTATCCCGTTCCATCCTGGGAGAAATTAACCCGTGAACCTTGGGCAACTGTGAGGGGGTTAGATTTCTTAAGGAGACACAAGTAAATTGTGGGCTCGGGATTGTCCCATAACAACTGATAATATACTTCTGTTTGTTGTCTTTTCTGATTTATTTGGTTGCAGGAATAACAGTAACTATATGTCGCAATGAAGATTGGAGCTATGCACTGATGGTTTTCAACCATTTAGACAAACAAGACAATAATATTCTTCTATGCCAGTAATTGTAACACCATACAACTAGCTGCATTGGATGTGTATGAAAGAGTCCTACATATTTTTGTCAGTTGTAGTTCCTGGGCTGAAGAACCCCAAGTAAAAATTGGATGTCTTCTTGCAACATTTGGTCACTGAACTAAAGAGTCTAAGGAAAATAGGTGTGAACACATATAATATCTTTAAGAAGCAAAAATTTTACAATGCGAGCTGCTTTGATATGAAAAATACGTGACTTTCCTGCATATTCAGTATTGTCTGGGTGAAGTACTGCAGGTAGGCTAGCATATCCATATTGCATGGAGAATAAAAATGCTTTTACTTTGACAAAAAGTCATAAACAATCCTGGTTCGACAATCACCGTAAGTTCATCCCACTGAATGACCCATACAAAAATAAATATAAAAAGTCATTCAGAAATAATAAAGTAGTCACATCGCATCCTCCCCGAATATGATCAAGTGTTGATATTTTAAAGTAGATAGATGAATTGGGGCTAATAAAGGTAACAAAACTTAGGGCTGATACTGTTAATAGTAAAATTAGCAAGTTTTCTGGTTGGAAGAAAAGAAACATCTGATTCGCTGTATTGGAGTTCAAATCTCCTTCGACATCGTCTAGACGTAATGCACATTAAGAAAAACTTTTTCGAGAATGTGTTCAAAAAAGTGCTGGAAGTAGATCGTAAAAGAAAAGATAATGTTAAATCTAGAGAAGACTTGAAAGAGTTCTGTCGATGCCCTGAATTACATGTTGTTGGTGGCGAATATCCGAAAGCTTATTACACACTAGTTCAGGAGGCAAAAAAAGTGTTATGTGAATGGGTGAAAAATCTGAAATTTCTTGATAGATATGTCTCAAATATAAAAAGGTGTGTGGTTATGAGTAAACATAAGTTGTTTGGTATGAAAAGTGAATATGACATGTATTCACGCAAAGATTGGTCCCTATTGCACTCTGTGTATTGCCAAAAAAAGTATGGGAAACAGTTAATGAGATGAGCCTTTTCTTCAGGGATCTCACTCCCACGGTAATTCGTGAGGGGATATGGCTAGACTTAATCAAGAAATACCAGAAATACTTGCACCCTATGTGTTTTTATATATAAACACGTGTACAATCATTTGATAATCAATAAGAATTTTTCATTGTATGTAGCCTCATAGTTTTTTCTCTCTTTCTTGCCAAACATATCAGGAGGTCCTGTTTTCGTGTTCTATTCATCTTGAATTTTGAATTTAATATGCAATTACCCTTTACAAGTTGGTTAAGGGTCGTGGGGCTTTTGAGATTTGGAAATGACAATAATCGTAGGAGCATATCTCTTTCATCCTCATATTCTGATTCTGCGTTAGTAGTGTCTCCCGAAGCAGCAATCATGGCCTTTGTAAAGGCTTTGCAAGTTGATTTTTGTTGCTTCTTGAAATGGTATGTGGAACGTCCCATCCTCTGTTCCTCCTGCTTTTGTGGAAAGTCTTTGGACATATGATCAAGTTTTCCGCACTTATAGCAACCATCAAATTGGGCCTTTTCAGTAGGCTTAGACTTGCTGGAGTTTCCTTTCTTCAATTTGTTTCCCTTCTTGAGGAACCTTTTGAACATGCGAGAAAGCATCATAAAGTCTTCTTCATCCAAATCTGAATCATCATTTTTTGTTAACTTCAAGACTAAGCTCTGTTCATTCTTTGGTTCCCCCTTATCCTGAGAAATTTTTTCTAAGTTCATATGCTTGAAGATTACCTATCAGCTCGTCCATAGCCATCTTGTCAATTTGTTTGGCTTCTTGAATAGCCATAACTTGAGGCTCCCAGGAGGAAAGCAACATTATTAATGTTTTCGTGATACAATCTTCAGAAGAAAATTCTTTTTCAAGAGATTTAAGCTCATTAGTAATATGACTAAGCCTAGTAAACATATCCTTTGTTGATTCTTGTTCATCCATAGAAAATAATTCATATTTTCTCATTAAAATTTTAATTTTGGATTGTTTTACCTGGTTTGTACCTTCATGAGCTAGCTGCAGAGAGTTTCAAATTTTTTTGGCAAATGTATGTCTAGAGATTCTGTTATATTCATCAGACCCGAGACCAAAATACAGTATTTTGATTGCCTTATCAATTTTCTCCATCACCTTTAAGTCCTCTGCAATGAATTCATCTTCTATTTTAGGGACCTTTGCACCGTTAGTACCTGCTTTGATGGGAATAAACAGACCTCTCATGGTGATTAGCCAAAGTTGGACAACAATGGAAGCCTAGCGATGGATTGACCCTCGAGTAGGCCTATTGGTGCCCTCATTTTTAAGGATCTCTCAAAGGTGTTAGCCTAGTTAAGAGACGTTCGTTCTAATACCAACTGTTAGTTTAGAGTACACGACACAAGAGGCGGGTGAATTGGGTCGTCAATGATTATCGCCTCTTTTTGAATTATGTGCTAAATAGTTAGAACAGTTTTGTTGAACCTGTTCCTAAGGGTGTTCTAACTCCAGCTTGATAAACAATGAAGAGCGAAAGAGACAAAGCACACACAATTTTAACGTGGAAAATACATTGGCTCAACGGTGTAAAAAAACCATGACCCATACCCCTGTGGGATTTTCAACTAATCTTCTAAAAAACTCGAGCCAAGACCAAATTACAAGGGTACCCCCAAGGACCTACCCCTAAGCCCTTACACAACAATCCTAGACTGTTGCTAACCTTCCAAAACACCCAAAGTTTGGAACATAAAGAACTTAACTCTAAGCTCTTTACCCAATGAGATTTTAACATTAGATTACAACATCAAAAAGTCTTTCTAAAAAGTTGAACGTGATTACAATTTAATGCCTAATACAATCACTAAGAATTGGACTCAAATTACTCAATATGACTTGATGAAACACTTGTCCATAACAACTCCAACGCTCATTTCAACTGCTTCAGATTTTTTCTCTTTTGAATGCAAAACTCTCTTTTTGTTGAAGTGTTTTGGACGCACACTTTTCAATATGTACGTGGACTTCTTTTATAGATAAAGACCTGATAAGTACAACAAAGTCCAAGTATGTTAGGAATAACCATAGAGCTTTGATTCTAATCCCTTCTCCTTATCATTTTGGAATTTCATAGAGTCCTACTCCAACTCTACTTCATTTTTCAAATTGTGTAGATAATCAAAAATCCAAGAGATCTTATCAAATCGGCTTGACTTAATCAAAACACATTGCCATACAAGAATTCCATTTAATTAGGAAAACAAAAATTCATTAATCCATTTCACAACTTTTTCTTGAAATATTATTATTTACAATTTGCTATTTTTCCAAGAAAAATAGTTCCACAAATAATGCCTAAATTTATTTCAATGTAAGAAGTACATTTTATTAATTATTATCAAACATTATATACTCAACAATCTCGCCATCCTTGCATCTTATCTTAGTCTGCTGATTTCAATTTTAGTTATTTCTTTGTAATCGTTCCTTTGAGATTAATGAAGTCCTCCGATACCCGCTTGATTATTATTGAATTTAAGTTTATTCCATATGGTGCTTATATTTTCTGGAGCTCCATGGAGGACGTGAAACAAATGGGCATTGAAAAATGGTTGAGTTCCTCGTCCAAGTTTTCTCGGTTATCTTCTCGAGTTAATGCATTGAATGAATTGGTTTATGAGGTCACAAGCGACTTCTCTTACACATATATTTCGCCACAAGTCAGCTACAGTAGAGCTCACTAATTAAATGGCCACAATCCAAAGTCATGCCCATTTAAAGTTGAACTTTATTTTGAATTTTATTCATTCCTTTCAATTGATCATCAACTATTGTTGGCTTTGTTTTGTTTGGATGAGGACACCTTTTAGTGCTATAATTGGTTGTTCTACGAAAAATATCTTAGCAACTGGTCTCATTTCTTCGAAAAGCTAAGTGCTCAAGGGTAAGTCCTTGCATTTGTTGGAAGGTCGCCTTTCCAACTTCCAAGCTACAATGAACGTAGACGATAGCGGGAGTATCACGTTCGCTTTTGAAGCTATCTCTAATGAAACGTATGATTGACTAATGTCTTTTTTAAGTGAATGTGTTATTACAAGCCTCCATAAGGATATCTAAACTAGAGTTGTTATTTGCAAATTCAATAGTCTAGCAAAGGCGATCCGTTTGGCCCATTCGTATGAAAATTGATTTGACTAAAGGATCAGATTCCTTTTTACGAGCTATTCCTCTGTGAATAGCTCCAATGTTAAGAGGTATAAAACCACTTAGCGATTTCCTATCAAGCCATAAATGATATGCATTCGGTGACTACTCTTCAATTTATGGGGCAAGTGTTGGGTCGTTGGTCCAAGTATTGGTTAATGGTGGTAGCACCTATAATTCTCGTGTAGCCAAATTTTCGAATTTGGAGATTTACACTTCTTCTTTTTTAGTGGTAGTGGGCAACATTTTTGTTGTAACAGTGCAGCTCTTAAGGTACTCTTAACAATTCAAGGCTATGACCTAAAATTGGGTTACATGTCCGTACTATACATGAGGCTGATGTTAGTTTGCGGGTCTCTTGGTCAAACACCTTTCCAAGCCTTACCGATTAATCAAAAAAGCACTAAGTTTAGTTGGCTAAGGGAACCCTAAATGAAGCAAAACTTGTCCAATTGCTTGCTATATGAAGATGTAGAGCATATTTTGATCTATCACCTAATGTATCAGTGGAGGGGGCGACAACCCTCACAAAATGTGAGCAAATTTTCATATAGAAGAACTTTCCTAACCAAGAAACCTCTCCAAGAGATTCTATTGATGCGAACCACGGAAAGGAATTGCTTAGCATAACTGTAGTAATTGCCATATGAGGGTTGTGTTCCCTGAAAAGACACAAAAATCTATGTATTAATTAGAGACTTCAAATATTTGATAATATGAAAGAGTGGTTGAAGGATAATGTACAAGAAGAAGAAGTGATATGTCTCAGTCTAATATGTTTCTTAGTTGTGTTAATCTTGAAATTTAAAGCATCTTAAGAGATGTTTAAACATCTACCTTAATGTTTAAAAATCTTATGATCCCTCTAATATGTGAAACATCTACAAAGTTTTAAGATGTTTGAAAAATCCTAACAGATGTTTAAACATCTCTATGATTATTCAAAGAGAAACAAAGATGTGCTTAAACATCTCAAACGATGTTTGTAGTAAATTTCTTCAAATATGGGAAAGATATGTTTGAACATCTATCAAGACACTCCAATATTTGAAGAACCTGAGTTCCTCTAAAAACCTCTAAAGATAAAGGAGAAGAATAGCTTGAACAATCTTCTACACTTACAAGAGAAGAAAAAATAGACTGAATAATGATCCCTTTGAAGTAACAAGAAGGAAACTTTTGAAAAATCTTCCGCAAATTATTTTCTCCATGGTGTTCACGGATCTACTCCCAAAAAAAAAATGTAATTGAATCTGATGTTGTACTTCATTTAAAGGAGTTGAAATTGAAGAAAGAATAATAATAATAGTCACAAATTCAAAATAAAAGAGGAGAGGAAGCCGATAATGAAGATGACAAAGTGGAAGGAACGTCTTTTTTTAAAAGGAATAAAGGCCCTTTATAGTTAGGGATCGTTTGGTAGGAAAACCGAGTTATACAAGGATTAGTAATACATGGATTAGTAATACTGAAAGGGGAAATTACCAAAACAGCTAGTCAACTCCCCCCTAGCCCTTACTTTTTATAGCCAGTATACACAAAAATGAATATCAGTGTATACAAACAATGATAGGGTGTATACAAATGGTCTTCTCACGTATACACAGTGTCTACACAAAAAAAATATGGTGTATACAGTCAGATTTATTAGGTATATTCAATGTATACACACACTTTTTTTAGTTTATATTTTGTGTATGCATACTTTTTTTACAGTGTATACACATTTTAATAGATTAAAATTGTGTATACATTTGCAATAACACTACCCAAAAAAGAACGTTGATGAACCAGTGGCCGTCTTTGCCACGGTATGGTGGCTGGAGGAGAAACATCTCAGTAGCGGCGCAGCACGGATCTGCATAATAGATCAAATGACGTCATCTTCCACCGGTAGAATAGATACACACCAAGAGACGACCACAAATTGACAAAGAAAAGCGGCAATAGATCTACTCTGTCGTCACTGTTGCGTCGACGAAGCAGTAGCGGCGCTTCGCCGGAGCTGCTGCTACTTCGCCGGAGCAGTAGGGTCGACGGGAAGCGCACAGGACGATGAGGGTAGTGGTCGGAGGGAAGGGAGCGATGTCGGTGGGAGCAGTGGTGATGGTGTAAAAGAAGGAGGAGGAAGGAGAAGAAAAAACCTAAAAAGCCCTAGAAAGGAAATGGCTAAAAATATATATATAAGGGGTGTGTAGTTGTTTGTTTAGTGTCATTTTAAAAAGAAGGGGCTAAAAAAAGATATAATAGGGACTTTTTGTGTAGTGTAAATTTCCTATACTGAAATTGGTAATGCAAGGATTATTTTCTGTCATGTGTTTGGTTCATTGTATTAAAAATTTGTTGTACAGTGTATCAACTTAAGCTTGTGTTTGCTGTAACATATACACACTTTTGTTTACAATTACACCTTAGACTTTTGTGAGAAAAATGGGTTTTACATAGAAAAGGACTTGTGGGCAAGGGTATTTTATCTTTTCAATGTCTTCATCCATGTATTGTACAAAAACTTTCACTGCATGCCGTCCATAAGGAGTGGTTTTACAAAATTGCCCGTGCTAAGTAATATTTTAGCAAAATGCCCTTATCTAGTTCGGAGCCAAGACTTCAAGGCAAAAATTTTGTAAGTCTTGGAAATTGGCTATACTTCAAGGGCAAGTGTTGTTTTGTCAATACTTCAAGTTATATGGCGAGAATGCAGGGAAGACTGGAAGGGGCAAGTCTTGGCAATTGCCAAGACTTACGACGAAGTGCGGCAAGTGTTGCCTTTTGCCAACACTTGTCGTTCAAGTGTTGGCAAATCGAGCAGGGGTCAAAGGCAAGTCTTGCCTTTTTGCCAAGACTTACGGCCAAGTGCGACAAGTATTGCCTTTTGCCAATACTTGAAGGGATAAGTGTTGGAAAGCAGAAAAATATAAAGGCAAGTCTTGGCCCTAGATTTTTTTCATTAAACCTTAACGGGGGCATTTTTGCAAACCATCTTTTAGCGTGGGTAAAAAGGCAAACCATTGCTTCCCATGTCATATTTTGAAAATAAGATCAAAAAATTTCACCGCATGCCCTCCATAAGGAGTGGTTTTACAAAATTGCCCGCACTAAGGAATGTTTTAGCAAAATGCCCTTATTTAGTCATGAGCCAAGACTTCAAGGCAAAATTTTTGTAAGTCTTGTCAATTGGCTATACTTCAGGGAAAAGTGCTGTTTTGCCAATACTTCAAGTTATATGGTGAGAATGCAGGGAAAACTGGAAGGGGTTGCCAAGACTTACGACGAAGTGCGGCAAGTGTAGCCTTTTGCCAACACTTGAACAAATCGAGCAGGGGTCAATGGCAAGTCCTGGCTTTTTTTCAAGACTTACGGCCAAGTGCGGCAAGTATTGCCTATTGCCAATACTTGAAGGGATAAGTGTTGAAAAGTGAAAAAATATAAAGGAAAGTCTTGGCCCCGGATTTTTTTTATTAAAACTTAATGGGGGCATTTTTGCAAACCATCTGTTAGCGCGGGCAAAAAGGCAAACCATTGTTTCCCGTGTCATCTTTTTGGGTTCATTTGCAAAAATATGACACGGGAAGCAATGATTTATATTTTTGCCCGCGCTAACAGATGGTTTGCAAAAATACCCCCGCTAAGATTTAATGAAAAAAATTCGGGGCCAAGACTTGCATTTATATTTTTCCGCTTTTCAAAACTTATCTCTTCAAGTATTGGCAATAGGCAATACTTGCCGCACTTGGCTGTAAGTATTGGCAAAATTTGCCAACACTTGAACGGCAAGTGTTGGCAAAAGACAACACTTGCCGCACTTCATCATAAGTCTTGGCAATTTCCCCTTCCAGTTTTCCTTGCATTATCGCCATATTGGCAAAACAACACTTGCCCTTGAAGTATAGCCAATTGTCAAGACTTGCAAAATTTTTGTCTTAAAGTCTTGGCTCCGGACTAAACAAGGGTATTTTGCTAAAACATTCCTTAGCACGGGCAATTTTGTAAAACCACTCCTTATGAAGGGCATGCGCTGAAATTTTTGTAATCATAGTATAAGTTATACCATGATGGACTTGGTATTAAGTTTTATTCGAATTGGTGTATAATTAATATTGGTATTACTTATCCCAGCTTTGAAATAAGTTACCAAACAAAGGATATATAAAAACATAAAAAGCCCTAATACCATGATTAGCTACAATACACTATACCACACAAGTCCTTAAAGTATAAAATGTGTGCAATTTGATGTTTTAATATGTATCTTAGCTATGGACTAAGGAATAAGGACGGGAGTGGTTAAAGTTTGGTCAAATGAGCCTATATTGTTGGAACCTAAATCGTAGATTATACTACATCTACCTCAGGATCTACTATGTCAAATCATCAAGAATTAAAAACTGAAAGCGGAAGCGTACCTGGATCCATAGCAACTGATGTGGTTCTTCTTTGTCTTGGTTTTGGGTCTTCCAAATCTAGACGTGAGCCGTTTTCTCTATTTAACTGATGATGGGATATCAGTTAATAAAACTTACGTCTGATTTGGGGACCATAACCCCTTTTTATACTAGAGTATAGTTTATGTAATTTTAGTTTAGCCCATCATTAAACTAGAATTACATCCGAGTATCTACACATAGGCCCCCATACTTTACGAGGTGTCTAAATAGGTCCACATAACTTAAACCTTAGTAGATCACGTTTAATCAGGACCAACCTTTTAATGATAGCAACTGGCATTTAATTATTTACGTATTTATATATGTGCAAGTCCATATAATCTTACAATACTACACATATATACATACACATAACCTTATAATTGTATGTTACCTAATGAGCTCCAAATATTCGCTATCATAGACTGAAGTACCTCTAAACAATCTCGTCCATCAATCATGCCAGCATAGAATCAAGGCGGCTTTCGCTACATTTATATCGTAACTAAACCTTCCTTGATCACGTATACTAACATAACCGAATGACATAGATCAAGCATGGATGCGTAGCATGGAAATTATATGTAATGTGATCTAAACATGCCTATTTCCAACTGGTCCAACTGAAAAACCAGTCAGGGAGGATAATAAACTGAATACTTTATTTCTGCAGAAATATTCTTAAAATATCCATACACTGAAAACCGTAAACCTGAACCAAAAACTGAAAACCAAATTGTGTCTATGAATAGAACATTAAAAGTTACAAACTCCCACTAAAACTGAATATCCTCAGATGACATAACACCCATACGAGCAGTGCACTCATGAAAGACATTGGGTGGTAGTCCCTTAGTAAGCGGATCCGCAACCATGAAGTTTGTACTAATATGCTCTATAGACAGCTCACCTCCCTGGACCTTTTGCTTAACAACCAAGAACTTTATGTCAATGTGTTTCTTTGAACACTTGTTGTTATTAGCAAACCTGACTGCCGTTTCATTGTCACAGAATATCTTAAGTGGTCTTTCAATTCCATCTACAATTCGCAGCCCAGTGACAAAATCTCGCAGCCATGATGCACGTTCAGATGCCTCAAAACACGCTACATATTCATCTGCAAATGTGGAAGGAGTAACGAGTGACTGTTTAGCACTTCTCCAGGAGACAGCTCCTCCAGCAAGCAGAAATATGTAGCCTGAAGTAGATTTTAAACTATCTTGGCATCCTACATAGTCGGAGTTTGAATATCCAATGATCTCCAACCGACCTTCTGTATGTGAGCATGTGCTCTTTTGTTCTCTGTAGATACCGTAAGACTCGTTTGGCTGCTTTCCAATGATCCATTCCCGGATTACTTAGGTATCTGCCCAACATGCCAACAATAATGCAATATCCGGACGCGTACAAACTTGAGCATACATCAGACTTCCTACTGCTGAAGCATAGGGAATCATCTCCATTTCCTTATGCTCAAATTTATTCTTAGGGCACTGTTCGAGACTGAACTTGTCTCCTTTAGCCACAGGGGTATCACCTGGTTTACAATTTTGCATGCCAAATCTCTTTAATATCTTTTCAATATAGGCCTTTTGTGATAATCCAGGAATACCTCGAGAGCGATCTCGATGTATCTGAATCCCTAATCCAAAATTTGCATCACCAAGATCTTTCATCTCAAAATTATATCTCAGAAATTTCTTGGTATCATGCAACAAGCCCATATCGTTTGTGGCAAGCAATATGTCATCGACATATAAAATCAGAAAAATATGCTTACTCCCACTGAACTTGTGGTATACACAATCTTCAACAAGATTCATCTCGAAATCGAATGAGGTGATAACTTGATGAAATTTGTGATTCCACTGACGAGACGCCTGTTTAAGCCCATAGATGGATTTCTTTAATTTGCAGACCATAGACTTTGCATCACCAGACACAAAGTTTTCGGGTTGCACCATATTAATTGTCTCATCAATGTCACCATTGAGAAACACAGTCTTAACATCCATCTGATGTAGCTCAAGATCAAAATGTGCGACTAATGCCATTATAGTCCTGAAAGAGTCTTTCGATGAAACCGGAGAGAAAGTCTCTGTATAATCGATGCCTTCTTTCTGGGTGAAGCCTTTAGCAACAAGACGTGCCTTGTACCTTTCCACATTGCCCTTCGAATCCTTCTTGGTTTTAAATATCCATTTGCAACCAATGGGTTTCGCACCTTCAGGCAATTGGACAAGCTCCCATACGTCATTGTCGTTCATAGACTTCATCTCCTCATTCATGGCATCAATCCACTTTTGAGAGTTAGAACTTTCCATGGCTTGACGGAAGCTGATAGGATCAGCTTCAGTCATTCCAATGTCATCTTCATGTTCTTGGAGAAACACAATATAATCGTCTGGAATTGCATTTCTCTTCTCTCTAGTGGATTTCCTTAATGGCATTAGTTCTTGAGGCTGTAGAGTTTGTTCAATGACATTGTCTTGATCTGGAGTTGTTTCTCGAGCAACGTCAGGTATAACAGTCTGTTCCTGAGCATTGTCAATAGCAATTTGAGGAATATCAATATGCTCCTCTTCAAAGACAAAGTCATTTATTCTTTCTTTCCCCACAAACTCGACATCCTCAAAGAACCGTGCATTATTCGTCTAAAAATAGCCTTAGTTGTGGGATCATAAAATTTGTAACCCCTGGATCTTTCAGAGTATCCAATAAAATAACAACGGATAGTCCTGGAGTCCAGTTTCTTTTCATTTGGCCTATAAGGCATTGCCTCAGCTGGACATCCCCAAATGTGCAAATGATTTAAGCTAGGCTTTTTGCATGTCCAAAGCTCATAAGGGGTCTTATCAGTTGCTTTAGTTGGAACTTTGTTGAGTATATATGCTGCGGTATTTAATGCTTCTCCCCAGAGTGATTCAGGCAAGGTAGAATGACTAATCATACTTCTCACCATGTCTTTAAGCGTTCTGTTTCGTCTTTCAGCAACACCATTCATAGTGGGCGAACCCGGCATGGTGTACTGTGGGACGATACCGCATTCCTCTGGGAATTTCGCAAATGGTTCTGGACGTTGTTCACCTGATCCGTCATATCTACCATAGTATTCACCACCACGGTCAGATCTAACGCTTTTAATATGTTTGCCAAGTTGATTTTCAACTTCAGCCTTAAAATTTTTGAACACATCCAGTGATTGCGATTTTTCATGAATGAGATATATATAGCCATATCTTGAAAAGTCGTCTATGAACGTTATGAAATAATGTTGACCATTTCAAGAAGCTGCAGGGAATGGTCCACAAATATCAGTATGTATTAGTTCTAAGACGTCAAGTTTCCTGTTGGCTCCAAATCTCCTAACATTTCACTACACCAATATGCATCTATAGCTATGAAATACCTCGTAGCTAAATATGAAAATTTCCGGAGCTAAATCCTTTAGCCACTATAATTTTTTCCGTAGCAATCGTAGCTAAAGGTGGGGTGGCTAAAAGTTAGCTACAAACTTTACGTGCCCCGTGGCTAAGAATTATTACTTATTGCCACAAAAAATTTGTGTTGTAGCTATATTGGCAAGAGAGTTTTGCCATGAAAAACATACATTCGTAGCAAATAATTTTATTTTTTTGCCACGAAAAATCAAATCTATAGCTATCTTAATATTGTAGCCACAAGTCGACACATCGTGGCAAAAAAATTAACTTATTAGCCACAAAATTTAAATGTGTGCCTGTATAGTCAATATTATCATCTATGTTTAGCTAAAGATCAAAATTTTGTAGCTACAAATAACTTCTAAGTTTGAAAAAAAATGTTATATTTTAATTTTTTTTTATTTATCTTTAGCTACGAATCAAAATCTCATAGCTACAAATCATCTAAATTCTTGAAAATTTTATTATATTTTAATTTTTAGATGAAAAACCTGATTTATTAAATTATGCAAAAAAATTAATTTCACCATTGATATATTTTACACCAATTTAAATATTTTTAAATTTTTCACAACCTGAAAAATATAGTAAAATCAATAAAATAATAATCTTTAAATATAACTTTAATCATATAAAATGATATTGAATATTTTTCAAAAAATAAATCTCAAAATACATGATCATAAATCATGGCTTCCACATTACATAAGTTTTGTACAACACAAACATTAAAGTACGAAAATTGAAACTAGTTAATATAATTTTGGTAGCCGCCAACCGATAATATTTTTGCATCAAGCGATCAAGTAGGTTCACTATATACCCTATAAATTCCAAAAGAAACAATCAACATGTGCACGAAAGAAATAAGTAAATCTAAGACAAAATTTTATATAACAATACAATTGATTGATTAAAAAAATAGAAAATGAATCCCGCAATACCGAGATAAATCATAAAAGTAAGACAATAATTTAACAATGGAGAAATAAAATATAAAAAGCTACAAAGAAAGCAAATGAGTAGTAGAAAGTAATCCAATAGATCTTTCTGGAAAGCTTCTTCAAATATCTTCTTCCTATATTACCCTCTAGTCAAACAAACATAAGCGGTTAAAAAATGTTATGATATAAAGATATTAATGTACCTGCAAAAGTTTGAGATAACAATAACAAAATAAAATTACTATTCATGGATTAAAAATAGTGAATTGGAAGAAGCTTCTAATATACTTACTATACATATTTTGCAATTATACGTGTTATACAAACCTTACACACAATTGTATACGTTTATTTGATCACTGAATACAAGTATATTTTAGTTTTAAAAACTAAAAAAAAAATACAATGAACATGAATCCGTAAAAATAAAGACAAAACGAGTGAAAATTATGAAAATAAAATACTAAAGTAGATGGGAGAGAATGAAAAGAAATTTAGTACTTACTTTGTGCTAGGACAAGGCTTCGAGAAGTGCTAGATCCACATGAATTTGGATACATATTCCACTATCATCCCGTCAAATCATGAAAAAAAATTTAAATTATATCAACTAATACTAGAACGAATTAAAAATAGATAACTTGTACTATAAAATTTGCATTAAGTAATTAACGAACTTACCGAAGTTTTTACCCATAATGCAATATAAAGTAGGACCGTACTTCTTATCAAACTCCTCAAAAATTTGTGTAGCTATATACTTCTTTATACATTATACTTCTCTACCTAATCACCTACACAAAATCATGTATAAATTCTAAGAACTATAACAGTAAAAATACGATAAGTAAATAATAGAAAAAATTCTTGTAATTTGCAAAGTAGAATAATGTCAACGGCTTCTTTTTGAACATCAGTTTCATTGGCACTTCTGATTGTTATTTTTTTACAATAGAGACAAAGAATGGTGGGGGAGGGGGAAGAGTTAATGACGGCTAATAAAGAGGGAGAAAGAAAAGTTTAGGTTTATGTTTAGGTTTCGGGGTTGGGGATGGGATTTATTTAATATTTATTCTTCTTCTTTAATTCTTATCTACATTCCTTCCTATAATTGTAAGTAACAATATAACTAAGAGTATTGGGTAAAAATTATTTATACCCTCAAATTTTACTTCAAAAATCAAACTCCCCCTCAACTATGAACGATAGTCATTTTCCCCTCTTTTTCTCAAATAATCATTCAAAATACCTACTTTACCCTCTAGATTATAAAATATTATCTTTTTTATTTTTTAATATAATGTTAATTCTTTATTATATATTATGGACTAACCTATAAAATAAATATATATTATTTTCAAATCAAAAAAAGAGTAAGAAATAATAATCGCACATATATG
Source organism: Petunia secreta (assembly GCA_029990175.1). Taxonomy (NCBI): domain Eukaryota; kingdom Viridiplantae; phylum Streptophyta; class Magnoliopsida; order Solanales; family Solanaceae; genus Petunia; species Petunia secreta. The sequence goes on along the minus strand of JARKIP010000059.1, from coordinate 3,992,466 downwards.
TTAATGATATCACAATAAAATAATGAACTAAACATTGAAAAAAATTAAAAATAATTTTTTATATCAGAAATTTTTAATAAAACTAAAACTCAAAATTAGTCTATCTTACAATTGAAAAGAAAATAATCATAATCATATACTTAATGCATGCAATAAATGAAAATAAAAATAGTAAAATTGAGGTAGATTTTACATTAAATTTAAACTATCATATATTTATCCTTAAATAAATTTGAAATTATAATATCACTTATGAAACCATCATGTTGTCGTTGTCGTTGTCGTTGTTGTTGTTGTTGCTGCTGCTGCTGTTGTTGTTTATGATAATCAAAACTAAAAAATCTATATACAAAGTAGAGAATAAGATAGAAAATAAAATTTAAACAAATATATATACAAACATAAACAAAGAGTAAGAGACAACGAGAGAAATATTATGTACACAGATACACATGTAGTGCACTTAATACTAAAATATTACTATTAGAAAATGAAATTATATTTTATAGTTAATTCATGAAAAGATATACTCTTTATAATATTAGGGAACTTAAATTACTATAACAAAATATAAAATATTTAAATTATAGGTAGAACTTTATGGTTAAAAAGTTATACTTTCATAATATAAAAATATATTACATAAATGGAGAATGAAAATTCAAGGGCAAAATAGATATTGTATATGATGAAGGGAGGAGAATGACTACAGTTCAAAGTTGAGGGGGGAGTTTGATTTTTAGAGCAAAGTAAAATAGAAATATATCATTTATTTCAAATATAGTTGTAGTAAATATAGATAATCTAAAATATAATTTTCTTCAATTATTTTTTTCATCTTACATAAGCAAAAGATTAAAAAATTAAAATTTCTAAAATAATTTCCTTAAATTTCGATATAAAGATGAAAAATATATTTTTTGTTTCTTTTGTCTTGAAAAAATGGAAACTAATAATTATAAGAATTAACTAAATAATATAATTTGTATAATTTTGATTATTTCTCAAATATATATAATTTTGACTTTAAAAAAATATATGATACATAACTAATTTTTTTTTCGATGATGACAATTACTTAAATATTTTTATTACTATGAAATTCACAAGTAATACTCTTATTTTAAGTTATAGTATTGCTAGTTCTGTTAAATACTCTTCTTTCTATTTTAATAAATAATTTAAAATATTCTGAATCAAAAGAAAGCATTAATCATATTGAATATGAAGAAATGATTCCAACTAATGTGAGATTGAAGTGTAGCAGTAGTTGTTCTTGTACTTCTTAACTGGATTAATGATAAAATTTTTTACTGAATTGTGGATTACTATTAATCGATTAAAAAGTAGTGATAGTCATACCATCAATAATATTTGTAATAATTTATACTGGATATAATTAATGATCAATGTAATCAGATATATGATAGGATTCGAGGTCCAAACGACAACAAAATATTAAATAACAATAATTGACAGCAAAAACAAGAAATATTTAGATTGAATAATCAAAAGTGTCTGAATAAAATCAAGCTAGAGGAAGAAACCTAGATAAACATCTTGGGCAACAATGGGATCTGCCCAATCATCTTCCAAAAACGATACACTAAAATCCCCAAATATAAAGAAAAAGAAAAAAAATTACTCTCAAGAACTCCAATACTTGAAAAGAGAAGAAAATTACCCTCATATTATATTTCTTTAAATAAGTGTTAATTACAAATTACAATTACAACTAAAAAAAATGGAATGACTTCAAATTTAGTGTGAATAACTAAGTATACATCATTAACAAAATATTAGTATCTATATTATTAGACTATATAGCTAATTATATCTCCACATCCATACAAAATTATATGACCAATAAAATAAATAAAATTTAATAAAGTAAATTATGAGTTTGATAAGAGCGTAAAATTAGTCGATAAGCTTTGATGTTACAAGAATACAAATAGTCTACTATTGAAGAATTTTATGCATGTTAATCATTTCTATTTGAAACCTAGTAAGTACGTTAATTTATTATGTAATTACTAGAGTTTCATTCTTTTATGAATAATCTAAATTTTATAATCTTAAACCCATATTTTTTTTATAAGTTTCTCTAATATTTTTAAACTACCTTTTCACCATTTTTCTAATAAAATCATTCATCTAACTATTATGATATATTGGTACAACTTATTAATTGCAGTTAAAATAGAATTAGTATTATGGTTGATATGCTTGATAATAAATTAAATTCTCTATATAAGTTATACAGTCATGACAAATTATAGTTATTAAGCAAATTATTACTAATGATTTTATTTTTGGATTGAAATTAAAAAAAATTTCTTCCAACTAAGTAGATATTTAGTTAAAAAATATTTTAACAACTATTTATTACAGTTAACTTCGGTTACTAGCTAGGAAAAAAAATAAAATTTTCAAAAAATTTGTCCTTCTGCCTATTTATCATATATAATAGATGGATTTTTACTAAAGTAAAAATAATATTAGTTGTAACATTTTGTTACGAATAATATGAAATTATTGTTATATTCTAATTAAAACGCTTGACAAACGATTATGATTAGCTACTAAATTTTCTTGTAATAATATAGTCTCGTGGTCACCGTAGCTATTAAGTAAACTATTACCAATATTTTATACCTTGAAGCAAAGAATCTTATTTAGCTAATGTATTTTTTTCTCGAACAATTTATTCTTGCTAAAATAGTATTGCAACTAGAGCAACTTCAAGTGCGTGGCGAAATTATAATATAATTAGCTACGAAATTTTATTAAACTCGTTGCAAAAACTTATTATTAGCTACGAAGTTTTTTATAGCTATAATTTTGTGATTATTTAGATATTATTATCGCTACGATAGTTAGCAAAAGTGATAAATTAGCTTTACCAATTATATTTTGTAGCTAAGAATTTTAATAAAATTATAAATAACATAAAATTTTAATTTTTTTAGCTATCGCTAGGTACTTTTTCTACTGTAACTATAAACGCATAGGAAAAACTTATTATTAGCTACGGAATATTTTGTAGCAATAATTTTGTAGCTATTTAGGTACTTATTGCTACGATAGTTAACAAGTGTAGCAAAAAAAAAAAAAAATTAGCTTCACCAATTAAAATTTTGTGGCTAAGAAATTCAAATAAATTGTAATTAGCCACAAAATTTTAATTATTGTAGCTACTACTAGGTACTATTGCTATGGTAACTATGAAAGCGCAGCAAAAACTAACTATTAGCTAAGAAATATTTTTGTAGCAATAATTTTGTAGTTGTTTAGGTACTTATTGCCATGATAGTTCGAAAGTGTAGCAAAAGAGATAAATTAACTTTGCCAATTAAACTTTTGTGGCTAAGAAATTTAACGAAATTATAAATAGCCACAAATTTCAAATTTTGTAGCTATTGTTATGTACTAGCCACGATATTTATTTTTGTAGCTGAGAATTCGTAGCGATAGATGTATTTTCTTATAGTGTTTGTTTGTTTCCCCTTTATACAATTCACACATACATCAAAATCTGAAAAATCAAGGGGATCGAGAATACCATCGGACACAAGTCTCTCTATTCTCCTTTCGGAGATGTGCCCTAATCTCTTGTGCCACAATGAAGCTGAATTCTCGCTGGTTAATTTGCGCTTTTTACCAATTATATTAACATGCAAGGATTCATTATACGAAGCAATTGTGTCTAGTAAATATAGATTATCGTAACCTGATAAAGAACCAGATCCAACCAATTTTGAATTATGAAAAAGACTAAATTTTCCATTTCCAAATGAACAACAATAACCAAATTTGTCCAAAGCTGAAATGGAAATCAAATTCCGTCTAAAAGACGGTACAATAAAAGTCTCATTCAAATCCAAATAAAAACCATTTCTTAACAATAATCTAAAAGTTCCAATTGCTTCGACTTCCACCGTCTTGCCATCACCTACGTAGATGTATCTTTCACCATCACTTGGCTTTCGGCAATTCAGGCAACCCTACACAGACACACTGATGTGAGTTGTTGTACCAGAATCTATCCACCACGTGTGTCTTGGCACTGAAGTCAAATTAACCTCTGAACAAATAAAATTAAGAAGCGTACCTTTCTTTGCACGCCAAGCGTGATAGTTGGTACACTGCTTCTTCTTATGCCCTGCAGCTCCACAAAAGAAACAACCATCATTATCCTTAGGTGGTTCCTTATGTTGCTTCTTTTGTGTTGCCGTATTTGCAGCTTCTTTATTCTTTCTTTTCTTGTCTTTCCTTTTGTCCTTTGGCACAACGGCTAAGTGAGCACTTTCTGTCCTTTCTTGCTTCAATCTATCCTCTTCCTGAACACAATGTGAGATGAGCTCATTCAGAGACCAAGTCTCTTTCTGACAGTTATAGCTCACCTTAAACTGGCTAAACTGTGGAAGAAGGGATATCAAAACCAGATGCACTAGTAAGTCCTCAGAGAGTTCCAGCTTAAGTGCTTTCAACTTTGAAGCAAGATGAGACATTTGCATAATGTACTCCCTGATGTTACCTTTTCCTTGGTACCTCATTGAAATCAGACTTGTCAAAAGTGTACCAATTTCAGCCTTTTCACTCTTGACAAATACTTTTTCAATTTCAGCTATAAATTCCTTAGCCGTATTCACCTTATCAGACATAGTGCCCCTGAAAGTTTCTGGAATGGTTTTCTTCATGATCATCATACACATGCGATTTGATCTCTCCCACCTTTCCATCTCTTTCTTATGTTCAGAAGTACTGTCATAAGTAAGAGGTGGTGGAGAACCAACCCTTAACGCAAGGTCGAGATCCATGACTCCGAGAACTATGTTGAGGTTCTCTTGCCACGATTTGAAGTTAGTGCCATTTAGCATAGGAATGGAATTGATGTTGGCAGTAATACTTGCAGGAGTAATTTCAGCTGAATCAGAGAACAATAACAAAATAAGCTCACATTAAATTTATACCAAAACTGAAAATAAATTTGAATAAAGGTAAATCCCATCTCAAAATACCGGACACTCTATTAATATTTCATCTTTGGATAAAATATTAACTTGTAAGTGATATCTTGTCGCAGTAATCAAAAACTGATAATAAAATAACATGTCAAATAAAAATCTTCCTTTGGGCCGATTAATATTTACATATAATACACACACACAACCTTTTATATTTCAAAATAAATAAATTTCCACAAGAGAGGTCACTTTGGCGACGTCAAGTTTCAATTTGCTTATCTCAAAATATGTATAAACATACCAATATCCAAATTTAAATTCACCTAAAGGAATAATAAGTTCCTCAAACAAAAATAATTATTGGTGGGCCCTCTTTCTGAATTAACCTAAAAAAGGAAAACTGCCTATTTGCTTTTAATTAATATCTGTATATTAACTCAACCAAAATAATTTACTCAAATAACTATATTAACCTTTCTGGCAGCAGATTCTTAAGGGAGGTAACACTCTTTTTTTTTTAAGAAGGTTGACGGTGTAGAAACAGCAAACCAATTACAATTCTCCCATTAAAACGAATCACTTCGCTGGAGGGCAACAACTACAACTTCTTAATTTTCCTTCTATTTTATCTCCTTTTGTTTTTCTTTATTTAAGAAAACAAATATTTAATATAGAAAGAAAATTATATCTAAACAATACCATTAGAGTATAACCTTGCCTTCACGCATAAGCGGCCACCAGTACTTTTTTTTTTTGTTCTAAATAAACCATGATCAAGATTAATCCTTAAGGTGGCAGTGGCACAAAGAAAATTTCTGGCAGAATCCTTACGCCGCATAAGCGGCTCTAAACCAGCCACCAATCACTTATGCCACAAAAGCAGCAAATCCGTTGTGCTCTTATTTCGCATAATTAATCTATAAAAATTATCTCAATGATTCAACATAATACAAGCTCTGATACCACTTGTTGGAACCTAAATCGTAGATTATACTATATCTACCTCAGGATCTACTATGTCAAATCATCAAGAATTAAAAACTGAAAGCGGAAGCGTACCTGAATCCATAGCAATTGATGTGGTTCTTCTTTGTCTTGGTTTTGGGTCTTCCAAATCTAGACGTGAGCCATTTTCTCTATTTAACTGATGATGGGATATCAGTTAAGTTGGACCATAACCCCTTTTTATACTAGAGTATAGTTTATGTAATTCTAGTTTAGCCCATCATTTAACTAGAATTACATCCGAGTATCTACACATAGGCCCCCATACTTTACGAGGTGTCTAAATAGGTCCACATAACTTAAACCTTAGTAGATCACGTTTAATCTGGACCAACCTTTTAATGATAACAACTGACATCTAATTATTTACGTATCTATATATGTGCAAGTCCATATAATCTTACATATATATCTAAGTTCGGGTGAAAACTTTGGGGATTGTTTGTTTAGAGGTACAAGTAAAATATTATTACATCATTAAATTATGCATAACACACCACAATGTTTAGATGAAGGGATAAGGAAAAAATATCTTGGACATAACTAATATAGGTATAGCCACCCGTACGAGACAAAACAAAATATTACCACAACTTTATGCAACGTTGGTTGCCTATATTAAATAATACACGTATAAGTTAGGAAAAATTGTACACTCTTTTATGTAGGATAAATAATGAAATGAAAATGCATATACTTGCAATATGGGGATTAAATTTCTTAAAGGTGAAAATATTGTTGAAGTAAGTATATTACATCTATAACAATTGCTTCATAATTAACCACCATATAACAATTCGTACAATATTAATCATTGCATCAATCATTTTATTTTTATTTGTTGTGAAGACAATCTGTGTTTATCAATCTCTAGATAGGGTAGTTTTCACACGTGGTCACATAATTATAGGTTATTTTCACCAAAGTCATACAACTTTACATTCTTACATAAAAGTCACTTTACTATTTCATTAATAACACAATAGTCACAATGGCCGGAAAATATAACTTTCGGTAGATTTTTTGTGTATATATATATATATATATATATATATTTTTTTTTTACCTTTTTCATTTTTTTAAAACAAATAACTATTGAAAAAAATAAATAAATAGAGATTCACCAATATAATCTTATTTATATCAAGTTTTCTTCACTTCTTTATATACTTATGAGTATAAATTTTAGAATTTAAAAAATATAGCATTTTCAAGAAAAAAAAATTTAGTTCTCAAACTAATCAAACTAAATGTTATGATTGATTTTTTTTATTTTTTTTTACTTTAGATGTTGATTTTTTTTAAATATATGTATTTTCTTAACGTGAAGTATATATACATGATGCTTTTATTTTTATTTTTATTTAAAAAAAATAAGTTTTTACTTTAGTGGTTGATTTTCTTAAATATATGTCTTTTCTTAACGTGAAGTATATATACACAATGCTTCTATTTTTATTTTTATTTAAAAAAAATTTAGTGTGCAAGTACACAAATGTAAGAGATAATTGTAATTAATTCTGGCAGTTTGCTAAACCGTCGCTAAAACACCACCAGTAAGAACCTGTTTTTTTTGTAGTGACACTTGGTATGCTAATATATTTTTCACTATGTAAAATTATAGTTATTTGACATTATTCAGTTGTATGCACTTGGTATATATATATATTATTCACTTTATTTCTAGCATGTTTATGGTCTGCAACAATTAGATACTATATATGAGATTGATGCAATATTTTTCTTCTTTATTTTCTGTAGATTTATAAGTTTGAGAAACTGAAAAAAAAAATCGATAATGATTGTGGTTGGTTGTTAGGAACTTATGCTATTTTAGTGGAGCATATAAGTTTACCATGTTAATCTCCTTGATTTAGGCAACCCATAATATCTTCCTTTCTTGGTTTTTTGCCTTTAGAGTTGAGAAGATAATGGTTAGAATTTGATAGATTTAACATGGATGTAGGATATACTATATGAGTCCCCTACTTTTGTATTCGTAGATTTGGTTCCTAAAAGATAAGTCTTTAATGGCTCCATAAGTTATGATCTGACTAATTGACTAGATTCTTCCATAATGCTAGCTAAGTTAATCGTCTTAGTTTCCTCACTTAAATTAATAAGACTTTTAATTGATTCAGGCACCCATTCCCCAACCTTCTTAGAACTAGAACCCATTGAGGGGGCCCATCGGTTAGGGAAGGAGAGAGTGTTCGAGAGGTCAAAAGTGGCGGCCTGTAAATCTGTTGGAGTTTTTCACCCCACAAATATTACTAGGAACAAGATCTGGCAATCGCTAGGTGTTTCTTTTGCTATGAACTTTTCATGAGGGGGGCTAAAACTATAATAATTTTCTTATGGGGATTAAGACTGTAACAGCGACTCCAGATTTGCCATTTCGTGCAAATACTTGGCATGTTCAGCGCACACAATAAAAGTTTTGATAGGCAGCCTATTTGCGCCTTCAAATTTAAGTTTTAGCCACTTTTAAAAATTATTTGTAACATAGTCACTCACTTTCAAACCACGAGAGTTTAAGTTAAGTAATCAACTTTAATTTAAACTACGGTATGATGTTAACTCAAGTTAGATTCTTTGGTCTAAAATGAGTTTACCTCAACTTCAAACTCATTTAGCTTAATATGGACTGAATTTCAGAAAAATAACAATAAATAAATAATGCAGATTGAAGTTAACTTAATATGGACTAAACTTCAGCCTCATAATTTGAAGATAATCGATTTTGATATGAAGTGTCCAGCCCTTGCAGAGTCGCACCCACTTTTGACTAAAACTTCATTGATGCGTGCAAAATTGGCTAAGCATCACTTCTCCCACTTACATAAGAGAATCTTTATTTTAGTTGGATTTTTTACGTAAAAGTGCAAGTATTAGAACTTAATTACTAAACATAGCAACATTTTAGTAAAATTATCCTATATAGAGGAAAATACAAGATAATTACAAGCATAGCAAAAGCATATCAATATTTTCCCATAACATACCAAACCCTTACATTTTTCCTTCTATTTTCCCCACTATCACTTTTGCTCCTCCTATTTCCCTTTATTTCACTTTTCCTTCAATCATTTCCTCCCAATTTCACTTTTACTCCTCTCATTTTTCCCAATTTTACTTTTCCTCATCCCATCCTCAATGTATCTCGTTGAATCTCACCGTATCTCAACTGTTTCTACACCGTATCAACTATTTCTGCACCGTATCAACTGTTTCTGCACCGTATCAACTATTTCTGCAATGTATCAACTGTTTCTGGAGCACTGTATCTAACTGTTTCTGCACCGTTTCGATTCATTTCAACATTTATCTAACTGTTTTAAACTGTATCAATTCCCGTTTCAGATTATATCAGACTATTTTAAACTGTATCAACTCCCGTTTCAGACTATATCAGGCCGTATCATCGTGTTTTAGACTATATTAGACTGTTTTAAACTGTATCAAGTCACGTTTCAGACTGTATCAACTCCGTTTCAGACTGTATCAGACTGTTTTAAACTGTATCAAGTCCCGTTTCAGACTGTATCATACTATTTTAAACTGTATCAACTTCCGTTTTAGACCGTATCAGACTGTTTCAACAGTTATTTCAGATGTTTCAATGTCGTTTTAGATAGTATCATACTGTTTCAACATCATTTCAGATGTATCAAACTGTTGCAACAACTGTTTCAATGTTTCAACAATGTTTCAAACCGTGTCATACTGTTTCAACAACATCAGTCGCGAGCAATAGAAAAAAAGAGTTCTCATTTATTAATATGATAAATCCGTACAAACAGGAACAGAAACAGAAATAAAATCTGAACAATTTTGAAGAAACAGAAATGGAACAAAAATGAAACAAATCTAAATAACAGAAAATACACATTCAAAGAACATGGCACCCACCACCCACCCCACCCCAGATTCAAAGTTGAACCTAGTATCCAGATTCAAATGGCACCGTAAGTTAACAAAAATGTTGAAGAATTTGTTGGATATGCCCCTGATTTTGTCACATGTGTTAGGCAGTCGCCTTTACCAGCAACACCCATTCTTTCTTCTTCTTTGTCACCTGCTCCAAATCTCAACATCAAATCGGTTACAGAGCTGGGAATAATTGGGTTTCAATGGCTGTTGCAGGTGGTTTCGCAGATTTGAAGAAATCGTAGCTTTGATGTGAGGGTACTATTAATAATAGTAAATAGTAGCTTCATTAAATCCTTACTTCTGGTTTGCTCCGCCGCCGATTGCTCGTGATGGAAGCTGCGGCGGAGATAAAAGAATCACCATCGATTGCTCCGATTCCGAACTGCTCGTTTACTGACATGGAGATTCACGCGATGATGGTGGTGTTTGTACTGGTGTTTGAATCGGTGATGGTGTTGTGGATTTGTGTGTTTGGATTTGAGAGAAACAATGGGGGTGATGGCTCCTTTGGTTGGGAAGTGAAGAAAGTGTTTTAGGGTTTGTAGTGCTAAAATAATGTTACTATGCTTTGTAATTAGAAAAATATTGCTATTTTTTGTAATTAAGGATGAAAATTGTATATTTGTGTAAAAAGCCCATTTTAGTTCCAGTGTTTAAATCCCCTCCCCCCACTCCCCCACCCTTAAAAAAGGGTTTAACATTTACCTTCGATGTCTAAACTTGGAGCACTTACAGGCAGATCCAAGGCATTTCCTTGCATGTCACCACGACCTTAGTTAAAAAATATATTTTGTGTGAATATAGCACTTTTGGGAATGATCTTGATTTGCCGAGCACTTTTTTCATGATCTTGAATTTTTTTTAGCACTTAAAAAGATACTACCATTTTTACCCCTTTAGCACTTTTCTACAATTATTTGGCTGCATTTTCATTCACATTTTCTCTCTGTAGAATACACATCTCCCAATTCTCCTCTTTCTTCTATCATGGCTTCGTCGCTTGAACCGTTTACCGCCCACCACTACTAGAATTTTGTAAAATTACATTCCCATATTCATCTTGGCCTTCTATTTCTTTTTCTACCATTGATGTTGTTGAAAATCACACTAAATTAGTTTAGATTTGAGTTTAATGGAGTAAGAAGAGGTTGGGTAAAGTAAACTGTTAATGGACTGAATCACAAATTATCGAAACGGTCAAATAACCTTTCAATTAATATGAATTGAATAACAATTATCAATCTGGAAGAAAAGTAAAAGATGGGAAATTGCGTAGCACTCACAGTTTCAGATGCACACTAAGGATAATTATAACTACTCCCTCCGTCCCAAATTAGTTGTCGCTTTAGGAGAAATTGTTTGTCCCAAATTAGTTGTCACTTTAGGATTTCAAGACTAAATTTACTAGTTCTTTCCAACTATACCCTTAATAATTAAAATAATTCTCAAAAAAAGTTAATAGTCAAACATTAAATAAGGGTAACATAGTAAAATACACACCCTATTTAGTGGTTTTCTTAATGGACGTGAAAAAGCTGAAGGCGACAACTAAAATGGGACGGAGGGAGTAGTTTTTAGAGCTTGAGAGGAGCAAGCCATTGCATTGAACTGTTGACACTGATTGATGGTTTTGGAACGGAGAACTCGGTGTACATGTCCATGAAAAATCTGTCAACAATGTCACGGTACACTGGGTTGGTTAGGAGAGAGTAGTGGTGAGTGTATGCGGCAATGAGAAGTTGAAAAGTGACTCAGAGATTTTTGTTTTTCCAAAATCGAGAAGCTCAACTCCGGTGATTGAGCTGCCGGCTGCCGGCCATTGTGGTAATGATAACTTGACGGCAGTTCTCAGCTGTGTTCTGTCCAAAACCGTTAATCCTCATCCAATAATTAATTAAATAATGATGAATTTTGGTGTTTAGGTCTTAATTATGGAAAATGATGACAATTTGTCTTCAATTCTTTACACAATTTATGTAGTATTTGACTTATTTTTATAAATAAATGATGTCGGATTGACCTTGTTTTGTTTTTACTATGCGTATTTGTATTTGGGCAAAGTGATGACAATATGGTGTTATTTGCTTGAAAAATAGACATAGTAGTTTGGCTCACTTGTAAGCAAATGCAAAAGGATTGTGTTGATTATATTTTAATTTAAATTTTTCCATATGGGCAAAGTGATGACGATTTAGTTTCATTTACTTGTAAAATAGACATGGTAGTCTGACTTATTTTTAAGTAAATGCAGACAGATTGTCTTGATTTTATTTTTAATTTGGATTATTGCATATGAGCAAAGCAATGACGATTTTAGGGCTGTCCATAGTATGGTAAATACTGAATTACCGTATCGAACCAAAATATTTCTTTACTTTGGTATCGGTATTTCGGTATTTGGTATGTAATATTAAGAATTTGGGTATCTGGTACGATATTTATAAAAATGATACCGAAATACTTAATTACATGTACAAATTATATATTAATCATAATAATTTAATTAATCAAAATATGAGCTAATAAAATCCTAAATTAGAAAGTAACTAAAACTTGTGATATGATTATATAATTAATTAAAACTAATAAATATTTATAAACTAAACGAATAAAATAGTATTTAATGCCTTAACAAAGAGTTGTCTCGAAACACTGTTAAAACTCAAAAGCTTATTGTTTTGTGTAAAAAGTAAACTAGATTATAGGTAGATTTTAATTTTCAGTGAATGAAATTTTGTGTGTAAGCTTGTGTAGTAAGATTGTGTTTAAGTTTAGAATTTAGCTAGTGTTATTTGTACTTTGGAACTTTGATACATTTTTTGTGGTCTTTATGTATCTTTTGGTGTCATTTGATAGTAAAATAGAGATAGCAGTTGAGGTCACTTGTAAGTAAATGCAGACAGATTGTCTTGATTTTATATTTTTCATATGTATTTTTTGCAAATGAGTAAAATAAGTATGATTTGACATCATTATTTACAAAAAAAAAAAAAAAACATAATTTTTATGCTCATTGTATGAAAAAAGTGAAGTCTTTTGTTATGTTTTACTTTGATTATTGTATATGAGCGAAACGATGACGATTTGGCCTTAATTATCCACAAAATAGATGTGACTATATGGACAAACACAGGCAGATTGACATTGTTTCTAGTTTGTAGGAAGAAGTGACATTTTTTTTTTGTAATTTCGGGTACATTAAGGTGCGATGGCATTTTTTTTTAATTACGGCTTCAAAAAGGTGCTGTGGTATTTTTGTAATTACATGAAGTGCTCTATTACTAAGGTGATTTCTGTACTTTCAGCTTCAATTGATATAAAGTGCTCAATTTTTAAAGAAATTTTTACATAAAAGTACAATTTTTAGAACTTAATTACCAAGCATAGCAACATTTTAGCAAAATAACACTATATAGATGAAAACACAAGGTAATTACAAATATAGCAAAAACATAGCAATATTTCCTATAACATACCAAACCCTTACATTCTTCCTCATATTTCCCCACTATCACTTTTGCTCCTCCCATTTTCCCTTAATTCATTTTTCTTCCCATTATTTCCCCCAATTCCACTTATACTCCTCCTATTTCCCCCAATTTCACTTTTCTTCATCCCATCCTCACTGTATCTCGTTGTATCTCACCGTATCTCGATGTTTCTCAACTATCAACCACCTTGTATCTCATTGTATCTTTCGTATCTCACTGTATCTGCACCGTATCTAATTATTTCTATACTGTTTCTACATCGTTTCAACTGTTTCTGCAGTAGTGTATCTAATAGATTTTGCACCGTATCTAACAGTTTATGCATTATATCTAACAGTTTCTGCACCATTTCAACTTCTAACAGTTTCTGCACCGTTTCAACTGTTTTTGCAGCACTGTATCTAACAGTTTCTGCACCTTTTCAACTGTTTCTGCAACACTGTATCTAACAGTTTCTGCACTGTTTCTACCGTTTCTGCAGCACTATATCTAACAGTTTATGCACCGTATCTAACTGTATCTCACTGTATCTACGATGTTTCAGCACTGTTTCAGATTATTTCAACATCGTATATAACTATTTCTCGACTGTATCAAGCTTTTTCTTGACCGTTTCAGCATTGTTTCATCCCGTTTGTGCATTGTTTCTCACTGTTTCTAAGCTATTTTCACCCTCTTAGCATTATTTAATATTATTGTTTATATTTTATAAAGAGGGTTAAATGCAGACAATATTCGAAAGTAGAAGGGAAAATTTGGCCCTTTTCAGAATATGTATTTTTCAAAAAAAAAAAAAAGATACGACTCTTAGATTTTAAAGTCAATGTGGTCATCTGATGGAGTATTTGTTTAAGCAGAAAGGAGAGAGAGAGAGAGAGAGAGAGAGAGAGAGAGAGAGAGAGAGAGAGAGAGAGAGAGAGAGAGAGAGAGAGAGAAGAATGAGACGGAGAGCCGGCATTAGAGGTTTACAGAACGTCGTTGTGGCTAGGGTGTGTTACTTTACTTTATTTTAGTAATTCCCTTTATTCTTGTTGTTTAATAACCAAGGTATGTGATTTTGATTGAAGGATCAATATTGATTGTTAGGGGAAAATGTAGCGAAATTGAGAGCAGATCTTATGAAAGAACAACTCTCCACCTTTCAATCTCAGCTTGAAGACTTCACCCGTAAACACAAGGTGCTTTTTCCATTTCACTCATATCTCTTAATTACAGCTTGGTGGTGTGTTGCTGTGCAAGGGGAGAGAGGGGTGTGATGGCGCTGGGGTGGTAGGGGTAATGGTGGTGGGGTGGTGGTGATGGCGTTAGGGCGGGGGTTATGGCGTTGGGGCGGTGGGGGTGGGTGTGGGGTGATGGGAGAAAGATAGAGTAAGTGAGAGAATTTTTAATTTGGGAAAAATGAGAAGTGAAAGTGAAATGTGTTAGATTATTTTTAAATGTGTTAGAAAAATAATGCTATGCATTGTAATAGAGAAATATTGCTATTTTTTTGTAATTAAGGGGGAAAATTTGTATTTTTGTGTAAAAAAAATCCTATTTTTTGGTAGAAAACGACATATTTATTTATTAACTAGAGCATCATTACATCAGTAGTAGTGGCAGAACCAGTGTGAGTCACACTAATTGAGAGTACAACCAAGTTACCAAAAGAAGCTAAGATATTACATGCATTAGTAGAAATAGATCTAGAATAAATAGTAGCATCCTTATCAAGTTGGACCGCCTTTCTAATATGATCAGTGGGCTGCTGGAGTATTTGCAGCTAGTTTTTATAGAAATTTGAGTCCTTGCCTTGAAAAAAAGTGTGCCTCCTTGTTTGTCTCCCTGAAGCTATGCCTCACCACTGGATTCTCCAAGCTCCTGAGTGAATACCTGCAATTATTTATAATATGTGAGTAGTTGAAGAACCTCTATTGAATCACTATCAACTTCAAGAGGTCGAAGGTTATTGGTGAGAGCCAACTAAAGACCCAAGTAAAAGGTCATAAGTTCCATATATGTGTGGGAATATCCTGCAATATTCATGCAGAACCCTAATATCTATTTTCCGTTATTGTCCCGGAAGACACCACCAATTCCACCATTATTACCTGTAGCACAAAAAGCTCCATCTATATTTAACTTAAAAGAAGTTACAGTGGATGGTAGAAATGAAAACATTATAGATTTGGTACTGTGTATAGTTTTAGCACTTTAAGTTGAAAATTTGTATTCCAATGCTCGCATGATAACCAAATTTGTGGATAGAGAAGTGGTTGTATGATTATGAACATTATGGTTCCTGTTTATCCACAAGTGCCATATAAGGAAAGGAAATAATTCAAACCATGTGATGGGTGAATTTTGGACATTCTTATGTGGAGTCATCGTGAGAAAAGACCATAAGTCATTTAGCCAGTTATTTTGGGGAAAAATATCGTCCAAGAAAGTACCAAGTGAATTCCAAGCAGCCGAGGCAGCTGGACAATGCATAAAAATATGTTGAATAGTTTCAAGATTGTTACACATATGACACTGAGGTGTTGTTTGGATTCCTATTTTATTAAGACAGACCCTAGTAGGAAGTCTACCATGTTGAATCTGCCAGAGAAGTATTTTAATCATATGCAGTGTATATAATTTCCATATCAAAGTAAAATTAAACATATGATTATGAGAATTACTAAGAGGTGGATAAAAGGATCTTGTAGTAAACATCTCTGTTAGCTTGAAGTTTGACTGATGATGAAGGAACAGATTGAAAGACTAGTTTCTTACCCTACGGCAGCAGGATTAATAATATTGCAAAATCAATTAAGCAGGAAATTAATCATTATCCTAGTATCTAATGTTTATCTTGGTATGCATGCAGATTCATACGCGATAAGAAAAGATTGCATAAACTTTTAGATAAGACTTGGAGATAAGGAAGGAGTTCTATTAGGACTCAAACGCATGGAGACTTTGAATTTCTAATCAAGCAAGACTCTTCAGATTCCGAGGCTATAAATCAAGGAGGTCTTCAGTTGTTAAAGCACACAAAAATACATAGATAAAAAGAGCTTTAGCTTTGGCGAGTTGAAGTTGTACTTGAGCAGTCATTAAGCTACAAGGAACTAAGTGAAGAACCTGTTCCTTAGTTTGAGTCTTGTTAAAACTCTGTCTTAGTTCATCTGTAGTGGGACATATCAAGTTGTACTATTTGCTTTCTCAAGAAGTTCTGTAGTAGTAATGATTATTCAAGTCTTGTTACTTGGAAGAACTTCACTAGTTGTGAAAGGGGTCACTATAGTATTAGAGTTAGTCATAGGTTAGTAAGAGAGTGGTCTTGTAACCAAGTGAGTCTTTCAAAATAGGGAAGTTGAAATCCTACTTGAGAAAGTAGGTCGTGGTTTTTTTATCCCAAGTTTAAGGGATTTTTCCACACTAAAATCAGTGTCCTTTTACTTAAGTTTGACTTAATTCCGCAATTTATAAGTAAAAGAACATACCGAAAGAACTGTTCCTTCAATGGCGACTCTTGAAAAAACATCAATGGGTACCAGAGCGGGTTATCCTTGAAAAAGCAAACACCTAGGATTAGAATGAGTTCATCACAAGGAAATGGTGAAGGACAATCGATTGTGAGAGCACCCTTGTTCAATAGGAAGTATTATTCATGGTAGAAAGAGAGGATGAGAGATTATCTTCAAGCTGAGGATTATGAACTATGGGATATAGTTACTGAGGGTCCTATGATTCCTATGAAAAAGGATGCCGAAGGTAATGAAGTTCCCAAAACAAGAAGAGAATGCACTGGTGAGGATTTAAGACAATGGGAGAAAAATGCTAAAGCCAGAAAGTGACTTGTGTGTGGTCTTAGTCCTGACGAGTGCACCAGGATTAGAGGATGTACTACTGCGAAAGAAATTTGGGATACATTGCAGGTTGCTCATGAAGGAACAAGTCAGGTAAAAAGATCTAGAGGTACACTTCTTTTTGCTGAGTATGAAAGCTTTAAAATGAAAAAAAATGAGTCTATCTCTGAAATATACACTAGGTTTAATATGATTGCGTCTGAACTTATCTCACTAGGAAGGGTCTTAACTGTTGAGGATAGGGTTGAGAAGATTTTAACAAGAGTTCTCCCAGACTCATGGGAAATTAAGGCATGTGCTATAATAAAAGTAAGGATCTTACTACGCTATCACTAGATGAGTTGATAGGCAATCTAAAAACCTGTGAACTAAGAAGGAAGGTTAAAAAGTTAGGAGAATCAGTGAAAACTGAACCTAACTTGGCCTTAACTGCTGCAAACAAGCCTCTTGGTGATAAGGAACTGGTCCTTATAGCTAAAAGTGTTCAAAGATACTTAAATAAGAAAAAAGGGGCTAGTGGACAGGGTAGGTCTTCTGATATGAAACAGGCTGGAGAATGCTTCAAATGTGGAAGCATGGAACATTACATCAGCAAAAGTCCAGTTATGGAGGAAGAATGGAGAAAGAGATATGTTGAGCAAAGAAATAAGGCCAGGGAACATGTCCGTCGGAAAACTGGAACAACTAAAGCAATGATTGCTGGCCTGCAAGATAGTGAAGATGAGCAATCGGATGATGACTTGGATGATGAGCTGGCTCTAATGGGTCTTGAAGATTCAGAAAATGAAGAAGATGCTGAGGTATTTGTTTCTAAACTCAAAAAGGATGTGAAAAACATGCCTAAGGAAAAATTAGTCAAAGTATTTCACACAGTACTAAATGAGCTAAAATATCTAAGGGATAGTAAAGATCAATTGCATGATGAAATTGAGAATTTAGAAACTGAATACAAAAAGGTAGTTATAAAGAATGACACTTTGAAAAGGGAAAATAGCATGCTAAAGGAACAGGTCCTTGATCTTGAATCAACTGTTCATGAAATTCAGCATGAAACTTTAAAAGTTAGGACAGATGGAAAAGGTAAAAGCATTTCTGATTCTCATCATCTCATTGATGAAGAAAATTTGACAATTGCAATCAATGAAGTGCTTGAAAAGGATGAAAAGATAAAATACTTCGAGGACTTGATTAGAACAAAAGAAGAACTGAATAAAACTGTCAAGTGGAATAAGTCTTCTAAGGCATTAGAATGGTTACAAGAAAATCAGAGTAGTAATAGAAGAGGTATTGGGTTTGAGAAATCCCAATCTTCAACTCAATGGGATCCTAAAAGTAAGTATCTGACACTCTCTGAAAATTGGTTATGCACACATTGTGGGAACACTGGTCATTTAAAGGAAAATTGCCAATCTCTTGAAAAGCTGTACAAAGGAACAAGTCCTTTAAACCTGTTCATAACTCTGTGGCAAAAAAATTGTTCACAAAAGGAAAGCATTACCACCTTGGGCTAAGAAAAACTTGATTCATCCTTTTTCTCAAGGAAGGAAACCCAAACTAGTTTGGGTTCTTAAAATTAACCCTTAGTTTTCTTTTGCAAGCTAGAGCGAAAGTGAGGAACCACAAGTGGTACATGGAGAGTGGTTGCTCAAGACACATGACTTGATACAAGGAACTGTTCCTTTCACTCTCAGTCTTCCAAGGAGGAAGTATTTCCTTTGGTATGGTAAGAAAGGGGAAATAATTGGCATTGGAAAGGTAGGAAAATCTAATTCACACAGTATAGATAATGTGTTTTTAGTAGATGGACTGAAGCATTGCTTATTGAGTATATCTCAATTGTGTGACAAAGATAATAATATTAACTTTTCATCCACTGGATGTACTGTTACTAATCAAGCTTCTAGAGAGATTATTTAGCAGGGAAGCAGACATGGAAATATCTATAAAATGGACTTACTCACACTATCTGATGGCAGCTTAAGTTGCCTAAGTGTCATGCAAAATGATCCTCTCCTGTGGCAAAAAAGTCTTGGTCATGCAAGTCTCTCACAGTTGAATAAACTGGTTTCTAAGGACTTGGTAATAGGACTTCCTAACATTAGGTTTAAGGAAGAAAAGGTTTGTGAAGCTTGTGCCAGGGGGAAGCAGGTAAAATCTTCTTTCAAATCTAAGAAGTAGGTAAGTACCACTAAACCCTTGGAACTGGTCCATCTGGATCTTTGTGGACTAATGAGAACAATAAGCAGAGGAGGTAAGAAGTATATTATAGTACTAGTAGATGACTATTCTAGATTTACATGGACCCTATTTCTTGCATCTAAGGAAGAAGCATTTAATGCATTTTCAATATTTGCCAAGAAAATTAAAAAACACTAAATAGTCATGTTATTGCTATAAGGTCAGATCATGGAACTGAATTTGAGAATCAAATATTCTTTAATTTTTGCAATGAAAATGGTATTGATCATAATTTCTCCTCTTCTAGAACTCCACAGCAAAACGGAGTAGTGGAAAGGAAAAATAGAACTTTGGAAGAAATGGCTAGGACCATGTTACTCTCTGGAAATCTTCCACAAAGTTTTTGGACTGAAGCCATTAATACTGCATGTTATACAATTAATAGATGCATGACCAGGCCAATAATAGAAAAGACACCATATGAATTGCTTAAAGGAAGAAAACCAAATATTTCACATTTTAGGACCTTTGGTTGTAAATGCTTCATACACAATAATGGAAAGGATGCTTTAGGGAAATTTGATCCTAGAAGTGATGAGGAAATTTTTGTTGGTTATTCTTCAAATAGTAAATCTTATAGGGTCTTTAACAAGAAAACATCTAAAATTGAAGAAAGCATACATGTCAAATTTGATGAATCTGACAACTTATCTCAAGAACAGGTACAGGAAGATGAAGAAATTGGAATACTAAGGCATGATGAACTTAATCCTCATAAAATTCAAGCCTCAGATGGGTGTAAGAAGTGAATTGCAAGGAACTGTTCCTTCAGACAATACTGAGAAAAATAACACAGAAACGGGGAACAAATGTTGAATTCACTTCCTCAGGAACTGTTCCTCAGCAAAGGATCCTTGAAGATGGGTTAATTGTCAAACCTTACAAGTATCAAGGTTCACATCATGTGGATCAGATTATTTCAGATAAGACTGCTGGAATTCAAACTAGATCAGCTATCAAGAACCATAATCTATGTGCATTTAGTGCCTTCTTATCTCTGGTTGAACCCAAAAATATAAAACAGACATTAAAGGATGCAGTTTGGATCAATGCTATGAAAGAAGAGTTGAATCAATTTCAAAGAAGTCAAGTTTGGCATCTGGAGCCCAAGCCAAGGAACAGGTCCATCATAGGAACCAAATAGATTTTTAGAAACAAGCTTGATGAGGATGGTATAGTAACTAGAAACAAAGCCAGATTGGTTGTTCAAGGATATAGTCAAGAAGAGGGCATTGACTATGATGAGACTTTTGCTCCAGTTGCAAGGCTGGAAGCAATAAGACTTCTCATAGCCTTTGCTACTTACATGGATTTCACTCTACATCAGATGGATGTTAAGAGTACATTTCTGAATGGCTATTTAAAGGAAGAAGTATATGTCAAACAACCACCAGGTTTTGAGAATGAACAGTTCCCTGAGCATGTGTACAAGTTGGATAAAGCCTTATATGGAATCAAGCAGGTACCAAGAGCTTGGTATGAACGTCTATCAAAATTTCTCCTTCAGCATGACTACAAAAGAGATAAGATTGATAGCACACTGTTTTTGAAAGAAAAAGGTAAACATCTTTTAATTGTTCAAATATATGTAGATAACATAACTTTTGGTGCTACTTGTGAAAATTTGAGGAAGGAATTTGCAAATTTGATGGGAAGTGAGCTTGAGATAAGCATGATGGGTGAACTCAATTTCTTTTTGGGTTTACAAATTAAGCAAACCTCAAATGGAACTATGATCCATCAACAAAAATATGTTAAAGAACTGCTCAAAAGATTTGATATGGATAAAGCTAAAGAAATTGATACAGCAATTGCCACTGCTACAAAATTGGACCTAGATGAACATGGTAATTCAGTTAATCAAAAAATGTATAGAGGCATGATTGGTTCTTTACTTTACTTAACTGCTAGTAGACCTGACATTGTGTTTAGTGTTGGCTTATGTGCTAGATTTCAGTCAAATCCTAATGAATCCCATTTGAAGGCTGTGAAAAGAATTTTGAGATATTTGAAAGGAACAGGTTCCTTGCGACTTTGGTATCCAAAAAGTGGTAGTTTTAATCTTGTTGGATATACTGATGCTGACTATGCAGGTTTTCTTGTTGATAGGAAGAGTACCTCAGGTATGACACACTTTCTTGGTGAGTGCTTGGTTTCATGGGGAACCAAGAAACAAAACTCAGTGGCTCTTTCCACTACAGAGGCTGAATATGTGGCAGCTGCCTCGTGCTGTTCACAATTATTGTGGATAAAACAACAATTACAAGATTTTGGTATGGATGTAGGAACTGTTCCTATCTATTGTGATAATACCAGTGCTATAAACATGACAAAAAATCCAGAACATTACAAAAAGACTAAGCATATTGACATTAGACATCATTTCTTGAGAGACAATTATGAGAAGGGATTTATAACAATAGCCTTTTGTCCTACTGAAAAACAAATTGCTGACATCTTCACAAAGGCCTTAGAAAGAGATCATTTTGAAAGGAATATGTTAGAAATAGGAATGATTAAATTCATCTAAAGTCTACCTCCTCAAAATTTGGCTAAGAAAGTAGGGCTTGAATTGAATGTTATGAAAAATCAAAGTGAATTTTCAACTCAGTACTATACTTAATTGTATACTCTAATGCTATGATTACTTCTTGAATGTGCTAAATCTAAATGATGTTACCCTTATGTTCCTAGAATTTCAGATCATGGAAATTGATTATACACTGGGGTGTAAGGAACAGTTCCATTGCACAGGTATGTACTCCTTTATTATTCCAAAAATTATAAAGTTTGTAAATTGTGTGTATCTAGATAAGCTTAAATCCCACTCAAACTCTAATTTCTGCAAACCAATTCCCTCACATAATCGTCCCTTGATAAGACTCCTACTAAGACTCATCATTATAACGGCTAAAAATTTGAAATGATCGAGATACCTAGAACAACTACACTTCTTTCTAATCATAGACGGACAAGAACAACACTCCTTCTTAACCACAAATTCTTTCTTTTGTATATACCCATAATCCCCATTCCTGTTTTCCCATTCAGGTTTCAAAATTTCAGAAAATATTGTGAATTTTCTTCTTAAGCAAATTTTAGTCATGTCTCTCAACACTGATTCAAACCCTACTTCTGATCAACCCTCTTCATCCATGCAAACTGAAAATCCCAAAAGTTCTGAAACTCCATCTTCACCCATGCAAGCCACAATCAACCCTGAAAGTCCCAAGACTTCAGAACCTGAATCAACCCTGAAAGTCCCAAGACTTCAGAACCTGAACCTCAAACTCAGGGGAAGGATCAGTTCCTGTTCCTGAAACAGGATCTGAGTCTCAAACTTAGGGGGAAGGATCTGGTCCTACGGCTAAAACCATACTGGAACAAATAGAGGATTTATCCAGAGCAATGATACTGTATGAGTTCAAGTTAAATTATGCTGAACCCATTAATGTTGTTGATCCTAATTATACTGAGTCAAACGTAGAAATTGTTAAGGTTTCTGAAAAACAAGGGGATGATGTTCATATGGGAGAAGCTGATATACCCACGGCTGCTACTAGAGCCCCCATGGCTGATGATGACATGGTGGATATATTTGGAAGTGACAGTGAGGATGAGACTCCTATCATCAATTTGCTAAATTTGAAAAGAGTGAAAAGAAAGTTGAAGAAAAGAGGGTTGAGTGATCCTAATGTGGCTGCTGACATCAATGCCAAATTAAAGAAAATAAGTGACAGTTATAAACCTGCTCTTAAGAAAAAACAAGGTGAGACTTCAGGAAAAAGGAAGGAACCGGTTCCTTCTACTAGAGTTACTAGAGCAAGTGTCAGGATGGCAGATGAGAGATTGCATGCAGCAATGGAGAAAAGTAGAAAGGAAAAGGGAAACAAGTGGTTGGTTCTGATGACACAGTAAAACCTGTGACTGTTGAAAAGGAGCCAGTGGCTTTGGAGTGTGACTCTCCTGATGAAGAGGAACCTAGTGCACCTCTTGCTAAGAAAAGTAAAACTAGTCTGAGAAGAACTCCTCAAAGAGCTGTGGTTGCTTCTAGGACTTGTCAGTCTTCAAAAAGGACCAATTCCTCTAAGAGACCCTTGGTTGATGATGAAAGTTCAGAAACAGACTCTGAAAAATCTGCTGGGGTTGACAGTGAAAGTGACTATGCAGGAGTGGTGGAAATAGGTGATCAACCTGTTGTTCATGATGACTTTATGACCAGAAATATTGTTAAGGGGAGAGTGATGTCTGATTTAGAAGAAGAAGGAATGGTTTGGCTTGTCCAGAAGTTGGAAGTCCAGGGGTGGAAGGACATGGTCCTTCAGATCACAGGGAGGTATTCAAAAGTCATGGTTAGAGAATTTTTCTTTAACTGTTCTGACACGACCCGGAATCCGGTTAGGCCGTGCGGGCACCCGACATCCTCCCCTAGACCCGTCGGGCGAACCCTTCCCAATTAAATCAGGAAAATAAATATAACAATTTACAAATAAGGACAAGACTTAAAATAAAAACACAGACATACTGATACCTCTAAGCTGTACAAAAGAAATTACAGCTGACTACCCAACATGCTAGGTTTAGGGTTATCCAGACCAGACATCTAAGAGTACAAAAGAAGACAGATACCTCCTGAAGGGAGCAAAATGCAACTGAAATAATGAACAATAAACTGGTGGCCATCTGGAATAAATCTGGCTCACCCTGACAGCTGAAGTCGTCTTCGCTCCTGAACAACGCGGCGAACTCAATCCTGGAGCGAACCTGCCGAAACGAAATAGATAGACAAGAAACAAACAACAAACAAGGGTGAGTCAAAAGGACTCAATAAGTGGGGCAGACTAGCCACCTCAAAGAATAGGATAACTAGCCAGGGAGAAGAAACAGATAAACCAAATTTCTTTTTATTTAAATTATAAAAATGTAGAGCCAGATAACAACCGAAAACACGTAAGAAACTTATAAACTCAACCAAGGATGCGTGCCAGAAACATAACAACAAATAAGAAATGCACATATAAGCAGGACAATAGTTATGTACCACAAGTTTACACAATGGTATGAAATAAAATGAAATAAAATGAAGTGAGATGAAATGAGATGAAATATGATGCGAAGGGTCACATGTGCCCGTAATCCCATCCCGAAGCGGAATACTCCTGCATTCGAGGGGAATCCAATCTGATAACCAACTGGAGCGGAATACTCCTGCTCCTGGGGCGGAATACTCCTGCACCCGATATAATATAAACCAGAGGCGGAATACTCCTGCACTCTCCTGGGGCGGAATAATCCTGCACCCGATATAATGTAAAGCTGAGGCGGAATACTCCTGCACTCAATATCTGACATAAGAGCGGAATACTCCTGCTCTTGGGGCGGAATCCTCCTGCCCTCAGTGTGATACAATGGAGCGGAATACTCCTGCTCCTGGGGCGGAATACTCCTGCCCTCAATATGATACAATGGAGCGGAATACTCCTGCTCCTGGGGCGGAATACTCCTGCCCTCAATATGATATGCAATGTAATGAATATGAATGCAATGTGATGCAATAACCCTTCACCGGCGCGGGACTCTCATCGACAACCGGGAAGTAGATGCCAACTCGCAGCCAGGGTACAATGCTCAAATCCTCAATACAATACCAACAATAGGACATAACATATAATATATAATATAAATCCAAAGCTAAGGCGTAATGAGTACGCCTATCGGCAGCTACACACGTAAGGAATACGTGGTAGAAAATCCACGAGGCCAGGTGCCTCCAAAGAAATGGATATAAACACTTACCTCTTCCAAAAGTTAGCATTGCTAATCGATAACCGCTTTTATCCTTTGGTTCCATGGCCAAACGATCCCACTGTGTTCAATAAGCAGAAAAATATATCACATTAGGCTAAAGGCTTCATTCCTCACATCTTAGGGCAATCCAGGTAGGAACCTGATACCCTATTCGCATACGCAATACGCAGGCCAGGCCTATATACAGGGTTCAAAGCCATATAACCAAACCCCAAATAAATTATATCTATATGTTGTCCATAACTCACTGAGTACGAATATATAATCAATTTCATTATCGGGGTCCATTTGACCCTTTAAACTATTAATTGAACTTATTAAGACGATGTCTAATATCTCAATTTCTACCGTCAAAATATATTTAAATACACGTAATAAACTCAAATACTATATTAGGATCATTACCTGAATGTTTTAGGGTAAAAATTCTACTCTTCTCCGACCCCTTTTCTTATTTTCTGGCATTTTTCCTTCTCCGTGTTTCTCTGTAGCTTTCCGCTTTTTGTTTCTCTGCTTCGTTCCTTTTTGCTTTGAAAACATATATGTACTTAGCTTTATCTCAGCTAAGCCGACATAAGCTCATTTCCATTTCGTTTTCCTTCCTTTGTCTTTTAGTGTTTTATGATTTCTCTTTTTTTTTTTTCCCTTTAGAATTCGCTGCTACGGTTAAAATTAAAAAGGTGCCCTACAATATTCGAAATAATTCCAACTTTTGCATACGAGTTATACAAAATATATGTAACATACTCGCGAAGACGGATCTCAAATTAGACTCCCGAAACTCAAAATGCGAATTTAAATGAAAAAGGTCAAATTATTTAACTTTCGGCATTTTAGTGGAAACTTGCCGAACAACATCAAAAATCACTTTCGAAAGTTCAGCAAAGTCAAAAATAATCATACGAACCCAACGGCGCTTTCGAATTTCGAATCGGAGCTCATTCGGCAAAACCGAGCTCGAAAATCTCTTTTTAATATTTATTGCCAAGAAAAACTGAAACCTTCTTCCGATGCCTACCAAACGAGGTCTGATTTAGCTGAAATTTTACAGACAGGTCCTAATGGACATTACAAATATTTTAAAATTATCGGCACGTCAATCGGAGTCCTAACTTCCGAAACGACTGACCGAGGTCGTTTCATTCTCCTCCACTTAAACTCTCGTTCGTCCTTGAACGAGCCTAAATTTAAAGCAAGATTCACGCAGATAACAAGAGAACTTACATGACCTCCATAAGCTACTCCACGGGCCTTATCTCCTGATTACAGAATCGGAATCATAACACGCATATCGTACTTTTGGAATAAAATATATCTGGATAATATAATGGTATCATTGCACAACTTATTCTGACTAATTGGATCCTTCCTCGATTGCGAGAAAAGAGTTCTACATTTTCGAAGCAAAGATACACGGAACTCTGAATGAGTTAACATGATGCAGACGATAATCACCTCTTCGATATACTTTTCGAGATAAAATAGGTCGATGGAACTAAAAATTAGCTCACGATTGATGCAATAGGGGGAGCTTTTGAAGTACCTTGTCACTACTTACTATAGAAGATTTGATACAAGCTATATTATTTTTACCAATGCACTATGCAATATCTCAGTTGATGTTAGTGTTGTTCCGCAAGCTCCTTGTAGGAATGTAGTTACTCATATCCTAATGTATGTCAAAAGTTCATTTGAACAGGGTCTATCGTATAAGGATAAGGATCATACAACTGCTACTGGATAATATGATGTAGATCAAGAATGATCTTCAGACTAAACATCTACCTCAGGGTATTGTCTTTGAGTTGGAATTATTATGACTTGAAAAAGTGAAAATAAAATAGAGATATAGTTCGACCACGAGCCGAGGCAGAATACCAGCAACAAAGTTGATTACATGTTCACTTATAACGCTAAAGTAACTTCTTAAAGAGTTAAGGTGTGAAAGAGATATACACACCAATGATGGGTTGTCGACAAGCTGCACTAGACTTTTAACTCTAAATTTCGATGAAGTAAAACAGCGTCAGTATGAGGATCCAGTTCTAGTTGAATACAGACAGATAGCCAAAAGAAAACTGAAGTCACCATACAGGGTCACTACTGACGGTGTTTTCATGTATAAAGATAGACTTTAAGTTTCTGATGTTGCAGATTTACGTGGATAGATTATGATGGAGGCACATTATTCCAAATACAGTATTCATCCAGGTTTGACTAAGATGTACCGTGATCTTAAGTAGATTTATTGGTGGGACGAAATGAAGGGTGACATAGCAGAATTTGTGGCTCAGTGTTCTAATTGCCAGCAAGTTAAAGTCGTGTCATCTTTTCAGACTTTACGTTTTCAGCAGATAGGTACATATATATGATCAGGTCGCCAGCTTATCTCTATCATTAGTAGATTATTAGTGGGTTTAGCAACGATCAACACTTATTGTAGATTTCTGCCGTGGCCTTACTTTGGATCGTGAGAAAAGTGGTATCAACACCTCAGAGATTTAATATTACCATTCAGTATTTCGAGGAAGACTCCTCCACTTAAAGCACAAACTTATGCAGCCATTTGAATAGGAATAACCATCCTAGCACAGTCTACTGGACTAAAGAAGATTTAGCTAAAAGCTGAACGTAGGCAGACCTAAGCTACCAACTATCCTTTCGAGTTGCCAAACAGCTGCAACTCTCAAGTTCACAACTCCATACCTTTTCCGTAAACACCACCACCTGATGGATGGTACTTCTATATAAAAATTTCGGCAGAGTTTCCCCTGAAACTGGATGATCCGCAAAACAGAACCAGCACTATACTATACATGGGAATGGATACCCGAATAAACTGATATCCAAAACAATAATATGCTTACCCGGCTACAATAACACATACTCTGGCTCAACACGGGGAACGTCACAAGCGGTTACCAATTGTCCAAGCTCACTAGTGCCGGACGAAGAAGAAATGGAAATAGATCGAGGATAGAAATAATTAGAGCTTCAGGAAGTTCATCTTCTTCTTTGCTTGGCTACCAAAGCTAGACTACTTCCGAGTCAGGCGAGCCAAAGAATCGCAATTGAAGAGATAGACATTGAATAAGCTTTATGGAAAAACATCCATACCAATTTAACCTCCCAATAAGAAGGAAACTCTGACAATTTACCAGAATACCCTTTTATAACTAAGACAAGCTCATAGAATAACATCACTCTACTAGAATCTCGAACCAAGAGGGGACACATAGATCGAGCATTACTTACTAGCCACATTACACCGGAAGAAACAACGACACTTCCTGATGGTGACGAATAAGAATCCCATCATCCTACCAATACTGATTTCCGATAACAGAGGTAAAATGACTTGACATAATACCACAAGGTGGCATAACAGGATGCCAAGCAGGCAATAACAATACTCACCATCAAATCTCTCATATTTAGATCAGATAAACTAGTAGGGCCTCATAAATGCCAGGAATAAATCGTATCAGAAACTCACCACTCTACCGCAACCGATTCTTAATTACGAAAATATCCAAGAAAACCGTCGAAAGATGATAAGACACACCATTTCCAGATCGATCGGAAAGATAAATCTTATTTACAGATAAGGGAAGAAGAAACACATGGGTCTACTACATCGGATGCCTCAGCATCCCGCCAGACAAGCAATTCATAGAACTGCCTCTACAGCTGAGCTGAGCAACTACCCTGACAATCACTTTTTAGAGAACCACTGCCACCACACTCTCAACCTCTATTGGATGGTGGCATATCTCTGCTTGATTAAGATCTAAATGAAATTCCCTGCGACTGTGCAGGTACCTGATAACAAGAGTAAGGGCGACTGCCTACTTTCCAGAGTAATGAAAAAAATTCCTCAAAGGACAATGTGACTCACGACAATAATAACACCTTTTCGCTGAATATGGGAGCTGGATAGATTGTTGAAAGCTACAAAGAGAAAAACTGGGTCTGATCTTGATGAGCTACTCGCGAACTCTGATAATCACGCTCTACAAGCTGAGATAACTTGACAAGTAACCTCCCAAAATAATCAAAACTCTTACCTCCAAAGGAGGTATAATTCCCATCAGGGCCGCGGGATTTCTCACTTTCTCGCTCTAACTCTTTCCGCTCCAACTTATGGTATGTCTCTGAAACGACCTCGGTCAGTCGTTTCGGAAGTTAGGACTCCGATTGGCGTGCCGATAATTTTAAAATATTCGTAATGTCCATTAGAACCTGCCTGTAAAATTTGAGCTAAATCAGACCTCGTTTGGTAGGCATCGGAAGAAGGTTTCAGTTTTTATTGGCGATAAATATTAAAAAGAGATTTTCGAGCTCGGTTTTTGCCGAATGAGCTCCGATTCGAAATTCGAAAGCGCCGTTGGGTTCGTATGATTATTTTTGACTTTAGTGAACTTTCGAAAGTGATTTTCGATGTTGTTCGGCAAGTTTCCACTAAAATGCCGAAAGTTAAATAATTTGACCTTTTTCATTTAAATTCGCATTTTGAGTTTCGGGAGTCCAATTTGAGATCCGCCTTCGCGAGTATGTTACATATATTTTTTATAACTCGTATGCAAAAGTTGGAATTATTTCGAATATCGTAGGGTATAATTTTAATTTTTACCGTAACTGCGAATTTTAAAAGAAAAAAGAAAAAAAAAAGAGGAAAAAGACAAAATAAGGAAAAAACAAAAAAAAGAAAGAAAACGGTGGGTTGGTCTTAAAGCTAAGATTTCGATGGCTCAGCATATAGAAACAGAAGTAAACACAGCAAAAAATGAAATGACGGGCAGGAGAAAAAAATGCCAGAAAATAAGAAAAGGGACCGGAGAAAAGTAGATTTTTTACTCTGAAACATTCAGGTAATGATCCTAATATATTATTTGAGTTTATTACGTATGTTTGAATAT
Source organism: Petunia secreta (assembly GCA_029990175.1). NCBI lineage: Eukaryota > Viridiplantae > Streptophyta > Magnoliopsida > Solanales > Solanaceae > Petunia > Petunia secreta. Next base: position 3,962,266 of record JARKIP010000059.1, on the reverse strand, counting down.
GTTTTAACGGTAAAACTTGGAATATTAGACATCGTTTTAACAAGTTCAATTAATAGTATGAAGGGTACATTGGACCCTGATAATGAAATTGATTATATATTCGTACTCAGTGAGTTATGGGCAACTTGTAAATGTAATTTATTTGGGGTTTGGTCATGTGACCTTAAACCCTGTACATAGGCCTGGCCTGCGTATTGCGTATGCGAATAGGGTATCAGGTTCCTACCTGGATTGCCCTAAGATGTGAGGAATGAAGTCTTTAGCCTAATGTGATATATTTTTCTGCTTATTGAACACAGTGGGATCGTTTGGCAATGAATTCAAAGAATAAAGCGGTTGTTGGGTAGCAGTGTTAACTTCGGAACAAGGTAAGTGTTTATATCCATTTCGTTGGAGGCACCTGGCCTCGTGGATTTTCTACCACGTGTTCCTGACGTGTGTAGCTGCCGATAGGCGTACTCATTACGCCTTAGCTTTGGATTTACATTCTATATTATATGTTATGTCCTGTTATTGGTATTGCATTGAGAATCTGAGTATTGTACTTTGGCTTTGAGTTGGCATCTACTTCCCGGCTGTCGATGAGAGTCCCGCGCCGGTGAAGGGTTATTGTTGCATCACATTGCATTCATATGCATTACATTGCATATCATATTGGGTGCAGGAGTATTCCGCCCCAGGAGCAGGAGGATTCCGCTCCATTGTATCATACTGAGGGTAGGAGGATTCCGCCCCAAGAGCAGGAGTATTCCGCTCTTATGTCAGATATTGAGTGCAGGAGTATTCCGCCTCTGGTTTACATTATATCGGGTGCAGGAGTATTCCGCCCCAGGAGAGTGCAGGAGTATTCCGCCTCTGGTTTATATTATATCGGGTGCAGGAGTATTCCGCCCCAGGAGCAGGAGTATTCCGCTCCAGTTGGTTATCAGATTGGATTTCCCCTCGAATGCAGGAGTATTCCGCTTCGAGATGGGATGACGGGCACATGTGACCCTTTGCATCATATTTCATTTCATTTCATCTCATTTTATTTCATTCCATTCCATTTCATTTCATACCATTGTGTAGACTTGTGGTATATAACTGATGTTCAGCTTCTACGTGCATTGCTTATTTGCCTATATATTTCTGGCTTGTATTCTGAGCTGCGAGGATCGGGTTGCACACCGCTACAGTATAAATATATGAATTGGGTTGCACGTCGCAACGGTATAAATATATGGATCGGGTTGCACGTCGCAACGGTATAAATATATGGATCGGGTTGCACGTTGCAGCGGTATAAATATATGGATTGGGTTGCACGCCGCAACAGGATGAATATATGGATCGGGTTGCACGCCGCAACAGGATGTATTTCTGATTGCTGATGTGTTCGGGATACCTATATGTTTTGGTTATCTTACGTTCCTGGTTGTTGATGAGTTTATGGTTTCATACATGTTTTCGGTTGTTATCTGGCTCTGCCTTTTCATAATTTAAATAAAAGGAATTTTGTTTATTTATTTCTTTTCTCCCTGGCTAGTTATCCTATTCTTTGAGGTGGCTAGTCTGCCCCACTTATTGAGTCCTTTTGACTCACCCTGGTTTGTTGTTTGTTTCTTGTCTATCTATTTCGTTTCGGCAGGTTCGCTCCAGGATTGAGTTCGCCACGTTGTGAAGGAGCCAAGACGACTTCAGCTGTCAGGGTGAGCCAGCTTTTATTCCGGATGGCCACCAGTTTATTGGTTATTATTTTAGTTGCATTTTGCTCCCTTCAGGAGGTATTTGTCTTCTTTTGTACTCTTAGATGTCTAGTCTGGATAACCCTAAACCTAGTATGTTGGGTAGTGAGCTGTAATTTCCTTTGTACAGCTTATGTTATCAGTATGTATGTATTTTGGTTTTAAGTCTTGTCCTTATTTATGAATTATTATATTTATTTTCCTAATTTAATTGGTAAGGGTTCGCCCGACGGGTCTAGGGGAGGATGTCGGGTGCCCGCACGGCCTAACCGGATTCTAGGTCGTGTCAGTTGGTATCAGAGCCCAGTTTAGAGTCTATCCAGACTAAGACAGTGTCTAGTAGAGTCTCGGTGATGGGTACGTAGACGTCCGTACTTATCTACGAGAGGCTATGATGGCATTTAGGAAGTTTCACTTCCTTCTTTTCTGATCGTGCGTCGGTCTAGGATGCAAAAGTATTTTTGTTAATTCCTTCGTGGCAATTGTAAACCCTTGTACGATAAATCAACAAACAGTATGAGTTCAAGACGAAGCAGTCTAGACCGGGGCTAGCACTGACGGAGCCCCGAGAGTTTTTTTATCGTGCTGACGATCTAGTTACGGATGTACGAGCTCGCGATGGGCAAGGGAGCAGGGCCTTGTGGTTCCCTTGGCTCTCTACGATGCTTTTACGAGAATCTTGGCGACGCAGATACCGTGAGAATCTATTATTCGCTGGGCAGCCTATCAGGGTGCCGCATAAGCAGACGTTCGGTGTCAGGGAGCTTTTATTCCAGTTCTTAATATTGCCGTAGTAAATTATGTTCCAGAGGCAGCATGTGTTGCGCCACCAATTGTTCCGGCTGGTTAGCCAACCGAGGTAACGGTTCGATTTGAGTGCCCAAAGAGGCTGCATTATTTTATCTGGTTGAACCTTCTGATATTCTCAAGCCATACATCAGATAATCCCTGCGTAAATTTTTTAAATAAAATGACGTCAGCGTATCTTTCAGGCTCTTGATTATATCGAGCGGTATGGTGTTGATTATTCTGCTCTCCAGTTTCAGGGGTCCAGCCTTGAATTGGTGGGCTGCTCTCTTATTAGCTGACTTGGTTCGATTTTTCTTCTAGATTCGTGGAAAAGTCCCTTTCGAGTAGCGAGCGAGATGAAAAGTGTTGCTAGTTTGAGTGGATTGGACAGGGTAGCCTGTCGGATAGCCTGTTGGTGTTTCAGAATATGAGATTAAATTCTTTAAGATGACTGGATATGCATTAAAACTAGTCCATGAGCCTTTCGAGAGATTCAAAGATTTATTGATGACATTTCTTTTTCCTTGAGATCCCAGATGGCTCGAGAGATTGAGGTCGGGATTTCATTTAATGTTGTTGTTGATATTACCCGAAGGTACGAGGCATACTATAAGTTAGAGCGGGAGAGCAAGAGATCTCGTGGCCCTAGTGGGCTACCATGGTACCTCATTTAGAGATAAAAGTTTTGGTTATTTTGGGAGGTCACCTTCCAGGTTATCTCAGCGTGTGTCATGTGATTCTTAGAGTGCGCTAGTAGTTCGTCAATATCAGACCCAATTTTTCTCTTTGTGGCTTTCAATAATCTGTCCAGTTTCCACTTTTAGCAAAAAATATGTTATCATTGTCGTGAGTCTGATTATCCTTTGAGGAGTTTTCCTGTTATCATTGTCATGAGTCTGGTGATCCTTTGAGGAATTTTGCCTTATTCCGGCAAGTAGGTCGTCGTCCTTTCTCTCGGCCTCAGGCACCTGCACAGTCGCATGGGATTTCATTTAGATCTCAATTAACCAGAGAAATACCACGATCCAGTAAAGGTTGAGAGCATGGTGGCAGTTATTCTTCAGAAGGTAATTATCAGTGTAGCGGCTTAGTTCAGCCGCAGAGGCAGTTTTATGAACTGCCAGCCAGGCAGGATGCTGAGGCATCCGATGTAGTAGACCCATGTGTTTCTTTTTCCCTTATATATGAGTAAGATTTGATTCTTTCGATCGATCTGGAAATGATTGTCTTATCATATTTCTATAGTTTCCTGGGATGGCGTTTCTATTAAGAATCGGATGCGGTAGAGGGGTAAGTTTCTGATACGATTTATTCCTGGAATTTATGAGACCTACTAGTTTATCTGATTTAAATATGAGAGATTTGACGGTGAGTATTGCTATTGCCTGCTTGGCATCCTGTTATACCACCTTGTGATATTATGTCAAGTCATTTTACCTCTCTCATCTGAAATCAGTGTTGGTAGGATGATGGGATTCTTATTCGTCATCATCAGGAAGTGTCGTTGTTTCTTCCGGTGTAAAGTGACTGGTAAGTAATACTCGATCTATGTGTCTCCTCTTGGGTCGAGATTCTAGTGGAGTCATGTTATTCTATGAGCTTGTCTTAGTTATAAAAGGGTTTTCTGGTAAAGTGTCAAACTTTCCTTCTTATTGGGAGGTTAAATTGGCATGAATGTTGTTCCATAAGAGCTTATTTAATATCTATTTCTTCAATTGCGATTCTTGGGCTACTTTGACTCGTATGTAGTCTAGCTTTTGTAGCCAAGAAAATAAGAAGATGAGCTTCCTGAAGCTCTGATTATTTCTATCCTCGGTCTATTTCCATTTCTTCTTTGTTCAGCACCGGTAAGCTTGGGCAGTTGGTAGCCGCTTGTGATATTCCCTGTGTTGAGCCAGAGTACGTGTTATTGTAACCGGGTAAGCATATTATTGTTTTGGTCCAGTTGTCTCATCTTGTTATCCGTTTAACATGTTTATGTTATCAGTTTATCCGGGTATCCATCCCCATATATTGTATCGTGCTGGTTCTGTTTTTGCGGATCATCCAGTTTCAGGGGAAACTCTGCCGAAATTTTTATATAGAAGTACCACTCATCGGGCAGTGGTGTTTACGGTAAAGGTATGGAGTTGTGAACTCGGGAGTTGTAGTCGTTTCGCAACTCGAGAGGGTAATTTGGTAGCTCAGGTCTGAGCCGAATTCTATTTTTAGCTATGTCTTCCTTAGTCCGGTAGACTGTGCGAGGATGACTATTTCTATTCTAGTTAGCGGTATGAGTTAATGCTTTAAGTGGAGGAGTCTTCCTCCAAATACTGAATGGTAATATTAAATCTCTGAGGTGCTGATACCACTTTTCTCACGACCCAAAGTAAGGCCACGACAGAAACCTTCAATGAGTGTCGATCATTGCTAAACTCACTAATAATCTATTAATGCTCGAGATAAGCTGGCAACTTGATCATATATACGTACCTATCTGCTGATAGCATAAAGTCTGGAAAGATGATACGACTTTAACTTGCTGGAAATTAGAACACTGAGCCACAAATTTTTTTCTATGTCACACTTCATTCCGTCCTACCAATAAATCTGTTTAAGATCATAGTACATCGTAGTCAAACCTGGATGAACAGTGTATTTGAAATAATTTTCCTCTATCATAATTTGTCCATGTAAGTCTGCAACATCAGGAACATAAAGTCTATCTTTATACATGAGGACACCGTCAGTAGCAACCCTGTATGGTGACTCCAGTTTTCTTCTGGCTATCTGTCTGTATTAAACTAGAACTGGATCCTCATACTGACGTTGTTTTACTTCATGGAAATTCTGAGTTAAAGGTCTAGTGCAGCTTGTCGACAATCCATCATTGGTGTGTATATCTCTTTCACACCTCAACTCTTTAAGAAGTTACTTTAGCATTATAAGTGAACATGTAATCAACTTTGTTGCTGGTATTCTGCCTCGGCTCATGGTCGAACTACATCTCTATTTTATTTTCACTTTTTCAAGTCATAATACTTCCAATTCAAAGACAATACCCTGAGGTAGATGTTCAGTCTGAAGATCATTCTTGGTCTACATCATACTATCCAGTAGCAGTTGTATGATCCTTATCCTTATACGATAGACCCTGTTCAAATGAACTTTTGACATACATTAGGATATGAGTAACTACATTCCTACAAGGAGCTTGCGGAACAACACTAACATCAACTGAGATATTGCATAGTGCATTGGTAAAAATAATATAGCTTGTATCAAATCTTCTATAGTAAGTAGTGACAAGGTACTTCAAAAGCTTCCCGCTATTGAATCAAGCGTGAGCTAATTCTTAGTTCCATCGACTTGTTCTATATCGAAAGGTATATCGAAGAGGTGATTATCGGCTGAATCATGTTAGTCCATCCAGAGTTTCATAGATCTTTGCTTCGAAAATGTAGAACTCTCCTCTCGTGATCGAGGAAGGATCGGTTTAGTCAGAATAAGCTGGGCAATGGCGTTATGATATTATCCAGCTATGTTTTATCCAAGGGTTTGATGTGCGTGTCATAATTCTGATACTGTAATCATGAGATAATATCCGTGGAATAGTTTATGAAAGTTGTGTAAGTTCTCTTGCTATCTGCGTGAATCTTGCTTTAGACTTAGGCTCGTTCGAGGACGAACGAGAGTTTAAGTGGAGGAGAATGAAACGACCTCGGTCAGTCGTTTCGGAAGTTAGGACTCCGATTGGCGTGCCGATAATTTTAAAATATTCGTAATGTCCATTAGAACCTGCCTGTAAAATTTGAGCTAAATCAGACCTCGTTTGGTAGGCATCGGAAGAAGGTTTCAGTTTTTATTGGCGATAAATATTAAAAAGAGATTTTCGAGCTCGGTTTTTGCCGAATGAGCTCCGATTCGAAATTCGAAAGCGCCGTTGGGTTCGTATGATTATTTTTGACTTTAGTGAACTTTCGAAAGTGATTTTCGATGTTGTTCGGCAAGTTTCCACTAAAATGCCGAAAGTTAAATAATTTGACCTTTTTCATTTAAATTCGCATTTTGAGTTTCGGGAGTCCAATTTGAGATCCGCCTTCGCGAGTATGTTACATATATTTTGTATAACTCGTATGCAAAAGTTGGAATTATTTCGAATATCGTAGGGTATAATTTTAATTTTTACCGTAACTGCGAATTTTAAAAGAAAAAAGAAAAAAAAAAGAGGAAAAAGACAAAATAAGGAAAAAACAAAAAAAAGAAAGAAAACGGTGGGTTGGTCTTAAAGCTAAGATTTCGATGGCTCAGCATATAGAAACAGAAGTAAACACAACAAAAAATGAAATGACGGGCAGGAGAAAAAAATACCAGAAAATAAGAAAAGGGACCGGAGAAAAGTAGATTTTTTACTCTGAAACATTCAGGTAATGATCCTAATATATTATTTGAGTTTATTACGTATGTTTGAATATGTTTTAACGGTAAAACTTGGAATATTAGACATCGTTTTAACAAGTTCAATTAATAGTATGAAGGGTCAAATGGACCCTGATAATGAAATTGATTATATATTCGTACTCAGTGAGTTATGGGCAACTTGTAAATGTAATTTATTTGGGGTTTGGTCATGTGACCTTAAACCCTGTACATAGGCCTGGCCTGCGTATTGCGTATGCGAATAGGGTATCAGGTTCCTACCTGGATTGCCCTAAGATGTGAGGAATGAAGTCTTTAGCCTAATGTGATATATTTTTCTGCTTATTGAACACAGTGGGATCGTTTGGCAATGAATTCAAAGAATAAAGCGGTTGTTGGGTAGCAGTGTTAACTTCGGAACAAGGTAAGTGTTTATATCCATTTCGTTGGAGGCACCTGGCCTCGTGGATTTTCTACCACGTGTTCCTGACGTGTGTAGCTGCCGATAGGCGTACTCATTACGCCTTAGCTTTGGATTTACATTCTATATTATATGTTATGTCCTGTTATTGGTATTGCATTGAGAATCTGAGTATTGTACTTTGGCTTTGAGTTGGCATCTACTTCCCGGCTGTCGATGAGAGTCCCGCGCCGGTGAAGGGTTATTGTTGCATCACATTGCATTCATATGCATTACATTGCATATCATATTGGGTGCAGGAGTATTCCGCCCCAGGAGCAGGAGGATTCCGCTCCATTGTATCATACTGAGGGTAGGAGGATTCCGCCCCAAGAGCAGGAGTATTCCGCTCTTATGTCAGATATTGAGTGCAGGAGTATTCCGCCTCTGGTTTACATTATATCGGGTGCAGGAGTATTCCGCCCCAGGAGAGTGCAGGAGTATTCCGCCTCTGGTTTATATTATATCGGGTGCAGGAGTATTCCGCCCCAGGAGCAGGAGTATTCCGCTCTAGTTGGTTATCAGATTGGATTTCCCCTCGAATGCAGGAGTATTCCGCTTCGAGATGGGATGACGGGCACATGTGACCCTTTGCATCATATTTCATTTCATTTCATCTCATTTTATTTCATTCCATTCCATTTCATTTCATACCATTGTGTAGACTTGTGGTATATAACTGATGTTCAGCTTCTACGTGCATTGCTTATTTGCCTATATATTTCTGGCTTGTATTCTGAGCTGCGAGGATCGGGTTGCACACCGCTACAGTATAAATATATGAATTGGGTTGCACGTCGCAACGGTATAAATATATGGATCGGGTTGCACGTCGCAACGGTATAAATATATGGATCGGGTTGCACGTTGCAGCGGTATAAATATATGGATTGGGTTGCACGCCGCAACAGGATGAATATATGGATCGGGTTGCACGCCGCAACAGGATGTATTTCTGATTGCTGATGTGTTCGGGATACCTATATGTTTTGGTTATCTTACGTTCCTGGTTGTTGATGAGTTTATGGTTTCATACATGTTTTCGGTTGTTATCTGGCTCTGCCTTTTCATAATTTAAATAAAAGGAATTTTGTTTATTTATTTCTTTTCTCCCTGGCTAGTTATCCTATTCTTTGAGGTGGCTAGTCTGCCCCACTTATTGAGTCCTTTTGACTCACCCTGGTTTGTTGTTTGTTTCTTGTCTATCTATTTCGTTTCGGCAGGTTCGCTCCAGGATTGAGTTCGCCACGTTGTGAAGGAGCCAAGACGACTTCAGCTGTCAGGGTGAGCCAGCTTTTATTCCGGATGGCCACCAGTTTATTGGTTATTATTTTAGTTGCATTTTGCTCCCTTCAGGAGGTATTTGTCTTCTTTTGTACTCTTAGATGTCTAGTCTGGATAACCCTAAACCTAGTATGTTGGGTAGTGAGCTGTAATTTCCTTTGTACAGCTTATGTTATCAGTATGTATGTATTTTGGTTTTAAGTCTTGTCCTTATTTATGAATTATTATATTTATTTTCCTAATTTAATTGGTAAGGGTTCGCCCGACGGGTCTAGGGGAGGATGTCGGGTGCCCGCACGGCCTAACCGGATTCTAGGTCGTGTCAGTCTCGAACCTTCGAGCAATATCAACAACAATATCAAATGAAATCCCGACCTCACTCTCTCGAGCCATATGGGATCTCAAGGAAGGAGAAAGGTCATCAGTAAATCTTCGAATCTCTCGAAAGGCTCATGGACTAGTTCAAATGCATATTCGGCCATTTTATAGAATTCAATTTTATATTCTGAAACCAACAGCCTAACCGACAGGCTACCCTGTCCAATCCACTCGGACTGGCAACATTTTTCATCTTGTTCGCTACTCGAAAGGAACTTTTCCACGAATCTAGAAGAAAAATCGAACAAAGTTGGCTAATAAAGAGCAGTCCACCAATTCAACACTGGACCTCTGAAACTGGAAAATAGAATAATCGACACCATATCGCTCGATATAACAAGAGCCCGAAGGATATGCTGACATCATTTTATTTTAAAAAGAATCACGAGGTTATCTGATGCATTGCTTAAGAATATCGGATGGTTCAACGGCGTAAAATAATGCAACCTCTTTGGGCACTCGGACCCAATAATTACCTCCGCTGGCTAACTAGCCAGAACAATTGGTGGCGCAACACATGCTGCTTCTAGAACATAATTTACCGTGACAATACTAAGAATTAGAATAGGAGCTCCCTGAGATCGAACATCTGTATCTGCGGCAACCTGATAAGCTTTCTAGCGAATAATAGGTACTTGCGGTATCTGCGTCGCCAAGATTCTCATAAAAGCATCGTAGAGAGCCAATGGAACCACAAGGTCCTGCTCCCTTGCCCATCGCAAGCTCGAACAGCTGGGACCTCCGTAACTAGGTCGTCAGCACGATAATAAAAACTCTCGGGGCTTCGTCAGTGCTAGCCCCTGGCTAGACTGCTTCGTCTTAAACTCATACCTTTTGTTGATTTATCGCACGAGGGTTTCACAATTACCACGAAGAAATTAATGAAAATACTTTTGCATCCTAGACCGACGCACGATCAGAAAAGAATGAAGTGAAACTTCCTAAATGCCATCATAGCCTCTCGTAGATAAGTACGGACGTCTACGTACCCATCACCGAGACTCTACTAGACACTGTCTTAGTCTGGATATGCTCTCAACCGGGCTCTGATACCAACTGACACGACCCGGAATCCGGTTAGGCCGTGCGGGCACCCGACATCCTCCCCTAGACCCGTCGGGCGAACCCTTCCCAATTAAATCAGGAAAATAAATATAACAATTTACAAATAAGGACAAGACTTAAAATAAAAACACAGACATACTGATACCTCTAAGCTGTACAAAAGAAATTACAGCTGACTACCCAACATGCTAGGTTTAGGGTTATCCAGACCAGACATCTAAGAGTACAAAAGAAGACAGATACCTCCTGAAGGGAGCAAAATGCAACTGAAATAATGAACAATAAACTGGTGGCCATCCGGAATAAATCTGGCTCACCCTGACAGCTGAAGTCGTCTTCGCTCCTGAACAACGCGGCGAACTCAATCCTGGAGCGAACCTGCCGAAACGAAATAGATAGACAAGAAACAAACAACAAACAAGGGTGAGTCAAAAGGACTCAATAAGTGGGGCAGACTAGCCACCTCAAAGAATAGGATAGCTAGCCAGAGAGAAGAAACAGATAAACCAAATTTCTTTTTATTTAAATTATAAAAAGGTAGAGCCAGATAACAACCGAAAACACGTAAGAAACTTATAAACTCAACCAAGGATGCGTGCCAGAAACATAACAACAAATAAGAAATGCACATATAAGCAGGACAATAGTTATGTACCACAAGTTTACACAATGGTATGAAATAAAATGAAATAAAATGAAGTGAGATGAAATGAGATGAAATATGATGCGAAGGGTCACATGTGCCCGTAATCCCATCCCGAAGCGGAATACTCCTGCATTCGAGGGGAATCCAATCTGATAACCAACTGGAGCGGAATACTCCTGCTCCTGGGGCGGAATACTCCTGCACCCGATATAATATAAACCAGAGGCGGAATACTCCTGCACTCTCCTGGGGCGGAATACTCCTGCACCCGATATAATGTAAAGCTGAGGCGGAATACTCCTGCACTCAATATCTGACATAAGAGCGGAATACTCCTGCTCTTGGGGCGGAATCCTCCTGCCCTCAGTGTGATACAATGGAGCGGAATACTCCTGCTCCTGGGGCGGAATACTCCTGCCCTCAATATGATACAATGGAGCGGAATACTCCTGCTCCTGGGGCGGAATACTCCTGCCCTCAATATGATATGCAATGTAATGAATATGAATGCAATGTGATGCAATAACCCTTCACCGGCGCGGGACTCTCATCGACAACCGGGAAGTAGATGCCAACTCGCAGCCAGGGTACAATGCTCAAATCCTCAATACAATACCAACAATAGGACATAACATATAATATATAATATAAATCCAAAGCTAAGGCGTAATGAGTACGCCTATCGGCAGCTACACACGTAAGGAATACGTGGTAGAAAATCCACGAGGCCAGGTGCCTCCAAAGAAATGGATATAAACACTTACCTCTTCCAAATGTTAGCATTGCTAATCGATAACCGCTTTTATCCTTTGGTTCCATGGCCAAACGATCCCACTGTGTTCAATAAGCAGAAAAATATATCACATTAGGCTAAAGGCTTCATTCCTCACATCTTAGGGCAATCCAGGTAGGAACCTGATACCCTATTCGCATACGCAATACGCAGGCCAGGCCTATATACAGGGTTCAAAGCCATATAACCAAACCCCAAATAAATTATATCTATATGTTGTCCATAACTCACTGAGTACGAATATATAATCAATTTCATTATCGGGGTCCATTTGACCCTTTAAACTATTAATTGAACTTATTAAGACGATGTCTAATATCTCAATTTCTACCGTCAAAATATATTTAAATACACGTAATAAACTCAAATACTATATTAGGATCATTACCTGAATATTTTAGGGTAAAAATTCTACTCTTCTCCGACCCCTTTTCTTATTTTCTGGCATTTTTCCTTCTCCGTGTTTCTCTGTAGCTTTCCGCTTTTTGTTTCTCTGCTTCGTTCCTTTTTGCTTTGAAAACATATATGTACTTAGCTTTATCTCAGCTAAGCCGACATAAGCTCATTTCCATTTCGTTTTCCTTCCTTTGTCTTTTAGTGTTTTATGATTTCTCTTTTTTTTTTTCTTTAGAATTCGCTGCTACGGTTAAAATTAAAAAGGTGCCCTACAATATTCGAAATAATTCTAACTTTTGCATACGAGTTATACAAAATATATGTAACATACTCGCGAAGACGGATCTCAAATTGGACTCCCGAAACTCAAAATGCGAATTTAAATGAAAAAGGTCAAATTATTTAACTTTCGGCATTTTAGTGGAAACTTACCGAACAACATCGAAAATCACTTTCGAAAGTTCACCAAAGTCAAAAATAATCATACGAACCCAACGGCGCTTTCGAATTTCGAATCGGAGCTCATTCGGCAAAACCGAGCTCGAAAATCTCTTTTTAATATTTATTGCCAAGAAAAACTGAAACCTTCTTCCGATGCCTACCAAACGAGGTCTGATTTAGCTGAAATTTTACAGACAGGTCCTAATGGACATTATAAATATTTTAAAATTATCGGCACGTCAATCGGAGTCCTAACTTCCGAAACGACTGACCGAGGTCGTTTCATGTTCTATCATTGAAGATAGGGTTACATCTTCTGTGAATGGAAAGGAAATCAGTTTTGACACCAAAGAACTGGGTGAACTGCTTGGTATCCCTTCACAGGGCTATAGTGATTACATCAAGCTAGTTTGGCCTGATCTAACTGGTCTCCCAACTGATTTGGAAATAACAAGGAAGTTTTCTGAGAATCCTAATGAGGAAAAGTCTAGGGCTATGCAGAAGAGTGAGATGTATCCACAACACCAGCTCTTGTTTGAATTTGTGAACAAAATCCTGTTTCCTAGATAGGAAAAGAGAGGTATAGCTAGCTTCATGGACTTGGTCCTTATGGAGCTGTTGGAACCTGAAAAATTGATTAACTGGCCTAGGTTCATCATTCATCTGATAACAAGAGTGGTCACTGGGAAGAAAAAGCATTCTCTGCCTTTTGGCTTTCTTCTCACAGATCTGTTTGCCAAGCTTGGTATTCCTTTGGTTGATGTGAAGTTGGCTACCAAAAAGGAAAGGGTGGGAGTAGCCACTTTGCTGAGTTGTGATCTGCCTGTTCAAGATGAACTTGCCACAGCTGGTGGAAGCAAGCAGCCTCTGAATAGAAAAGTGAGGGCCTTAAGGCAACAAGTGAATCTGCAAGCTTCTGAGATTGCTCGGTTGGAAGCTGACAGAGATATTTGGAAAGCTGAAGCTGCTAAGGCTAAGGAGATGAATGAGGGGATGCTTAAGCAGATGTTGGACATCATGAAGGGTGTTCCTCCAGGAACTGGTCCTTCTAGCACCTGACCTTCCAAAAAGCCCTTAGCCATCCTTTTCAACCAATGGGATTTAACTGAGTCTTAGTTGTTACTCTTTGCACTCTTTTATTTTGGTTAATTTAGTTGTATTTACATGTACCCTGGTGATAATTATTTTTGCTGATAATGAATTATCTTGGAAAGCTAATATCATCTTTATGCAGTCCTTTCAGTTTTATTCAGTTTGCACTTTGAATTGCCTAGATTGGCTATGAGTTGCTAATTTCTTTGCTTTATATTGTTCTAACTTATGCAACCTTTTCAATGATGCCAAAAGGGGGAAGATAAGGAGATAAGAATGATTTTTGCTTGTGACATTTATTAACCTGCTTCTTAATGATAAAATTAATTTCTACTAATTGGGCTTAAGTTGAAAAGTGTGAATCAGGGCATTAAGGACATGCAGCAAAGGTTATGTGTTTGTCATCATCAAAAAGGGGGGGAAATGTTAGCTTGAAGTTTTGACTGATGATGAAGGAACAGATTAAAGGACTGGTTCCTTACCCTACTGCAGCAGGATTAATAATATTGCAAAATCAATTAAGCAAGAAATTAATTATTATCCTAGTATCTAATGTTTATCTTGGTGTGCATGCAGATTCATACGCGATAAGAAAAGATTGCATAAGCTTTTAGATAAGACTTGGAAATAAGGAAGAAGTCTTATTAGGACTCAAACACATGGAGACTTTGAAGTTCTAATCAAGCAAGACTCTTCAGATTTCGAGGTTATAAATCATGGAGGTCTTCAGTTGTTAAAGCACACAAAATACAGAGATAAAAAGAGCTTTAGCTTTGTCGAGTTGAAGTTGTATTTGAGCAGTCATTAAGCTACAGGGAACTAAGTGAAGAACCTGTTCCTTAGTTTGAGTCTTGTTAAAACTCTGTCTTAGTTCATCTGTAGTAGGACATATCAAGTTGTACGATTTGCTTTCTCAAGAAGTTCTGTAGTAGTACTGATTATTCAAGTCCTGTTAGTTGGAAGAACTTCACTAGTTGTGAAAGGGGTCACTATAGGATTAGAGTTAGTCCTAGGTTAGTAAGAGAGTGGTCTTGTAACCAAGTGAGTCTTTCACAATAATGAAGTTGAAATCCTACTTGAGAAAGTAGGCCGTAGTTTTTTTATTCCAAGTTTAAGGGATTTTTCCACGCTAAAGTCAGTGTCCTTTTACTTAAGTTTGACTTAATTCCGCAATTTATAAGTAAATGAACATATCGAAGGAACTGGTCCTTCAGTGGTGACTCTTGGGAAAACATCAATCTCATTAGTAGTCAAAGCCCAATAATATTTGTCCTCACGATCAGTTTGGGTCATAGGTGGTAGTGAATTAATATTCTCCATGATATGGAATGGAAGGTCAACTGAAATTTTATTGAAATCCCAAGAATTATTTGTTCTAGTTTGCATAATGGTCATTTTATCTTCCTGATTTGCAAGAGGTCCTGATATTAGGGATCTTAGAGGTTTTGAGTGTTGGAATCCAGTTATCCGACCAAAATTTTGTGGAATCTCCTTTGCCCATGGACCAAGCAATACCCTTGTTACATAAAGCCCAATTTTTTTAAATATTTTTCCAAATAAAAGATGCAGATGAAGGCGCCTATTTAACTTGTAACTAGATTGTTTAATATCTAGTCCACCTAAGTATTTAGGTTGGGTTAAGGTTTCCCCACTTACATAATGAAGTTTATTTTTATTAACAGTTTAATCCTAAATAAAATTTCTTTGAATTTTATCAATCATCTCATGTACTTTTTTAGGAAGGGAATGATACTGCATTGTATAGTTTGGGATAGTATTTAAGGTGACATTTACTAGGGTCAGCCGACCTGCAAAAGTTAAAAACTTTGATTTCTAATTTGCCAATTTATTATTCATATTGTCAATAATAAATTGAAAATATGAAGACTGAGATTTCTTATTCAAGATTGGAAAACCCATATATTTGCCAAAGGTTGTGTTGACCGTGTAATTTAAAGTAGTTTTCCTGTCTTTTAGAGCTACTCGAATACTTAATTTATTTTAGAAGAGTTCTCTTTTAATAGTCATGGCACTGATATTGCAATGCTAGAATTCACATAACAACCCTAAATTATTGTTCTTTAATCGTATAATAATTTGTGTATCAGAATTCATGAATAACTGGTTTATGAACAAAATAGTACTTCTTACAAATACCACCATATATATGTTGACTTAAAGTACATAAATAAATTGTAATGCAGGAGTGAATAACAATAAATGATACTAGAGTCAATAATTAGCTCTCAGTTTATTAACTTTGTACAAGTTTGAGTTTAAAGGATTTGAAGCTAAGTAATTATTGTATCTTAACCAAGCTAAGCATTATAGTATCCCCGTCATATAATAGTATCATGAAAAGTAGGAGTAATATTTATTTACAAACCCAAGGTGCTTTTCTTTAACGGAATTTTGTGAGTTTAGGCACTCCTTCGGTCGAAGAGATTATTATTAATACCTCTACACATCATACCTTGTAAGTATAAAATATTGATTTGTCTGTCTGAACAGAAAAGAAATTGGAAACCCCTATTTTGTACTATATGTGTGTCTTTTGTTCTTGTTTTTTTTTTTTTCCTAATTGAGAACATAGTAGCTAATGTTAGAAAAATAATTTGGGGAAAGAAAGGAGAATTCTCAAATCACTCAAAATATCTTTGAAAACAAATAGAGGAAATAGTTCTTCTTTAACTTCACTCTATTGCTTACAATCTCCCTTTTTTGAAGACAAGTGAGGAAATTAATATTCTTCTTTGTCTCTCTCAACTTGAGTTTACATCTCTCTTTAGAAGACACAAGTGAGGAAACTATTCTTCTTTGTTTCACTCAACTTGGCTTACTCAAATAGCTAGAATTACATGGCTATTTATAGATAAATAGCACAATGGATCTACCTAGTACCTAGTGTGGACATGTACCTTCTTAATTTTGTCCATATTTCACTACTTCTAAAATACATAAATATATTTATACTAATGCATGTATCTTCCTAATGCATCTGATCTATTAATTCATACTAAAATAATTAATTGGATAATGTGAACAAGTTTAATTGTTCAACAGTTAACTGGTGAGTGGTGACAGATCTTGTAGATGAAGTCTATGTCAAATATAAAATTATATAAGGTGGTAGTGTTACAGACGTAAAAGGCAAAATACTAACTATTATTTCGGTTTAAGGATTCATTTTATTTTATGTGTTTCTTAATAATACCATTAGAGAAACATATTGTCAGTTGTACATGTTTAGCTCATTCCAAATGGCAATTACAATACTAACGATTTGTTGGTTTCTGCTTATCGATCGTACAGGCATCCACATATACTTGCTGAAATTATCGGTCATGCCTAGGTGTTTTGTGCCATTAGTCTTATTTGTTAGTGTTCATTTTGTTGTTGCATATTGATTGTGTCAGGATTCTTCTAAAGCTCTGTAAGAGTGAGAACAAAAATGACCAAATGATTTACCATCTTTTGGAGTAAAATAATCCTCTATTACCGGTTACACTTTGAATAAAGAAATCCACTGGTATTTTTTCTTTATTTACCAATTTCATCTCAGCCATATAGAAAAGTTGTATGTTTGTACTATTATTTGAGAATGTTAGCATTTTTTTAGGCATGGGTCAAATAGACACTTGTTCGGTTTTGAAAGTGTCAACCAGCCTCTTGTACTCGTTTGAAACATGACTTTTAAACCCTTTCTCCTAAGCGTGATGCATAAACGTAGCCAGGTGACTGTCACGTCAGCTGATTGGCTCATATCACATGCCACTTAATCTTTTTACCCGTAAAAATAAAAAGGAAACTCAAAAATCGATAGTAAAAATAAGAAACAAAAAATCACACCCCAATTCTTACCCTAACCACTCTTACCCTCTCTCGGGAGCTGTTGAGAGGTTCCATATTGCCGAGACGAAGGACAGCACTTCTGTACGTGATCGTAGTTCTTAGCCGTCGATTAACCCAAAAAAATGATCCTCTAAACTGATTAACAAGAAGTTAAAAGATTAGTTCTCTATGTTTTGAAGGTTTCCTCATTTTTTAGGTAAGGGTTTAAGCTATTATAATTTTTGATTTGTTTAATAAATTGTTATGCATGATTTATTATAAAAATTAGGATTTTTAATGGATTAACGGACACATAGTCAGTTTATGTTTAGAAATTAGGGGTTTTGATTGATTATCGTTTATTAATAATAATTAGGGTTATAAATCGATTAAAAAAGATTTTGAAAATTTTGGGGTGAATCAATTTGGGCTTTTTGTAGGACCCTTTCAAATTATTTATTCCTTGTATAAAATTTTGACTTTAAATAATGGCACAATGATGGATGCTCCATGTTTTCCAGCATACAATCTGAATTTTTGTTAAAAAAAGAGTAACAAAATAGTAAGGAATAAAGGAGAAAGAGAGAAAACTATGGAACAAGAAGCAAAAAACAAAGCAAAGATAACTCGTTTCAATTTGGTAGTGAAAACTCTTAAAATGACAAAAAAATAGCCGTTGGGGTGCTTTTTTAGTGATTCCACGAGCTAAAAAGTCGTGTGTTACACGGCCATTTACCACATAAGCAATCTACTTGATACATCAGCACTGAAGGATTTAAAAATCATATTTCAAACGAGTACAAGAGAATAGTTGACATTTTGCAACGTACAAGCGTGATTAATGAAAACTTACATTTCTAAAGTTGCTATTCTGCAAAATGCTTTGATATGATTCGTGTAAAACTATAACTTCCTTTTCAGGCTTTTCAAAGTGTCTTCTGAAAACTTTTGTATCTAACCAATAATATAGAATCGCTGATGGCATCATATGGTGTTTTGACTTAATATAAAATGTATTAGATATTTGACTTATTTCTTACATTAGTGGCGGTAGAAGAAAAATACATTAGAATAATAGTAATAATTTAATTTTTTTAAAATAATATCCAATATTTGAAAGTTTCAATAACAAACAGAGTATCTCATAATTTAGATGCTGCAAGTTAAGATCCTGTTAGCTAATCAGATGCCAAACTTGTTTCTATCTTTAAATAAGTTCCCTAAAGTCAATGCAGTACCATTTCCACCCAATACATTGACACTCCATTTTAAAAGGACGAATTAACAACAGCCACTTCGCTACACTTATGTTCTTCAAATTATATATCTTGCTCTTTTATTGAAGATAAAATCTCTGTCTGTATAACTATAACTTCAGAAAAGCCAAACTGCTACCAAAATGTATGTAGCATCTAGCCTGGTATATCGACCAATACTAGTTTCACAACGTCAATTGCCAAGACTTAATAGACTTTGCAATTCCAAATTGGATTTTTCTCGCAAATTCTTGTCCAAAACATCGGTCTCTCATTCTACAAGATACCCTCTTCCCCCTATGATGGATCCATTCAACAACGGAGCCGCTGCCAGCGATGAAGGTGTCGGTCTTGGAGGTTTAGAACAAGAAACTCTTATTAATGGGTCCATGAATTTTTCATCTGGTGGAATTCAAGCAACTCTTAATAAACTGGTTAGTCAACTTCTGAAAATTGTCTATCATAAGTTCATGTTTTTGTATATGACATCTTATAAAGTTTTTTCTCAATCTCTTGTTATCCAAATACACTTTTAGTATGGTGTAATTCTGTGACCAGAGCTACCCTCAGTTATATTCATGCACTAGCACTTCCTGAATCCTGATGAACCATCTCTTCTGAGACTAGCATGTTGGGCTAAGCCAATCCAAAACACTCAACCTGATGCAATACGGTCCATTTTCAGCATACTAACACGGTTTTCCTAAAAGATTCACACTACTAGGAGGATCACTCAATGCTTTGATCGGATACTCCATGCTTTTGTGCTAAGCTCCTCTACCTCTACAAGAGTAAGGGGATGTTTGCATTTTTCATGTAAAACTGTGTCCTAGAATTGTTGCCAGAAAGAAGCGCACCTTTCAGAGGATTTATAGGAACGGAAAGCTAGTTTACTAGGGGAATAACTTAAAGCTAGTTTCCTAGATTAACTTGAATAATTGCAGAAATTTAAGTCTCTGTAAAGATGAATTATATAGAACTTACCCGAGACTCAAAATTAGCCAATTATCAGTTAGTAATTCTTAGTTTTACACATTTGTTTAGGCTTTGCCTGCCAAAACTTATGTTTAAATTTCGAACAAGCAGGGTGTTTTGGGTCCCGTATACAACACACTTAATATGACCTTATGAGTTAATTTCTTTGATCGATTATTGTAATTTCTCATTTTTATGTCCTAGTGGAATGGTTATTGACAATGGTAGAGTCTTATATTTGTAGCAACACTATTGTTCGTTTCACTGCAATCTAGAGCTAGTTTTACTGATTTCTGATCAAAACTGGAAATTTAAATAAACATTGTCTGGCTCCCTATGTCCAGCTCTTAGATTGCTGCTTTGAATTTCTTATATGTTAAGGTTCCTAATGAATAATAACCCTAAAATACAGAGTAAGTGGCTGATGGCTGCAGTTTTCGGTATTATCTTCCTTTGGAGGCATGATATGGAAGCACTTTGGGCTACTTCAGGTGGTGTTCTCAATGTCTTGCTCTCAACTGTACTAAAAGGGATACTTAACCACGAACGGCCTGTTTTAACGTTAAGATCAGACCCTGGGATGCCATCTTCACATGCACAGTCGATCTTCTACACAATGACATTCTGTATTTTTTCAAGTAAGCTTCTAATAGTAATTGATCAATTGCAGAAGTTTACTTGGTCATAGATGATTCGTCATCCTTACGTTCTAGTTGTCTATATATGTATGACTTAAACTATAATAAAAAATAGAATAGCCTTGTCGTCTATTCATTAGATCTTAAGAGGCTTCTAAGCAGAGCGGATAAAAAGTGTAAAACTAGATTCGGGCGGGGATTTATTGTTATTTAGTCATACATAGGTTTCCTATGTTTCATCTCTTTCTTTTCCCAGGATAGCTGTCTTCTTTGAGCAGCTATAGTCTACTTTCAGCTGCTATTGCATACTCCTTACCAGAATATGACTTTCCTATTGTCAATTTGCAAATACTGAGAAATGCTTCTATCAGTCGATCATGCATTAAGAAGAATATGTCACATTTTCCATTAAGAATTATTTGGATAGTTAAATGTAAACAAAAAATGTTCCACCACTATCTTAAAAGGAGTGGTACACTAGTAAAATTGCGCTCAATTGTTCCATTTAACTGTGATATTTCATATTTGTATGTACTCCGTATTATTGATGGTTTACTACTCCCTGTGACATTAAGATTGGCACTTAACATGTTCATTTAGTTTTTTGAGTTGATGTTATCATGATGATGAGGAATTGATTTACCAAGATTGTTCTTGTTGGTGCACATCCTCTATAATGTGCTCCTGTTATTCCTCGTGCATTTATTATCTCAAGTGTAATAGATTTTACTTTCATAAATCATTGAGCTAACCAGATAGACCATTTGAATTAGTTCCCTGTTTGTTGTTATTTGACACAGCGATTGAATGTTTCGGGTTGAACGGAATAACTCCAGTCATTAGTGCGCTTATCTTGGCAATGGGCTCGTACTTTGTAAGTGTGCTTTTATATACTGGCAGAGCAGTATTTGCTTATTGATTTTCTGCATGTAGCTATTTTTGAATGTAAAACTAGTGCAGAAAAAAATTGATGTGCTTTTTTTCCTTTCACTTTACAGTCATGGCTACGAGTTTCACAACAACTTCACACATTAAACCAAGTAGCAGTGGGTGCAGTACTAGGAATCTGTTTTTCCATTTTCTGGTTATGGTTATGGGATGCCATAGTCCTCCAGGCATTTATAGCCCACTTATGGGTTCAGATTGTAGCCATTGTTGGTGCTGCTAGTTTTTGTGTTGGTTTTCTCCTATACGTGTTTCGGAATTGGATTGTTAACGAAGATTGATTCTTCATATTATGTGAACACAGACTGATCAGACTAACACAGAATATTTCGTATAGTAATTGACAACAGCTAAGGTACTTAGAAATCAAAATTTCTTCAGTCTTACTCTACCTGTCATTATTTGCACTTTGCAAAACTTGGTTTAACCTTTTGCCTACACTCTACAGAACTTTACGTTTGTTTGACATGTGGGGGGAACATAAACTATAGTGGAGTAGTACTCTATTTAAATAAGGCACTCCACAAGTTTGATTCTCATAATAAACCGTCATTAGAAAATACTAATGGAGAAAGAGACAAGTTAAACATACATATGCTTGTAACAAATTCCCCTATTTGTCGTTTGAGACGTTAGATTCAGTACCCTCAATTATTTTAACGTTTTTCTTTTAGCAGCAGGACAGGGTTCTTATATGATAAAGTTTATGTAATATTCTATTCTATTATTACTACCTTTTTGTGCCCTTATTAGAGACCCAAAGTCCCAACATCACAATTACCTTTAAACTAAAGAAATGGTGTGAAAATTTGTTGGCACCATTCAAAATCAGATGAAATAAATTTGCTGAGAAAACAGAACTACGAAAACCAATAGTGAGGACACATCATTTTTTCATGGATTTCACTCTCAATCTGCCCTTTTTACAGTAGTCATATCTTTATTGATCTCATACAATTTAAGACTGTAGAACTTGAGGTCATTGACACATTTAACACAAATAGAGCGCCATTCCACCTTCTGTTGTACTCCATCACACATTCTATCTTTTATATTTAGGCACTCTTTACAAGGGGGATTATTAGTACTTGCGCAATTATATTATAACATATACTTTTTTTAAAATAAACATACATTTCAACATGCTTATTTTAACAAAATATACAATTCGAACGATGACAGTCATTTATATAATGGAGTAATATATAAGTACAAGTTTGTTCTATTTTTCTCTAATTGAAAAAAGACTAGTTAATACGTGTGCAGTACAAGCGTTGTAGACGAGGTCTACATCCATTAGAAAAATACAAAAAGACGGTAAAAGGCAAGAAACATAGAGGTGGTTGTTTTAAGGAAAAATAACACTAGGTGTCATTCTAAGAGTATTTTTATTTATTTATAATAT
Organism: Petunia secreta; assembly: GCA_029990175.1. NCBI lineage: Eukaryota > Viridiplantae > Streptophyta > Magnoliopsida > Solanales > Solanaceae > Petunia > Petunia secreta. The sequence goes on along the minus strand of JARKIP010000059.1, from coordinate 3,939,750 downwards.
AGAGATATTTTTCTTACTTTATCAAGCATATAACAATATTTTGAGAAAATGCTACAAGACATATACCAAAAATAAAAAACTATTGCTGATAAACAAATTCTTTCACCCTCTCTTTAAGCCGTCGGTGCTCCCCATCCCCTCCTCCGACGAGCTGCTACTCCGGCGAACCTACCACTTCCTCCAGTAGCCCTCTGTCAAGTAGTGCCAACGCCAAAATCCAGTGAGTTGCTTGAACTCCGATGAAGCTGTTTTGTTCGTTGCTACTCCATTAACTCCGGCGAGTTGTTGCTCCGTTGAACTCCGGCGAGACTTTTTTGTTCGTCTTTTCCATTCTCTAACAGGCTTAATATTTTCTCCGCATTTCAGATCTTCTATCGCGAGTAGATCTAAAAAAATTTCTGTGTAGATTGTATGTCACTTATCTGTAAGTTGTATGTCATTTGTATGACAAATGTATCTGAATAGTTTCTCATGCACACTAATTGTATCGCTTATGTGTCTCTCGTATTTCACTTGTATATCTCTATGTATAGTTCTTTTTATGTTATTCTTCTTTTTTCTTCTCTGTATTGTGTTTATGGTGGTGCTTTTGTTGGTGGTTTGAAGGTGAGATGATTGTACGTCTATTGTTTTATCATTGTATATATGGTGATACATTTGACATACACTCTACATAAAATGGACATACAATGACATTTATCAATTGTATAACTGTGTGTCATTATATATCATGTGTATGTCTATTGTATATATTGTACATACAATAGAGAATTACTTGGCATACAAGTATAAATAATTAAAAAAATATCAAAAAAAAGAATAATATGGCAATTGGCTATGGGAGACCAGAGGCGGCAACAAACGACGAAGTGGCTGCGGGGCAGGGGAAAGGAGTTGTAGTGAGGAAGCAAGAGAATCTATAGTTTCCACCTTTTTATGTATTTTGCTATGTTTTGAAAAAAAAGAACTATTATGTTGTGAAAATAGTATGTAACTATTTTTATGTACAATATAATACTCCCTCCGTTCCAAAATGGTTGTCATAGTTTCCTTATTAGTCCGTTCAAAAAAGAATGGCACAATTCTAAATTTGAAAACATTTTTGAGTTGAAACTATTACTTTACCCTTAATGAAATGCTTTATAGCCACATATTTATGTATGGCTTATTTTGGACCACAAGTTCCAAAAGTCTTACCACATTTCTAAAACTCCGCTCCAAGCTATGACAACCATTTTGGAACGGAGGGAGTACTAGTTTGCATAGTTATGTAAGGAGTCCTTGTTTTAAGCTTCATTTCCACCGTGGGAAGAGCCGCATCCTTCTTGCTCTACGATATTCCTTGGAGGATGAAACTTTTCTGTTGACCTAACATATTTGTTTTGTGATTGCAGTTATTTATTTTCTATATTCTATTTTTATCACGAACAAATTTCTGGCACGCCCGGTGGGACCAACTCATGTTTATCGTCAGACAATGTAGTGCAACTGACGGGTAGCGCGAAGGGATCCTTATGCTCAATTAGTTGAGTATACAGGTCTGCCAGGGGCGAATAAGAGCTCAGGGGTGAGATATCAAACTCGACCTCCTTGTCAGGTCAGAAACTTATGATCTTTTAGTTGAGGGCCCCTCTGAGCCAGGATCAAAATCTTCTTTTGAGTATGATTGGAATGACAATTGCAAATCAAATAGTATAGGAGCTGCAGTGAGGAAGCTGGAGAATCTATGTTTTCCATCTTTCTCTTTATTTTGCTATATTTTGAAAAGAAATAAATATTATGTTGTGAAAATAGTATTTAACTATTTTTATGTACAATATAATATTAGTTTGCATAGTTATTTAAGGAGTCCTTGTTTTAGGCTTCATTTCAAATGACAATTGCAAATCAAATGATTTGTGGTTTCTGATTAACGATGGTACAGACTCCACATAATTCTTGCCTCATTGTTTGATTTCACTATTAAGGCTTTTTATTTTTATTTTTGTTGTTGCATTTGTTGCAGTTGAAGTGTGGTAGTGTGAATAGGAAATGAGGTAAGAAGATGAAAAGACAACTTTAGCTTTTGCACTTTGTCCCTCATCGGTTAAAGACAACTATTTAGCAGGGTATAATATAAGGTAACTTCCTTTAGCTCTTAAAGGAGCTAAGAGGAAGGGGCCTCGCGCCGCCGCCGTCGTCGCTCGCTCGGCTCGGATTTGGATTCGGATTTCGATTTCGATTTGGTCAATTAATATGATTGATTGACTTAATTTTTTGGACCAACAAAATTAGATTATTTATTAAATATTAATATTTTATGTGACTGTTTTCGTAATGGTAATTTGTCTTTAAATAGTTACTTGCAATGTGAAAAGCCACCCACCTAAAGGGTTGCATTTTGTGAATAGCCACTTGCAATGTGAGCAGCCACCTTCACACCCTTTCATCCAGAATTTTGTTGGCTATAAATAGATAGTCATTCCTTCAGAATTTTTCACTCTAAAATTTTTTGATATATCTCATCTTCCATTCTGCATCATTACTTTCAAAACAAAGTAAGTCAGTCGTGTGATTTGCACCATTATTTTGAGTTCGCCGACAACTTAGTAGTTTGAAGTGCTGCTACCGCTAAGTTGAACGTTCCGTTCTATCTTGGGAAGAATTTATCCGTGAATCTTGGGCGACAGTGAGGAGATAAGATTCTTTAAGGACGCATAAGAAATTTGTGGGCTCGGAATATATAATTCTGTATATTTCCGTTCATCTATTTTCTGTTTTTGGTCACTTACAAAATCAGATTTTCTAACAAGTTTAAAGAATCTTATTTATACTTTTTGTTCTGATTTTCTTAGTGACTGTGGAGACTAAAACCTTTGTGGTTTTCTACTCCTAACGTTACTGTTAGTTGGAGATTAAAAATCTGTGTGATTTTTCTACTTCTAATCAATTTGAAGAATAATCTCTTCATTGTACTGTTTAAATCAGTTTGAAGAATAATCTCTTCACTATGTTGGTAAGTCTGGGTTGAAGATTTAAATACTTCACCATTTACTGAATCTGTCTATTTTATTTTGACAGAGATGACAATGGATAATGTTGCAAATAATGCAGCAGTTGCTGCTAATGTGGGGGCAAGTTCAAGATGTCCTCCAGCAGGGCCAGTCGTGGTGCCAACACCGGCAAAAACAACCCGAGAAATTTTTTGGGATTGATTTCAAGAGGTGGCAACAAAAGATGTTCTTTTACCTGACTACTTTGAGTCTGCAAAAGTTCATCAAAGAAGACGTTCATGTATTACCTGATGGAACTCCGGACAATGAATATTTCCCCGTTACTGAGGCATGGAAACATTCTGACTTCTTTTGCAAGAATTATATTCTTAGCGGATTGGAAGATGATTTGTACAATGTTTATTGTAACATTGATACGTCCAAGGAGTTGTGGAATGCTCTTGAAAAGAAGTACAAAACTGAGGATGCCGGGCTGAATAAGTTTGTGGTTGCCATGTTTTTGGACTATAAAATGGTGGATGGTAAATCTGTTGTGTTCAAGTCCAAGAACTTCAAGTGTTCATTCATGATATCCTTGCTGAAGGTATAATCTGAATCAATAGTTTTGTTAGAGGTATTAATTGTGTTGTTATTAACAACGTGTACATTGAATGTTTGAATATCAATAAAGCATTTCAAGTAGCTGCAATCATTGAAAAGCCGCCTCCACTTTGGAAGGACTTCAAGAGTTACTTAAACATTAAGCGCAAGGAGATGTCGCTTGAAGATTTGATTGTCCGCTTAAGGATTGAAGAGGATAACAAGTCTGCTGAATAGAAGGCCCGTGGAAGTTCAACAATTGAGGGAGAAAATATTGTTGAGCATACTCCAAAACAGAATAAGAGAAAGAGGTCTTCCGGAAAGAAGAATTACCCTGACAAAAAAAAGTTCAAGGGTAACTGCTACAATTGTAGCAAGGCCGGACATATGTCCTCTGATTGTCGTGCCCCAAGGAAGGACAAGGATAAAAACAAGAAAAAGGAGAAGCTTCAAGCCAACATGGTTGAAGAGAGCGTAATTTTCCAAGGAGTTCAAGATATTGATCTATATGCAGTGATTTCCGAATGTAACTTGGTTGAAAATCCAAAAGAATGGTGGATCGATTTTGGTGCCACTCGCCATGTCTGTGTTGTTAAAAAAGCTTTTGCCTCATATGCTCCCGCTGGAACGGATGAAATGATTTTTATGGAAAATTTTACAACAGCCAAGATTCCGTTTATCTGATTAACCACCGGCTGGGAGCCGCTGTAGAGACTGATCTCCCTGGCCCTTAATATGTAAGCTAATTCTAGGGTTTGAATTACAGCTTCATATTCTGTCTCGCTGTGCATAGATAATGGGTGTCTTGCAGTCTTGCAAAAAATCTTCCTTGTTGGTGATTTCATTAGTAGGCCGAGATTAGCTCCTCCATCGACTAACGCTCTATCTGTATATGGATTATGCATTCTTCGAGGCTGACTCTTTATATGGTCTTCATCGCCCTCTCAGCTTTCGGCATCAGTTCCATGCTAAAATCTGTAGTGAAGTCTGCTAGAGCCTGAGATTCGATGGTTGTGCGTGGCTGATAAATTATGTCATATTCTCCCAATTCAACGGCATATTCTACCAGTCGCCTTGAGAGTCCGGGCTTAGATAGAATGATCTGTAGTGGGATAGAGGAGACCACAATAACCGTATGGTTTAGGAAATACGACCGTAGTTATCGGGTGGCCATTATCACCACTGATACCAACTGGTCTGGGGGCGGAACATGTACTTCTACGCCCATGAGAGATTTACTGGTGTAACGTACACAGAGTTGTACTCTGCTTTCCTCTTGTGTAAGGACCACATTTGCAGCCACTTCTGAAACTGTGACGTACAGTAGGAGGTCCTCTCCCTAAGTGGGCTCGGTCACTGTCGAGGGTCCTTAAAGGTTGCTCTTTATCCCTGTTAGCGCTCGATAGCAAAGCATCGGCCATTCAGGGTCTTCATGCTTCACCAGTACTTCAGAAAGTTGATACCATAGATCTGTAGACCGGGTGATCAGGTCATTCATCGCAGAGATTCGCTCTCTAAGCACTGGTATTTCAGTTCTTACCCTTTTCTCAATTGATGTATCCCATTCCGACTTACTTCCAATCACGTTTACCTCTGTCCCTAGACTTTCACTAGTATCTGCATGGGGTGCACAACCTTCTGTTAATAAGGACTGCTCACTTCGTACTTCTCTAATTATGAACAGGGTCGGATATCTAAGGACTTGGTTAAGTGTTGAGGGTACCCCTTTTATTTCGTGCATCTAGGGTCTTCCCAAGATGACATCATATGAGATATCGCAAGCCATTACTTGAAAAGCTGTTAAGCTCTTCATGTCCAGTATAAAAACCGACATAGCTATTTCTCTGATAGGCTTCTCACATGTGCTGTTGAAGCTTGTCAGTTCGCAAGGACTGGAGGTTATCTGGTATTGAACGCCCATTTTTTGCACTACCTCCCATCAGACAACGCTTCTCACACCCTTTTTTTTTTTTACAAAATCTAATTAATATAAGTGTATTTAAAATGGTTGTGACTGGTGTTTCAAAGGTACTGAGTTATGAGATTCGGAGTCGCCACTTCAATAGTTCAAATGTATGCCAAGACACCAAAAGGTGTACCTTTAGAACACCAAGGACTCGTCAATGATCTGCATCAAAAAATTCAGATAAGGATCTCGATTGACTCGCAGGAAGGTATTAGGCACCCTCGAATTCTGAGCTAAGCACAACTGCTTTATTGTCGCGTTTTAATTTATTAAATTTGGTTATTATGCATTTGCCGTTAAATTTTAGTTACACTAATTGGAAATGTACCGTTGTCGTGCCTTAATTGTTTCTCACATTAAAAAAAAATGAAACTTAGCTATTTAAATGGATTTCCCACAAATTGTCAAAAGAATCATTCGGCCAAAATTAAAAGAGAAGGTTATTTATTAAGTACGTGATTTTTAATACAAAAGGCTTGTTTGTTAGGGTATGGGCTGATTGTAGACTGTTTTTTAAAGAAAATTATGGGCTGGTTAGTTTACTGAAGATGAGCTGCTTTAAGATTGTCTTGCAAAATTGTTACATTAGTTTATATACTAAATTGTAGTAGTTTTATTCAAAATGGTGACTGCTTTTGCAAATTTATTATAAGCCAAAATGTTGAAACTTTATAAAATGGCCAACTTAACAAAAGATTGCCATATTAAGCAGGCCAACTTTGCAAAAGATTGGCATGTGCTCAGTTATTTTTTCAAGTACAATTTTTAGTCCATTTTACAAATATATCACTGTCCGTTTTTTAAGGGCGAAGTGCACCAAAGGCCACTTTTGGCAGTAGTCTTTGATTTGAGGCCATTTTTTATTGATTTTACATGAGAGGCCACTTTTTGGAACTTCAATTCTTTTGGATTGAACTTCACACAAGTTCAGCCCACAAGGATTAAAGTTCAACTTCAGCCCACCACAAAGATTGAAGTTCAACTTTAGCCCACAAAGATTAGACGTTTACGCATCTATACCTAAAAATTCAGCCCTTACAGATTGAAGTTGAAACTTCATAGTTTAGGCATGAAGTTCAACCCATAAGGTTTGAACTTCAGCCCACAAAGATTGAAGTTCTAAAAAATGACCTTTCATGTAAGACCAATAGAAAAAGTGGCTTCAAACTAAATACCAGAGACAAAATTGGCCTGTGGGTGAAAATTTTACGCTTTTTAACTTCACAATTTTATTAACATTACATTTATAACCATATTTTGTCTTATTCTTTCAGAGATAACCATGATTTAATAATTCATAGATTTGCAAATATGTACCAATTTTACAAAAAAATAACCCAAATTTACAGAAATAGTTATAATTGAAAATTTGTAGTAAAGCTCATTAATTTTGCACTTATGGTTCTTTTTGGCTTATTTCGTTCAAAGTTTCACCAAATTTCAGAATTTCTAAGTTGCGGATATGTACCAGTTTATAAAAAACGCCCAAATTTATTCAAAATTTAGACAATAGCCTACTAGTCCAAATTTAACAATATTGCTGTATGACCAGTTCTTTTCAGAAAATGTACAGATTTAGCATACTAAAAAAAATCTTAAAATAAGAGATCTCAATTTGTTTTGGCTTAACATACTCATTTTTGCTAAATTATTATACATACACGTGTTCAAAAGAAAACCATATGAACTTTACCCAAGATAAACAGTACATTCATGGCAAAAATAAACACAACCTTTGAAACATGCTACTCCCTCCGTCCCATTTTGTTTGTCGTAGTTCGGATTTCGAGAGTCAAACAAATTAATCTTTGACCGTAATTTTTATATATATCTTTTACATATTTTGAGTTGTAATTTATTGTGACTTATAGTACTTTTCATGTAGTTTTCAAATATGTAAATTTTATTTAAAAAAAGTTAAGGATATTATATCATAATCTACGGTCAAATTTAAGAAGTTTGACCCTCGAAATCCGAACTACGACAAACAAAATGGGACAGAGGGAGTATTACGTACCCAAAATAAAGCGTACAAAGTTGATTTGTGTTTATCTATAATAAAACGAGACCTAAGAGCTTGGAAAAGTCGATCCACAAACTTAAACAAGACATACGCAACAAAATACATCACCCGAACAGCCCTTTAAACAGCCACTTAAACACCTCTATTTAACCCTTAAACTTCAAGATTTATACTGCAAAAGGCCCTTAATGTAAAGGATTTTGGTGCTAAATCCTTCTTTCAAACTTACTTTCTTTTCTCTCTTTTTTATAAAGTGTTTTTACTCTCATTAATTGTATTTTCAGCTAGGTAGTTGTTTTAAATAAGAATAGGCTTCCAAAGGGTTGAGTGTGAACTTGCACATGAGTACAAATTCATGCTCCAAGGAGTCATTTTTCTGAAAATTATAACTGCTAGTGCTGCCTTGGACAGTGTGCCACACCCCCCCCCCCCCCCAACAGTGTTCCAGCTCAAAAAGCTAAGAAAAGCAGGATATCCTTTACCCATCATATAACTAACTAAAAGCTAACTAAACAAACTAAACTAACCTTGAAACTAAGCCAAAAGCAACCAGACTCTATTTCTATCTAATCAAAGCCCAGGTTCAGCCTATTGAATCAAACTAACAAGATAAACAAAACTTAAACTTAAATTCATGCTTTAGCCTTTAGCTAAACAAGTTAGTAAACTAACAGAGACATACTTTTAAGCAAATTAAACAACCAACTTGAGCCAAAGCTTACTGTTAAACTTAAACAAACAAAAAAAAAAATCATGCTGGACTAGAACTAGGCAGACAATTTACTTAAGGTTCTCATTTTAAACTACCAAAACATGTAAATAAGTCCAAGCTTAACACCCAAGCGAACCATTAGTACTTATCAAAATGAGCTAGGTTCAAACTTAAGGTCCTTAGCAAACTAAATAACATAAACTGATTAAAGATTACAAACAAAACACCATGCAACTTTCCATGCCTGAATAGACAAATAATTAGTCTCTCAGTTTTAGTCGTTCACAGATTTCATACAAATTTAGGCTCGTGACTAGATTAGATGCTTACATACTAACACAGGTTTATGCTCAATCATGGCCAAAGAGAGCACGGCAACACTCACGATTTAAACGACGAAATAAATGAAACTTAAACTAACATCATATTCAAAACATGAACACGGGACGCGACGAGTGTTTTCAATTACTTAAAACAATAAAATATATGGGACAAGAAGCGACAACACACATACTTGCTACAAGTAGACAAAAAACAATGTGTATATCTATGATTGGGAAGCGATAAAAACGGAAAATCTCCCACAATTTCCCTTTCATTTCTTAAGACAAACCAACACACGGGAAGCGACAAAAGCCGAACATCTCCCACAATTTCCTTTTCATTTTTTTAAGACAAACAAACACATAAGTTCTAGGCGGAAAAAATACTAATATCATTAGCTGGAATCGAATCAGACTACACATGAACTCAAGATAAATCACAAGCTCTAGGAAGAAACCAACTCAACAGTAAGCCACGTCCATTTTTCTCTTTTTGATTAATGAATCCAGCCATAATACATCCTTTTCCTAACAATCTAAAACCAAAAATAACACTAGTTTGCACTTAGACATAATAGAGTTTTGTCTAAGCAAAAACATACAAGATGATGAAGTGCTAGACCCTGGTGCAAAGACCCGAGCGGGGATGACCTTTTTAGATCTTCCCCTTTAGATGGGGTAGGCCTCAACCAATATAATCCAAATTCTTGCTAGTTTCCATTAACTTACACCTTCAATCCCGTTAGAGTGGTGAAAGCAAGTAGGGTTAGGTGCCTTAAATCCTAGTCAAAAAAGTATGATAGGGAACTAGATTTATGTTAACCCATTGGTTTTACAAAATTAAGTACAAGATTTAAGCTAAGATAATCAAGTTTTCATGAATAAACCCCTAGTATGAGTTTAGCAACTTATACTAGGGTCTAACACACACATAATAGAAGATGAAATGGCAAGAATCATGTAAGAATATGTCAAGAAATAGAATCCTTACAATAAGATTCAAGTTGGAACCCTTACTTAACCTCCAAGAATATTCAAAAGTATGAAAAGTAATATTCTAAGCTCAAAAAGGTTCTTCTCTCTCGGAGGCATAATAGCCTATTAATAGGCATGGTTTTGAAAACTAGTCTATTATTTATAACATTACCATGTTGCCCTGTTTTATGCCAGGCCGCCGTTCATTCGAGGAGCAGCCTAATAAAATGCTGGCTCGCTGATGACCTATTTTACTGATCATTCTTCTGAATTGCAATACAGGTTCGGTGGGGGTGCACTTGTAGCGGCAGACAACTCCTTAGCTTCATAGATTTCCAAAACTCTCTGTGATCATCAGCGGGTTCGCCTCTTCTTCTGTAGAGTCGCCGCTTGCCTTCAGCATTCCATTCGCCGATCCGCCTTTTAATTGGCTGGAAAGCTTGAACTCTTTTCTCCTTCGGTGGATGGCTGATCCTCTTCAGCTGCTGATTCGGCGAGGCGCTGGTCCTGATGCTGACATATCTCCATGTTCTTCATATGTAACCAAAGTGCACTTGTTTCTGCTCTTTTTCATATTTCTTTTGGCTTTGTATGTAAATTTTCTTAAATATCATGAAACACAGAGAATAACATAAGATTCACTCAAATAATAACGCTTTAAGACATAAAAACTAGTTGAAAAGAGTTGCAAATATGCGCAAAACACCAACATATTACTGGCCTCTGGAACGAACCAGCAAAGAGTGCTCCCAGCTTCTGGCCATGCTTTCGACAAGGTTGGCTGAGTTTTGCTCCGTTTTCTCTGCCTGAGTTTTGAAGAGATTGGCGAGGAAGTCCTTGAGTCTGGAATTTCTCTCGTTCGGTTGATTATCCTCATCATCACTACCCACAGAGATCTGGGAGTGTCCTTTAGCTGTCTATTGAGATCGATGGGATCTTTTGTGGAGCTGTCAATTGCGTCAGCAGTGTTTTTTGGGACATCATCGTTACCGTTGTACTTGTTTATGCTTTTCCTTTGCGAGAACCTACAATTGTCTGGGCCCCGCGGTGGACATCAAATTGTTTATGCCTAAAATTTGCTTAAAGGTTAAATAGATAGAATTTATAGATAGGTCACACGCAATACGTTAAATACGTTGGAAAAGTAATAAATAGAGAAATAAGCAAAGAAATGAATAGCTGTATTCCTTGAGAATAGTCGGATTCTGTGTGAATCACTTGATTGTACAATACAAGGGAAGGAAGGGTATTTATAGCTCTAAGTTTATTCAGTCCTAATTATGGTATAAGACTAACAAGGTCGTGGGCTTGTCTACTCAAGGTGGTGGTATATAATAACTCTAGCTAGGAGACCGTAAACCCTAAGGCGGCGGGATGTATGCCTTTACGTCCCAAAACCTGTTCCTGCTGAGAGGCCGTGGCTTGGGAGCAAGCGTGTATCTTCTGTGCCCGGTGACTTGTAGGCTAAGTCTAATCTTCGCCAGCTGGACTCGTATCCCCCGTAATCATAGGTGGCGTATTTTTGCCCACATATTAGCGGGTGCCACGACACCCCTTGCCACCATGTAGATCCGTCTCTACTTATGAAGAGCCTCCAGTTCAATATTTGTTGGGTTTTTTTTTTTTTTTGTAAGGGTGTGAATGTAAAATGGTTTCCTTCACACCTCTTTATTAAAAAAGCTTCACACCTAGTTGCTTTTCCTCTAAGTTGACTAGAAATATTAAAGCATAACCTCATATTTAACTGCATCTTAACAAGAAAAATTATGAAATTTCTCCCTCTTATTGTATTTTTTTCTAAACCAAAAGTTAGACTCGTGTAATTTACTCCATTTATTTGAGTTCGTTGATAACTCTGTAATTTGAAGTGCCGTTACCGAAGCGTTAAAGAATTTTGTTTTATCTTGAAATGAATTAATTCATGAACCTTTGGTAATGGTGAGAGGATTAGATTCCTTAACAACTTGTTTGGATGGTTGTTACTGTCTGTATCGTATATCTTTTTCGAACACACGGGAACAACAACACTTCCTCTTTTATATTGATGAAAATTATAGTCACATCTTCACACTTCAAAATCAAAGAAAATATGGAGGTCCTTATCCTAAATTTTGTGATATGATTTGCAGTACGTTAGTTAGACAACTCAATCTTTCGTGTGAGTTTGTAAATAGAATTGTCATATCTTCTTAAATAAATTTATACATATTGAAATCACATAAAAAATACTATAATTAATGATAATCAACAATTATAAATATTTGAAATTTTTTAAAAAAAAATTCATTGTAAAAAAATTATCCTTTGACTAGCCAACTATTAACTATGTCATATGTGTGTGTTCAAAATAACTCAAAACACGGTATAGTACGTTAGTTGACTAGCGGTGTAATTTACTAATTTTGGTCACTCACTCTTGTTTTTCGATGCCCTTTTAGAGATGTAGAAAATTTTGTTCCCAGTTTAAAAGTGGCCGAAAGACCAACTTAAATTAGAGACCTTGATTCTTTTTTTCAAAAATTTATTATTTATATGTTTATTTATTTATTTGAACAGTATTTTTCTGGCTTTGTGAGATGCAAAGTTATGAACAATTATTCTGTAATTTTTAAGTTTTCAAATGATAATAGAGAGAATTCATTTAAGCTTTTAAGTAAGATATATCATTTTATTTTAAAATTTTACCTTTGCTTAATCAACTGTTATAGAAACTATTAACATAATTCTTTAAGCAATAAAAAAACATTAAGTCTTTTTATGTGATAGAGTATACTTAATTAACATATTGGTAATTTAAAAAATAATTAAAAAGACAACATATACTCACATACTAAAAACATCAAGAATTTTAAAGTAGATGAAAAGTAATACAAAAAGTTGAAATAATAAAACCTGATTCAAGAATTGATATTTGATTGGAAACTATATATTTAATATTTAAATATGCCTCCTAAAATTCTTGATACCCGAGGAAAAATTGGAATGAGGATCTTTTATTCAACAGTAGTACACTTTATGAGAAAGACTCGAAGGGAAGCAAATGAAAAAAATAGCCGAAGTGCATAAAAGACCAGTTTGGCCACTGGTCTTAGGGCAAAGGCCACTAAAACCAAAATATTTACTTTGTGGTCACTTACATTACACCCACCATAAATGAAAAAGAAAAAAGACTAAATTACCCTTCGTTGTATATATAAACATCCAGTTCGTTATTCTCTATACTTTGTCGCTGCTGCTGAATTCTCTTCACCAATCTCACTTTTCAAATTTCTTCACAAGTTTCGTTTAAAAATTGTAAGTATTCTATGTTTCAATTTTACGTTATGCTGCTTTAAGACTGAATTTGAACTAAGTTCAATCAGTGTGAACTAAATTTAGAGAAATTCGTTTAAAATTTACTAGTTTTAATACCTCGATGTGCCGTTGATGATTGAACTTCAGTATCGCCATTGTCATGTTAAGTATCAGCACACTAGCACTGAAGTTTGAACTAAAATTCAGTTCATTATGACTGAACTTCAGTGTTAAGTATTCTACGTTTGAATTTTACTTTATGCTGCATTAAGACTGAGTTTCAACTAAGTTCAATCCATGTGAACTGAATTCAGAGAAATTCGTTTAAAATTTAGTAGTTTTAATACCTCGATGTGCCATTGATGACTGAACTTCAGTATCGCCATTGTTGTGTTAAGTATCAGCATACTAGCATTGAAGTTTGAACTAAAATTCAGTTCGAACTAAAATTCAGTTCATTATGACTGAATTTCAGTGCTTAAGGGCTGAAAAGTTCATTTATAAACTGAAAAAAGCAACCTCAGGACTTTGCGATTACTTATTGGCATTGCCGTGTTAAGTACCAGCACAATAGAACTGAAGTTTGAACTAAAAATTCAGTTCGCTAGGACTGAACTTCAGTTCTTAAGACTGAGCTTCATTAGTTCAATCCTTATGGATAGAACTTAAGTCCACATGAACTGAACTTCAATCCACGTGCGGTGGAGCTTTCAATGGTCTTATGTATAGAACTTACTCCAGTTCTTATGCATAGAACTTAAGTCCATTATGACTGAACTTCAGTGCTTAAGGACTGAAAGTTCATTTTATAAACTGAAATAGGCAACCTCAAGGCTTTGTGATTACTTATTGCTATTGTTATTAAGACTGAACTTCATACTAACACAATTCTTTCTCTGGTTTACTTATTTAATGCAGAATGGCTACAGTTTGTTTGGTTATTGCTTTCAATGGGAATTGGACAAAAGATTACAAGTACTTGGATCATGAAACAAAACTTCTACTTGTTAATGAAATGATCGAATTCAGAACTTTCATGCACAAGATTTATGAAGCAACACATTTCACTGGCACTGTCAATATATGGTTTGATATTAGAATGGACTTGAGCAGAGGAATGCTTGTAACTACAGAAGAAGAACTGAGGACATGCATGCACTTGTTGAAGAATGATCCGACTTTCAAGAAAAGCCGTTTCGTGATTGACAAGCTAGAGAATCAAACTCCTCGTACAGAAGTTTCACCACAGGAAGGGACCCTGATAATGCAGATCGACTGCATTCAAGCAATTGAAAATAATCATACTCCATGCACAGAGCTTCCACAACAAGAGGGAGGCTTGATAATGCAGATCGACTCCAACCTAGCACTTGAAATACCTGGCGTTGCTGAGACACTGCAACCAAACAATACTAAATTTCAGTCACCAGCGCCAACATTTGAATGCCCTAGTAGCACACCAGCTGCCAAGAGCAAACGGAAAAGGTCCACGGTAAAACAGAAACATTCTCCAGCGATGATATTAACAGGAGATGTATCATCGAAAGATGAGCAGCATACTCAACATTTGACAACAAGGAAACCATGATGAAGTGTTTTGTCAAGATGGCAATCAATGAGCATTTTGAGTTCAAGGTTATCAGATCAAATAGAACGAGATATGAACTGAAATGCATCGATCCAAACTGTGATTGGAACATTAGAGCAAGAAGGATAAAAGATTCCTCACTGTTTAAAGTAATTAAGTTTCAGAATACACATAAATGCGTTGACGTTAAGAAGGCTGATAAAAAATATGCCACGTCAACATTGATAAGTGAATACTTTCTTGAAAACATCCGCGACAACAGAACATAAGTTAGACCAACATTTATTGTCAACGAAATGAGAAGGATACACGGGTTGAAATAGGATATCACAAGGCATGGCGTTCAATTCAAGCCGCAAACGCATTAATTAGGGGACGGCCTGATGAGCATTATCATCTGCTCCCTTCATACTTGCATGTGCTGAAAGAGAGAAATCCAGGCGCTCATACAAATCTAAAGATAGACAGTCTTAATCGGTAAGCATTTCTCAAAAGTGAGTTTGATTGCTATACGGAAATTGAAAACTTTCTAAGAATTAAATTTGTCCTATTTTAAAATGTTTCAGGTTTATGTATATGTTTGTTGCTTTCAAGCCATCCATAGACGGTTGGAGGCATTGTCGACCAGTGATAGCAGTAGACGCGACATTTCTGAAGGCGAAATATCTAGGTGTTCTCATCATTGCTGTAGCAAAAGATGCAAATAATCAAATCTTCCCTCTAGCTTATGGGATTGCAGACTCTGAAAATAATGAAGCTTACACTTGGTTCTTCAATGAGCTACGAAGGACAATAGGTACTCGTCGTGAACTGGTATTTCTATCAGACAGAAACAAATCAATCGCGCATGGAATTGCACAAGTTTATCCTGATAGCCACCATGGTATATGCATCTACCACTTTGAAAAGAATCTAAACCAAAAGAACGTGAGAACCACAATGATAAGTCTGTTTCAAACTGCTGCAAGAGCTTATAAGCGTGAAGAGTTTCATTATTTCATGTCCCAATTAGAGGGAATGGATAGAAATACGTTCAACTACATAATGGAAGAACCACCTGAAAGATGGGCTAGATCTTACTCACCGAGGCGCCGATATGATATGCTTACAACAAATATAGTCGAGTCGATGAATTCTGCATTACTTGAAGCAAGAGAGTTGCCCATTTTAAGCCTTTTGGATTTAATCATTCTTAAGAAGCAGAAATAGTTTTGTGAAAGAAGAACTACTGCTCAAGAAAATTTTCATAGCTTATCAAGGTGGACAGAAGATGAAATGAACAAGAAGATTCAACTGGCCTTCATAATAAATGTAAGTATACAGCACTAGACTCGCGCCAAATATGCAATCCTAATAGTGTATAAAAAATACAGATAAAGATGGGTGAAGATCAATCCATGTAGACAGAAATTCAGGACTGTGAATAGAACTTCAGTAAAAGAGGGGAGAGGGGGTTCAAACTTTTGAGGATAGCACTTCTGTACATAACGCACTGGGGGTGGAGTTCAATACTTTTTTATACAACTTCAGTCCATAACAGTAAGCAAGTTCAAGTACAGAGAGTTCGATCCTTGTGGGATTTGAACTCCAGTCCATATGATTTAAACTTCAATCAGTCCATTAGAACTGTACTCATGAACCCTTGCTCTGACTCACTAATAGCCGATTTTAAATACCATCTGTACTGACTCACAAAAGTTATTATTTTTCATTTCAAATAGGTATTCCCCACAGGTACAACAACATTCAATGTGCAAGATGAAGGAAAAAGCTTAAACGTCGACTTATAGAAGAGGACCCGTGACTGTCTTCAATTCCAGACTGATGAACTCCCATGTGTACATGCAATTGCATGCATTGAGAAAAGACGCCTGCTGAAATCTAAGTTCTGCTCAAAATGGTATTCACGAGAATTTTGGTTAAACGCATATCAAGGTGAGGTGAATATGATAGGGCACAAAAGCTCTTTGACTGTACCAGATACCGTGAAAAAGCCAGAGGATAGAAACTCCTAATGTCAAAATACAACGAGGAAGAAGGAAAACAAAGAGATACATCTCGATTGCTGAGGCTGTACAAGTCAAATCAAACAAATGTAGTCAATGCAAACTCAGAGGACATGATAGAACCTCATGCATAAATACTCCAGTAGTCCGACCCTATTCAAGGATATATAGGTACTGCTACTTCCTTCATTATCCATAAAATTTTTTTTACTAAATATGTCCCTCCTACTAATTTGATTTTCCAACTTCTTTTTATTTCATGAAACTGCTTGGCTGTGAATGATGGTGCAGAAATACATGAAGATATTCAAATTGCTGATAGTTTCTTATCCAACATTCAAGATAATGAAGGTATTCAAACTCTGAATACATTGCAGTTTATTTTTTTATCTGTCTGTATGTTAATAAGTTTGATACTAGTATTTGAATTTGAAGCACTTTCAGTCCATATAACACTGAATTTTTAGGTACTTATGGAGTGTACTTCAGCCTTTCAATATGAAAAAATCTCAATCCTTACGATTCCTGAATTTACATTTTTTAATTGAACTTCAGTACTTATGGAGGAACGTGCAAGCTTTAACTTGTGTCCTCAGGGATAGAAGTTAAACTTAAAATTCTATCGTCGAGGATAAAATTTAATACTGGGATGTAGGAACTTCATTCCATGATGATAGAACTTCAGTCAATGAGGGTAAAAAGAACTTCAGTCCATATGGTTTGAACTTCCATACTTGGAGACAGAAGTTTATTCCTGGTGGATAAAAAGCTCAGACTATATTCTACACACCAAAAACACAGAAGTTTGAGCTTCCATCCTTGTGAGTAGAAGTTTGATATCATGAATTAAAAATTACCATCCTTAAAAAGACAGAAGTTCAATCAATACTTAGAGACAAAAGTTCAAACTCATTGTTGCAGCATTGGTGAACTTGAAAAATAAAAAAATCTAAAAAAATCACAATTTATTGCCAACAAAACATAAGAGACAACACAGATATTATCTTATCAGGCATCTTCAACATCAGACCCACTACTAGAACTGGAACTTAAAGGTTCTGTAACATCCTGCCAAATAGTAGCACTTAAAACCACTCGATCTGAGGATTCCACAACTCCAAAAAGTATCCTAGCTCCTACTCCAAGATTATTACTACAGACAAACTCCCTCCATCCATTAGAGAACCACCTTTCTCTTCCCACTTTTAGGTAATTCATCCGAAAATGAGTACCACGGCAAATTACAGTTGCTAGAACATTATGTCTGGGAAGCATAATTGCCAACAATGCTGGCAAAACCTTTGCAACAAAAAAAAATGAACTCTGTTATTTTATAATAACAAATAACAAAAATAATACTTTTGAAAGACAAAAATTGTATGAATAACTTACAAACCGATCTGATTCAGTATCCAATTCAGTCAAAACTGCATCAATGAGTGCTGCCATCTTAGAAATAGAAATTATTTGGTTGTTCTCTTCAATAATAGTAAGGTCTATTTCTATTGCTATAATTATAGAAAAGACATTCTGTATTTTTGTGTGTTGTCATTTTACTGTTGGATAAAGCTAAAGATTCTTTCTTCTTTTGTTTTGTAGTCTATCCCAACACAACTGACAGAATACATGACCCCACTAGGATTTAACTACACAATTCACAGAATACATGACCCCAGTAGGATTTAACAACTGCACTGTAATTTCAGTCCATAAGGGGGGGAGTGAAACTCAGTCAAAAACTGTAATTAATAAAAAAACTACATAATCCCAGTAGGATATAATAACTGCACTGCATTTTCAGTCCATGACGGGTACTAAAGTTCAGTCCATTAGTGGGTACTGAAGTTCAGTCAATGAGGGGAGTAAAAGTTCAGTCAAAAACTGCAATTAATAAAAAAAAATACATAACCTTCTGTAGGATTTAGCAAAGTGCAGTGCAATTTCAGTCCATGAGGGATAGTGAAGTTCAGTCCATATGTGGTTAGTGAAGTTCAGTCAATGAAGGTACTGAAGTTCAGGTCAAAAACTGCAATTAATAACCATAACTATACAGAAACTGTAAGACCATAAAAAGCATAACTGTACAGAAACTGAAACACCATAGGAAACATAACTGTACAGAAACTGTAACAACATAGAAAATATAAACTTCTTTGACTACATTTAATGAACCATAGAAAGCATAACTGTACAGAAACTGTAAGACCATCCACTTGGCAGTTACTGATTTTTTAACTATAAATATCCCTAATCCAGTTAAAGGAAGCTACAAAGTTTATTCCCTCTTCATCTGATACATACTACATAGTTTTTTTTTAAAGAAATAAAATATGGCAGATGAAAACAATCGTGTGGAGGAACTAGGCAGTTTCGACAAGAAAATAACATCGTCTTACTTTTATAGAGATGATTTTGTATGTTAAAACAAAAGACCAGAGTATTTTTTGTATTTTTCATTTAATTTTCTAGTGTTTTCTGATTTTGTTTATTAACTGTGAAATATTCTTGCTTTTAGATCTTTCCAGACAATTGGAAGCAGAGGCTGCCAAGTATAAATGGACTGGCATGCATAATTTGTGATGGTGGACATGAGGATGTACATTTGATGAACTTCGCAGTTGGAAAACACGCAAGGTTGTGTAACGGTTGGAAGAATATGGTTATTAAGAAAGGCTTCAGGATAGGTGATACGTTTCGTTTTGATCACCTATGGCACGAGATGATCGACGGTGTTCCATCTGTTGTTTTTGGTGTTTCTTTCATAAACAATCAGGCTGGTGAAGGAGCTGCTGATGATGATTTAAGCAGTGATGATGATGATGATGATGATGATGATGATGATGATGATGATGATGATGATGGTGGTGGTGGTGGTGGTGGTGGTGGAGCATCAGCAGGCAATCCAATTTTAATTGAATAAAGTCTAGTAGTTGTTTGTCGTTTTAGTTTATGCAGTACTATTTGTTTTGTTATTATAATATCTATGTTTATATATGAACTTTAACCTAATTATGTTTTATATATTTGAATCTCTCATTAATAACTGAAGTAGAAGCTCTGTGTTTAAGTAAACACAAAACTTAAAACATCATGGAACAGAACTTCTATCATCATGGACTGAAGTTCTGTCCATGAGGATTTTAAGTTTCTACCCACTTGCAAACTGAAATAACTGAAGTAGAAGCTCTGTGTTTAAGTAAACACAGAACTTAAATCATCATGGAACAGAACTTCTATCATCATGGACTGAAGTTCTGTCCATGAGGATTTTAAGTTTCTAGCCACATGCAAACTGAAATAACTGAAGTAGAAGCTCTGTGTTTTAGTAAACACAGAACTTAAATCATCATGGAACAGAACTTCTATCATCATGGACTGAAGTTCTGTCCATGAGGATTTTAAGTTTCTAGCCACTTGCAAACAGAAATAACTGAAGTAAAAGCTATGTGTTTAAGTAAACACAGAACTTAAATCATGATGGAACATAACTTCTATCATCATGGACTGAAGTTCTATCAATAAGGATTGAAGTTCTAGCCACTTGGAAACAGAAATAACAGAAGTAGAAGCTCTGTGTTTTAGTAAACACAGAACTTAAATCATCATGGAACAGAACTTCTATCATCATGGACTGAAGTTCTGTCCATAAGGATTTTAAGTTTCTAGCCACTTGCAAACTGAAATAACTGAAGTAGAAGCTCTGTGTTTAAGTAAACACAGAACTTAAATCATCATGGAACAGAACTTCTATCATCATGGGCTGAAGTTCTGTCCATGAGGATTTTAAGTTTCTAGCCACTTGCAAACTGAAATAACTGAAGTAGAAGCTCTGTGTTTTAGTAAACACAGAACTTAAATCATCATGGAACAGAACTTCTATCATGCCACTTGCAAATTGAAATAACTGAAGTAGAAGCTCTGTGTTTAAGTAAACACATAACTTATATCATCATGGAACAGAACTTCTATCATCATGGACTGAAGTTCTGTCCATGAGGATTTTAAGTTTCTAGCCACTTGCAAATTGAAATAACTGAAGTAGAAGCTCTGTCTTTAAGTAAACACAACTCATCATGGACAGAACTCCTATTATCATGGACTGAAGTCTCTAGCCACTTGCATTTGATTTTCTTCTTTCACAGAATTAAAAAAAGACTATACTTGGAATATATGTAAATGTAAAAAATTAACAATATATATAAATAACTGTTGTTACATATATAGTTGCAGAACTTGTAAAAAACTCTACACCATAGAAACTTCATACATATTCAGTTATGGAGATGGTGGTGGAAGAGCAGAAAGATCAAAACGAACATGTGCTGCCATAGCTTCAATACCCTGGGTGATCATTCGCACTTGTCGCCTTTGGACATTACGCATATGCAAAATATCATTTTGCATTTCCTGTATTGCATTCTCCTGGTCCTGCATCTGACGCCTTAGGACTGCAATCTCCCATTGTATATTATTTGGAATCCCTACTGGTACTGGTGCAAATCCTGGTACTGGGGCAAATCCTGGTGCACCTGATTGTTCTACTTGTGGTGGTTGATTCACACTACTTTCAGACATTCTTGCACCTGAAGTTTAGAAATATCAAAATAGATAATCCTAAATAATAAGATGATAAGAATTAACAGTCAGTTATGTGTTTATAGAAAAAAATCAATAAAGTTGTAACAGTTGCAACTTATAGTTCAAAAGGAACAATAAAATACTAACATTGCAACTTATAGTTCAAAAGGCACAATAACATTTTAAAAGTTGCAACTTATAGTTCAAAAGTCACCAATCCATAACAGGTAAAATAAATATTGAACAGTCACAATGAGCGTAATAATGTTCAATCAATGATGATAGAAGTTCAGTGCATCAATGAAGATAAAACTTCTGTCTCTGAGGATAAAACTTCAGTCCCCCTGTAGATGGAAATTGAGGGCATATAAATTTAAGTCCAATCTATGTGTGGTAGAAATTCAGTCCATGTGGTTTGAACTTCCATCCTTGAAGACAGAAGTCCTAGTGGACTGAACACACACACAGACACAGAGTTGATATAAAACTTCTGACCATAAGGATAAAACTTTAGTCCATCCTGTGGATGGAAATTGAGGGCATATAGATTGAAGTCCAATCGATGTAGGGTAGAAAATTCAGTCCATGTCGTTTGAACTTCAATCCTTGGAGACAGACATTCATCCCTAGTGGACTGAGCACACACATACACACACACACACACACACACACACACACACACACACACACACACACACACACACACATAGGGGGATAAAAAAGGTTCACTCCATGAGAATAGAATTTAAGTCCTTAACGGTAAAAAAATTATTGCAACAAAATGACATTTTACATAAATCTATACATAATAATTTGTTCATCTGAAGATAAAAACAAAAATATCTATAACTGACACATGTCTTCATTATGTTCTCCATAATCATGCTCAACAAATTCAGGTGGAGTCTCAAATCCATCCCTAGCCTTTGCACGACCATGAGCCCAAAGCTGACAACCAAACCGCTCCCTGTAATGATGAATTTGATCTGGTTTAACATCTTGAACACTTTTACCTCTGGTCAGTAGATCAGCATACCATATTGCAAAAGCGGCACAACTAGTCCTAAAAAATGAGGCACCAAAACAAAGAGTAACACATATAAGTAGGGAGGGGGTTATAAGTTCAGTCAATTATATCTAATTTGCACTAAAACTTGCACAAAAAAGACAAGACTTACGAATCTAGTTGATTCGGTGATAGTACCCACTGGGTTTTATATGCTGCATTGAACTTATCGTTTTTAAAAGAATCATGTAGAGACCTAAAGCTGACATACTTGAAAAGATGTGGGAGCACAACAGCATAACCCTTGACGTGGTCGAATTTGTCTGCTGGTGGCCTCTTTGTTTTGACCAACGAATCATATACACGTATTTTCTTGTCGTGCTTATCAAAGACTGCCAAAAATTAATTTGACACTGTTTGACCAGGTACTGCTCGCAATCGGTACGGAAAATAGAGTTTATCAACTCCACTCCAGGGAATTGAACACCTCCGTTCCATGCCATGAAGTTAATTGCAGATATACTGTCTAAAACCGTCAAGCCAGATTTCATTACCTGGTCTTTTTTTATCTTTGAATTCTAACTTATAAATAGAGCTCATATAACTATCAAAATCTATATCAGTAATTGACAGTGTATAAGGAAACCGGAACAAATGGTAGCATGCCCTCTTCCTAAGATAATACATAACAACATCGATATGCTGCAAAAAAAAAAAAAGGAACATGTTTAGTCAATACATAGAAAACTAATAACGAACACGGAACAAACCAAAGAACAGAATATGCACTAACATTATCAGTCATAGGGTAGGCAACATCTACAAACTCCAAAAACCACTGCTTGTCTGGCTTGATTGTTTCCAACTGATATGGATTACTGTCGTAATCATTATCGCGTATATAACAAGCACGGTTGTTCCTAATTAAAAAGATACAAAATACAAAACACATGTTACTTTTTCATAAGGAATGAACTTAAGAATATCATAGGCAATGAAGTTCAATCCTATAGGGGACAGAACTTTCCACGTACTTGTGGACAAAAGGTCCATGGCCTTTTGACTGAAGTTCAATTCTTATAGATAGAACTTACTCCATATGCACAGAACTTCAATCCATAGGGGCAGAACTCATGGGATAAGAAGTTCAGTCCATAGGGGATTGAACTATAGGTTTCCAAATTTATCCACTATGCACTGAACTTAAAAAACTACAGACAAGAAATCATAAAAAATAAAAATAGACTTACTATTCAAATTCAGTGTCATTTCTTTGAAATAGCAAAAAAGATTTAAACTCATCGAACACTGCTGGACTAATCTTCAAGTGGTGGAATGGACAACTACGTCTATAATTACCTTTCCAGTCAGTTGTCTTCTTTTTAGTCCTTGTGGTATCATATGGAGATAACAACCACTGACTGGGCTTTCGGTCCCTTTTCCCCAGAAGACCTTGCTGCTCCGACTGTTCTACCTTAGTACTGTTAGGGGCTTGGTCACTTGCCTTGGCAATCTCCCTAACAATTGGAACAGGACTCTCCTGTTCCTGTGTAAGCATCTCTTGTTTACCTGCTTCATCGATCGACTGACCTTTGCCCACAACAATTCCGTTAGCCTATTGTTCTTCATTCAGCTCCTCTTTCTCCTGTTCCTGAGTCATTACTTCTTCTTTTCCCGCTATACCGACTGACTGTTGTTTGTCCACAAGACTTTCAAAAGTCTGTTGTTCAGTCAAATCAACTTCTCTTCTTGTTTGCTCAATAGCCTGTGCATTCTCCATAACAATCTTAAGAGGCATCTCCTGTTCCTGTGTCGTAACCTCTTCTTTGGGTACTTCATCAATTGACTGACAGGCAAGAGCCTGCTAATCTTCAGTCATATCCCCATCTCTTTCAACTTGGTTACTTCTATCAGCCTGTTGTTCTTCATTCAACTCCTCTTTCTCATGTTCCTTAGTCATTACTTTTCTTTGCCCGCTATACCGACTGACAGTTGTTGGTCCACAAGACTTTCAAAAGTCTGTTGTTCAGTCAAATCAACTTCTCTTCTTGTTTGCTCAATAGCCTGGGCATTCTCCATAACAATCACAAGAGGCATCTCCTGTTCCTGTGTCGTAACCTCTTCTTTGTGTGCTTCATCAATTGACTGACACGCAAGAGCCTGCTGATCTTCAGTCATATCCCCATCTCTTTCAACTTGGTTACTTCTATCAGCATTCTCCATAACGACATCAACAGGCATCTCATTTCCCTGCGAAATCACCTCTTCTTCTACTGTTTCGTTGACCGACTGCCCTTTGTCCAAGAGAATTTTGAATGCCTCTCCTGGTTCTTCTCTTGCTGCTTGATAACTCACATCAACGTTATCCATTTCAACGTCATCGGTCCTCTCCTGTTGCAGAATTATGCCTTGTTCTTTTCCAAGTTCAACCTGATGCTGATTTTTTGACATATCTTGCTGAATTTCTTCAGCTCTTGGTGTATCTTCAGCATCACATGAACCCCCGCTACCACTTTCTTGAGTCGGTGGCAGTATATTAAAATTAGGCATATCATCATGTGAATTATTTTTCTTCAACTTCTTCCTTTTCCTTTCATAGGTTTTTGGTTGGATGGGTGCAGAAGTTGCACCTGATTTCTCCACAATCATATCCTGAGGGACCAAGCGAGGTTTTGACAGATCAAGCTCTCCACTTATAAATTGCAATTGAATTTCAAGCACCTCCTTCTGTGCCACAGTCAACTCACCAAACATGTCTAATTCACTATCAATTCCTTCATGAATTTGTCTAGGCGTTTCATTGACAAACACACCTTGCGACGCTTCATGCAATTGTATAACTGAATTTAGACCTGCACCACCACCACTAACTTCTTTTCTTACATCTGAACAGCTTTTTGATTTCCTAACTACACTGCCTTCACTGGAGTTTTGTCTGTCATCTGAAGGTGATTTTGATTTCCCGGATACAGCGCCATGACTGAAGTCTTTTCTTACATCTGGAGGAGACTTTCTCTTCCTTCCATCACTAGCATTGCCTCCACATGAATACAAGTTTAAGGAATTATGAAAGCTGCCAGATTGTTCCTTGCCCCTTCTTCCACAAACATCTTTCCTCCAACTTCCTTCCTTTTCCTCAAAATTTTTAGTAAACTTCTTCATAAAATCAAGAACACAGTCAACCTTCTTATCAACACCACGAATATACTCCATATTATACTTCCTAATATCCTCCCTTATGCGCCATCATTGACTACGCAACCTCTTCCAGAATTTCATATTCACCTTCTGCAAAAATAAAAATAAAAACCGATAGAACTGATAAAAATATTCAATTAAAATAAAAACACAAAAATATGAATGCACATGATACTTGAAAACTCACTTTAGCAATTGCATTAACTAAATCTTGATCAAGCTCTACACCATGTCGAGCATCCTGCTTATCATCACCAGCACCCTGACCCACATGATCATAATCCTCACTCTCAGCACCATCATCCTCAGTCTCAGCACCAACATCATCACTCTCAGCACCACCATCCTCAGTCTCAGCACCGCCATGATCAGTCTGAGAATCACTCTCAGCACCACCATGATCAGTCTGAGAATCACTCTCAGCACCACCATGATATATCTGAGCACCACCAACCTCATTCTCATCACAGGTATCCTCACTCTCTTCAACAACTTCTTTTCCTTTTAAATGTTTAAATGCAACAATAGGTACAACAGGACCTGCTTCTGTCACATTCAATTCCACCGACCTTTTTTCTTCCTCAGACAGTACAATTGGAACCATTTTAAATTTGTCAAAAATCTATTAAAAAAAAAAAACCATGAGAAATATATTAGAACCGCAGTAAAATAAGAATAAAACTTTTATATGTAGAAATTGAAGTTCAGTCCATGAGGACAGACACAGAGATGGAAAAGAAGTTCAGTCCATAATGATAGAACTTCAGTAAGGCTGAAGAAGTTCAGTACATTAGGATAGAATTCAGTCCATGAGAGTAAAGAACTTAAGCAACCACACACACACACACACACACAGATATAGAAACTTACATTTACATTATGAAAATACTGCTCAACCAAAGTGTTATACTGAGGATTTTTGAAACTAATAAACCTAACCATCCTTGGGAAGCCATCACTATTAAATGTACAAAAGTTAGAACGAACTGTAGGAAATAAATCAAGAAACCAACTGCATAACACAAACGGGAATCCCAGCACATAATAATTTACACCACTTTTAAGAGGTCTCATTGCAGAGTTAACTAGTGCTTCAAAACCCGTACTCCCCAAAGGATAAACTCCACAAAGTTCCTCGTTGCCAATGATATCCAAGTAACGCCTTCAACCAAGCTTGTTTTTTTGTTAGAACACAAAATGATTGACTGAAAAATATAAAACTCTGCAATCTTCACTGCATCATCTTCATCGACCAGAGATGCCATGGTCATTGATACTAAAAATTTACGAACGTCTGACAACTGAAGATTGCTTTTACCACCAAAGTACTGCTTCAGAAGCCTCTGACCCATATTTATAGCAGGTCCATCAAACAATTCCTCACGGTTTGTAGAAAACCTCAAACCAGTGTAAAGATGATATTCTTCAGGACCAAAATGGATGAGATGACCAAAAATATTAAAACTTAATCTATTCGGATCACTGCTCACAATACGTGACAATAATAAACAATGCAGTAACCTCATAGAAGTTTTGTACGAGTGCAACTTCAGAAAGCTTCCAAACACACCATCTGAAAGCTTCTTATACTGCGCTTTACTGAACTTTGAAATGATATTATCCAAATTGTGCTCCCCTTGCCAATATGCATTCATGTTGAACCAGCGGTCAAATGGATACACTAGATTCCATTCCATTCCAGCATCCATATTGCAAAAAGCTAATAATAAAAAAAAAACTATCAGTCACACATACAAAATAAACAAATACAGGTTTGAGAATACACACACACACACGCACACACACAGAAGTTCATTCCCTAGTGGACTGACATAACACACACACACACACACACACACACACACATGTGGGGGGTGGACTTCAGTCCACTAGGAATGAACTTCCATCATTGGAGACAGAAGTTCAATACTAGTGGGCTAAGAACACACACAGTCACACATGTGTGGGGATGCAACTTCAGTGCACTAGGAATGGAGCACACACACAGACACACACACACACACACACAGAGACAGAGTCGCACACATGAGCGGGGGTGTACTTCAGTCCACTATGAATGAACTTCCATCCTTGGAGACAGAAGTACACATACATATGGGGAATAGGCTTCAGTCCACTAGGAATGAACATCTGTCCTAGTGGACTGAGCATACACATAAGTTCACTCCCTAATAGAGTGAGAACACACACACACACACACACACACACACACACACACACACACACACACACACACACACACACACACAGAGTCACACACATGGGGGGAGGGTGTGGGACTTCAGTCCACTAGGAATGAACTTCCATCATTGGAGACAGAAGTTCAATACTAGTGGACTGAGAACACACACATAGTCACACATGTATGGTGATGCAACTTCAGTGCACTACGAATGGAGCACACACACAGACACAGACACACACACACACACAGAGAGACAGAGTCGCACACATGTGCGGGGGTGCACTTCAGTCCACTATGAATGAACTTCCATCCTTGGAGACAGAAGTACAATCCTAGTGGACTGAGAACACACACAGAGTCACACACATATGGGGGATAGGCTTCAGTCCACTAGGAATGAACATCTGTCCTAGTGGTCTGAGCATACACACATACATAAGTTCAGTCCATCACACACACACACACACACAGAGACACACACACACACACACACACACAGAGTCACACACATGGAGGGGTGGACTTCAGTCCACTAGGAATGAATTTCCATCATTGGAGACAGAAGTTCAATCCTAGTGGACTGAGAACACACACAACGTGTAGGGATGGAACTTCAGTGCACTAGGATGAACTTCCATCCTTGGAGACAACACACACACACACACACACACACGTAAGTTTACTACACACACACACACACACACGTAAGTTTACTACACACACACACTTGAACTTCAATAAAAAGTAACTACCAAATACGGAAAAAACATACAAATTTAAACTTAAATAACGTTACTTAACTTAACAACCACATATTTCACAAAAAAATACCAAAAAAAAAAAAAAAACAAAACAAAAAAGTGGTATATGAAAAGAGAGAAATGTTATACCTGCCAAAATACAAATTTCAGACTGCAAAGGTGAAGAAAGAAATGTTATTCAACGTACGTAATGCAACTTGAAGAGGTATATGAAAAACTGAGCAATTTTTTGCATGAAGATACAGTGAAGAAAAGGTAAAAATGCATGAAGAAGAACAGTTAAAATGAAGAAGAAAAGTTTTAAAAAACCCTATCAATTCAAAAAAGATGAGGGGTAATTTGGGCTTTTATATATACCCATGTTTAGTGTAGTGGCACAAAAGTGACCTCTAATGTAAGGCCACTGAAAATAGTGGCCTCAAACTAAATACCGGTATTAAAAGTGACCTCCGGGCGAAATTTGTACGAAAAAAATATAAAAGTGTTTCATTTTACGATAAAGCTTAGAAAGAAAACAAAGAAGATTGGCTATTGAAATAACCACAAAATAAATAAAAATGTAAAAATGTACTACCTCCATCCATATTAATTGTCCTTTTCAACTTTTTCACGTCCATTAAAAAAATTATTAAAAAGAGTATATATTTTACTACGTTATCCTTATTTAATATTTGACTATTAAATATTTTTTTAGAATTCTTTTATTAAGAATATAGTTGGAAAAAACTAATGAATTTAGTATTAAAATTTTAAAGAAAAAATTAATTTGGGACACGTTTTTTTTGCTAAAAGAACAATCACAATATGGGACGAAGAGAGTACAGGAGAAAGCATGGAAAAAGTTAATGATATCAATCCATACTTTTGCTTTTCAGTTTTCACAATTTACTATTTGGGGGAGTGACTTCGTTATCCATTCCAAATAATGATTTATCAAAGCGTTTTATATATATATATATATATATATATATATATATATATATATATATATATATATATATATATATATATATATATATAAAAACCTATATCTCTATATTATAAAATATAACAATATTTCTTAAATTATAAGACATAACATTATTTTTCCTAACACATTTTCAAATAACTAACCCATTTCACTTTTATTTCCCCAAATTACAACATCTCTCACTTACTCTCTCTTTCTCCCATCACCTCACCCCTACCCCCAACACCCCAGCGCCATCACTCCCACCCCATCATTCCAGCGCCATCACCCTAAAAAAAAAAAAGGAGAGAAATAATTGAAAGAGGGAAAATGCAAAAAAGTTCAGCAAAAAAAAAGCTTGCCATTTGTGTCTGTCACCAACTTCAGCACCCTGGAAACAAAAGAAGATGATGACTAATTAATCTTCAGCTTTACTTCTTAAATTTTTGTATTTCCAAAAGGAACTTGAGTTATAGACCTTTCTCTTATGGAAGTAGCATTTGCAAAATAAAGTGAACCAAAGGTGATTGGGATAATCAAGATGCCTAAAGTTGTTTTAGTGGCTACTGGATAGTGTAATGTCACAAAATGTATCTGTCCCTGGAAGTCTTCCTTGTATTTCTGTACTAGCTCGGATCGTATCAAGTATTATTCTACCAACTGAGATGCTAACCTGCAATAGACCAAATTGACATAACCAACAATGACTACTATCAATTTATTTGTTTCGCATATGGCTAAATATTGGAAAAAAAGCATGCAACTTTTTTCCTTCAATTCACTGAGGTATGGCCTATGTGTATGCAATTGGGAATTGTGTATGACGCGCACATTAACTGTTATCCAAGTTGTCAATCATAAATTAAATAATTATATTATGTCAATCAAATCTTCTTCTTTTCTTTTCTTTTATTTTTGTTTTTGGTTACGGAAAAAGTCAAACTTTAGTTACTTCTTATCTTCTTTTTTTCTTATTGTTACGTGTCAGTTACTGCTCACACGTAGTGTAGTTAGAGAGCATATCTTGAGAGAATGAAATGATGTAGAAACAGTTAGATACAGTGCTGAAGCGATGCGGAAACAGTTTGAAACAGCGGAGATACAGTGCTGAAACGATGCAGATACAATGCTGAAACAGTTTGAAACAGCGGAGATACAGTGCTGAAACAATGAAGAAACAGCACAAATACAATACTGAAACAATGCAGAAACAGTTTGAAACAACGCATATACAGTGTTGAAATGATGCAGAAAACAACGCAGATACGATGTTGAAACGATGCAGAAACAGCGCAGATACAGTGCTGAAACGATGCAGAAACAATTTGAAAACAATGCAGATACAGTGCTGAAACGATGCAGACAGCACAGATACAGTGCTGAAACGATGCAGAAACAGCTTGAAAACAACACAGATACAATGCTGAAACGATGCAGAAACAGTTAGATACAGTAAAATTGGGGGAAATGGTAGAAGGAAAAGTGAAATTGGGGGAAATGAGAGGATTAAAAGTGAAATTGGGGGAAATAATGGGAGGTAAAGTGAAATTGAGGGAAATGAGAGGAAGAAAAGTGATTTTTGGGGAAATAAGAGGAAGAGTATAAGGGTTTGCTATGTTATGGTAAAATATTGCTATATTTTTGCTATGTTTTTAATTAACTTTTCCATTCCTCTATAATTGGTAATTTAGCTAAAATATTGCTATGTTTTGTAAATAACTTCTAAAACTTGTACTTTAATGTAAAAATCTCTTTATCAAATGATTATATGTTACACGTTTTTCATTTAACATCATCATAAAGAACAAAAAAACAAAAAAATAGCATATTGGCAAAAGTGCGCCCCTCCTAATTTAGGGGCTTAAAGGCGGGTGCTTTATTTGCTTCACCCATTTAATTGGATAATGATTGCTGGTGAAGAACGTTTTCATAAGGTTTTAGTAGCTGTGTAGATAGGCCGCAAGATTCCGTTATTTTTGACGTAGTAGTACCACTGTATCCAATTGATAACATAATTGAGAAAGAATTTAATGAAAACATTATTGTGGAGTTGGACTAATAAATATTGTCAACGTGTTAGAAGGAATAATTTCAGTTCCTCGGAAGTTAGCAGAAGCAATCAACAAGATGAAGATGGGGATTAGCAAGCAAAAGATTCAAATCACACATTATTTTAGGATGGCAAATCAAGTAGCAAACTTTTATTAGAATTGCCGGCTCAAGTTGAAGAACCTTTCAGAATGGATCAAGTAGGAGTTCTTACTTTTAGAAGTAGACGAGCTACGAAGGGGTCAATCTTACTTTGTGATTTTTTTTATAGCTACCTAATCTACAAGATTTAATTTCATTGAATACCATTTATACATGATATTATTGATTTAATTATAAATATATCAAAATCTTTTCTTCTATCCATCTAAAATAGTCAATCCAAAATATAGGAGTATCCCTATTACTAAGCATGACAAATTCCTAAACCTTTTCACCGGAAGCTATCAAATGAGCTCAACTATTTTCAAATAATTATCTCTTCTCCTACGAAATCTCCATTTTCACCAATTCATAAATAAAAACATTCCAATACAGCTTCTGTAAACCACCATCAATAATCTTGTAATGAATCGTCTTTCTTTCACCATCACATTTTGAATAAAAGAAAATTACATAAATTACATTAACAAATAACTCCTTTTTAAACTTTGAAACCTTCTTCACTTTGCATATGATTTTGAATGAGAAAAACTTCCAAGTAATAGTATACCAAATATACTAGTTATATATCTAATGAGTCCATTACCTAAATGGTCACTCAACTATTGGAAATAAACCAAGAAAGTCACTCTTCTTTGTAATGTTCCTAAATGGTCACTTAGCTTTTGATAATTAACTCAAATGGTCATTCTAATCTGAAAAGTTGCTCTCTCCGATGATAAATGCTGACGTGGAATTTTTTTTAAAAAATATATTAAAATATAAAGAAATTTAAATCCCACTGTCTCCACCCATTTAATATAATTATTTGACCCATACCCAACCCAAATAACTTAATGGGTCAACTATTAAAAAAATCAGTGCAATTTTAATCCTAAGATACTATACGATGTTTCCCTCATCCTCTTCTTTTTAGGGTTTTATAGGGAGAACCAAAATTTTACTTTTAATCGATTTCTTCCCCAATAAAACCATTGCAGTTAAACTAAAATTTTCATAAAATACCATAAAGTCATAACATAATACATAAGAAAACTTCAACTTTCCATTCAAGATTCTTGTGTCTTCTAATGATAGAACGCAGAAAAGTATGTTAACAATATTAATAATTTTAACAAAACACAACATCTTATATAAAAGTGTCATACTAACTTTTAGTTTGTTACTCCTAGAAACTAGAAGAAGAAAATAAAGTAAGTTACTCCTAAAAACTGTTAGTAGGTTAGTAAATTGTTAGTACGTTACTCCTAAAAACTAACTCCTAAAAAATGTTAGTAAGTTAGTAAACTACTAGTAAATTATAATTGTTAGTAAGTTACTCCCTACGAACTAAAAGAAGAAAAAAAAGTAATTTATTAAGCTAAAGAAGAAAATAAAGTAATTTATTAAGATATTAGTCACCAATTGGTAAACCAGATAATCATTCTCACCAGTTATTAACTCATGCTACTTACACCAAATATTTAATTCATGTCAGTACTATTCATGATGAGTAAAAGATAAGTAATCGTTGCTTTAGTCATATCCAGTACCATTGTCATGTATTATGTTATGAGTTTATGGTATTTTATGAAAATTTTAGTTTAATTGCAATGATTTTATTGGGGAAGAAATCAATTGAAGGTAAAATTTTGGTTCTCCATATAGAACCCTAAAAAGAAGATGAGGAGGAAAACATCGTATAATATTTTAGGATTAAAGTTGAACTAACTTTTTTAGTAGTTGACCCATTAAGTTATTTGGTCGGGTCTGGGTCAAATAATTATGTTAAATGGGTGGGGACAGTGAGATTTAAATTTCTTTATATTTTAAATTTATTTTTAAAAAAAATTCCAAGTTAGCATGGATCATCGGAGATAGCAACTTTTCAGATGAGAATGACCATTTGAGTTAATTATCCAAAGTTGAATGACCATTTAGGAACATTACAAAGAAGAGTGACTTTCTTGGTTTATTTCCAATAGTTGAGTGACCATTTAGGTAATGGACTCTATATCTAATATTAACCATAATATACTATACTGGCGCGATATACCTAATATACACTACAAAATATAAAGTATACTGGAGATGAAACACAAATATTATAATATACCAGTTACGTAGGCGCAATACACCAGATATATACTACAAAATATATTAAGTATATTGGAGATGAAACACATATTTTAACACTACTCAATACCTACATTAAATATACTAGAAAATACCATCAATATAATATATGTAAATATTAGTAATATTATAATATATTAGCAAAGTGATAACATGCAAAATACAAAACAAAAATTGAATTATTCAAGAAAAAATACAAGGAAAATTAAGAAATTTTGCATCAGTTTATTTGGCAGAGAGGAGAGTGGCAACGAGAATAGGGAGAAAGATATTACAGGAAAAAAGTGAGCAATACGTTTAAAGGTGGGTATGTTAACTATGATAATCCACATCTTAATGGGATTGTGGAAGTTTTAAGGAATATGAAAATGAAAAAAGATCCCATTCTTGAAAGGAATACATGTTTAAATTGAGTAAACTTTAAGTTTTACCTAATTGATGTATTAGAAAATAAAGTATTTAAAAGAGGTATAATAATTTCAAAAATGGTATAACAGAAATTAATAAATATTATGTGGTATTTTCTAAAAATATATCTTTACAAGTCGTCTTTTAGGTAAATTTCCCATCGTATTAATATCCATGACCAGGACAATAGGAGGTAGAGGGAGGAGTTTCTAATTTTTGTGGTGTATAATATATTCCTAGTTTTAGTATTAACTCTAGGTACACATGTATTTTGTTTTGTGAGCCGAAAATATGCAAAGAATTGGTTATATCCCTCTATTCCAATTTATGTGGCAGCATTTTCTGATTAGTCTGTTCCAACAAGAACGACATCATTCTAAATTTTGTAATAATTTAACTTTAAAATTACAGTTTTGCCATTAATAAAATAATTTAGAACCACACAAACATATACGTCTTATTTTAGATCACAAGTTTCAAAAGTCGTTCTTTATTTCTTAAACTTCACACCGAGTCAAACTATGATACATAAAGCAGAACAAAGGGAGTAGCTTTTTTAGGAGGTAAGGTCTCATGCCCCCCTCCTAAATGTATTTACATATTGGATATTAATGGGTGAAAATCATTTTAACCCCCCAACTTTGGTTTAAAAATCAAACTCCCTCCTCAACTATAAAAATTAGTCATTCTCCCCCCTTTATCCTATACAATGTCTATTTTATCCTTCCCATTTTCAAACCCCAACTATATGATATATTTTTATATATAGTTTTTTAATCAAAATATTTTACCTATAATTTAAATAATTTATAGCTTATGATAATAATTTAAGTTCATTAATATTATCAATCATACTATTCTAAAGAGCCAATCCCTATAGCAAAAAGTAAACGACTTTTTTGCCGTTCAACCAAATACTACTATCTATAATTTTGCACTAAAAAAATTATTTACCTTTTAATGATGTCATCCTTTAATAAGGACTTAGACTTTCTTGGGACGTTGCTAAAATCAATTAAATTTATTTAGGAGCTGGTGGATTACAAATATAATAAAAAATAGAAGCCTTGAATTTTAAACATTCATGTCCATGTAGGTAAACGTGCCTATTCTTTGCAATCTATTCATTTGCATTCGAGAAGGTAAGAAATTCCAAAGAACTTATTATGAGACATGCATGTGTCTAAGATCCTTATTTTTAACTTCTGAAATTCCAGTTCGTGTATTAATACATATGATTAGTGATCATTAAATCCAACAGGTATTTTAG
This sequence comes from Petunia secreta, assembly GCA_029990175.1. Classification (NCBI taxonomy): domain Eukaryota; kingdom Viridiplantae; phylum Streptophyta; class Magnoliopsida; order Solanales; family Solanaceae; genus Petunia; species Petunia secreta. The sequence continues at coordinate 3,904,589 of JARKIP010000059.1, read as the reverse complement.
CCCTTTTACTTAATTTCTTTACAAAACTTATTTAGCAAATAATATGATTAGGATATCTCAAAGAGTCGTACTAAAAGACAAAGATATCCAAAAGTTGTAACTTATGATAAATTAAATGTAAACCTTGGTGCTCTCTCAAAAGGTTTAAAACCGTATAATTTTGTTCACATCTTACGGCAGTAGTTACGTTCTTTAACATTCACTTAGAATTTTAAAAATAAAGGTCTTTATATTATTACACATGCATCATTTATTTTGAGACAACTTTTATAATCCTATTTTTCTTTTCTCTTACTTGACTTTTCATATTTCTAGATAATTTTCATTGTACTTCTTGCTCTAAATACAGTTTTTTGTTTGACGTGGACAGATAGAGAGAAATCTCTACATTTTTCAAAATTAACCTTTTGAATTCAATGCATGATGAGGCAATATATATATTGATTCATCAATTGTACACGTTAGTGTAGAGCCATCTGGGTCCAAAAGGTATCAATTAATCACTTGCTCTTTAAGATACTTGAACTGAGGAGTCTTGAATGTATTGGGCGCATAAAACCAGCTATAGCTTCATTATCATTGGGCATAGAATAGAGCTATTAGTTAAAATAATATTCATATGATGAGATCTCAAGTATTCAATTTCTGTAATTCTGAAACGACCTCGGTAGGTCGTTTTGGAAGTTAGGACTTCGATTGGCGTGCCGATAATTTTAAAATATTTATAAGGTCCATTGAGACTTATCTGTAAAATTTGAGCTAAATCAGACCCCGTTTGGTAGGCATCGGAAGAAGGTTTCGGTTTTTATTGTCAATAAATATTAAAAAGAGATTTTCGAGCTCGGTTTTGGCGAATGAGCTCCGATTCGAAATCCAAAATCGCCGTTAGGTTCGTATGATTATTTGTGACTTTTGTGAACTTTTGAAAGTGAATTTCGATGTTGTTCGGCTAGTTTCCGCTAAAATACCGAAAGTTAAATAATTTGACCTTTTTCCATTTAAATTCGCATCTTGAGTTTCGGGAACCCGATTTGAGATCCGCCTTCGCGAGTATGTTACATATATTTTTTATAACTCGTATGCAAAAGTTGGAATTATTTTGAATATCGTAGGGCACCGTTTTAATTTTCGTTAAGAAAAGAAAATAAAATTTAAAAAAAAAGACAAAAAGTTAACAATGAATGGCGGTGGCATATATGACATATATGCTACTTAGCATATGTCGTACGGAAAACAGTAAGAAAATGATTCAGAAGCGGAGAAAAATAAAGTGGCGCAGAAATGGAAAATAAATGTCAGAAAATGAGAAAAGAGGTCGGAAAAAAGTAGAATTTTCACCCTGAAACATTCAGGTAATGATCCTAATATATTATTTGAGTTTATTACGTGTGTTTGAATATATTTTTACGGTAAAAATTGAGATATTGAACATCGTCCTAATAAGTTCAATCAATAGTTTAAAGGGTCAAATGGAGTCCGATAATGGAATTGATTATATATTCGTGCTCAGTGAGTTATGGGCAACATTTAAATATAATTTAATTAGGGTTTGGGTATGTGACCATAAACCCTGTACATAGGCCTGGCCTGGATATTGCGTACGCGAATAGGGTATCAGGTTCCTAACCGGATTATCCGAAGATGTGGGGAATGAAGCCTTTAGCCTTGTTTGATATAGTTTTTTGCTTATTGAATATAGCAGGATCGTTTGGCAGTGAATCCAAATGATAAAGCGGTTGTTGAGTAACTCTGCTAATTTTGTAACAAGGTAAGTGTTTATATCCATTTCTTTGGAGGCACTTGGCCTCGTGGATTTTCTACCACGTGTTTCCTTACGTGTATAGCTGCCGATAGGCGTACTCATTACGTCGTAGCTTTGAATTTACATTGTATATTATATGTTATGCCCTGTTGTTGGTATTGCATTGAACACATGAGCATTACACTCTGGTTTTGAGCATTGCATATACTTCCCGGTTGGCGATGAGAGTCCCGCACCGGCGAAGGGTCATTATTGCATATACTTCCCGGTTGGCGATGAGAGTCCCGCACTGGCGAAGGGTCATTATTGCATATACTTCCCGGTTGGCGATGAGAGTCCCGCACCGGCGAAGGGTCATTATTGCATATATTTTCCGGTTGGCGATGAGAGTCCCGCACCGGCGAAGGGTCATTATTGCATATACTTCCCGGTTGGCGATGAGAGTCCCGCACCGGCGAAGGGTCATTATTGCATATACTTCCCGGTTGGCGATGAGAGTCCCGCACCGGCGAAGGGTCATTATTGCATATATTTTCCGGTTGGCGATGAGAGTCCCGCACTGGCGAAGGGTCATTATTGCATATACTTCCTGGTAATCGATGGTAGACGATGAGAGTCCCGCGCCGGAGATAGGTATCAGGCATATGTGACTGAATTGCATCATACCGCATTCATCCCATCTTATTGCACCGCATACTGACTATTGTTTGTATTTTGTTGTGTTTTATGTATGCGGTATGTACACCATATTGTGGACATATCTCATTTTGCCTATATATTTCTGGCTCGTATTCTGGATTGCAGGGATCGGGTTGCACGCCGCAACGGTATAAATATATGGTTTGGGTTGCACGCCGGAACGCTATAAATATATGGATTAGGTTGCACGCCGCAATGGTATAAATATATGGATCGGGTTGCACGCCGCAACGTTATAAATATATTGATCGGGTTGAACATCGTGACGGTATGATGTATTTCTGATTGTTGATTTGTTTGGGATACCTATATGTTCTGGCTATCTTACGTTTCTGGATGTTAATGAGTTTGTGAATACATACGTATTTCCAGTTATTATCTGGCTCTGCCTTTTCATAATTTAAATAAGAGGAATTTGGTTCATCTGTTTCTTTTTTCCCTTGCTAGCCATCCTATTCTCTGAGGTGGCTAGTCTGCCCCACTTATTGAATCCTCTTGACTCACCCTTGTTTGTTGTTTGTTTCTTGTCTATCTATTTCGTTTCGGCAGGTTCGCTCAAGGATTGAGTTGGCCACTTTGTGAAGGAGCGAAGACGACTTCAGCTGTCAGGGTGAGCCAGCTTTTATTCTGGATAGCCACCAGTTTATTGGTTATTATTTCAGTTGAATTTTGCTCTTGAAGGTATCCGTCTTCTTTTGTACTCTTAGATGTCTAGTCTGGATAGCCCTAAACCTAGTATGTTGGGTAATCAGCTGTAATTTCTTTTGTACAGCTTAGAGGTATCAGTATGTCAGTGTTTTTTTTTAAGTCTTGTTCTTATTTATGAATTGAATTATATTCATTTTCCTAATTTAATTGGTAAGGGTTCGCCCGACGGGTCTAGGGAGGATGTCGGGTGCCCGCACGGCCTACCCGAATTCCGGGTCGTATCAAATCCTTTAAAGAATTTTTTCTCTACTCTTATTCGCTTTTGATTCCAGTGTTAGGTTATAGTTTCTATTTGGTTGTTGCTTGATATCAACAATTGATGTATTCTTGTTCTACATAACATATTCTCCTTCCCCTCTTGCTCTTCTGATAATATTCCCAAATTTCTGAGTTGTTTGTTATTAAATTTTACTATAGACATTAATAACTGGATAAAGATATTGCTTCGTGAGCCAAATTAGTGGGTCAAGGTGCATTCAACCAATAGGAAAGAGTTCAACAAATGGGAATTGCATGTATCATACAAATGGTGCACTTAATTGATAATGTTGTTGCAATAGCCATGGTATCTCAAAGAAGAGCTGTTATGTGCTTGGTGTGTGAACAGTGCAAATGCGAGGAGACCCCTGGATAAAAGGTCTGCACCTCCTCCTTCACTTTTTTCTTTGACAAAAGGAAGGCTAACACTCCGTTTGGATGGTTGTTACCCATCGTTTCATAATGTGTTGTGTTGTACTGTATCGTATGGTACTGTATCGTATTGTATGTACGACATTTGGATAGACTGTATTGTTTACCGTGGTTTAATAATTGAAAATAAGGTAAAGGGTAAAATAGAAATATTAAATAATAAGTGAGAGCATGATGGGTAAGAAAAATAGGTAACGATGCGATCCCACCAAATCGGTCGTTACATAAAGTGGCAGTTTTCATGGTTACATAACCATAGATTTAACGATACCATATAGTGTTAATTAAAGAAACAACCAAAACAAACATCGTATCCATGATAATAATACAACATCATACTATGGGTTACAATACAATGGTGATTAGAGTAAATATCAAAACAAAAATCTACTCATGGTAACAATACAATACGATACAATAGACTACAACCATCCAAACAAGCTGTAAATCCTTCCTTTACTACGTGATGTGCACGATTATAGATATAGTTTGGCTAATTTAATTTTCTTTTAAGATGTTGTACTATAGTGGTTGGATGAAAGACTTAATAGTAGCAGGGCTTCAGCTAAAGAGTTTCATGAGGAACATAATATTCTTCTCGAATGATTCGCTTCTGTCATGTTAAACCATATTTGGCGTTGAGGTATTGCATATCTACTACTGATTTTATTATTCATGAGTTCATCTTGTTTTTCAATTTTAAATTCCTTTTCTTTGTGTGTTGCCCATGGCCGGAGGTTGTATTTAATGACATGTCTATTAATTGGGATATTTTGAATGGAAACATGATTATAATGTTTATAACTCGAGGACACCTTTTTAAAAAAATTATCTACTCACTGATATAGGCTTCACGCGCGAAGCGTGTGTCCACGACTAGTGTGTTTAAATATGAATTTGCTACAAAGTATATTCACTCTCATTCTTTATCATATATATAGATTTTTGAGTTTTAGTTATCATTGATGAAATAGAGGTGGACTCAGGAATTAGAAGTTATGGGTGCCACTATTTATAATGTATGAATAAAAATAAAATGAAGAAGAGAGCTGAGGAATTCAAAATATGGCAGGTACACTAAAAAAAGATGAAAGTATTGCAGGCATACTTGACCAATGCACTAAAAATAATTATGTTCTATGGTTGCCACCTTAATACATATATCTACTTTCAAGGAAATCAACACATAAATACAAAAAGTTTAGCCAAGCTGACGAGTACAAGTGCACCTAACTCACCATGTGGTGTCTGCCTCTATCATGATATATAATCTACATTATTATTTAAAATTCGTTTCATATAAATAAATAATTTTTTATATATAAAATATACTACTGTCTTCAATAATTTCTTATAGTACTTCATGCATTAAAATTTTATTTTCTATTGTGCAATAGATTAACTTTGAGTTTTATTTTATTATCCGTAAAGTACTAATACAAGTAAAATTATTTCTATATTTTATTTTCCTCATATATTTTATTGATGAAATCATTAACTTTTATGCTTTAATTATTATTCACTCTTTTTTTTAATTATAATATTTTTTTTGTTATATAAGTTTAGAATTGAATAAAATATATTATGATATTAATAAAAAAAAATGAAAAGGTTTGATAATCTTAAGGGTAAAGTAGGAATTTAAAAGTTTACTGAGAAAAAGGGGGAGTTTGATTATTGTTCATAGTTTGGGGGGGGGGGGGGGGAGGGGAGGTTTGATTTTTAACTCAAAGTTGGGGGTGTAAATGATTTTCACCCGATATTAATATATAAAGTAGGGGTCAAATGCCATAACTCCCAGCACCTCGTGCAAAAGAGTTATGAATTATTTGTTTATTTTTTAAAAAGCTATTTTTCGGAGAAACTCTCACTTCTCTTCCATAAGGTAAAAAGTTACAAAATTTTAAAAACATGAAACAAAACGGAAGAGATACAGACAAAAGAAAAAAAAAAGACAACATACGATCAAATACAAGCACGGATTATATCTTAGTAATATTGGTGGAGATCTTTCACACAGTGAAGTCGGTGCAATTCTTTCTATCCTACTACTAATTTCCTAGTCTCCCAATGTCGCAAAAATAAGGAAAAATTATTCTACACAACTGCCTAACCTTCTTTATATATTTTTAAAACTTTTTTATTTTAAAAACAAAAATTACTCAAAAATAAACACCTAACAACACCTCCTGATTTTTCCTAATCGCACTCTTTTTAGGGTTACTGAATCCCCTTCTTCCTCCCTCCTCTTTAACCTCTTTCTAGGATTTCTAAAAATATTTTTTGACGCCGCCACCCCCTTTCCTCCTCTCCCCTCTAGCCAGTCAAATTCTACCTCTATCGCTCCTGCCTCCTGTCGATGATGGAGCAGGTGGTTAGAAGAAATCTCCACCGAACTCAGCCACTATTGTTGCTGCAGTTTCCAGTTGAACCCCGCCGCCAGCGCTGCCACCTTTCTTTGGCATCGGTAAACTCAGCTATTATTGTTGTCGTTCCCTCTTTCGCCTACGAACTCAGCTATTGTTGTTGTTTCGTTCCCCTTCTTGTAGTGCTTCTTCTTCTTCTTCTTCCTTTTCAATTTCCCCTTTTTAATTGTGGAATATGGTGTTATTTATAGATATATGCACAGTAAAATATGTTAAAAATGTATACACAATATATTTTAACTATATAAAAATATGTACACAATATTTTATACTTAATAACAATGTATTGTAATGAAAACTTAGTGTATCTACACAGTAAAAAAAAATTGTGTATACACTGAATATAACTGAAAAAAGTAAGTGTATACACTGTATATAACTAAGATAAATCGATTGTATACACCGTAAAATTGAATGTAGACACTATGTATAACTGATGAGACCTTTTGTATACAACTATACTGATAAGTTGATATTTTACCAACTTAAAGACTACTTTAGACTTTCATTTTTAAATCCAAAAGTAATATTTTGTGCTATTAATGTTATAAATTGCTTAGTTTCAAATTACAATGAGTTTGCATGAGTGTTGACTAAAGATTGAAGCTAAGGAGCAAAATTTGTATCCAAAAGTATGAATAATATGGCCTCTGCAGAAAAGGGCGCCCCACCTCACACCTTAGGCGGACTGCCTAAGGAGAAGCAAATAGTAAAAAAGATTGAAGCAGAAATTGGGCACCCTGCCCTGGCAAGTGGGCAGACCGCTTACTAACATTCAGAGCGTCGCATATCTGGGTTCCAAGAGAGGCGGACCGCCTATCACTTGCACAAATGAAGTTCAATCAGTCAAGTCTTCAATGGGCGGACCGCCCCTAGCCTTAGGCGGCCCGACCATGCCCAGATGGCATATTTGTAATTATTTTTCTAGCTTAGTATAAATAGAACAAGCTATGGTTTTAACATAATTCTATTCTACATTTTCATATACTACTCTTAGAGGCAAATTTGGAAGACAAGATTGAAGTTTTCACTACTTTGTAAGCTTTATATATTGTACTTTTGAACCATTAATCCGTTATCAAATATATATTCAAGTTTGAATCCATTCCATCTTTTCATTACATGTTTTTATGTTTGATTCAAACCCCTAGTATGAGTAGCTAAATTCATAACTAGGGGGTGTAAATGTGTTATAGGTGGTAGAAAATCAATGAGTGTTGTTTAGATTCACCCCACATAACATAAGTAACAATTATCCAACTCCCATTATTTTACATCAAAATCTTGATATACATCATATTAGGGTTTAATTTCTATATTACTAGTAAAGACTCGGGAGAGATTAGCTAGTGCAGATCAACAGAGTTGGCAAGGATTTGGATTTTGGTTGTTAAACTTAGCCTAACCCATCTAAAAAGAGTTATACTCATAAGAGGTCTCCTTTCCTTGGATCCATGAGTAGAGCTTTATGCGCTTAACTATGGCTTTGGCGAGCGTAGTGACGTAGATCCCTCTTAGGTCTGGAGGATTTTAGGGGTTTCTATAGAAGGACTCGACCATAATTATACTTTTGTTAGGAAGGTGAAACTATTCTACCCATTGATTGGACACAACCATTAGCTATTCACGCCCCGAGCTCCCTTTTAGAGAATCAATTACTTACTTTTAATTAAATGTTTTGTAGTTTATGATAATTTTACAACAAACACTCCTACCTTCTAGGACACTTAACTAACATCAATTGACTATCTATTTGACACTCTCTCACTTGAACGGCTAGTTCCCTTGGGAAATCGACCCTAGCTCATATCAGGTATATATCTTTGACGACCGCCCCACACTATTTATGGTGTAGGATTGAGCGTGGATCAAATTTTGGCGCCATCGCTAGGTAACAATGGTTTTAATATTGAGTTGCATTAGTTAATCAAAGTTTATTAGTTCGCATGTCTTAGCATTTTACTTTTTATTTTTACTTTTATTTTTATTTTACCTTGTATAGGTGAAACATGGCCTATAGGAGAAATCCTAATAGACTCTTGCGGAACCCCAATTACAATCACAATTATAATCAACAATATGGGGATCCACAAGGATATGAAGAAGAGTACGGGGAAGAATTTGACAATGTGGAGCTCAATCTATTTTGAACAAGTTGATGATGATCCTATAGTAGGAGATGATGATCCTTAAGTCGAGAATGTGGGTCCACAAGGCGATAACTCTCTTTGCAGGTGCTCATGCAAATACGGCTCAAGCAAATGCGGGAATGCAACCAAATGAGGAAGGAAACATTGGAGACAATGTAGGTGTTGTCGCCAATGCTAATCGAGGTGGGCGAGGTATAAATAAAGGTGGTCAGGGTATAAACCATGGAGGTCGTGCTCATGCTAACCGAGGGGCAATGTCAATAAAGTGAGTGCATGCAATGTCAAATAAAATAAAAGAAATGCAAGAGGTGGTCGGAACTACAACCAAAATGTGCAAGATCTAGATGATGATGAGCCCGAAGAGGAGGTCAACATGAATAGTTTTGTAAGAGCTATAGTTCCTCCACCCATTCATGGAAATGCTTCTTTTGATACTCCAAATGTGATTCTATAAGGACTTCAATAACATGGCTTCTTTAGTGGAGGCAAGAATGAAGATGCAGATGATCACTTGAGGAATTTTGTGCAAACTTGTAAACTCTACAATAGCATGGGTCTCTGAAGAGTCAATGCGACTAAGAGTGTTTCCCTATTCTCTTACGAGGAAGGCCAAGGTATGGTTAAATAAGTTGCTAAGGAATTCAATCTTTACATGGAGTAAACTAGTGAAACAATTCCTAGCAAATTTTTCACCAAAGGGGAATCAAGCTTTATTGAGGGACAAGGTGTACATGTTCGAGCAAGATGCATCCGACTCATTGTCCAAGGTTTGGGAAGCTTTCCAAGATGTTTTACTTTGTTGTCCTAATCATGGCTTTTGGGATGATATGTTATTGCAATGCTTCTACCAAGGGCTAAACAAGATGAACCAATCTACTTTGGATACTCTTTGTGATGGTGCTACCATGGACAAGATGTACGGAGAGGTCAAGGAGATTCTCGACAAGGTTGCCAAACAATCTCAAGATTGGAAATCAAGAGCTCAAAACCCGGATAGAGAGAGTGGGATAAGCCCTATGATGATGAAGCGATTGGAGGCTCAAGATGAGAAGATGACAAGAATCCTAACATTCGTTGAACTCATTAGTCACAATTGTAAAGTGGATAGAGAAGCCAATGAGAAGAAAGTCAACAAAGTAGATCACATCCAAACAACTAATACCGGGCATCAAGTAGGTCCAATGGGTTATGTAACCCTGGGGGTGTTCCTTTGTCTCCCTCCAACATGGACAAGAGGGATACTATCTGGAGCAATGTTATAACATCCAAGAAGGAGATGAAGCAAATTATGTGGCAAATTTCCAAGGTCAAAGAAGGTATGATCAAGGTGGTTACCAATAACCTTATCAACAACAAGGGCAATCGAGACCAAGTCAAGAGAGAGGCAATTGGAGTGGCAATCAAGAAAGGAGAGGAGCTGGTTCTTCTCAACAATATATGTCAAGACCTCCATTTAAGAAAAAATGATCATGAACAAAAGGGTTCTTCCAAGATAGAAGAGATGATGGATTTAATGCTCAAGAACCAACAAGGGTACACCAAAGATATGAAAAATATGAGACAAACAATGTCATCTCATTCTATTTCAATCAAGGACCTTGAGTCTCAAATGAGTCAACTTGCACATCAAGTGAATCAAAAGCCACAAGGGGCACTACCAAGTAACACGGTAATAAACGCCATGAGAAGCGACAAAGATCAAGTGATGGCGATTAAAACCCGAAGTGGCAAGACATGAGATGATCCCAAGGCCAAGGGTGATGATGATGTAGAGTTGGGAATTCAAGATGATCATGTGGGTGTCGAGTTGCATGAAAATGAAGCTATCAAGGAAGACAAGAAGAGGTGGAGAGGCAAGATGACGTGCTTTTGCAAAAAGATGAAGTTGATGCTGAAAAGTCACTAAAATGCCTACCCCCGTCCCCCAAAACACCACTACCTAAATAGCCAAACCAAAGAAAACTCCACCACACAAAGAAAGCCTTTCTAAACCAAGATCTATACCCAAATTTCCACATTCCTACAAAGAAGTAACAAACAAAGAGAAATATCCGATGCCAAGAAAATTTGAGAGAAAATAAAAACAACCTCCATTAACATCCCTTTGGTTGATGCATTGCGACAAATGTCTAACATTGCTAAGTTCATGAAAGATTTGGTGACCGAAAAACTATATGGGGACTTTAAGTCAATCAAGGCCATCCACCAATGTAGCGTAATTGTGTCCAAACATATGGCACAAAAATTGGATGATCCCAGTGTTTTTACCATTCCATGCACTATTGGTGGAAAAGTGTCTTTGTTTTTTGAACTTATAGACTACACTAGGGAAATGGGTTTTACAAATGTGGCTGAGGTGTATGTATTTTCAAATGATAGGTCTGATAAGATAGTAAATATAGTAACTGGCAGGGACTTATTAGACATTTGTAGTGGCTTAGTAGATGGGGATATATATATATATATATATATATATGTATATATATAGTGTGTGTGTCTGTGTGACTCATGTTGCCCCTTTAACTGTGGATGATACTTCATTTAACCCTAGGAAAGAGGCAGCCTTAACTGAGGTCATTGGCATAGGTTTAGGTGAATATAATTCTTATTAAGATGAGGTTGAGGATGATGGCGAGACAGATTATGACCTTACTTCCAGTGATGAGAGTGATGGGGTTGATGTAGAGGTCCATATGATAATGAAAATCAGTCTGATCTTCATGAGGAAATTGCACAAGTTAGGGAGGAATTGAGAAAATATAAGAGAATGAGGAGGTGTGAAAGGCCAAAAGACAAGGGAGACATAAATCTAGGGGAGTCGAGTGTTGACATAGGGTTTGATGAGTTGAGAACAGTGAGTAAGACAAACAGATATGCTGGATTGGTTGGTGCTGATGAGCCTTACTTTGGCTCTTCATATGCTGAAAGATTTGAGTCGGACATAGGGGATGAGTTTAGTGAAGATTACAAGAAGATGAGAGCTAAAAAAATGAGGAAAAAGGTACTGATATTTGACCCTACAGTCCAGAAGATAACATGGGAGTTCGGGTTGATTTTTGAAAGTGTTGAGACAATTAGATGGACTGTTACTACTTAACCAAAAAGAATGTAGGTCAGATGCAAGGAAAATTGTACATGGCAACTGGTAGCAAGTGTTGATGGAAGAAGCAACAACTTCAAGGTTAAAAGGTACTTAACTTGTTCTTTGTCTATTCTATCTTATATTTTTCTGTTACATCAAGTGCATTAATAACTAATTAATTGTTGTCTTGTGCTTTTTTGTAAGGTACAATTTTATTCGTAAATGTTACGGGACAAACAAAAATGTCCTATGCAATTCAAGGTGGTTGGAAAAGCATTACAGGAAGACCATAGTAAGACAACCCAACATAAAAGTATGGGAATTGAAAAGGAAGATAAAGGAAGAGCTTGACTTGTGTGGTCCATAGAGCCAGGGCCAAAATTCTGAAAGAGATAATTGGTGATGTTCATGCTGAGTTCAATAGAATTTATGACTATAGGGACATGATACTATAGACCAACCCAGGGAATACTTGTGTTGTGAAGTTAGTAGACAGGGAAGATGGAAAACAGGTGTTCCAAAGCTTTTATGTATGTTTCCATGCTATGAAGAAAGGGTGGCTTGAAGGATGTAGGAGAATAATAGGTCTGGATGGGTGTTTCCTGAAAGGATATGTGTAAGGGGCAATTGTTTGTGGCAGTTTCCAAAGATGGGAACAATCAAATGTTTCCAATTGCTTGGACCACTGTAGAGTGTGAAAATACTCATAACTGGGAGTAGTTTCTGCGATACATCAGTCAAGACTTGAACTTGGGAGATGGACAACAACTGACCATGATGTCTGACATGTAGAAGGTTAGTAACATCAGTTAATTAATTTAGTTTACTGTTAGTTACTTAAGTTCCCTACTTTACTGTTAATTACATAAGTTTCCTAATCTGGTTTACCGTTAATTAATTCAGGTTCATATGTTTACTATTAATTACATTACTTTACTGTTAATTATTCAGTTTCACATGTTAATTTAGTTTCATTTTGGCTATTAATCACATAATTAGTAAACTGATCACATTAAGCTTTAGCAATTAAACTGTTGCTATCGTTAATCCCTTGCTTATCTGTTTCCTCCTCACTTTAGGGACTGACTATAGCTGTTAAAACTTGCTACTTGAATTTGAATATAGGATGTGTGCTAAACATGTCTTACCTAATTGGTCAACGTCTTGGAGGGGGTTGGAAAGAAGAAATTGTTTCTGGAAGATTGCTAGGTCCTCTTATATTGCTCAAATAAATAAAAACATGGAAGAACTAGATAAGCTAGGGTATAAAATTTGTGAAAGCTTCTTGTGTTATAGAAAAGAAGGCTGGTGCAGGGCCGACTGTTGAACCCCAAAAATTACCCAGAAAAGGATAAATTCCGGAATATCGACAGGATGGACTAACTCTTTTGGAATTTTGGAGTCGCCACCCAATTTAAGGAAAACAGGGAACCAGATTAACAAATGTGTGCAAAACCTCCGTTTTATAAAAGACGGTTTTTCTTTCAGAGATTCTAAAGGCAAGAGGTTTTGTTAATTTCGAAAGAAGGTTTTTAAGGCACTTTCGAAATTCCGTTAACAACGGTTAATCCGACAGGTTTCCAAATTAATTTGCAAGTGTTATTTATGCGCTTTTTCTAAAATAATTAATTGAACTATTAATTAATTCAACTAATTAAATTTAGTAAGTTTTCAAAGATTTACAATTTCTTTAAAAGCTTTAATTGTTTTTCAAAATAAAATGAGATAAAATAAAGTAAAAAAAAAGCATTTCTTCTTTTGAAAAGGAGCGATTTGATCGTCCTAATTTCTTGCCAACTCGTATGTGATAGCGCATAAATGGCACTTGCTCAATTTCAACTTTAAAACCCAAGTTTCTCACCATAAGATGGAACTTTAGGTTTCAAGTCGCTTTTTGCAAAGTTGTTTCGGGACATTTAGAAGTTAATTAAAACTTCTTTATAAATTTTGACCTTTTTAAAAGAAACTACTTCATATCAATAAGATAGGAGTCTTTTCTTACAGTCTGTTATTAATCGCAGTTTTGAAAAATTTATGAAATTTTGCACGCATTTGCCTAAATGGCCTGATTTCCGATAAATTAAATAATGACTTCAGAATAAAGATAATGAACATAAAGTAAATAAAATAACTCAAATAAATTATTATATATATTAATAAACAAAATATTTCTACAGAGTTTACATAAATATTCTAAAGGGAAAGAAAGGATAAGAGTTAAAAGATGAAACCCGGGAATTGACAGAACTCGCGGGAGCCTTGATTTCTAAAATTTTCTAAATGCTTTGGAATCCTGAAAACTTGAGCCTAGCTTGACCACAATGCAACTCCAAGCCAATGAACCATCCCAATTGGTGAGTTTTAGCCAAACTCGATCCCGAGTGTATTATGCAAAGAAAGAGAAAAATAAGGATTAGTAAATGTATATGACAACTAATAACAAAACAAATAGAAGAACCAAGTGGATTTTCATGGGATCTCACTAAAGGGCCAAACTCTAAATACATATCTAGAATGACCTATGAAAATAAATCAACATTTTGATTCAAGATAACTAAACATAAGATCCAAATAAAAAACATCTACTACTTCATAACCAATAAAAGAAACTTGCTATGAATTTAGACTTTGGAAGATGACAACTTTCAGATAGAAGGACACGAGTTTGATACGAAACATTTACCGACATAATGACTCGTCTTTAAACTAAGCAATAACACAAATACTTCAAGAATATTAATCTACAACTAAACTTAAGAAAGAAGTGCTAACTAGTACAAGTTCAAACTTTATAGAAAATTCTAGCAACTAGCAGCCTAAACTTGGCACAAGGATTGGGAATTTTCTTTACAAATAATAGCCAAGCTAATTGGTAAAACACTACACCAGAGAAGTGAACTCCATAAACCCCACATTCAAGACACTCGGACACATATGCAAACAGACATATAGCAACCTGAAAAATTGCTTCTTAACACATAAATACTCTTTCAGCATTTTGGCTAAACAGAACCCATCAATTCACGCGACATGATAGCAGGCTTCACTTAATGTTGAAAATCCATTTAAGCTGGCCAAAATCATTTAGCTAAGCTAAGAGAACAAGCAAAGGTTCCAACTTCAAGCACTGTAAGGTAGCAGACTAAAAAAAAAAATGAGATCCCATCTTTAAACTTGTTAACTTTTAACTAAGAAAGATATCAAGATCAACATAAAATCAACTTTACATTAGGAATTGAAAACTGCACAGGGACCAAAACAGCTTCACCTTGAACTCTCACAAACTCTTGGACATACCTGCAGCCCTTTCTTAAACTCCTGAATATCCCACAACTACCAAAGAACCAATCCCTTAGACCCCTGCTATTTTCTTTTCAACAGAAAACCAGAAGCAACCTAGACCCTTGGACAAACAACTACACACCCTCACACTAGCCTATCAACCTCCTGAACCACTCTCAAACCCATATCAGACCCTATTGCAAGAATGGAAACCCTCCCTGCTACCTTTCAGCACTCTAACAACTCTTAACTCCTACCAACTTTACCAGACTAGACCAACCACTATACTATCTGACCTCCCTGAACAAACAAAACTACCTGCACACCCTGAAACCATCAGAATCGCCAGGAAATAGCCTACTCTATCTCCACTCTTAACTTGCAGCACCAAAACTTCCTATAGGCCACCCTGCTAATACTCTGGAGCCGCAGCTCTTACAGCTAAACAGAACCAAGTTATTGCCCTCTATGACACCAAGAACAACTCTCCAAACAACTCTGCTACCAAACATCACCAGAACAGACCCCTTCTAACCTGGACAACACCTAAATACAAACTGAAACAAACAAGAAAACAAGCAGACAAACCTTCCCTATTCCCTTTGATTCTATTTCACACCTCGGCAAAAGAAACTGGAAAACTCTCACCCCTGAACACTGCTACCAGACCCTCAACTAACATACAACATGCATACACTCTTCAGCCTCACAGACTTCACCAAACAACAATATACTCTCCTGAACATCCCTCACAAGTCATGGAACTCCTGGGCAACCAGGAAACAGGTCTGCAAGCTTTATAACTAATTACAACTATTAAGATTCTAACTATGTCGCTATATGTTTAACAGTGAATGCACAAATATCGGACTAATGAATGCACAAATATCAGACTAATGAGAAGATTGGGACTTCCAGTTGGTTAACAAGTCTCAAACATCAAGAAGCAGCTCATACATTACACTATTCTTTAAAAAAAAATCAATCGCAGGCCTATATAAGCGAATTCCACTGTCGATAAAAATACCAAGGAAACTGAAAAAAAAAGTAAAGGGTATAGGTTTATTACCTGTTTCAATGCAGCGAGCTGGGGCGTGGATCCGAAGAATGCAACTCGAACAAGGTCGTCGACTCGAGCGAGGTCGACGACTCGACTTACGAAGAAGCGATCAAACGAGATGGCGAAGCGACTTTGAATCCCAAACAGGAACACCAACGCTATATGTAATTTTTTTTTTAAATTAAAACTGAGCACAAAAATATGGATGTATGTTCTGCTTCTTTTATCTGCCCCGTGATTCCTCTCTATATTCCCCCCATTAACCCGCTCTCCAAAACTCTTCTTTTCCCCCTTAACGGCTGCTTCCCTCAACTTTTTGAGCTCAGGACCAAAAACTGGAACCCCTTTTTCTTACCTCTATTCACGGCTGCCCCCTCAACTTTTTGAGCTCAGGACCAAAAACTGGAACCCCCTTTTCTTACCTCTATTCACGGCTGCCCCCTCCTCATAAGAACTTTTATCCAGAGTACTTATACCCAAATTTCTAGGGTTTTCTCAGGTGTATAATCTTGAAAGAACAAGACCAAAATAACCCTAACGGTCTCTAACGGATAAGCTTGTGCAATTTTGCTGAGCTGGAGAAGGAGAGGGGGACCAGGTTTATTTTCGGGTTGAGAGGGAAAGACGGGTTGAATGGTGGGTTAGAGCCTTAGAACTTTCTGATTTTGGGTGTTTTAATTGAAATAGGGGATTTACATGGGTGGATAGGGTCTGGGGTTGTGCATTTCAATTTTAGCCCATTTTATTTCAAAATTAATCAACTTGCCTTTAATTTTAAATAATTAGCCCTACTTAAGATAATCACACATTAATTCGAACATTTTGGGATAAAATATGGTGTCAACAGCTGCCCCTCTTTACCCGAAAAGGATGAAAGAGTTTTCAGGGTAAAGAAGTTGACATAAAGCCAATTTTATCATGATAAAGCCGAGGACTTTGATTCCAAGGACCAAAGTGTAAGGCTTATGAACATGGCCGAACTCCGGTTTCCGAGTTGCCTACATATCTCGGGCTGAAAGAGAATCAGGCCATATGTAGTTCGACGACACTTAGAAACGAAGACTCGCACGATTGATAGAAAAGACGCACGAATAGAAAAGAAACCAAACTGACACCCTAATCCGAAATGAAAGATTTGGATAGACTTGCTTGTTCGAGTGCGATTCTTCAGATCCTCGTTGACGAGTCTAGCTCATGTCAACGATTGCCCCAGTTCACTGCTAAGAAAAAGTTCCACGTTATGCTCCCAATGCTGTTGCGGTGCTGCTGCGGTGTTGCTAATATCCTGTAATAAACTCGACAAACGGTAAGCACGTAACTGCAAATAAGACTTAATAAATGGAGTAAGAAATAGATAATGAATAAAATTTGTAGATGCTGGTTTCAATGTCAATGACAAGCTCATCTCCAATCAACTAGAAGAAATCCGGCTTTGTGAGGCAAGATGACTTCAGGGCCATTGGTAGACTGAAAATAAAACAATAAAGGACTTCAATCCATAGAAACATAAAGTAGACTTAAATAAATATAAGGATAAAAAATGCCACCTTTCGGCAATGACTCATGATCGAGTCTCCAGTTGTCTATGGTAGGATTCATAACAATAGCGCCTTCGATTGTTTACGATAGGGCTCCAATTGTCTATGGTAAGCTTCATGATAATGACGTCTTTGCCTGTTCATGTTAGACTTCATAATAAGGCCTCCAATTGTTTATGGTAGGCTTCATAACAATAGCGCCTTCGATTGTCTGCGATAAGCTTCATAAAAAGGCCTCCAATTGTTTATGGAAGGCTTTAAATGATGATGACGTCTTCGATTGTTTACGATAGACTTCATATTAAGGCCCCCGATTGTTTACGGTAGGCTCCATAACAATAGCGCCTTCGATTGTCTACGATAGGCTTCATAAAAAGGCCTCAAATTGTTTATGGAAGGCTTTAAATGATAATGACGTCTTCGATTGTTTACGATAGACTTCATAATGAGGCCCCCGATTGTTTACGGTAAGCTCCATAACAATAGTGCCTTCGATTGTCTACGATAGGCTTCATAAAAGGCCTCCAATTGTTTATGGTAGGCTTCAATGATAATGTCTTCGATTGTATACGATAGACTTGATAAAGAACCACGCCTCCGATTGTCTATGGTAGACTTGGTAAATGTGATGTCTCTGATTGTTTACGGTAGACTTCATAATAAGAGTCTCTGATTGTACACATTAGACTTGATGAAGTAGCTTCTTCGGTTGTATACGATAGACTGGATTATAAAACTATCATAATAAACCCGTTGAGATAATAAAATTGATTGCATACGATTAATCTGATATAAACACCAATTGTATATGATGGATCCAATAGAAGAAAGCCATTAGAATAATATCACCAATGGTATATGATTGATCAAATATAATAAGGTCATTGGAATAATACCACCGATTGTATACGATGATTCCAATATTGAAAGTCAGTTGAATAATACCATCGATTGCGTGCGATGATTACAATATAGAAAGCCATTGAAATAATATCATCGGTTGTGTACGATGGATCTGATGTAAAAGCCATTGGAACAAAACTACCAATTATAGGATTGATCCAATATAAGAAAGCCATTAGAATAATACCATCGATTTGTGTACGATGATTCCAATATAAGAAAGCCATTAGAATAATACCACCGATTGTGTACAGTAAACCTCAAAAATAGAAGGCCATTGAAATAAAGCCATCGATTGTGTACGATGGATCCAATATAAAAAGTCATGGCCTTTGATAATAACATCCTTGATGGTCTACGGTACCAATGATACCTCAATCAAGTATCTATGACAAGTTTTGATAACAATTTTATCAAAATAATATCACCGGTTGTCTATGGTAAATAATGACAATAAAGTGATGTCTTCGGTTGTCACCAATAGACTTGATGTTGATACTTGTAAAATAAATGTCCTGCAAAATAAAGTTTTCATTAAATTCATATAAACAGGAAAATGTCAAAGATAAAGGAGATGTAAAGCAAGAGTTTAAGCCGTCCGGCTATATTTGGTGATGCCATAAAGGGTTGAGTGTTGCTCTTGAGTAAAACTGAAGTTAATGCTTAATTCCTGCAAAGAGTAAAGTAAAGTTGTTAATAAAGCAATAAGGTTTTGATTAAGCAAGGGCAAAATAGAGGGAAAAATAAAATCGTTTCGCGTATGCGATGAATCAAATAACGCTTCCAATCTCAGTTGATATCTTGGAAACATTGTCCAATGTGTATGACAAAATGGTTGCAAATTTTCCTCATTTTGCTGCTTTTGAAAATTCCTGCACTCAAAGAAAATTTGTTAGTTTTGGGAGGGAGGGTGAAGCGTTTGATTCATGCTGACTCGAGCCTTCATCCTGCAACTGCTTCCTTTTCTAAGTCTGCCTATATTTGTGATCCGTCTTTTGAGACTTGGCTAATGAACTCTGTCGTATTTATGATGGTGACATATATTGAACATATTGAACGTCCTTTATCTTTGCAATTCTGCATTATCCCTCAAAAAAACTCTCGAAACTTCTCCAATTTATCTTTGTCAAGCAATACGGCTTTTGCAAAATCTGCCCCAGTTATGATCTTTACGCCTTCAACTCGCTTTGCAAAATCTGCCCCAGTTACTATCTTTCAAATTTCAACTTATTTTGCAAAATTTGCCCCAGTTGGCTTTTAGGGGGGAAACTAAAATTTTAATATTATAGAGTCGAGCCCTTGAGAGCGCCTACGTATCCCTCCTTGGGAATCAGACCGTGCGTAGTTCTGCTTACATAAAGATTTTTTGGGAAGATATAGCAATCTAAGTACGAAGCCGTATCCGAATTGGAAAATCCACGCATCTGCCCAGATGCATAGTTCGGCATTACATCATAAAAGATAAACAAGCCTAAAGTGTTACAATATTTTGACCGAATCCGATGGGGATTGCCTACTTATCCTGTTGCCATTCCAGGAATCAGGTCAGAAGTAGTTCAAAATTACATAAAGAGGAAATAGGGGATTCCTATGCTAGTGTAACCGAGCTCTATGTGAGTTGCTTACGTATCCCAGCCCTGGGAATCAGGTTACGCGTAGTTCGCATTACAATTAAAATTACATAAAAATGAGAAAAAACACTTGCTTGCGCCGCTTGTAAGCTATCTTGATTGCACTTGAATCGATAAATTTTGGCTAGACTGTAAGAGTGAGCCTTCTTGCAAATGAGACAATTTTCAACAACAGTCATGCTACTAAATCTCCGGGTATTGGTTCTCCCATTTGGATTGATCCATCTTCGATTAAATCTTGGATCTTGTGTTTAAGAGCAACACATTCATTAGTGTCGTGCTAGAAAAATTCTGCATGGTAAGCACAATATTTGGTTCCATCAACCCATTGTTGGGGAGGGTCAAATGTACCATTTCCTGATAAAGGTTCTAGCATTCCCACATCTTTTAATCTTTCATACAATTGAGCCTGTGGTTCACCTAAAGATGTGAATTTTCGACGTTGCTTCTTCTCATATTTGGGATGCGATCCTGATGGTTTAGACTGGCGAGCCACAAGTGGCAGATGTTGTTGAGGGTAATTGTATGCTTGCGGTTGTGAATAAGGGTGATAAGCGGTTGCTGCAAATTGATGGTAATTGGGTTGGGCATTATAGACTGGACATGGCGCGGGTGGATTTTGATGCTGATTTGGATAAGTTGGATATAGTGTGCTTCTATAAATAGATTGGTTTGATGAGTTTCTGAAGGTTGGCCTCTTGTTTGGCCTTTGGTCGATATCAGCCATATCAATTCCCAATTCATCTTCCCTCTTTCTCTTCTCAAAATTGCCCATACCAGTCTGGATGGCTTGCGCAGTTGCTTTTGCCGTAGCAAAACATACAATTCTCCCCGTCTTAATCCCTTCTTCAACCATTTCTCCCATCATAAGAAGTTCAGAATAGGGTTTACCCATCATAGGGAGCAAGTGCATTGACACGACCCAGAATCCGGTTAGGCCGTGCGGGCACCCGACATCCTCCCCTAGACCCGTCAGGCGAACCCTTCCCAATTAAATCAGGAAAATAAATATAACAATTTACAAATAAGGACAAGACTTAAAATAAAAACACAGACATACTGATACCTCTAAGCTGTACAAAAGAAATTACAGCTGACTACCCAACATGCTAGGTTTAGGGTTATCCAGACCAGACATCTAAGAGTACAAAAGAAGACAGATACCTCCTGAAGGGAGCAAAATGCAACTGAAATAATGAACAATAAACTGGTGGCCATCCGGAATAAATCTGGCTCACCCTGACAGCTGAAGTCGTCTTCGCTCCTGAACAACGCGGCGAACTCAATCCTGGAGCGAACCTGCCGAAACGAAATAGATAGACAAGAAACAAACAACAAACAAGGGTGAGTCAAAAGGACTCAATAAGTGGGGCAGACTAGCCACCTCAAAGAATAGGATAGCTAGCCAGGGAGAAGAAACAGATAAACCAAATTTCTTTTTATTTAAATTATAAAAAGGTAGAGCCAGATAACAACCGAAAACACGTAAGAAACTTATAAACTCAACCAAGGATGCGTGCCAGAAACATAACAACAAATAAGAAATGCACATATAAGCAGGACAATAGTTATGTACCGCAAGTCTACACAATAGTATGAATTGAGATGAAATGAAATGAAGTGAGATGGAATGAAATGAAATATGATGCGAAGGGTCACATGTGCCCGTAATCCCATCTCGAAGCAGAATACTCCTGCATTCGAGGGGAATCCAATCTGATAACCAACTGGAGCGGAATACTCCTGCTCCTGGGGCGGAATACTCCTGCACCCAATATAATATAAACCAGAGGCGGAATACTCCTGCACTCTCCAGGGGCGGAATACTCCTGCACCCGATATAATGTAAAGCTGAGGCGGAATACTCCTGCACTCAATATCTGACATAAGAGCGGAATACTCCTGCTCTTAGGGCGGAATCCTCCTACCCTCAATATGATACAATGGAGCGGAATCCTCCTGCTCCTGGGGCGGAATACTCCTGCACCCAATATGATATGCAATGTAATGCATATGAATGACATATAATGCGTATGAATGCAATGTGATGCAATAATAACCCTTCACCGGCGCGGGACTCTCATCGACAGCCGGGAAGTAGATGCCAACTTACAGCCAGGGTACAATGCTCAGATTCTCAATGCAATACCAACAATAGGACATAACATATAATATACAATATAAATCCAAAGCTAAGGCGTAATGAGTACGCTTATCGGCAGCTACACACGTAAGGAACACGTGGTAGAAAATCCACGAGGCCAGGTGCCTCCAAAGAAATGGATATAAACACTTACCTCTTCCAAAAGTTAGCATTGCTAATCAATAACCGCTTTTATCCTTTGGTTCCATGGCCAAACGATCCCACTGTGTTCAATAAGCAGAAAAATATATCACATTAGGCTAAAGGCTTCATTCCTCACATCTTAGGGCAATCCAGGTAGGAACCTGATACCCTATTCGCATACGCAATACGCAGGCCAGGCCTATATACAGGGTTCAAAGCCATATAACCAAAACCCAAATAAATTATATCTATATGTTGTCCATAACTCACTGAGTACGAATATATAATCAATTTCATTATCGGGGTCCATTTGACCCTTTAAACTATTAATTGAACTTATTAAGACGATGTCTAATATCTCAATTTCTACCGTCAAAATATATTTAATTACACGTAATAAACTCAAATACTATATTAGGATCATTACCTGAATGTTTTAGGGTAAAAATTCTACTCTTCTCCGACCCCTTTTCTTATTTTCTGGCATTTTTCCTTCTCCGTGTTTCTCTGTAGCTTTCCGCTTTTTGTTTCTCTGCTTCGTTCCTTTTTGCTTTGAAAACATATATGTACTTAGCTTTATCTCAGCTAAGCCGACATAAGCTCATTTCCATTTCGTTTTCCTTCCTTTGTCTTTTAGTGTTTTATGATTTCTCTTTTTTTTTTTTTCCTTTAGAATTCGCTGCTACGGTTAAAATTAAAAAGGTGCCCTACAATATTCGAAATAATTCCAACTTTTACATACGAGTTATACAAAATATATGTAACATACTCGCGAAGACGGATCTCAAATTGGACTCCCGAAACTCAAAATGCGAATTTAAATGAAAAAGGTCAAATTATTTAACTTTCGGCATTTTAGTGGAAACTTGCCGAAAAACATCGAAAATCACTTTCGAAAGTTCACCAAAGTCAAAAATAATCATACGAACCCAACGGCGCTTTCGAATTTCGAATCGGAGCTCATTCGGCAAAACCGAGCTCGAAAATCTCTTTTTAATATTTATTGCCAAGAAAAACTGAAACCTTCTTCCGATGCCTACCAAACGAGGTCTGATTTAGCTGAAATTTTACAGACAGGTCCTAATGGACATTACAAATATTTTAAAATTATCGGCACGTCAATCGGAGTCCTAACTTCCGAAACGACTGACCGAGGTCGTTTCATTCTCCTCCACTTAAACTCTCGTTCGTCCTCGAACGAGCCTAAATTTAAAGCAAGATTCACGCAGATAACAAGAGAACTTACATGACCTCCATAAGCTACTCCACGGGCCTTATCTCCTGATTACAGAATCGGAATCATAACACGCATATCGTACTTTTGGAATAAAATATATCTGGATAATATAATGGTATCATTGCACAACTTATTCTGACTAATTGGATCCTTCCTCGATTGCGAGAAGAGAGTTCTACATTTTCGAAGCAAAGATACACGGAACTCTGAATGAGTTAACATGATGCAAACGATAATCACCTCTTCGATATACTTTTCGAGATAAAATAGGTCGATGGAACTAAAAATTAGCTCACGCTTGATGCAATAGGGGGAGCTTTTGAAGTACCTTGTCACTACTTACTATAGAAGATTTGATACAAGCTATATTATTTTTACCAATGCACTATGCAATATCTCAGTTGATGTTAGTGTTGTTCCGCAAGCTCCTTGTAGGAATGTAGTTACTCATATCCTAATGTATGTCAAAAGTTCATTTGAACAGGGTCTATCGTATAAGGATAAGGATCATACAACTGCTACTGGATAATATGATGTAGATCAAGAATGATCTTCAGACTAAACATCTACCTCACGGTATTGTCTTTGAGTTGGAATTATTATGACTTGAAAAAGTGAAAATAAAATAGAGATATAGTTCGACCACGAGCCGAGGCAGAATACCAGCAACAAAGTTGATTACATGTTCACTTATAACGCTAAAGTAACTTCTTAAAGAGTTAAGGTGTGAAAGAGATATACACACCAATGATGGGTTGTCGACAAGCTGCACTAGACCTTTAACTCTAAATTTCGATAAAGTAAAACAGCGTCAGTATGAGGATCCAGTTCTAGTTGAATACAGACAGATAGCCAAAAGAAAACTGAAGTCACCATACAGGGTCACTACTGACGGTGTTTTCATGTATAAAGATAGACTTTAAGTTTCTGATGTTGCAGATTTACGTGGATAGATTATGATGGAGGCACATTATTCCAAATACAGTATTCATCCAGGTTTGACTAAGATGTACCGTGATCTTAAGTAGATTTATTGGTGGGACGAAATGAAGGGTGACATAGCAGAATTTGTGGCTCAGTGTTCTAATTGCCAGCAAGTTAAAGTCGTGTCATCTTTTCAGACTTTACGTTTTCAGCAGATAGGTGCATATATATAATCAGGTCGCCAGCTTATCTCTATCATTAGTAGATTATTAGTGGGTTTAGCAACGATCAACACTTATTGTAGATTTCTGCCGTGGCCTTACTTTGGATCGTGAGAAAAGTGGTATCAACACCTCAGAGATTTAATGTTACCATTCAGTATTTCGAGGAAGACTCCTCCACTTAAAGCACAAACTTATGCAGCCATTTGAATAGGAATAACCATCCTAGCACAGTCTACTGGACTAAAGAAGATTTAGCTAAAAGCTGAACGTAGGCAGACCTAAGCTACCAACTATCCTTTCGAGTTGCCAAACAGCTGCAACTCTCAAGTTCACAACTCCATACCTTTTCCGTAAACACCACCACCTGATGGATGGTACTTCTATATAAAAATTTCGGCAGAGTTTCCCCTGAAACTGGATGATCCGCAAAACAGAACCAGCACTATACTATACATGGGAATGGATACCTGAATAAACTGATATCCAAAACAATAATATGCTTACCCGGCTACAATAACACATACTCTGGCTCAACACGGGGAACGTCACAAGCGGTTACCAATTGTCCAAGCTCACTAGTGCCGGACGAAGAAGAAATGGAAATAGATCGAGGATAGAAATAATTAGAGCTTCAGGAAGTTCATCTTCTTCTTTGCTTGGCTACCAAAGCTAGACTACTTCCGAGTCAGGCGAGCCAAAGAATCGCAATTGAAGAGATAGACATTGAATAAGCTTTATGGAAAAACATCCATACCAATTTAACCTCCCAATAAGAAGGAAACTCTGACAATTTACCAGAATACCCTTTTATAACTAAGACAAGCTCATAGAATAACATCACTCTACTAGAATCTCGAACCAAGAGGGGACACATAGATCGAGCATTACTTACTAGCCACATTACACCGGAAGAAACAACGACACTTCCTGATGGTGACGAATAAGAATCCCATCATCCTACCAATACTGATTTCCGATAACAGAGGTAAAATGACTTGACATAATACCACAAGGTGGCATAACAGGATGCCAAGCAGGCAATAACAATACTCACCATCAAATCTCTCATATTTAGATCAGATAAACTAGTAGGGTCTCATAAATGCCAGGAATAAATCGTATCAGAAACTCACCACTCTACCGCAACCGATTCTTAATTACGACAATATCCAAGAAAACCGTCGAAAGATGATAAGACACACCATTTCCAGATCGATCGGAAAGATAAATCTTATTTACAGATAAGGGAAGAAGAAACACATGGGTCTACTACATCGGATGCCTCAGCATCCCGCCAGACAAGCAATTCATAGAACTGCCTCTACAGCTGAGCTGAGCAACTACCCTGACAATCACTTTTTAGAGAACCACTGCCACCACACTCTCAACCTCTATTGGATGGTGGCATATCTCTGCTTGATTAAGATCTAAATGAAATTCCCTGCGACTGTGCAGGTACCTGATAACAAGAGTAAGGGCGACTGCCTACTTTCCAGAGTAATGAAAAAAATTCCTCAAAGGACAATGTGACTCACGACAATAATAACACCTTTTCGCTGAATATGGGAGCTGGATAGATTGTTGAAAGCTACAAAGAGAAAAACTGGGTCTGATCTTGATGAGCTACTCGCGAACTCTGATAATCACGCTCTACAAGCTGAGATAACTTGACAAGTAACCTCCCAAAATAATCAAAACTCTTACCTCCAAAGGAGGTATAATTCCCATCAGGGCCGCGGGATTTCTCACTTTCTCGCTCTAACTCTTTCCGCTCCAACTTATGGTATGTCTCGAACCTTCGAGCAATATCAACAACAATATCAAATGAAATCCCGACCTCACTCTCTCGAGCCATATGGGATCTCAAGGAAGGAGAAAGGTCATCAGTAAATCTTCGAATCTCTCGAAAGGCTCATGGACTAGTTCAAATGCATATTCGGCCATTTTATAGAATTCAATTTTATATTCTGAAACCAACAGCCTAACCGACAGGCTACCCTGTCCAATCCACTCGGACTGGCAACATTTTTCATCTTGTTCGCTACTCGAAAGGAACTTTTCCACGAATCTAGAAGAAAAATCGAACAAAGTTGGCTAATAAAGAGCAGTCCACCAATTCAACACTGGACCTCTGAAACTGGAAAATAGAATAATCGACACCATATCGCTCGATATAACAAGAGCCCGAAGGATATGCTGACATCATTTTATTTTAAAAAGAATCACGAGGTTATCTGATGCATTGCTTAAGAATATCGGAAGGTTCAACGGCGTAAAATAATGCAACCTCTTTGGGCACTCGGACCCAATAATTACCTCCGCTGGCTAACTAGCCAGAACAATTGGTGGCGCAACACATGCTGCTTCTAGAACATAATTTACCGTGACAATACTAAGAATTAGAATAGGAGCTCCCTGAGATCGAACATCTGTATCTGCGGCAACCTGATAAGCTTTCTAGCGAATAATAGGTACTTGCGGTATCTGCGTCGCCAAGATTCTCATAAAAGCATCGTAGAGAGCCAATGGAACCACAAGGTCCTGCTCCCTTGCCCATCGCAAGCTCGAACAGCTGGGACCTCCGTAACTAGGTCGTCAGCACGATAAGAAAAACTCTCGGGGCTTCGTCAGTGCTAGCCCCTGGCTAGACTGCTTCGTCTTAAACTCATACCTTTTGTTGATTTATCGCACGAGGGTTTCACAATTACCACGAAGGAATTAATGAAAATACTTTTGCATCCTAGACCGACGCACGATCAGAAAAGAATGAAGTGAAACTTCCTAAATGCCATCATAGCCTCTCGTAGATAAGTACGGACGTCTACGTACCCATCACCGAGACTCTACTAGACACTGTCTTAGTCTGGATATGCTCTAAACCGGGCTCTGATACCAACTGACACGACCCGGAATCCGGTTAGGCCGTGCGGGCACCCGACATCCTCCCCTAGACCCGTCGGGCGAACCCTTCCCAATTAAATCAGGAAAATAAATATAACAATTTACAAATAAGGACAAGACTTAAAATAAAAACACAGACATACTGATACCTCTAAGCTGTACAAAAGAAATTACAGCTGACTACCCAACATGCTAGGTTTAGGGTTATCCAGACCAGACATCTAAGAGTACAAAAGAAGACAGATACCTCCTGAAGGGAGCAAAATGCAACTGAAATAATGAACAATAAACTGGTGGCCATCCGGAATAAATCTGGCTCACCCTGACAGCTGAAGTCGTCTTCGCTCCTGAACAACGCGGCGAACTCAATCCTGGAGCGAACCTGCCGAAACGAAATAGATAGACAAGAAACAAACAACAAACAAGGGTGAGTCAAAAGGACTCAATAAGTGGGGCAGACTAGCCACCTCAAAGAATAGGATAGCTAGCCAGGGAGAAGAAACAGATAAACCAAATTTCTTTTTATTTAAATTATAAAAAGGTAGAGCCAGATAACAACCGAAAACACGTAAGAAACTTATAAACTCAACCAAGGATGCGTGCCAGAAACATAACAACAAATAAGAAATGCACATATAAGCAGGACAATAGTTATGTACCGCAAGTCTACACAATAGTATGAATTGAGATGAAATGAAATGAAGTGAGATGGAATGAAATGAAATATGATGCGAAGGGTCACATGTGCCCGTAATCCCATCTCGAAGCAGAATACTCCTGCATTCGAGGGGAATCCAATCTGATAACCAACTGGAGCGGAATACTCCTGCTCCTGGGGCGGAATACTCCTGCACCCAATATAATATAAACCAGAGGCGGAATACTCCTGCACTCTCCAGGGGCGGAATACTCCTGCACCCGATATAATGTAAAGCTGAGGCGGAATACTCCTGCACTCAATATCTGACATAAGAGCGGAATACTCCTGCTCTTAGGGCGGAATCCTCCTACCCTCAATATGATACAATGGAGCGGAATCCTCCTGCTCCTGGGGCGGAATACTCCTGCACCCAATATGATATGCAATGTAATGCATATGAATGACATATAATGCGTATGAATGCAATGTGATGCAATAATAACCCTTCACCGGCGTGGGACTCTCATCGACAGCCGGGAAGTAGATGCCAACTTACAGCCAGGGTACAATGCTCAGATTCTCAATGCAATACCAACAATAGGACATAACATATAATATACAATATAAATCCAAAGCTAAGGCGTAATGAGTACGCCTATCGGCAGCTACACACGTAAGGAACACGTGGTAGAAAATCCACGAGGCCAGGTGCCTCCAAAGAAATGGATATAAACACTTACCTCTTCCAAAAGTTAGCATTGCTAATCAATAACCGCTTTTATCCTTTGGTTCCATGGCCAAACGATCCCACTGTGTTCAATAAGCAGAAAAATATATCACATTAGGCTAAAGGCTTCATTCCTCACATCTTAGGGCAATCCAGGTAGGAACCTGATACCCTATTCGCATACGCAATACGCAGGCCAGGCCTATATACAGGGTTCAAAGCCATATAACCAAACCCCAAATAAATTATATCTATATGTTGTCCATAACTCACTGAGTACGAATATATAATCAATTTCATTATCGGGGTCCATTTGACCCTTTAAACTATTAATTGAACTTATTAAGACGATGTCTAATATCTCAATTTCTACCGTCAAAATATATTTAATTACACGTAATAAACTCAAATACTATATTAGGATCATTACCTGAATGTTTTAGGGTAAAAATTCTACTCTTCTCCGACCCCTTTTCTTATTTTCTGGCATTTTTCCTTCTCCGTGTTTCTCTGTAGCTTTCCGCTTTTTGTTTCTCTGCTTCGTTCCTTTTTGCTTTCAAAACATATATGTACTTAGCTTTATCTCAGCTAAGCCGACATAAGCTCATTTCCATTTCGTTTTCCTTCCTTTGTCTTTTAGTGTTTTATGATTTCTCTTTTTTTTTTTTTTTTTTTTTTTTCCTTTAGAATTCGCTGCTACGGTTAAAATTAAAAAGGTGCCCTACAATATTCGAAATAATTCCAACTTTTGCATACGAGTTATACAAAATATATGTAACATACTCGCGAAGACGGATCTCAAATTGGACTCCCGAAACTCAAAATGCGAATTTAAATGAAAAAGGTCAAATTATTTAACTTTCGGCATTTTAGTGGAAACTTGCCGAACAACATCGAAAATCACTTTCGAAAGTTCACCAAAGTCAAAAATAATCATACGAACCCAACGGCGCTTTCGAATTTCGAATCAGAGCTCATTCGGCAAAACCGAGCTCGAAAATCTCTTTTTAATATTTATTGCCAAGAAAAACTGAAACCTTCTTCCGATGCCTACCAAACGAGGTCTGATTTAGCTGAAATTTTACAGACAGGTCCTAATGGACATTACAAATATTTTAAAATTATTGGCACGTCAATCGGAGTCCTAACTTCCGAAACGACTGACCGAGGTCGTTTCATGCATGTAATAAGAATCATTTTGGGCTCGGATGAAGTACTTCACCATGTCTTTCTCAGTCATTGGTGGTTGCACCCTTCCAGCCTGTTCTCGCCATCTCAGTGCATATTCCCTAAAGGTTTCTGTTGGTTTCTTCTTCAGATTGGACAAGGTTATAAGGTCGGGAGCCATCTCGATATTGTACTCAAATTGCTTTGTAAAATCACTGGCTATGTCATCAAACTCACGCCATTTGCTTATATCCTGTCTTGCAAACCATTCAGCAGCAATACCTTCCAGACTATGACTGAAGAAGGCCATCAGAAGTTCCTCTTTACCTCCCGCAACCCTCATTCGGTTGAAATATTTGGTCAAATGGACAAATGGGTCACTATGACCATCATACATATCAAATTTCGGCACCTTAAACCCGGGAGGAAGAGTAACGTCAGGGTATAGATAAAGATTGCGGTAGGAGATGCTTTGACGTCCTCTAGACACTTGCAAATCCTTGATGGATTGCTGCATGATTTTCATCGTTTGGATTATCTCCCCTTGCTCAACAGTCCTTCCCCGCTTTTCCACGGTTACGGGCACTTCACTTTGTGGCACATAGTTAGCGAAATCCACGTTCTTACCATTGGGGTCATGCTCATAGTATTGGGCTTCGGGATATCCTTGTCTTGGATCATTGGCATTTTGAGGAGCAACAGCCATAGAAATAGGTGCTTTAGATTGTGGAGGACGAGGAGTATCTTTGGCAGGTATATATTGATAGTGAGGCAAGTTGTTCTGGTCAATAAATGCATTCGGGATGTTGTTAACTGGTGCAAGCATATGAATGACACTGGGATTTAAAGGTGTGTCCGGATTGGAAGTTTCAACATTCGGATTCAGAGTTGACAGCACGGCTGGCACGTTTTTGTGGCTCGACCCTTTCATTCTTTCTAGTTCAGCTTGCATACATTCAATCTGCTTAGCCATTCTAGCAATTTGTTCGTCAGGAACAACAACTGCTTGCTCATTAGATGATTCAGGGATACCAGTCTGATCATTAGTCAAATCAGTCATTTTTTGCTTCACTTTGGATTCGACGCTTAACCAACTCGGGAGTCAACACGAATCAAACTCTCTCTTTTGGGGGATAATCAAAACAAAAGGGAAAAAATCAAAAGATAACTATGTTAATTTCCATATCATTGGCATAATTGCACACAATCACGTAGCGCGCGTCACGTAGCGCGCGTCACGTAGCGCTTTGCATTTTAAACAAGTTTGACATGTGGCAATCACAATTAGTTGAGCGTAAATGAAAATGCGGGCGCGTCCTACCCTGTAAGGTGCCTCTTTGTGCTAGAGGTAAGCCTAATCGCGCAAACAAGTGGTAACGAAAAATAGTTCATGTCAGTTTTGAGCAATTCAGATTTAGAGTAAGCAACAATAACAATAATTGATAACAATCATCTCTCCGCCTTGTCACTGCAATTCCGTTATCCCAACTAACTTCAAAAAGTTGGTGTCAACTCGGAATTCTAACACAGCTCATGCTCTCCACAACATCTGCACAGAATTCTAAACCCAAATGCCTAACCTTAAACAATCCTCCACATCTTTTGCAAACATCCTCGCTCCTCCAAGCACAACTCCCAATTGTTTTATAACATCAAGGGGTGAAATTTCCAACCGCCTTTCATAATACCCGACTGCAAATCATGAAAGGCGCCAATTGGCCTTTCAAAATAAAACCTCACTGGTCCTCGGCTTCAGACAAGCCTCTCAGCTTCCTAGGTTTTGCAAGGCTCACCGACCTTGTTCATAGGGCTCCTCACTGGTCCTCGGCTTTAATCAAGCCTCTCAGTTTCCTAGGTAGCCAAGACCACACTGGTCTTCAAGGAGGGACCCCATTGGTCATTCAAAGACACAGGGGCTTCGCTCTCCTAGTATGCGACAAGCATACTTCAATTTTATACAGTTGCAGCTGGATAATCAACATAGGCCTGCACACACGCAAAGCCATTCAAGAGAGGGACCCCACTGATCCTTTTAAAGACACCAGGGGCTTCGCCTCTTAGATCTCACTACAACAGGCCATCTCCAAAATACAAACCAACCAAATCTGCCGAACTTTCCCCCGGACTGCAATTTTGTCTATGATCTCAATTCTGCTAAATTCTTCCATTTTCTGACCTAAAAGACAACACAAAAGACAAAATTTCAAATCTGATTTTGCTCAAAACATGGTTAGGACTGAGGATTCGTTATCACACAGCACATAATATGCATTGTCGTTGGGTTTCAAGAACCCGTTGACAAAAGGGCAGTTTCTTAATTCCTGGAAACGGTATCAAGTACCGGGTCCAAACTAAGGTGTATATGCATGCATTACCTAATCTCCTTCTAAGAGTGGGCTAACGGTTGAGGCTGATTCAGACCTATGCGGGATAAACCTGGCCCCATAAACCAGTAAAACCGGCCATGACAAAACCAGGCAAACCATATCCCAACTAACTTTGGTGACACGAAAGAAGTTTCAAAGAGTGAGGTAAGGGCAATGCCCTTCCTGCATAACTATCCGTCAAGCGGGTACCCCGTGATGAAATCGAGGAGGTGAAAGAGAATTGACAGGCTCCATGAGGGAGGAAATATGAACGAAATGCAGACTATGCACAAATAAATACAATACATACTTTATAAGGCAAACCAAACAAACAGATATAATAAAGCAAATAAATTATGCATGCTAGTTGCAAACAATTGGAAACCTTTATGGTCAAAACCTTTAT
Source organism: Petunia secreta (assembly GCA_029990175.1). Taxonomy (NCBI): domain Eukaryota; kingdom Viridiplantae; phylum Streptophyta; class Magnoliopsida; order Solanales; family Solanaceae; genus Petunia; species Petunia secreta. The sequence goes on along the minus strand of JARKIP010000059.1, from coordinate 3,871,779 downwards.
TGTTCCCCAGCGGAGTCGCCATGCTGTTGAACCCCAAAAATTACCCCGAAAAGGATAAATTCCGGAATATCGACAGGATGGACTAACTCTTTTGGAGTTTTGGAGTCGCCACCCAATTTAAGGAAAACAGGGAACCAGATTAACAAATGCATGCAAAAACTCCGTTTTATAAAAAGACGGTTTTTCTTTCAGAGATTCTAAAGGTAAGAGGTTTTGTTAATTTCGAAAGAAGGTTTTTAAGGCACTTTCGAAATTCCGTTAACGACGGTTAATCCGACAGGTTTCCAAATTAATTTGCATGTGTTATTTATGCGCTTTTTCTAAAATAATTAATTGAACTATTAATTAATTCAACTAATTAAATTTAGTAAGTTTTCAAAGATTTACAATTTCTTTAAAAGCTTTAATTGTTTTTCAAAATAAAATGAAATAAAATAAAGTAAAAAAAAAAGCATTTCTTCTTTTGAAAAGGAGCGATTTGATCGTCCTAATTTCTTGCCAACTCGTATGTGATAGCGCATAAATGACACTTGCTCAATTTCAACTTTAAAACCCAAGTTTCTCACCATAAGATGGAACTTTAGGTTTCAAGTCGCTTTTTGCAAAGTTGTTTCGGGACATTTAGAAGTTAATTAAAACTTCTTTATAAATTTTGACCTTTTTAAAAGAAACTACTTCATATCAATAAGATAGAAGTCTTTTCTTACAGTCTGTTATTAATCGCAGTTTTGAAAAATTTATGAAATTTTGCACGCATTTGCCTAAATGGCCTGATTTCCGATAAATTAAATAATGACTTCAGAATAAAGATAATGAACATAAAGTAAATAAAATAACTCAAATAAATTATTATATATATTAATAAACAAAATATTTCTACAGAGTTTACATAAATATTCTAAAGGGAAAGAAAGGATAAGAGTTAAAAGATGAAACCCGGTAATTGACAGAACTCGCGGGAGCCTTGATTTCTAAAATTTTCTAAATGCTTTGGAATCCTGAAAACTTGAGCCTAGCTTGACCACAATGCAACTCCAAGCCAATGAACCATCCCAATTGGTGAGTTTTAGCCAAACTCGATCCCGAGTGTATTATGCAAAGAAAGAGAAAAATAAGGATTAGTAAATGTATATGACAACTAATAACAAAACAAATAGAAGAACCAAGTGGATTTTCATGGGATCTCACTAAAGGGCCAAACTCTAAATACATATCTAGAATGACCTATGAAAATAAATCAACATTTTGATTCAAGATAACTAAACATAAGATCCAAATAAAAAACATCTACTACTTCATAACCAATAAAAGAAACTTGCTATGAATTTAGACTTTGGAAGATGACAACTTTCAGATAGAAGGACACGAGTTTGATACGAAACATTTACCGACATAATGACTCGTCTTTAAACTAAGCAATAACACAAATACTTCAAGAATATTAATCTACAACTAAACTTAAGAAAGAAGTGCTAACTAGTACAAGTTCAAACTTTATAGAAAATTCTAGCAACTAGCAGCCTAAACTTGGCACAAGGATTGGGAATTTTCTTTACAAATAATAGCCAAGCTAATTGGTAAAACACTACACCAGAGAAGTGAACTCCATAAACCCCACATTCAAGACACTCGGACACATATGCAAACAGACATATAGCAACCTGAAAAATTGCTTCTTAACACATAAATACTCTTTCAGCATTTTGGCTAAACAGAACCCATCAATTCACGCGACATGATAGCAGGCTTCACTTAATGTTGAAAATCCATTTAAGCTGGCCAAAATCATTTAGCTAAGCTAAGAGAACAAGCAAAGGTTCCAACTTCAAGCACTGTAAGGTAGCAGACTAAAAAAAAAAATGAGATCCCATCTTTAAACTTGTTAACTTTTAACTAAGAAAGATATCAAGATCAACATAAAATCAACTTTACATTAGGAATTGAAAACTGCACAGGGACCAAAACAGCTTCACCTTGAACTCTCACAAACTCTTGGACATACCTGCAGCCCTTTCTTAAACTCCTGAATATCCCACAACTACCAAAGAACCAATCCCTTAGACCCCTGCTATTTTCTTTTCAACAGAAAACCAGAAGCAACCTAGACCCTTGGACAAACAACTACACACCCTCACACTAGCCTATCAACCTCCTGAACCACTCTCAAACCCATATCAGACCCTATTGCAAGAATGGAAACCCTCCCTGCTACCTTTCAGCACTCTAACAACTCTTAACTCCTACCAACTTTACCAGACTAGACCAACCACTATACTATCTGACCTCCCTGAACAAACAAAACTACCTGCACACCCTGAAACCATCAGAATCGCCAGGAAACAGCCTACTCTATCTCCACTCTTAACTTGCAGCACCAAAACTTCCTATAGGCCACCCTGCTAATACTCTGGAGCCGCAGCTCTTACAGCTAAACAGAACCAAGCTATTGCCCTCTATGACACCAAGAACAACTCTCCAAACAACTCTGCTACCAAACATCACCAGAACAGACCCCTTCTAACCTGGACAACACCTAAATACAAACTGAAACAAACAAGAAAACAAGCAGACAACCCTTCCCTATTCCCTTTGATTCTATTTCACACCTCGGCAAAAGAAACTGGAAAACTCTCACCCCTGAACACTGCTACCAGACCCTCAACTAACATACAACATACATACACTCTTCAGCCTCACAGACTTCACCAAACAACAATATACTCTCCTGAACAGCCCTCACAAGTCATGGAACTCCTGGGCAACCAGGAAACAGGTCTGCAAGCTTTATAACTAATTACAACTATTAAGATTCTAACTATGTCGCTATATGTTTAACAGTGAATGCACAAATATCGGACTAATGAATGCACAAATATCAGACTAATGAGAAGATTGGGACTTCCAGTTGGTTAACAAGTCTCAAACATCAAGAAGCAGCTCATACATTACACTATTCTTTAAAAAAAAATCAATCGCAGGCCTATATAAGCGAATTCCACTGTCGATAAAAATACCAAGGAAACTGAAAAAAAAAGTAAAGGGTATAGGTTTATTACCTGTTTCAATGCAGCGAGCTGGGGCGTGGATCCGAAGAATGCAACTCGAACAAGGTCGTCGACTCGAGCGAGGTCGACGACTCGACTTACGAAGAAGCGATCAAACGAGATGGCGAAGCGACTTTGAATCCCAAACAGGAACACCAATGCTATATGTAATTTTTTTTAAAATTAAAACTGAGCACAAAATATGGATGTATGTTCTGCTTCTTTTATCTGCCCCGCGATTCCTCTCTATATTCCCCCATTAACCCGCTCTCCAAAACTCTTCTTTTCCCCCTTAACGGCTGCTTCCCTCAACTTTTTGAGCTCAGGACCAAAAACTGGAACCCCTTTTTCTTACCTCTATTCACGGCTGCCCCCTCAACTTTTTGAGCTCAGGACCAAAAACTGGAACCCCTTTTTCTTACCTCTATTCACGGCTGCCCCCTCCTCATAAGAACTTTTATCCAGAGTACTTATACCCAAATTTCTAGGGTTTTCTCAGGTGTAAAATCTTGAAAGAACAAGACCAAAATAACCCTAACGGTCTCTAACGGATAAGCTTGTGCAATTTTGCTGAGCTGGAGAAGGAGAGGGGGACCAGGTTTATTTTCGGGTTGAGAGGGAAAGACGGGTTGAATGGTGGGTTAGAGCCTTAGAACTTTCTGATTTTGGGTGTTTTAATTGAAATAGGGGATTTACATGGGTGGATAGGGTCTGGGGTTGTGCATTTCAATTTTAGCCCATTTTATTTCAAAATTAATCAACTTGCCTTTAAATTTAAATAATTAGCCCTACTTAAGATAATCACACATTAATTCGAACATTTTGGGATAAAATTGGGTGTCAACACCGACTATAGCACTGGGGTTGAGTGTGATGTCATTTAAAACATGTGTGAAACACTCAATGCCATGATACTCGAAGCCAGGCACAAGACTGTTATCACAATGTTGGAGAAGATCAGGGTGAAAATGATGGAAACGATGAGTAAGTTGAAGGAGTTTGGACTAGGCTGGGACTGTGACATATCCCCCATTTCAATGAAAATGTTGGGTGATAATACTGACCATTCAATGAAGTGTGACTTGAGGTGGAATTGGGACAGAGGATATGAGGTGGTAGATTGAAAGTTTATCCACACTGTGAAATTTGGAGACATGACATGCAGTCGTATGGCTTGGAACTTGAAGGGCATTCCATGTGCCCATACAATTACATCAATGCACCATTGAGACCAAGACCCAAAAGACTTCATTTCTAAGTTAGTATAGAAGGGATACCTACCTGAAGGCATACTCTACCTATATCCAACCTATGAACAACATGGCAATGTGGCCACCCACCAACAATCCCCTATTAAACCTCCACCAATAAGGAGGATGTCTCACAGGCCTAAGCAGAAAATGGCATACTCTAACTGTAAAGAGTATGGAAACAACAAAAGAGGCTGTCCTAGAGCCCCTAGAATTGCTAGTGCAACTGCTGCTAGTTCTGGTACAACAAGGGGAGTGACAAATTCTAATGGTGCAAACAGTTCAGGTGTTAGTGGTAGGGGTCCTAGAAGAGAGAGAGAGAGGTGCTGGAGGGGGATCTGCTACTGATTGTGGTGCAGCAGGCAGTGTTGGTGTAGGTAGGGGTGCTAGAAGAGGTAGGGGTGCTGGAAGAGGTTGGGGATCTACAACAGATTTTAGTGGAGCAGGCAGTTCTAGCAGAGCATGCAGTGCTGGTGTAGGCATTTCTGGAAGAAAAAGGGCTGCTGCAAGATGAGGGGGAAGGAATGACATTGGACTGTTTCAAGTAAGCAATGGGTTCACAACTTTTTCTATGTAATGACTGTCAACTTTGCCTAAATGGCTGTTTATGAGTTTAATTTTTTTTTTTTTTTTTTTGCACTAATGATTAACTGTTTTTTTTTTCCTCTCCTACAGCCTCTCCACCTTGGTAGGGGTAAGGTCAGCGTACATCTCACCCTCCTCAGACCCCACTTTTTGGGATATACTGGTATGTTGTTGTTATTATTGTTGTTGTTGTTGTTGTTGTTGTTGTTGATTAACTGTTTATTTTTGCAGACTGGTTCTGGTAATGCAAGATTCATTGATACTGGTGTTAAGAGATCATCTGCTTCAATCTTAGAGTGTGCATACAAACCAGAAAAGAAGGACCTGAGGTAGAATGGAAAACCAACCGTCACTGGGGCAAGCACTACAAAGAGCTGCTTCATCACTGCCCAATCCTAGTCAAGGCAGTTTAACTTAAATGTGTTTAGCTTATAGTTATTGTTTGTCATTGACTAATGGATGAACAAATAGTGGTTGCAACCACTTAGACTTATTTGGTAATGTTTGGTGTTGGTGTTTATTATGAACACCTTTTGCCCTATGCCATGTGGTGTATGAACACCCTTTTTTTGTTAACTTCATTGGTGTCATTTATATATGAACACCTCTTTTGATTATCTATAGAATTAGTGCTATTATGTCTTTACTTTTTGTTCCCTCTTTTGTTCATTCATTTACAGTTGGTATTCACAATAGATTGAACTACAATGGAACCTAAGAGACAAAGTAACAACAACCTTCATACATTGATAAATAAGCTTACTACAAGATATTAAAAATGACTGACATAGTGACCGTTATATTAAGTAGCAACAACTTTTAGATTTGCCAAAAAATAACACCTTAATCATAATCAAACATGCAATAAGTAGACACAATCTCTTCCAATTTCTTTGCTTTTCATTTTCCTTCAACAATGCATCTAACTCCGTCTTCTTTTTTAGCAGTCCCAATGTAATCTTTTTTTTTTTGTTCTCTGGAGTTGGAGGATTACACCATGCAAAGTAGTTACAACATGTGAAGCCATTGTTCTTCAAGAACAAACAAAAAAAATCTTAAAAAAATATATAATTTGATCAATAAATAAATGAGTAAAACCAATGACCCTATAGTTTTTACAAGCATAGAAGCATCTGTTGCGTTAGTCTATGACGTTGTTAACACAACTTCATCACCGCAACAACAAAAATTTACAAAATTTGCCGTTCTATTAGAAACCCTTAAGTTAGAAAATTAGTGCACAATTATAAGATAAATGTTGAAAAGAGAATAGGAAAAGATATAAGGAAAAATGTAACAAGATTTGGACAAGAATTTCCCAAAGCTCAAATTTTGGTAATGGAAATGTGTACAAGTCAGGTTTGTTTTGTTTTGAGGAAGAAGCCTAATTTATTAAAAATTGGGAAAGAACCGTTAATTTTATGTGTTTGGACCGTTAGATATAGTTGAGGTGGGATTTAAAGAAGGGTTCACGCTTCTACTGTTGTTGTTGCACACTTTCGTGAATCTAGGTCAAATTATTGTGTAAAAGTTACACTTTATGAAACTTTAGTATATAAAAGAGCACCCAAGAAGAATAAGTATATCAGCGGGATTTGGATCAATGATCAGTGGATAAAATATGTATTCTGCCTTTTAATAATTATCCGCACATGTATTCTGCCTTTTAATAATTATCCCCAAAAATAAATAGTCAAATGCTTGCTGGTTTCGATATGGTTTTATTGTAATTTTTGAAAAGCTAGTTTCTCGGATGGAAAAAGGCTAATTTTTTTGGTGCAATTTTCTGCCACTACTATTTGAGATCATTAGTGTTCTTTTTAGCGAAAACCTACTTTTATATTGTTCTTTTATTTCTGAAAAATGCTTTGATATGATTTGTGTACAACACATTCTTTTATCTTTCATTCTTCTAGAAGTGTCTTTTCTGTACTTCCTTGACGATAGCTAACGTTATGTTGTTTGACTAGAAATAAAATGTAAGATATGTTTACTTCTTTCTTAAAAGTACTCCTACTGAATAGTTTTACTTCTTGTTAAAATGTTCATAAGAAATAGAGTATCTCATGGATTGGATGCTGAAACTTATAGTAGGAGTTGGCTTTTGGATAAAGAATTTTTAAGGTTGAGTTGAAAATTTATATTTTAAAGTTGAATTGGTTAAAAATTTGCAAGCAAAGAAAAAAGAATTTTGAAAAAACTTCTTGATTTTGAAAAACCTATTTCCAAAAAATATAACTTTGTACAAGTTTCTGTGATTCTTTTTATTTTATTTGCAAAAAGAAAAGGAAAAACTTTTAATGGTCAAATGCCTTTGTCCCGTTAGGAAGATCAGATGCCAAACTATTTTTCTCTCTTTAGTATCACTGTATCATAATTCATAGGCTGCAAACTGCTAAAGTCAATATAGTACAACTTCCATCTTCCATATAATTGATAGACAGTCTATTCTAAAACGACGAACTATAATACTAACTTTCACTTGGTACACCCTGTTCTTCAAATTAAAATGCTCTGTTCTTCATGAAGTAAAAAAATCTTGTCTCTTAACTAAATTTCGGAGAAGCATAGAAGAGCACCAAAATGTCAGTAGCAACTAATCTTGTATATCGACCAATACTAATTTCACAATGTCAATATCCAAGACTCAATAAATTTTCCACTTTCAAATTGGATTTTTCTCGCAAATGTTTATCCCAAACATCAATCTCTCATTTTACGAAATATCCAATTACTCCTCTGATGGATTCATTCAAGAACAAAGCTGTTGCCGGTGATGAAGGCCTCATTCATGAAGGATTAGAACAAGAAGCTTTTATTGATCGGTCCATAAATTTTTCTTCTGGTAGAATTCAAGCTATTCTCAACAGCATGGTTAGTCTACCTTTGATCAGTTACTTTTTATCATTCATTCATCTTTTTGTATCATTTGGTGACATTTTATAAAAGAAAGGGACGTGTGAGTTTTTCATGCGCAAGCATGTCCTAGAATTGCTAACAGGAATTTAAGTTTGCTAGAGCCCTAAAGGATTAACTTATGAGTATTCATTTTATTTTAGTATATAGCGGTGTTTGAATAGACATGAAACTTAAAGAAAGAAAAAAGTTGCCAGCATACCAGGAGTACCTTTAGAACATGCACCATCTTTATGTCCTGTTTAAATGGAGTTCGATTCGTTGGAGATTGAGCAATATTGTTCACCATGCCGGGGGCAGACCTAGAGGCATCCAAGAGGACTCGAATTGATACCTCATGGTTGTATAGGTTAGCCGATAGTCTACTGAAAACAGTTTTTCCATCCTGATGGGGTAAAACTTGCGTATATTTCACCCTCTTCTAACTCACTTTTAGGATATCACTAGGCATGATGTTGTTGTGGGTAGGTTAATAATCATTCAAATAAATATATCTTATTAGTCTTGACTCACCTTGCCAATAAATCACGATCCAGTCTAGCGGTCAAGGGGTCTCAAAGGTCTACGTAGTTTCGAGTCTCAATTTCAACAAGGTATTTATTATTTTTACTAGTTGACTGTTTTTTAGACCCCTTAGCTAAATTCATGCGTCCACACTGTGACTACTACCAAACCCAATAGTTTTTGCTTTGACTCCGTATTTATGTTACTTAAAACGGAAAAGGGTCAAACATACCCTTAACCTATTAGAAAGGGTTCACTACAACATTTCGCATCTATAGCTACGAAATGGATCGTAGCTAAATATAAAAAATTTCGTGGCTAAAGGCTTTAGCTACAAAAAAAAATTTCGTAGCATACCGTAGCAAAAGATGGCGTAGCTAAAAGTTAACTACGGACTTTACATGGTCCGTGGCTAAGAACCAATACTTATTGCCACAAAATTTTCGTGTTATAGCTATACGGTTGAACATATTTGCCACGAATAATGAAAGGTCGAAGCAAAGGTTTTTATACTTTAGCCACGAAGAATCATATCTGTAACTTTCTTTGTATTATTATAGCTACAAGTAAGTATTTCATGGCAAAAAAAAATTAATTCATTTGCCACAAACTAAATATGTAGCTATGCATCAATAATTAGCTACCAACCAATATTCCATCGCTATAAATTATCTAAAATCCATAAATAATTTTTTTTATATTTAAATTATAATTTATTAGAACCAACAAATATTTGGTAGCTAATTCGTTGACGTCTTTTAACACCTAATTAAATTTAAAAAGAAAAAATTTCAAATATTGTATGACCATGTATATTAAATGAAAACAAGCAATATAATAAGTAGTACTATTAAATTAAAAAATTTCATATAATTTACAAATTCTAAAATACATAATGGTAAAGCTAAATTTCATAGATCCACAATACAGAACTCTTCTACAATATAAATAAAAAAAACTACTCCAAGATAATATGATGAGTTGTGCTGCTGCCACTGAATGATCTTCTTGCATCAAAGAAAAATGGAGTAGGCTCTTTCTCCACCTTAATTAGCTGAAATGATTAAAAAAAAAATTAGTGAGAACTTAAATTATTTGAATCACAAAACATGATTATTTATCAATACATTCTTACCTTTGGTAACATCATCCTTCCAATTTGAGTCTGATTAAACTTCAGCCTCTATATATTAAAAGAAACAACAATTAGCACAAATAAACAATTGAGCAAATCCAAGAAGAACTTTAATGCAAAGTGAAAAACCCCCAGAATACAGCGATCAAAGAATTATTATAACAAATGAAAAAGAAAGAATTATAATAGATAACAAAAAAAGTAAAAAACGTAAATCAACAAATGAAGTGAGTAAACAAACAAACCTGCAGAATTTGTAAAAAGCTTCTTCAAAAATCTTCATAACTTCCACTCCCTACAAAATAAATAACAAGCAAATAAAAAATACTTATCAATAGTGAAAGCACAAGTTAGCCCAATAGTAAAAGTAAGAGAAACAGTAAACACCCAAGAAGCAAGTAATTCACCGAATGTTTTTGATGATAGACTGATAGTAATACAACGGGCACAACGCTGCAACCAACAGCACATTCATTTAATAAAATCTCCATAATAATTCATGAACAAACTCAAATAAATTAAATAATAAAAAATGTACGGATAAAAGGAGTGATGATGAGAACAATATAACATGCTAAGCCAGCATTAGTAGTCAGCAAAAAATTAAGAAATCGGATGCACTGTAATGACTGTGGCGGCTGGAGGGTGAGAGAGTGATGAAAGTTTAGGTTTTTAAGTTAGGTCAATTACCCGTGTCTTCTTTTTTTTTTACTTAACATATTTTTACTTTTCGGTTTTCCTTCTTATATACATATACAAATATTATAATGGTTTCTTTACACTACATACACATGAAGTTCAAAATATTTACCCGTCATATCCATTAAAAATTACACTACTCATAAAATTAAAAATATTTATCCAATATACCCATTTATAATTGTATACATTTATTGTACCTTATATGTGTTTACCTTTATGTTATACTATATATATTGTGGTATACAAGTTTGGATGGGTAGGGTGTATAAATATTTTATGGGTAGGACATATAAATATGAAACTTATGGATATGGTTGGATAAATATTTTGATTTTGATGGGTATTTTTGTAAACCTCCCAATTATAATTGCAAAGACGGTAAGTAACAAAGAAAATTACCCAGGAATAGAAAACAAAACGCATAAGTTTTTTTTTTTTGGGTTTCCCAACCGGTGTCTGATATATACCCTTATTGGAGCCCCGATCAATCTGGATTCACGCCGCGTAAGACCCATTTCTAGGGGAAGCGCTTCCTACCAGATTTTTTTCCATTCTCAGGGCTCGAACCCGAGACCTCTGGTTAAGGGTGGAGGGATCCTATGTAAAACGCATAAGTAAGTTACACTAAGTAAAAAGTCGACTATTTGCATAAATTAATTTAAAAGATGTTCTCTTTAATGTTCTGCATCTTATCAGAACAAAAGTTTCAAATTATAATACTAAAATAATTATTTCCTTTTAAAATTAGAGATAAACTTGAGATTGTTGTTTCTTCCCTCTCTGACTAAATTAAATTAGAATTATAACTGAATAATTAAATAAATAATTATTATAATCTTGAAACTATTTGTCAAATATAATATAATCCTAACTAAAATAAATAAAACAAAAATTAGTTATAACTAAAAAGTTCAGCGACCCATCAATAGGTAGTTATTTGAATTATCATTAAAATCCCATTGAATTAATATATTATTATTTTATCTGAAGTCTCATGTTTTAATAGTCTTTCAAAAACAGCCTATTCACCTTACTGGTGGAGTAAGGTCTGTGTACTTCTCACTTTTTCCAAACCTCAATTAAAGATATTACTAGGTATGTTATTGTTGTCGTCATCGTCTTCTCATGTTTTAATATATTTTATTCTTTATTTTCAATTAATGTGCCAGAGGATCCATTGAAAACAGCTTTTCTACCTCACACTATAGGAATTTGATTTACCTACACCTTGCATTTTTGATACCCCACTTATGAAATACACTAGATATATTGTTGTTATTGTTCATTTTCAATTAAAACATTACAGAACTATAGAGATCAATTATGTTATCAAGAAATCATATTATATGTGACTTCAAATAACTTAGTGCTTGTTTGACCAAACTTCTGGGAGCCAGAAGTGCTTATTATTCTAAAAAAAGTGCTTATTTTAAAATTTTGGGGTGTTTGGCCAAGCTTCTAGAGAAAATAAGTGCTTTTGAGTGGCAGCAGAAGCTGTTTTTCTACTGTGGAGAAAAAGCTGAAAAAAGTAGCTTGAAAAAATAAGTGCTTTTGATTATTTGGGACAAGAATACCCATTTCAAACTTCCATATTTAATCAAATTAATATTATTATATATTCGTTTTCGTAATTTGATAATTTTTCTAAATATTGGTCAAATACAAATTAATAACAAAAAAGCTTCTCTAAAATTTGACCAAACACAAACTGCTTATCTCACAAAGCACTTATTTGAAAATCATTTTTGATAAAAAAAAACACTTCTCAAAATAAGATGATTTTGGCAGCTTGACTAAACAAACTCTTAAGATCAAGGCATATTTATTATTATACCATTTAATAAGATATATGATCAACTGAATGAGATACAATCATATAGGAGTTATATTTTAAAATTAAAGAATCATATTTAATTATATAACTACATAACGTTATTTAAATTATAGGAATAATTTCACAAATCCCACTAAGATTTCATCTTATTAGGAAATATCAAATAATAATCTCATAAGAGACAACACCCCCTTCCTTTATAGTCATTATATAAGTTCTAATTTTGTAGCTTAGTGATAATTAAATTTAAATTTTATATAATTAGTTATTCACATATTAAATAGTTATTATAATATTAACTATTTACTTGAATTTGACATACAAAGTCATATAACCGATATCCAAAAATTTTAAAATGAATCTATAAGTGGAAAAAGTTATTTCTTAAGTGTTGACGTCATAAGTATATAATTGATATATCATTTTGTCATGTCAAATAATTGTGAGATTAAGCAAAATATTACCCCTAATTTTCTTTCAATAGTTTTAGTAAAAATATTTATTAATTAGTTACAATATTTTTTCAAATAATTTAGAGGTACTGCTATTATAATTCAAATGTCTGAGTAAAGCTTATGATTATTATTAAAATAAGTTTGTGGCCGTTAAGCCATCTATTGCTACGAGTATTAGATAAGTTGAAGAAAAATCAATCATCCAGCTACAACTCTTGGTTTCAAATAATTTCTCGCGGCTAAAATTTTATTATTGCTACAGTAACATCACATGAGTGGCTAAAATATATGATTAGCCATGAAGTTTATCGTAGCAATAAATTTGTAGTTGCCACAAATTTTTCTATTTTAAAGCAAAATAATTATATAGCTCCAATGTTTTGTTACAAATGATTAATTGTGGCTAAAAAGTCACTATTGCTACAGTAACTTTTTATGTGTAGCAAAAACTTATGTTTAGCTACGGATTCTTACTGTAGCAATAACTTTATAGCTATTTAGGTAGTTATTGCCACAAAAATTAGCAATTACAGCAAAAAGTAGGAATTAGCTTTGCTAATTATAGTTTTGTTGCTAAGAAATTTTACGAAATTTTAAATAGCCACAAAACCTTAATTTTTGTAGCTATTGCTAGGTATTAGCCACGATATTTATATTTGTAGCTAAGAATTCGTAGCTGTAGATACATATTGTTGTAGTGGTTTAAAATATCATTCGTTAACCTTTAGGGCCTGATATACCCCTGCCGTTAATCTTTAGGCCCAAATATACCCTCAACGTTTTTATTTAGGCCCAAAATAACCCTTAAAACGAACGGACTTTTTAAAAAAATAATAATAGTTAAGAAAATAAAATAGTAGGGATATTTCTTGCCCGTAACATTAAAGAAGAGCATTTCAAACCCATTGCCAATAGAAAAAGAGACGTTTTGGCCCTTTTTAGTTTAAAAGTTATAGGTAAATTTTAAAAATTAGCTTTTGACTTATCATTTATTTAAAATAAACTTTTGACAAAAGGTATTTACTACTTGCAGATATATATAGATAATATAAAATAATATAGAAAGTACAACTAAGTGCATATGTAATATATGCAATATCTACCTATTATAAAAATCAATTGATGATTTTCCAATAGTATATATAGTTAATATTTTTTTTTATGATTTTTGGATATTATACATTAATATATATGTGTTTAAGTTGTACTTTATTATTTCAAATATGCTTCTAGTTATTTTTTTTAATCGTGTCTATCGAAAACAGTCTCTCCACTTTGGTGGGGATAAGGTCTGCATACATCTTTCCCCAGACCACACTTGTGGGATTATATTGGGTATGTTATTGTTTAAGTTGTACTCTCTATTTTATTTTATTTTATATTGTGTATATATATTGGTGAGATGTAAATACCTTTTATCAAAAGCTTATTTTAAACAGATAATAAATCAATAGCTAATTTTCAAATCTACGTATAAATTTTAAACGGAAAATGACCAAAACTTGTCCTAAACTATTGGTAATAGTTTTGAAATGTCCTTTGTTAATATTATTGAAAAAATATATCCCATACTATTTTATTTTTTTAATAATTTTTTCTTTTTTTAAAAGCCCGTTAATTTTTAGGGTATTTTTGAGCCTAAATAAAACGTTGATGGTATATTTGGGCCTAAAGGTTAACGACAGGAGGTGTATCTAGCCCTAAAGGTTAACGAATGGTTTTTTTAAAGGGACACTTACAAAAATACCCACAAAATCAAAAATAATTACAATCACTACCCACTATTTTTAAATATTACTCAACCTACCCACTAAACTATTTACCCATTCTACCCTTCCAGATTTGTATACCATAGTTTATGCAGTATACCATAAAGGTATACACATATAACTTATAAGGTATAACAAAGGTATACAGTAATAAATGGCCCTCCAGACTTTTATACCATAATTTATGCAGTATACCTTAAAGGTATACACATATAAGGTATAACAAAAGTATACAATAATAAATGGGTAAGTTGGGTAAATACTTTTAGTTTTATGGGTAGTGGAATTTTAAATGGGTATGACTTGTAAATACTTTAAATTTCATGGGTATAGAGTGTAAAAATCCATTTTTTAAATTCTTTCTAATAGGTTAAGGGTATTTTTGACCCTTTTCCGTACTTAAAATATAAAATTAAAGTCTCAACTTCAACAAGATATTTATCATTTTTACCAGTTGATTTTTTTTGAAACCCCTCGATAAAATTCTTGCGTCCGCGTAGTGACTACTACTCAACCTAGTAGATTTGTCCTAGACTCCGTATTTGTGTTCACTTAAAATGTAAAATTAATTTATTCAAAACCCAGTAAGCAAGAAAAAGTATGATACATAACCTACTAACTTAAAATCTTCGATCCGTCTCCGAATGTTGTTCATTTTCACTGAAATCACACTAAAAAAAGAGCTAGTTGTATTGATTTCTAATCCAATTCGACAAGGGAATTTTGATTTACGTATTATTCTGAAGATAAATAATTATTGTTTGAATTGTCATCATTCATCTGCATGTGCTCGAAAGAAAAACATGCAACTGGTTTAATTGTTTGGATGTTGGATTCACTTGGATCTTGGAAGCTCAAATTTTGTGTCCTGGTTAAGCTCGTATTTTCAGTTTATCCCATGCTATCCATATTTCCTGACCCTGCTTATTGCTTTAAACGAAAGAATACCTTCCATAAAGAAAGAAACTTTGTTCTGTTATATATCTAAACTAACAAGTTTCAACTTTGTGGTTTCTATTCTGAAAGATTCTTTTAGAATCTAATTAGTTAATGAAATGTTCCGGTACAAAAAAGTCAACGTATTTCTAATTGTTTGTTGACACGGACAAATTCGGGGAAAACCTTGTAATTACATCAAGTTCGTTTTTGCAACTCTCTTTGGTCATTACTTGATCAAACTACTTAGCAAAGTGTCTGACTTCCTAATATCCAACTCTTAAATTGCTCCTTAATTTGAAGTTTTGGTGTTCTTGTGAGATTTCTAATGATTAGTTGTCATAAACAACAGAGTAAGTGGCTGATGGTTACAGTTTTCGGTATTCTCTTCCTCTGGAGGCATGATATGGAAGCACTTTGGGCTACTACAGGTGCTATTCTAAATGGCTTGCTCGCAACTATACTGAAGAGGATACTTAACCAAAAACGCCCTGGTTCCAAGTTAAGATCAGACCCTGGGATGCCATCTTCACATGCACAGTCCGCCTTCTACATTGTGACATTTTTTATCATCTCGAGTAAGCTTCTCATTGTATTGATGAAATGCAGAAATTTCTTTAGTTTTTAGATGATTCGTCCTCCGTAAAATTCCAATTGTCTATATGCTTATGACTTAAACGAATATAATTTCCAAAACAGAATTGTCGCTGTCCTCTCTTCATTTTGATCTTAAGAGGCTTTTATGCATTGCAAAGGAAAATTGTAAAACTAAGATTTAGGAGGAGCTTTATTGTCATTTAGTTATACGTATGTATTCTAGGGTACACTGCTAATGTTGCACTCTTTTCTTCCCTTTGAGTTATATCTATATGAGAATGCTCACAATTATTTAACTTTTACAACTCCATATGGTCATTAAAAAGGCAATTGTCATGTTCATATAGTTCTTCAAATTGATCTTATCATGATGAGGAATTGATATTCTAAGCTTATTCTTCGGGTGTCTGAATTACGACAAACCTGCTATTTTTCCTCGTATATCATTGTCTCAGTTGCTCTGGTTGGTAGATTCAGAGAATCGGATTATTATATACGTTAAATAGAAAGTATACGGCCGGCAGTTTAAACCTTGTTCTACTTTGAGTGTGCTAGTTGTCACTTCAGGACTTTTTTGTGGAATTATGGTTTTTCACTAATCACTTTTTTTGTTCTCATTTTTCTTGTTGTTTGACACAGTGGTTGAATATTTCGGGTTGAATGGAATAACAGCAGTCATTAGTGCTCCTATCTTTGCAATGGGCTCATACACCGTAAGTGTGGAGTTCCACCTCTATTGTGTTAGCTATATCAAGTGATTTCTGTTGGGATATTAGAAAGGTTTTACATAACAAACATAAGTAGTACTTATCAAACTATATTCGTGCGTAACGAAGATCACAAAGGAAGTATTTATAGGTGTCTAATTAAGAATAGGTCTAGACTAAATCTTAGAAAATGGTTTTACACATACTATGAACTTGGCACCTAATCATGCACGTACTATATAATTTTGAATGTACTACTTAACTTATGATATTCAAAATTAATTTTTCTAACACTTTCATATGCTGGAAGAGCAGTATTTGGCTGAGTAATTCATGTGCTCTTTTCCTTTCATTTTACAGATATGGCTGCGGGTTTCACAACAACTTCACACATTAAACCAAGTAGCAGTGGGTACAGTATTAGGATCCTGTTTTTCCATTTTCTGGATCTGGTTGTGGCATGCCACAGTCATGAAGGCATTTATAGCCCACTGTTGGGTTCGGATTGTAGTTGTTGGTAGTGGTAGTTTTTGTGTTGGTTTTGTCCTACACGTGTTCCGGACCTGGATTGTCAAGAAAGGTTGATTCTTTATAATGTGTGAGTGCATAGTGATCAAGCTAACACGGAACACATAATATTCGTATAGTAATTGACAACAAATAAGGTGCTTGTAGTATATAATAAACAAAATGTCTTCTCAATTATTTTTGCATTTTACATTTTGTCTGTTGTTCTCGTAGGAACAAAATGTGGTTCAACACTATGCCTACAGAACATACGATTGTTGACATGTCGGGGAACATTAAGTTTAGCATTAGCTAACATTTTGATACCAAATGATATGAACCTAACAACTAAAAATTAAAATAACAAGAAAAGAAGATAAAAATGGGGAAAAAAGAAAACCAAGACACAAATTAATTGATTGAATAGGCAATAATTACTCCCTCCGTCCCATTTTGTTTATCGTAGTTCGGATTTTGAGGGTCAAATGAGATTATCTTTAACCATAATCTTTATGTTAATATTTTTTAAATATTTTGAGTTGTAATTTATTGTGACTTATAGTACTTTTCATGTAGTTTTTAAATATGTAAATTTCATTTAAAAAAGTTAAAGATTTTATATCGTAATCTACGGTCAAATTTAAGAAGTTTGACTCTCGAAACAGTAACTATGACAAACAAAATAGGACAGAGGGAGTAGGAGGTAAGGCCTAATCACCTCCTAAACACAAAAACAACCAATAAGCATTTATACTAATTGACCCTTAATTGGATTAACACCAATTGAAATCAAGGACAAGTATTTAAGCAACATGCTCAGCCAAAAGCTCACAATTCATCAATGTCAATAATCAAACTGTAAACCTAGCTAATGAGAAGAACTTATATAGTATCTTTCCTAAAATGACATGAAATTCCCTAATTGCCCCTAAAGTAGGCTGAAAGCAAAACAATTAGACTCAAACTAGCAGCTGAATCTCCCTTCAGCGCGATCGTATTTGAGGTGTCGCTGTCGTGATGAAAGCTTAATCAACACTCTGCGATTGCGGCATAGGTCACGCGGTCGCGAAGAACATTCCTTCAGTCAGCCTGTGGCGTGGTAGCGCCTTGCTCAGGCGCTGTCGCGCATGCTTGGATTCCTGAGGAGCTTGCGATCGCGTCTGGTCCCTCATAATCGCGTTGCATGTCTAGAACTCCAGAAATAGAGAATGAGCAAAACTGGACCTCTTTCTCCAAAAAAACCAGCTCCAATAACTCAATCTTTACGAACATGGCTTGCAGCTCTTGCAGATCTCTTGCTTGGTTCCTTTTGAAGGGTCTTGGAACGACCTGGGTTGTATCAGTTGAATTGTTGAACCTTGCGAGTACGATTGATTTCGGGACAATTTTGTCCTTTAACCGCATCTGCTTCACTACTCCATACTGAATGATATTCACCGAGTTGCCGGCGTCCATAAGCACTCGCTTGATGTCTAAGTCATGGATCCGTAGCATGATTACCAACGCATCGTTATCGAGAAACATTCTCCCATCCGCATCTTCTTCACAACAGACAATTTCATCCTCGGACCACCATCATGGCTCCACTTCTCGCGGGTTTCTGACACATTGGCGTATTTTTTCACCGAAGTCTAGGTGATACAGTTAGTCTCCGACCCTCTGGAGATAATGTTTACTGTTCTTTTGGGAGAAGGAGGCCTAGGAGGCTTTGCTCTATTTTGGTTCCTTCCAAAGGTTTGCTTCCCTTTGTTTGTCAACCATTCTTTCAAAATGCGCTTCTTCAACAGGTGGGTCACCTTGTACCATAACCTTGCAATCCTCAGTGATATGGCCATGATCCCTATGGAAAACACACCACAAGTTCTTATCTCTTTTATTCGAATCAGTTCTCATGTCTTTCATGAACCTCACCATCTCATCTCACATACCCTGCAAAACATTCACAAGCTCCACTTCATTGACATTGAAATTGTACTCGGACATACGAGGCACGGTTGGCTCTTTAGATACCAACGACGGCCCAGGAATATCCCTCTGAACGGAACCTTTACGGTCCTGCATATCTGCCTTCTGACTTGTAGATTGTCAGGAAAACTCGTACGGCTCGAATCGAGCCTTCAAGTTTCTCTGTGGCGGTTCACTTTGCCTTTAAGATTTAGGGCTACCAGGGTATGAAAACCTTTGTTGCTCTTCCTCTACCCTGATGTTTGAGCTGCACCTGGTGTGAACATCATCCCATGTCAGAGCCGGCCACTCGTGTAGGTCATTTTTCAACATCCTACAGGTGTCCAAATCATTTCCACTCAAGTTATTAGTGTCCCTTCAATTGCCAAACCATCCTCCACGACTACCATAAGCATTATTTCCTTTTGAAACCGATCCATAAATTTTTTGAGAGGCTCATTTAGTCTCTGCTTAATTTCAAATTTGACCTCCTCCCTCTTCTGAATCTTTTAAGCCCCCGTGTGGGCTTTAATGAACAAGTCTGCTAACTTATCAAGCGACTCGATGATTTTCTCGGTTAAGTGTATATACCACATTAGAGCTCCCTTTTCTAACGTCACTCCAAACTTCTTTAACAACACCAATTCAAGCTCCAGGTCCATCAAATCATTCCATTATACCATTGTAATGTACTCATCAACATGATTAGAAAAATTTGACGTACAGTCATATTTTTTCAAGTATCGGTAGCTTGAACTTCTTAGATATAGGCTCCGGAGCGGCTTCAGGTTTAAAGGCTTTTTGCTCGGATTTCTTAATATTTATCGTCTTGATAGATATTGGAGCCACTGGGACTCGCTCCAGCTTTTCCTCAAAGTTTGCTTCAAATTCCTTCTTTCATTTTTCTAGTAGATCCACGGGTACACTCTGCAGAACCACTCGAACAGTCTCAGTCACAACAGATGCCGTTCTCGACCCCCAGGAACCAATTCTGCCTAGAAGTCCCCCTACCTTGGCACCCTGAGGAACCGAAGTCGGAGTGCCTCCACTAGGAACCACGGGTGGCGTAAACGAAGCTCGAATGCTTTCAGATAGAACATCCAATGTGTTGAGCATTTGTTCGTTCACCTTCGCTTGGTCAACAAAGAACTTATTTTGCGACTCTATCCGTCTATCTTGCTCCGCCAAAGCGAGGCTTTGGTGAGTTACAAAATCCTTAAGGAAGACATGCCAGAAACTGGATCCAGTTTCATCCACTCCTTTTCCAATTCTGCGATCTCTAGAGAGTGAATGCTTTCTTAAACTCTCCAGGAGCTGGCACTGATCGATGGGGGTATAGTGAGTGGATTGGGCATCATCTGCGACCCCGTCACAACCTCTGGATTGGCCACAATAATATAAGGTCCTTCAGGAAGTTGGGTTTCTTCAACCATTTTTCACAAAGATAAGTAAATCGAAGAAAATGAAAGGAGACACATTAAACCTCGGAATAAAACGATTGCTTGATCCCTACGATGGGCGCCAAATTGTATTGCCTAAATTTGAATGATTAGATCCACAATTGAATTTATATTTGTAAGGTTACAAATAATCAATTATATCAATCAAGATTAACGATCAATGATCAACGATCAACAATACGGAATTGAACGTAAGTAATGAGCGATATGTGAGCAATGACAAGACAAACATGATCTTTATTGACTTAAAATATAATGATATGGCAATTTGACAGAGTTTCATAAATGTGATACCTTACAAATGGGGAAAAGGGGGGGGTATTTATAGTAGTGAGAGAGCCAAAATAACTCCCCACGTAGACCATGTTCCCCACGTTGCGCAGCTACTAGTGCACGTTCCCAACGTTTAGTTGTGGATGGCATACATGATGGGAGTGGATCCCCCGAATATCGCAGGTAGTTGAGGACGTGGAGCTTATCAGCTCCATCTTTACGGATACTCTGAGGGCTTGTGCTCGACTGGTGTTTGCCGGATGCATTTTATTGGAGTTCTCCTTGTAAGACCTTTTAAATACTGGAACCTCGACTTCGAGCTCATCCTTGTAAGTTACCTTTGGAGCTTCTCCTCTTGAATCTTTCTTTCTTGTCATTATTGCCGTAGGCCATGTGTCCGTGCCAAATTATACCAATACAATGAAATTCAAATTCATATTGATTTCATGTACTACTTCCTAAAATCGTAGAAATTACATTTATTGTTGTAACTGCCTAAATGGAACAATATGAAACTATAGAACTTCGGGTCATTGACATGTTTAGAACAAATAGAATACCATAAATCCATGTTCCACCTTTTTTCAGAAGTATTGCCGTTCCACTTTTTGGTATTATTTCTTTAACTAGTTCTTGGCACGCGCGTCGCGCGTGTAGCCCTTATCATTAAAAGTAATTTTTCAAACCTTTTCTAAATATTCTAAACATGTGTTTAAGCTATAAAATATACGTTAAAAGAAAAATATTTGAGTGAATCAATGAGCATGAAGTTATTGGTTAGAGGTCATAACTCAGACTTAAGATCCTGAAAAAAGTTGGGGAAAGAGAGCAAAATCTATTCACCTTAATTGTCAAATGCTTTGTAGTGAAAACATAGCTCTGTAATTGATTATATAGACATAGTATACCAATGACACAAAGTTAAATTAGCACGATATCAGCCACAATTCATTCTTATTCGGGATAAATTTTGTAAATAGATGCAAAGAAAAGAGTACATATAAAATTATGGAGTAACTAAATTTGATAACTAAGGAGAAAAGAAAACAAAATGATACAATAAATCAACAAAACAAACCAGACAATAACCTCAAATCGAATACATGTAGAGAACGCGGTTGCGATAAATGTCTAATTCATTAGTCAATGTTGAGAATTCTTTGATTGCTCGATTATCTCCATCCATCTACATGGAATGATGGAAATACCATAGAGGAAATGATAACACAACAAAATAAAACCAGATTATTAGAAATATAACTTAACTAAATAGGAGAGAATCTAGCTAGTATAGATCTTCCAATTCATCTTTCGTTGGTAAAAGTCTGGAGCAAGCAGTATACAACAACAAAAATACACTACTTGCTAAAATCTGAATTTTGTTATCAATAGGTAGAAACTCTAAGAAAAAACAGTGAGTGCTTTAGTGAATGAAAGTGGTTTTATAGCATTTGTATTTATAAGGCAAGAGTTACACCTAAAATCATCTAGATCTAGAAATAAAGTAGTGCATGAATCAAGTGTTTACTTTGGAAATGTAAAGACGCAACCATAGTAAGTTTCTGGTAGTTCAAAGGACTGTTGTTAAATGGGTGTTATTGTTCATTAATGTTAAATGGATTTCTCCGGTTCATTGCAATTGGAATGTTTATCTTTTTGTAAATTGTACCTATATTGTTTAATTTATTTAATTTGTTTGTTTTAACTTTTATAGAGGTGTATTTATATTTGTTGTTATATTTAATTTGTTTGACTGTGTATTTACCTTTATGTACACAAAAGAATACTTGAAAGAAAGTTTGCTAGGGGGCAAAAAAATCTTTTACATTTTGCTAAAGTGATTGGCTCTTTTAGTATAGTATGATAGTCTATTAAAAAAAATGATGTATTACTATATATACAATTGCTTAATATTTTTTGCCATATATATGCGATGACATATTTAAGACGATAAGTTCCAAAATTTTTATATCCATACAAACATTAAGACATATTTATGACTTCAAATTTCAGAAGTCACTTTATTAAATTATGTGTCAAATCAAATTATGACAAATCAAAGTTAAACAGATGTAATATACTTCCACTTCATTCATACGGTTAGCCATAGAAACAATCTCCCGTCACCATTCAATATCTGATGACAGAAATTTTGGTTTTAGTTTTAAGTTCGATTTTCAATTAACTGAGAATTCCAGGAAGTGAATTTGGCTTCAGTAATAATTTATCATTTGAAAGATGAAAAAATATTGCCACAAAACCTTCAAAAAATCATTTGTTTGAAGCGTAGTTTAAAATGGGAATGTAAATCCCATTTACGCCTTGTGGTTAATATTCGGAAAATGCATATCTAGTCAAATATGAAGGGGAAAAAAGAAAAAATAGAGATGAAAACATAGTACGTAACATACAACACCATCATTGGAAAGGTTGCCAGATGACCAGCTCGATACTTAATGTAAATACGTACTTCATTTATGTACTCTTTCATTAGCCACAATACAAAAGAAGTTTAAAAAAAGAAATTAAAAAAAAAAAAACTCAAAGTTCACTAGTCTGTAGAAGAACCTCAAATAACCTGTTCTCCTATTTTACAGACAAATAAAAGCACTCTGTAAAGCTATAGTATAATTTTCTTTAGACCCTATACGTCCCAAATTTAAATCAGAAAAAAAAAAATAAATAGTACTACTAAGAGAACTGCAACACAATACTCTAAGCAGCTGATGGGGCAGTTATATAGTGCACAACACCACCCTTCGTAAGTGCTGCCATTAATTTATTAGCTTCAGCTTCGTCGTCAACTGCGGTCACATTGACATTCTTGTAGTCCAATGACTCATCGTTGTATATATCCCACCATTTGTTCACCAGCAGCTTAATGTCTTCTCTGTCCATGTTCTCTTCCTCGCCAGTGTACCTCCATGGCTTAGAACCCGCCGCACAATAGTGAACAACTTTCACCTTGTTAAGATCCACATTCTCGGGATGACGCCATAACATAGCTAATACCAAGTTGTAATTGTTTGGTATTGGCTTGTATACATCTCTGAAGAACATGTTCAAGAAATCCTGCAAAAGTTCATGACGAGTTCTATAAGTTCACTAATATTAAATTAGTTAAGATGCATATATAATAAAGTTATATATTCTAAATTCATGTATTCTAGATGTATAATTACCTGCTCAGCAAAAGGAGTAGGAGGGGTTACTTTGAGGGTTTTCAAGAGATCATCATAAATTGAGAGACTTGGCTCATAGACAAACATGCCAGCATTAAAGTAGAGTGGTGGCTTAGGGCCCAACTCTTCAGTCCACTGGACCTTATCGGGGCACTGTTGGCAGTATCCAACCTTGTATTGTGGAGTGTGACTCCAAGTTTTCTCACAGAAACAGTCCATCACCGCATAGAAATAGCCATCTGGCAAGTCAAAGAGGTGGTCTATATTGTCAAACACCTGGATATCACCGTCCAAGTATATCATCTTGCTATACTCCACAAACTGCACATATATGGAAAAGAAACAAACATTTTAGCAACCAAATCTTATGTAACAAATATAAAATTTCCTAAAAAATTAGATCTTTTAGTATACCAAAGCTCTTTAACTTTAAAACTTCTTGTGGGTATAAGTACTCTAGTACGTGACAAAAATCTGCATGTTCTTTCATGTATATATATTCAATCAAATTATCCAGTATCATATAAAATGAAACGGAAGAATGGTATACCTCCCAAATACGGAGTTTGGAATAGTTGATGACATAATAAGCCATAGCAAATTGAGTTTGATTCTCAGGAGGATAAACTGGCTCGATCTCTCGGACGATGCAACCTTGGTTGACAAGTATACGTCGATGTTCCTCTGGAACATCAGGCAAAATAGCAACAACAAGTGGATAAGCTGATTTTGCCTTTCTAAGTCCCTTAGCCAAACCAACTACACCTTTCACATAGTCACCGTTTCCTGCCAAAAATGTTACATAGGCACGGCTTGACAAACTTGCTGCCTTGGCTAAACCAGTACTAGCCTTTCTTGCAAGACCATTCACAACGGTAGGAGCCATATTTTGAACTTAAAAATTAGTGTTCTTTGTGAGATTTAAGATGAAAATAGAAGAAACTCTTGGAAGTTTTGAACAAATTAAAAGATTGTTTTTTGTGTGCGCTAAGAAGAGAATGTATACTCTGATGTTTGTTGATGAGTTTGAGTGTTCCTAGGATTGAGCCAAGGGGTTGTTTATATAGGAGTTTGGTGGTAACTAAAATATATGAAAAATGAATAGTAATAGTGTCACATATTGTTAGGTGTCTATCTGAAATTGTCGTTATCTAAGTGAGCTTCTTTGAAGTAGCAAATTTGGGGTCCAAAAATCTCGAAAATCATATTTTTCTCCACACAGATCGGACGGTACATTTGCATTAGGTAAGATCCAACGGTTCAAATTTTTATGGTTGATTTCTAATATAGTAAGTAATACTGAAATAGTGACGGTTACTTGTTCATGGGGGAGAAATCTCTCGAAACTGGGCGGTGATTTGAGTAATTAAGTAATGTTTCTTTTTCAATAGTAGTAATTAATTAATGTAGAAAACACTAGAATAATCTTTCATTTGGCCCACCATTATCTCATTACTTAAATTACCTACAAAAAAGGAAACCTGGATCTCGCTTTTGATTGAGTCATCATTTCTCTTAGATAAAGTTAATTACTGCACTTTAAATACTCATCATACTATATTATAATTATGGCTCAATTTCAGTTATATTTCTACGACGCAAATCTAATACTTAAACCCCATACATGATCAAAATTCTACGGTTAAACCCTGCTTTCTAAAGTCCTACATATAATATGACAATATTGAGTTGTTTATATGGAAACAATTATTCAAATCGATTGTGGAAACTGGATACAACCTTCCTACTGCATATAATAGGAATGTTTCGCGAATATAATGATCATCGCCCTAATATATAATCAATCATTTCTTTATTATTTTATCCGGATACAAACCTACATAACAAAATACATTTTGTAGTAAGTAAATTGATATACTTGAAGTAAAATAATCAAAGACAAATTAAATTAAAGAATGAGTAATCTTTACGTATCAAAAGTTATAAATCTCAAAAAAGAAAATAGAAATACCGTGCATGTACAAACTGCATAATATCATGATCAGTTGAAATGCATTGTCAAGTAATCTGCACTCGTTTTCTGAATGATCTTTTAACCATGCCTGTATCAAAAAAAAAATTTATATATATACATTTTACATAATTATTAAAATTGTAAGAGAAGAAAACGGTTAACAAAGTTATTCCCATTTTTAAGAATATCATAAAACTCTAATAATATGAACTTTCGACTTTAATATCACATTAATTTCATGCTAATGTCAGTTTAATTATGGGTGCTCACCAATTGATTTTGAAGTCCAACACTGTCTTTTAAATTGGGGATAGTAATTTATGCAAATATATAATCTGAGCACCTGCAACCACGGTATTAAAAGTACATAGTTGAGTGGATTAAAAATCTTGTGTCCGCCACTTTATATATGTACTATTCTTGTTATATTCTTATTGCAATTTTTTAGTGTAATTTACTCTTTAAAATAAATTAAGTACTCACAATTATCAATTTAGTCCGATCCTTCTATTTTTCTTTTTCCTCTTTTGGTAACAAGTCCTTTTTTTATTAGTGTTAATTAGTTGGGTGACCTAAATGAATGTAACCACGTCCTTGTGCAACTTACGTTCCAAACCTTCACTTTCTAGTGAGAATAGGCGTTCAGGAGCCTCTCAAGTTTTTTTTGGCGTTCAGGAGCCTTTTTTTTCTTTTTTTTTTTTATTCTAAGTACAATTAGAACTAATCAAGGACCAAATTAATATTTTTAAAACTTTGTGGACTGTAATTAAAAGTAACAACACTTTTAAACTTTTGGGATCAAAATTAAAGACCACAAATTTTTAAAACAAATGAATAAAAATTATCTCTTTTCTCTTCTTGTTCATCATATCTTCTTCATCTTCCTCCTCTTCTATTTTCTTTTCTTTTCATTTTATTCATCTTTCTCGTCATACTCTTCAACTACTTTTTGTTATCCACATAGTCGTCGTCTTCTTCTTCTTCTTCTTCTTCTTCTTCTTCTTCTTCATCATCATCATCATTATCCTCATACTCGCATTCTTCTTAGTCTTCGTCTTCTTCTTATGCAAAAAAAAATAAAAAATAAAAATTTGAAGTGGATTTTAAAATCCAAACATAATTTTTATGTTATTTTGGAGTGGGTATTGTTTGAAATGCTTGAGAATGGTATTAGGATCTTAAGTATAAAATTTGAGATAATTTAGTATTGATTTGAGTTGCTTTGGATAGATTTCGAATAAAAAGTTGCGGTTGAAATATTTTTTTCGAGGTGATGAACATATGTCACGATATTCGAAACATCTGTCAAGGTGTTCGGAACATCTTCTGTCAGGATGTACGGAACATTTGTTACAGTATTCGAACTATCTTCTATCAGGAAGTTCAGAACAACTGTCAGGATGTTCGGAACATCTTCTGTCAGGATGTTCGGAACATCTCTGTCAGGATATTGGAAGCATCTTTTATCTAGACGTTGAGATAAAATTTGGAATAAAAATATCATTCGATTTTTTGATCCTCGAAAATAAAAAAAAAATAAGCAAAACTCCGTTGGTGAGTGACAAATGGGAAACATAAGGAAAGCGACAATCATCAGACAGAATTAGTATACCTACAAATTTTTTTCAACATTCCTCTTTTTTTAAAAAAAAAATGGTAGAGTTAACTTTAGAAATTTCTCTCCTTATTTAGGATTATTTATCTTTGAGCGACGAACTCAAAAAAAAAAAGTACCAACATATTAAAGATGAAATGTCTTGATGGAGGTTCTTAACATTACTCAAAATGTTTGAAATATCTTTTGTGATGTTCCAAGCTTTAACTAAATAAACTTAGAAAACTAATAAGTTTTTTCACACTTTTTCACACTCCAGCTACCCAACTCATCTATGTACACTCATCTTATTCTCAAGATACCTTTTTGTATACATAATCCCTTAACAAATGCACCATATTTTGTAAATTTCACTTGTATACACAACCTCCACAATCAACAACAACAACAACAGACCAAATATTATCACACAATATACATAACCATCCTTTGTGTATTTATTTATCATTTTTTCTGAAAAAAAAAAAGATACTCAAGATGTTTCAAATATATTGAAAGTTTTGAACGACCACAAATATGTTTTGATCTTCCTGCGTGATGTTTGAAACTTCTTGTGAGATATTTCACTTTCCACTGATGTTTAAATATCTGCCAGAGTGATTTTAGATGTTAACATCTTATGTACCATCATATGAATTAAATACTTACTTATGAGACATCAACTTGTGTATTTATATATATATATTTTATTTCGAAATAGAATGAAAAAGAAGTAGAGGATAATCATTTAATCTTTCTTATAGGTATGTAACATATGAATAATATTTCATAGTATATGGTTAAATATTAGTAGTTATGACTTTGCAATATTTTTATTTGAATGTTCATAATATATTTTAGATGTTCTAGACATCTTAAAAGAAGTTCAAAGAAAAGTGACGTTCAGAGCGCTATTATGATGTTCCAAACGTATTTCATGAATGTTCAGACTTTGAATGGAGACAGAACGGTCTCAAAACTAAACTATTTTTTTGAACATTTTCATCGAATTATTCCAAAAATTCGTTATACGGTATTTTCACACATGTTCTCCTTTCAAGACAACCTTAGCTTTTCATGCACAATTCTTGTACTCTATAAATGGTGCATGCATTCACCATGAGGAATCTTCATGCATTCACCATGATAAATATTACAAGCATTCAAACATAGATTAGGGATTCAATTGAAATTTCTTTGTTTTTGTTTTATTATGAAAATTAGGGTCAATCGATAGAGATACTTTTCCGTGTACTTTTTAAATTTTGAGCATACGTTTAAAACTTTCTTACGCCATTTCCCACGACTAATATAGTAGTTCCGAACATATTGGACCCGTGAATAACACTTATATTGGGAGTGTGGGGATCTAAAGCTTGTAGTTACTTCTAAAGGTAATAAAAATGTATCCCGCACTATTATACATCGATATTCTTTATTCTTTTCGTTTCTTCTTTTTCTACATCTAAAACAACTCATATGTTCCCAACGTCTGCACAGTATATGATCAACTGATAATGTTCAAGTGATAATTATAAAAAATTATCACTTAAAATAATCAATTATACAAGTTATAGCGATAAATCAAGATGATTATAACTTAATATGACCAACTATAAAATATATAGGCTAATGATCAAAGTTATACGTAATATATTCAATAATATAAGCAAAAGTGATAACTATGAAAGATAATAATCTAATTATAACTTTAACTGCTCCGAATGACTGAATGGATGCGCCAAACATGAAGGTCGATGTTCCGAACTTTTCAATAAAAAACTCGAACGACACATAAACGTTTCGAACGCCTAAAAGATATTTAACCAATTATACAAGTTAGAGTGATATATCAAGATGTATAAGCAGTTAAAAATGACCAATTATACAAGTTAGAGTGATATATCAACATGATTATCACTTAAAATAACATTTTATACATGTTATAGTGATAAATCTACAAGAATATCATTTAAAATGGCTAAATATTCAAGTTATAGCGATAAATCAAGATTAATATCAACTAAAATGATCAAATATACAAGTTAGAATGATAATTATGAACTATTATAACTTAAAATGATCAATTATACAATTTAGAGTGATATATCTACAAGAATATCAGCTAACATGATCAATTGTAAGAGTTGTAGTGATAATTATGAAAAATAATTACTTAAAATGACATTTTATACATGTTATAGTTATAAATCTACAAGAATATCATTTAAAATGACTAACTATACAAGTTATAGGGATAAATCAAGATGAATATCAACTAAAATGACCAAATATACAAGTTAGAGTGATAATTATGAAAGATTATCGCTTAAAATGACCAATTATACAATTTAGAGTGATAGACTATAAAATTATCAACGAACATGATCAATTATACACATTTAGAGTGATAATTGTGAAAGATTATCACATAAAATGACTGATTATACAAGTTAAAGTGATATATCAAGATGGTTATCACTTAACATGACCATTTATACAAGTTAGAGAGATAAATTTATAAAAATATCACTTAACATTATCAACTATACAAGTTATAGTGATAAATCAAGTTGATTATCACTTAAAATTACAATTGCACAGGTTAGAGTGATAGATCTACAAGATTATCTACCATTTGGTGGAGTTAAAGTGATAAATCTAGAAGATAAACACACTATACATTCCGAACGACAAAAATGTTAAACCGAACTTGAAAAAGATGTTCCGAATGTATTCACTTCCCAGATTAGGGTTTAGGGTCTATGGTTGGGGTTTGGGATAAAAATATTTGGAAAGACTTTGTAGATGTTTCTAAAGATTCAAGAAAGTATGCACGTCTAACATTGAGCCAGCGTTCGAAACAGCTTATGCAAATGATTTAAACGACATAAGTATGTATCAAAAAGGGTAATAAATATGCAAATTAACGATATTAACAACAAATAAATATACATAAATGAAATTGATCAGGTTTACAAATATGACGAACATCCAATATACAAATTCAAGAATTTAAAAGTTGACTTGTATCTTTATTTCCTCTACGTTACATGGGGAATGTAGTCCTTTTGTGAATATGCTTTGTTGATGCCATATTTATTTTTCCTCTGAAGTACTTCCCCAACTGACGGATTAGCTTAGTTCCTCTCCTTCATCCCTTGGAGGTGCAGGTACTGGAAAAAATTACCTCCTCAAGAGGGACTACCCATAATTCTTTTGGAAGAGCTAGATTGACAGGGACTGCATAGGTAAGGATTATCATATGATGAGACTAAATTCATACTTAGCCAACAACTTAACCTCAACTTGGGATGACAAAAGAAAATGCTTTAAGTCTTGATAAATCATAAATTATTTTTTAAACCTTGTCTTGGCTCTAGTAGAACAAGACAATAGGAACTAAGATATTTATATTAATCTATAAGTATATGATTAGTAAAACCATTAAAAATATGAATACAGAAACTTCTACTCCCACAAATGCACCTAACTCCAACAAGGTAGACTTTCCTTGAATTCTTGAATTCACTTTGCTACATAAATAATTGTGTTTCCCATTTTTCAGTACCAGCTACAAACCATTTTCGACAAACAGCAAATGAAAACGTGGCAAAGAATTTGTACAATAGTTCGACGGGTAAAATATATATTTGCTAAACATCATGAGAGATAATCAAAACATCTGGCAGGATGTTAATAGTAACATATCTCTCGATGTTCACGACGTCTCTCTAGATATTCAAAGCACCTTGCCTATCAAGATGTTAAGGATGTTCGGAATATTTGTATTGATGTTCAAAACATCTGTCGGGATGTTTCAAGCGTCTCTCTATCAAGATGTTCCGAACATCCAGATAGATGTTCATCGCGCTGAGAAGAAATTTCAGCATCGGTTTTAGTCTAAAATTAACCAAATCTAGTCCAAATGATCTCAAATTTTATATTCAACATCTCACTATTATTTCCAACAATTCTAAACAATACCCACTTGAAAATAGTATAAAAATTTGGCTGATTTTTTAAAACCCATTTAAAAAACTTCAATATTTAATAATGATAAACATTCACAAATCTTATTAACGAAGAATAAGAAATGGATATGTGTTATATTTCGTTTAGGATTGCTCATATTAAACAAATTATCATTAGACGAAGCGTAGATTGAAGAAACAAGAAGAATGATACGAACAATGATTTAAAAGGGAAAAATGGGGGAGAGGAGAGAGGGAAGTACTGTTGTAGATCTAGGTTTATGGCCAAATTGGGCAAAAAAATGGCTTTTATACTTGGACCATTGTGTAACATAAAAAAAATTGGGGTAAGAACGTTAGATAGTTAGAATCTTTTGATCTCATTAATGATTAGAGGACTCTATTGTCACGGCCTAACTTTTAAAGTAGCACTCCGTGCGGCACTTGACGGTTTGTCTACAAAGTAGCAAACTCAAGTAAGCCTTCAAATTAACAAGATCGCTAAGAGAATGAAACAAAGAAAGACTAGAGAGATTGCCAAAGAGAGATTTGTATTCACTCAAGCTTTTTCTGGATGCCTTTACAAATGAATGCCTCCCCTATTTATACTTCTCATCGGGGGGCTAGCGTGTAAATAAAAATTGTATACAAGTCTCTACTATTTACACTTAAGGACCTACTCTAGAAAATACTATGGACCTAGAATCTTCCATGCCTTTCTTTACATATCCAAGAGGTTCTAGGTTATTCCATAGGAACTATCCACACAATTCTAGAGTATTCCACTCCCTTTGGCTTGGTTGGCGCCATCCGTGCGCCATGTCGCGCCCATGTGGCGTGATGACTTGGCGAGAATGTCACACTATACTACACAATTAAAACTTGAGCTTTTTTCCATTCAAAAAAAATTTGGATGGTCCTGCCATGCCAATCCCCCTACTTTCTAGGGTTGTTTGATTTATCATACTTTTATTCAATGAACACATTCAAGAACGTTTATGGCATAAAAACTTAAACTAGAAGAAGGAGACAACTCAATTATAAATATTTATCTTTAGTCTAAGTGATTCAGATTCGGGTAAGTATATGGAATATAAGCACTTGAGGGAGAAGTCGATGCAAATTAATAGATACTTTAAAAAAGAGGAGAGATGATGGTGCAAGGTTTACCAAAGGGTTGTATAATGTCCTGGGCCACTCCACTCATTGCCTTAATTAAGGTTTTGGGTTGAATACTCATATTCTTTCACATATCATCAGAGTCAAATTTTTGTGAGCCCGTGTACACAACCGCTCTCTCATATTCTATTTTTCTGGCTCTCTAAACAAAATCAACCCATATATTTGCTCTGGGTTCTCTTTCCAGGTCTACTCATTAGCCTTTTAAGCTTAATATCTCTTCTTCTACTCAAAGCCTACTCATGTTGGGCCTCTTTTCCTCACTCTCTAAAAAACCAAAAAAAAAAAAAAAAAAACTTACTTGTAAGCCCTAAAAGAGGGTTACAAGTGCGAGAACAAAATAAACTTGTCTCACATCGATAGTGTTGTAAAGTTATCAAAGGATTTTATAAAGTCCTAGACCCCCCCCCCCCCTCCCACCTATTTTTTTTTTGGGCTGGATGCTCAGATTCTTTCACATTCGATACTTACATGAGACTAAATGGACAAGGGAATAGGCTAGAGAAATTGCATTACATGAACTTTAAATTATGATTCTGTAGGATAGATAGAAATAGTAATGGAGTTGGGATTATTGTAAAACTGAGACTTAAAGATAAGGTTGTAGAGGTAAAACGAGTTGGGGATAAGATTATTGCATTAAGGATTGTGTAGGGAAAGGAGACAATCAATGTTGCTAGTACCTATGCTCCGCAAATAGGACTAGATATAGAAACTAAGTTTTAAGAGAATAAGGACACCTTGGCTCGCAGATTTTATAGAGACCAACAACTTTGTATAGGCGGAGATCTAAATGATAGTGATGGTTTTGAGAAACTACACGGGGTTATGGTTATGGTTATAGTACTAGAAAAGATGACGGATTGCTATCTTAGAATTCGATTTAACTTACTATTCAGTGGTACCTAACACATATTGCAAAAAGAGAGATTCTTACATCATGACTAATATTAATTGAGGTAACCATAGTTAAATAGATTTCACCCTTACTAGAGGATGTGATAGAACTATACGTAAGAACTCTAAGGCTATCCCAGGAAAAGTGATAAACACACAACATAAGTTAGTAGTCCTAGATGTAAAGTTTAAGAATAGATTGAGAAGAGAGACGACTCGCAAGCAACTGCAAATTAGGTGGCGGACACTAAAAGGCGTAACTAGTTAGTGTTTCAAGAAAACCTACAGGGCGAGGGAGCTTGCGACTTAGAGGGAGACACAGACAACATGTGGAAGGAGATAGCATGTAGTATATAAATGTGACAAATAAGATATTAGGTGTGTATAAAGGATTAGGAGCTCGAACACGAGAATCATTGTGGCGATATGAGGAGGCTCAAAGTTATTAAAGCTACAAGATAGTGTTATAAAAAGTTGCAAAAAGCAGAAGATAAAGAAGCCTTTGAGGAATAAAAGAGAACTAATAGAGAAGCTAAAAAGGCTATTAGTAAAATCCGAGAAGAATCTCTAGATGACTTGTACCAAAAGCTAGGAACATGATAAAGGAAAAGAGAAATGTTTAAACTTGCACAACTGAGAAAAAGAAATTTAAGCACTTAAACTAGATGAAAGGTATTAAAAATGATTCTCAACAAGTATTTACGGGAGTTAACGACGTTAAGGAGAGATAGAGAGGATATTTTGATTAGTTGTTCAATTCGAATAAAAAGAAAGACACTATGGACATATACAACTATGTGCATAATATAGACTTAAACTACGCTTGAATAATTAGGCAGTCAGAGGTGAAGGAGGCAATGAAAGTATGAAGATTAGAAAAGCTTGTAATACAAATTGTATCTTCGTAGAGGTTTGGAAGTGTGCTGGAAAAGATGAAGTAGAATGGCTCACCAAGCTGTTCAACACAATACTAGGAAGCGGTTTGATGCCTCTCTACTTCATTCGAAGTAGGAGTAGCGTCTGCGTACACCTCACCTTCACCTAACCTCATTTGTGAGATTATAATAGGCACGTTGTTGTTGTTGTTGTTTATTAAGAGGCGGTAAGATGCCCAATGAGTTGAGAAAGAGTATTGTCATTCTAATTTATAAAAATAAATGAGACACTCAAACTGTGCAAACTATCATGGCATTAAAATCACGAGTCATGCGATGAAACTCTGGGAAAGAGTGGTAGAGCGTAGATTTAGGAGTACGACAAAAGTGTTGGAGAATTAGTTTAGATTTATGCTAGACAGATCTACAATAAAGGCGATATTCTCATAAAGAAGATTAGTGTATATTAATCGCGAAAGAAAAAAAGAAAGAAAGAAAGAAAGAAACAAATACCTACACATGGTGTTTATCGACCTAGAATAAGCATATAATAGAGTGCTATGAAAAGTCCTCTAGTGGGTAATGAAGAAGAAAGGAATTCAAAAAATACATAGATGGCATGTATAAATGAGTCGTCTCTAGCGTGAGAATAATAGTAGGAGATATAATGGAGTTTCTCATAGCAGTAGGTCTAAACCAAAGATCGGCATTGAACCTCTACTTGTTTACCAGAGTTATTGATGAACTAACTAGTGCAGTACAAGATGACTCACATGGAGTCTATTATTTGATGATTATGGTGGTACTAATTAATAAAACAAGTGAGGGTGTCAACTAAAATGTCAAACTATAGAGAAGCTCTTTAGAGTATAAGAGTTTTGGGATAAGTAGAAGTAAGAAGAAATACATGCATTGCAAGCTTAGCCAGCAATAAAAGAGGGACGTTGATGTGGGTCCAGACGGGATTGCGGTGCCAAAGTGCAAGTAGTTTAAATATCTGGACTTGTTGTTCCAAGATAATGAAATGATAGATAAAGATGCCAACACATAATTAAAATCGGATGGTTGAAATGGAAAAGTACTGATGTAATTTTAGGTGATAAAACGATGTCTATTAAAGTGAAAGGTAAATTTTATGTGATAGTTTTACAACCAGCTATGTTATATGGTAGTGAGTGTTGGGCTACCAAAGTCGATCATTTCTTTATAAGATGGGTGTTGCAGAGATGCAGATGCTAAAATGGATGTGCATTCACACAAGATTAGATAAGATTAGAAATGACCATATCCGACAGATAATGCATGTAGCTCGAATTAAGGATAAAATAAGAAAACGTCGTTTGAGATGGTTTGGTCAGGTCCTATGTTACCTGCTGATGCATCAATCCAGATGTGTGAAATAATGGTGTGTGAAAGTGTCAGAAACGGATGAGGTAGGCCTAAACATCACTACTAGGAAAATGGTGATTTTTGAGGGACGATTCCGACAAAGATTCCTCGAAAAACATGTCATTCTGATATATTTTCCTCGGAACACTGCTATCAGAATATTCTAGTCGTTGTGCACCTTTCTGATAGATATCCATCAGTGATCCAACGATAAAGAATTTTCATGGATGATGAAAATTAAATTCTCCCTCGATAAAAAAGATATTCAAATATTGCTAAAATCTTTCCGAGGGGCTTCCCTCGGTGAGAATTTTTAAATAATTATCTTGTAAAATTGATTTTTCGAGGAAAATCACTCAATGAACCAATAAATAATAATTTTTTAAATTCATCTACCGAGGGACACTCCTCGGTAACAAATAATTATTTTTTAATTATTTTTTTTGAGGTTTCTGAATAATGAGGAATAAACAAATCTTATTATAAACTAGTGATACAGTTATTTTGTAGAAAAGGCAAGGGGCTTTTAAATCTTTAGTATTGCAATAAAGCAACAAATTAGAACAATGAAAGCTACAAGGGAATTATTGAACAAACCAACTAATTAGTTGAAGAAAGTTTATCTAGTCACTTCTTCATGTTGATCTCTATATTCTTTTAAAATTCTAGCCGCTCTTTATCTAATTTTCTATTGTGATAATATATACATTAAAAAGAGACCAAAAGGTAGCCTAACATATTAATCTACTAAAGTTTTCTAAGTAAATAAAAAATATGTATGAGATTTAGAGCATGATGTGTAAATTATAGTACTTAATTAGCAATCTTAACTCAAACAATAATTAGTTCCTTTACAATTTCATTAATGTAAAATAAAACAAACAAATAACTAAAAATTATAAATAAAAAAAACTCAAAACTTACCTTGGTGATAGTGAGTGGTTGAATCACTACAATTTTTTTTTAAAAAAAGAAAATTAGCTATAAAC
Organism: Petunia secreta; assembly: GCA_029990175.1. Lineage (NCBI taxonomy): Eukaryota > Viridiplantae > Streptophyta > Magnoliopsida > Solanales > Solanaceae > Petunia > Petunia secreta. The sequence goes on along the minus strand of JARKIP010000059.1, from coordinate 3,835,107 downwards.
ATTGTAAGAAGAAAAAAGAAAAAAGAAAGAAGAAAGAAAGAGAGAGGGAAAAAAAATCGGGTGGGTGTTATAGATCTAAATTTTTGCTATCGAAGGGAATCCCTTGGAAGTAATTTTGATTTTTAATTATTTTTCTTTTTTTTTATTTACAAAGGGGAATCCTTTGGAAGGTTTATTTAGAATTTTATTAAAAAGAGACTCTTTACCGCAAATATTTTAATTTAAATTTTAAAAAGAATTCAAACACCATTCTATAAAAACGGGTGGGTGTATATAGAATACACATTCGAGGGGAATCCCTCGGTAATAATTATAATAATAATAATAATAATAATAATAATAATATAATATATTATTATTATTATTATTATTATTATTATTATTATTATTATTATTATATATTTTAAGTTACTGAGGGAAGGTACCTCGATAGATTTATCACCTTTTTATCAATTTTTTTTTACTAAATTGTATTGAGGGGAGTCCTTCGGTAGCTTTATTACCATTCTATTATTTTTTTCATAAAACTCTCTAAGGGAAGTCTCTCAGTAGCAATTATTACTTTCTCATTTTCTTTTTTCTTAAAATTCACTGATGGACAAGCCATTATTACTTTTTTTTTTCTTCCTAAAATGCATCTAAAGAAGTCCCTTGGAAGCTTTATTATATTTTTAAACTTTTTTTTTTTAAAATTGTATCGAGTGGAATCTCTCGATAGCTGTAATTATTTTCTTATTTTCTTTTTTTTTCTTAAATTCACCGAGAGGTGTCTCTCGGTAGCCACGAATAAAATATTTATTTTCTTAAAAAAAATTCTTAAATTCACCGAGGAGAATCCCTAGGTAAAACTTCACCTAAAGCTGGGCCATCAGAACCCGTCCATCGGAATACAAGGTGTTTGTAGTAGTGCATGTAATAAAGTCGTTGCAAAGGACCTAAATTTTCTTGAAATATTTGTGTTAGAAATATCTACTAGTCGACAATAATGTGAACTTTTGATAACTGTTAAATATTTTTCATTATTACTATTATTTACATATAAATGTTATTTTCCATATTTTTTATATAGTATCATGATAACATAAATTGAACTTAAATGGAAAAGCATTGTCTATGAAGATTCATAAAATCGACCTCATCTTACTTAAAATGAAAGCTTAATTGTTGTCGTTGTAGCATAAGACAATACTTCCACAATAGTAAACTTCTCTCACTGGTGTTGTTAAAGTTCTCCTATTAATTAGTGTATTGGGTTAAATCCGTCGTCACCAAAGTTGGTGACTAAGCATCCACGTAGGACGACATGTAGACGACACATGGCTGTGAATGGACATAAAGACAATGGATAAGATCGAAGATGAGCAGTTACAACGGATAGGTGAACAATCGCCACGGCCAGAAAAGTCGCGGCTCATCAATCAAGGCAGTTCAAAATAAGAATCTTATCCACAAACAACGCAACTGCTCGACTAAGGAGTTACAACTGCTTGTGAATGGACACATAGCTACCTATATATTGTAATCTAAGTCACGAGCATTGAATCTAATGCTTTTCTGAACCTACACTTGTATTCAAACTACTTACTAGCATTCAATTCTTTATCTCCAGTGAATATTTATTACTACTGATAATCGAAAGATCTCTTTTATTGTTCCATTGACTGAATATCATAAAGAGTACGAGGAAAGGAATTTATTCAAACCTAAACGGCCTGAGCACGGTTCCTTTTTTTTTTTTGTTCGACTATTCATTTATTATATTGCATTGATTGCATCTTTATTCTTTCGCATTTATTACTGTCATTCATATTTTTCCATTAAGAGCGTTTAATCTCGATTATTGACCGTGACTCCGCTTTATAAATTTAATTGTAAATTAACCTAACAAAACGAAATTACGGTTAAACAATTTGGCGACCACAGTGGGAGCCGGTCAATAACTTCCGTAGGTTAATCGCTCGACTTATTTTACTCTTTATTCGTTTTCTCTTCGCTCGCTGGTTCTCCCCGTTTTCTTTTTGTCAAAATGGCAGATAACAACTCGCACAACAACGCTCCCAATGAAGGGCAACAAGACCTCAACGCTGCGGAGCAGGTAAACCAGAATTTGGCCGGGGACGAGCAGCAAGATGTTCCCCTCGCAGACGACGACGTGATCCCCATTGCAGAGGACGAGAATGTGCTCCCAGCGGAACAGGAGAACGAGCACAGTCAGCAAGGTAGCAGAAATAGCCGCCATCCTGGCCGAGGAAACGTCGACCAGGGGGCTGGAGGATCTAGAAGACCCAATGGCCCAGGGAATTCGAGGAACTCTCAAGACGCTATCCTTGAATTCATACGGCAACAGGCTGAGATCAACAGGCAAATACGGGAAGCTATCGACAGCCTACGAGGACAGAACCTGCCAAACACGGGAAATCCACCCATGGGACGTCCAAGGGATGCTTCACCGTCTCATGCCTCGAGGCGCGCTGAAAATCAGAATGCAGGATCAGCGCCAACAGAGATGAGAGAAGTCATGGAGGACCTTACCAAGCAGTTCAAAGAAAGCCAGGAGGCCCTGCAGCGCTCTCTTCATGAGAGGATTGACCAGATCCCTGGCGCACCGCCCACTTTGAAGAAAGTTGACGTTCAACGGTACACTCAAAGGCCCTGGAAGAAAGAAGCAGCACCAAAGGCCATCCCCAAAACATTCAAAATGCCAAACATACCAAGATACTGGGGAACGACTGACCCCAATGACCACTTGATGATGTTTAGCAATTTCATAAAGGCAAGCGATCTCACCGACGAGGAGATCGAATCAGTGCAATTAAAGAAGTTCGTGGAAACCTTGGCGGATGGCGCTCTACGGTGGTATTCCATGCTGCCACCAAATTCAATAGGATCTTTTGCCGAGATGGCGGAGTTATTTGTCAAAGCACACACAGGCGCTCAGAAAACAGAAACAAGAGTTGAGGATATCTTTGAAATCAAGCAACTGCCTGGGGAGTCTCTCCGGAAGTATGTGGATCGCTTTCAGCGTGAACGTATGTTGCTACCCAAGGTTCCAGATCGATGGGCGGCTATTGCATTCACCAACAGCCTGGACGTCAAGAGTTCTGAGGCGACCAGGCGACTGTACGAATCCCTGCGAGAATACCCTGCGACGAGCTGGTCGGATGTCTACAACCGTTATAACTCAAAGGTACGTATAGACGAAGATAAATTGATTGGCACAGGTACCCGAGGACGGAGCCAAACTCGCACCAATGGCGCTGGGGGAAAGATCGAGACGGATAGGCCAGATGCACGGCACGAGCCATATCCCAGTCGGTCACGTAACAACTCAAACGGACGCGGTCGCAACAACAAAGGCCTGGCAAGGAGCAATGATTCTGCCTCAACTTCTAGTGGAATCCCAACCCTGCCCGTCTTCAACATCGGAGCAGTCGAGCTTGTAGCAGTGCTCGAGGAGATGAGCGAAAAGGTCAAATGGCCTAAGGATATGAAGGGTGACCCCAGAAAACACAACAAAAATCTATGGTGCGAATTCCATCGCGATCACGGCCACACAACGGATGACTGCAAGGCTCTAAGGTACGAAGTTGCTAACTTGTTGAAACAGGGCTATCTCAAGGAGTACTTGACAGAAAAAGGGAAGCAGACTCACGCGAAGGCCCAGCAAAACAAATCAGGACCTCCCCGAGTATCATCTCCAAAAATGACAGTCAACGTCATCTCTGGCGGAATTGAGGTTGATGCAGTCACATACACAGCAAAGAAATACGCCAAAGTCTCTATTACAAAGACCAAACGACCGCGACTTGAGGATACGATGACTTTTGAAGAAGCAGATGCAGATGGCTTGCAATTTCCTCACATGGACGCTTTAGTGATAACGCTGCGAGTGGAAGAATTCGACGTCAAGAGAGTGCTCGTTGATCCAGGCAGTTCAGCAAACATCATATTATCTCGGGTCGTGCAGCAGTTGAAACTATACAATGGGATTGTGCCAATTTCTCGCGTTCTCTCAGGATTTAACAATTCCAGTGAGAAAACGTTGGGAGAAATTACATTGACGACCCTGGTCGAAGGCGTCATGAGACGTACAACGTTTCATGTCATTGATGGGGACATGGCCTACAACATAATCCTTGGGAGGCCATGGATACACGACATGCAGGCAGTCCCGTCAACCTATCATCAAGTGATGAAATTCCCTTCAGAGTGGGGAATACGAGAAGTTCGGGGAGAGCAGCGTTGCGCTAGAGATTGCTACTCAGTCGCAGTCAAGCTCCCCGAGGAAGCAAAATAGCAATTAAAGAACCCGGGATCAGAATCAAGCAATGAAGCATCAAACTACCAAATCCCGGAATTCATATCAAAATTGGATGCACGAGAAGAGTACGCGCCAACTATTGAAGCTTTGGAACCAGAAGAACTTTTCGGCGACATGCCCGAAAGAAAGGTATATTTGGGAGCAGAGCTAAACAAAGACTTGCGCAAAGGTATCTTGCACTTCCTCAAGGAGCGGCACACCACCTTTGCGTGGTCACATGAAGACATGACGGGAATCTCCCCGAAGATTATCTCTCATAAGTTGAATGTGGATCCATACTACCGCCCAGTGAAGCAAAAGAAACGCCAGCAAGGAGCATTCAGGAACCAGATCATAAACGACGAAGTTGACCGCTTGCTCAAGATTGGCACTGTCCGAGAAGTCAAATATCCAGATTGGTTGGCCAACGTGGTCGTAGTGGCGAAGAAAAACGGCAAGTGGAGGGTCTGCATTGACTTCACTGATCTGAACAAAGCCTGCCCGAAAGATTCTTATCCACTACCTCAAATTGACCAACTAATCGACGCGACGGCCGGGCACGAGGTGCTTACATTCCTTGATGCATATTCAGGCTACAACCAAATCCTGATGAATCCCGACGACCAGGAGAAAACGTCCTTCATTACTTGCCGAGGTACGTATTGCTACAAAGTAATGCCTTTTGGACTCAAAAATGCAGGTGCAACTTACCAACGGTTAGTCAACCGGATGTTTCACGACCACATTGGCAAGACCATGGAGGTTTACATCGACGACATGCTGATCAAATCCAAACGGGCAGAGGATCACTTGGCTCATTTGGAGGAAGCCTTTCGAATCCTTGATCAATACAACATGAAGCTCAACCCAGAGAAATGCGCATTTGGAGTGGGTTCAGGGAAATTCCTTGGTTTCATCGTCTCCCAACGAGGGATCGAGGTGAACCCCGCCCAGATAAAAGCGATAGAAGCCATCCCCGACGTACTTCATAACAGAAAAGATGTAATGCGGCTAACCGGGAGAGTAGCGGCGCTGAGGAGATTCATCTCCCGCTCTTTTCCGTCCGAAACTCGCTTTCCACTCCTCGACCAGATTCTCTGCTCGAGTAGTGCGGGGACTATCTGTATTGAGTTAAATCCGTCGTCACCAAAGTTGGTGACTAAGCATCCATGTAGGACGACATGTAGACGACACATGGCTGTGAATGGACATAAAGGCAATGGATAAGATCGAAGATGAACAGTTACAACGGATAGGTGAACAATCGCCACGGCCAGAAAAGTCGCGGCTCATCAATCAAGGCAGTTCAAAATAAGAATCTTATCTACAAACAACGCAACTGCTCGACTAAGGAGTTACAACTGCTTGTGAACGGACACATAGCTACCTATATATTGTAATCTAAGTCACGAGCATTGAATCTAATGCTTTTCTGAACCTACACACTACTAAAAATCAGGGCTTTTCCGACCGCCCATACGGTCGGACAACGGTCGGCTAGGCGACCGTTGTCCGACCTAAAAAGGCGGTCGGCTAAGTAGTGGTCGCTCACAGCCTTCCGACCGCCGCGGTCGGACGTCGGACCGCACCACGGTCGGACGGCGGTCGCCTAGTTTATAAGGTGGAAAAAATAATGTTGAACTGGGCGACCGCAGCGGTGGGAGATTGCACAAAAACTGGAAAAGTGGGCGACCGCAGCGGTGGGCCAGGCGACCGCAGCGGTGGGCCAGGCGACCGCTGCGGTGGGAAATTGCTTATTTCTGGGCTGGGTAATTGCCAAATTTCGGACCGCTTTCGGACCGCTGCGGTCGGTAGGCAGTGTAATACCTGCAATAAAAAACCTGCAATTAGAGCTATACCACCTGTAAAAAACAGAAAAAACAGCACCCAGAAGAAGATAAGGCTTCTCAAGCATTAATAATAGTCTAAACAAGGCTTATTGCCTTTAAATAGAAAGTTTAACATTTTTGCATAACATATCCAATCCGAATAGCGATCCAAACAAGTTAAAACATGTCTAAAACAAGTCTAATACATCAACAGTCCATTATCACTACTCCGTTGCCTCAGAACTAGACTCAGCACCCGACTCAGAACCCGACTCAGAACCCGACTCAGAGCTGTATTGACGTTTGCTCTTGCCTTTCCCCCGGCTCTTGCTCTTGCTCTTGCTCTTGCTCTTGCTCTTGCTCTTGCTCTTGCCCTTGCCCTTGCCCTTGCCCTTGCCCTTCGTTCCCTTGTCCGCACCACCACACATAATGTTCTGCATCATTTCCCGCATGACTCTCAAATTTTCTTCATTGCGCAAACGGTCTTCTTCACTCTTTCTCCTAAGCTCTTCGATTTCATTGCGCAAAGAGGCTTCCACCGAGGGATCAATTGAACTAGCAGGAGGAGTGTAAGAGCCAAAACCTGGATTTAGACGTTCTGAGGCATACTGCGATCCAAGGCCGTAAGCACTTCCCTTCTTTACTCCGCCATTCACCTCCAACCATAGTGCGGTTTCCTCCTCTAGTGTCATTTCAGCTGGGGTACTGCTACCACACCCGGATGCCTGAGTCGCAATCCTTTCTTCATAGACCGCCATAGCCTTTTCCTGAAAAAAAATTTAATAACAAGAATTAGATTTACAAATATTGACGGATTTAATAAGTTTAAATAATTGAATTTAATAACTTACATATAGCTCTTTAGCGCGTTCTTCGACCCACACTTCTTCTCCTTTTTTGTTTCTGTATATATGCCTCTTCTTAAACATTTCAGGCACACGAACTGGCCGCCCTTCTTGCCTTTCCTACAAAATTAAAAAGATAACAAGTTAGATAGAAAATTAATGTGAGTTACATAAAATAATACATACAATTAATTAATAAGTTACCAATATCATCCGCTGAGTCGCTGAGCTAACCGAACCCCCGGTGTGCAGCGATCCACCCTTTTCGGAGGCTCGTGCGGCTTTTCCTTGGGCGCTCCTCTTCTTAAATTCATCACTATCCCAATATTCTAGATATTTTGCCCAAACGTGATCGTATATCCACTCGGGCTTCTTTCCTTTGGCCCGACAATCATAAAGGTTACCTTTCACTCTATCTGCACATTTTCCAAGGAAATTGCTTTCGGCAATGCTATTAAATGCAGGATGCCATTTACACTTTGCCTGAAATAATTAAAAATATTAGATTTTTAAAAAAGTGACACGTAACAAAATTATTAAAAAATAAAATATAGTTATTACCTGAAAATCGTCAAACATGCCCATCTTTACCCTGGAGGGTACCCTACCCCAGGATGGCCATGGCTCAGTCCATCAAGCTTTAATGCATTTGGTGATTATGGGAGTAGCCACCATCGAGGGAGTAAAACTAGATAAAAATTTCTAGTGTTAATAAATATACTAAAAAATTAAACTTCATAGTAGGATTAAATACTTAAAAATTAACAAAAAATAATACTTACCCACGACTACCCTCAGGATAAAGTAATACCCTCCCGTCATCATCATATGATCCTGCAGGACCAATGTAATAAGGCGAGCTCGGATCATAATACTTAATAGTAGGTGGTACCAAAGGGTCCACCGAGCTCGGATCAGAAGGAGTAGATGATGAAGGGGATGGTGACGGACTGGAAGATGGCTGAGGCATGGATGATGAACTGATGCCATACGGACGAACAACATAACCAGGCGATGTCGTAGAGGGCATGCCAGGGGGAAAGGCAGGAGGAGGAGTGAAAAAATCTGGAGCATATGCAGACGGAGGATGTGTAGGAAGCATATGAGGTACAAGTCCAGGAGGAGTAGTATGACCTGAAGCAGGCGAGGTACTTTGAACCTTTCTTTTCCCCCTAGCCTTCTCCGAAGATGACATATCTGTAAAATAAGCACAATAAATTAGCACAATATAATCAAATTATAATTTTTTATGGAATACATTTATAAAGTAGTGCAAATAATTGTAGTAAAGTAAAAACAACCAACTACGAACATGTCAATCATCATCATCCGCGTTAAGGTCATCGGCTATTTCCTCCTCTTCGCTCGTCTCATCGCTGTCAACAAATTCTTCCTCACTTGTTTCAACGTCATCCATATATTCATCCTCCTCGTTAGCCCTAGATGTTCCTTCTCCAAAATTAGAAGTGTTTTTTCTTCCTCTAACCACCGATTCATCAAACTGTTCATAGATGCCTTCACTATGTTGCAACTGGTCGGCTAATTCAATATCCACAATCAAGGGAACGGTAGATACCTCATTTTGATATGCAACATCTAATACATCATCTACTTCCACTCTTCCCACCGGCTTGCCTTTTAGAACAGCCCACCAATTGGCTTTGGATTTGGCTTTGGATTTGGATTTGGATTTGGATCATAATGTCCATATGACCTTTTGTGATTAACTTCAACTATTTTAGAACAGGGGTCTACCCTCGTACCCTTTGGACTCGGATCAAACCACTTGCAACGAAAAAGCACCAATTTTTTACGAGGCCAACCTACTGTAAACTCTATTTCTAAAATCTCCTCAATCACACCATAGTAATCAAAGTCTACATCCTGGTCACCAGTACCACCTTTCACACACACACCGGTGTTGTTTGTTTTCTTCCCCAAGGACCATTCTCTAGTATGGAACTTGTACCCATTAACAAAGTACTTAGACATCCTCTTGTATTTATAATAAGGCCCGTGAGATATATCATGCAACAATGGGAAGTTTATGCCGTTATCCGGATTAAGTACCTATATAAAGTTCAAGATAGTTGTACACATTAAACCAACATATATATATATATATATATATATATATATACCAAAAAACTTATGTATTTGTTTATGTAACGCTTACAAATTCTCTAAACCAATCTGAAAATTGTTCATAAACAGCAGAGGCGCCATATTCTCCAACAAAGTGACTGGATGATCCAAAAAATCTCATTAGTTAGATTACTGATAAAACTTGAATGTTAGGTTTTAAATACTTAAAAAGAAGCATACTTGTAAAAAGGAGTGACATCGGGACAATTCAACAAAACATGAGTTGTAGCTGCTTTTCTGTCCCGGTCATTGAACTTGCATACTTCGGTCATTAACTTTCCTCTACCAGGTTGATTGAATATAGAAAATGGTGGATAATTCGGATCATTGTTGTCTCCATCATCATGTCGATCCGGCCTATTTCGCAAACATGGCACATTTTGATCGAAATAATAAGAACAAAAATGAGAAGTTTCTCGAGCCAGATATGCCTCACATATGGACCCCTCAATTTGGTTCCTATTTTTCACGTCCCGCTTACACTTGCCAATAATTCTGCACAATACATTATATTAATTAATTTACTTAAGATGAATTAAAAAAATGAGTCAAGGACTAATTTAAGAGACCTTACCTCTCAAAAGGATACATCCATCTAAAGTGCACCGGGCCTCCCAATAGTGCCTCTTCCGCGAGGTGAATTGGAAGATGCTCCATTACATTAAAGAAACCAGGGGGAAAGATTTTTGTCAACTTAGTCGCGACAACAGGAAAGTTACTTTCCATCGACTTAAGATTCTCTTCCTTCAATGTCTTAGAACACAGCTCCTTAAAAAATAGGCTCGTCTCTGTAAGTGGTTTCCAAACATTATCAGGCAAGCCATTGAATGCAATTGGGAGCAAGTTTTCCATGAAGATGTGACAATCGTGGCTTTTCATGTGAGTCAATTTTCCTTCTGTCATATCAACACACCTTTCTAAGTTTGATGCATATCCATCAGGCATCCTCAAATTCTTGACCCAATCACAAATCATTCTTCTCTCATCCAATCCGAATGTGTAACTGGCCTTGGGAAGCCAAATCGTGTTGTCAACTTGAGATATGTGTAACTCAGGCCGCCTACAAAGTTCCTCAAGGTCCAACCTGGCCTTCACATTATCCTTTGTCTTGTTTCTGACATCCATCACAGTATTAAACACAGCCTCGAAAAAATTCTTCTCAATATGCATGGGATCTAGGTTATGTCGAAGAAGATTATCCTTCCAATAAGGCAACTCCCAAAAGATACTTTGTTTAGTCCAATTATGATCAATACCATAGCCAGGTGCTTTAGATGGTCGTTGGTCAGTTACCTTAGGATACACCTTAACCCTATCCCATATTTCTCGTCCAGACAACCTTCGCGGAGGCTCCTCGAAATCAACCTGATTCTTCATAAAAGCACTACTGTTAGCCCTAAACGGATGCTCCATTGGCAAGAATCGACGACAACAGTCGAACCATGTAATCTTACCACCATTTTTCAAAGTGAATGCTTTTGTATCTTCCATACAGTAAGGGCAAGCGAGCTTACCAGCAGTGGACCACCCAGACAACATTCCATAAGCTGGAAAGTCATTTATAGTCCACATCAAAGAAGCATGCAGTTGAAAGTTCTGTTTCATTGATATATCATATGTTTCAACACCTTCATACCACAATACCGTTAACTCATCAATCAAAGGTTGCAAAAATACATCAATCGAGGCTTTCGGGTTATGTGGCCCTGGGATAATGCAATTCAAAAACAGATAAGGACTAGTCATGCACATTTCGGGCGGAAGATTGTACGGCGTGACAAATACGGGCCAACAAGAATAAGGTGTAGACGAGACATCAAAAGGAGTGAACCCATCTGAACATAGACCCAACCTTATGTTTCTTGGTTCACTAGCAAATGCCGGATACACCTGATCAAAATGTTTCCATGCCTGACCATCTGACGGATGGCTTAGAATGCCTGGCTGTTTCGTACGATCATGGTGCCATCTCATATGAGGAGCAGAACTCATCGACGCATACAACCTCTTTAACCTAGGTATAAGGGGTAAGTAATGCATCGACTTAACGGGTACCGGCTTCTTTTTAGGGTTTAAAACCGGCTTGTAACGAGGCTCCGCACAAAATTTACATTTATCTAATTCTGCATCATCCTTATAAAACAACATGCAACCGTTGACACAACAATGAATTCTCTGAGCAGAAAGACCTAACGTGGAAACCAACTTCTTAGTGTGGTAATAATTAGTTGGTAATGCCATGTTAGTCGGATTGAGATCATTCATAAGGTCAATGATGGAATCCATGGCTGCTTGACATATACTAAAATCAGATTTAATACTTAACAATCTAACAGCAACTGACAACTTGGAATGCACTGAGCCTTCGTACAATGGACGACTAGCTTCCTCCAACCGTTTATAGAAGAGCTTTGCCTCATCATTAGGAATGTGCTCAACATTTGGTTGCGATGTACTCGGTTGGGATGGCTCCTCTGGGTACATCCCAAAAGCATCATTAACCATATCGTTCATTCGATAATTATCAAGATCATTCTCCACAAACGGACCACTCCCACCGACATAAGCATCTTGAAAATGAACATCACCCCCCACATCCCTAGACTCTCCATGATAAACCCAAACAAAATAATCTGGCATAAAACCCTTCCTATAAAGATGCATTTCAACATCTTCCAGATTTTTTCCTTTTATGCACTGGCAGTCTACACAAGGACACTTAATCTGGCCCCACCGTATAAAATCATCAAGTGTTTTCGCTTTTTCAATAAAATTTTCAACACCTACTGCAAATTCTGCCCTCATCCCCCGCCGGCCGGGATTATTTCTATTATACATCCAACTACGACTTTCATTAACCATATCTACACAAAAATTACACGTTTCAGATGCATATTAAATTGCAAATATTTAAACAAACATTTCTTTGATACACAAACATTACTTTTATATTACTAACTAATTTGTTCTCTAAGATTATCATTTAGTAATTAATAACACTTCTCGTTTGCAACTTATATCTATTTATAATTCAAAATGATAAAACTATTTACTTATCTATACTTAGTTGGAGTAATCTAAAACTATTTGCAAACTATTCAACTTAGTTGTTGCTCACCACTTATTTGATGAAATGCCTCAAAGAATCTAACTACCAAACTACACTATACACCAACAATTCTATCTCAAAGCAATACAACAACAACAACAACAACAACAACACCATTAACAACATTCAACAACAACAACACTACTAAAGGAACCCATCAACAACAACCTATTCAAAGTGTACTATTCTCAATGGAACACCAACTTTTTCACTAAAAAAACTCATTCAAAGTGTTACTTTCCAACCATAGAATCTTCTAAATGTGCATTCAATAACCCAATCATTTTTTTAACAACATCCAATTTTTCAATCAACCTAATTTTAACAATACCAACAAAAATGTCAAACTAGCTTCAACAATTCCCAAACCAAACAACAACACAATATAACCTAGTTCACAACCAAATAGCAACTACTATGTCATGGATTAATTTCATGAGCTAAAATTCAAACATAGGAAAAAATGAAAAAAAACGAGCTAAAATTAAATTTAAAAAAAAAAATTGGTGTTTCATCATAAAACTCACCTCAAGGGATGGTTTTGTACTCCACCACCACTAATGTACAATCCCCAACTTTGATAGATGGAAGAACTACAAAAAAAATAGATAAAAAAGTTAGGGTTTCGGATTTGGGGAAAAATTGAAGAAAACTATGAAAATTAAACTTACCAAGTTGTAGAGGAATGGAATTAAGAGATTAAGAGTAGTTTTTTAATAGATTTGGGTTGCATTTGGCTTTGGAATCGGGTTTAATGGAGAAAGAAAGAAAGGGGCGAAAGAGAGAGAAATGGGTATGGTGTGAAATGAAAAACGGGCTGCTATGCCCGTGTTGGTATAGTTTCTGTCCACCGACCGCACTCGGACCGCTGCGGTCGGACAAAAAATTTTAATTATTGTCCGACCGCGGCGGTCGGCTAAAAGTAAAAAAAAAAAAAAATTATAATTCGATGAATTATCCCACCGCGTCGGTCGGACAACGTGCTCCAACCGAATTTCGGTCCGAAATTTCGGTCTGAAAATGCCTTATTTTTAGTAGTGACACTTGTATTCAAACTACTTACTATTTATTACTACTGATAATCGAAAGATCTCTTTTATTGTTCCATTGACTGAATATCATAAAGAGTACGAGGAAAGGAATTTATTCAAACCTAAACGGCCTGAGCACGGTTCCTTTTTTTTTTTTTTTGTTCGACTATTCATTTATTATATTGCATTGATTGCATCTTTATTCTTTCGCATTTATTACTGTCATTCATATTTTTCCATTAAGAGCGTTTAATCTCGATTATTGACCGTGACTCCGCTTTATAAATTTAATTGTAAATTAACCTAACAAAACAAAATTACGGTTAAACAATTAGGTACTACTCCTAATATACTTGTAAAAGGGTTAACAAAAATATTTTTATTTTTATTTTAACAAAAAAAAAAACTTATTTTTCCTAGAATGTTTCAAAAGACAATTGTAACAAACGATCCGACTAGAAGTGTATGATATAAACCTACTTTTGAAGTCGATAGAAATTGTACAAAGTTCTCTTGTATAAAATTATTGATATGTTGTTCTTTATATAGAGTAATAGCATTAGGGCAGATTACGTACAACATATTTTTTTTGGGGTATGGACCTTCCTCCGATCCTGCATGAGCATAATCTTTTTTGCACTGGGCTGCCCTTTCTTAATGTATCTGCTTATTGTTTGCTTATTTAGTCTCATTAAATATATCTTATAGAGTAAATTAGTATTTAGCTATGCTCGCAAAATTATAATTATAATAATTGTTCATTTAACTTCAATATTTAAATTAGAGTAACTCACTTTACCCCCTTAATCTTTAAGAATTGAAAGATGATATCCCCTTTACCTTTTGAATGAGAACGGAAACCCCTTATAATTAGGAAATGATCACCCCCTCACCTTGTTAGTGGTATCATTACCTTCATTAACTCAAAAGTCAGCAAAGAACATTCTTTTTTCTTTTTTTTTGAAGGGAATAAAAAAATTTGGCGCCACCTTCTTGATTCATATCAATCAAATTAGGCTAAACTTTAATTTATCTCAACCAAGACAAACCTAAATATATCTATAATCAATAAAAAATGAAACTTGTTTTCATAAAGTATATTCAGAACAAAAGTATCAACATATAAACATAATTGAACTCAACAACTTATCGAATCAATTCAAACAATCGTCATGACCATGCAAATTAAATTGTTCCAAAATGCCTTAACAAAAAATACCAAAGAACCTCAATTATGAAGAAATCGAAACTAGACAACCCATCACAATTTGGACTATCAATCACCCAATATCCTAGAAGCAAACTCAAGGACACTATCCCACTCAGTAGATGAGTTTCCAACGCCATTTTGTACAAGTCATCCAGCTGTTGAAGCTTGAGTTGAGAACTAAATTTCTACAAAAGATGTTCATTGCCTGCGCAATTGAAATGTTGTAGATTGTGTAGCTGAAGAAGCAATTTGAGTGGTTCTAGGTGGTTGAACCTAAAATTCAACAATTAAACTAGGGAAGAATTATTATTGATACAACATTCTTTATTAACATCGGTATAAAAAACTTATAACCTGGGAGGCTTGCACGAAATAATTTGTGTTTGACATTCCTAACACTATTCCAATTCCCTATTTCGCAGTATGGACCACACCGATTTTGCTTTCCTCTCCTGCTTCCCCTGTTCCTAGTTGTTCCCCCGCCTCTATCATTAAATGTAAGGTAGTTGTTCCTCCATCTATATTATTCGCACCATATACACTAGTTGATGCTCTGCCCATATTATTTATCCCACTTCCTAGCCCTCTTCCTCTATCGAGAAAAGAATATAGTGCCAAAACTCTCCCTTTAAAAACAAACTTATGTATGTTTTTTCTCAAAAGAAAAAAAAGAGTTATTTTAACTTTCATAATAATCGTTATTCATTAAGTTTTGAGTTTAAGGGGTAATGTTTCCACTACAAAGGTGAAGGGATATCATTTCCCAATCACAAAAAAGTTGGTGCTTCCATTCAAAAGGTAGAGGAATATCGTTTTCCAACCCTTAAAGGTTAAAGGGAGTGACATTTACTCTTGAAATTATTGAAAAATATACTAGCATAATTTTATGATAGCTTATTAAAGTAAGTTGAATTAATTTTCTTATTTCAAACCATATTGGTTTGGAATGGCCCTACATATTTGTGAAAAGTAACAATAACCACGTAATAACGTGAAGACCTAGTAAAACCTCATGGTATTTTATTTTAATCAATCAAGACAGCTCATTTTACGTTACCTTTTAATACTGTGCTCTCGTGGTTTTTACTTTTCTTTTAAAACTAGATTATATATAAACATATTCATTTACTATTTCTATGCTTACGTATAATAAATACAAAATCTTTTATCCACAACAAGGTTTTTTGACTTTTGACAAAATTGCAACCGTCGCCGACTAAACTATTTAGGGATCAAATATATGATAGCCACGTGTCTGACTCATGCTACGTGGGATTCCCATAGCTCGTCGGTTCTTTGTACTCCATATGGGCTATCTATTGAAAAGTCATTCAATGAATGGGGCCCAAAGAAATTTAAGGAGGTTAGACTTGGGCCCACACGTGGGCCCAGATGGCAAGCGTGTTTATACGGTGGGCTTTGAGATTTTGCCACGTTGCAGAAGTTAAGCATCATGATTTGCCACGTCGGCTTGAAAATGTAAAAAAGAGCATTGCTTTGAGCTACTTTTCCTGATTTGGACTATTTATATTTTTAATTGTGTAGTAGTTATGTGAGTTGGTACTATTTGGTATTAGCACTTGGAAATGGGTTAATTTTGATAGGGAGTGTTAGGATAAAGAGAGAATTTTAGTAAAACTTAAACCGACCAAAACATTATCCTAAAAGGAAATAGAGTAGTTGGGGATGAGTAATTGTTGCCGACTAATATGTATGAAGCAACTTTAGCTTTTTACAGGAATATTCTAAGGGATCTTGATGTTACTAAGGAACATGGCGTGATTTCTTGCTGTTATAGGAAGAGTTAGAGGTAATGGTCTAGTGGGTCATGGTTCTCCAAATTTCTAGGGGTTGTTTCCTACTGAGCGACAATTTGGACTATTGATTTCAAATATATTTCCACCTTTCACTTTTACTAAATCAAGAAGATATTAGTTTTTCTAAAATACATATTTAGTCTAATATTACATAATCTATACAATTTTATAAAAAATTAAGACTTAAAAATATAAACAGAGAAGGATAATCCAATCAAATAACAAACATATTTTATAACATACATTTTTTAATGAGTAAACCAAAATTTTAAAGTAAAGAATAAGCATTTTATGGAGTAACCTTTGAGTTCCATTTAACTTTTGATTTGTAATTGAAAATAACAAATTAGATTTATGACGGAACGTAAAAATCAATCGATGACCTAATTTGAGCTTCTCCATAGTATAGATCTCAACAGAAAACTGAAAAATAATAGCAGTAAGTAACTGATTTAGAGGTAAAAATAAAGATGTCTTCTATGTTACTATAATGTAGGAAAATATTGACGTAATTTCATAATCAGTCGGTCATCTAGTATTGATCTAGATCTAATTAGATTTGAGTTTTGACAGCCCTACTCATATTAAATGGAGATGACACTGATAGGGAAGAATTCTAGGCTACCAAGTTACCAGTCAAATTACTCCACCTTAATTAGACAAACTTATCTCTGGTTCTTTAGGGTAACTAAGAAGCTTGCAGAAACCCCAACTGTCTTAGTTCTGAAAACGCTGGAAGTTACTAGTGAAAAAGTTAATGATCTACCTCACTGTTACTAACATTTTTCATTCCTCTCGTTGCTTCGACGGTTCAGAATAATCGTGTTCTACAATTTTAAAAATACTGTAACAAATATTAATTAAAGTTATGGTTGTATCAAATTCAATAATTGACTTCTTTTTACTAAGAGGAGTTATGTAATGCAAAATCAGATGACGGTTCTTATAAGTTGACGAATCACTAACAGAAATGTTATTTTCAAACTGAATTGTTTGACCCAGCAAAATGAAACAAACAGCTCCAGAAAATGCAAGATAAACCGCGACCATATATACTGATCATCTCAACTAATCAAACTAGTTCGTTGAGTAACTCCAAAGGATGTATAGCCTAAGAAAATTCTTGACCATATATTATATTCATCAATCAGTGGCCGCCACCTTTCGCTTGGAAAACATGGGAAGCTATATATAGTTGCATCTATTTCAAGGAAAAATATTTATACACGGTTGACACCAAATCAATAAATATATTCTAATATTTGTTTCTATGTATCATTTTATTATTTACCATGATGATTAGTTAAGATATTCATCTTCAAATATTAAATTATCTGACTAAAATAATTTAGTAAGGTGAACCGATTTAGGCCCTCTCCTTTGTCTTTGCTAAAGTTTAGCTGTTCATTTTCTTTTCTTTGTTTCCTTAAATCTTAACCCACCAAATTAGAGATGGATAATCTGATTTTTCTATAAGAAGTGGAGATTCATTTTTAAGTTAACCTAATATTTTGCCTAATTAATAATTTTGTTGTCTAACCTAATTTAAGCTTCGCGTTTCTTGAAGAAAGTCATCAAGTGTTTCATTTTTTGAGGACATCACATGATCACAATTCACAAGTGGAGTTAAAATCTCAAATGGTCACTCAACTTTAAAAAAATAATCAGCAAAGTTACTTTGCTTTGGTTGGTCCCAAAATGGTCACTCAGCTTAAGAAAAATATCTCCAAAAGTAACTCTGACCGGTTTTTACACCGTCATCCACCGAAAAGCTGACGTGGCTTTTTAAAATATTTTTTTATATACCCGTATGTCCCACTTTCTTTGCCATGTAGGACTTTTTTATTAGTTACTAGTTTTCTGCCACGTGCAATGCACGTGCATCTTTAATATAATTTTTGTACTAATTATTAAAGATGCACGTGCATTGCACGTGGCAGAAAACTAGTAACTAATAAAAAAGTCCTACATGGCAAAGAAAGTGGGACATACGGGTATACAAAAAAATATTTTAAAAAGCCACATCAGCTTTTCGGTGGATGACGGTGCAAAAACCGACCAGAGTTACTTTTGGAGATATTTTCCCTAAGCTGAGTGACCATTTTGGAACCAACCAAAGCAAAGTGACTTTGGTAGTTAATTTCTCAAAATTGAGTGACCATTTGAGATTTTAACTCTTCACAAGTGCAAAACATAGGTCTATTGCTATTATGAAGGGTTATTGGGTAGAATCATGAGGGTGCAGGGGCCATGATCCTCATAATTTGATTTGAAATGAAATTTAAGAAGAGGTGAAAAACTTTTGAACTTATAGTTTTAGAAGAAGATTATTGAAACCGGTCTTAAATACACCATAATATTTTATGTAGCTTACACAAAAAGTTCTCATTAAGTTAAGGTAATTAAAAAGGTAAGTTCAATTTTTTTTAAAAAAAAAGATAAATGTGTTATTTTCTTGGAATGAACTAAATCATGTCAGAAAAATTGGAGAAATAGAATGGAGTTGTATTGATCTTCATTTATACTCCCTCCGTCCCATTTTAGTTGTCGCCTTCAGCTTTTTCACGCCCATTAAGAAAACCATTAAATATGGTGTGTATTTTACTATATTACCCTTATTTAATGTTTGACTATTAACTTTCTTTGAGAATTATTTTAATTATTAAGGGTATAGATGGAAAGAATTAGTAATTTAGTCTTGAAATCCTAAAATGACAACTAATTTGGGACAAACCATTTCTCCTAAAGCGACAACTAATTTGGGACAGAGGAGTATATCCGCATTTCATATTTGGGGAGTTTAATTTACTCAGTTCAGAGTTGACAGTTGATAAGAATTCTGGGATTTAGCAAGTTTCAAGTTCTCGGGAAAAAGCAAGTTGTCAGTCAAACTTCTCTGTTAATTAAACAAACTTATCTTCTTACGAGCTGATCTTCCCAACTGCAACACAAACTATGTGGAAGTTACTAATGAAATCATCAGCATTATGGGTAGCGCATTGAGCTACTTTGGTGGAGTAAAAATGAAAATCTGAAATCGATGAAAGTTTGATTTGATTTGTCTACTCGGGGGAAGTTTGAATTGATTATTAACCTGTAGATGGATTAGGTGATCTTCCATATGAAATGGATGTCCATTATCAAGTTACAGCTTTTCATTTCTATAGATGAAAAAGCTTAAGACAAATATTTATTTCTTCTGTTATAGATGTCACATGATAAGTACTTATTCGTACCCGATATTTATATCAAATCAAACAATTTAACCTATATATGTAGTTAAAAGTAAAAGAAAAAATACACATCATTTAACCATGGTTAAGATATAAATGCATGTATACAATACAGGTGTATTGCTATCATTAGTTTGGTGTAAACAGCTGCTTAAGAATTGTCAAATCTACTATATAAACATAGTGATGGGCCTCTATGTCCAGGCCCTTTTGAATTTCCATCTTTATCTTGGTCAAAGTGCACGTGTAGCCACTATTGAATGCGCCATACAGTTTGTTCACTTTTGGGTTTTCGGCCTCTCAAATCTTCAAATTATTAAGGTTTGAAGTTCAAGTCAGATTAAGCTAACTTCATCTCCTTTCGATATGAAGTTGTAATCTATTTTTTTCACACAACTTCAAACCAAAGGTTTAAATCATTTTTGAAGTTGAGCCAAACTTTACACTTTATGTCTGAAATAAGCTAATTTTCAAAACAAAATATTTAAGCTTGGTGAACTACAAATTATAGGGTGAAGTTAAATAGTACATCACTACAGTCTTGATAGGTTGAAAGTGGGTGCCTACTCTTGTAATAGTTTTCAAAAGGCTGCTAAAAACTAATTGACGAAGGTAAAACTTGCTAACAAGCAAAATTCTTACTTATATCTTGATTTAAAATGGTAAAATTTTCGCCCAGTGGCCAGTTTTGACACTGGTATTAGCTTTAATGTCACTATTTTTTTGGTCTTACACTTGAGGCGATTTTTGGCTCTTTACTAAATAAGGTCATTAAATACGCTTAACTGAAAAGACTTAATTACCCCTTAGTCTGATTACTGGACTGAAGTTTGAAATATTACTGATTGAAGTTCAAACCACATGGACTGAAGTTCTATCCACATGAATTGAATTTCTCTGCCCTGTGTACTGAAGTTCTGTCTACAAGGATGAAACTTATCTACTCTTATGGATTGAAGTTCAATCCACAGGTATTGAACTTATCTACCCTTGTTGACTGAAGTTCCATCCACATGGATTGAACTTATCTACCCTTGTCAACTGAGGTTCCATCCGCAAGGATTGAACTTGTCTACCCTTGTGGACTGAAGTTCCATCCACAGGGATTGAACTTGTCTACCCTTATGGATTGAAGTTCCATCCACAGGGATTGAAGTTTTTGGAGACATTTTTGGGAGTTTTTGAGAGAAAAACTGTTTGTTTATGCTATTTTATCAAAACTTCTCCCAAAAAGTCCCAAAAACACAAAAAGTGCTCAAAGGCTGTTTTTGGGAAATTTGAAAAATTACTCACAAAACTTCAACTATTTTTTCAAGTAAATTCTATTTCCAAACACAACTTCAAGTTCCAAAAATTATTATTCAACTCAACTCCAAAAACTCAAATTCCCAAGTTTCAACCAAATCTATGTCCAAACGCTAGCTTAGTCTTTTTCTGTTTTCTATTTCTGGTGGATGTAAAATATGGCTATAAACTAAATGCTTTGATATTAGTGGCTTGTGCCTAAAGACCAGTGCCAAAAGTGGCCTTTCGTGCACTTCCCCCTTTAAAATAGCAACCTTGCTATGGAGGGTAATTTTGATGACTAATTAGTTTTCGCACCACTTAAAGAGAATCAGCCAACAATTACAAGTTTTCATAAAAGTAGTCAGATTTTAAAAATACGTATTTTTTAAGACTAGCCACAAAATAAAATTCTGGGAAAAACTCCAGTAAATTTTTTGGGTAAAAATTTTGCTCAAATGCCACTGGTATTAGGTTTGAAGCTACTTTTTTAGTGGTTTTACATGAGATGCCACTTTTTGGAACTTCAATTTTTGTGGGCTGAAGTTCAAACCTTGTGGGTTGAACTTCATGCCTATCTTATGAAGTTCAACTTCAATCCGTAAGGACTGAACTTTCAGGCATAGATGCGTAAACTTCAACCTTTGTGGGCTGAAGCTGAACTTCAATCCTTGTGGTGACTGAATTTTAACTTCAACCCTTGTGGGCTGAACTTGTGTTGCTCAACCCACAAGGATAGAAGTTCCAAAAAGTGGCCTCTCATGCCAAACCAATAAAATAAAAGTGGTCTCAAACCAAATACCGCTGGCAAAAGTGCCATCTCATGCACTTTTCCCATTTATTGGAGTTTATTTCAATGTTCGAGGAAATTTTCCTCGAGATCATATTTGAAGTCCGGTACTTTTTACTATAATTTTTGAACTAAAATGTTCAAAATCCAAGTATATTATAATGGAATTTCATATTTAGCAAAGTCCCGGTATTTTTTAATGAGACTTTGAATATAGTGCATTATACTGGAACGTATGAAGTCCCTATAAAAATATTGGAATTTTCAAACTTTTAATTCAAAAATCCCAGTAAAATACTGAATAATTTCTGTA
Organism: Petunia secreta; assembly: GCA_029990175.1. Lineage (NCBI taxonomy): Eukaryota > Viridiplantae > Streptophyta > Magnoliopsida > Solanales > Solanaceae > Petunia > Petunia secreta. The sequence goes on along the minus strand of JARKIP010000059.1, from coordinate 3,813,201 downwards.
TTTTTTAAATTTGACTAGTCTTCCAAATATTTTGAAATGTTGGATAATTTTTACTTAAAGCAATGCAAACAGGCTATGAGGTCAAATTTTTTACTGTTATGAAATCATTAAAGGGAGGTCTACGAAAATACCCATCAAAATTAAAATATTTACCCATCTCTATCCATAAATTTCATATTTACAAACCCTACCCATAAACTATTTACATGTCCTACCCATCTAGACTTGTATACTATTATTTATGCAGTATACCTTAAAGGTATACAACCATAAGGTATAATAAAGGTATACAATAATAAATGGGTATATTGGGTAAATACTTTTAATTTCATGGATAGTGTAATTTTTAATGGGTAGGACTTGTAAATACTTTGAATTTCATGGGTATATCGTGTAAAAAACCCATAATTAAAATTAGGCCCTTTATGATATCTGAATCATCTTTCAAACAATTTCATTAGGTGTACCCGCATATCACTGGTTATGGTCTTTTGTCCCCACTTAAAAATGGCTTAGCAAAATAGCCTCGGATGCAGCACTTCAAGTTATAATTTGACAAGTGTTGCATCTTCAAAAAATATAAAGGGAAAGTGCTGCATGCGAAGAGACTAAAGGGGCAAGTGTTGCTGAGACAACACTTCAAGTTATCTTGGAGAATGTGAGAAGAGATAAAAGAGCAAGTGTTGCCTATGCAAGAGGGGATCAAAGTCAAATGTTGTCAAGTGTTGAGAAAGGGAGGGCGGGGCAACACTTCAAATTATCCAGGAAAATACGAAAAAAGAAAAAAAGGTCAAGTGTAGCTCAAGAGGCGACACATACTAAAAAGGGAGGGCGGAATACGGGCGTCAATATAAGATTTCATAGGGGTATTTCCGTCCGAAATTTATACATTAAAGTTAGCAGAGGCCATTCTTACAAAATTACCTTTAAGCGGGGCCAATAAGGCAAACCACTACATATGGTGTCAGAGTTCTATAAATTGCCCATCATCTTTCATAACTGAAAAAAGGCCTTAGTCATGCATGCCTATCTGATTATGAGTTGTGATTCATTAACTGATATCATTACTTTGTTAGATTATCATCCATCCTTAAAATTTTATTGTTTATGTAGAATGAGCACTTTAGTGCATGGTCTTTATTTGGTAAGCTATTCTTTGGTGGTCTTTAAAGCATAAGCACTTTTAAAGATATTTTCACTTCTACCATTTAAGCACTTAACTACAATTATTTGACATTCACACTTTCTCTCTTTAGAAAGCTCATCTCCCACTTCTCCTCCTTCTCTGTAGTTTACCGCAATTGACCGCCGCCGAGCCACCATCGGTCGCCATCATAATGTTCTAAAAGTTACATCCCCAAATTCGCTTTGGCCTTCTCTTTTCGTTTCTACCATTGGTTTTCTAAAATCACGCTAAATTAGTGTAGATCTCTTTTTGAAAATATGAAAAACTTTTTTCGGCGATTCTTTGGTCCTTTTCCCCTGATTTGCTTGATTTATTAACCTTGAGGAATTTGCTTCCCGAGGTTATTACTCAGTACTGTAATGAAAAGCTCTACACTTGCTTCTGTTTCGGGTATAGCGCTGGTGTTGGTTCATATTGTTTGGCTCCTGGTACACTACTTGGATTCTGTGGACTTTTTGGGATGCGTTGATTCTATCATATGTTGACTTAACCTTCATTACAAAGTACTTGATTTAGGGTAGGCTTGATAGTATTTTTTGTGTATTTCATACTTGTAGCTTTGCTAAAGGATTAATGTAGTTTTATTTTTACTTTGAATTTTTGTATTTGGAAAAAGTGGTGACAATTTGTTATCATTTATTGAGAAATTAGACATAGTAATTTGGCTCACTTGTAAGTAAATGACGCCGAATTGGCATTGTTCTATTTTTACTTGAAATTTTTGTATATGGACAAAGTGATTACGATTTGGCGTCATTTATTTGTAAAATAGATATAGAAGTTTGGCTCACTTGCAAGCAAATAATACCGAATTGGCCTTCTATGATTTTGTATTTTTATATGTATTTTTGTGGATGAACAAAGTAAAGGAGATTTGGACTCATTTATTTGTAAAATGGATGCAATTTTTGGTTCAACATATGCATAAACACAATCAGATATCGTTATTTTAAATATATAAGCACTTGAAGGTATTTTTTATGAATCAATAAAGTAATGCCGATTTGATATTATTTGTTTACAAAATGAACATAATTCGTTGCTCATTGAATGAAGAAATGATGTCGGATTGGTCTTATGTTATGTTTTGCTTTGATGTTTGTATATGTTTGGTTTTATTTATTCACAAAATAAACGTGAAACACAGACGGATTGATTGCCTTGTATATGAGTGAAAGGATGCCGATTTGGCCTTATTTATTCACAAAATTAATGTGAAACACAATCGGATTGGCATTGTTTTCTGTTGTGTAGGAAGCAGCGACATATTTTATAATTTCAGATGTAAAAAGGTGCGGTGGCATTTTTGTAATTACGGCTTCAAAAAAGGTGTAATTATGATTTTGTATTTTTATATGTATTTTTGTGGATGAACAAAGTAAAGGAGATTTGGACTCATTTATTTGTAAAATGGATGCAATTTTTGGTTCAACATATGCATAAACACAATCAGATTATCGTTATTTTAAATATATAAGCACTTGAAGGTATTTTTTATGAATCAATAAAGTAATGCCGATTTGATATTATTTATTTACAAAATGAACATAATTCGTTGCTCATTGAATGAAGAAATGATGTCGGATTGGTCTTATGTTATGTTTTGCTTTGATGTTTGTATATGTTTGGTTTTATTTATTCACAAAATAAACGTGAAACACAGACGGATTGATTGCCTTGTATATGAGTGAAAGGATGCCGATTTGGCCTTATTTATTCACAAAATTAATGTGAAACACAATCGGATTGGCATTGTTTTCTGTTGTGTAGGAAGCAGCGACATATTTTATAATTTCAGATGTAAAAATGTGCGGTGGCATTTTTGTAATTACGGCTTCAAAAAAGGTGCAGTGACAGTTTTGTAATTATGAGAAGTTCTCTATTATTAAGGGTATTTCTGTACTTTCATCTTCATTTAATGTAAAAGTATTTATGTTTTCAAGACCACAAAAAAACTGCAAATATTTTCAAGACCGAGTGCATTTGTGCTCAAATCTGTAACTCTCCCTTAAAATTTCACATGCCTTATTCTTTTTCTTTAATAATCGCCATCACCATTTTATGTTGCTCGGATTCTCAAATACCGTTGTATTCATGTCGGATTTGAACTTTTGAAGGATCCACACGCATCCAACAACATTTTCGAAGGACCTGAGCAACATAGTCAACATTAACAACTATATATGCTTAAACCTCCTACAAATTTTCTTGCATACATCAGAAAAACAAATTCCATCAAGTTCGTAACAGAAAGGGTATTTGGGTAGCTTTTTACGAGTACTACTATTAGTCACTTTATACCATTTTATATAGCAATCATCCTTATTAGTCCATTCTGAAAATGAATACATATTTTTGTATTTAGGAACATTATAAGTTTTAGTTTCCCATTTTATTTTAGTATATATTTTAGTAGTCATATAAATGTTAAAGCATTTGATACATGAAGTTTCAACAATCTTATTTTCTTGAATTTTGATCGAATCAAATTCAATCAAAGGAAGTAATAGGGAAAGCTCAAAGGATGAAGTTAAGGTCTATTTTCTTTTACTGACCTTGTACATAATTGGAATCTATTAACCCACCTGGATGAATCATAATCATCTCTAAGAAGGGCTATTGCAAACACTTAAACAAAAGTTCTTCTACCATTTGTGTTCCAAATGGTATTTGGTCTACTGACAGTTTTTGTCTGTCATACATAGTAGTACTTCATTAAAAACAGAAGTTATAGCTTGAAACTGAAACATAGCTGCTTATCATTAGTTTCCAATTCGCCTCCCTTTGTTCCTATCAGTCCAATCACCTCTTCTAGCAGCCTTTGCTCTCTTCCACCTCTCAATATTTCTCATTCTTGAAAATATTTTCCGAATTTGGTACAGCTTGTGAGATTGTTGAGCAATCAAATTTGCAGTTGAAGGGCTCTGGCTTAAGATTATCTCATATCCATCACGAAATGAGTCCATTCCTTCACTTAAAAGTTGCCAAAAGAGTCCCCCGGCTGCTGCTCCCCCGCGCTTGGCTGAGGAATATATCTTGTAATAAACTGTGTTGTAAAGAACGTCCCTCTCGCTGGAGCTGAAACCTGAATCTTTCCAAGATTTCCCAAATTCTGTGATCAGTAATGGCTTTCGGAGTATATATTGAGCATCATCAATATGGGAGTTTAGCCAATTGTTGAGAAATGATAGCTGGGCTTGATCATTTGAGTTTGTTATCCTGTCATATCATGAATTTACAATTAACAAACTCTTAAATTGTGTGACAATCTCATTTAAAAGTATAATAAGTCAAAATGAGAATTTTTTTTTACACGTCTCTCACTCATAGACCTTTTTTTTTTTCACTTCGGTCAAGCACATGCAATATTATTGTTTTTGGGTGACGATGAAACTTGAACTTAAGACCTCGTCTAATTTAATATCATATAGCATTGCATCCACTCATCGAATAGTTTAAACTTTAAGATGAGATGATCAAATATTTTCAAGAAACTAACAAAAGTGTGGTAATTATTCTAATGCCGCAATGTGGTTCTGAAAAGCTTACCACTGATCAGGATAGGCATGAGCAGTAGCAAAATCGATTCCAGGTATGCGATTGTTTGCAATGAAGTCAGTTCCTATGTCAAAACTAGGATTCAGAGCTCTCCTCTGAGGAGTTGTTTGCCCATAGAATCCTTCTAAGCCAACTTCCAACAAGTGGTTTCTGTCAATAGACTTGACATAAGAGGCCATCTCTGTTGCCCAGGCCTGCCCCAAGAAATGAAACTTAGCATAATTCCCTTTCATATCGTTTTCCTCCAGAAAAGTAACATCAGAAGTAATAAATGAGTGCACAAGCTGACTAGCAAATGGCAGGAAAAACATATGACATTAAATTCTAGTCAAGTATGGCTCTTATGAATGGGTTGTCCATGACTGGGGCATGCAAGTATTTGAACTAAGAGGATTAGTAAACTTTGTGCTCTAGAAAGTGACCATGTCACAACCATATCAAATTCAAGAGGATGTATTTGTGGAGGTGGCATCTCGGACAAGTTCTACTGCAGTTTAATTGAACTCAGTGCTTTCAGCTCAAACTATATGTAGATTGTAGACATATCTTACATTCATCTAAAATGTATACAGTATAATAAAGACACTTTTAATCGGAACCAACTCTATGCTATTGTCTGTGCATTCGTATTAGTCATCATGTTAATTTTCCTATCTTTTGGTGTTTAAATTAGGGAAATGTGGTGTTATGATTTAGATCCTAGCTATCTGTACCATTCATTACTAAGAAGGTGGTAGACGGTAGTCATTAATAATAGACCAAATTTAGACGGATCCGGCAGCATGGGGTTAACAAGATTTACTGGTGACCCAACCCTGGCAAGGAGTGGCTGAACCCAAAATTAGGTTCAACAACAGCCCTAAACGCCATCCTCGGCTAAGCGGGCAAACAACAGAACCTTGGTTCTGGCGTTCAACCTTCCGCCTGGGTTGTATATCCAACCATACTTTTAATACCACCATCTGCTGAGATTCTAATCTTAATTTGTTATTAGAATCATTTTACCCCAGTAGCCTAGTGTGATAGAGCTCAACACTTAATGATTTTAGCCTATCATTTAGGCCAAATAGCAATATTTAAAATTGTTAAATTAAACAAAATTTAAAGAACTATGAATACCTTGAATTGCGTTCAGCAAATAGAGGAGTTTATTATGACTTGAAATTTTTACAATAGGAGATTTTCTAATAGAGAGAGAGGTGTATTTTCTGAAGCCTGCCTCATGTACTAAGCTTGCCCTCTCTTATATAGATAAATTCTAGAGAAAAAATAAAGCTAGCATGGCCCAAACCTTTACAAATGGACGGCTAAAAATTAAAGTATGGAAAACATGGCCGACAAGTGGCCAATAATTTTGTAACTTTATTAAAGCTACTTTATAAAAGATTTCTTCAATAATTCTCTATGCCTTGTCTTTTCCTTTGGTGTTGTGCTTTTTGGAGAAAGATGCTTCCCCATCTACTTTCGGTAATTCTTCACCAGCTATCTGTGTCATGATGTTAGTGATATAATCATCCACATCATTGTCAGTGATTGACTGAGATTCTCCTGCCAAACACTGTTCTTCTTCATCCTCTGTGTTATTAGCAGAGGCCATAGATGCATCCGAAGGAATTTCGATCTCAAGATTTTTTTATTAAATCTTTTTTAACTTCTTCAAAATACGAAGCTAAAATTTCCGCTTTTGTCATCAGCCCTTTCTTCATTTGGATTTTATTAATTATGTGTTGATAGGGACTTGGAGTATTTTGCTGTTTCATATGATCAATCTGTTTATATTCCTCAATCAATTGTTTTATATTATCAATCGTATCCTGACACTGCATATGACCATCAGTTGTTTTCTGGATCATCTTCTTCCAAAATCTTGTATAAAAATTCCTGTATAAAGCAGGAATATTTTGTGGAGTATAATCCACTTCCACGGTCCATTTCATTATCCATGGGATAGAGTATTCAATGAAGAAATTCATATAACAACTTCCTTCAATTAGAGTATTACCCCTTTGTAATTCTTGAATTTTTGGAGATACCTCCAACCAATCAGTATATAAACTGAGCAATGGTTCTGGTAATATTTTAACGGTAGGACCATAAGTAATCCACCATTGAGAAAACCAGTTTGGTATATTGCTTTGTTTATAAACTTCTCCACATATTTTTATAAACCAAGAATGTTTTCTATTATCATTTTCGTATAATAAAGCTTTATGAAAGCTTTCAACATAATCCCAGTAATTGAATTTTACTGGAACTTTCTGTTCAGGATGGATATAACTTCTTTCAGTCAGGGTGCTCAAACCCCATTCTTCTGGCAATATAATATGTTTGATTATAATCTTGGAAAAGTTATAAACTTTTCTTGTATTTGCTGGATAAAAATGCGATATTTCGCATGATCCTGTGCCTGAGAGTATCATCTCAAAATGAGCTCTGTACTTATAAGTACAGCTTGGGTATGATGTATTATTCAGATATTTTGCCATTAATTTCCATGGCTCATCCTTCCATTGAAGGTCTCGATGTTCAAGGAATAATATTAACTCCTTGTAGTCTATTTTGACATATGACTGTATGTTTTCATTGTCATCTTCTACTATAACAGAAGAGTACGATTCTGGCATATTAGCCTTTCCCTCATTTTGCTTTTCCTGCGAATTTTTCCATTCCAAAAACTGCTGATACTGTTGGTATGACATAGTATCATCCTTTTTATTATTTGATGAGGAGGATCCTGTCAAATCTTCGGCTATAAGCCTTTGTTTTCCCAATTGGACTAATACAGCACCTCTACCGGTGCCTCTTCCTCTGTTTCCCCTTCCTCTATTAGAGGTTGGGTTGCCGTAACTAGGGCGCATAATCTGCACATGATAATTCATAAACCTATTAGGCCAGAAACATAGGATAATTTTCCAAAATATTACGGATTCCCATTATGTCCGTATCTATCTCCTTAATTCTATTAATAATCCTTTGAAGGATACTTAAGATATTATCTGTATCTTCTTCAATAAAATAATCTGCTTTTGATAATAAATCCATGGACTCTTTTTTCCAGTATTTTAACTTCTTTTTTGTATTAAGCAAATCCCAATATAATATTCTCATTTGTCTTGATATAATCTGGTGCTGGCAATAAGGACAATAAACATTTCTACGCCTGCACATATCTGATTGTCTGCACATAAAATGTTAGTAATTAATCACCTTTAACTAGACAGATATTCTCTAGTTAAAAAAATCAGGAAGACTATTTTCTTCTCCTTTTTTATATTGGATTTCAAAATCAAATGGGGCCAACAATGCCTGCCATCTTGCAAACATTTGTTTAGAAACATCATGCTTACAATCTTTATTAAACATAAACTTAGCTGATTGACAATCAGTCTTTATAATGAATTTTTGGTTATATAAATCACCTTGAAATTTTAATACACATTTTACTATAGCAAGTATTTCTTTTGCCACAGTTGCGTAATTTTTCTGGCTATTATTCAATTTACCAGAATGAAATTGAACTAAATATTCAATTTTTTCTTCTGGAGAGTATTGCTTTAAAATACCTCCATAACCAATGTCAGAAGCATCAGTTTCAATTATTTTTGGCCAAGTAGGATTAGCCAACGTAAGACAAGGAAGATTCTTTACTCTTTCCTTGATCTTCTGGATTGTTTTAGTATGACCATCAGTCCAAGGCTTTGGAATCTTTTTCAATCTATCATATAAGATAGCTGTATCTTTAGCAAGATTCTCATAAAATGGAGCAATATAATTTAAACTCCCTAGAAATCTCTGTAATTGAGTTTTACCTGTTATAATATCAGGAAATTTAGAAGCAAATTCAATACTTCTATTAATAGGTATAATCTTTCCTTTTTCAATATTATGACCAAGGAATCTTACCTTTGTTTGAAATAAAAACATTTTCGGTTTAGATATAACCAAACCATTTTGTATAATTATTTTCTTAAATAATTCAAGATGCTTGAAATGCATTTCAATAGTATTTGAAAATACTAATATATCGTCAATATAAACGATAATAAAGTTGCTATAAGGAATGAATATATCATTCATAATTTTCTGAAATTCAGAAGGGGCATTTTTTAATCCAAATGGCATAACATTCCATTCGAACTGTCCTATTGGGACATTAAAAGCAGTTTTATACCTGTCAGCTTCAGCTACCTGAATTTGCCAGTATCCTGATTTTAAATCAAATTTAGAAAATATAATGGCATTATGAAGCCTATCCAATAGATCCTTTTTATTGGGAATAGGATATCTAATCCATTTCAAAACTTTATTCAAAGGTTTATAGTTTATGACTAACCTTGGAACTCCTCTTTCTTGTTCAGCATGTTTATTAACATAAAAAGCTGTACAAGACCATGGGGATTTTGAAGATCGAATAAGACCTTTATGTAATAAAGAATCTATTTCTTTTTTACATAATTCCAAATATTCTGAATTCATTTGGCAAGGTCTTGCCTTAGTAGGAATACTATTAGTTTCAGAAAACTCTTCCTCATATGGAAGTGTCACTACATGCTTTTTCCTATTCCAAAAAGCATTTAGATGTTCACTACAAATTTGTAATGAAAACTGATTTATCATAAAATCAATTTTTTCTCTCAATTTGGGATTTTTTAAAATCTCATCGATATTTAAAGTATAAATTTCTTGTTTAAGAAAATTGATATGCAGACTTTTCTTAGCTAGCATATCTTTTAACTGGTTTAAAACTCTAGTAATAGGTTCAGTTATAAACTGAAAAATAATAGGTTTTCCTTGAAAAGTTCCTATTATCCCTTCTTTATCAATCCTAGTAATAGGAAATATTTTTTGTAAAAAGGGTGTTCCTAGTATAACTTGGTTAGACATATTTTTTATTAAAACAAAGCTTTGAGGTATACGTACCTTATTTGTGCATATAGAAGCTGTTGGCAATTTGTACTCAATCTGCATTTTCTCACCATTAGCAGACCTTAAACTATGAGTAGTCTTATGAAAATATCGTGAAGGAATTAATCCTTCTTGAACACAATTTAAATCTGCTCCACTATCAACAAGAGCTATAAATTCTTTTTTGAAATTATAATCAATAAGAAGAGTAATTTTTATAAAAAACTTTTGTGAAGTAAAAACTTCTAAAGTGGTTAGAAATTCTCTTTTCCCGATATCCTGCATGTCACTAAAAATGTTAATAATATTTTCATCAAGATTTTCAAAATTAGAAGGGGTAAGGATTTCATCCTTTTCTTTATCTTTTCCTTCAATTCTGGAAATCCTTTGTTCTAATATCCTATTTTCCTTCTTGAGATTATAAATCTCCTGTTTAAGGTTATAAACCTCTTTTTCCAAATCCTGAGACGTAGTAGGTGAACTACTATGACTCATTTTTCTTTGTTCTAGAAGTCTTTTAACTTCTTTCATGGTGTATGGAGTATTATCCATAGGGGCATAGAAACCCTTTTTCAATCCTTCGGATTCCTTCTGTTCGAAATTTCCTTTGATCTGATCGATAAGTTTAGATCTAACTTCGGAATCCTGTACCATCTTCAATAATTCTATTAAATTATCATTATCCAAAGTGTTAAGACTAAATTGAGAGAATAAATTATAAAATTCATCATTTTCTTCATTATCACAAGGTTGTCCAATCTTGCAAGGATCACATTCATCCTCAGAACTAGTGACAATATCACTTTCATCCTGGAAGACTTTATTAAGTTCTTCCTTGGTAGGGATATTTTCCTCACCTGGATCCGATATTTCTGGTTCAGAATTTAATAAGATCTTGCATAACGAATCCTTCAGATCTTGATCTATATTAAGAGCCTCGATCTTTTTCTTTACTTTGCAATCTTTATAATAGTGACCAAATCTTCCACACTAATAACAATTTTGTGAAATTTTTGATCTAGCAATATTCTTTTGCTTTTTAAAAGCCTTTTTCCTTCTAGCACGTTTTTCTGTGCGTCTTTCTAAATATTTTTGTCTCCTTTCCTGGTAGTCATGCTTCTTACCAGTCTTGCTTTTATGAAGCTTATGAGACTTCGATTTGGTTCGTGGATCATCCATACCAAATTGTCTACAAAATTCACCCAACTGTTGTCTTTCATTAAGACGATGGCGTTTGAGCTCCTGATTTAGCTTAATTTCATTACATAACGCCAATCCTTCTTGGATACATATTCCAACTAAACTTCCATAAGTATGCTCATCATAATTAATATGAACTCCCCCTTGTCTAAGAGCTTTCTTAACTCTTTCTGCAAAGAGGTTAGGAAGTCCATCTATAAATTTGGATTTCCAATTAGTGCTATTACACTCTGGTAACTCCATAACTCTACAAAGAAATGTATCTTTATAGAGTCTAAATGAAGTTAAAGTCTTACATCTCATATTCTGTAAGAGGGTTCTAATAGTCTCACTATTATCAGACCATCTACCTGAAAAGTGTTCAATTATATTAACAACCAACGAATAAACAGCATCAGCTGTAGATGTTCCTGGTTCATTTTTGACTTCATTCAAAATTTTATCTCGCTGGTTAACGGTAAGATAATTATCCCACCAGCCTTTTAATTGACCAGTAAAACCTGCAACAATCATATTGGCAACAGTTTTATCACTATTACCATTAGTTTTACAGATAGTGCTATACATCATCATTCTATCTGATAGCGATAAAACTGTTGCCAATATGATTGTTGCAGGTTTTACTGGTCAATTAAAAGGCTGGTGGGATAATTATCTTACCGTTAACCAGCGAGATAAAATTTTGAATGAAGTCAAAAATGAACCAGGAACATCTACAGCTGATGCTGTTTATTCGTTGGTTGTTAATATAATTGAACACTTTTCAGGTAGATGGTCTGATAATAGTGAGACTATTAGAACCCTCTTACAGAATATGAGATGTAAGACTTTAACTTCATTTAGACTCTATAAAGATACATTTCTTTGCAGAGTTATGGAGTTACCAGAGTGTAATAGCACTCATTGGAAATCCAAATTTATAGATGGACTTCCTAACCTCTTTGCAGAAAGAGTTAAGAAAGCTCTTAGACAAGGGGGAGTTCATATTAATTATGATGAGCATACTTATGGAAGTTTAGTTGGAATATGTATCCAAGAAGGATTGGCGTTATGTAATGAAATTAAGCTAAATCAGGAGCTCAAACGCCATCGTCTTAATGAAAGACAACAGTTGGGTGAATTTTGTGGACAATTTGGTATGGATGATCCACGAACCAAATCGAAGTCTCATAAGCTTCATAAAAGCAAGACTGGTAAGAAGCATGACTACCAGGAAAGGAGACAAAAATATTTAGAAAGACGCACAGAAAAACGTGCTAGAAGGAAAAAGGCTTTTAAAAAGCAAAAGGATATTGCTAGATCAAAAAATTCACAAAATTGTTATAAGTGTGGAAGATTTGGTCACTATTATAAAGATTGCAAAGTAAAGAAAAAGATCGAGGCTCTTAATATAGATCAAGATCTGAAGGATTCATTATGCAAGATCTTATTAAATTCTGAACCAGAAATATCGGATCCAGGTGAGGAAAATATCCCTACCAAGGAAGAACTTAATAAAGTCTTCCAGGATGAAAGTGATATTGTCACTAGTTCTGAGGATGAATGTGATCCTTGCAAGATTGGACAACCTTGTGATAATGAAGAAAATGATGAATTTTATAATTTATTCTCTCAATTTAGTCTTAACACTTTGGATAATGATAATTTAATAGAATTATTGAAGATGGTACAGGATTCCGAAGTTAGATCTAAACTTATCGATCAGATCAAAGGAAATTTCGAACAGAAGGAATCCGAAGGATTGAAAAAGGGTTTCTATGCCCCTATGGATAATACTCCATACACCATGAAAGAAGTTAAAAGACTTCTAGAACAAAGAAAAATGAGTCATAGTAGTTCACCTACTACGTCTCAGGATTTGGAAAAAGAGGTTTATAACCTTAAACAGGAGATTTATAATCTCAAGAAGGAAAATAGGATATTAGAACAAAGGATTTCCAGAATTGAAGGAAAAGATAAAGAAAAGGATGAAATCCTTACCCCTTCTAATTTTGAAAATCTTGATGAAAATATTATTAACATTTTTAGTGACATGCAGGATATCGGGAAAAGAGAATTTCTAACCACTTTAGAAGTTTTTACTTCACAAAAGTTTTTTATAAAAATTACTCTTCTTATTGATTATAATTTCAAAAAAGAATTTATAGCTCTTGTTGATAGTGGAGCAGATTTAAATTGTGTTCAAGAAGGATTAATTCCTTCACGATATTTTCATAAGACTACTCATAGTTTAAGGTCTGCTAATGGTGAGAAAATGCAGATTGAGTACAAATTGCCAACAGCTTCTATATGCACAAATAAGGTACGTATACCTCAAAGCTTTGTTTTAATAAAAAATATGTCTAACCAAGTTATACTAGGAACACCCTTTTTACAAAAAATATTTCCTATTACTAGGATTGATAAAGAAGGGATAATAGGAACTTTTCAAGGAAAACCTATTATTTTTCAGTTTATAACTGAACCTATTACTAGAGTTTTAAACCAGTTAAAAGATATGCTAGCTAAGAAAAGTCTGCATATCAATTTTCTTAAACAAGAAATTTATACTTTAAATATCGATGAGATTTTAAAAAATCCCAAATTGAGAGAAAAAATTGATTTTATGATAAATCAGTTTTCATTACAAATTTGTAGTGAACATCTAAATGCTTTTTGGAATAGGAAAAAGCATGTAGTGACACTTCCATATGAGGAAGAGTTTTCTGAAACTAATAGTATTCCTACTAAGGCAAGACCTTGCCAAATGAATTCAGAATATTTGGAATTATGTAAAAAAGAAATAGATTCTTTATTACATAAAGGTCTTATTCGATCTTCAAAATCCCCATGGTCTTGTACAGCTTTTTATGTTAATAAACATGCTGAACAAGAAAGAGGAGTTCCAAGGTTAGTCATAAACTATAAACCTTTGAATAAAGTTTTGAAATGGATTAGATATCCTATTCCCAATAAAAAGGATCTATTGGATAGGCTTCATAATGCCATTATATTTTCTAAATTTGATTTAAAATCAGGATACTGGCAAATTCAGGTAGCTGAAGCTGACAGGTATAAAACTGCTTTTAATGTCCCAATAGGACAGTTCGAATGGAATGTTATGCCATTTGGATTAAAAAATGCCCCTTCTGAATTTCAGAAAATTATGAATGATATATTCATTCCTTATAGCAACTTTATTATCGTTTATATTGACGATATATTAGTATTTTCAAATACTATTGAAATGCATTTCAAGCATCTTGAATTATTTAAGAAAATAATTATACAAAATGGTTTGGTTATATCTAAACCGAAAATGTTTTTATTTCAAACAAAGGTAAGATTCCTTGGTCATAATATTGAAAAAGGAAAGATTATACCTATTAATAGAAGTATTGAATTTGCTTCTAAATTTCCTGATATTATAACAGATAAAACTCAATTACAGAGATTTCTAGGGAGTTTAAATTATATTGCTCCATTTTATGAGAATCTTGCTAAAGATACAGCTATCTTATATGATAGATTGAAAAAGATTCCAAAGCCTTGGACTGATGGTCATACTAAAACAATCCAGAAGATCAAGGAAAGAGTAAAGAATCTTCCTTGTCTTACGTTGGCTAATCCTACTTGGCCAAAAATAATTGAAACTGATGCTTCTGACATTGGTTATGGAGGTATTTTAAAGCAATACTCTCCAGAAGAAAAAATTGAATATTTAGTTCAATTTCATTCTGGTAAATTGAATAATAGCCAGAAAAATTACGCAACTGTGGCAAAAGAAATACTTGCTATAGTAAAATGTGTATTAAAATTTCAAGGTGATTTATATAACCAAAAATTCATTATAAAGACTGATTGTCAATCAGCTAAGTTTATGTTTAATAAAGATTGTAAGTATGATGTTTCTAAACAAATGTTTGCAAGATGGCAGGCATTGTTGGCCCCATTTGATTTTGAAATCCAATATAAAAAAGGAGAAGAAAATAGTCTTCCTGATTTTTTTAACTAGAGAATATCTGTCTAGTTAAAGGTGATTAATTACTAACATTTTATGTGCAGACAATCAGATATGTGCAGGCGTAGAAATGTTTATTGTCCTTATTGCCAGCACCAGATTATATCAAGACAAATGAGAATATTATATTAGGATTTGCTTAATACAAAAAAGAAGTTAAAATACTGGAAAAAAAGAGTCCATGGATTTATTATCAAAAGCAGATTATTTTATTGAAGAAGATACAGATAATATCTTAAGTATCCTTCAAAGGATTATTAATAGAATTAAGGAGATAGATACGGACATAATGGGAATCCGTAATATTTTGGAAAATTATCCTATGTTTCTGGCCTAATAGGTTTATGAATTATCATGTGCAGATTATGCGCCCTAGTTACGGCAACCCAACCTCTAATAGAGGAAGGGGAAACAGAGGAAGAGGCACCGGTAGAGGTGCTGTATTAGTTCCAATTGGGAAAACAAAGGCTTATAGCCGAAGATTTGACAGGATCATCCTCATCAAATAATAAAAAGGATGATACTATGTCATACCAACAGTATCAGCAGTTTTTGGAATGGAAAAATTCGCAGGAAAAGCAAAATGAGGGAAAGGCTAATATGCCAGAATCGTACTCTTCTGTTATAGTAGAAGATGACAATGAAAACATACAGTCATATGTCAAAATAGACTACAAGGAGTTAATATTATTCGTTGAACATCGAGACCTTCAATGGAAGGATGAGCCATGGAAATTAATGGCAAAATATCTGAATAATACATCATACCCAAGCTGTACTTATAAGTACAGAGCTCATTTTGAGATGATACTCTCAGGCACAGGATCATGCGAAATATCGCATTTTTATCCAGCAAACACAAGAAAAGTTTATAACTTTTCCAAGATTATAATCAAACATATTATATTGCCAGAAGAATGGGGTTTGAGCACCCTGACTGAAAGAAGTTATATCCATCCTGAACAGAAAGTTCCAGTAAAATTCAATTACTGGGATTATGTTGAAAGCTTTCATAAAGCTTTATTATACGAAAATGATAATAGAAAACATTCTTGGTTTATAAAAATATGTGGAGAAGTTTATAAACAAAGCAATATACCAAACTGGTTTTCTCAATGGTGGATTACTTATGGTCCTACCGTTAAAATATTACCAGAACCATTGCTCAGTTTATATACTGATTGGTTGGAGGTATCTCCAAAAATTCAAGAATTACAAAGGGGTAATACTCTAATTGAAGGAAGTTGTTATATGAATTTCTTCATTGAATACTCTATCCCATGGATAATGAAATGGACCGTGGAAGTGGATTATACTCCACAAAATATTCCTGCTTTATACAGGAATTTTTATACAAGATTTTGGAAGAAGATGATCCAGAAAACAACTGATGGTCATATGCAGTGTCAGGATACGATTGATAATATAAAACAATTGATTGAGGAATATAAACAGATTGATCATATGAAACAGCAAAATACTCCAAGTCCCTATCAACACATAATTAATAAAATCCAAATGAAGAAAGGGCTGATGACAAAAGCGGAAATTTTAGCTTCGTATTTTGAAGAAGTTAAAAAAGATTTAATAAAAAAATCTTGAGATCGAAATTCCTTCGGATGCATCTATGGCCTCTGCTAATAACACAGAGGATGAAGAAGAACAGTGTTTGGCAGGAGAATCTCAGTCAATCACTGACAATGATGTGGATGATTATATCACTAACATCATGACACAGATAGCTGGTGAAGAATTGCCGAAAGTAGATGGGGAAGCATCTTTCTCCAAAAAGCACAACACCAAAGGAAAAGACAAGGCATAGAGAATTATTGAAGAAATCTTTTATAAAGTAGCTTTAATAAAGTTACAAAATTATTGGCCACTTGTCGGCCATGTTTTCCATACTTTAATTTTTAGCCGGCCATTTGTAAAGGTTTGGGCCATGCTAGCTTTATTTTTTCTCTAGAATTTATCTATATAAGAGAGGGCAAGCTTAGTACATGAGGCAGGCTTCAGAAAATACACCTCTCTCTCTATTAGAAAATCTCCTATTGTAAAAATTTCAAGTCATAATAAACTCCTCTATTTGCTGAACGCAATTCAAGGTATTCATAGTTCTTTAAATTTTGTTTAATTTAAGAATTTTAAATATTGCTATTTGGCCTAAATGATAGGTTAAAATCATTAAGTGTTGAGCTCTATCACACTAGGCTACTGGGGTAAAATGATTCTAATAACAAATTAAGATTAGAATCTCAGCAGATGGTGGTATTAAAAGTATGGTTGGATATACAACCCAGGCGGAAGGTTGAACGCCAGAACCAAGGTTCTGTTGTTTGTCCGCTTAGCCGAGAATGGCGTTTAGGGCTGTTGTTGAACCTAATTTTGGGTTCAGCCACTCCTTGCCAGGGTTGGGTCACCAGTAAATCTTGTTAACCCCATGCTGCCGGATCCGTCTAAATTTGAAGGGAAATGTGGTGTTATGATTTAGATCCTAGCTATCTGTACCATTCATTACTAAGAAGGTGGTAGACGGTAGTCATTAATAATAGAGTACCCACATATAGCATTACGCTTTAAGTCATATATACCATATTTTAGTAGGACAAACCAAAGGCTACATTATACTTTATGCATTATTTAATCTCACTTTGTTATTCGTGACTTAATCCTAAAACACGATTTATCACCGCATTTCAAGGCTTATTTGTCTGCATTTAACTTCCAAAAATGTAAACACCACAAAAGCAGAAAAGGAATCTTGACCCCACTTTAATTTAAAATTCGAAAAAAAGAGGAATTACAAGATGAGTACTATAGAAGATTTTGCAAGGAAGTGGACAAAATGTGGATTTCATTTTGCTTAGCGTCTGAAAAGTTGAGCCATAGAATAAAATGCATAAATATGGAGAAACAGAAAATTACATACCTGGATGGTTCTTCCTGAAGGATCTGATGTGCATCTTGGCTCATTCATAAGCTCCCATGCCATAATTGTTGGATCATTCTTGTAAACAACTCCATTGAATTTGTTGTATCTGTTAAGAACAGTCTGCATAGTAAAGAACAAAGAACCAAAAGTCATGCCTATTTCAAAATTACAATGATCAATTAGAAAACAAGGAAATTAATAATGCAAATTTGTAGTTACCCTAATATGATTCTTGTAATAGCCCTTAACAAGAGGGTGTCTAAAGAAATCATCATCTGAATTGAGGTACTGTCCATGACTTCTAGCCCAGTTCACGTACTGTTTTTTCCCTCCAAAGCTGTCATAATTATTTGCTAAGCTTAATACAAGCTTAATTCCATATCTTCTTGCTTCAGCTATGACAAAATCCAATCCCTTCAAATTAATTAGTTCCAAATATGTCAGTCTTGGAAATAAAGAAGGATGGCATAAAATAAGTACTTCCTTCGTCCAAAAAGAACGACACATCTTTAAATATGAAAACAATTTAACTACGGTATAACTTTTTGTTTTAGATAATTTATTATACTCACGCAAATGTTATGACATACTTATTTGAATATGTTATTGCTTAGTCTTTAAACACCGACAAACTATGTCATATAAATTGAAACGAAAAGGTAATAACAATGACCTTAAACATGTCCTCATTATAGGAGCCAGGAGCATATTGTAGTGGTTTGTATCCTCCATCACTAAAAGCCCATGTTCTAGCAACAGTCAGGCCATGGCTTGAAGCTTCTCTAAATGCAGCTGAAACTTTGGATCTTTGAGATGGGTCAGAAGCTACATACATTAGCCAATAGGCATTAAAGCCATTTGCATAAAAAGGATCACCATTTAGCATGAAATGAATCCCTCTGGTCCTGATGAAGCCATCCCTTGCTTCAACATGAACAAAGAAGCATAATTTTTGTACCAAGAAAATGATAAGAAGTGCTGATGCTAAGGGCTTCATCTTCTTTGGATTTCTGAATTGTGTGTTTAGAATACCAATGAAGAAAGGAAAAAGCAATTTTATTAGTAGCTCAAAGTAGTGTGGGGCTCCTTATAGTTTGGGCACATGTGTCCCACCACTATTATCAGCTTTATGAAGAGGAAAATAACAGTGACTGCAATATGGGTTGTTTTTGGGAGGTTGGATAAGAAAACTAAAAGGGAAGAAGGGCTAGGATCTTTGGTTTAACTCATCCGGTATTTGGTAACACTTTGTTTAATTGGATTCGTGTTTCATGTTGCGTAGGCCTATTAAAACAAAAAAAAATTTCAATTCGTACCGTTTAAACTCAAGACTTCTAATTAAGGTGGAGAGAGATGTTAGAAGGGCTGTGACGTTGAAGACATGAGCCATTTCATTTTCAAATAAAAGGTAAATTTTGAAATCAGTTGGTGTGGATTATTATTGAGCTTACTTTTGAGCAACAAATGTGTCATATATATGGTTGAGGCTTCTTTAATTAGGTAGCAAAGCTAAGGAATGTAGATCATGGACGAATGTATATTGAAGACAACATAATGTGAATGTATTTACTTCACATCGAACTATACAGTTACAGTCGAAGCTGTGCTTCTTTTTCTTTTCCAATTTTCTCAGAGTAGGTTCACTTTATTCTATATATCAAGGGAGTCGGGACAAACTTTTTTTACCATAGAGAATCATACATTGCTTAACCTCATCAACCACAGTAGCTCTTACAATAATAAAGAACCTTCTATGCCAAAATCTCTTCATCACTCCATGAGACAGCCCACTCCCTTGTCCCCTCCCCGAAACCACAAGAAAGAGTAAAGTAAATATTAATTTGATACTCTCACATACATAACTTACAAGATTTGCATTTCCATGTAACAAAAGTATATACTTCGAGAAGAGGTTTTTCATTCTCAAAGTTCAAACTCACTAACATTTTAATAAGGATCGGAGGAGAAATTAAATTCTAACGCTTCCCGCCACAACTCTTTGGGTCAAAAATGTACTCTTAGTACGTATGAATCAACCAAGTAAAGCGGGGGGTGCCGACACCTTGGTAAATTAAACTGTTAAAAAGGCTTCGGGCCAGTCTGCAAATTAAGACTATTGTCTGTGTCCATACGGGGAGTAGCTTTCCTTTTAGTCCTACGTAAGACTCCATTAGTAAACTACTCCTTTGTTTACTTACTAAAGTGCCACAGAACTAGCGGCCATCAGCTGCTGCTTCCTACTACTAAAACTTTAGTAACAGTTTTGAAGAATAAAGGGATAATTGTAACCATGCAATTCTTAGACGTATTAGTGATCAACCACCATCTTATTATCAGTGCTTCGTCCCAATGTGGTCCAATAATTTCTGGGATCACGTGATAGCTCTCTCTCTATGCCTATCCAAATGTAATATGTTGCAACCATTTCATTAAGGCTTATAAAGTTCATCTAGTTGAGAGTAAATCCAATTCTTATCATTTTATTTAAAGCTATGCACCACACAGCCAATTTAAGAGGATGAATACTATGTACAAGGCTACCATTGTTACATAATTTTGGATGGAGAACGTTATTGGACGTAACAAAGGTTTCCATTGTCCTTATCCTAGTGATGAGGCGTGTAACACCGCCATGTGGCTCCAACTTAAGAGCATGAAGGTAGGGATTCAACAGCCCATGTGACATTGGACAGCAACTTAATTAGTCCTTTCCTTGATTTTCCGTACCTTTCTTTTTCCAGAATAATGACAATAATAAAGATTGGAATTTATATGCAATACTTTTTATGTTTGTTCCGCATATGAGAATTTTATTTAACTATTACTAGTAATTAGTAAATGTAAGGGATTGACATTCAAATTTACGTAGGATATTAGATATATTGACTATCACATTTCGAACTCCATTATTCTTTTTGAGCAAAAGGGGTGGTATTCATGCTTACCCCTGTGCTATATCCTGTTC
Organism: Petunia secreta; assembly: GCA_029990175.1. Taxonomy (NCBI): domain Eukaryota; kingdom Viridiplantae; phylum Streptophyta; class Magnoliopsida; order Solanales; family Solanaceae; genus Petunia; species Petunia secreta. The sequence continues at coordinate 3,792,455 of JARKIP010000059.1, read as the reverse complement.
TTGAGAATGAGAATAAGATTAATTCACGTTCACATTTACATTGAGAATATCAATGAAGTGCTATGTAGAAAAACTATAGGCAAATTTCTATATAAACCATAGAGAGTAAAAAGTAAAGGCCCAGGTGTGTGGCACAAAACGCAAAGGGGTCAACTAGGTCCTACTTGGTCTGGTTAAAAGCATTTGGCGGTGAATGAATGGACGCGTTTAGAGGCGACATCTGCGGTGACTTTTAACTACCTTTTGGTAAAGATATGTGAAGTGCTATGTCTACTGTCGAACAACATTCATCACAAATTCATTTAGAAGATCTTTTACATTATCAAGTAACTCCTCTATTCTAATATTACAATTCTCATTGTTTATTTAAGTTATTTATAAACTATTTACAAAAGAGCTGCTACTTCAAATTTTTTCTTATACCGTCAGTGCATAATCGAACTAAATTCATAAGGGTATGTAAGCTATCCCATCTTTGGAGGGTCCACAATGGCCCTAACACTCACCAGTAAGTTAGCTGCTGTAAAGTAGTACTCCTTTCTATTTTATGTGTCATAGTTTGACTCCGCACAAAGTTTAAAAAATAAAGAAATATTTTTGAAATTTGTGGTGTAAAATAAGATAAAGATGTTTGTGTGGTTGTAAATAATTTCAGTAATTAAAAACTGTAATTTTGAACTTAAATTATTACTACCAAATTTAGAGTGAGTGATACCATACTTGTACCATATTATCAACAAAACCACCGACAGAATCTTGTTCCTCCTTACCTCTCTTGGATTCAGTTGGTCATTGTTTACCTGGTAGGCTTATGCAATGAACACTATGAGCCTCAAATCTTCTGCTTCATTTCAGGTGGGCTCTCAAAGGACATACATTTAATCAAATTCATGCCCCAAAAGCTTGGACTCAGAGTTCAAATATACCGCATACCATCTTCAAGAGTTTTTATTTTCTCTGTTCAAATCCCTTTTTAAAGCATACGATAATCCCTTTATAGCCTGTTTCAAAACAGATAATAGCTTTCTAAATTTAAAATAATTTAACTTACAATTTTCATTTCATTCTTAATGGTAACAAAATCTTTATGGCAAATTATCTCTAAGTTGTAATACCATACAAGTGTTGATACATGTCCAAGACCTATTTTTAAAGTTTTTGTTTTTATTTTCTTAAATTTCGTGTTTAGTCGCACTAGTATGTCACAAACTTTGAAAAATAGGGAATAACGTTTTCCAGATCAAACAATTGTGGACTGTCTAATTGTGCCGAGAGTCTGAACCAATTGTCCACAATGATCCAAGCAACGACGCTCATTTTTTAAATAATCCTTCCTTCATCTCAGATGTTAACATATCTTCAGCTTTTTTTAATGGCCCTTCCCTTTTTTCAATAAGTACAGAATTAATGGTGCACAATAAATCCTCTTATTCGCTCGCACAACTTCACTGTACCAGCAGCAACGGTTGAAGAGAATCCCAACAATTAGAGTTGATGGTAAGGGGAGATTAATAGCCCAAAATCTGATCCTATACCACAAGCTATCCCAAAATCCCAGCTTTTGAGTCGTACGACTCCCCTAGAGAATGTATTTGATTCTTACATCTTATAGCACGTGCTAAGTGTAATTTCTCCACTTGAAAGTTATGATCGATATCATTTTGTAATTTCCTTCTTCACTAGACTCAAGAGTGTGAGTGGAGAGACAACAATTCTTGGCAAAACTAGAGAGACAATAACATGATTGTTTTTAGGCTATAGAGCTACTTCTGTCAGTTGCAGGACCAAAATAGTCGCCAGCTCAAATACCAGGACTGATAGATTACAATCATATAAGAAGGATAATCCAAGTGAGATATATCAGAAACCGTTTTAGCTAAAACTCTTGTTAGCTCTGTGAAAACTCATTAGTTTCTGACACAATATTCAACCAATCACGAGGTACTACAGTATTTAAGTAGCATTCATGCAGCAAGTTCATCCGTTGTCGCTACTATTTAGCGAGCGAAATAGTTGTATCGATTTCTAATGAACGCAAACTGAAGAGCAATATTGTGCAGCTTTGACTGTAAAAATGCCAAGAAATACTTTGGTCACCAGAAGAATTTAATCAAGAGGACTGTAGACAAGTTACCTCTATGCTGCAACGTTGCTCCTCAAGGACTGTGATGTTCACGAAGAACTCAAATGACTCAAAAAGTTATATGACCATTTCACAATGGTGCTAACAACCACAGAGCAAATACTTTATTTATTTTCGAGGAACTGTACATGGGCAATAGCAGAAATATGCTTTATGTATCAAAAAGGAAAAGAATAGATGTTGATATTCACAAGACAGTAAAATTGATCTCCTGCTTCTTTATTTCCCTGTATAATAGAACACCTTAACCTATTCATTGAGAACTCATAGTTCTGATGCAGAATCACCCTCGAGACTATGAGATTGACTCGTAGAAGATGATGCTCTTCCAGCAGAAAAGTAAGACCAGGCTAAGACAGCAGAGCCTACTGTAATTGCAGCAGCAATCGACCCACATATCCACCATTTCTGCCTTCTCTTCCTTATTTGCCTACGACGCCGTGCTGTCTCTACACAGTCCAATCAGAAACAAAGAAACTGTCATTTTCTATGGAACCAACACTAAATGTAATCTCATTCTCAATCAACGACAAAGGCACAGGAAAAAAAGGTTCACCTCAACATTTACCCTAATAGTGTAGGTAAGAAGATTAGATAATCAGAGCAGCAACCACAACAGTTGCCACCCAGGATAACATAAATAAATGCATCTGTACAACCTTGGATGACATACTAACCTATAAAAATGCCTTATGAACCAAATATACTCCTGATGTAAGTTATATGTCAACAAGGAAGTCACTAACCTCAATTTGGTCTTTCATATAATTAAGTGATATGAGAATTAAAGTCGAGTGCATGTTTAACATTTGTTGGAAGAATCTGTATCAGCCAAAACCATGCTATTCTTTTAGTAGAGAAGGAACAAAATGTGTGAAGAAGTGCAAAATAAAGTTTTGGTGTAAAATAACAGAGTAGTTCTCAAGACATTATTCTGGATGCACTACAGACAAATCATAAACATTTGGCACAGAACAGTGGGAAGATATTTGCAGTTCAGAGGAAGCCACTAAATGATGACTTTATGTATCAGTTCAATTGGAAAGAAAAACACCATATCTGGCTTATGCTTAACTTACATTTTAAATTTGCCGTGGAAAAGAAATATCAGATTACTATGTTTATTTGAATCGTCTTCTTTCTCAGATTAAATGCTGACAACTGAAGTTGCAAGTTGAACAGAATAACTTTTTCTATAATATAGCAGTTGGCAAAATAAAATTCTAATTCTTTCACAATCAGAGAGGAGGCAGGCCAAAAGAAAAGGCAAGACACCTATATTGAGCGTGCAACAACACATTGGCCTCAAATTTTAAGCAGTAACATGGAATATAAACTCACCTATTGCTTCCTGATTCCTCTGTGACATTTCACGATTCACAGCTTCATAATAATTCAACCTGTCCCATAGTCGAGCTATCTCAAAGTTCTTTGACTCAATTTGAGCCTCCATTTCTGTCTCCACCTCAGCCTTTGCTATTCCCCTTCCAATTGAATCTGATACAAACCGAACAATGTGGACTTGTTGAAACAAATCTTCCACCTGATCATCTAGTTGTTCATTGTCCAATCCCTCTCCGGCAACAAGATTAGGAGGGAAGTTCAACCCCACGATAGACAATCGTTCACGGATCCTCTGCCACTGGGTTTGCATAGTACTTAGAGCTTCTTCTACTTGCTTTCGCTTTTCAATTTCCATTAACAAGCTCAATCGTATTTCTCGTAGCTCATTTTCAAAATCATTTGTAGGTATCTGTGGCCCATTCTCTGAAGATAGTTCTGAAGAGAGATGTAAAAAGGCAACAAAAAATTATGTCACACTAGTATTACAGTAAGCTCATGCTGATAACATACAATCGTCAATAACTTATTAGAAGCAGCATTTTTAAAAGAAAAAATGCTCGAAAGCGACAAGCTCCTTAGATATTGAAGCAAAAAGTGAGAAGTGAAGCGCACGCTTCTAAGTGATGCACAAGATTCATGACATTAAAAAGTATCAAACCTATATGAATTTTAGTATTATAATAATCAAGATGCAAACAAAATAACTAATTGTAGTATTGATACACATAATTCTGATATCAATCCAACTCCTCGAAGTTGGAATTCAAAGAACCGGCCCCTTCTCATTGGGAACACTTTGCATGTCCTTTTTGAAGGGCACATATCTGTGAAGCGCATGGCTTCACCATGGAATGATAACCCCTTGTTTCGTATCGCTTCATTGCTATAAGCGATGAGTTTCAGTAACACTGATCAGAAGGAAAAAGGAAAATGCATTCAATCATAGCAAGGTATTTACAGAATACCAGAACTTGCATAGTTGACTGAAAAATGTAAATCCTACAACAATAAATCAGGGAAAAGACAAAGAAGCCAATGTGACAGCCAGGAAAAAGACCTGGAAGGAACTAACAAAGAGAACAGTAATAGTATTACTAGAGAGAACCTCAAGTTCAATTCAGATGTAAACATAGAAAGACACAATCATGAACTATCAGAATATGGAAAGGTGACTACCTTCCCAAGCATCATAAAATTCTCCCATCGGGGTCATGGAACTCATTGAGCGCTGCAATCCACCATTATTCTCACTCTCAGCATTGCTCTTGACACTCATAGATTCCTGGGGGTCAAAGAAATCATCAGCTTCACCACCTTTCTGCAAACTGAATGCAACAGACTTCATTGTACCATTTTGCCCAGCTGAACCATTATGCAAACTTGGGAGAAGTAGCTCCCCATCACCGAGATCACTCACTTCACCACCCTTAACCAAGTTATCAGTAGTGAATAACAAATTATCCTCTTTTGCAACATTCACCGTCTCCCTAGAAACCGAAGAGTCATCAACAGATGTCCTGGGGAGCTCCTTCTCTGCATCTCTTACATTCTCATCTACCTTCTCTCCATCCAGAGCTTGTTGTGGAGTGCCAAAATCATCTTCGGTGAAACTCTTTGAAAGCCGTGGACCTCGGCGCTTGTGATTAATTATGTAGGGCGAAGGCGGAAACGACGAAGGAGAATCTGGAAGTGGTGTTGGCTTGGGAATCGTGTATAATGCAGGAGATATTTGAGTCCAGTGATCATTCCTATCTCCTATTCCAGATGACTTACCATTTGTACCATCCAATTTTACATTAGGCTCACTAGTTTTCCTTTCAAGTTTCGAATTAGAGCCATTCTTGCTCCTATCATACCTTGAATCTAAAGGAATTCCGTTCCACCTCTCAAACTTCGAGTCAGGAACGCTCTTGGAATTCACCATGGATTTCGAGCCCCCCGATTCTATAAATCTATCCATAGCTATTGCTGTATACGTCGGCATGGCTTACTATTACCACCAACACCTGCACAAAATATCAGAAAGAACATAATACAACAACCTATTAATTCGTTTTCCATTAAGAGTACATATTAGCACGTAATAGCAAATAATCTAATCCAGAACAGGAAAGATTAGCAACATAATTTGGTCTAGTGGTAAGAGCTCTCTTAGGCACACGTCACAGGTTCAAACACTAATATAGACAAAAGCAACATGGTATTTAAATCGAGAAGAATAAAGTGGGGCCATTATTTATCGAGTTTCGAACCATGCGCCACTTGACCTCGTAGTTTCCTGAAATTGTTCCAAATTATTATACTAAAGGAGAGGAAATTTGGTAGAATTGCTATCCAAAATCGACAAAATAATCCAGAAATGATGGTATTTGTTAATCTAATGTTTGAAATGTTATGTCACGGATCATGATAACACCTTAATTCACCTCCAATTTAATTATCTGATTAAATGAATATGGTTAGCGCAAATTTTGAATATATTAATCCATATCTATATAATCAATACAAAATATAATAAAGCAGCAGATGTTAGTCGTGAATTCGAACATATAATCTTTGACATAAAAAATGATTACCTGAAGATGGGAAAGAAGCAGGAGATACCCTAAGGGGAAGGGTAAGGGGGGGTAGGAATCAGACCATGAAGGAGATTATTCAGATTTGAAAATAAAAAGTGGAAGAGGTTCAGTGTGGAACAAGTTTTCCATCAAGACTTGATGAGCTGACCCCTGACCTTTCGGACCCCCCCTCTCTCCCAATTTCCCTGCAAACAATGCTTCTTTCTTTCCTTCTTTCTCTGTCTGTTTGTTACAATACTCTTTATTATTGTTTTGGTTCGCTTGTGTTTTTATGATGCAGGAGTATATCTCTATGTTTCTAGTGCTTCTGCTTGTACCACCTCGCTCCATACAATCAAAGGCCTACAATGAAATCAGAATCCTCCACTTTATTCTAAAGATTCTTTTAGTATTTTTATTTTTGTCGTAGCATCTACACTTCTTTTTTGTTTTCTTTCTTTTACATAATTGACACGTGTCACAAGAATTGTGCTCCTTACATTTAAATAAAAGTGTAAGGAGTTATTTAAATTATTTCTCTATAATAAAATTGTCCACGCCAACTTGTTCGTGCTATAATAATTTATTAGGTATCACTTATTTTCTATGTTCTATTTTGCCTTTTGTACTTTCATAACTAGTGAGTTTCAAAAAGACAACTCTTTTCGTCCATTTTACGTGTTAGGATTTGGCTAGACATAAATTCTTAAATTGGGATAGGCGGAGTATTATATTTTTAAATTTAAAAATAATTTAACTCTAATTTTTTCATTTTATTCATCTACAATCACATAGAAGTAAATCTTAAGTATATTATTTTAGCCCATAATTTTTAATTTTTTTTTATTTTTTATTAAAATTTTGTACAAAGCTAAACTATAACTAAATTTTATGGAAAGAGTTTCTTCTATAATATCATATCAAATGTAGCTCTTTTTATAAAATTTTGAATAATATGAAAAGAACTCACCTATATTTTTTTTATTCACTATTGGATAAACTCTATTAGCTCTTGCTTCATTAACCATTTGACGCAATACTTAGTTACGGCATACCATTTGTGAATTCAAGCCCAGATGTCTTTTCTGCTTCTGAAAGTATAACACTGTGAGATGGCAAGTTAACTTCTGAAAAGGCAAATTATGCATAGACTAATTAACATAAATAAAAACATAACGAACTAATGTTTTTGAACGTGGACTTTTTCTAAAAGGCTATTTGATTAGTATATATTATGTGGTTAGGCTAACTTGACCAAATTCGTGGATTACAAAATCTAATACTTTGGTTGACTTTACGAAGATTGAAACACTTTACATGAGTGATGAGTGTTCCCTTTACTTTAACTAAAAGAGAAAAGCAGTGGGAAGGCGAAATTGATATTTATTTCTTAATGAAAATGTGTTGGAATATTAAGTGGTGGAAGCTGACGGGACCCTATGTTCCACCCAACTTATGTTGATACAATATTCACATGAATTTAAGGAAATTCGGCCAAGTGAGCCACCACAAGGACTAAAAGCACAAAAAATCTTCTTACACATTAAAGTCTCTGTCACCTGTATGGAGTGGACCGGCGGTTAGAGTTGGCGGCTCTCCTTTTTTCCTTTTTCTAGTTGCATAGTGAGAACTGAGAAGGGAAATAAGTAAATACCGCCAGACTATTTAGGATGCTAATTACAATGCCCTTACAATTTCATTTTCTATGTCTTCATCATTAGGTTGATTTTAAAAAAAGGCCGAGCAGGGAGATCTTTTAGATGAAGGTCTGAAGTTGTTGTTGAACAAAGCATATTTGGGCTCAAATTTACTTGTCGTTAAGAAAATGGTTAGATTTACCCTTGTTAGATGTCTCTCTCCGGAGTCGCTCTTCTATTTTTCGTAAAAGCATACGAGTCGGTATGTTAAGCATCTAATCCTAGTCTTTTGTGTTATATGTGTTAGAGGAGTTAGATGTCTTATGTTAAAAGGTCTGGATTCAAAGAGGGAGTCAATTCATGTATTTCACCATTTTCTGGATCGTTATCGCCTTTCCCTAGTTCAGGGTATGGGTAAGAAAGTTAGGAGTCAGTTTTGGCTGGCCACTTTCCTCTTACTTATTAGTTAGATTTCTCCGCCTACATGCCCCCGATAGGTTTGGATATACAAGGGGCTACCTCAAGACGCCCTCAGTACAATATTGACGATTTCAAAAAGATGCAATTTCAGTGATTAATGACAAAAGTATTTCACTACATAAATCTACCTTGATAGCTACAATATTGTCGTAACTGATTTAGAAGTTGAATACTGTGTACCTCATTATGTGGAGCCTTGACATTTCTGTGGGTGATATGAGAATAATTGGAGGTAGAGTGGTGTATACTAAAGTTCTAATAGAGGTGGGAATTAACTTGATCATGCAATCGACCACTGTTTAAGTTTCATTTTGGTTGATTCGAGGTTTTATGATGTTTTTGAACTTGTTGAAGAAGATAGTGTTTCTGTCAATAACCGTGTTATTCGAAGTTTAGGGGGTAAATCTAAATATTATTTTGCATACTGTAAATGCAAATTTTGGCGATTTGTCGTTATAAAAAATAAAAAGCTCACGTGTCGGAATGTTTTGTCGTTAGTTAATATTTAGCGTAACCCTAATCCATTTTTGTAATGACGAATGCAGATCAGTTCCTGAGTATTAACAAAGGACATTTGTTAAATTTTGCAAAGTTCAAGAACAAATTTGGACTAAAATTCCTTTTCTAATAATTAAAAGAAAGAGTGTCTTATAAAATAAAATAAAACAAAACAAAACAGGTACTTGAAAATAAACCGTCTATTAATGACCATTTTAATCTTTTTCTCCCGTGTGAAAAAATAAATACTACGTACAGAATTAATACAACTTTTTAGGCATCGAGAATAATTATTACTTTTAACAAAACTCTTGGGTCGTTTGGGTTGTAAACATGTTACCATGAGATATGTTATTGAGATTATGATACATGAATTAAATAATGAGGAATCGTAAAGTTAATATACTTTACTAGTAAATAACTTGTTTATGGATTAAAATAAAATATACTATATATAAAATAAAATACATTTTTAGTATTACACAAGATAAATTTGGATGACTTACAAATACTGCTATTTTGAAGTGACCAGTATTTATAAGAATCTAATGGCAGACTGAGAAAAATCCATGGCAGGACCTAACAAGCGAGAAAGACCAAGAAAATTACAGCTCACAATGATAGGAAGTTCAGTGAGTACAAGAATTTCAACACCAATAGCTCAACAAAAGTCAGCAGAGATGAAAACCCCAAACCTAGATAATTTGGGAAAGTCTACTGAAAGAGTCCCAAATTCAGCTAAGACGACCTCATCAACAGTGATGAATCTGAACAAATCTAAATCAGGAAAACAAACCCAGCTGAATCCTATGGCTGAACCGAATAAAAAACAGAGTAATCCTGACAAAGCCCAAAAACAAAGCACCCAGCTAAGACCTAACAGAGAACATGAAGAAGAAGGAAATCAAGAGATGAATTTTCCCCCATTAGGATCTAACCTAGGGCCTAGTGGAGTCACAACAAAGGAGAAAGCAACGCTCATACAAGATCAGCACCCAGTACCTGTGTGGGCCAACCTATTTGCAGGTAACATGAAGGCTAGTAATGGAATGGCTTTATCATATGTTCCCCCTACAATAATTAATGGTACAATAATAGTTCAATTAGAGAAGAATGAAATTGAAAATGAAGTGGAAAAATGGAAAAAAAAAATTCTCTAATACTCTATGTAATAGGTGAAAACCCAAGTTACAGTGTAATGAAAAGATACATAGATCTAAACTGGACTTCTGTTGCATCACCATATATTTATCTCCATGAGAAAGGCTATTACATAGTGAAATTTAAAAGTCTAGATGATATGAGTGAACTCCTTTACTTTGGACCATACAGTATAAACAACAGACCAATTATCATGAAGCAGTGGACCCCAGATTATGATTTTGGCTCTGATTTTCTCACTGAAGTGCCATTGTGGATTACATTTCCTAAACTCCCCATGAGCTGCTGGAGCTGTGACTCCTTGAGCAGAATAGCTAGTGCTATTGGAGTGCCATTATATGCTGATGAGTGCACTACCAAACAAACAAGAATCTCATATGCTCGAATGCTGATTGAAGTTAATGTCACTAAACCACTACCCCCAAGAAATCTGTGTTAAAGAGCCATCTGGTAGGGAATTTAGTCAAGCAGTAGTACACTATGAATGGGGCCCCAGATTATTACAGTAAATGCATGTTAATTGGGCATGATTGTATAAAGCTGGAGGAAATGAGACAACAAGAGGGTGACAAGAAGAGAAACAGCCCAAAGCAAAGACTTGCCTAAGCTCCTGAGAAGAGAATAGTTCAAAAATGGCAAACAAAGGGAACAGTACCACCAGTTCCTATTCAAGACACATAGGTGCCACTAAAGGAGAATAAACAACAACAAGAGATGCAAACAGTAACAGAGACTGTGCAAACCCAAGAGCGACTGGAAAACAACCTTAAGAAGGGCAACACCGTTGTAACAAGACCTCCTGGGACACAAATAAACTACCTTGCAGCAGCTGTAATTAAGACCTCAAATGTATTCCAGGCTCTGCAAGAAGGAGAAATGGTAGGGTAAGGCATTGAACCACCTGATAAAGGTGGAGCCTATGTCAACAAGCAATGACCCGGCTCACATGGAACGTGAGGGGAATCAATAAGAGGTATAAGCAGAAAGAACTACAAAACTACCTCAAAGAGAAACAAATAAAATTACTGGGAGCAGTGGAGACAAGGGTCAAGAAATAACAAGCTAAGAAAATTGCAAAAAAAAAAAAGTAGTACCTGGGTGGAGATTTGAAGTAACTATGAGCATGCAGCAAATGGGAGAATCTGGATACTTTGGGATAATAGATTTTATGACATCAGGGTACAATGCAAAATAGCTCAAATGATGCATTGTCAAGTCATAAGCCAAACTGTGAAATGCTATATGACAGTAATTTATGGGTTCAACAAAGTGGAACAAAGGAAGAGTCTATGGGACCAACTAGAGGCTATTGCACCCCCATCCACAATCCCTTGGATAGTATGGAGAGATTTCAATGCTGTTCTTTATGTGTAGGATAGACTTTTTGGCACTCCAGTGACACAGGCAGAAATCAAAGACTATGCAGAATGTATAGAAAACCTGAACCTGAATGAGCTAGCATGGGAGGGTGACTATTATACTTGGTCTAACAGGCACAGAGGAGATGCAAGGGTAATCACAAGAATAGATAGGGCACTAGGAAATAAAGAATGGATGAGTACAATGGGTCACCTAACCATAGAGTACCAATTGCCCCATCTATCAGATCATACCCCTATGATACTGAAAATGATAGCAAGACACCAGAGTGAAAAAGCATCATTCAAGTTCTTCAATGTCTGGGCTGAGCATCCTGCTTTCCTAGACATTGTAGAACAAAGATGGACCGGCAACTCTGAGAGGTGGATAATGACAAGAGTATGGAAGAAAATTGAAGAACATGAGGTCTGCTTTCAAGAAGTTGAATGTTGAAGAGTTCAAAGGCATCACTTAAAGAATAAATACAGTAAGAAGTGACCTAGAGCAGATACAGAAGGAAATGCAAACACAATACACTGATGCAGTAGCAAAGCTGGAACAAGCAGCTAGAGAGAATCTGGAAAAATAGTCATTAATTGAATAAAGTATCCTACAACAAAAAGCAAGAGCTAGCTGGATAAAACTTGGGGATGCAAATAATAAATACTTTACTGCAGTCATTCAAGAAAGAAAGCAAATGAAAAGCATACTTGAGCTGACTACCTTAGATGGCAGAGCCTTGGCAAACCCTGTAGAAATCAGACAAGAGATTGTGCAATTCTACAAGGGCTTAATGGGATCTGCAACAACTGTCCTACCAGTTGTAGACAGAACAATCATGAATAAAGGACCGAAACTGAATCATCATCAGCAATTGGAACTTTGCAAAGAGGGTACAGAAGAGGAAATCTGGGAAGGACTGAAAGCTATAGGGGATGACAAGGCTCCTGGAGTAGATGGTTATAATGCATTATTCTTCAAGAAGGCTTGGCATGTTATCAAAGAAGAGATATGTGAGCTAGTAAGGGAATTCTTTGCCACTGGGAACTTATACAGAGCAATCAATTGCACTGCTGTGACATTGGTGCCCAAGACTGCAAAACCAGCTATTGTAAAGGAATTCCGACCTATTGCTTGTTGTACAGTCATATATAAAGTGATATCAGAGGTGCTAGCCCACAGGATGCAACCAATTATGCCTACCATAATCAGTGAGGCACAGTCAGGCATCATACCTGGAAGGAAAATAGCAGACAACATTATACTTGCTCATGAACTAGTGAGGGCATACACCAGGAAGCATATTTCCCCGAGAGTAATGACCAAAGTAGACATACAGAAGGTATATGATTCAGTGGAATGGCCTTATCTTGAGCAGATACTGGAGACACTGAACTTCCTTAGGCAATTTATACTGTGGATAGTGGGATGTGTTAAGACAGTTAACTATACTATAGTCATAAATGGAGAACATACCAAGCCTTTTGATGCAGGTAGAGGACTTAGGCAAGGAGACTCCATATCTCCTTTCTATTTGACATAGCCATGGAGTACCTGAGCAGAAGCCTGAATGTACTAAAAGAAGAGAAACAGTTCAAGCACCACCCCAAGTGTGCTAAACTGGGGATCACTCACTTATGCATTGCAGATGACTTGCTGATGTTCTCCAGAGAAGATCTTTCATCAGTGCAACTCATACAACAAGCCTTCTAGAGATTCTCTAGTGCTTTTGGCCTAAGAGCTATCCTGGCCAAGAGTTCTATATACTTTGGTGGAACACCCAGTCAGGAAAAGGAGAAGATACTGAGTTACATAGATTATACACATGGTGAGTTGCCCTTCAGATACTTAGGTATCTCATTGGATACTAAGAAGCTCAAAAATGCTCAATGGCAACCACTACTTACTAAGATTGTGGCTAAGATAGCATCATGGAGTTCAAAAAAATTATCTTATGCTGGCAGAATTCAGCTTGTAAGAACAGTTGTGTTTGGAATGCAAGCTTATTAGGCTCAATTATTTGTTCTTCCAGCCAAATTAATGAAATTAGTAGAAGCATATTGTAGATCATATATATGGTCAGGGGCAAATGAAATCACAAAGAAAGCTTTAGTGTCCTGGGAACAGATGGGTAAGCCTATCTCAGCAGGGAGTATAACTTAATGAACCTGAAGATGTGGAACAAGGCTGCAGTTACTAAAATATGCTGGGATCTAGCACAAAAGGCTGACAAGCTGTGGATTAGATGGATTCACACATATTACATCAAGGAAAAGGAAATGGAACAAGTTTCTGTAACTCAGCAAATGAGCTGGATAGTCAGAAAAGTGATCAGTGCAAGGGACAATTTACAACTGGCTCAACAAGTTGCACAGGGCACAGGAAGCATGATCAACAGACTCTACAAAGAACTGCAAGGACCTACTAATATAGTACAATGGAAGCAGTTGCTGTATAATAATCAGGCAATGCCAAAGGCAAAGTTCACCCTATGGGTGTTAATGCATGGCAGACTGCTCACAGCAGACAGACTAATCAGATGGGGAATGAATGTGGATGGCAAGTGTACTCTATGCCAAAACAACCAGGAAACCAAGGAGCACATTTTCTATGATTGCTCATACACTAGCAAGGTGTGGACTAACCTTATGAGATGGGCCAATAGCAGATGCACTCAAGCAACCAACTGGGATCAACACCAACAGATGATTCTCCAGATGACTAGAGGAAGAACTCCACAAGTTCAGGTAAAGAAGATGATGTATACAGAGTTTGTCCACACAATATGGAGAGAAAGAAACAATAGGATCTTTGAGCATAAAGAGAGAGACTGGAGAGCAGTGATGAGAGAAATAACTTATGTTTGCTATGTAAGAGCTAGAGTTAATGTGAAACCTTAGTACAGAATTTAAGATTACATACTGAAACCATAGGGTAGCAATAATAGGAGTAGTAGAGTGATAGAAGAGTTAAGGAGATCATAGATAGGATAGCTGCTTGAGACTAAGGCAACTGATTTGTAATTATTCACATGTGATTAATAAAATTATTGATTACCCAAATAAATTTGGATAAGCTTTAATTTTAAATTTTAACATTGAATTTTTATGGAACTTCACAAGATCTTTGGAGAAGGCCATCTTTTATTTCGCAATTATGTAATCCCAAATTTTATCTACATTGAATGTACAAGGTATCAAAATAGTTACTGGTATAAATAATCCCAAAATAGATAATAGTGGAGTTAAAAGTTCAACCAAACACAGTTAAATAATCCCACATTTTTATCTCAGAATTAACGCTAATCCTTATAAGCAAACGACTCAAGGTATACGTTCCGGATACACTATTTGTTGTGAAAATAATAATTACCAATTTGAAGTAGTTTGTTGTTTCCATATATTTCATTACAGAACTGCAAGTGTAATTTTCAAATGATCACTATTATAAATTTTTTGTACCACAATCACGTAATTTTATTTTCTCACTTAAAAATCACTCTACTATCATTTTAATAACTAAATGGTCACAATTTCCGAAAAATATAACTTTCGATGAGCTTTTTATTATCATATTCTTTTAAACCTTTTTCACTTTTTTTTAACATAAATAACCATTGAAAATAATAAACAAATGGAGACTCACTAAAAAGCTTTTAGTTAGATTTTCAAAGACAGGAGGAAGTTAAACTTTCCGGTTAATGCGACGATTTTGTTATCAACATGATAGCAGTGTGGTTAATTTTTTAATGAAAAACAAAGTTAAGTGACTTTTGTCGATCTATATTAGTCACTTGAACATTTTTTTGATTCATATTTTCAACTTGCTAGATTGGATAATCTAAACTTTTTCTTTTCCGACATATTATAACTACTTTATATTTCTCTAGGTATAACAGGTATATAATTTTCAAACCTTGTCTACTCAGATGGTGAACTTCCTCCCCATCTTCCATGAAGTCCAGCTACTTCTTATTCTTCAGTATTATTCAAACTGATCGTGGTGGCAATGGACCCACTCACAGACTTGCATAATTGTTGCTCTTGATTATTCATCATGTCATTAATGAATAAACATGGAGAATAATAAACTATGTTGTGCTGCACATTTCTAGAATGCTCAATTGCCACAGATGGACACCGCTGCTCTATGTTGACACTCTTTATGCTTTGTTTATAAGTGGGAAAGGGATGCGGGTCAAAGTGGAGACAATATAATGAAAAGTTTAATTGTCATAATACAGTAATTAGGCAGAGAAAACATGAAAGTGATAAGATTTGAATTAATGATAATGTTGACTCTTGATAACCAGCTTACTCGCACAGAGACATCTTCCTTTTGTTTCTCCATTGATTTAATATCCACCAGCGACTATTTATGCTGATTTATGTTTATTGAAATAAGAATATATATCTTGGTTTATAAGAAAAATGTGAGAGATGATAATTTATTATTACACCGCGAATATATTGTGTTTAATTTATGTATGGTATAAATAGTCGAGGTCAATGAATAGTTTTACTTCTTCTTGTCAAATAAGTTATATGTCTTCTTATTGTGGCAATTCTAACGAAAATATGCCGGTGCATGATGGAAAACGCAGTTGCAAAATTAAATATTGGTCAAGAATAGCGTTGTCATTTTAACTAGTGTATATCGAGACTTTCAAACACATATGATTAAATAATCAACTTTACTCACAAAAAAAAATATTATATATTCATTCCAATTTATATGACACTAATTTTCTTATGGATCCTTTTGTAAAAAATGATACTTTTTATGTTTGAAAATAACTTAACTTTAACTTACCAATTTATATAAATGAAAAACTTTTATAACCACACAAAAAATTTTAGAAGCCTTAATTACAAGCACACAAGTATTATAGCTTCTTTAAACCCACACATTTTAAAAAATCTTCAATTATATATTCAACTTTGCACCAAATAAAACTATCATAAATTGAAAATGGCAGGGGGGGGGGGGGTTAATTAGAAGTATTTTTTCAATAACATACCTTACAATTATTACTCCTTTTCTCCTATGCACCCCAAATTAAATTAAATACTAAAACAAATACAATTAGAAAAGCCCAATGGTATGTATAACATGTATATAGGAGTACAATTTCTGTGATAAATACTACGCCTACTAATCAACTTTTAACAATGTCTACACGATATAATTTGGCTTCATGCCTTCCACACTTGCCTGTTTCAAAGATATATGTTCTTTTTTATTCTGCAAAAATACGACTAATAATATATAAACTTCCCTAGGTATGTTTAACATTATACCTATTCAAATTAATGTGTACATATATATAGTGCATTGCCTTTTAGCATGTGTATGTACTATTATAGTATACTACTGTCAGATATTGCACCCACCCCATGCCGCTGCCTCATGGTCTAGATGATAACTCCAATTTTGATGATTACAATATGGTTAAATTTCATGAGCAGCTAACTTAACACTGTTGCATTTCATGACAGGAACAAAAAGGATTCAGTCGGCTAAATTTGGAAGGAACTTGGAGTCGCTGATTTTCAGGCCTCTGTGATTGAAGTCAATCTCGCATATCAAGTGCTTAGAGAAAAATCAGGATCTTTTCTGGCTCTTACCTTATTCCCAGAAAGGATCAATCATTGCCTTTCTGGGGATCAAATCCCTTGGGTCAAGATTCTCTTCTGTTAAGGAAAATATCTCTTTCATATCAATCAAGGATCCTCAAGACATATTCTGTGTTCACATGAAGATAACCCTGATACTATATATATCCAAAGCTGCAGACAGTCATAGCACGCAACCTTAAGCTTTCTAATATTCTCTTTTGAAATCTTGAAAACATTGTAACCTTTAGAGTTTACTACTGCCCAAGAAAAAGAAAAGAGAGTTCAGGGAGAAAGTAAGGTTAGTGTCGAGTGAGTTGGTTAAGTGAGTAACCAACTGTGCATCGTTTGTGGTGAGCGAAGGAACAAAATCATACTGTGTATCGTTGGTGGTGAACGAAGGAAAACCATCATTCTGTACTTTGAAAGAACTTAAAGAGCTGAAGAGAAAACTCCCTTGTGACCCAAGGGGACTGGATTTGGAACCATTTTTGGTTCTGAACCAGTATAAAAATCTACTGTGTCCTTATCTTTCTGCACTTACATTATTCTGTTATCACTGCTTGAAATCTAGTCGACTCATTAAGTCGACTGAATCTAAAAAAGAATTGAAAAATATAATTCATCCCCCTCTTATATCTTCAGTAGAGACATTGTAATTAATAGAGGTTGACTAGGTATGGTTACACATCTCAATTGTTCTTCCATTTGCTCATGATAGAGAAGACAAGAAGTATGGCGATCAGTGGACGTATCAAATCATATCAGCGCACTATTATCAAGTGATTAATATAATATGCAAAAATATATTCATTAGTTTTGATTAAGTGAAAACACACAAACGTTTATTAATTTGTTGTCAATGCCCGTATACATAAAATTTACCAAGTATTGGGTGTATAAAACATAATATGTATACTTCTAAGAATGCTCAACGGGCTACTCCAAGTTGACTTTCTTTAGCTCATTATTTTCCTTGTGCTTTGAGTAGGAATAGAAAAGGGTGGTTCAAAGTGGGAAAAAATGCAAAGATTCCTTTGAATTTACTAATTAAGAAGAGACGAAATGAATAATTATTTTTTCAAATTTCTATTGTAATAATAACACCACAGAGAAATTATACTATAACTAATCCTTCTTAATTTCCTTCATATCTTTCCTTGTTTCAGAATTCAGACAAAGAGGTTGGAACACCAAGAATATTCGATCATAATCACAGAACATAATATATATATATATATATATATATATATATATATATATATATATATATATATATATATATATATATATAAAAGGAAAAACTTAAAATGATAAAATGACGCCAGGGGAAGATCCTTTTTCCAGAGAACACCAAAATGTAGATATTTTTTTTTCAGTAGGTTTCTTTTCAAAGTGTTAGGAAAGAAAGACAAACCCTTTTTTTGTCTGTTTGCTAATCCAAACAGAATTAGGAGTTATAATAAGAGCGAGTGTTTGTACTTATGGATTTCCGTAAATAAGTAACTCAATAAAGACTGAAATTTTTTAATCATGAAATAAAACTAGAAAGAAGTTTGTTTGCTTTCCTACTATGTAAATATAGCAACCAATAACCAAACTTTGTAATTTATTTATGCAATCAAATTCAACGATCTACAGTTCCCGTCATCCCTTGTTTATCAAGAGAACAAATAAATATATAACCTGAGAGGTAAACAGACAAAACGTTGGAATATTCAGCATTTTCAGAAAGACTAACAAGTAATTGAATCCATAGTCCAAAACTTATGAACTGCCAGAAGTTATGAATTGCCATTTGCTTGAGTCTTTTACTCCTTCGCGACCATGCTCCGATCCAACAAAAAACACTTTACCCGAATCTCCAAAAAAAGAGAAGGGAGAAGAAGTAGATAAAAACAAGACAAACCATATATAGGTGATTCCATGATTTAGATTCAAAAGAAACAGAACGAGCATCATCTTATTATTATGTATACATTAATTGTTTTAGCTCATGTATACATATATAGTTCAAGCCAAACGTAACAGGTTCAGTTGAACCTATAGAATCCGTCTTGAATTCACCCGTTGATGAGAAGATTCTTAACCTATAAGAACAGCATAGTAATCACGATTGCATGGACAGTTTTACAAGAATATCATGGTCATATATCAGCTCAAAATTAAATTGGATGGAACTGTAAAAACCACGAAATATATATTTCTCAATGGTCTTTTCTACCAGAAAATCAAAATCAAGCTGCACCATTTATAATATCAGTGGATTTCTTTAATCACGAATTTACAGCTGTGTTGGAGTTGGAGGGAGTGGTCTGCAAAACACTTCCAAAACCACCCTCTCTAACATACTGAATATACCTTGAGAATTCAGGCCTTGCAGTTGCTTTCTTCTTCTTCTTTGTTTCAAAAATACTGAATATTGGATGAATCTTGCTAGCTTGTTTTGCTTCCTTATTCACTTGAGGACTCCCTGGAGGAAACTTCTGCTCCCCCCTTCTTGGTGAATTGCTAAATATTCTAGCAGGTGAACTAAGGAATAATTTAGCAGCTGCAGGAACACTTCTGTTTCTCATCAACTTTGGCTCTACCAAGGGAACATTTGGTGCCTCATCCTTAATCAATTCTTCATATCCTCGATACTCTCTTCGTGAGCTAGATCTAAACATGGTGAAAAGTAAATGAAGAAAAGTGAGAAAGGAGATTAGAGATTTAGAAATAAAAGGAGGAACTAGTCCCCTGGAGAAATTAATCAAAGTGTAATAAGGATGTAGTATTAAATAGTTTGGTTGGCTAGCTAGGGGGAGTTATTTTATTGTTATTAGTTGAGGTATATTGACACAACTACATGTGGCCTTATTTTTCAAATAGTGCGTACGCCACATGATTGTAATAAGGGTTGAAAATACATTGCTGATAAAGTTGGAAATTTCCTTCTTTTGACTTTTTGTGAGCCACATCCAATTATTTTAAGTGAAGCGTTAGTTTATGGTAAAGAAAAAATAATGGATAAATGTGTGAACATGGAGCTTGCCTTGCGCACGCTAAGAGAGACCACATTCATCTGGATCCAACGGCTTAATGCTTGGACTATCGTCTGTGAAAAAAACGTTATTTTTAATTGTTTTCAATCTCTTTCTTCTAGGTTATCTTAAAGCGACAACTATTCATTCATCAATCAAGCCAAAATATGTCACAGCAGAGAAACATTTGTGGTCTCTAATGAGAAGCATCAAAACAAAGAACAGAAGTTAAACATGAAGGATAGAAAATCCTAATTTACATGAAGTATAATAAAGCTGTCAAAGCAAGAGAATGAGTGGTTTTAATATTATCTTGCCTAATCAAAGGAATAAAAGAAACTAGTAATAGAGCAATTGATTGGCCAACATGTTTGAATGAGGTAAGCATCATTTAGGGACACAGTAACTGAAACAAGTTCGTAATCTCACGTCAGCAAGAGTGAGAAGTAACTTTTGACATCAATTTGAGATGAAGAAAACTATTTACACGCAAAGCTTTTTACACCAAAATAAATACTCCTGCTAAAAGAGTTATTAAAGTGGAAAACGTATCACTTAACTACCTAATGAAGTAAGAAATATCAATCTTGGACAAAAAAAAAGGAACAAAAAGAAGTTAAACACATATTTGTCCAAATAAGAAAGAAGAAACTACTTAAGGGTACCTCAATCATGTTGTTACCCCCTAACACTGATGTTTTAAATGGCGGTCCATCAAATATTTATTTGGAAATTCCAATTACATCCATCCATCACTTGATTAATTGATATATACTGTATGAGATTGCGATATATATATATCCATCACATTTGCATGTATAGTTGTATACTCGTGAGGATATCAAACTCTAGAGCCTAGTATATCCTACTAAGATTAGAAGTTTATATACAAGATACATACCTTGCCCAACTTAATTTGATGTAGATATTTAGCTTGGGTAAATTTTGGTTTTCAAAATTTATGAGAAATACTCGTTCCGTCTCAAATTATTTGTCCTCTTATTTTTGCATGCCCCTTAAGAAGTTATTAATGAGGGAGGATTATTGATTATTTTATCCACCTTATTATTTTCTCTTCAATAAATGTTATCTCTAGTTGTATTTTCAAGAACAATATACTCGTAAGGTAAAATAAAAAAAATATGAGAAATTTTATCTTGAACTCCTAACTTGACAATTATTTTGATTCAGCCATTTTTAGTAAGAATGACAAATATTTTGAGACGAATGGAGTAATTAGAAAACTTAGAAAGAAAGTTCCTAATCATACGTCAACTAAACTAACAGGAAATAATCTTATATCTAACTAGTTTTGAGCTTTTGTAAGACTTGATAAATGAAATGTAAAAGTTTTCAAAAAAGAAAAAAGATTATATTCTCATCAAAGCAAACAGTTTTTAAAAAAATTGTTTTTGCAGAAGCTCCAAACAAAGAAGAAGAACTACCTAAGTATCATCTAGAGGTGTCTAACGGTTATAGAAACGGATCATAGCCGACCGAATCGTGCAGATTTTTATTTAAAGTTATTACCGTACCGAATAAAAAAAAAACATAACCAAATATTTTTATGCAAATAACATATTTTTATATTGGATCTATATGCTTCTAATTAAATTTTAATATAATAAAATATAAACTTTACCTTTGAACTAGTAGTAGTTTACATAGAAGTAGTTAATCTGTTTTATAAGGTTTCTCCAGACGTTTGTATTTTTCTTGTAAAGTTTGTCCGCTTTAATGAAAGTTTAATCTCTTTTTAAATTAATGCTGACATCTCTCAATTTTAAAAATTGATTTAGTATAGAATAAAATATGAGATATCTATTTGAAAAAAATGAATGAACTAAACTTTGATAGTCAAACTAATCTTAATGTTTACTATTGTCTTTCGATTTATGCATTTGTACTCACTGTATGATGATTTTACTTGAGATTTTGAAGTTTAAAATGCTTCACATCTCCTATTCGCTCATGAATTCCTTTGAAAACCCTGATCAACTACTCAAATAGAATATGATATTATTTTAGTTTGGTCAAGAATATATGGGTTTTGTAAATGAAAGTAATACATATTTTCAATGTGGTCTACTTGTATCCAAAGTACCTCTTTATTTGTGAAATAGTTTTATGTGACGCCAAAAAAAATCAAATTAACTGAATCGTACCGATGCCAAAGAGAAATTGAAATGATTGGGACGGTTTTAAAAATTTAAATTTTGATTATACTCATTAAGATAAGCAAAAAATTCATAAGGTACGAAATTTTCAAAATAACCGACCGAACCGAATAATTAACAACCCTAGTAACACCTGTTTCAATTTACATTTTGGCTTTACAAGGCTCGTATCTTTCCAACAATGATATATATATGCATTATGGACCACCCATTTAGTAGTAGAAATTTTTACGCTAGTTGATACATTAAACCCAAAATTATAAAATATACCGACATTTTCAAATATTTACAAAATATACCAATATTTCTCAATTTATTATCCTACATATACTATTTTTTATTTTTACTTTTTCCAAAACAAAACCCTATCTTCCCCTCTCTCTCCCTTCCTCCACCCACCCACCCGTCGGATCTGCTCCACCGCCAATGTCGCTCCGCCGCCGAGCAGCACTCCGATCTGCTTCTTCTCCTTTTTTTTTAGATTCGTATATACTTTTGTATGCTCGTGTATGTGTATGTCTGGGGTGGTTGTTGGTGATTGTTGGTGGTTGTTTGAAGGTGCAAGCAAGTGTATGTTTGGTTTTGCGCAGGTGTATGTATCTGTATGTATATGAATATCTTTTATAAGTGCAGAGTGTATGTATGTGAATATCATTGTATGAATGTGTATTTCTGAGTATATATTGTATATTTTTGTATGTTTTATGTGTGTGTATGTAAGTCCAAGCTTGATACACATAAATTTGTATGTATAATTCATAGATCTGTAGATCCGTGTATATATGTGAGTGTTTAGTATATGTATAACATATTTTTTGTGTATGTGCATGTATTTTTTGTTTAAATGTATTTAGCAACTGTTATTTTTTTAAAAAAATAATGTATATATGTGTATTTAGTGTTTTCTATCTTTTAGATCCAAAAAAATAAAAGTAAAAATTCGGCAGGTGGCCGGCGGTGACTAGGTGGCGCCGTCTACTGTGATGGTAGCAGTGGGAGGGGGCAGTAGGAAGAAGGAGGAACAAACTCTAATTTGTTACTTTTGTTGGTTTTGTATATAATGTGTAAAAAATATTGATATTTTTTGTAAAGTAGAATAATATTATTATTTTTTGTAATTTTAGTGTTAGGGTTATATATATTTGTAATTACCCCTTAGTAGTAATGTTACAATTTCCCGTCAACAAACTCTGAAATTAATAAATATTTGATTAGTAAGGAGTAACTTACATAAATATTCAAACTAAGATTTAATTTTACACAAAATAACAATACCATACCATTTACAAAATATAACAGTATCTGTTTAAAAAAGAACATAGCTATATATATAAAAGATGGGAAAAATCCTAAATCCCTCTCCCACACCTCCACTACCCCCAGCTGCCCCCAAAGCTGCTGCCTCTGGCCATCGTTTTCTATTGCCGATTTCCCAAAAAAAATTATTTTTTGTGTATATTCTTTTGTATAGTATATCTTTATTTTATGTACATTACAATGATAAAATGTACATACAATAAAGATATGCTAGACACATTAAAATAACTAGTATAGTACCCGCGCGATGCGCGGTTGATATCAACCGAAACTAATCACAACAAATCATATTTCTCATAATATCATATATATGATTTTGATGAAACGCTTGTACCTCCAAAGAAAGTAAAATCTAAATTTTTGAAAGTATTGCACTGAAAGAAAACTAAAAAGACATCACTAAAAATCGTGACATTGCCTAGTAAAAAATTTCAAAGATGACAATTTGAATTTTTAGGAATTTGTCACTTAGCAAAATTATATGGTAAATTCTCCTTTTATAAACGTATTACTAAAGTTTTAGAAGATGAATTTGATCTCATTCATACGGTTTAATGCTTTTCAATTTGCACAATTTCAATGTTTTTCAGTTCACACAACATTTTTGCAAATTTAATAAACTGATATAAGCATGGAGTTGAAATAACTCCTTCAAAGCTAGATTGCCTCCATAATCTTTGAGGATATTGACATGTTCACTTTCATATACCATTCGTTAAATAAGTCTATAGGTTCCATTAAAGCTACCTAGGTTGTAATAAATCAAAATTTTCTTGGCAAATCCTGCATACAACCTCTCTATTAACTTCGAAGCTGCCTAGGTTCGAAATGGTACTAACATTTCCAAGCTTTCGCCAATGAAATAAAGTATATTTGATTCTAATAGTGCAAATTATAATCATAGTCGGATTATCAAATTCAATAAAAATTTGTATATACTAATAATAGAACATGATATACACTAACCACCAAATATCAACATCCAGAATTCATTTGAACAAAAAAGTTGTAGAGATGAAAAGATAAAAAGCTTAAAAGAAAGACAGAGATAAATCAATGAATACACTATTTGCTGCTATTCCAACATTGATTTTTCTGGTATAGAGACAACACTGTAATCCAAAAAGAATCTAATCTCATTAGCATCATATTGCATTGTGCTAATATAAATTTTTCTGTTATAAAAATTAAGTTAACACGCTCAACTCAAAATCAAGACATAGAATTCAAATTCTTGAATAATGAGGTTCGTTACTCGATTTAGTAACTATGGATCTGGACAATAAAATAAAATATAAGATTGTATAAAATTAAATGATATAACCCCCAATAACGGAAATATCTTTTCGTGTTAAACTCAGATTAAGTAAAACATATCAAATGAATAATGATGTAGTAAAAGAATCAAGTATTGTACAATATTACCTACAAACTTTTATGATAAACATAAACAAAGAAATATGCAAACCTCTAAAAGCAAAGACATCGAAATAGATGAGAACTATCACAATAACGATACTTCTTAACCGAGACATCTGATAGAAAAAGGAAAATCAAGATAAAACATTAGAAAAACATAGATAACCTAAGATCACAAATTTGGATATGTTACTTTAATTAATATAAGCTTACACTTTTTTTTCTCTTCTGGTTACTTGAATTCAAACTTTAAAAAAGAAGAAAATGTTAGTATACCTACTACTATAAGGTCTGGCATCAAATTTATTGCTATAAAGGTATTCCTCCACACTATTTTAATTGCATTCATATGGGTTCTTCACAAACCATTCATATATATATATATATATATATATATATATATATATATATATATATATATATATATATATATATATATATATATATATATATATATAGAGAGAGAGAGAGAGAGAGAGAGACAGAGAGAGAGCGCGCGCATCGGTGGTTAAAGTTTCTTAGGAGCAACATTTCGAGGTAGCATACTCTTTGCAATCTGGTGTCAATATATCTCTGGTTTCATCAAGCGTATGAAATATTTCCGAGTACTTCTTATAGCGGCTTCACTAATACAAACTGCATGCCAAATCTATATATTATTAAAGTAGGCATATAATATTAAGAACTATGTTTTAATGAATCTCAGACTTAAACCTTGATGATTTTTTATTTTTTATCCGCCGCGCATATTCTTCTATCCATAAAACAAAGAGGGATTAAAAAGCTAAATGAAAATTTAATGAGTCCTTTAACTACTAAAATTTCTGTAAAATAAGTAGGAGTAGAAAATTTGATAGCATAAAGGGAAAAGTTATCACCACACAATTATTGATTCATCCCACTACTTATATTTTTAGTAACTTTTTCTAATGATAATGCTTTAAAAGAGAGAGAGAGAGAGAGAGAGAGAGATACTTGAATTCAAAATTTAAAAAAATAAATAAATAAATACAAACCCACGATACTCATGTGGCATTATGTGTAAAACCTTGAGCTCAATGCTTAATAAGTTCAATTACTTGTTCATAAATTCTTAAAATTTTCTTCTAGACCTGTAACAAAAGCCCCATGTTTGAAGATAATAGAATCGAGTAGGTTATCAAACGAAGATAATTTCTTATCCATATAACTTACTTTAAACTTTCATCAATCTAATAATTTTGGTTCTGTACAACAGAAGAAATATCATTATAGTTTATATGGAATTTTGAAGTTGAAAATCCTGAAAAGAAGAATCAATAACGTATTCAAGCACTTTCATATCATGTTATATACCTTTTCTTTAAGTAGTCTACTTTGAGCAAGCTAGCTTGTCAAATATAAGGAATATTTTACTGAAAATGATTGAATGCAACAACAGAAAGAAAAGAAGTACCTGGCAACAAAGCTTCAATATTCCCAAAGGCTTTGCCCAAGAATTCCGATCAATATTTGTATTAAAAGTTAAGTTGATGATAAACCACTTTTTGCATCCTGAATATTAGAAAACACTCACATAAAAAGTATTGTCAACACAACAACTATGATTATATACTGTGATTTTGTAAATTTGATGGAGAGAAGTTAAAAGGAACATACAATGTCCTTTAATTCCCATCCAAAACATCTGCCAAGATATCAATGTAAATACTTCAAGTTAAAAACAAAAGGAGTAATTCGGTAGTCAGAAAATATAATTAAATGAAACACCATATCTTAAAAAAGAAAAAGAAATACTATCATGAACCTGGGAAAAAATATTGTGCGAAGCTGCTAGCCAATCCACATGTAAACCATCCACTATAAAAAGATATTTTTTCTTAGAATTGTAATGCATATAGGATCAACAATGGAGAAAATGTAGCTTCATAACAACCATGCCAAAAACACCATATACTTGGACCATTAAAATGAGCAAGCGTAAGAACCACAATGAAGTATTTTTAGTCGCCAAATATGCATGCAACTCCCACGTCTCCCACTCCCACGATCCCACGTCTCTTCTAGATATCAGTTTTTAACCTTTTCAACTTTCATAGTTATCCCCATTGCCAAATTAACCACGGTAATTATATTCTTTTTTTATTTTATATTTAATTTTTTCATAATTATCCCAATATAATTGTCAAGTTAATCACGAATTAATCTGTCTGGACATTTGAATTTAATGAATTTAAATTTTTAAAAGTAGAGAAAACTGCATAGGAGTTAAATATGTTCAAACATTAATTCAAATTACAAACATAATGTGTCGATTCAGTTTCAAATGATAGTCACCTTTAAATTTAGATTTAAGAACTAACAAAAGTAGTTATGTTAATATTTATACATTCTAAAAGTTTAGATTTTAGATTAATAGTTAGGGATATGCCACTTGTTAATATTAAAACTAAAAGTAACCACATTTTAAATATAGTAACTAACAACTAATTTTTGTCTTAAATTGCCATGTGTCTTTTTAACTTATTGCCACTTGGCTAAACATGGTTGGCTACAACACTCCTTTTAATATATATATAGATATAGATTATTGTATGGCATATGTATGTACTTTATATGTCAAGTGTATCTATTCAATACCTATGTATGTACTTTTTATGACAAGTGTATTTATTCAATACATAGGATATACACTGTATATATAAATGCATATACAATATAAACAATACATACAATTAAATAATTATAGTATATATATATATATATATATATATATATATATACAACGACACATAGGGTATACATCATACATACAATGGCCATATACATAACATACATTCCATTCCACTTTCAACAACCACAAAAAACACATCATAACCACCATAGATCCGCATGCTTGTTCCTGATAGACCCTTGACTGAAGAAAAAAAAGGAAGCAGCAGCGCCGACAAGAATGTCATGATTTGGAGTATGAGGGTCACTGTTATTAATTTTCGTGATGATTCGGAGTACGAGGGTCACTGTTATTAATTTTGGCCACGATGTAATTCAAAATGTTTAAGAAATATTAAAGAAAAACTCCATCAAAGAGGACCATCTTTGACTCCAAATAGTAACTATGATATTCTTTATGTAACGGGACGAGTAGTTCTTTTTAAATGTTTTACTAATATATACTTGCAAGAGTTATTTTATTAATCGTTGAAAAAGAAGTGTTGTTCAAACTATTCCTCAGTTATCCAATTAGAAGGGTTATGTCTTGTTAAGACATCGAATATATATATATATTACAAATACATGCATTATACTTCCAAAATGTAATACTTAGAATTAACTTCCGAGCCATATTTCACAATTAATTTTTTCCGAAAACTTAATTGAGATTCATTTGTCTTGGATTTCAAGTGACTAGCTTTGTAAAATTGGGAATTTTGCAACCAACCTTTAGCAGCTACTTAAATATAGCGGGTGTAAACTTTTTTTAAGAAGCGTGACCCGTCAAATAGAGAGTGACCCGTCAAATAGAGATTTGTTTAACAATGGGAGGAAATTTTACAAGATAAGTTCGTTCTTTGTGTAGATCACTTCTTGATCTTGCG
This sequence comes from Petunia secreta, assembly GCA_029990175.1. Classification (NCBI taxonomy): domain Eukaryota; kingdom Viridiplantae; phylum Streptophyta; class Magnoliopsida; order Solanales; family Solanaceae; genus Petunia; species Petunia secreta. The sequence continues at coordinate 3,764,146 of JARKIP010000059.1, read as the reverse complement.
TAAAAATGTGCATTTTCATAAGTTGGAGAAAGATCCATTAGGCCATGCGAATTAAAGTGAAAGATTAGGACGATTGACACAATAGGTAAATTTACTCCTTTGCGAGCAATGCATGTGCATGGCTTATAAGTAGTAGCAAGTAAAGAACATGTTAATAAAACGAAAGAGTGGTAGCAAGTAAAAGCCTTAATAATGCTTCGTCTCACGTGTTACGGGAAATTTTGATGCGTAGCTATTTTTGGACGCACTTAAAGAGTTTTATCCACTATTTTAAAATTAATTGAGAAATAGTAAAAAATTCGTGCGCACATTTACGCTCCATTAGTATTGGAAAAATACCCCAGACTAGTCCCATAATAAAATACTTGGGTTTTGAACAAAATTTGTTCAAAGCCCCAGTATTTTGTTATGGGACTGAAGCTTTATACAAAGTCCAATAACAAAATAATCCCATAACAAAATAATGGGACCTTGAACTAATTATTTTGTTATGGGACTTTATCCCATAACAAAATAATGGGATTTATCCATAATAAAGGTCTCATCAAAGGGATAAATCTCATTATTTTTTTATGGGACTTTATACATAAAGCTTCAGTCCCATAATAAAATACTGGGGCATAGAACAAGTTTTGTTTTGTTCAAAGCCCCAGTATTTTGTTATGGGACTGAAGCTTTATACAAAGTCTCATAATAAAATAATGGGGCTTTGAACAAAACTTGTTCAAAGCCCCAGTATTTTATACTGGGATTGTTCAAAGCCCCAGTATTTTATACTGGAATTAGTTTACTGAAGCTTCTCAGTATAAATATTGGGACTTTGAACAAAATTTTTTCAAAGTCCCAGTATTTATACTGAGACTTGTCCGAAGGTGGCTATTTCTCAGCAAATTTGTTTTTGACGACTACAAATAAATTAGCGCGCGTCAAACGGGCCGGTACGCAAAAATTTACACATGTTACATGAAAGGTCAATAAGGGAAAATTGTGTTGATCTAATTTATTCATCGCTAAGTATTATTTAACTAGTCAAATATGTTCTTCTTTGATCACATTTGTATGCAATATTTTTAACATATTTTGAATTACTCCTTAACCTGTAATAACTTATCGTAGTTTTTATGTAATCATCAAACATATATAATTAATCGTCAAAAGTTTGAATAATCTATATCCTATTTCACACTAAAAAGTAAATATATTGACGCTAATCACATAAAGGAATGCTTAACTTTTCATTGTCTTGTACAAATTACATATTCAAAAACTCGAATTATGCATGGAAAATTTTGGAGATAAATTTTGTTGCTCTATCCATTTCAATTTATGTGATAGAATTTGAGTTTGCACGGTATTTAAAAAATAAAGATTGACATTGAAAAATATTAATTACTCTTGTTAGATGTAAAGACAAAATGTACTATAGAATGTTGCACCCTGTTTTTTGAGCCTGTTATATAAGTTTGAAGGTTGGGCTTGACTATGGAAACTCGTATGAGTTTAGACTTGGAGTTGCCCCTAAAAAAATTTTAACTAGACATATTAGGTCACCTAAATGTCCACTTATTTTTTAAGCAAATTTCAAACCATGATATTCTAAGAGTAAGATGTTCTAATGACTTAAGAAGAAGCTATTAGGCACCCCTAAGACCCACAAAAGGTGGTTCCCAACCGATTTTGGAATTGAGTTATAATGGCCAAAATATTAAAGATGCTTATAAAACTAGTCTATAAGCACAATCATTTAATAATATAAGTCACAAGCAAGACCATAGGTGCAAAAGTATGTTTCACTCTTTAGAATGGTTAAATTTTAAAGATGTCTAAGATTAGGGCCCTCTGTTTTAAAAGGCAGTTTTGGGACTCACTCCGGGGCGTGGCACTTGCAAAACGTCCTGAGACTCTCGGGCGGGGCTTAGATCCGTGAGGCTTACGTCTCAAGCGCCTGACAATGCGCCCAGAGCACGCTCATCGCCCAACGCTCGGGACTCGCCTTATAGAACCTATGCAAATGATCTGTCCAATTCCCTAATTAAAATTGTTCATCCACAATTTTTTTTTAAAAATGAAGTTATATTTATCTACAGAAATTCAAAAATTGAGTATATCTCAATTAACGAGGCATAATATTACATGTATTATAATTAAGAATATTTTAAGGGTGAATATCATCTGTATACTTAATCTAAAAATACATAGTCCATGTTTATAATATCATCACTTGTTATTGGTCTTCATGTTTTATTTCTGTCACTCAGAATTGCTAGATTTTAATTATTTTATAATTTAAAAGTAATTTTATTTTTATCAATGAAGAATTAATTTTAAATTATAACAATAATAATAATAATAAATTTTTATTGTTTATTCACTTTTTATCGTAACAAATTATTACTTTTTAATTGTTTGAAAGTTAAGGTCTTATGGTTTATTTGTATCTCATATTATTCAATTTCAAACAACTGTTAAAAAAGTTAGATCTTTTGTTTCTATAATCTTTTTTCCTATTTTTAATTATTTTTTGTACTTTTAATATTTTTTGGCTCATAATGCTATTTTATTAATTTTAAAATAATTAAAAAATAAGATCCATGGGATTTGCGCTCCATGTCTCGGGCCTTATGCCTTGCCTCATTGTAAGTAAAATGCCTCGCCTTACGCTTCCGCCTTTTAAAACATTGTTAGGGCCGACTCAACTATATTTCCAATAAGGGACATTTGTGGAAAAGAACAAAGCCGGACATTTAAAAATAGTTTTTTCGCCCCATAAACACACCAAATTCTCATAACGTAGGGATAAGGAAAATTTTGTGCCTGAAGGGGATGTTAGTCATTTTGGATGGTATTTTGACATAAGTTGTCAAATCTCATCGCCCGTATAGCTATTGTTGTGAGGATACATTTAAAATACTTGGTTTTGGAAAATAGAGTATATATATCATAAGTATAAGAAAATACTTTCATAAAGTAAAAGCGCAAGTACCCATATTTAAGAAAAATATAAGTATAAGAGATGCTTTTAAAGAAAGTGGTAACAACAGTGATGAGAATAGCATAGTAGTATAACTTTAACATAAAGTAAATCATAGCACTTTAAGTTTTAATGACTATATCATACCATTCAAGTTTTAGTTGACATTTTTTAAAAAAGAAACATGTATATTTATATAAGTAGGATTTTGACTTCCAAAATCCCTATTCCCCTCCAAACTATTACCTAGTTTACAGGTGATCAATAGTTTTTTTTTTCAAAAAAAAAAAAAAAAAAAAAAACACACAAAAAAAAAACACAGTTTTTGGTGAAAAACATTGCAAAAAATGGCCTTTAGTTAAAACCTGGCCTGTTTTAGCGTCATCTTTGCAGAAATTGGCCCGTAGCTTTTAATATCTAGCCTGTTATGGTTTTTTGCAGAAAACGTTCATTTATGCGAAAAAATTTCGGAAAAGCAGCCCCGTTTTAACTATAAAATTCTAGATCTAATATGTTACACAACCAGTCCAGTGTTAAGCTGCAGTTTCAGATTTAGCTTTTGCAGAACGCTGATCTGCAAAAATATTACACGGGAAGCAATGGTTTGCTGTTTTGCCGGCACTAAAAGATGATTTGCAAAAATGTCCCTATTAAGGTTTAATGAAAAAAATTTGGGGCCAAAACTTGCCTTTATATTTTTCCGTTTTTCAACACTTATACCTTCAAGTATTGTGCAATACTTCCCGCCCTTGGCCGTAAGTCCTGGCAAAAAGGCAAGACTTGCCTTTGACTCGTGCTCGATTTGCCAACACTTGAACGGCAAGTGTTGGCAAAAGGCAACACTTGCCACACTTCGTTGCAAGTTTTGGCCCAGTCTTCCCTGCATTCTCGTCATATAACTTGAAGTATTGGAAAAACAATACTTGCTATTGAAGTATAGCCAATTGCAAAGACTTACAAAATTTTTGCCTTGAAGTCTTGGCTCCGGACTAAATAAGGGCATTTTGTTAAAATATTCCTTAGCGCGGATAATTTTGTAAAACCACTCTTTATGGAGGGCATACGGTGAAAGTTTTTGGGAAATAATTAAGTTTCAGATTTGTAATATAGCTTATAAGGGTATTGGGTTGGACTTTAGTAAGTCTAGGCCCAATAACTCAAGTAGCCAGCCCATAAGGCTGTGTTTTTCAGCTTTTTAAGCAATAGGATAGTTGCAGCAGTGTGGAAAAATGTCATAAGTTGGGGGAATTGACTATGTACTCAAGTATAGAAGCATGGGCTTGAGTACTTTCCCAACTACCACCCTACTCTCTCTTGAAGTCTATAAAATAGAGTTTTTGCTCTCATTTTAAGAGTAGAACACACACAAATAGATCTGAATTTTGCGAGAAAGGTATTGAATGCTAATATAAAAACTTGAGAGAAATGGTGAGAAACATAGTAAGAATAAGGGTAGAAATTTAGAAGCAAAAGCATTCTATTATAAGGGTCTTTTGAGGTATAAACTCTGACTTTAAGTCAAGTTTTATATGTTTAAGAGGTTGCTTGGTTGCTAAATATTGGTGGTTGTTGCTTGCATCATCATTTCTTTTTTTAATGTAATCAGCATGTTTAAAAGCTCTATAATATCTGTTTTTCTCCACGTATGATGTTTAATTAGCCTCTTGTTAAACGATTGCTATGCTTAAAGGGGAAGACAAAAGAATTCTTAAAACTCGTGTGCTTCGTGTCTATTGTTTTCTTTGGATAATGTATCTATGAGAGATCACAAAATAATTGGCATAAAGTGAACACATAAGGCTCGCAAAATTCAGCATGTTTAACATTGTAAATCTGTACATTACGTCTCATGCAAAGTTGTCCATGTGGGGTAATTTTTTTTTAAAAAAAAAAATCTGGACATATTCGAAACAATAGGCTAAAAATAGGACTGTAGTAGTGAATTAAAAGTTGCAACCTGGACAAATCAGCAGTGGTCAGGACATTTAAAATTGGCCATACTCTAATTTTGCCCAAAAGATAAAAAGGCATCATTTGCATAAGGACATTATGTAGCAATTTTTTTTTTTCAAAACAGCCTTTAAATATTTGTAAAAATTTCGCTCAAATGCCAGTTTTACCACTGGTCTTTGCTTTGAGGCTCCACTTTTTTTTTTTATTGATTTTGCATGAGAGATCACTTTTTGGAATTTGAATCTTTGTGGGTTGAACTTCATACCACAAGGGTTAAAGTTTTACTTCAGCCCACAAGGATTGAAGTTTACGCATCTATGGCTAAAGTTACGCATCTATTCCTAAACTTCAGCCCTTGCGGGTTGAAATTGAACTTTATACCTTAGGCACTTCAGCCCACAAGAATTGAAGTTCCAAAAAGTTGTCTCTCATGTAAAACCAATAAAAAAGTGGCCTCAAACCCAAGACCATGGAAAAAATGACTATTCGTGCACCTATTTGTGCAAAATAACTTGGCCCAACCTAAATTTGCAAAACTTGGTCAAAATCTAAAGTGGATAGTATAAATTAGGTTGTTCGTGCAATAGAATTTTCATGAAAGCTGACAGTACGCAACAATTATTTTGCAAGAACAATTCACTATTTGACATATCAGCCCATTCAAATTTCTTGGGCAAATAGTTTTTTTTAGGGATTTTTACACTCTATACCCATGAAATGTAAAGTATTTACAAGCCATACCCATTAAAAATTACACTACCCATAAAACTAAAAGTATTTATTCAACCTACCCATTTATTATTGTATACCTTTGATATACCTTATAGGTGTATACCTTTAAGGTATACTGCATAAATTATAGTATAAAAGTCTGGAGGGTTATTTATTACTGTATACCTTTGTTATACTTTATATGTATATACCTTTATAGTATACTGCATAAACTATGGTATACAAGTCTGGATGGGTAGAGTGGGTAAATAGTTTAGTGGGTAGGTTCGATAATATTTGAAATTAGTGGGTAGTGACTGTAATTATTTTTTGTTTTGTGGGTATTTTTGTAAGTGTCCATTTTTTTAGGGTAAAAAACATAAATAACCATAAAGTACCCCCTCTTTACAACAAAATAGCCTTGGTAAAAAATCAACAAAGGCTAGCCATATATTAGCTCTTTAATTAGAGATATTCTTAATACAGTTTATTGTTTTCCTTAAAAGAAGCAAAACATAAGGGTTTTTATTAATAGAATAACGCAAAATAAGGGGAATCCCAGCAGATACGGAATTCTTAATATACCTTATAAAAGACGTATACCATGCATTAGACACCACAATCTTCTTCCTCAACTTTGAAGAATTACAGAAAATTAAAGTCTCAGTTTTGAAGTTCCAGGTAATTCCTTTTTTCGTATGTTTCTAACTCATAATATTTTTTCCAGTATCATTCTAATATTATATCTTTCAAAGTAAAGACAACCATATATCTCATAAAAGTTCTGTTACAACAAGACAGAAAGTGGGTGGATGAATACAAATTCATCAATTACAATATCGCTGGTCTGCTACTAAATGTAGATTGTTATTCTTCGATTTTTATGGAGAAATTGCGAAGGGACTAAACCTGGATGCACCAAATTAAAGCTAACATAGGTGTGTCCACATGTGGAGATTAAAAAAACCAGCCAAGATATCACTCAATATCCACTTTGTATCACAACAAAAAAAATTATTGATGGTGGGTCTAGCACGGGTGCACCCTTAATTTTTTAATCCAGATGGTTTTGAGAAAATACGACAATATATATGATCACCACTGGTAATGGTAAAGAATTTGCCCCGATAACAATAGACAAAATTGGAGTTATAGACAACCTACTACAAGAGAAAATTGAAGAAACCTATGCTTTCAAAGACAAAGAAACACTACAAGATATGTATACAGTGCTGTAAAGGCAATTTATGGTTTTATGACATCCTGCTGCATATATAAATAATACATATTACATGCATATCGAAGCAAGGTTTAACATTTAGTTAATGTATAATATAAGTGCATATATTTTGAATACCAGTTTATATAACCTCTATATTTTTTGAATACCAGTTTATATAACGTGCATATTTTTTGGATCCCAGTATATATAACGTGCATATTTTTTGGGTACCAATTTATATAACGTGCATATTTTTCGGTACCCGTATAAAAACATATTTTTGGGATATAAGGTACATATTTTTTGGTACCAGTCAGTTTATATATGCTTGTTTCTACTATTGGTAAGTAGCATTATTTTGTATAGGTTGAATAACAAATCTTGTAGTTGCAATAAGAAGTTAGTTCATGAATTCAATGAAGAAAAAGAGATACGGAGACACTCATTTCTATACAGTACTTATCCTTGATATTGTTCTATAAGTGACTACAGATACATCACCGCATGTATACCTAATGTATATCTCTGTCATACTTACATATGCCATAGCATATTTGAGGGATATTCAGTAAGACTTAATTCAAGTGTGTTAGCTGCGCGCGGTCTCTGTGCATACCAGCGAGAGGGGAGTAATAATAAAGAGCAATAATAAAGAACAAAGTATTCTCACTAAAAATAAAAATTCATTGTAACATCCCAGTGGCAGAACCATTCAAAAATTCAAAATCAAATCAACTGCAGCTAATCAGTTTCAAATAGACCTTAACTTAAAGCATAACAAAATTCTAATCAAGAACCAACTAAAACTGAGAAGGCAACATCATCCAGACAAAGCTTTGGCATTAGTCCTTAATCAGAGTCACTATAGGCAGCTTCACTTTGTTTCGTAATCCCATGATCCGTGAATTGTTGTAATTGAAGTGTCGACAGTTCCAGTTTGGTGGGCATAATATTTCTCAGAATAATATGCAAATTGGAGATGTGGGTACAATACTATTAAATGTAGTTTACAAGGCGTAAGAACAAACAATCAAAACATTATTAAATGTAAACATATGCGTTACTGATTAAACAATATGCACACTATATATTACTAGTATATTCCTTAACAGAAATGGTAGCAGACACAAGTTTATAAACTTTAAAAGGCATAGCAATTAAATTGTATGAAGTATACATTTGCTCTGTTTTAAAAGGCAGTTTTGAGACTCACCACGGGGCGGGGCACTCGCAAAACGCCCTAACACTCTCGGGCGGGGCTTTGATCTGTGAGGCTTACGCCTCAAGCGCCCGACGGTGCGCCCAGAGCACGCCCAACGCTCAACGCTTGGGACTCGTCTTATAGAACCTATGCAAATAGTCTGTCCAATGCTCTAATTAAGACTGTTCATCCACAATTTTTTTAAAAATAAAGCTATATTCATCTATAGAAATTCAGAAATTGAGTGTAGTTCAATTAACAGACACAATATTGCATGTATTATAATTGAGAATATCATGAGGGTGAATATCATCTGTATACTTAATTTGAAAATGCATAGTCGATGTTTATATCATCAATTGTTATTGGTCTTCAGGTCATATTTCTATCACTCAAAATTGTTAGACTTCATTAATTTAGCAATTTAGAAGTAATTTTATATTTAGCAATGAAGAATTAATGTTTTAAATTATAATAGTAATAAATTTTATTGTTTATTCACTTGTTATAGTAATAAATTTTTACTTTTAATAGTTTGAAAGTTGAGGTCTTATAGTTTATTTGTATCTCATAAAAACTGTAACATTATTCAATTTCTTACCATTGTAAAAAAGGTTAGATCTTTTCTTTCTATAATTTTTTTTCTTATTTTTAATTTTTCAATTTTTTGTGTATTTTTGATATTTTTTGGGCTCATTATGCTATTTTATTGATTTAAAATTAATTAAAAAATAAGATTCATGGGACTTACGCCCCATATCTCGGGCTTACGCCTCGCCCCATTGTAAGTAAAACGCCTCGCCCTGCGCCTCCCGCCTTTTAAAACATTGGTATACAGTATGGATGTCTTTAATATGCTATCTATATGACCTAGTCTTTTCCTGAGATAATGTCGTCATGTACCATAAGTTGAATGAAAAGTCTGATGCATATTGACTGATGTGCAGGAACCAGGAAGATTTACTGGTGTAAAAATTAATTGACATCTATAATATTTTAGTAGATAATTAATTACTATAATTGTGTTTTAATTAGGATAATTAAGAACTTTTCCATACTTTAGGCACGTTCTATGGGAACAAATGTCCATCTAGTTTAGTCGCTTTAACATGTGTATTAGGATTAATTCACGTTCATAGAATATAATAAAGGTGAAATATATTTATTATTTGTTTATAAATTTTATAGGTGTTCATGCCATGTAATTTTCCCTTCTTTTTACCTAGACAACTTCGGTTGTGCCAAGTTGACAAGCCAGACCATCGTATGCCCATTTAATTTTGGTAAATATAAATGGATAATCCCATTTTGCAGCTTGTAAATGAATTAAGGAGCCGTTGAATCATAGCAAGTAATTCTAAGTTTTGACTCAATATCAAAGTACGACTTAGAAAACATAACGGCAAAGGCTAATTACAACCAAATATATTTATTAAATTAAAATACGATATAAAGCAACTGTCCTCGGCACAAGACTCGATGGTGTCTATTACCTTCTCGAGTGTCAATTGAGGACCATGAATCTCTGCTGTAGAATATTTAACGAGTCAAAGTTGTTCAAAAGGTACATCAATTAGTGACTTGGTACACCTTTGAACTTGTCAAGTGACGACTCTAAGTTTTATTTTTACCTTCATACCCCGTAACAGCCTTAAATTGAAAATTCTTTTACATAGAGTTTTTAAATGAGTGTGACACTCGATTGTTTTGTAATACGGGTGGATGAGTGAGACTTATGACTTGGTTACGATGGTTGAGAGTCAGAGTGGGTTTGATTGCGAGCGGATTGCTCACCCCTCTGGAGTGACTATATTGGTGTGCCAAAACAGTGTAGCATCACATCGTAATGCATCATCCCATACTTATATTAAGCATACATACTTATCGATGATGTACCTTTTATATATCTAATCTTTCTTAATACATGCTTATATCCAACGATTAGAGATATAGCTTTTATAAGCAAATGTATTACTGTATTTTATAGATGTTTATTTTATTGCTATTTTCCTTTTGTGGCGGTCAACCAGATTCATTTGCTTAGGTGGGTGACTACCCAACTGTGTCCTTTCGACATACTCTCTAGTTTCTTTGTTGTTTTTCTTTCTTTGTTCTTATTTTATTTCGGGTTGATCTAAGTTTGAGTACTAGCAGACAATAGAGTTAGCAGAGGAGATTCTTCTGCTGACAGCGGTGAGTCAACCATCTTAATTCGAGGTGACAACACTTTAACTTTGTGGTATATTTTTCTAGTTATTTCTACTTTATACTTCAAGGTTTGTATATTTATTCCACTTCTTAGTTGTTCATGACTCATGGGAGGACTTAGAATATGATATTGTATTTATTTCCACTTCTAAGCATAACCTTATCATTTACTCACTCCGTATTCAAAAGAATGACACTATTTCTTTACTAGTCTGTTTCAAAAAGAATGGCGTATTTCAAAATTTGAAAATAATTTAACTGCTAACTTCCAACTTATCCTTAATGAGATTGATTTATAGTCACACAAATATCTATATCTTATTTTAAACTGCAAGTTATAAAAGTCTTTCTTTCTTTTTAAAAATTTAATTCTAGTCAAACTATGTCATACAATATGGAACGAATGGAGCATTAAATATCGGAGTTTTTATGAGTTGTTTAACTATCTATTTAAGTTGTCTATTTGTATTTGAGATGTATCAAAGAGAGTTCAACTTTAACTAGTAGGGTGCCCATCACGATATATAGATTTTGGGTCTTGATAAATGAACAATGAAAGATAAATAAACACCACTTTGGTCACTGAAAGGATACTTATTTCTGTCATTATGAACAAAAGTCCATTCCTTGATCAAGTAGTATATAATATATTATGATAATACTATCTTACGTTGGCGGAAAGGGATGGTAGGGCACCCGCTAGCTTTGGTCGACACTTCATATATACATCTGTATTTACGCAGGAAATGTACATATAGCAGAAGTGTCACCTATTTTATACAATAGTGTTGTGGTGATGGTGGCAAAATGTGCAAAATTCCACCTGAAGGACAGCAGTTTGAGTCTTCCTGAAAGCAGTTTTTTAGAACTTTCTTTTCTCCCTTTAATGCTAATTGCAAGGCCATTATGGATTACACTACTTCCTACGCACCACTTTTCTCCCTTTTACTTGTTCTCTCTCTCTATATATATATACTAGTGGCTGACAGCCCGGATCAGTCCGGGCCCAAGCGTAATATAAATATTGAATTATAAAAATAAAATATTTTAGCGGTAGTGTTTAATTTTTTAGTCTCTTTAATAACCGTTTAACTGCACTTTCTGACAGATTTCAAGAAATTAAACTCAATTCTCCGTGCTACATCTAGAATGATTATAAATTTTAAGAGTAGGATATTTTTTTTTATTAATCGTGACAAATATTTAAACTATTAGTATATGGTATATACATACACGTTTGTTACTTAAATATAGGAATCTTTTTCAATGAGTCCTACGCCCCATGCTCAAGTAATATGTAAACGTGGTTCTTTAGTTGGCAAGCTTTCATACACTAACTCAAAGTTTTACCTATACCATTGTAAATTCTAAAAATATTTTCGAAGTTCATAATCAACAACCTAAAAATTCATGAATTTCAGTTTAAAAAAAAAAAATTGATTATATCATCAAAAGTGGGTATTTAGTTGACAAGCTATGCAAAATGACTTTATATTCAATTAGTAAATTTAAAGTGACTACTTGTTTTGTAAAAGCTGGCAGTGCTTTAATTTCAAAAGCTGGCAGTGTTTTACCTATAGTTTCAATCAGTAACGTAAAAGTGGCTAATCAGTTTAATACAAAAACTGGCTATCTAATCAACTGAAATACGAAAAGGTGGCTTTTTTGGAAAATTGTATTGTATTAACTGGCTACGTAGTCAACTGAATCACAAAAGTGGCTGTGTTGGCAAATTTTGGCACGGAACCATAGGCTGGACAAAGCAGCTCACTTCGGCGTTTATATAGTAGTACTAGGGGCGATAAGCCCGGGCCAGCCCGGGCCCAAGCTTGGAAAGATTGAAACTAATGTATTAGTAGGATATTTTAGTGTCAATAAATCTTCGTAAAAATTGTTTAACTTTTAGCTGGTATAGTCAGAACTTGGACACTGGCTGACAGACTTTAAATGAATTTCTTAACAAATCGCTGGGAATATAATTTAAAAAAGTTCCTATCAGATCCTGATGGATCGTCATAATGTGCTAAAATAAACACTATCAAGTATAGTTCTTATAATAATTTTATTTTTATTAATATATTTTCGAGTTTGAGAATTTTATCACTATGTACTATAAAGAGTAGTTTTCCTAGATTGTATCTCTGCTTAAAGAATGTGATTTTCCTCTATATATCTTTTTAATGTTTGTGATAGAGTATATATGATAAACGAAAGTTATCATATATATTAGGTAATTTTAAAATTATTTATGGTAGAATTTATATTTTAAATCAACGGAGTTGTTTTTTTTCTTTAAATTTTGTTCCCTCGTGTAATAACTCTTCATTGCCTTGTATGTAAGTCTCTCCTATTAATAAAAGTCCAGAATATATAGTCCCTTCACAGCTTTATAACATGTTGCTATGTCTTTATAAATTCACTAACTCTTTACAGAATGAGGTATTCAATTAGGAGAAGAAGTATGTTGATTGTAAATGTTTGAAGAATTAAGAGTTTTACTTAAATAGTAGCGGTAGGAGTTCAATATTCTCAGTTAGATATGTATGCTTCATGATATATGTTCATGCTCTCTTTTTTCTAAATATTTTCAGAATTTAGATTAGCTGTATTTTGGATGTGGTTAAAAAATTTGGATTTACAGTGAATTATTTGTAATTTGATCAAAATCAATGGTGTAATCAGAGATAGTATTGGAGTCTGATAATTAATGCTACAATGTTTTCAAGCCTGTAAGCTTTTGAGTACATTTATATATTATGTTGTTAATTAAGTTGGTAGGCTGCTCCAAGAGTGGCTATATTGTCAACTAAGAACACTACAGTTGCTATTTGATTGGTAAGGTGTTAAAAAATTGGCTATTTTGAATCACAAATGCTAAAAGTGGCTACTTGATTGAGACAAAAAAAAAAAAAAAAAAAAAAAAAAAAACTATATTGCATCCCTAAAAGTGGCTATTCACGAATCCATAGGTACTGAACTCCAAGCAGCTCTCAGTGGTATTATAGCTAGGTACGACAGCCTGTACCAACACAGGACCAAATCCAACATAGAGTTTCATTCTTCTATGTTTTGAATGTGATTCATCCTAATTATTTACCGCTTATTTTTTGTTTACGCGATTGCTATTTTGATTAATTTCTCTAATTTTTTTATCAGTTGTGACAAATATTTAAACTATTAGTTATATAATATATACATAGACGTTTATCTTTTAAAAATTGTTGTTATATACATAGACGTTTATCTTTTAAAAATTGTTGTTATATACATAGACGTTTATCTTTTAAAAATTGTTGTTGCTTAAATATAGGAATCTTTTCCAATAAGTCCTACGACCGAGGTTCAAGTAATAGGCGTAAAACTGGTCCTGCAAAACCAAGTGGCCACTTTAGGGTCGCTAATTGAATATATAAACTATTTTGCATAGCTTGCCAACTAAATACCCACTTTTATGTTTATTTGATGAAAATGTAATAACAATGCTTTAATTTATGGGATTTTTACACAAATATACAAATTTAACCCCTTAATTACAAAAAAATAGCAATACTTTTCTAATTACAAGGCATAGCAATATTTTTTTAGCACATTTCACAATAAACAAGCTAAATCACATTTTCCAAACAAATCCTAGCTTCAATCCCTACCCCAAAATCATTCCCAACTCCCCTATCACTCATACCCCAAAACCCGCTGACGCCACCCATCCCCAACCCCCACCACGCCAGAACCATCACCTCCACCCCAGATCCGGCGAACTTACATCGACAACAGAGAGGAGAGCGGGAACAATTCTACCGGTAATCAAGTGCACCCATTTCTTCCTCCCTTTCAATTCCAACACAAATCGAATAAAATCCTCGCCACCCATGCCATTAACTGATCAGATCCGTGCCGACGTCGCTCTCATCGCCATCGTCAAAATCATCACCATCGCTACGTTCACCGGCAACGACGCCGGAACTCAATCGATCCGGCAGATTTTAACAGTTTGTGCGATTCAGTTTGTGTTGTTGTCGTGCATCTTTGTTAAAGCTCAATCCACTGCAATATATGCATGTGTTTTCAGTTTGTTATTATCGTTGCTTGGCTAATTAGCAGCGTGTTTCGCGATTCTGGTAGTATCCATGGATTGGAGGTTCTCGGTGAAATTTGGGTTTGCACATCTTTAGATCTGAGTTGTAGGGTAGGGTGGTGTGGGGGTGGATGGAGAAGAAGGAAAAACATGGTCCAGTGTTAGTTCTTACTGCGGCATTTGATGTTAGCTGCATTTTCTTGTTTTGGTGACGTTAAACTCTTATTTTTTCCATCGAGTTACAGTTTCAAAATAACAATATGATACGATTTGAAACATCATTGAAACATTGAAACAGTTGTTGCAACAGTTTGATACAGTCTGAAACGATGTTGAAATAGTATGATACGGTCTGAAACGGAGTTAATACAGTCTGAAATGAGAGTAGATACAGTTTAAAACGGTCTGAAACGGAGTTGATACAGTTTAAAACAGTCTGATACAGTCTAAAACGACATTAAAACACTATGATACAGTTTGAAATGGGAGTTGATACAGTTTAAAATAGTTTGATACAGTCTAAAATGATGTTGAAACAGTATGATACGGTCTGAAACGGCGTTGAAACAATCTGAAACAACTATTGAAACAATCTGATACGGTCTAAAACGGCGTTGAAACAGTATGATACGGTCTGAAACGGTGCTAAAATAATTTGAAACAATGCAGAAACAGTTGAAACGGTGCAGAAACAGTTAGATACGGTGCTGCAGAAACAGTTAGATACGGTGCTGCAGAAACAGTTGAAACGGTGCAGAAACAGTTAGATACGGTGCTGCAGAAACAGTTGAAACGGTGCAGAAACAGTTGAGATACGGTGCAGAAACAGTTGAAACGGTGCAGAAACAGTTGAGATACGGTGCAGAACCAGTTGATACGGTGCATAAACAGTGAGATTCAACGAGATACATTGAGGATGGATGAGGAAAAGTGAAATTGGGGAAAATGAGTGGAGTAAAAGTGAAATTGAGGGGAAATGGTGGGAGGAAAAGTGAAATAAGGGAAAATGGGAGGAGCAAAAGTGATAATGGATGAAATAGAAGGAAGAATGTAAGGGTTTGGTATGTTATGAGAAAATATTGCTATGTTTTTGCTATATTTGTAATTATCTTGTGTTTTTCTCTATATAGGGTAATTTTACTAAAATATTGCTATGTTTGGTAATTAAACTCTAAAACTTGTACTTTTATGTAAAAAATCCTTAATTTATAGATTTGAATACGGCTCCTTGATTTGCATCGATTTGTTGCCGCTGGCTATGCTTCAATTTATAGCTTTGAATGTGTAGCCTCTTGATCTGCATACGGTGTAAAGAGTGACTACAGTTCCAATCAGTAACCGTAAAATTGCCAAATCAATATAATATAATATATGTAAAATGGCTATTTAGTCAACTGAAATCCAAAAAGTGGCTGTTTTAGCAAATTAGTATATTATACTATATGCATAAATTGGCTACCTAATCAACTGAAATAACAAAAGTGGCTGTTTTTGAAAATCAGGGCACGCAACCATAGGGAGCACGACCCCAAGCTGCTCCCTTTCACCTTTCTATATAAGTACTAATATATATATATATATATATTCCTTTTATTTGCTAAATCTCTCAAACTCTCATTTTCTCTTCTTCTTTTTTCTTTTTATTTTTTCTCTTACTTTATTTTTACCATTATACCTTATTTCATGAATAACTTAATTTGTGATAAATAAATTATATTGATTTTCTCTGTTTTGGCTTCAATTACTTGAGGAATATTGTTTATTGATTTTTAAAAAATTAAATGACTATATTGGAAGATCGCTTGAGTTAATTCTCATAAATTGAGAATGTAAAGATTTTTTTGTGCAACGTATATCCATAAAATTTGACAGTTAAGATAAAGAAATTAACTGTAAATTGAATTAATATGTCAAACAAAATATATATAGTAATTAAGCCACTATTTAGCAAAATTTCTAATTTTCATATTATTTTTCGCAATGTTCTTCTATAGTATGAAATTTAAACAACCATGAGAATAATAGCTGAATTAAATCGATTTTTTTCTTTTTTTCGCTAATTAAAAGCTTAATCAACCTGTCGTAAAAATAATATGACTCAACCCAATCCGCTTTTCATATTGATTTTTTTATGTAAATTGAGATTTTTGCGCATGATTTTGATTTGGTGAGCACCTTTTTTATGATTGTAAACTTTTTAGCACTTTACATTAATTAAGACAAGAAAAAAGAAATTTGTATCACGAAGACTGAGCACATCCCGCCATGATTTCTAGGCAACCCAGCTCTATACATTTTCCTCTTTCAGATCTATTACAGTTATTATTAAGTTTTTGGGATACATATCTCTTGAAATTAAAGATGCACAAGCACATACAGTGAAGGGGTTTTTGCCATTTATGCACCTGCTGCACCTCCACCACCGGAAAAGTCGAGTTTTGCAATGGTGATTTGAGACTGCGGCAGTGGCAGTGGTGTAAGATATGAGGAAAGGGATTATGGAGGAAAATGGACGGTGGAGATTAAAGTTGGAGTAGTGATCGACTCGCAATGTGCGGGTTGGCGAAATTAGGGATTTGTGAGGTGGGAAATAGAGGATTTAACTTATCTTTCGGAGATGGTCCTTCGAAAATCTCCGACAAGAATAAGTCTTCACCTTCAAAAAATGTTAGTATCTCAATAACCCAAAAAAGCTTTGTTTTTTCTCGATAAGGTAATTATTTGTTTGAGTAATTAAAGGGTCGTTTGGTTGAGATAGAGTTTACGCGGGTATTAATAATGTACGTATTAATAATGCGGATATTAATAATGTGGGTATTAGTAATGCGGGTATTAATAATGTGTGTATTAATAATGTGTGTATTAACTATACATGTATTATAACGTAGGGATTATTTCTTAAATCACTAATATATTACAAATTAATATACAATATTATAATTTAATATATTAGTTATTCCTTAAATAAAATTAAAAAAATATCCTTATAATTATGAGGGTTAATTTTGTCATTTCAAATTTTAATACCTGCATTGTTAATACCCACATTACTTATTCCACCTTCTACTCTGCATAAAAAAATACATAGATTCTCGCATAAGTTATGCGGGTATTAGCTATGCGGAATATACAAAAGCGCAATCAAACCTGGTACTAATTTTATACCTATTGTAAATAGATTATGGTAAATAGATTAGTTATGTAAATTGTATAGTGGGCCAAGCCCGTTAGGTTTACTTGGTCCCTAAGTTAGGTTTAGGGTTAGGTTTTCTCTAGGTTTCTTTTGTATAAATAGGGGACTCCCCCATCAATGAAAGCAAGAGTTTTCACCCAAATATTATTTCTCTCGTGTGAGTGTGTTCGGTTTTACATGGTATCAGAGCCATCGTGAAACTCTTCAAGTAGAAAAGTAATGGAGGCTCCAAAAGGTGATGTTGCAGCCGTACGGAAGACAATCTCTCCGTACGATATCACTTCGAATGATAATCCTGGTTTGATTATCACACAGGTACAGTTGACCAGTGAAAACTATGAGGAATGGGCGCGGTCGGTTAGAACGGCGCTGCGTGCAAGAAAGAAGTTTGGTTTTGTTGACGGATCGATCAAGATGCCCGATGAAAAGTCGATTGATTATGAGGATTGGTGGACTATCAATTCTCTTCTAGTGTCATGGATTAGGAATTCGATCGAGCCTACTCTTCGGACCACCATATCGCACATGGAAGTAGCGAAAGATCTGTGGGAGAGTATTCAAGAACGTTTCTCCGTGGGAAACGGACCTCGGATTCAGGAATTAAAAGCGGCTTTGGCCGGTTGTAAGCAAAAGGGATTAACTGTTGCTGCTTACTATGGAAAACTGGCTATGTTGTGGGAAGAACTAGGAAATTGTGATAAGTTTCCAACTTGCTCGTGTGGAAACTGCACTTGCAATCTAACGGTTGCACTGGAGAAGAAAAGGGAAGAAGATAGGGTTCACTTATTCCTTATGGGCCTGGATGAAAGTCTTTATGGAACTGTCCGTTCCAATCTCTTGGCTCAGGAGCCGTTGCCATCGATGAATCAAGTCTACCAAAAGGTAATCCAAGATGAACGGGTCAAAGGGACGGCACGAACTCAGGAAGAACGAGGGGAGGTGACGGCGTTTGCTGCACAACGATCACAACTGCCGAAGACAGGCTATAAGGAGTGTCACTTGTGTGATCGAGGAGGACATCCTCCGGAACGCTGCTATGAAGTCATTGGCTATCCGGAGGGGTGGGTGCATTATCCGAAGCAAGGCACTTCGAATGGAGGACGTGGTAGAGGAAGAGCTGAAGGTAACAAAGGTGGAAGAGGTCGTGGACATCAACCGTTTGGTTCAAATGCTGGTCGGGGACGTGGCAATAATCGAGCAAATGCTGCTCAAGCTGAGCTCGAGAATGGAGAAAACGGACACATGAGTGTGCCCGGACAGACTAACCTGTCCGGAATAACAGGTGATCAGTTGCAAATGCTGTTCGATTTGCTGAAAAAGGAGAAGGCAAGCACAAGTGAACCATTGATCGGTAAGAAAACTCATCCTTCGTGGATTATTGACACGGGGGCGTCAAATCACATGACCGGTCAGATAAGTATTTTGGAGAATTTACGAACAATACCAAAGTGTCCGGTAAGTTTACCGAACGGAAGCAGTACGATGGCGACTCAGGAAGGATCCATCAGATTTAACGAAGACATGGTTCTTCACGGAGTGTTATATGTGCCCGAAATGACTTGCAACTTGATTTCTGTGTCTCAATTAATTAATCAAGTTGGTTGCAATGTAAATTTCACTAATGATTTGTGTGTTATGCAGGACCGGGCTACGGGGAAGTTGATTGGAGCGGGTGAACAAAAGAACGGACTCTACTACTTTCGGACGATACTCGTGGTGAAAGCTGTGAAGGTTGATGTGGTAGATTTATGGCATCAAAGGTTGGGACATCCTTCGATGCAAGTGACAAAATCTCTTTCAGTCTTAGAAGATAGTGGGAAAGGTAGCTTAGAAGAAAAAGCATGTGATGTATGCCTTAGGGCACAAAAATGTATTTCCTTCGAGTAATAATAAAGCTGCTGAACCTTTTGATTTAGTTCACTTTGACTTGTGGGGTCCTTATAGAACTGAGTCTTCGTGTGGTGCATCATATTTTTTTTATTGTTGTTGATGATTGTTCACGAGGAGTATGGGTGTTCCTGTTAGTTGATAAGAAAGAGGTCGGACAAAAATTGAAGGGTTTCTTTGCAATGGTGGAGAGACAATTCAATAAACGGGTTAAGTGCGTTCGGAGTGATAATGGAACCGAATTTGTAAGTCTGAAAGGGTATTTTCTCGAACAAGGGATCTTGTTCCAAACTTCGTGTGTGGGGACACCCCAGCAAAACGGTAGAGTTGAACGGAAACATAGACATATCTTAAACGTGGCACGGGCACTACGTTTTCAAGCTAATTTACCGATTGACTTCTGGGGAGAATGTGTGATGACGACATGTTATTTGATTAACCGGACACCCACTAAGTTGTTGAATGGGAAGACACCTTACGATATCTTGATGGGTGTGACACCGAATTATGATCATTTGAGGGTGTTCGGTTGCTTATGTTATGCTCGCAATCAAGGACGAACAAGTGACAAGTTTGAAAGTAGGAGTCGTCGATGTGTGTTTTTGGGTTATCCAAATGGGAAGAAAGCGTGGAAAATGTATGATTTGGAGACAAAGGAGTTTGTGTTCTCGAGGGATGTGGTGTTTTACGAAAAGGAATTTCCATTCGCCTCCAAGGAGACTGATGCCGAAAAACGGACACAAGATACGACTTCTGTCACCGTTGCATTGGAGGAGGAAGAGGAGAGTGTGCAAGGAAGGGGGGGTGTTGAACCCGAAGTCGTGACTCCGGTGATTGAACCCGAAGTGGTGACTCCGGAAGCTGAACCTGAGGTTGTTCCCGAAGTTGAACCCGAAGAGTTGGGTCGGGGAAAACGAACTAAGAAAGAGAATATCTTGCTGAGAGACTTTGTTACTAATACGGTCCAAAAGATGAGTCACCGGGTATCGTCCTGTGTTCGAAAGTCTGCTTGTTCATCTGTTTCTCAACAACCCTCTGGTAAGCCCTATCCTCTAGCACACTATGTCAATTGTGATAATTTCTCTTCGAAACATGTGAGTTTTCTTGCAGCTATAACGCAAGGACATGAGCCTACCTCCTATTCGGAGGCGGTAAAAAGTGACAAATGGAGAACAACCATGGGGGAAGAATTGAAGGCATTGGAAGCGAACAGAACCTGGGAGATAGTTCGCTTGCCTACCGGGAAGACGGCCCTCGGATGTCGATGGGTATACAAGATAAAGTACAACTCGGATGGAACTATTGAAAGGTACAAAGCAAGATTGGTGATTTTTGGAAATCACCAAATCGAAGGGGTTGATTATACGGAGACATTTGCACCGGTTGCAAAGATGGTGACTGTCCGAGTTTTTCTGGCCGTAGCAGCTGCCAAAAATTGGGAATTGCATCAGATGGATGTGCACAATGCATTTTTGCATGGTGATCTTCACGAGGAAGTATATATGATATTGCCTCCGGGACATCACATGACGGGGAGAGGAGCTGTGTGTCGCCTTCGAAAATCATTGTATGGATTAAAACAAGCTCCCCGATGTTGGTTTGCGAAGTTTTCTGCTGCACTTAAGCAATATGGGTTTCGACAATCATATTCGGATTACTCATTATTTACGATGAAGAAGGGAAATGTGCATTTAAATGTGCTTGTTTATGTGGATGATCTGATTATATCTGGTAATGATTCGAAGGCAATTCGAATTTTTAAGTTATATCCCTCGAAATGTTTCCATATGAAGGATTTAGGTGCCTTGAAATACTTCTTGGGAGTTGAAGTGGCAAGGGCTCCGAAAGGAATCTTCCTGTGTCAGAGGAAGTATGCATTGGATATCATATCAGAAACAGGCTTGTTGGGGGCAAAACCGGTTGGTACACCGATAGAACAAAACCATCGCTTGGCACTTGCGACTGGTCGTTTTATCAAAGATCCTGAACGCTATCGGCGACTGGTTGGAAGATTGATTTACTTGTGTTTTACATGACCGGATTTGTCCTATAGTGTGCATGTGTTGTCGCAATTCATGCAGAGTCCCCGTATTGAGCATATGGAAGCGGCACTCAGGGTTGTTCGATATTTGAAAGGCTGTCCGGGACAAGGCATTGTATTTCATTCTCAGCGTGATCTGAGATTGCACGGGTGGTGTGACTCTGATTGGGCAGGCTGTCCGTTGACACGTCGATCGTTAACAGGTTGGTATGTGTCGTTAGGGGACTCACCGATATCTTGGAGAACGAAGAAGCAACAGATCGTGTCGAGGTCCTCCGCTGAGGCAGAATATAGATCGATGGCGATGACTGTGTGTGAATTGAAGTGGTTGAAAGGGATTTGATGGAACCTTGGAATTGATCACGACTCTCCGATAAATTTGAAGTGTGACAGTCAAGCTGCGTTACATATTGCTCGGAATCCAGTCTTTCACGAACGCACTAAACATATCAAAGTCGACTGTCATTTTGTTCGGAATGAAATCAACGGAGGAGTCATTCGTCCCAGCTATGTGCCTACGACCACGCAACTTGCTGATATTTTTACGAAGGCGCTGGGACGCGCCCAGTTCGAATTCTTCCTTAACAAGTTGGGCATAAGGAACCCTCACGCTCCAACTTGAGGGGGGGGGGTATTGTAAATAGATTATGGTAAATAGATTAGTTATGTAAATTGTATAGTGGGCCAAGCCCGTTAGGTTTACTTGGTCCCTAAGTTAGGTTTAGGGTTAGGTTTTCTCTAGGTTTCTTTTGTATAAATAGGGGACTGCCCCATCAATGAAAGCAAGAGTTTTCACCCAAATATTATTTCTCTCGTGTGAGTGTGTTCGGTTTTACAATACCAAACATTAAAATCTCTCCAAACTAACCAAACATGGTACTAACTTAATGCTGGATTTTGTGCTGGTATTATTTTAATACATACCCAACCAAACGACCCCTAAATGTTTAATGGAAACGCATATGAAGGCGAGATTATCAAGAGGTCACTACTGTATGCTTAATGAAAAGGTCTACAGTAAGTTTCGATTTCGGGTCAAGAAGACACTATTTAGAATTTATGAAAAGCAGACACTGGTTAAAATTTATGAAAATGGTGACGATTTGGAGAAATGAATTCATAAAATAGATTGGAAAAATAATACCGAATTGATGTTGTTTTATTTTTACTTTGAGTATTTGTATCTAGGCAAAGTGATGATGATTTGGAGTCATTTACTTGTAAAATAGATATAATAGTTTCGCTCACTCGTAAGCAAATAATGCCGGATTGGCCTTGCTTTATTATTACTTTGAAATGAAATTTTGTATATGGTTAAATGTGATGACGATTTGGTGTCATTTGCTCATAAAATAGACATAGTAGTTTGGCTCACTTGTAAGTAAATGATGCCGAATTGGCCTTATTTTATTTCTACTTTGGATTTTGTATATGAGCAAAGTGATGATGATTTGGACTCATTTGGTTGCAAAATGTATTTAATATTTGGCTCACATCATGAATAAATGATGAAATATTGGCGTAGTTATGTTTTCATTTGGATTTTTTGTTGATTTTTGTATTTTTCATATATATATTTTTGTGGATGAACGAAGTGAAGACGATTTGGATTCATTTATTTACAAAATGAACATAAATTTTTGCTCATTGTATGAAGAAATAATGTCGAATTGGTTTTATATTATGTTTTGCTCTGATTTTTGTATAGAGAAATATCGATGATTTGGCTTTATTTATTCACAAAATAGACGTTAAAAACAGACGAATTAGCTTCCTTATATATCAGTGGAACGATAACGCTTTGACATTATTTATTCACAAAATGGACGTGAAACACAATCGAGTTGGCATTGTTTTTTGCTGTAGGAAGCAGTGACGTTCTTTTGTGATTTCGGACGTAAAAAGATACGGTGGCATTTTTGCAATTACGGAAAATACTCTGTTAGTAAGGGTATTTTTGTACATTCAGCTTCATTTAAGGTAGAGTGCTCAATTATTTTACACCACCAAAAAATAGTTCGACTTATTTAGACCAAAAAACAAAAGTGCTCAATTGTATAACTACCCTTTTCGTATTTAGTCTTTGTGGCTAAGGAAAAATTTAAAAAGTAGCTCTTGTAACCTTCGAATTTTGGATCTCCCGTGATACTATTAGACCAACAGCTACTCCTTTGGACAGTCGCAAGCATTTTTTGACCCATCTATTTTGTATTGAACGAAAAAGCAATCCGATAGTTCAAAACATCAAAGATAAAATCATCTCAGTTTACAGATCAATCTTTCGTGAAAATTGTCTTTCATTTTTTTCAACTAGTCGCTGCAACATGTAAATGCAATTTTCGAAAAATAGGACATAGAATTAAGAAGCTAATATATTACATACACACACTTTGACAAGAATATAAGAACCCCAAGTTTAATTAATCACTTTACAGCCATATTGTTGGAGTTAGAGGAAGTGGTCTGCAATACATCTCTAAAACCACCCTCTCTGACATACTGAATGTACCTTGAAAACTCAGGCCTTGCAGTTGCCTTCTTCTTCTTCTTTGTTTCGAATAAACTGAATATTGGATGAATCTTGCTTGCTTTTTTTGCTTCCTTTAACTGAGTACTCGCCGCGAAAGTTTCCTCGGACGTTACCTTCTTAGATGAAGTACTAAAGAATTTAGCAGCTGCTGGAACTGTTCTGTTTCTGCTCAACTTTGGCTTCTCTAATATTAATGGAGCAGAAGGCTCCTCCTCCTTAATCAATTCTTCATATCCTCTATAGTCTCTTCGTGTACTCATTGCTCTAAACATGGTTTTAACAATTAGTCACACAGAAAAAAGAAGTACAGCTCCCAAGTTTCTTGAAGAGATTGAAAGAGCTAAGGAAAACAAAGATGTGTTATAAGATTGAAGAGAACTAAAATATGTGTTATATAGTTAGGTTGGCCTATAGCTAAAAGAGTTACTACTTTTTTTCTTATTAGTTATGCTCCGTCCTATAACAAAAATGTGCCTTATTTTTCAGCATTGTGGGCGCCATGTGGTTTCGAAGGGTTTGAAAATTTAAGTAAAATAATGGAAGTTTGACCATATCTGGCCAAAAAACAACAAAAGTAATGGCAGGTGTGACCACGGAGCTTCCAGATTCCAATAAGCCATGCTATGACAATTACTCCCTCCGTCCCAAATTAGTTGTTGCCTTTAGCTTCTTCACGTCCATTAAGAAAATCATTAAATAGATTGTATGTTTTACTATGTTACCCCTATTTAATGTTTGACTATTAAATTTTGTTGAGAATTTTTTTAATTATTAAGGGTATAGTTGAAAAAGACTAACAATTTTTGTCTTGAAATCCTAAAGCGACAACTAATTTGGGACACACCATTTTTCCTAAAGTGACAACTAATTTGGGACGGAGGGAGTACATGTTAAAGAGAGTTTTGATTTTTGTTTTTATATCAATCTTTTGTTTAAAAAATATTAATGAATTTGGATAAGTACTTTATTTATTAGTCTTTGCCAACGTGTTTGAACGAATGCACATTATTTTGGAGAAAGCAAGAAAGTGAGAGAAAGCGAGCGAGGTTAGTACCTAATCATCTAGAATGATCACCCATTCTCTTTTAGTTTGTGGAGCATCAGTTCCACCCCTTTCATGAGTAACAGTGTTTAATTATTCTTCCATTAAATTATTGCACCACCTTTATAATGTGACTAACTTTCCATTAAATTATTGCAACACCTTTATAATGTGACTAACTTTTAGATAAATCTTTTATATTTACGATTAATATATTGCTACAATGCTCACATTTTGGCTCTCAGTGTTTTGAGCCAGAACCATCTCGGCAGAATATACCTTGAAGGCCTGAAGGCTGCAGTGGTCTTGACACCGTCATATGGGCCGAAGCTAAGTTGCTTCATTCAATGGATTCAATTGAGTCTCTTTAAAATGAGTGAAAAATCTAGTAAAATAACAAAGGGGACTAAAAATAGTTTTAGGTTATAGGTTTAAATTCTAGGTGTGACATTATTTAATCTCTTTATATAAAAAAATCTGACTCTGCCCCTCCGATGAACATTGAACACCAGAAAAAATAGACAGTTTCAAGTACTGAGGGAATTGGACCTCGTATCTCGGCAGTCACTTCCTGGTTTTTGATTTTTTGAGTAACTATTGCTTGATCAATTTAAATCATTTTTGTACAATAAGCAGAAGTTGTTATATCTCCTTGCCTGCTGGCGACAATTTCTCCTTTTAGTTCTTGAATACGAGGTCCACTTCCTTGTGAGAACCTCTCACCAAACTCCCCCACCCCCCCAAATATCATATGTTGTGTGCAACACTGTCATGTAGTAGTTCTTCATTAAGTGAATTCAAATAACCACGACCATCATTGTGCTACAAGTTAGCTAGTCATCTTCTACAGGACCTCTTTCTTCTTGTTTGGCATCACTCCATGTTAGGAAATTGGATTTGGGTCACCCATGTGGGTCAACCCAGATCCATATCCAAATAATAAAATATATATTTATTATATTAATAATTATTAAGAAAAAGGAAAGAGACACAGCCATTAGGAAAAGATCTAACAGTTGTGTCTAGTAAGGACAATAAGAACGTTTCTTTCAGTGCAAAAGAAAACAACGCTCCTTCTATCTTCCCTACAACCATAACAAAACTCTCTTCTTCTTTCTTGTCATGGAAGATTCCCTAGAAGATTGAGATCTTCTACAAACGCTGGAACAATCTTCTGTAACAGGTACGACTTACACTGTGAATTTATCAATACAGTTCGTGTATTACATGTGATTGTGTTGTAGACTAGTGAAACAAATACGGATAAACCATGGGTGAACTTTGTCTTCATAGATTGTGTTGAATCCATCATTGGTATCAGAGCTAAGTTATTTGTTTCCTAGTCCGTATCTAAAAGAAAGCTTTTTGAAAATCCAGTTTCTTGTTGTTCATCGTTTTTGGTCATCTTTGTAGTTTAAATCGTCTCTTGGGATATGTTCTATTTTTTCGTGACTGCTGGTTATTTGTAACTGGGTTATGAACAACGTACTTTTTTTTAGACAATTTAGTGGGGGCTTGGGACTGGGCTTGACAACAGTTTGTTGCCATCAGTGAAGAGCACTGATCTGAGGCCACGAAGTGCTCCCAAATACACCCAAAGTGGTGTTTGTTGACACCCAATTTCGTCCCGAGATATAATTAATGGCTAATTATTTAAAATGAGAATCAATTATTAAAATAAAATTTAAATTAAAATTATTTGAATTGAAATTAATTAACTAAATTTAATTAAAGTAAATTAATTCATTCCAAGAGAAGGCTAAAATTACAAAGTGTATCCTAATTTCTGTCCTATCGCGCAATCCCTTTAATTTCCTAGTCTATTCTCAGAAGAGGGCTAAAATTACTTTTTACACTTTAAATCCAGCCTATTTCCGCAAACATATACATACATCACACATACGCCTCATTACCAGATAAACCATTTCCCATTTTCAGAACAACTCCCCAACCCGCGACCCGTTTCCCATCACCCGCGACCCGTTGCTTTTTCCCCTTGGATTCTCTCCAATACAGTCCAAAATTTGTACAATCTGATTCCATTTTCTCTCCCCAGTACAAGAACTCGACCAATCCTATCCGTTCTTTTCAAATTGAGTTATCTGAGCCGTGGATGATCTCTAACGGGAATATCCTTGATGACAAGGATGAATTCGGTACAATCCTAAAAGGATTTGACCAAATTCACCCTTGTTCTACAAGGAGTATACAAAATGGGCAAGGATTCTTTGGGGTATTCAAGGGGGATCCGAAACCCTAGCCTAGAGGTATTTAATCTCTCATTCTTTCATTTTTTTTAGGGGGGGGGGGGGGGGGGTCCGGATTTTGACATATAAGAAACGGCAGCATATGCCTTAGAGAAAAAAAAGAAGAAAAGCATCTCTCTCAGTTTTAAGAAAAAAGGGTATTACTTTTCTGTTTTTGTTGATTTCAATTTCATGTTATCGCATCGCTATTCGAGTTGTCAACCTTGTTCTAGTCGTCGACTTTGTTCGTCGTTTGTTCGAGTTGCATTTTTCAGTTCATCGCTCTTGTTCGCTGCCTCGCAAAAGGTCAGTGTCTCATTATTTTCTTTTGTGTTCTGTGCATTTTAGCAAATAATAGATGAGAATGTATAGTCAAGTAACATTGTTTGTTTTGAACTACTATCTGTGTTGTTTTGCTTAAAAATAATTTTGAAGCATGTTAGGAGGAGCTTAAGGATCAGAATCACCATGATTAATGTGCCTTAAACTATATCATTTGTAGAAAGCTTTAAAGCTGCTTAGCTTTAATCCTATATTTTGAAATGGATCCTTATTGAAATTGAGACACTAACCAGTTCATAAAAATTAAAATGAGAGCTTTATGTTGAATGTAAAATCAGTTCATTTCTATAGTTTGATCCGACCCTGCTCATTAACTTAAAAGAGTTTCTTTACAGTTCTAGTTGTTTCATTGGGTTGCCGTGTTGGTGGCAGGCTTATAGAATTCGTATAAGCTGTTTCTGGCTCCTTTTGAATGCCTGGTTGTAAGACAGGGTCCAGTTTTGGTTCTGTTGTATATGTTCAGGTGATGGTGAGTTTTTGTGTATGCAGAAGTGTAGGGTCTAAGGAGCCCTGTTTGTTAAGCTGTGAGAGTGAGAGTAGGAGTGTAGGTTCTGGGAATTAAGATTGGTGGTAAGCTGGGGAAAAAGGAGTGTAGGTTCTGGTTTCAGAGTTGTTTATTTTTAGGAGTTGTTAGGTTTAATTCAGGGAGGTAAGGGGCTGTTTCAGGGGTTCCTGTGAGTGTTGTCCAGGTTGCCTTGTTTTCAGAAGGGTGTAAGAAGTCCAGGAAGTCTTAGTTGGCAAGGATGAAATGCTGAAGTTGTTTCAGGTATTGATGAAGGAGTTTAAGAGTAGTTCCAGGGTGCAGCTGGCTTGGAAAGCATTAGAGAATCAGCTTGTTTCCATGATGATGTAAGAGATAGCAATAGGTGTTAAGTGTGTAGGTGAGTTTGAGGTGCAGAGGTGTAGGTGCCTATGGTTTCTGTTTTAAAAATCTCTGTGTGTGTGTGTCTGATTATATGAAGAGAGTGAGGCTGTTCCCAGGTGTTTGTTGAAGGGTGCAGTTACCATAGGGATAGTCTTTGGTCATTTTATGCAGGCTGCTAGTTATTGGAATGCAGGGAGATAAGTTCTAGATGCTGCAGTGGCTACAGCTTAGGCATTAGATGTTTCGGGTGAGTGTTTGGAGTGTGTGCAGAGTGTTTTTTTATGCTTGTTGAGGTCTAAAGTAATCCAGCTATGAAATGACATCTCGAATATCAAAGTATTTGGGAGATAGTTATTAGTCGATGTTACATGAAACTGAAGTCGCTAATTTCTTTTCTAATGTTAGTAATAATAAGTATATGTTAGGGAAGTTTTTACTTTTTTTGTTACTTTGAGCTATCTCTTGAATCTGCTTTGGTCATGCCTAGATATTTCATTATGTATGGTAATATTATTGTGTGAAGATAGCAGGCTAAAAGTTTGGCAAGTTTGTTTGAGATTTAAGTTCCCCTTTCCTTCCAATGAATTTTTATCCTTGAAATGTTTGGCCTAGCTGTCCATTTTCCATATCACTTTCTTTTTCATGAAAATGTTTCCTACTGTTATGTAAATTGAACTTTTTTTTTGTAATCCTTGGCTGCGTATCAGCTCTTATATGCAAAAAATAAGCGTTTGAAGTTAACTTGTTAATCTGTAAAGGTGTTGCTGTGTGGAATTGCTTATTGTTCCATCATGTAAAAATTATCTATTTAATAGAAAATGGTCGATCTTGAAATCTGAAAATTAAATGAATGACCAATAGTTCAAGTTATTAAATGATTTCAATAAATAGATTGGGTCTGAAAGTTCAGGTTTGTAAACGCAGATTATAAAGTTTTTGTCGTGCTTTATTGATTTAGCTCTAGAAACCATGCTTGTGTATTGGCTTTACTGTCTGCGTAGGAAAAATAGATTTTTTTTAGCTAATGATTAAGAGATTAGCTCTGTTATTTTGCATAAGTAAAAGGGCATAAGTTGCTTCTGAGTGTTTGAGCCAAGCATTATTTCATGATCATGTCTCTGTCTATATTAGTGAACCTAGTTTTAGCAGTATTTAGAGCTGATTAATGAAAGTTGTATTTTAAATATTTAACTGAATGGTCAGTAATCGTGCATTATTACTCTTTTTTCGTTATTTATTGTGCATTGATGCATCAGCTTCTAATCCTTATCTTTTCTATTTTTCTTTGCCATGTACACTCCCTTGGGAACGAGTTGCTCAACTCACAAATTGGGATTGGCTATTTGCATTGGAGTTATTTGATCCTCTCCGCATTTTCGGGACTTGATATCCCCGAAAATGTAAAACAAAAGAAATGAATAAACGAAAAGCCTTGTGAAATACAGGGCTCGCATTAAGTTCGCTATTCCGGGTTCTACTTTCTAAAACTCCTTCTCTCCCGTCCCCTTTTAGAAAGCATGTTTTAGGACTTTGTATGATTAGAAGCCTGGTAGATTAGTCGCTTTAATTGAATTGTTATCTTATTGTTTGCCTAAGATTGTTTATAAATTGCATATCCCGTCTCTTTGGGACTCGCCAATTAATTTAAGATAGTAGAAATCTTTAGTTAATTATCGAGTGTAAAAGAAATAAAATTAAAATTGTACCTATTTATTCATTATTTATATTTAGTCAATTATTTATCCATTTATTAATTCATTTATTTATTCATTAATTAAATTAATTAAGTGGTATTTATTATTAATTTATTTGTTTAATTTTAAATTAACCATTTATCTGCCTAATCAATTATAATTATTTATTTATTTATTTATTAAATTATTTAAGTGGTATTTATTTATTATTTTATTTATTCATTCTATTTATTTATTTAATTAATTAATTCTAATTAATTATTTATTTGTTTAATCGATTGTATTTATTTATTTAATTAGCTAATTATTGTCGTTCATCCTTTATCTAATTGAAAGCATATAAATATTTATTTATCTACTTAAGTCATTTATCTATTTATTATTTATCTAATTAGTTAATCAATCAATTATTATTCTTATTCAATCATTTGTTAAATTTATTTATTTAATTTTAATTAGCCCTTATTTATTTAATCAATCAATCAACCCTTATCTCATTATTCATTTAATTAATCTTAAATTTTGTTCAAGTATTGTCATAATCAATTTTATCTTCTCTATATTATTTATTACCTATTTATTTTATTTAAAATTTATCCCAAACTAAATTTCAAGTAAAATTCGTGAAAATCGCCGGATTAACCGCCTTTAGCGGATTTTCGAAAGTGCTCCCGTAATAAGGACCTTCTTTCGAATTTAACAGAACCACTTACCTAAGAATCTCTGAATTTAATTTAATTTCTTTTAAATAAAGGTTAAATTGCACTCCTTAGTTAACTTAGGTTCCTAATAATCCTTAAATTAGGTGGCGACTCCAAAGAAACCCTTTGGAATCCCATTTTGTTGAAATATACCCGAAAGCTATCTTTTCCTAAAGAGAGGGTAATTTTTGGGGTTCAACAGTGTTAAGTTCACGTCTATTTGTTTTGAATAAGAACGACATAAAGGCACCTATTTAGTTCTTAAAGTTGGAAGAACACCAAAAGGATGTTAAGGGAATTTTTTTACTGACAGAATGTTAAAGAGGTTTGCAGAAACTTTCTCCAATTTATCCCATTGATGAGATCAATGATAGTCATAATATTTGGAGTGGCTTTGTATAATTTTTTTTAAAAATCTTCTAATACATAAAAGGCAAAGCCAAGAGTAAAAAAATAACTAGTCACGTTTTTTTTTTTGTTAAATCTATTAACAAAAATTTCAGAAGCCATGTTTGTATATGTTTCTGTTATGAATCATAATCTGATTCTTTCTTTTTGCTAATTGGACTAAAATCCTATGAGGTCTAACGATGAGGGGCTTTGCCATGCCGCTGCTTTGTTTTGAGGTAGAATATAAGAAACTTTTTTTTCTTGCGGCTCCTCAACCTTTTTGTAGATGGATGTGTTCCATAAGTTTTACAAATTGTTCTCTAAGATAAGACAAAAAGTACGATAAAGAGAACATGTTATTATCAAAAAGTATATTGTTAACTTTGATACCAAATCTAAATAGTTGGAAGAAGTCCAACAGGCACGACGTAGGCGACTGTGTTGTTGAGAAAAGAGTTGTTCTTTTTTCTCCTCCCACGTTTCAAAAGGAAAACGTATACTGTAGGATATTTTGTTGTCCTTCAGGCTTAAGGATAATTGCAAAGGTGAAAAGGCAACAATTTATGAGTTTTTTTATTTTTTCTCGAACCCTGAATATGTAAATGGAAAAGGGGAGCAAAGTTGTTTAGAATCATAATTGATTTCTTCACTGCCAACGCGTTTTTTTTTTTTGTTTGGAACACTTTGAATTCTTTTCCATGGTTTGGCAAAAAGTTAAATAGTTTTTTGCATTTAAATTGGTGGTATTTCTTTCTATGAAGACCATATTGGTGGCTTGATCCTATAGTGGGCATCTCGGGTGTTGGTCATATATAGGAAGTGATCAACTTCCTTTTTGATACGAACATATTTTTGTACTCATGGGAGTAAATTAGTTATTGGTTCGTATAAGGTCACACAAGCATTGTCTTCCAATAAAATTTTCTATTTGAAATGCTAAGGTGCATTTAATATAAAATTTGTTGGTGTGATATTATCTTCATATGGGTATGTGTACACTTATGAATATTAGATCAACGACTTTTATGCCATTATTTCTTGTTGAAGTACTTCTATATATTTTATAGAATCTATGTTTGTTTAGTCTTGAATTTAAATAGTTTAAGACGAGTGTTCCTTTAATAATTGATTATATTAGATTTATCGAATGTTAGAATTTGGATGATGATTGGGAACATAATGAACTTTCGATTCCAGATCTATGTGAAATAAATTTTAATATAATCAAATTATTTTAAGGATAAGTATGTATATGAATTTTAGGCTCTAAGAAAGTACATAGTTGTCTCAGTAAGTTTATACTAGTTTATATCAATATGTCGACTGCTACTAGAATATTGTCCCGAGCTTAACAAAAGTATAAACAGTGACAATAAAATCCAGTATGTCCTAAAAGAGCAAGAGGCTCTTGAGACTCTAGATATGTCTATGACGTCTCCTAAAAGTGTCATTACATTCCATTCTATATCTAAGTGGCATTACATCCATTTTAGCTGGTATATTATGACATCTGATCCAAATTACAAAATTATTCTAAGTCAGTTACTTATATTCCATATAAGTTATGGATAGATGAAAACTCAATCCTTTTTTACTCTTGAGTTTGTGCTGCTTTTGTAAATAAACCATTTTTCCCACACGGAAAATTAGTTCCAAGGGGAATGGAGTGTATCTTATGATACTCTATGTAGTCCAGGGTTTATATGTTCATAAGTGAACGATACAATTGTGGCACTGTAACTAAATTTGGATCACATGATGTTACATTCTTAGAGAATGTCTTTCCTATGTAGGATGAGATAGGTTATGGCTTGTCTCTTCATGATATTGTGGATCAATTTGCTTCCGCTTATGACAGTCAAATGGATTTGAGTAAGGGTTACTTTGGTGATAATGGATCTGTTTCAATTAGCACCAAGATGACTAAAAGAATTTCTTGAACGATTTATTATGCAATAGTGCAAACCCGTTAATACTCCTATTTCTAGAGCCTGAATGGTTAAGTGGGAGGATGTGTCCTCGTGAACCCATAGGTATATGATTTGGCTCATGATGCCTGATATCTATTATTCAGCTATGGGATATCAATCTGACTTGTAAATGGAATACTGCAAAGCAGTTAAAAGGATACAAAGGTATCTCAAACGCACAGTTGTTTATTCCTTGTGTTGTCAAGGAAATGATCGACAATTAAAAGGCTATATTTATGATGATTGAGAAGGAAGTTTAGATGAGAGAATATCTAAATATGAGTATGTCCTTCTTTGCTAAATAATAGCGATGTATATATTGTTTGTGTAGCAAGAAACAATCATCAGCCTTATTTATAAAGAAAGCTGAATTTGTAGCGTTTTCAACAACTGTGCAAGAAGCTGTTTGGCTTAAACGTCTTTATGATAAATTTGGGTGTGTTTGATAGTACTATTGAATTAGTGACAATCAAGTGTTGATAGTCAAGTCTCAATAGCTTACACAAACGTCCCAAGTATTATTAGAAGACAAACCATATTGATATAAGTATAATTTCCTTAGAGACATAGTTGTACATAGAAAAGTGAATATAAAATACATCACTATGCATTATGTGATAGTAGATCTGATAATGAAACTCATAGAGTTTGGTGCTTATGAGTCATGTGTGAAGGCATTGAGTTTGCATAGATGTTGATGTATTTATATTTAAGTTTTCCCAAGCATGTTCACATAAAACTGCATTATTGGAGTTAATATAGTTGAAGCCTAAATTGATTATTTAGTTGGTTTATATACATAGAATGATTTTATGTTTAGTACAAAAATTTGAAGTATGTCGGACAGACAAAAAGGTTGGCCTATTCACACAGGCAACCGCCTCTATTATCTAGGTGGCTAATAGGGATGAGACAATTATAAACTTATTATAATCTGAGGTGATAATAATAGAGAGCTTGAAGTTTATAATAAGAATGTCACTTGTTATTTTTGGTTAATCATATTTGATTAAATGTGAGTCTGTCTTAATGCCAGATGTGAGTTCTGAAGGATAAAATGTATGAGTAGATGTGTGAACTCAAAGTTAGACATATGTTGTCTGAACTATCATCTGCACAGTATTTAATTTGTGAAAGACATATGCTCCACGGGAAAGGAGTCAATACTGTGATACGTGATTCATACCACGTATGCATAAAGTGACCTATGGGCGATACAAGTTTAAATCTCTTCTTGTTTATCGTGTGAAGCCCTGAAAATTATAAGTAATTTTTTTTCTTTTTTTCTTTCTTTGTACCCTCATTACTTTGACCAGTTTCTCGAGATTCAATTTGGTGTTTGCTATCTTAGGATGTTGCCAAGAGATCATGGATGATTCGGTCTGGCGGGACATTTCTAGAAAAGCAAGTCAGATTGAGATTAAGAGATTCTTGAGACAAGGAAGATCATTGAGTATTATCACATTAATTGTGTTCATTGGGCCCCTTTATGTTTGTCTATGAGATAAGAACATAATGATGAACTCAAAATAATATAAAGAGATTGAGAGAGATGTGAACGTGATAAATGATCTAGGGTACTGCATACTGCAATCTACTCCAAGGTTCCGTAATCGAGATGTTATTTATTCCTAACAGATGTATAACAACTAAGCTCTCGAAGTATGCACTGGTCACACGTTCTAGTCGTTATGTATGGATGTTACAGAATGGGAATGAGAGTTGACCCACTATGTGTGAGTTAGAGATGTTGGAAATTGGATTTGGGTCACCCATGTGGGTCAACCCAGATCCATATCCAAATAATAAAATATATATTTATTATATTAATAATTATTAAGAAAAAGGGAAGAGACACAACCATTAGGAAAAGACCTAACAGTTGTGTCTAGTAAGGACAATAAGAACGTTTCTTTCAGTGCAAAAGAAAACAACGCTCCTTCTATCTTCCCTACAACCATAACAAAACTCTCTTCTTCTTTCTTGTCATGGAAGATTCCCTAGAAGATTGAGATCTTCTACAAACCCTGGAACAATCTTCTGTAACAGGTACGACTTAGACTGTGAATTTATCAATACAGTTCGTGTATTACATGTGATTGTGTTGTAGACTAGTGAAACAAATACGGATAAATCCTGGGTGAACTTTGTGTTCATGGATTGTGTTGAATCCATCACTCCACTTACGAACAAACACCAAGTTGTGTTTTGAGCACTAAGTGTGATCATTGAATACTTTGTCCCCTTTAAATAAAGGATGAGATACCAGCCAATCTCCTCTTGTATCTGAATGGCTTTGATAGCACTAGATTGTGTTGTGAGTATGGACTTTATGTTAAACTAACGATACAAAGCTATTGTTATCCTAAAAAACAAATAACGGTCTACCTACAAATATTTGAGTAATGGACATAGATATAATTATCAAAATAGAATTTGGCTGCTTCGTGGAATTAAGACTGCCTATTCACGTCCATTTCTCAACACAACGTGTGCTTGGAGAATCCTAAGATTTTAGAGTTTTGAATTTCAATGGACTTTGGAAGATCCTAAAGATGTTTGCACCAACACTCGGCAGCAAAATGTGAGCGTATCAATTCTTTAAGAAGAGTGACAACACTATCAAACACTCTTTGGTTTACTGTTTCTGCAGATTTTGCCAATAGGGAGTGACCCTACGAACGATCAGCTCAGGTATGCGTTAAGCGAATTGTTTGAGAACATACTCCAATAATTACAACCGGCAATTATTCCCAAAATAGCATATAAAGAGGAGAGAAAACATAAAAAGAACAAACTAAGTAATTAACATGATCAATTCCAATCTATTACTATGATAGTATACAATACACACTTTGACAAGAATAACAAATTCTAATAAAAATATAATCAATCAATGATCTTCTCTATTCCAAAGAATCAAAACTGAGGAACCCCATCAAGTCTAATCACTTATATTACAACCAACTTGGAGCTTGAGGAAGTTGTCTGCAATACATCTCCAAAACCACCCTCTCTGACATACTGAAGGTACCTCGAGAACTCAGGCCTTGCAGTTGCCTTCTTCTTCTTCTTTGTTTCAAAAATACTGAATATTGGATGAATCTTGCTTGCTTTTTTTGCTTCCTTTAACTCAGCATTCGCCCGAAAATTGTCCTCGGACGTTACCTTTTTGGATGAATTACTAAAGAATTTAGCAGCAGCTGGAACTGTTCTGTTTCTGCTCAACTTTGGCTTCTCCATTATTAATGGAGCAGAAGGCTCCTCCTCCTCAATCAATTCTTCATATCCTCTGTAGTCTCTTCGTGTACTCATGGCCCTAAACATGGCTTTAGTTACAGGTTCCAGAAAAAATAAACACAGCTACTACTCTTATTGAAGTGATTGAACGTTGAAGAAAACAAGGATATGTTATGAGTTTGAAGACTACAAGGATATCTATATATAATTAGGTTGGTCTAGCGCTATGGGAGTTATTTAATACTTAGTTGCTCAATTTTCTGCTACTGATGCAGTGATGCTTCCTTGCTTTGACTTTTCTTTCAGGATACAAGTAATCTAAAGGAAGTTTGACCAATTGACCATATCTGCGCCCCCCCCCCCCCCCAACCCAAAAATAAACAACAATATAAATATTTTCGTAATAATGGAAGTGTGACTATGAGAGCTTCCAAATTCCATTAAGGCGTGTTGTGGATATTAGAAATTGTAGCCGCCACATTAATCTAGATATATCCAACGGCTATTAATGCTTGGACGGTACATGAAGACAAATTGTTAATTTGGATATCTCTTAATCAATTATGATAAATTATTAATTAATCTCTCTGACCAACGTGCTTGAATAAACTCCGTTTTATAGAAACAAAGAGGAGATAGAAAGTTGTTGTCTTATACATTACCCATCCATTCCATATTATTTGATTTTTTGACTGTTTCCACACAAACCAAGGAATCTATCTTTTAGCATTAATTAAATACGTCATTTACTAAATTAACCTTCATCTCTTTCAAAATTTACTCATAAAAAATTGTAAAAGCTTTATGTGTTTAATTTATTAACAAGAGTAATTTTGAAAAGTCAAAAAAATATCATCTTGATTTTTTAAAAAATCAAATATTTTGAACCTAAAAAAAAAATATCAAAAAATTATTTAAAGTGGCATGGGGGCGTACTATCAGAAAATGATCATATCTGCTCTTTATCTAACATTTTGGATTTGCAAGTCAGTACCTTTTCAGTCAATTGTCTACATTACAAGCTAAGGTCAAGCACCAATCATTTAGTTGGTGAAGCAACAGTTATACCCTTCACGATTATTTTTAGATTAATTCACTGTACCACATTTATAATGTGACCAAAAGTTTTCGATAAACCTTTTAAATTTCCAAAATCAAAACTTAAACCTTCATGTACAGTATCCTTCATAAGTACCAGCGTTTCTCGATTGTGGGATTAAATTATTATTGAAGCATTTCCCAAAATTTCTTAAATGAGGACATTATATATCTATCAATAGCTTGACTTCCGAGAGAACGAGTTTAATGGGCCATGATGGACCCGAGCATGGAATATATTTGAAAATAATGCTTTAAACATTTAAATTACAAAATATACCGATTTGTTTAAAATTTTACGAAATATAACAGTATTTTTATAGTTTACTAAAAAACATATCATTTATATCTTTTCACCTCTCTAACACCGAACCTTAATTTTTTCTCCTTTTCTCTCCCCCTCCCCCACCCACTCGTTGCCGACGATCTACTACTGCTCCGCCACCGATCTGTTGCTCCGGTATACTGTTGTTGCTGCTCTGATTTGCTGCTGCTGCGTGGTGGTTGCTACTATATGGCTACACCGGTGGCGGCTGCTGGAGCTCTGATCTGTTTCTTCTCCTTTTTTATTTTTTTTTGGCTTTATATGTGTATATACATATATATACCTTTATATTTATGTGTATGTGTATATTTTGGTGGTTAGGGTGGTTGTTTAAAGGTGGAAATGTATGTGTAGTTTATACAAGTGTATATATCTATATATTTATGTATATCATGAATATTTTTACAAATGCATAAGTGTATGTATGTTTATATATCATTGTATGTATATGCATGTTTCAGTATGTATTGTATATTTTTGTAAGTTTTAATATGTGTGTATGTCAAATGTAAGTGTAGCATACATAAATTTTGTATGTTTACTTTGTATATCTGTAGATCCTTCGTATGCATGTATGTGTATGTCTGGTATGTGTATAACTTATATTTTGTGTATATACGTGTACATTTGTTATATGTATTTTGCATCAGTAAATTCAAAAAATTTCAATGTGTATAAGTGTATTTTTGTGTATTTCATTTTTTAGTAAGAAAAATCGGCGGTCGGCTAGTGATGATTGGTTAGTGGCAGCAGTAGGAGGGGACAGTAGAAAGAAAAAGGAAAAAACATTAATTTGTAAGATTTGTTGGTATTTGTATACAATATACAAATAAAAAGTTAGGGTTGTATATTTTTGTAACGTGCGGTTTTAGAAATATGCAAAAATGGAAGGAAAATTGTTGGAACAAGTTGGAAATGATGTTCCAAGTTACGTATGACATAACTCTAATGGCTTATAACTCTTTGGACAAAAAATTATTTACCTCTAACTAATTTTGTTCTGAACTGTAGACCTTTAAATTTAGGTTCATACGCTTAAAATTCATTTGCCAATTAGAATTGTGTACAAGAGTTAGTATATGAGATTATTACCAAAAGGCAGTACGCAGATCTTGTTAACGCGCATACATCACAGGGCAATGATGCCAAGGCGATTGAAGGGCAACCAGACCTTGCTCAGACCATTGCCATATCGCGTGGTAATAGCAGCGCCATGGCAACTTAGCGTTCTTATATAAGGCCTAATTAGGCGGCTTTATTTTGGATAAAAGTTTCATAAGTATCGTGATTTTTAGAGCAAATTTGATCATTTTCCACCTCAAACTCTACGGTAAGATTTTATCATCGTTTTGTGTTAAAGACAAAATTTTTGCATAACTGTTAATATTAGTCAACCTTGAAGTTGCAAGATTATTTCTCCTGAAATCTCAAGTAAAAAGAGATATTGTTAAAGGACTCAAAAGTACCACAAAGAGCAAGACTCTCCATGAAACCTATAATTAATGATTATGACTTCAGGTTCTTTGAACTGAGAAAGAGATAAAACTTGGATAATCGATGAGATGAGTTAATAATTGGTTGAAAGCTTGGACCTAAGAGAAAAAAGAATTGTGACCTCACAGTACTGAGTTCGCTATCTTCCTAAGATTTGTCTTAACTAAGTTAAACTTTAACCAATCGAATCCATTTTTTTTGCTAGTTGAACTCTGTCCAATCGAGTACATTTTTCTGGTAAGCTATCAGTAAACTTTAGGTAAGTAGTATCGTATTACGTATAGTTTTGATACCATCTCTAACAGCTCAGCCTGCTAATGATATTGTCCGCTTTAAGTGTATGTCCGCAAGACTTTTAAATGTGTCACTAGCTTATAAGACATGCATACTTATATATCCCACAACTATCTGTATTTTTCCAATGTGGAATATTCCTTTATAGAATGTCACTAAATTAAATGCAGTATTTCATTAGCTTTCTTTCTACGGAGAAGGGTAAAATTTATCCCACCACTATTAGAAAGCGTTCAACTTTTCCCTCTGTTATATTACAACATCTACCAAGTGGACCACTGGGGGAGAGTCTTCCTATTCATGTTAATAATCCCTTTTGGTTTTAAACCCTCAGACTTCTATTCAGATCTCAAAACCCTTAATTTCAGTCAAATATGCTTCTAAAATGTTTCACGTCATTGATGCAATCCCTACAAAATAAAGCATACCAAATAGGAAAAATTCCGTTAAAATCACTACAAAATAACACAAGTAAAAGCATAAATATGAGGCAAAAATAGGTGAAATATAACTATATATAGTCTTGTATCAATACCCCACACTTAAACCTTTGCTCATCCTCAAGCAACATATACTTTGAACTCAAGACTCTATAAAACAACTCCCATCAATGACTTGGGTTTATATAGGCACTTAGCAAGTTGTATACGAACTAACCATACTTTATTCACAGAAAATCCATGCCAAGAATATTTAAAAACTATCAAGAATATCATATCAACTTCTCAATCTCTAAAAATAACCCCAAAATCACCTAAAAGTCATGCAAGTACTTATCTTATTCGAGAGACTAATAAAAGAGCTCGCTTCTTGTAAATCATGTGCCCTCACAATCAAATCAACTTTGAGAGAAGGAATTTACACAAAAGAATGAACATGAACCAAAAGCTCAAATATGAATGAAGCACTCACTCTAAAAACGAACTCACAATTGCAACACAAGTTGTATCATATGCTTGCCTTTAGTGTAGGACGCGACTATACTCAACTAAAATCAATTAAGACTTATTTTGGTTGTAATGTAGGCTACGAGACCAGTTGGATATAATTAGGTAATAGTGATTAACCACCCCAAGCGATTTAGTATACCACAATGAATTCAAACTTTTTCCTCTTAACCAATCTCTCTTTTACCATCATACTTCAAATTTCACCAACCTTCGTCTATAAGCAAAGGTAGGAGCTAATGATAGGGACTATTTTTTTTTCTTTATCTTTCAAAACACAACCTCATTTTTTCATGTTTCCTATCTTTCTTTCTATTTCAAGCTTTCACTTTTTTTTCTTTTCTAGTAGATCCATCCAATAGTACCTTGTAAAGCACCTTTGATCTTTCCCAAACAACTACAAACTTCCCACTTCAATCTCTACCCTTTTAGGCACGTAACACTACAAGTAAACTCATAATTAACTAACACAAGAAACAGGAATCCAATGGCTATCAAAGAAAAAGCTATAGGCTCAAAAGGATTAGCTAAGATCAAATATCACTTGTAACAATCAAACACTGAAGCAAATAAATTGGCTATAAAAGGAATGCTTATATCACTTTCTAACCGAGCTAGCTTCTCATTTCGCTTTGCACACATACCGTGCAAGTTCTAGTTATCAAGTATTAAATATGGAGCAACAAAATTCTCACTCACACATGGCACAAAAGATACTCAAAACGGCTTATCGCGCTCTCAAACAACGGTAATAACAAGCAAACTTTCAAGCAAGTCTAGAGTCAAAATCATGAAAACTAGGCGTTAACACAAGTGGACTCAACGTTTCTCAAGACAAAATGGATCAAGATAGAACATGTGTATGAAGTTCACATACCTCAAACTAAGAATTTATATAAAACTAGTCAAATAAGGAGTTAAGATTTACTTCATCTACTACACTCTACTCCTAAAAAAAATCTAACCTATACCCGGTTCAAACTACTTTTTTAAGAAAGAACTGATGCACAAAAAAATACCAAAGGAAATTATTAACATAAATAGGAAGACTCCTAAGGTCGAAGGTCATCCTTGTAAAGTTCCTTAGGAAATGAGGTACTCAGACTTCCCCCAAGTAGAAACATCATCATCCAATCATACGAGATAGCAAGCATCCCGCACTTAGACTCCAAACTATTTAGAACCTGTAAAATAAAATAATTTCACCAAGTCACATCCTTCACAACGACAAACAACTAGACAAAAACAAATAAATAGATAAATAAATAAGTAAAACAAGAATAAAAAATTGGGCTGCCTCCTAACAAGAGCCTTATCTAATGTTGTGACACAACATAATCCAATATCGGTACAATTTCCTCCACCTCGAGCTTATGAATTGTATCCCAATTTAAACTCAAGTTTCGACTATGCGCTTGAGGTGGTGCAAGTTTTTGCTGGCGAAAAATTAAGTATCTCCTTTGCACTTGGCCATCAACTTAGGAACATCTTCAAATTTTTTGGTGTCACGCCCCCAAACTAGGAGAGGACGTGATTGGCACCCAACTTAAACTACCATTATGTGAACCCTGATTAAACTGACTAAATATCCTATAGAATACTTTGAAGGTCAATGAAACATAATTAAAATACTGCAAAATGACATTTAACTTAGTAAACTTGTCTGAGGATTTAAATATCATCAAAATTTAAAATTCCTGCCAATCTGAATATCTGAAAAGAATTCCGCTAGCTAAGTTCTGAGCCTCTAAAAAAATGGAATGTGTAAAGATATAAGCTACAGGGAATTCCCCGATAATCAAATA
The DNA here is from genome assembly GCA_029990175.1 of Petunia secreta. Taxonomy (NCBI): domain Eukaryota; kingdom Viridiplantae; phylum Streptophyta; class Magnoliopsida; order Solanales; family Solanaceae; genus Petunia; species Petunia secreta. The sequence goes on along the minus strand of JARKIP010000059.1, from coordinate 3,721,701 downwards.
GTGGATAAAATAAATATCGTCTGAGTACTGGTTGCACTGAAAAGAAAATGACGCTCACCAACTGAACAAAGAACGAGCCTGACACTAGCCTTAAACTGCGTCCCCTACTGCCTCGACACCTGCCACATAAAAGTAAGAAGGCTCTCACGGGCTAAGTACCTCCAGGATACCCAGTAATTCTCATAGACATCCTTCTAAAAGGCAGAATAAGACTTACTGGGGTATAACATACTAAGAAAGAAAATACATACTCACAACATGTAATTCATATATGGTGTGGGAATTTATACTAAACAGAACTGAACTATTCACAAAGAAATAACTATACTAAAAGAAAATATGATTTCACACTATGACCCTGCGTACGTGAGATCGACAACACGCACGGGGAGTGTCGGTCTCTCTCCCCAATAAATAACGGCCATGCATACATGAAACTATTGTCACATATGTGGGAGTGTCGGCCAATCTCCCAAAATAAATTGTAGCCCTGCGTACGTGAGATCCAGCAACACGCATAATGAAGTGTCTGCCTATCTCCCCAACAAGTAATGTGATCACAATACTAACCGAGTCTGAATACTACATTTCTATAAGTACCACATAGGAACAAGCCACATGTTCACACAAGCAAAACCAAAATCAAGCAAGTCATATACTACTAACTGGGTGAGTAAAAAATATTCATAGGAAGCTATATTTAACATTATATTATTTTATTCAGTCCCAATTAGAAAGGTTGTCTCAGCTTACCTCAAGGGCTTAGGTCAAATTTTCCTTCTTAATATCCCGAAGCGTTCACCAAATCTCAATCAACAAAACAGAGCTTTTGAAGCTTACTAGGTGATGAAAACACAACACATATCTCGAAGGAGCTAAATCTAAGCAATTTTAGTGAACAAAACACCTTGCAAAATCGAAAAATTGAAGCTTTTGCTCCCAAAAAAGTAAAAAATTACATAGCTTTGTAGCAAAACTTACGAAATGGATTGTGAAATAAGGAATATAGAACTAAGATTTGTAAGAGTTTGAAACAAATTATGAGCTCAAGCACTGAATTTAATCTATTTTTGAGCTGGAACGAGGTCGAGAAAAAGAGGATGGCGTGCTAGGGTAGGTGGATTTTTGAGGAAATTTTTTTCTGTTTTTTGGTAAAAAATTAAATTTATCAAAATGGACCATTTTGTCTTATTCAGAACTTGAGGGGTCGGGGTGTTTCTATTTTTTAGATAATGATTAAGTCTTAAACATGATTAACATTTAGAAGGTCATCTACCTAATTCTTAAAACTTGGAGATCATTTAATTAAAGGCAAATACATCGTCAGCACCTTGAGCATGACACTATATCCTACTTAGACACTCCAACTAAAGTCCTTTCCAGTTGAGCACTTGAACCTTTTTTAAGAGTGTCCATCTAGAAACTTTCCACCCACTTTATTGAAAAATTCATGCACGTGTTTCCACATGAGTCTTGCGTGGATAAGTGACACATTTATAGGCATTTAAGAAGTAGGTTTGATTGATGATATAGAGACTTCGTTAGGGTTTCTTAGTATAGTCGATTTGAGAGGAAGAAGAATTGTAAGTTTTTGATCGTCAAAGGCCAACATACGGGTTGAATAGTAGAGTCGATTTGAGAGGAAGAAGAATTGTAAACTTTTGATCGTCAAAGGCCAACATACGGGTTGAATAGTAGAGTCGATTTGAGAGGAAGTAGAATTGTAAGCTTTTGATCGTCAAAGGCCAACATACGGGTTGAACTATGAGAGTTTTGGGGAAATGGATTATATGGGTTACCCTTATTAGGGTATAAGACCAACTTTTGAAGCGGGTCAGGTCATTAACTCATCATCCGGGTGTCTTGTGTATTATATGATGTGACCAATTATTACACGTGGCAGAATATAAATGGGTCACTTGTACACGTAAAACTCGTGTGCAACCACACACATAGATTTTTCAACAGAGTTGGTGGAAAGTGTCTAGATGGATATTTATAAAAAAGGTTCAACTGCTCAATTGGAAAGAATCTTAGCTGGCGTGTCTAATTAAATATAGTGTCAAGTTCAAAGAATTGGCGATGTATTTGGCCTTTAATTAATAGAACACTTGTTTTGGGTCTTGCAGCAAAACATCCCTCGTAACTACCTTTTTTTTTTTAATAGTTGTCGGCTGATAATATAACGGATAACGAAGTTGAACATTCTCAAATTGTAAAAGGGCAGATTTGACCATTTTCGTACTTTTTAACCAGGAGCTTGGCCCTTGGCTTTGTCCTCATTCTCTCGTGAGAACGGTCTTAGTTGTATTTGTGCAACATGTAAATTCAAAGTTTTGAAAAATAGAATGTTTTGTTGTTATAAATGGCATTAAGAGCCGCTATTCTTTTGCGGTACACACACTTTAACAAGAATACATATGTAGCATGTTGATCACCTCTGAAATCTATGGGACTGTACAACCACAGATCAATTTACTACTAGTAAAAATGTAACCGGTTGATGATCTTCTGTCCTAAAGAACCAATATAAAGAATTAAGAAACCCCAATAAGTTTAATCTCTTAATTTAAAACTAAGTTGGAGTTTGAGGTAGTGGTCTGCAAAACATCTCCGAAACCTCCCTCTCTAACATACTGAAGGTATCTCGAGAATTCAGGCCTTGCAGTTGCCTTCTTCTTCTTCTTTGTTTCAAAAAGACTAAATATTGGATGGACCTTGCTCGCTTTCTTTGCTTCCTTCAACTGTGTACTCGCCCGAAAGTTTTCCTCGGATGTTACCTTCTTGGATGAATTACTAAAGAATTTAGCAGTAGCTGGAACTGTTCTGTTTCTGCTCAACTTTGGCTTCTCCAATATTAATGGAGAAGAAGGTTCCTCCTCCTTAATCAATTCTCCATATCCTCTATAGTCTCTGCGTGTACTCATTGCTCTAAACATGGTTTTAACAAGTTATAGAAGAAATAAACACAGCTACTAAGTTTCTTCAAGAGATTGAAAGATGAAGAAAACAAGGAAATATGTTAATGAGAATGAAGAATACAACGATATGTTTATATAGTATAGTTAGGTTGGTCTAACACAGTTAATGTGGCCTTTACTTTTTCAATAATTGTGTGCGCGATGTGGTTGTAGCCTATAGGTGTTTGAAATTTTGTAGTATGTGATAGAAACTTTATTGTTGATTAAAGCTAGAAGACTTCCTTGTTTTGACTTCTCGTGCAAAATCCAATAAGGCGTGCTGTGAATATTAGATGTTGAAGCGATCACATTAGTCTTAGATATATCCACGGCTATTAGTGTTTGGACCGGTCTATGAAGACAAGTGTTTAATTTAGTTTTACACTACTATCATTATATCTTAATCAGTTTTAACAAATCATTTCATTAATTATTGTCAACGTTTTGGAATAAACTTCGTATTATAGATAGCACAAGGAGTGCTAGAATGTTTTTCTTTATATTTTATTTGATACTATATCAGAAAATTATTATACGCTCCTTATGTTTTACATTTTAGGTTTACAAGGTAAGTACCTTTCCAGTCAATTATATACAAGCTGGTCAAGGACCAACTATTAGTTGGTGAAGGAACAGTTATACCCTTCGTGTTCATGAGTATCAATATTTTTCTAATTTTTTTCTTTAAATCGTTTGTAGCACATTTATAATGTGAGGAAAAGTTTTAGATAAACCTTTTACATTTCCAATATCAGAACTTTTACTTTCCTGTATAATAGAAATCATGTTCATTACCTTTCATGTGTTACAGAGGTTCTCAATTTTGTTAATTAAATTATTATACTAGTGTGATCAAGTTTTAGCTCCCATTTGTTTATAAAATTTGGAAGGAATTTTTGAGAATTTTTTAGGAAAAACTTTTGTTTATAAACTTGGCCGTATTCTGAAACCAAGATTTCAAATTCCAAAAAAATTGATTTTTTCGGGAAGTTTTTGGAAAAATTACTTTTTTCCACTCACAGACTTTCAACTTTTTTTTTTCAAGTAAAAATGTATGTCCAGACTTCAACACAACTTAAAGTTCCAAAAATTATTTTTCAACTCAACTTTAAAAATTAAAATTTTTAAGTTTCAACCAAATATATGTCCGGTATAAATAAAAATCGTATATACTGGTTAGTTATTATTACCCATATATATATATATATATATATATATATATATATATATATATATATATATATATATATATATATATATATATATATATATATGTCAATATCAGACGCTTAGCCAACCACTATGTCAGTATCAGACACTTAACCAACCAGTTTGTCAATATCATACACTTAACTACCCACCTATATAATGAGAATCTTACATATTTAGAGCTAGGGGTTTAAGAGCCTAATGTTGAAAATTGAGGGTGTACATGTGACTACGACAACTACTATTACTACTAAATCCTCATTCATTATGTTTCTATATTTAAATCAACTCATGTGAGTATGAATTATGATACCAAAAAAAGAATAAAATTAAGTTAAAATAAGTTGGATAAATAATATATACACTCCCATTCACTCTATTAGTTTAATTTTGCACAAACTGTAATAAAGAACGTAAGATTTTTAAAATTTAGACTTAAATATGTCATAGTATTTGTGTGGCTATGAAATTTTTTAAAATTTGTGGTCTCACTCAACATTATGTACTTATACCTACAAATTCTTGGCTACAAATTTGAATGCCCGGGCTAATACCTAACAATTGCCACAAAATTAAAGTTTTATGGCTATTTACAATTTTGTAAAATTTCTTAGCCACAAAAATTAACTTGGCAAAGCTAAATCCTTATCGTTGCTAGACTTGCTAGGTCTCATATTGTGGCAAAAACTACCTATATAGCTATAAAATTATGGTTCATAATTTTATAGCTAAATATCAACTTTTGGATATGATTTAGAATTTGAGATTTGGAATTTGGGATTTGAAGTTGAAATTTTGTTTAGACATACAATATGAACTTCTTAAATTTCTTAAATTGTATTTTTTTTCTCATAAACATGAAAATCCCATAATTTTTTGAAAACTATCAGAACTTCCCCAAACTCATATAATCTTACCAAATGAGCAAATCATAGTTCATAAACAAGATATCAGACTATTTTAAAATGCTACATTAATAAATTACATATCTCAATAATCCTTTTATAGATAGATTATTACATGCTATTACAAATTTCCAAATATGCATAATTTTTCAAAGATACACTTTCAAAAAATCAACGATAGTAGCAACTAGCTATTCTTTAATGTAATCATTCCACATGGTATGAACAATATGTTTACGTTGTGCACGAGTCATTTTATACAAACTATAAGATGGGTCTTTTTTAACAAAATATAAATTTATCGGTCAAGTTTTATATTAAAAAAATTGAATCAAGATTTGGAATTCCAAATCCTAACTTTTTGGAGAATTTTAGATTTGAAATAATATTTGCAGCTGAATTTGAAATTTTGTGTAGATTTCTTAAACAAACACTGATTTGAAGTCAAAATTTGAAATATTCATCCCAAATCTTATAGACAAATGCTAGCTTAGCCACATTATTGAAATAATTGTAGCATTAATAACTTTCGTCACAATAAATTATATGAAGCAAAATATTGTAGCTAAACTAATTACAATTAGTTATCATGGCAAAAATGATGTATCCACAATTTTATAGCTACAGTAAATTTTGTAGCTAATTACAAATTTTTGTTATACATTACAAATTACAGTAGGAATTGTGCTCTTTTAGCTACATATATAACTTTAAATATAATTTTATAACAAGAAGAATGATTTTGCTTCAATTTACAAAACTCGTAGAAAATGTCGCCGACTTTATCGCTAAATTTACTTGGAGTTTATTCACTTAAATGACAACCAACTTGGTGTTTGAAGTAGTGGTCTGCAATACATCTACAAAACCTCCCTCTCTAACATACTGAAGATACCTCGAGAATTCAGGCCTTGCAGTTGCCTTCTTCTTCTTCTTTGTTTCAAAAATACTGAATATTGGATGAACTTTGCTCGCTTTCTTTGCTTCCTTTAACTGTGTACTCGCCTGAATATTTTCCTTGGACGTTACCTTCTTGGATGAATTACTAAAGAATTTAGCAGCAGCTGGAACTGTTCTGTTTCTACTTAATTTTGGATTCACAAATATTAATGGAGCAGAAGGCTCCTCCTCCTTAATCAATTCGTCATATCCTCTATAGTCTCTTCGTGTACTCATTGCTCTAAACATGGCTTTAACAAGTTATACAATAAATAAATACAGCTACTAAATTTCTTGAAGAGATTGAAAGATGAAGAAACAAGAATATGTTATAAGATTGAAGAATACAATGATTTATTATATATAGTGAAGTTGGTTAGGTTATTCAATTCTAATTAATGTGTGTGTTTTAATACAGCTGGTTGGGCCTTAATTTTCAAAGATTGGGTGCGCTATGTGGTTGAAAATTTATTGTTGAGTAAAGCTAGAAGAACTTCCTGCTTTGACTTTTTATTCAACACGTTGCCAAAGTTGGGTAGGGGTCACTGTGCAACATATGGTCCACGATAAGATACTAATGGAAGTGTGAACTATGGAGTTTGAGTTACTCCAGGCATGCTATCAGAGTTGGACCCACATCCTAATATATTTTTAGCATCCTTTACAAAAATATAGTACGATATTAGATATATAGTCTCCTACTTTAGTCGCGGAATCAGGATTTTCACTAAGGGATATTAAAATTTAAATAATTAAATATATAAATAAAATCAAGGGTACTCAATATATGATATATCTACATAAAAATAATTTTTTTTCTATTTGTACCATATAATTTTTCGATTAAGGGGTATCAATTGATACCCCCATCACACTACCTAGGTCGACCTATGTCCTACTTTATACTCCCCTAGTTTTAATTTTAACTAATTTATATAATGTAATTTAATTTTACACGGAGTTTAAGTAGGACCGAACAAGAATAGAATATAGATAGTGTTATTAATTACTACCTAGTTGTTAAGTAAGGAAATATGTTATTTTGTTGGGACAGATCTAAAAGGAAAGTGTGTCGTATAAATTGGGACGGAGGGATATCTGTTTCAGTTTATGTGAACTTATTTTTTTTAGCCAGTTCTAGAAAGAATGATCCCTTTCTAAATTTCAAAACAATTTGATACTAAATTTACCACTATATCTTTTATGAGATGATTTATGACTACACAAATATCAATGACTTATTTGACACCACAAATTCAAAAGTCTTGTTTACTATATTAAACTTTGTGTCACGTCAAACATGTTCAAATAAATTGAAATGGATGAGTTAAACTTTGGTTTTGTATCTTTCTTTTTGTTTTAAAAAATCAATTTGATTCTAGTAATCTCTCTAAGGAGCGGGTTTGAATAAACTCTATAGTTTATAAAGCATTAAGAATGCTTGAAAGTTCGTTATTGTTATACCCTTCACGAGCATCCACGTTTCTTTATTAAATTAAATTATTGTAACACCTTTATAATGTGACGAAAAGTTTTAGACAAACCTTTAATCTCTCAAAATCAAAATTAATCATACCACAGTTATTATCATTACATCTTTATTGTCTGACTAGAATTTGGATAAACCTCGTATGTTTCAACAGCAAAACTTAAAGCTTGTGTACTGGCAGTGGCAGAAATTTTTCTAAGGGTGTTCAATCTTTAAGAAGCGATTTTTTTTTTCCAAAATGTACAAGGTAGGATTTGATCTTGGGTCATTTAGTTAAATTTGAACACCCTACGCCACTGAGCTAGCACCATCTGTTGTGTCAAGGGTGTTCAAAACGTAATATTTAGTCATAAATAGTTAAATATAACTTATCTATATTGTATAATTTTTCGGCGAAGGGTGGTCGACTGACCACCCTAGCACCAACGTGGCTACGCCACTGTGTACTGGTAATAGAAATCATATAACATTGACTATTACACATATTTCAAAATCAAAGACTTTTAGGAATAAAAGTCCAATTTGAAAGTCCACCTATATTTTGAGAACCTGACACAGTAACATGAGTCTGAAAGTCCGATTTGAAAAATATACTGTGCAATCGTGACAACATAAACTAAAGAGAAATAATATAGGAATAAAAATTTCTCAAAGACTTCATTTTTTTATATATTTATTTTTGTTGAAGAGAATTCCATTTGAATATATTATTTGAGTTAATAGCAAAATGTTGAACAAGTACTTATAGAGAAAGCACGAAAATTGATGGATAGTTGTTAGCTTACGTCAGTTAGATTTCATTTTAACAACAATTTCAACATGTACAAAAGCAACTTTCTTGTCCATTTACTTGTCATTTTTAATAAAAAAATATTTTTAATTTTACTTGTCATTTATAACAAAGAAAAAAATATATTTAATGGTGTTCTTTTAATTTTATTCATATCATTAAATAACTATCTTTTAAATTATAGTCGAATTTAAATTTTGAAAGCATAATTAACAAGAATAAGTAAAAATAGCCAATTTATTTATGATTGCTTGTGGAAGTATCATTTTGCTGGTGAATCAACACGAGTTAGAGGAGCATTTTGTAAAGATAAAAAAAAATCAAAATTCTTATATTTGAGGAGTATTTTCTTCACCGTATGAATAGAAATATTAAACTCAAGTTGAATAGACGAATAATAATGCAAAGCTTTGGTGGAATTATGCAATTTGTGATTCGTACCATTATTTGAGTTTTTAATTTGTATATACAATTGGAGAAAAACTTCATCAAGTTTATTCTTTGTAGCTGGAAAAGAAAAAATTTATTCTTTGTAAAGCGTTTTGATTATCTCTCTGTCTTTTTTTTTTTTTTTTTCCGCCTGATTATCTCTCTGTCAGATGTGGGATAATTTTATATCCCAAACACGTTCTGATATAACACTCCTTACAAAAAGGAGAAAAAAGGAGAGAGAAAGGGAAAAAAAAATAGTAGGTGAATCACGTAAAATCTTTTGTTTGAAATTGGTAACTGAATTTCATACACCCAATTTTATTGCCTTAAAATAATGGATAGCTACTAAGATGCTAGCTAATTTCGTTGGGCGAATTGCTTTTCTCTTACAGCGTACCTCCCCAAATATTGAATTCACAAATTAATTAGATAAAACTTTAAGTATACATGTAAACATTTATCTACTCTAATTATCTATAGAATATATAACAAAGTTGGTAAATTTATGTCTATTATACAGTAGAGATAAATTATAAATATATGTTATCAAGATATATATCCCAAGACATTTATGTTAATTAATAAATATAGAATATGCATAATATGTGCGCATTAGTTTGACTCGGGTCAATTGGTGATTTGTCTCTTTACAGATAGGATTTTTGTTTTAAGGAAATTTGCAATAGTATTTTAAGTTTTTGATCCTTGTGGAACCTACATAATAATAAAACAAACCAAGTCAGCATTTATTTTTTCAAATTTGCATAGAAGGTGCTAAATAATAAGAGTTGTCATGCAAAATAGGAGGGATATAGCTGCAATTTAAAGATTATTAACTGATTTTGCTGCCAAAATATAGCAACATCAATAGAAGCCCGATTTTGGCTGAAAAATAGGATTCTCGATTTTCTGGGAGTGTTGGAAAAAAGATCATAAACCAATGATAAACATAACCTAGAATATCCTTTCGCTCCATCAACTGAAAGCTCCAGAACTTCAATTTCTGCAAAATATTAGTAGTATTGTTTTGAGTTCACTCAATAGCTGCCTTACAAAAGATTGTTGTTTTGCATTCATATATTGCTAGGTAAGAAATACACTCTTTCAATTTTTTTTTCTTCTTTTTGTGGATGAAATTTAGAAGTAAGACAGAAGAGATGAACCAGAAAGGAGATTTAACAGTTAAAGCAAGAGATTTGTATATTAAAACGTAGGAGATTTTAGTTGAAAAACACAGGAAATCTTCTGTACCAAGAAAGAGATTTAATGGTTGAGATTTGAATATTAAAGTATATGAGATTTTAGTACACAACACAGGAGATATGCTTGTTAAAGATAGGAGATTGGTATTAACTAACATTTATTTTTCTAATCTTTGGCAGTGACTAATATTTGTAGATTTCAATGGGCAATTTGATTATTTGCATTCAATTTAAATCTAAGGAGGAAAAGTTGCTAGGGTGATTCAGTATCGTCAAGAAATATATTAGAATTAATACGTCAATGATGCAAGATAACATGTGACAATTAATAGTAGTAATATATGATTGATCTATCGCGAACAAAAAAACATAATCTCTTGCAAACAAAAATAAAATCTCTTACAAATAAGATCATTATCTCTCACGAACAAGAGAACTACTCCATCTCTTATGAAAGTGAATATGTGATGGATATAATTTATTGATATATTTTTATAGTTAAATATTAAGTATTTTAAATAAAACGTGAATAAATATATCCATCTCTCGCATATTTTCTAACATATTTTGCAGGAAGAAGAAATTATTCAAGGTGAAGAAAAATAAGGGAATGACCATTGATGATTACATTATTCATAGTGTGATTATAACACTGATAGTAATGTCCGTGAATTGTTTTATGCTGAAGAATAAAAGTGCAAGCGGAAGAAAGTTCATGAAATAAAGCTACGTATGAATCTTTGAAATTGTCATCTAAACCCAACTCACCTTGGCCATCTTGAAAATTTTCCTACCACCTTAGGATATGACATCTTAGAAAGAACTTTGGCTTTGGAATTTATCTATAAATAGGTATTAAATTTTGTATGGAAAGATATCAAATTTTCATCTTGCAGAGAACTACTTTCTCTTGCTCTTTTTCTTTCTTTGTCTTTTATAACATTAAGCTTTTGTAGTTTTCTTTTGTAGAAGAAATACTACTTCTTCATAGTCTTAATATTTTATAACTTAGCTTTCTTACTCCATAATGGAGTAATCTCTTTTGTTGGGATAGTTGATGAAACTCGGTAATATTTATAATACTTATCTCAGTTTTAATACATGCTTGGCCTGAAGTTTTTAATCACATTTTAACACTGTGCTAGAATTATAGTTTTTACTAAATCTTTATTTTCACATCCGTCTATTTAGGTTATTATTATATTAATTTTGTAATTCTTACGGAGCAAAATTAATGTATGATAACTGATGACTAAAATAGTAGAGTAAAAAATTATTTTTCCAAGTCTGTAATCTTGTTTACCTCAGTTTTAATTCTCACAGAGGAATTGTTGTAAGTACGATTATTGACTTTCCGTAAAAATATTCTCACGAAGTTTTTACTACTTTTTAGCACAATTCAGGCAAGAAAAATATTTCGGTTTAATCGTCACTAGTTATAATTTAATTAATATACATAACCTCACGGAGTGTTATTAATTGATTATTTCTTAGTGAACAAAATATAATTGAATTAGCAATAAGCAATTATTCTTAAGAGAAATACATGTCAAAACTGAGATATTTATTATAAGTATTACCAAGTGAATTCAACGATTCCCAACTCCTTTTAAATTTGAAATCTTCCAGAAGTTCTTTATTTTAATTTAAGTAAATTTAAACTAAAAACTCACCTTTCATCAATTTGACTCTCTCAAATAGTAATTAAAATACTACAAGTCCGTAGCATAGAATACCCAATCTATGTGGGACGATATCTTAAACTATATTAGAATTTGACAAGAACGAGCAGACAATTCCTATGCACTTTTGACCTCGTCAAATTTTTGGCGCAGTTGCCGGGGATTGGCATACATCTACTTTGGACTAAATATTTGATTACTGCTTTAAGGACTTATTAATATAATATTAACATAATCTGCTAAATAATACTATGACTATATCTACTTATTACTAACCTCTAACAATATTATATTTGCTTCTAACATTTTCACTTTGTTTCTAACTTTTCATTTCCTTTAGCTTACATACATTATAACTTTTTTCCTTATCGTTTATACCATTAATACTACTATTACAGTGTACTCTTACTTTTTTTTTTACTTTAGTGGTAAGTCCCTTACTATTGCTAAGTACAACTACTACTAGTACTACTGTTTTAATAGTATCTTATTTTTGCCTTCTTTCCTCTCCTTCATTGCTAATAAGTGCTACAATAATCTTTTTTCCCTTTTTATATATCCTGTAAGCACTACTGCTATTTTTTTGTACTACTTTGGGAACCAACTTCATCCTTTCTTTCTGTTTACATATGTCAGTAGTATCTTTCTCTTATTACTTTTATTACTATTACATTGTTTTATTGTTTTAGTACTTCCCTATTTTTTTTTCTTCCTCCCTTTTACTATTAGAACTCATTACCATATCATTGTTCTTTATCAACATTTTAACTATCATTTTTACAACTATTACTACTTACCGTATATAATATATAAAAATAGTGCTCTAATTATACTAAGTATTTTCTTTTCACTATTGTTATTACTACTACTTACTACTATAGTCATATTTTTATTATATCTACTTTTATTAGTAATATAGCTATAATCCGTAATAACTAAAAGTTTTTTTTTCCATCACCATTTTATTTTAGACATTGTAGTCTTTTGTACCTTTTTGTCACTATAATTTCTACACAATATTAACGTTTTCTTTTAGCTAGTAAAAGTAAGTTTTATCAAATACAATTGTTTAACTTCTTTTATTTTAAGTACTTCTACTTACTGATTTTAACATTTTTTTTTGTTTTTATCATTATATCTTGTAGTATGTCTATTCTAGAATATCTATCTATAGTATTACTATTTTAGTACTTCATCTACTTATAGCGTCGTACTATTTTACAATTAACTGTTCACATTATTTATATAAATTACATAATATTACTTCTTTTATCTGTAGTATTACTACTTCTCTTCTTTTCGTTTCTACTAGTATTTTTACTTTGATTATCACCTACTATCTCTACTACTCTACAAAACTTCTTCAGTTTTTGCTATTTACTACTATTATTATTTTCTTTGTTATAACTTCTATTACTATTAAGTATTACTAGTATTTTTTTTTTGTCTTTCTAATAGTTTCTATCAGTATTACTACTTTATCTGCTTATATAATAGTAGTACTATACTAATTATTTTCGTTCCTAGTATCCACTATTTTGTCATCATCTTTTCCTTACTAATTATTGTTATTAGCACTAATATTAATGTATTATCTATAAATAATGATATCAGTGCATATTGATCACCAAGTGTTGTTTAATTAACTATAACTTTCTTTCGTACTATTACTTACTATTATCCACTACCACTCTAATTACCGTTCTGATCTAGTTATTATTATTATTATTATTATTATTATTATTATTATTTTATTGATAGCATTATATCTATTTCTTTTTTAAGAGTTTTTTTTTTTGAACTATTAATATTATTTATTTTTACTATTTTTTTAAATATATATATATATATATATATATATATATATATATATATATATAATATTATTTATTTTTACTATTTTTTTAATATATATATATATATATATATATATATATATATATATATATATATATATATATATATATATATATATATATATATATATATATATATATATATATATATATTGTATTTACTTATAATACTATTGTTACCTAGAAACTAATTTTAATCTTCTTTGAAGCAATTTCAAGTAGTTTATGACCCGCTCCTCTAATAAAGAGTTGGTCATTTACAATCCTGAAATTGAAAGATATTTGAGATTGTGCAGAAAAGGACAACCATCATCTTCTAAAAGCAAAATTTGTGACAAAATGGAACACCAATTAGGAGATAACAATAACCCATTGGAAAATCCACCACCAGTCCATGTAGAGGATCAATTTGATGAAGTGGCACCAAGACCAGCAAACAGAATCCTAAGGGATTATGCTAGGGCAGACCACTTTAACTGTGAATCTAGTGTCAGAAACCCACCTGTAGCAGCCAATAACTTTGAAATTAGGACTGGCCTAATTCAAACAATTCAACAGTCTTGCACCTTTACTGGTGATCCAAGTGAAGATCCACATAGTCATTTAATTGATTTCTTGGAACTAGTTGAAACTGCTAAATATAATGGAGTGCCTCCTGAAGCAATTAAGTTAAGGCTATTTCCTTTTTCTTTAAAAGGAGATGCCAAGACTTGGTTGCGAAGTTTGCCTCGAGGTTCTATAACCACATGGGACCAGATGACACAAAAATTTTTGAACAAATATTTTTCCCCTGCTAAAACAACAAAGTTAAGACAAGATATTTCTAATTTCTTGCAGACTGACACTGAGTCAGTTTATCAAGCATGGGAAAGATTAAAATCAATGTTAAGAAAATGTCCACATCATGACATCCCTGAACATATGCAGTTGTATATTTTCTATCATGGATTAACACGCTCTTCTAGAAATGTGATAGATGCAGCTGCTGGAGGTTCCATCATGGGAAAGACCACAGAAGAAGCATTACAACTGCTGAATGAAATTTCTGAGAATGCCATCCAATGGCCATCTGATCGTGTAACCATCAAAAAGGCTGCCACGGTAAATCAGGCAGATGCTTTTAATACACTAACACAACAGATTGCCTCCTTGGCACAAAAGTTTGAATCTTTTCAGGTGAATGCACAACAACCAAGCCAGTCTGAGGCTTGTGACATGTGTGGAGGAAACCATCTTAACCATGAATGCCGAGCAAACAATCAGAATGATGAGCAGGCTAATGTCATCGGTTACAAGCCGTACCCTTTGGGAAGCCCAATGGCACATAAACATCCAGGATTTCAGTGGAGCAATCCAAATGGTGCTGAGAACTCTCAAAGCTTCCAGAAGCAACCAGCACAGGGTCCACCTGGATACCAAAATCAAAATCGTGGGCAATCGAATTTCAGGCCATATCAACAAGCAGCTCCATATCAGCAAAGGCCTCAACAAGCTCATTCAAGTCTTGATGACTTGCTGTACAAGTACATTAAGGCCAATGATGAAAAGATGGAAAGCCAAAACTCAACCCTCAAAAACTTGGAAATTCAGGTAAGCCAATTGGCAACTCTTGTTTCAGAAAAGATTCAAGGTCCCTTACCAAGCAATACGGAGAAAAATCCAAAGGAACACCTTAAGGCCATCGCCTTACGGTCAGGTAAGAATCTTGATGATCCATATGCTGACAGACAGGAAAAGAACCATTTTGAACACCAGGCAGCAAAGGGTAAGAATGTTGAAATACAATCTGATCCATCAGAAGAGAATGAAATCAAGAAAAAAGATGAAAAATTTTTTGAAAAAATAACTCCTCTCCCTGTGACAATTCCTTTTCCACAAAAAATGAAAAGAGAAAAGCTTGACAATCAATTTGCAAAGTTTTTGGAAATTTTGAAACAGATTCACATTAATATTCCTTTTACTGATGCTTTATTGCAAATGCCTTCATATGCTAAATTTTTGAAAGAAATTTTATCAAGCAAAAGGAAATTGGAAGAAGTGTCTGTGGTAATGCTTACTGAAAAATGCAGCGCTATACTTCAAAATAAGCTACCACAAAAACTCGGTGATCCGGGAAGTTTTACGATTCCATGCACTTTGGGAGGAGTATATTTTGAAAAAGCACTTTGTGATTCTGGAGCTTCAATAAATCTGATGCCATTTTCTATTTTTAGAAAATTGGATCTTGGTGACATAAAAAATATTGTTGTCTCTCTTCAATTTGCTGATCAAAGTACTAAGAAACCTAAGGGAATTATTGAAAATGTGCTTGTGAGAGTAGATAAATTTGTTTTCCCTGTAGATTTCATAGTACTTGAAATGGAAGAATGTCCTGATGAGCCAATAATTTTGGGTAGACCTTTTCTTGCTACAGGTAGAGCAATCATAGATGTCCATCAAGGACAACTAATTTTGAGAGTAGACGAAGAAAGAGTCATTTTTTATATGCACAAGATTCTAAATTTCCCGGAGATGAGACATCATCTTCTTGCTTTTCAATTGACATGATTAGTGATCTTGCAGATGAATTCAAAGATGACCAATTGATTTCAGACTCATTGGAAAAATGCTTGGCCCAATCTGGTACAAGGCAGGATGATGATCCGACAATTAGAAGTGAAGCTGAAATATTGGAAAATGATTCTGAAGAAGAGGGAGAAATGCTATCAGAAAATGCTCGACCAAAAATTGAACTCAAAATTCTCCCTTCCCATTTGAAGTATGTTTATCTTGAGCCTGAATTATTTCCTGTGATAATTTCATCTTCTCTGACTGCAGAACAGGAGCATAAATTGATTGAAGTACTGACAGCACATAAAGGTGCCTTAGGGTGGACTATAGCAGACATCAAGGGCATTAGTCCAGCTATTTGCACACACAGGATCCTAATGGAGGATAGCTACAAGCCAATAGTCCAACCCCAAAGGAGATTGAACCCAGCAATGCAGGAAGTTGTGAAAAATGAAATAATAAAACTTTTAGCTGCAGGTATTATTTACCCCATTTCTAACAGCCCTTGGGTAAGTCCCGTTCAGGTGGTACCAAAGAAAGGAGGTATGACAGTTGTCAAAAATGAAAATAATGAACTCATACCTACAAGAACAGTGACAGGATGGAGAGTCTGTATTGATTACAGGCGTCTCAATGATGCCACAAGAAAAGACCATTTTCCTTTACCATTTATTGATCAAATGTTAGAAAGAGTAGCAGGATATGGTTTTTACTGTTTTCTTGATGGATATTCAGGGTACAACCAGATATCAATTGCACCAGAAGATCAGGATAAGACAACTTTCACATGTCCCCATGGAACCTATGCCTATAGGAGAATGCCTTTTGGTTTGTGTAATGCACCTGCTACATTTCAGCGTTGCATGTCAGCTATTTTCTCAGATATGACTGAAAAATTTTTGGAAATTTTTATGGATGATTTCACCCTTTTTGGTAAAACATTTGAAGATTGTCTTAATCACTTGACCTTAGTTCTTAAGAGATGTGAAGAGACAAACTTGATTCTTAATTGGGAGAAATGTCATTTTATGGTTACCGAGGGAATTGTTTTAGGACATAAAATCACTGCTAAAGGGATAGAAGTTGATAAGGCAAAAATTGATCTTATAGCAGGATTACCCCCTCCCACAACTGTTAAAGGCATTAGAAGTTTTCTAGGTCATGCAGGTTTTTACAGACGGTTCATAAAAGATTTTTCAAAGATTTCAAAACCGTTGACTAACCTTTTGATGAAAGATGTTAAGTTTGATTTTTCGGGAGATTGTATGAAAGCTTTTGACACTCTTAAGGAGAAATTATCATCTGCCCCTATAGTTGTGTCCCCTGATTGGAACCAACCTTTTGAGGTCATGTCTGATGCTAGTGATACAGCCGTTGGAGCTGTTTTAGGCCAGAGAAAAGATAAAATTTTCCGTCCCATTTACTATGCCAGTAGAACATTGAATGAAGCTCCGCTCAACTATGCCACAACAGAAAAAGAACTACTGGCAGTAGTATTTGCTTTTGATAAGTTCCGTTCCTATTTAATAGGAACCAAGGTCACTGTTTTTACTGATCATGCAGCTTTAAAATACCTCTTAGCAAAGAAAGATTCCCGCCCTTGATTGTTAAGATGGATTTTACTTCTCCAGGAGTTTGACCTTGAAATAAAAGACAGGAAAGGGACAGAAAATCAGGTAGCTGACCATTTGTCTAGATTAGAGAACCCTCCTCTTGAGTCTAGTGATATAAAAGAAGAGTTTCCTGATGAACACATCTTTTCTGTCAGCTCAGTAGTGACTCAACCACCCTGGTTTGCAGATATTGCAAATTACTTGGTTGGAAAATGGACACCTCGAGATCTCTCTTACCAACAGAGGAAAAAACTTATATCTGATGCTAAATATTATCTGTGGGATTATCCGTACTTGTTTAGAATTTGTGCAGATAATATCATTAGAAGATGTGTACCTGAAGATGAAATGTCAAAGATCTTGTATCATTGTCATGATTGAGCAATTGGAGGACATTATGCTGCAAACCGAACTGCTTTCAAGGTTTTGGAAGCTGGATTCTTCTGGCCAACACTTTTTAAGGATGCCCGTGTGTATGTTGCACAATGTGATAGGTGTCAGAGAACAGGTAATATCACAAGGAGAGATGAGATGCCATTGCAATCTATTCAGGTATGTGAAATATTTGATGTCTGGGGTATAGATTTTATGGGACCTTTTCCTTCATCTCATTCATTTGAATATATCCTTGTGGCTGTTGACTATGTTTCACGATGGGTTGAAGCCATTCCCACAAGAAAGAATGATGCTCGAACAGTGTGCAATTTTCTCAGAAAAAATATTTTTACCAGATTTGGCACACCACGAGTCATCATTAGTGACCAAGGGACTCATTTCATGAATAAGCAATTTTCTGCTTTATTGTCAAAATATAGTGTGACTCATAAAACTGGAACACCGTATCATGCTCAAACTCAAGGGCAAGTTGAGGTTTCCAACCGTGAACTAAAAAGAATTCTTGAAAAAACTGTTGGAATCTCAAGAAAAGACTGGGCTTTAAAATTAGATGATGCATTATGGGCATAACGAACGGCGTTCAAAACGCCGATTGGAACATCAACATATAAATTAATCTTTGGAAAAGCTTGCCATTTGCCTGTTGAATTGGAACACAAAGCCTTTTGGGCACTGAAAGCATTGAACTTTGATTTAACCTCTGCTGGTAAAAATAGATTTTTGCAGGTTAATGAGTTGGATGAACTGAGGATGGAAGCCTATGAAAATGCCAAGATTTACAAAGAAAAAATAAAAAAATGGCATGACAATTTGATCCGACCAAAAAATTTTAAAATTGGAGATCAGGTACTTCTTTACAATAGCCGTCTCAGGCTATTCCCAGGAAAACTGAAATCCAGGTGGAGAGGTCCTTACAATGTTACAAATGTTACTCCGTACGGAGCAATTGAAATTCAACAAAGCAATGGAGGAGAGAAATTTAAGGTCAATGGTCACAGGCTAAAATTGTACTTTGGAGGACATTTTGAACAACACCCTTCAGTAACCATGATAGTATGATGAGTGCCACAGTTACTACGTCGAGCTGACGACGTTAAACTCAGAACTATGGTTCTTTATCCCGTAGCCATTGAGGGTGAAGCAATGGAGCCTCATAAGTCCCACTTAGATCTGACTAATTAAATGCTTAACCAATTGATCTGGTCAATATCCAGATTATTGTACAACCGGAACATCTCATGAAGGCCTCTACAAAAACAGAGTCACCTAAACAGGAGTAACTCCATGGTGATCGGTATGCCTAAGTTACTGGTTGGTTAACCATTCCATTGTCCAAATCTAATGTTGGCACAGGTAGATTTCTAGTTTATATTCAAACTAGGACCTAATGACTGATAAGGTTTAAAAATAATCCAGTCTATTACACATAGAACATGTGTGGTCACAGTTTCTTTCAAGCTTTCTTTTGTGATCGTATATTTGAAAGCCAAAAAGATTTTTATTTTACTAATAAAATAGTATTTTTATATTAATTATATTATAGTTATATAATCCAACTACCACTTGATCCTTCTTCATTTTTTTTCCTTCACCCTCCTTTCTTTCACTTTTCTAAAAAAAAAATATATATATATTTTCATCCAGGAGAATGAAGCGTTCAAGTATGGGGGAGATTATTCTGGTATAAATATAATTTTTAAAGTTCTTTATTTAACTATATATTTTTATCTATATATATTATACACTATTTTCCTCTTATTTATGGTCTTAATTGTAGGTTTTTAATTAACAATATAAATTTTTGTTCGTTCTGTTCAATATTATTTCTTTTTATATTCACCATAAGATTTTTCATGTCTATGATTTTGACTTTGTGAAAGCAAGAGCAAACATCTTCAACTCAGAAAATCATTAGAATTGAGAAAAATTATGATCACAAAGAAGGTAGAATCAATGACTTGGCTAGAACTTGCTCTGAATGTTTTTCGAGGCGAAATAATGGATGATACTGATTTTTGAAAAATGAAATTAGGCCTTCTTTGATACACAATTCAAGCCTCTCAATTTTCTATCCAAATATACATATTTTTATCTTTTCGAACCCTTCTTTGAGCCTTAATCCTATTTTTTTTCTACACCATGATATATTACCAAAAAAAAAAAAAGAAGATATATATGATATATGTATACATTGTTTACATATATATATATATAAAAAAAAAAAAAAAAAAAAGAGTTATTGTTTCTTCCAGCTTTGAATGAGCAAAGATTAAACATCACCAAAAGGAAGAAATATTACCAAAAGAAGCAATGTTGTGAATATATGAATATATATGATATAGCAAAAAGAAAAAAAAAATTTAACCAAAAAAAAAAAAAAAGAAGTATTACCGAATGGAGAAAATTTTGAGAAATGTTAGCTCCAAGCTGGAAGAAGAACAGTCACTATCAAATATCCTTATCCTACCAGCATGAAGCCTAACATTACAAGCCATGAAAAGTCCTAAAAAGATTTTGAAAGTCAGTATTGAATCTATATTAGTGGAGATGAACATGACGAGCAAGCCTATGGACAAGACTATGATACTTATTGAATACATGATCATAATTCTATCAATTTTGAAAGATTCAAGGGGAGAAGGCTGCAAGTTCTTGTTGATCAAGTCAAAATTCAGAAATAAGTTAAAGAATTTGGTGAAGTAAAAAGAATAATTGCATTGAGCATGATGAAAGAAGTTTATCTTGAAAAAATTTTCTATCCTACAAAGATCATAAGTTTGAAGAAAGTATTCTTATTAAAATGAAAAAAAAAAAAATCTTTTTCCTCGAGGACGAGCAAAGATTCAAGTATGGGGGAATTTGATGGATATAATTTATTGATATATTTTTATAGTTAAATATTAAGTATTTTAAATAAAACGTGAATAAATATATCCATCTCTCGCATATTTTCTAACATATTTTGCAGGAAGAAGAAATTATTCAAGGTGAAGAAAAATAAGAGAATGACCATTGAAGATTACATTATTCATAGTGTGATTATAACACTGATAGTAATGTCCGTGAATTGTTTTATGCTGAAGAATAAAAGTGCAAGCGGAAGAAAGTTCATGAAATAAAGCTACGTATGAATCTTTGAAATTGTCATCTAAACCCAACTCACCTTGGCCATCTTGAAAATTTTCCTACCACCTTAGGATATGACATCTTAGAAAGAACTTTGGCTTTGGAATTTATCTATAAATAGGTATTAAACTTTGTATGGAAAGATATCAAATTTTCATCTTGCAGAGAACTACTTTCTCTTGCTCTTTTTCTTTCTTTGTCTTTTATAACATTAAGCTTTTGTAGTTTTCTTTTGTAGAAGAAATACTACTTCTTCATAGTCTTAATATTTTATAACTTAGCTTTCTTACTCCATAATGGAGTAATCTCTTTTGTTGGGATAGTTGATGAAACTCGGTAATATTTATAATACTTATCTCAGTTTTAATACATGCTTGGCCTGAAGTTTTTAATCACATTTTAACACTGTGCTAGAATTATAGTTTTTACTAAATCTTTATTTTCACATCCGTCTATTTAGGTTATTATTATATTAATTTTGTAATTCTTACGGAGCAAAATTAATGTATGATAACTGATGACTAAAATAGTAGAGTAAAAATTATTTTTCCAAGTCTGTAATCTTGTTTACCTCAGTTTTAATTCTCACGGAGGAATTGTTGTAAGTACGGTTATTGACTTTCCGTAAAAATATTCTCACGAAGTTTTTACTACTTTTTAGCACAATTCAGGCAAGAAAAATATTTCGGTTTAATCGTCACTAGTTATAATTTAATTAATATACATAACCTCACGGAGTGTTATTAATTGATTATTTCTTAGTGAACAAAATATAATTGAATTAGCAATAAGCAATTATTCTTAAGAGAAATACATGTCAAAACTGAGATATTTATTATAAGTATTACCAAGTGAATTCAATGATTCCCAACTCCTTTTAAATTTGAAATCTTCCAGAAGTTCTTTATTTTAATTTAAGTAAATTTAAACTAAAAACTCACCTTTCATCAATTTGACTCTCTCAAATAGTAATTAAAATACTACAAGTCCGTAGCATAGAATACCCAATCTCTGTGGGACGATATCTTAAACTATATTAGAATTTGACAAGAACGAGCAGACAATTCCTATGCACTTTGGACCTCGTCAATATGTCTCTTATGTACAAAAATATAATTTCTTACAAAGAAGGTCATGATCTCTCATGAACAAGATAATTATCTTTGAACTTTAATCTCTTACGATATGTATTAGATCTATTACGTTTATTTACTTGTCTCCATCGATATTTTCACGTTTTTTTTATAAAGAACAACTTATCTTAACGACTTCCAATTTTATTAAAAAATGAGTTAGATCAATTTTGGTAGGGTATAAATTTACAACAACGAGATAATGTGTTTGTCATTGTCTTCATGTCCTATGAGTAAGAACGTGATCTCTTACAATATGTGTTAGATCTCTCACATTGTTGACAATGGTCTCTCACTCAATTTCATTAATTTTTAAATCAAATCATAATTTACTCTTAAAATACTTCTAAATTTGTTCAAAATAAAGAGTAAGATCATATTTTACGGTAAAAATGTATAACAACGATAAACACCGATGAAGACGGCCACCTAAGATCATGTATATGTATGGTCTCCCTTGATTGGTTTTACTAGTTTTAAAATTAAAGCACAATGTTATTCTAAAAGTACTTCCAAATTAATTAATTGAGTATGAACATATTTGCAAACATAAAAATTCATAACGATAAATAGGAGGAACATGTTCGCCTAAGGTTGTGTTTATTGTATTCTCTTCATCTCTTGTGAACAAGAATGTGATCCCCAACGTATGATACATATCTTTCACATCGTAAATAATGGTCTCTCTCGAATAATTTTATTTTTGAATTAAATCAAAATTTAACAAACAAGATGATCATGATCTCTTACGAACTTTAATCTCTTACGATATGATCATGATCTCTTACGAACAAGATAATTATCTCTTACGATACATATTAGATCTCTTACATTTGTTTACTTGCCTCCCTCGATAATTTCACATTTTTTTATAAAGAGCAACTTATCTTAACGGCTTCCATTTATTAAAATATGAGTTAGATCAAAATTGATAGGGTATAAATTTACAACGACGAGATAATGTGTATGTTGTTGTCTTCATCTCCTATGAGAAAGAATGTGATCTCTTGCGATATGTATTAGATCTCTCACGTTGTTAACAATGGTCTCTCACACAATAATATTTAATCAAATCGCAACTTACTCTTAAAATAATTCCAAATTTATTCAAAATAAAGAGTAAGATCATATTTTATGGTAAAAGTCCATAAACAATGATGAAGGTGGTCACCTAAGATCATGCGTATGTATAGTCTTCATTTCTTGTGAATAATATTGTTCTCTTGCAATATATTTTAGATCTCTCACTTTGCTATGGTCTCCCTTGATTGATTTTACTAGTTTTAAAATTAAAGCACAATCTTATTCTAAAAGCACTTCTAAATTAATTAATTAATGAGTATGATCATATATACAAATATAAAAATTCATACGGCGATAAATACGAGGAAAATATTCGCCTGAGATAGTGTTTATTCTATTGTCTTCATCTCTTGTAAACGAGAATGTGATCTAACGTATAATACATGTCGTTCACACCGTAAATAATGGCATCTCTCGGTTAATTTTATATTTTAATTAAATCAGAATTTGACAAATGAGATCTTAGCATATAAGTTTAAGAGATATAATTGAAGAGAACATTTATATAAAACACAAGAGATCAAGATATTTAAAAATACGAGATTAAAAAACAACGCATGAGATCACTTGAATATTATTATATAACTAAAGAGATCTCATAACGCAAGAACGATAGAGAATTACTATAAAAAAAATTAAGACATTAAGGCATTTGGACAGAGGTACTAAGCTCCCGTTTGAACATAGTTTTTGGAAGTTTTTGGGCTAAAAAATGTTTGTTTATGCTTTTTGAGCAAAACTTGTCCCAAAAACTCCCAAAAACTCAAAAACTGGTATTGAGCTGTTTTTGGGCAAAAAACTAACATTTATACATCAAATTTCATTTCCATAAGAGCTCAAGGGCTCTTTTGAGTCAAAAAATTTGTTCTCAAAAAGTATGTCCAAACACTTTTTCATTTTCATATCAAACTTCACCCAAAAAATATTTTTCAAAAATTATTTAGGAATCTATGTCCAAACGCTAGGTAAGTCTTTTTTAAATAATTTTTGAAATTGAGTTGAAATATTGATTTCAAAAGTCGAAGCTGTGTTTCAAACATGCATTATACTTTAAAAAAAAATGAAGACATGTGAGTGGAGGATCATTTTTTTTTTTTTTTTTGGTTGAGAGCTTGAATAACCACTTTTTGATTTTGAAAAATTTCCAAAATCTTGTAAGTTTTCATGGCCAAACGAGTTTATGAATAGAATATTCCATTTTAGTTTATCAATTTCTTGGAAACGAATCAGTGGAGATAACCACTAAATTAAGATATCTTAAAATATAACTTGAGAGATCTCAGAATATAGCAGAGGAGATCTACAATATAAATTGTTCCAAGTCTTAACAGAAAACAAAAGGCACAAGTAAGGATCGTCAAGTTTCTTGTTCTTCTTCATTTGACTTTCTCTGATCATCTTCGACACAATCCTTTAGATCTTCACTACAATCATCATGAAAACCTGTAGGAGTAACTACTTCTATCGCACATCTTCTCAATCGTCGACGCTTACACGATTGTTTTATCATCTCAACTATATTATGCTTCCTCTTTGGTCGACCATCTCTTGTCCAAAAGGAGCTCATGTATTTAGCTGGACGTTTAATGATTCAATGAGCTTTAACATCAAGCATCTTAACCACATAAGACAATTTTTTGTCAATATCAATGAACATCTTCTTCACAGTGTCTATCTCCTCAATTTCCTTTAAACGCTCATCACATTTACCACCACAATCAAATCCTCCAAAACTAGAACTTAACCTATCAAAACCGGGAGCAGCAACCCCAGAAATACCAAAACCATTTTGATCATCTGCCATAGTAGTCTCACATGCACATGTATCTTTTGCTCGCGTAGGACTCTACTGCAGATGATCCTCTACATTAATTATATGTATTTTCTCAACACATGCTTCTTTATTAACTGTATTTGCTTGTTCAAGCACTTGTTGTTGGTCTTGCCCTTCTTGTTGGGGCTGCTCATCTATACCATCAAGAGGACCTAAAATATCTATTTCCTCCAACTCGCTCACTTATTCATCAATAGTTTCGTCCTCCCCATCCACCAATTCTTCAAAGATTTGTACCCATTCATTCTTAGCCTCCTTCTTAGATGACTACATTATTGGAATACAATGCACCTATATAACAATACACATTAAAACTAGTAATAGCTTATGACTTCACAATATTTAATTTACGACATTCATCATATTAACATAAAAGATTAGTAACAATATTTTATGCTCATTCTCACTTATCAAATTATCATACCAATCATAAGGAAAGATATTTTGTAACTAGATTACAAAACTATATATGACTTATCCCTTGCATTGAGTACTCTCAATTGTTTCAGAAGCTTCGCCAATTCCGTAATGTTCGTACAACTTGTGGTTTTTTACTTGTTAAATTGTATACTATCTAGATTGAGTAAAAAATATTTTTAACGAAGAAACTCATTAAAAAGTTCATTTTACCAGTGTCGCCTCCTCTGCACCATCCTTCTTTGTCGCGTCCTTGTTGTCGTCTCTCGACACTTATTGCTCATCAGTCTGCTCCTCAATTTATTGATCCTCATCAATTGTTTTCTTGGAAATTTTTGTGACTCAACCTCATCTCCATCAGACGCTTGCTTCTCGACGGTTTTCTCCGTTGTTTTCTCGACAGCTTCTTGCGACCTAACGTCATTTTCATTGAAACTTGACCGAGAAGCAGTTTCCTGGGAAATGGATTTCATCGTTATCTCTTAGATTAAAGTTTTCAATTATAAGATGTTTTTTGGTTGACGAAATTGGTAAATTTTTAGAAAGAAATAGGATGACAAGGAAATGTTTGGGATTTTAGAAGAGTAGGAAAGCGAGAAAAAGGTTTGCTATTTTGTTGCAGTTCGATTGGAATAACAAAGACGAAGAAGCATAGGAAGACGAGCAGACGAAGAAGAAAAACAACTTTTCTTGATACAGTAAATCAGTAATAATAAGGCGTTTACTTTTGGATTTGCACACAAGTCCTTTCTAAGTCTTGCTTTGCAAATGTAGGTTTAACTTATGCCACCTAGGATAATTGACAAGATAAGTAATTGAAAAATAAAAGAGGAAAATAAATGGGGTCATTTACCTAAATTCACTTTGTAACAAGACATTTCATCCAATTTTGTATTTTGTCATATATGCATTGGGTATAATTTATGAGGAAAATAAATGGGGTCATTTACCTAAATTCACTTTGTAACAAGACATTTCATCCAATTTCCTCGTTTGACTCCATGTATATTTTGTCATATATGCATTGGGTATCATTTATGTTATATATACATACATATTAGTTTGTGTTCATTGTGTATTTTTTCATTTATATATTGAGTATAAAATGTATTTATCATTGACCTAATTTGTCCAAAATATTTATGATATACATAGAATATGCATTATATATATATATATATATATATATATATATATATATATATATATATATATATATATATATATATATATATATATATATATATATATATATATATATATATATATATCAATGAATCTTCATATTACAATTTATATTATTTTATATTCTAGGTATACATTAGATATAAAAAAGGTTTTGCAAAATTTTAAATGGTGGAAGAAATATGATTACTTTTTTCTGTAGTCTAGCAAAGGACTTCTTTTAATCTCTTCCATTTTGAGATTAATTAAGATACCTCGCTTTCCCTATTGATGTTAGCATTGCAATAATGCAATTTGCGAAATTTGCTTGATTTCGTCAAACGAATCAAGTGTAACTCGCCTCGTTTGATGATCACAACTTGATTTTGTCTTTTTGGTATCTCAGTTTTCCCTTCATCGGGAATAATATAAGGTTGACTTCTATTAGCTAACGTTAAACATGGAAATAATACCATTAATTGATTGTGATTCTGGCAGATATTTTAGGTGATACCTAAATTAATGAGGGAAGATAAGTTAATTGACCCACTATCTTCCCAAAAATAGGTATGTTCAATGGTTTAGAAGTTTTAAGGCTATAAGATATGGAATACCTAGAGTTAAATTAAATGTTTATACTCCCACCATTTATGTTTACTTGTCCAAATTTATCAAAATCAAATTCTAAGTTTATTTGTTCTTTTAGCAATTTAAGATAAAATTGGTTATATTCTTCCTAATTTACCTTTGATATTAAATACCTTGTACTTTTCAAAATCCTTCCCAATTAAATACCTTATACTTTTCAAGTATAATTAACAAGGGTAAATTTGTCAATGAAGATTGCATAAATGGGTCATAGACAATGAGGAGTGTGTATTGTGTGGATACCAAGTTGAACATGTTCTTCAAATGCAGTGTGGCATCATTCATATGAAGTAAGTTGCTTGAATGGCAGTGGATCAACAGGACAGAATGTAGTTGGGAAGAGGAGATAGTCTGGGCAAACTCTCATGCTAAAGAAAAGTCTGCAGCTGCAAGTATATACAGAATGTGTCTAGCAAGGTGTGTCTACATGGTATGGCAAGAAAGAAACATGGAATTTTTACACAAAAGTATATTTTTTAGAACTTAATTACCACACATAGCAACATTTTAGCAAAATAATCCTATATAGAGGAAAACACAAGTTAATTACAAATATAGCAAAAACATAGCAATATTTTCCCATAACATACCAAACCCTTGTATTCTTCCTCCTATTTTCCCACTATCACTTTTGCTCATCCAATTTCCCCTATTTTACTTTTCCTTCCACTATTTCCCCCAATTTACTTTTACTCCTCCCATTTCCTCCTAATTTCACTTTTCCTCATCTCATCCTCACTGTTTCTCGTTGTATCTCACTGTATCTCGATGTTTCTCAACTACCACCTATCTCGTATCTCATTGTATCTCATTGTATCTCAACTATTAACCACCTCGTATCTAACCGTATCTCGCCTACCAACCACCTCGTATTTTATTGTATCTCAACTACCAATCACATCGTATCTCGTTGTATCTCACTGTATCTCAGCTACCAACCACCTCGTATTTAACCGTATCTCGCATACCAATCACATCGTATCTCATTGTATCTTAACTACCAACCACCTCGTATCTAACTGTATCTCGCCTACCAACCACATCGTATTTCAACTACCAAGCACATCGTATCTCAGTGTATCTCAACTACCAACCACCTCGTATCTAACTGTTTGTGCATTGTTTCTCATTGTTTCTAAACTATTTCACCTTTTTTGCATTGTTTCACATTATTTTTTACATTTTATTTTGAACTTTTTCACTAGCGGTTTTAGACTGTTTCAGCGCTGAATCTCACTTTATCTGCACTATTTTTGCTCCATATCAAAATGTATCTACGATGTTTCAACACCGTTTCAGATTGTTTCGGCATCGTTTCAAGTAGTTTTGCACTGTATCTAACTATTCTAGACTGTATCTAACTGTTTCTAGAATGTTCTAGCATTTGTTTCATCCCATTTGTTCGTTGTTTCTCACTGTTTCTAAACTATTCCACCTTTTTTGTATTGTTTCACATTATTTTTACATTTATTTTGGACTTTTTTACTAGCTATTTTAAATAGTTTCACCACTGTATCTGCACTATTTTTGCTCCGTATCGAACCGTATTTAACTGTTCCTGCACCATTTCAGGTTGTGTTCAGCATTGTATCTAACTGTTTCAACTGTTTCTGCAGCACTGTATCTAATTGTTTTTGCACCGTTTCAGTTTGTGTTCAGCATTGTATCTAACTGTTTTTGCACCGTTCCAGCACAATTTCAGTCCGTTTCATGGTTGTTTCAGACCGTTTCAGACTGTTTTAGAGCTGTTTCAGACCAATCAATGTAGCCCTTTAATTTAACATGATCACCAAAGCAGCTTTATTACACAACTCTCCAATCTGTTTAATCTCATTTATCTCTCTTTGGTTAAAAAAAAAAGAGTAAAACATGATGAGGGAAAGAGAATCATGTGACGAAGAAGATGATCATGAGAACCTGATCCACCAAAACAAACAATCAAATGACCATTCCAAATCAACACGTCGCTCCACTTTCCAAATCGATGACACAAAGGATCAGTTTCCCTTAACTCGGCCCTTCAATTTCACCTTCAGTAAGAGGTATTTCACCTTGTAACAACTGTATCAGCCCCCAAAAAACAAAACCTTCTTATTTCCCCGCTTCTTCATCATGGATTCATCTCTAAATTGGTATTTTTGTATTCAATACTTAACCTTTCTTCAATAAGAGTTTGTATTCCCGATGGAGAGGACCAGATCTGGGGTTGTCGGCGGTGGAATTGGCCAAATCGATCCTCGGTGGAAGAGCAGGCGGCGACGTCCTTGAGAAGTGTGGAGATTCTGGTGGTACACGCACGTAGGGGTGTGCAAGACCGAACCGGTACCGATATCCGAACCGTTACCGCTACCGATAAGCATAACGGTATCGGTATAACAGTTATTGGTTCGGTAATGGTATAAATTTCTAATACCGATAAGATATCGGTATGGTAACTGTTTCTATATATCATTACTGTTACCGTACCGATAACCGATAAGGATTTTTTTATATAATTTTTATGTATTTTATTTATTATTAGTATATTAATTTATATGTTAAAGTATAAATATTATTGCTACTAGTGGCTATTTATCGTTACAAACATATGAGGCCTGGCCCATTTTGAATTTGTCATTACAACATTCTAAGATGGAGAATGTTGGGGGGGAAACGTTGCAGAAGGTGCATAGATGTTGGCGGAGGAAACATTACTGTAAAATGATAATCCCTTGATTGAGGTTGCTAATGTTGATAAGTACTATTAATAGTTGTCTGTTTATGGAAGATATGAATGAAATTTATCTTCTTTTGGCTAATTTTCTTTTCTATAGGTTGTGCTGTTGCTTGTAACAAAAGTTTATAAGTTGTACATTTAAGAGTAAAGCTAATCTTTTTATGTGCTTTTGAGAGATTTCTTATTAATCCAGCAAGCTTTAGTTGATTACTTCCTTTCGTAAATCTGGGTTATTGTGGCTTCGGTATACCGCTTACCGAACCATTAACTACCGAACCGTTAACTACCGATAACCGATAACCGATAGCTTATCGGTATGGTATTGGTTTTACATAATTACATACCGTTAATCGATTTACCGTTACCGATAAGCTTAAAACCGTACCGTACCGTACCATGAACACCCCTACACGTACGGCACCAGTGGCGAGGTTTAAGCTGGCGCCAGTGTATGAAGAGGTTGAGCGCCGACACTGTGGTTAGGGGATTTTGGGTTGGGTGTGGTAGGATTTTGGGGGGGTCGGGTTGTACGAGAGCATGTGATATTGGGGGCAGGGGGTGGGAGTTGGTTTTGGGTGTGGTTGGTGGATTAGAGTTTATATTTGTGTTAGAAAAAATAATGTTATGGCTTGTAAATTGAGAAATATTGCTAATTTTATGTAATATAGGAGTGTAATTTGTATATATGCGTAAAAAATCCAAGAAACATGGTGTTGCATCAGGGGGAAAAGCGAGATTCAAGAAGCTTGATAAGATAGATAATCCAGAATATATTCATTAGAGGAGCTGTAATGAGAAGGTTAGATAGGAAAATGCAAAGTCTTAACTTTTACCCAATGTGAATGTAGCTATGGTAGTTATGGTAGTTGGTAGAAGTAGTAGAGTAGCTTGGCCTGAGAGTGCAAAATGTCCACCTCGGATAGATTGTTGAGCTTTAATGTTTACTTGGTAATAAAGTTAATTAATTACCAAAAAAAAAAAAAAAGGAAGAATGTGATTATTTAGTGCTTATCACTTTATTGAATGTCTATGCCATGTAAATTTTCCTTTATGTTCATAGCAAGATAATATTGATTTAATACAGATTGACCCACCTACGTCGCAGATATACTCAAATTTAATTTTCAAACTTACAAATATATGATAATAAAGCTTTTTAAGTAGTTTATTTGTGTAATTGTTCCATAAAAAAAATTTGGGCAGACGTACTTGTGGGATTTGCCATAAAAAAGAGAAATGAAAATATTTAAAAACCTACGTAATCGACACCCGGCTTTGGAGAAAATTCTTTAGAGAAATGTCGAAACTTAACGAATGAAGAGTTACTGGAAAATATGTCAAATATATTTTGACAAATTCAAATTAAAAGGAAGATGAACTCAATCGTTGCATAAATTATTAGGTTTTTTAATGAACTTTAAACTTGATTCCCTAACATGTTGAACGTGTTAGGGTTTTTGCCCTGAATTTTTAACCTATTAGGACTCATTTTATTGAAGGGATGAAAAAGCTTCCTAATTGAAATATATCTCCTTTATATGACTTATCCTTTACTTAGAGGAGAAGTAATAGACAACAATAAATAGATGATCTTCTTCTCACAACACACAACACAAATTCCACAATGTAGTCTTAGGAGAATTTTATTTAGCGGAGATTTTTCTTCCCATATTAACTACTTTCAATAACAACCCTTTTGATATGTGTCATTTTTATATTTGATTCATTGTCATTAATGTTTGTGTGTTAGCTTCCGCATGCATCATGTTGTTTCGATCCCAAAAAGTAGTATCAGAACCATATTCAACTAATGGTTCGATGAGCCAGGTTGATAAGGTTGAAGATATGTTCAAGGCGGGTTCAGTCTAGCTACAACCAATGACGATAATAAAGTTATATAAAAAGTAGGATGGTAATGCTACGTGTGGAGAAAAGTTTTTCAACCATATATTCAACAATAATGTTGCTGCTGCATCTTTAAAACAAAATACTTTTTAACCCATGTTTTGGCTACTTTTAACCAATCTCAGTTTTAACCCATGCTTATTTTAATGCTTGGGTTCCCTTTTAATCCATTCTTGGGCTCATTTTTAACCTGTTGCTGGGCTTCTTTGAACTAAAATAATATTTTTAATCATGACAAACATCAGTTTGAAGACCATGTGAAGAAGGAAGATCAAGATTCTTTTGTCCAAAATTCAGGCCAAGGCGGGAATTGTTAGGGTTTTTACCCTGAATTTTTAACCTATTAGGACTACTCTTATTGAAGGGATGAAAAAGACTCCTAATTAGAATATATCTCCTTTATATGACTTATCCTTTACTTAGAGGAGAAGTAATAGACAACAATAAATAGAGGATCTTCTTCTCACAACACACAACACAAATTCCACAGTGTAGTCTTAGGAGAATTTTATTTAGGAGAGATTTTTCTTCCCATATTATGTAGGCCAGTTGGAACCCTTTTGATATGTGTCATTTTTATATTTGATTCATTGACATTAATGTTTGTGTGTTAGCTTCCGCATGCACCATGTTGTTTCGATCCCAACGGAAGGGACACAGGGTAACATTCAATGCCAATTTCTCAATTTCGACCAACATCCAAAAGATGATATTGCATATATGGATTGAAAATATGTTTCTTCATCACGGCACGACTCAATGATCTTTCTAAAATCGGAAAATTTCTAAGGACTGCATGGTTCGAAACTCAAAAATGATAAATATATCCCTTTATCATTCTCCACTAAATATTAGGTTGTTCGAACCTATAAATTACGGCTTTCCACACATCACGTGTTGCGTTACAATTAAACCAAAACCATTGGAATCAGTGCGGAGCCACCTTTGGGCAAGGGAATTCAATTGAACCCTCTTCACCGAAAATTTATACTGCATTGATATTTTAAATTTTGAACCTCTTATTGAAAATCCTGTCTCCGTCCTGCTTGGAGCAACAACACAACTCTATATGCATATGAAAGAGTGGGTCCTAAGTAACCAGATACTACACCATCCCCACCGCCCCATTTTCTTCTCTCTCAGCAACCAGTCCTATTTAGTTAATCCAATGAAGTTACTCAACGGGCCGTTGAGCACGTGCTCACCATCTAACATTCCCAATCCTTAGACAACCTACGTGCAAGTACTATAAAGACAGATATAAACCAACACATAAATAAAGTTCATCCTGTCGTAATTTAACTACTAGTAAGTCCACTAAAATTAACAAAATCTTAAGTCCGACTTTCCAACTTCCATATCTGATAATGGCAAGTGAAGCAGTTCATGCCCCTTCACCTCCGGTGGCAGTGCCGACAGTTTGCGTCACTGGAGCTGCTGGATTTATTGGCTCTTGGCTTGTCATGAGACTCCTTGAACGCGGTTACAATGTTCACGCTACTGTTCGTGATCCTGGTATGTTTTTGTTTCGAGAGTTTAACTTCTATGTATTGCTAGCGTAAAAGAACTTTGAAAGTGGTATGCGCGTGAAGAGAAGTATGTGACATTGATAAAAGTGTGCCCTTTGTATGGCATGCACTTACGTAAAGATGCATGATTTTGTAGAGAACAAGAAGAAGGTGAAACATCTGCTGGAACTGCCAAAGGCTGATACGAACTTAACACTGTGGAAAGCGGACTTGACAGTAGAAGGAAGCTTTGACGAGGCCATTCAAGGCTGTCAAGGAGTATTTCATGTAGCAACACCTATGGATTTCGAGTCCAAAGACCCTGAGGTACGATCAAACTAGAAGCAAATATACTTGTGGTCCTTTCTACATTTCTGGTCTAAATTCTAACATAACTATGTAACATCGAGATATGACAGAATGAAGTAATCAAGCCAACAGTCCGGGGAATGCTAAGCATCATTGAATCATGTGCTAAAGCAAACACAGTGAAGAGGCTGGTTTTCACTTCATCTGCTGGAACTCTCGATGTGCAAGAGCAACAAAAACTTTTCTATGACCAGACCAGCTGGAGCGACTTGGACTTCATATATGCTAAGAAGATGACAGGATGGGTTTGTTTGGCTATTCTTTTCATTTCGTAATACACTCTAGTAACAAAAACAGCATTCTCATTGATACTTGTGAATTAATTTCATTGCAGATGTATTTTGCTTCCAAGATACTGGCAGAGAAAGCCGCAATGGAAGAAGCTAAAAAGAAGAACATTGATTTCATTAGCATCATACCACCACTGGTTGTTGGTCCATTCATCACACCTACATTTCCCCCTAGTTTAATCACTGCCCTTTCACTAATTACTGGTATGCTGTAGTCTTAAATATTCTACGTAATTAAATTGCACAGATGATGTGCAGTTCTTCCTCTCACCAAACACCCCACAAATTATTTCAATTAACAATATTTTTACAGTCATGGGTTTAATCAGATTGGGGTATGCAGGGAATGAAGCTCATTACTGCATCATTAAACAAGGTCAATATGTGCATTTGGATGATCTTTGTGAGGCTCACATATTCCTGTATGAGCACCCCAAGGCAGATGGAAGATTCATTTGCTCGTCCCACCATGCTATCATCTACGATGTGGCTAAGATGGTCCGAGAGAAATGGCCAGAGTACTATGTTCCTACTGAGTAAGCCTCTCTCTTCTGTATTCCCAAGTATAGTAGGCTCCTTCATTGAGTGATGGCTTAGTAACTCACTCGTGGGTAAATAACAGGTTTAAAGGGATCGATAAAGACCTGCCAGTGGTGTCTTTTTCATCAAAGAAGCTGACAGATATGGGTTTTCAGTTCAAGTACACTTTGGAGGATATGTATAAAGGGGCCATCGATACTTGTCGACAGAAGCAGCTGCTTCCCTTTTCTACCCGAAGTGCTGAAGACAATGGACATAACCGAGAAGCCATTGCCATTTCTGCTCAAAACTATGCAAGTGGCAAAGAGAATGCACCAGTTGCAAATCATACAGAAATGTTAAGCAATGTTGAAGTCTAGAACTGCAATCTTACAAGATAAAGAAAGCTTGCCAAGCAATATGTTTGCTACTAAGTTCTTTGTCATCTGTTTGAGGGTTTTCAAAACTAAATCAGTAAATTTTTCAATGCATATAGAGAAGTTCTTGTCTTGCTAAATTACGGGCAGCTAAACAATAGGATATCAAGAATCCCGTGCTATATTTTTCAGGAAAATAAAATCTATAATCATTTCAGGGAATCTGGATACTAATACAAGGACGTATTTTCCAATTTATAAGCTTTGCAAAAGCAAGATCTTGTGTTAGTTTTCCGGAAAAGCTGTTTCAAAGGCCCTCACAAGACCATTTGCAAGAAAAGAGATTACAACTTTCACACTCATTGACGGGAAACTAGAGCAGTAATAATGATGATCATAACAGTAACAATGAGAAAAGTAAAGATGTTGTGACACAATAATACAGCCTTTCCACAAAAAGTTTCATATAAATGAATAGCCATGTTAGCCCCTTTTTTCTTTCAGGGCAAATTTCTAAAGCTTGCGCTTACATCCAGAAACTAAGAAATTAATAAAGAGAATGTACTCACTACTGTGCAAACTATATGTTCAACCGAGCAAAAAAGTCTTCAACTACCTCTCCTCAGAGTTGAACTTGTTCCATGCTTCCTGTAGACATGGAAAAATGATAACCACTAAGATAACTTGAAGAGAAAGGGGGAGCGGGAAGGAGGGGGAGGGTGAAGCTGGCTGGAATACAACAAAATTTCGAGTAGGGAGAAGCAGAGATAGATTCTATAAGCACTTACCTAAACCCCTAAATAAGGCTTTTCTGATTAGACCACAGATTTACAGACAACAGACTATATGTTAGGTAGTTGACTTAAAGAAAAGGGACTGGGAAGGGGGAAGAGACACGTGGATCATGAAATTACATATATGTCACTCAGTCTATTATCTACACTTCAAAATCAGTTTTAATTTGGCATCATCGAGCTACTAAGACGGCTCGAATAGAGCAAGAATTGATACATATGATTCATTGAGCCAACCAACTAGTTTGGCATTGGGGGACTGATTGATAATACAATGTACAACTAGTACAGTTCTAACCAGTGTTTTGAAAAGCGCGCGCTTCTGCGCTTTGAAGCGCAGCGAGGTGCAGTATCTGCGCTTTTTACGAGTGAAGCGAAGCGGAAAAAAAAAAAGCTTTCAGTGAAGCGCGAAGCGCAGCAGTGTTGAAGCGCACGCTTTGCTGCGCTTTTTTTAAAAAAAAGTTAAAATCTGATTTTTTTTAAAGGAAAAGAATATATAAAGCTAAATTTAAGAACGCAGCCTCTCTCATCAGCCTCTCATCACGTAGACCAGGTAATATCATTCCCGGAAAGACATTTTTTCAATTTGATTGCTAAAGTTCACTAAAAGCGGAGGAGTGCCGAGCATAGGGGTTTGTGGAAGCTTTCTGGAAGAAACATGGGAGATTTTGGTGGGAGTGTAAAATTTTTTATTCATTTTCCTCTAAAAAGTTCCGTTCCCTCTCATTTTTTTCAAAGATTTTGCCATTTTTTTCTTCTCTTTCTTCTTCCACTCTTCTTCCTTTCTTCTTTCTTTCTTCCTCCTTCTTCTTCTGTTAACAAGCAGACTCTTTTTTTTTTCTTCTTCCTTTCTTCCTCCGATCTCCTCTTCTTCTTTCTATGCTCTGTTTCACTTTCCTTCCTGCTCTGTTTCACCGCCTTTCTTTAAGCTCTGTTTTTCTTTGTATTTTGGATTTTAGTTTTATTATGCTTGTCCTATGGAGGATTATTTGCTCTTTCCTTTAGTGTTTGGATTGAATTTATCTTATTTTTAATGCGTTCTTGGCTTCTTGCTTATTTAAATACTTCTATTTATTTGTGAAAAAATATTTTTTTATTTTTTTTAAAATTGCGCTTCATGAATAAAAAGCACGCGCTTCGCTTTGCGCTTCGCGCTTTGAAGCTCCAGGGCCCTCGTCGCTTCATTGCGCTTCTCGCTCACCAAAACACTGGTTCTAAAGTAACAGCTGACACTAACAATGTGCTTTTCATGAAATACTAGTGGGTTAAGGGTCTAAGTCATTGACATACTGACAGCTATAATAACAGAGCAGTCATTATGCTTGATAATTTTGCATCATGTATCCACAAGTAATGACCACGACCATGGTGTGGTATGATTTAGAATTTAGCATGATATTGAAGGTGCATGTTGTGCAATTTTCAGCACATCTAACAGAACTTTCCACCAAAAGCACACAAATGGAACAAACGAAGTCCTTTGACAACCAGCTACTTTTGAAATCATGAGTCTTTCTGGAGTTCCATTGTTGTCAAATTTTGTACCCTTCCCCATCTCTATATGTTGTAGTGCAACAACTTGAGTGAGAGCGATAGGATTACATCAATTTGAAGTACAATTTACCATATTCTAGTATTATAATGTATGGTCATATTTCGAGTTGAGAGAAAACTGTGACGCAAAAATTAGCAACAGCGCAGACTATTTTGATCAATGGTAACAAAGGACCTAACAAGTAACGATGAGTAGGTTCATACCGTAACTATTCTCGTCGTCTGACCTATTTAAACTAAGGGAGACAAACCAGTCACCGCGAAGCAGTACTAGAAGCTTGCATTAGTACACAGAATATTGACAGGCAAGATAAATTTAGATAAGTGAAGAAAGCTAAATCAGAAAACACACCTTTAAAAGATCAAAGACCTTCTCGCATATATACTTCTGCTGAATACTAGCACCTCGCTGTTGTAATTTGTCAGGATGCACACAAAGAGTTGCTTTCCTATAAGCTTTCTTCACTGCTGCAGAAGTTATTACTTCTGTTAAGGGAATTGGGCGCCAACCGCTATTAGGCCCAAGAACCTGCAATCAGGAGTGGGGAAAGTGTGTAAAGGCTGCTATATGTTACTGCTAAGAACTTGAAATTAACCTTCACTATTGACATGTCAAGCAGTCATGTCCCGATGGCAACCAGAGCTTTCTCACTGCTATAACAACATCCCTAATGTAAAAATGACCAGTTAAATCCTCCCACATCCAAAATTAATGGCTTAACTTTTTTTTTCTTTTAGTTAAAAATTACCAGGCACATAAGAGTTGAAAAAAATGGATGTGACATCCCTTTACATTTCTGTTTCAAACTGCACCACTATCCTGTCAGCAAATGGTAGGAATGTTCGATTTGATAGTCGGGTGTACCCACTCCAACTAGCTA
Organism: Petunia secreta; assembly: GCA_029990175.1. Lineage (NCBI taxonomy): Eukaryota > Viridiplantae > Streptophyta > Magnoliopsida > Solanales > Solanaceae > Petunia > Petunia secreta. Next base: position 3,683,360 of record JARKIP010000059.1, on the reverse strand, counting down.
AAAGAATTAACTAAATCAAGAGAAAAAGAAAGACTTGATTGAGCAATTAATTTTCGTTTAAAATTTATGGACATCTGAGTCACAGTTTAACTTTAGGCAATTTAATATAAGTTGCCAAGGGATACTGCCACAATAAAGCACTTCAAGACACTCAAGTACTTTTTTCTTTTGGGTCAAAAAGAACTATTAAATGAAAATGAAACGCCTGTCAGTTAAGTAGTCAACTAATTAAGAAAAGGCCAACCTGTAATACATAAATCAAGAATTGTTTCACCTATCCTGATGAATATCCATATAAAAGATAAATTTGACACTATAAAGAATCTCAACAAGCATCTAATATTCTGATTAGCTAAAGAAAAGAATTTATCCATATAAAGCATTAGAAGAGCAGGCATACATATTGCAAAGTTGAAAGCAATGCACGTAGATTGCCTTCTTTCCCACTAGACCATCTTTTCACTTCAGCATCCAGAGTTTCAGCCAATCTCTGCACAGGAATCCTCAAATAAGACAATATGGACTCAAGATAATTCATGATATACTTACTCAAAGAGATTCAAACATACATTTCTCTCTGCTTGCTCCCTCTGAGCTAGAAGATCACGCATATTTTTCTCTGCCAGGGCCTTAGCCTGAAACCAGAACAAAGTAAAGCTTTGTATATTTACAAAAGAAAGAAAAGTAAGGAACTTCTAACAGGGACAAGATGGTTAGGAAGCACTTACTGCCCGCTCAGACGTTCTGCGGTACCTCTCCAACCGAGCTTTGCATCGTTGAGGCGATTCACCTTCAATGCCTACAAATAGTTCAATCTTACTAGAGCTTCACAAGAAAATATTTTATCTTCTTAAATTTTTTTTTTTAGGAAGAAAACACAACATAACTTATCTACTTAAAACATTAACTTGTGCAAACTAAACAAACAGGAAATTCAGAATGCCCAATGAGTGGAACAAGAAACATGAGGAAAGCTAGACTGTAAGCAAAATAAAGGGGAAAATAACAGGCTCGGAGCTTCATCTACATACCAGCATGAGCTGAAGAATATGAGTATCTCAATTTTGAGGTTTCTGTGCTCTGATGTGCCTGTTGTTCCTGTCAAGAAACCTCAATAAGAAGGTAGCACGCATGCAATTCAATATTTAAGAAGGAAGTGAAACTCACAGAAGAAGAGCTCTGTCTCATTTCAGTGCTCCTGGAGTAAGCAGAAAATTTTTCCGAAGATGTTCTTTCCACTCGCTCGCGTGATTCCTGGGTAGCCTTCTCAGCCATTGCTTTCTCAAAAGCTCGTTGACGAGCCTCTGCAGTTGCTCTCTCTACAGCAGCACGCTCTGCTCTGAGCCTAGCCTCGACAGATGCTTGCTCTGCTGAAGATCTCTCCCTAGCCTCCGCAGATGCCTTCTCTAATCTTTCTCGGGACTCAGCCATAGCTCTTTGTCGTATCTCAGCTGTAGCTCTTTCCATGGCAGCTCTTTCTACTCTCTCACGGGCTTCAAGATATGACCTTTCCAGAGCTTCACGAGTTACAGACATTCGATCCTTTTCTCTTTCCCTTTCTCTCTCCCTCTCTTCATCCAACTTTCTCAGATACTCTTCCTCTAGCTCTCTTTCTTTTTTCAGTCTTTCATCCATTTTTTGTGCTTCAGGAGTAGTGATTTTATTTGAATTTCTCTCTTTCTTTTGGGAAATTCCAATTGCAGTTCTCTGGTCAGCACTTGACAGGATTTCGACATCCTCTAGAAGAGCACCCAAAGCATCTCCAATTTTCTTTGCGTTTGTGGCCCATTCCCTGGCAACCTGATGATCTGTAAACTTTTCTTCCATAACTTCCTGGTTAGTGCGAGACTGAACAACCTTGGTGTTCACTCTTGGCCCTTTAGGATATGTCCCATTTCTATGGTCAGAGTGATTAGCTGTAGTCTTTTCCTCTTTAATTTCCTGGTTAGAGCCAGCTTGAGCTCCCTTGGTGTTAACTGTCAGACTTTCAGGAGGTATACCATTTCTTTTATCAGAATGATTTTCCTTTTTAGAGGCTGTCTTCTTCAATCTATCCAACACTTCACCTGTGCAGATACCAGCTCCACTTGAATTGGTCGAATGCTCATTTGAAGTAAACCCTATTGCATCAGCTCTTGTGATATGGTCTTCTCCATGTTCCAGGCCATCTTGTCTCTTTCTAACAGAGTTGCACCCACCTTTAGGCAGCAGATTGGTCATTCCAAATTCTGATTCTCTTTCACAACTCTGCAACTCAGTCTCCAATCTCTCATTTTCTTCACATGAAAGGGCTGATTGAGTTGTTTCTAGCTTTCCGAGGTTCTCCACCAACTTCTTAGACATTTTGCTCACAACTAGTGCCTCGGCGTCCTTGCAAACTTCCACATTAGTGTTCTGCTTCAATACAGACCCAACAATTTCAATTGGAGTGCTATCTGCGGTCTGTCCACGCAATTCTTCCCGCTTACCATCACAAGCAATTGTTTGTTCAATTTCTTCTAACTCACTGGCCTCTTCAGGTATGTTCTCAAATTCTACTTGGGAAGCCAAAGGAGACGTCATCTTATTTTCTTGCTGCTCCAAAACCTTAGTCATTTCCACATCACCATCCTCTTCTTCACAAGCGTCATCCCATCTTCCCTCAGTTTTTTCTCCTTCATCAGCCTCACTATGTTCTCCTTCATGCTCTCTTTTCTTGCGAGCCACTCTGAATTGGCTGTCCTTCTCCCACTCAAAAGCACCTTTTGAATCCTGATCCTTTCGGTCCATCTTGAAATCCACCTCTCTGTCTATTTCATTCTTCTCTTGTTTGCGAGCCACCTCTGCATTCTCATCATTCTTTTCTGACTTAAGATCCTCCTTGGGTTTCTTTTGATTCTCCTCCTGATGAAAAGCGCCTTCTTCTCTTTCAGAAACTGCATCAGGTTGCTCCATCCTTTCCTGCTCAAATAACACATTTGCTTGCTGTCCATTTCCAGTTTCATTGACAGCATCCCTACGTCCTCCCTCACATTCTCCAGTGTCAGACTTTTCCATCAGGTTTATATCAATATGCCTGGCATCAGTATATATTTGAGAATTTCTAACCTCATACAGCTCAGCAGTCAATTTGCTTATAGATCTCTTTTGATCATCTAATATTCTCCTGCCACCACTTAATTTCGTCGTAGCTTCACATTTACTCACATCCTGACTACCTCCGCTGATGTACTCTATGCTTTTATCAGAACTGCTGCTCAGCCTCTTACTTGTCCCCTCTTGCTGGTCCACAGTAACATGTTCTTCACTCATACTAACATCGGATAAATTTTCCTCTGCTTTTACCGTCTCCTTATGCTCCAATTGACCACTCAAATCTTCTCCTTTTGACATTTGATGCTGGTTACCCCATCGATAAGACCCTTTACCCACTTCTTCTTCAGTTTCCTCTTTGCAGTCGGGAGCCTCTTTTGCCACAAAATTTTTGCAAGTTCCTAGATGATCTAGTCTGTCAGTGACTGCTTCAAATTGTTTGTATTCATGTGATTCCATATTTTGCAGCAAACCAAACTCATTCTTGACTTTCTCAGGAGACCTACAAGATGGGTAAGTTTCAACTACTTCAAAAAATTCTGCACCTTCCCTCCATGCAACTCTTTCTTCAGCTTTATAGGATTCTTGAGATGACCTATTAGGTTTACCCTGCTCACTTTCTTCACTTTTTCCAGCAAACTTAAAATGTTTTTCTTCTTCAATATTACCTGAAATAACCTCGGTGCTCTTAAAGACTTCTTCCATTTTTTCAGCAGAAATGCTTTGTGACATGTCATCTTTGTCAAATGCCTTGCTTGATCTTTCCTCCAAAATACCATTCTCCAAGTGGAGCTGTGCATAACATTTTAGATCTTTCTTCTTTCTCTCCATTAGTTCTTTTGCACTTCTAAGCTTGGCTTGAGCCTTCTCCATTGCATCTTTTATAGCTGCAGTAGATGCTGCTGCTGATGAACTCGCATACACTTCCATATCAAAGTAAGATTGTGAATTATCACCTAGTTTTTGCTCAAAAGCAGAACTTTTAGAAGCTTTGAGTCTTGAATTAAGTCTATCAAAGTCTCCTTTCTTGGCAGCTAGGGCAGGTGGCGCTCTTGATGGTGGCGGCAACCCTGAAGGCCTAGTTCTTAAGCTGATATCTGACACAGTAAAGAATGGCTTATCTGGAGTACAACTAGCTTCACTACATTCCTCTGGAAGTTCAGAATCACTTCCACGCATGATACAACTGCTGCTCACATTACGTGGCATGCTTCTTTTGAATTGCTTGTCTTCTAAAACTGCTCCACTCAAGTCGGCATTGTGGTTCACATCAAGAGTTGCCGTCTGTCTAGGTGGCTCCTCATGTTCTGTACTTTGCGAAACCTGACTTCCACTGACCATGTAAGTATAACCAGGAATAGCATGCAAATGAGTGACATGTGTCATGCCATTTGATACAACTCCATCGCCTCTTTGTGAAGTCTTGTGAAAAGAAATGTTGAACTGCTTGGCACCGTCAGATGAATGATGAACATCAGCACTAGAAGAGCTCTGACTCCTTTCAGAAAAAGCAGAAGGATCTGACTCATTTGACAAGGTCTCACTTTGAGCTGGACTCCTTTTCGAGGAAAAGAAAAAAGAAATCAGTGAAACGTAAAACTATAAACCCCCTTGAACAGAACAAACTTTTCAAATTCTTAACAGGCAAATTGAAGAAAAAATTACCACCCTAACTACCTAAGAGATACAACATTGTGTTAAAGAAAATTGACTGCTACATTCTTTCAGTTTATTTCAGTTCAGACATAGACATGTACAACACATCTGCAACAGCGTAGTCACTAATGATACTGTCAGCTCTGGGCTACGCCAGCACTGCTTTAAAACTGGTCAATAAGGTTTAAAGCTGGCTTTCTTATACCCAACATCTCTCCTGTGTTTTGCTTTGATTTGCCTAGAGTGTCACCATATCATGATACCTTTTAACTTATTACAAAAAGAGGCAGTTAAGGACTTTTAATTAAAGAAATTAGCAGCTTTGCCTAGATAATCATATTGCTACAAGTAAACTTGTTTGCAAGAATAAAACCCAGTATTAGGATATTCTGTCTTTTCACTCCCTACATCCTAATATATGTGACACAGTTCGCTTTGAATTTTGACCGGACATACAATCTTTAAGTTTCAAAATAAATTAACATATTTAGAAACAACATAAAAATACTATAAGCACATTAATTAACAAATCAAAATATTTAAAGCGCATATGAAGAAATTGCAGTCAAAAAATTTCTTGTTTGACTCTCGAAAACGGAAAATGTCAAATAAACTGGAAAAGAGTAATTATTTGACATCTTTTTATCATCTCAAGAGCGAGCATTGGCGCATCAATTTAAGAGTTCCTCATTTAGTGACCTACGAGTCGTTTGGGTTTCACCAACATAAGGTAGTGGGCCCATGCCGGAGTCATGGTCAAACATGAAACCTACTTGCTGAGCTTGGTTAAGAAATAAAGTTGCGCCCTCGCTAACAGCTTTTAGCAGTTTTTGCTAAACTAATCACATTTCCAAAAAATTAATAAATTAATAAATAAATGGAAATTGAAACCAAACTAAAATGCATGATTTTTTTTTTTTTTTTGGGCCAAACTATAAAAAAAATAATAAAAATAAATAAATGATCATACCAGGCTTCATTAGAAGAATTATAACCAGAAGTAGACTGACGAAGCAAATCATCATAACAAATTGCAAAATTGTCAAAAACATGAAACCCACCAAAAACCTCAGAATAATCAAAATGACAACTCTGTAACTGATCATCCACGTCATTATTTTCATCAAGAACAGGTATTTCCAAAATGGGAATAGAAGAAGCTCTTGAAGAATGAAAGCCTCCAAAAATCTCACTATAATCCTCGTACCGAGGTGCTAATGTTGGTGGTGCTCCGAATTTATTATTCGGAGCACCACCAAATACGTCATCGTATAATGACGACGACTTGTTTGTTGTAATGAAGCCATTTTTTGAATGGTATGTTTTTTTAGCAAATGTATGTGTTGAGAGATTTTCCATTGATGAGTAATGGAGAGAGTGTCGTTTGGAGTTGAAATGAAAGAAGGAGGGGTAATATGGGAATTATGAAATGTGCTTTTTTGAAAGTTTATGTTAAGGAGGACATGTTTTGAATATATTGAGGGAACATTTTGGTGTTAGTTTAGTAGTAGTATAGTTGGTCTGTTACATTGTTTGTATTAAAATAATTGTCATATTTTTAGTATTAAAAATAATTTAACTTCATCAATTTTTTAATTTTATTAATTTACAGTTACACAAATATTTATAATTTATTTAAATCATAAATTTAAAAAAAAAATATTTTTTTATTAAATTTTGTCCCAAGTCAATTATGATAAATAAAGAGGGACGGAGTGAGTAGTTTTCGCTAGCGTTTGGACATAGCTTTGAAGTTGATTTGAGAAATAATTTATGGAAGTTGAAGTTATATTTGGACATGCATATTATTTGAAAAATAAAAAAGTTGAAGTTGTGTGAGTGGAGCAAACAAATTTGCCCAAAAACTAGTCCAAAACACTTCTTGAAACTTAAAAAAATATCTTCAAAAACTTGTTCAAGAATTGATCAAATTATATAGTCACACTACTTTTAAAAAATAGCTCCCTAATTTTATGTCCAAACAGTAGCTCCTTTTCCATTGAAGGAAAAAATGATAGAAGAAGGGGTAACATGGGAATTATGAAAAAGAAGGAGAGTGGTTTTTTGAAAGTAATGTTAAGGAGGACATTTTTTGAATATATCGAGGGAACTTTTTGGTGTTACTTAAAAAATGTATTGTTGTAACGGCGATTATGGTTTAGTGGGAAAAGGAAGAAAAAGAAAAGACAAAGAAGACAGAGGGCGTGGTCACAAAACAAGTGAAAAGCTAATTGGATAAAATTCCGGCAGCTTTCTGGGAACTTATACATATTTCATGTTCATGAGCTCATCAACCTGAGTCATCAACAGAATGTTTTTGTTACTGTTAAAAGACGACGGTGCTTGACTGGACACGAAATTTAACAAAAATATTGAAGATTTAAAGTTAATTATTATTATAAATAAATTAATTAAACATAAAAATGCATCACCTAGATTGAAACTAGGTGATTTTTTTAATCTAGTTTTAGTCAAAGAAAGAAAATAATAAAAGAAAGTTACTCCTGTCCCCAAAAGAATTGTGGGGTTTAGAGAGTTCAGAGCATGAACCAATTTGCCTATTTTTGTTTGTTTTATTTCGGACGTTAATTACTGTTAGGACAAATTTTGATTTGAAGTTGAATAAAAAACATTCAAAGATAGATATTAGAAGTTTGTAAAGTAGTTTGAGTCTCTAACCCATACTTGTGTCAAACAATTTGGCAAATGAAGTACCCTATAATTGGAAGCATAAAAAGGATTTTTGTGACAAATATTAGTGCACCTCTAGTAAATATTCCTGCAAAGACAGTTTAGAGCTCACCATGACAAAGGTTGAAATGTAATGTACTAGTATAACAATTTCGATATCACTGCTAAAAAACTGAAAAGAAGTGTTTAATCAATCAAAAAGGTATTTTTTTTTTAATACTAAAATTAGAGTTTTATTCGGTCCCAAGTATTAGTCAATTGGTCAAAAACTGAATTAGAGCCTCAAATATCGATATGGTTAAGACGTAAGACTATTAGATGTATTTCTTGAGGGTGTGAAAAAAAATTATAAGATAGATATGATGAAAGTACATTTACATGTAATTTCAAAGAAAATAAAGTATTAAGGAGTTGTTCAACTTAAACTATAATTAGTTTAATATAAATAGCTCTAAATTAAGCAACTGTCAGAGTCAGCCTTATTGGTGAGTTTCTGGATACTGAAATATTAAAAAACAACTCAAACTTTGTGGATCGCACGTAAGACTTGGCCCCATTCCATGTATTTCAATTTTCAAACAACTAATCATATAACTGCTCCCAAAACTTCTTTTATATTTGAATGGTGAATGTACTAAACCTTAGTTTCTTTAATATAAATGCATGTCAGAAAAAAGTGGGGTTGAAGAGACGTAGTTTGGAATAAATGTAAGTTAATACAAGAGACTTGAAGAACAAAACCCAGAGAGTTGATAGTCTTACGACTGTGAGTGTTTACGTTACTAATGGCATAAATGGACAAAGACTAGAGTATTTAGTAATTAAAATCAGTAGATTCTATTCTCCATATGGTTATTACATTTATTTGGACAGATATAACGTTCGACTTAAATGTATGAAACACGATCAAACTCATTATATGTATACTCTAAGGTCCGCCACTGTTAATTCAACGTTGTCTTCATTAGTAGTTTGTTAACAAGAATACAAGAACCTGTACATGTCCTGTTAGTAGGCCACGCCTTGGCCTCTTTTGTCAACGATACATACAAGAATACACTACCCTTGTTTTTCTTATTTGTCTTCTTTTATTTCACTGGGTTCGCACCAGCCCGATGTCCTGTACTTTGGTTTGGGATTCTATTAATCCGAATTCATGAAGGGAAATGCAACTTAATGGGTAACGCGCAGGTAAATCCCTTCATTTTTAGCTCTATTAGATAATATAACCAACATGAAGGTTTCATATTGCATAAACCTGGAATGAATTGCCTTGAGATTTTTATGCTCTATTTACACTAGGGTGTTTCGGTACGGTTTGGATTAGCTTAGCGATAGCGGCAACGGTATGTTATTATGTAAAATCAATATCGTACCGATAAGCTATCGGTCTTTAGTGATTCGGTTATTAATGGTTTGGTTACCGGTATCATTTGTACCACCGATGTGATACGAGAATTCTCAATTATCAATACATATAAAACAGGTCAAGCCTCAAAGGTATAAAATAGTGCAGGCTTCATAAAAAGTACTCCCTCTGTTTCAAAAAGGATAAACCTATTACTATTTGAAGGGTCAAACAAGATTAAGTTTGACCAAATGTGTTACAAATATTTTTTTAACTATTTTGAATTGTTAACTTTTGTGATTTATAGTAGTATTTTTCATGTAGTTTCTAAATATGTAAATTTTATTTTAAAAAGTTTAAAAATTCGATGTGCAAATTCGGGTTGAAAATTAGTCAATTTGACCCTCGTACTCCGCAAAGGTTCATCCTTTTTGTAACGGATAGAGTAATGCTTATCGGTACCTATAGCGGTTCAGCTATCGATACCGGTTCGATTTTGCCACTCCTAATTTACACGCACAAGGAAAAAGAGAACTTAGAAAAACAGAAATCTGAAGAAGTTCATCGTGAGAAGTACTAATACAAAGTATTACTTTTCGTTTGTTTCACCTAGTTAATACACAATTAAGAAATTCTTCCTCTGTAGACAAAATTGTGATATTATTTAAGGGAAGCTAAAATAAACAAAAATTTTGCAAGGTACGGAAAAAGATGAAAGTAAGTTGAATTCTGGTCTCTTGACTATTGGATTATTCTCTAGAGGATCAAAAAATTTATCCTAGCTAGCTAGTAAGTAGCGAGACTAGTGAAATTCACGCAGTTAAGAGAGTATGTTTTGGTAGATGGCTAACATGTATCACGTTAACTAATTACTTATAGACAGATTTATACATGAGATGGGACTTACGAGTAGGACATAAACGGTTTCTTGTTAAGTGCTTTAAATATTTTTGGGATAGGATTTTGATAGCTTCCTCACAACTGTTCTTGATGTAGAAATATGACCATTTACAACAAAATAAATTGAGAAAATGATGGTACTAATTAGGTTATGCTTTGTCCCTTACTAATTATTCTCCAACACTAACCTATTGTACTACTAACATCAACTAATATGCTTAGTGCTCTATAATTAGCTTAATGAATCTTGCCATGGGACCACCAACTCATATTGCCAACTCTGTTATTCAACTAATACCACAGATTTCCTTATCAAACAACTATGTAAGCAGCAACACAATTGTTATAATAAGTGCAAAATGAGTTTTTTGTGTTCTTCGTCAAGGCAAATCGTTATCCACAATATATGTGGTGTGACATATTTTAGTAGCAAAATCTCTCAAAACGCTGAAAGATTTGGATTGATCTTTAGATACAAAACACACAAAATAAACATTGTTTATAATGCTATTTACATATATAAGCAATTCGACTAACTCTTTATTGCATGTGTGGTAACAAACAGAAATTATTTTTTCAATTTTTCAACTCTTTAATATTAGTACTTATATATAAGCGTGTAAGTGTCCTGCCTCCGGTTAAGGATCCAATTGAGAATTTGACCCGTAACCACTTTTTTAGATCTTAACTATGATATAGCCTGTAAAAATTTAACTCATAGCCACTTTCTTAGATGCTAATTAACGAATAGCCTATCTTTGCAACATACTATCCCGTTAAAAGTCAGATTTTTTTTAAAAGTCAAGAAAAATACAAATTCTTTGTTTGACCCGGACCTAAAAATGAAAAAACGTCCAATCTAGAATTGGACAAATTTTAGAAAACTATTTAGTATTTTTGTTAAATGGACTAAAAAAATTGCCACATAAACATGACAATCAACAACAAAAACATACCCAGGGTTATCTCATAAGTGAGGTCTGGGAAAGGTGAGATGTAAGCAAATTTTACCCCCCTCCCTCAAAGATGGAGAGGTTGTTTTCGGTAGACGATTGGCTAAAGAAAATAGTTTTGAAAACAGGTTTGAAAAACTAAGATAAAATACCATGATAAAGGAAAAGAGAATACTAACATAAAACTAAAGATGATCAAGATAATGACATTACATTAGCAATAAAAATGGAGAATAGAATAAAAATATAAATGGGGAGGGTGAGATATAAGCAAACCTCACCCTCACCAAGGTGGAGAGGTTGTTTTCGGTAGACGATTGGCTAAAGAAAATATTTTTGAAAACAGATTTGAAAAAATAAGATGAAAATACCATGATAAAGGAAAAATGACTAACATAAAAACTAAATATAATCAAGGTAATGAAATAACATTGCAATAAAGACGGTGAATAGAATAAAAATATTATAGTTGTATATAAGAATAATACTAACACTAATTTAACATAAAACGCTCGACTATTTTCTAACTATTTACCTTAATTTTCGACATACGCATTCTTATTTTGGATCAAACAAAAATAATCATCACCTAAGAAAAATTTTATCTCCGCATATTGGGCCCGTACTTGCACGGGCGCCACCCCACCTAGTATATATATATATACAACAAAAAATGATATATGATGCCTCAACCCCTGACATATAGCCGTGCATTTGGAATAAGAAAAATCTGATGTGAATATTACTTAAAGGTTAAAATATGAAGACAAGCCTTTTTTTTATTTGGTATTCTTTTAGAGCTGTTAGAGGATAACAAATATCTCTACTTTGGACTACTTTAGCATACACAATAAGCTCACACGAAGAAATATATTTTCTCTTTTTTCAAAACATCACTGTTATGTCTCGTTCAAAGATTGAAAGAATGTGCCATAGGAAAGACAAGATTTAGATCCAAAACATGCCACTATTCTGATACTTTAGTATGTCTAATAAAGAATAGATAGGCTCCTCCTTCTTGGTTACTCTTTGCATCAACCGACCAATTATGAATTGACAACAAGGCAAATGATGAATGCTTTTGCATTTCCTAATATTGAGAAAAATATAGTAAAAGGAGGGGAAATGTGAATTATGGCATTCTGCAATTGAGGACATGAAGAAAAAAAGGCTCCTAAAGGCTAAAGAGGGTGTGCTTATGGGTCCAATATGTTGGCTAACTTTATTCAAAACCACATCTTGCTAAAGCCAAAGACTCATTCCAATCATTTTCTGTAAACTTAATCATGGTATGGATACAGAGTGTACTTATTTTTCTAATCTTGTAGATTAAGGGTCCATATATACATTTAATTAAACTGCAACAAGATAGAATTATTGCATGGACAGGAACTGCAAATGAACACACGCGTGCAGCCCTTTGTCCTCAACATACAAATCAACTGCCTCCACTCTCTAGTTCCTCTCTTCATGATATACTTATTTTTTTTATTTCCTAACGTTAAATCAAATTGCTTTTTCAACTTTTCAAATATGGTATCATGGTAATAAGATCCTTCGTAGGCTAGAAACTTTCACTAAAATAACAGATACAGCAATCAAAAAAGTCAAGAGTAGGTATGTCCAATCAATAACAATGCTAAAAGAAAAAGAAATTGAATTGTTTTTTGACAAAAGGCATTGACAACTACAGAAGAGCAATTATGCCCAAGATTTTTTAGATGGCAAGGTTACCTCCTTGAGTTCGGATACTAGATGATAATAGCCTCTGACGAGGTTGGCCGTCAGAAAATGTGCCTCAAGCAGTCTAGATAAAAGTGATCATATGATAGTTTTGAATAGCTATGATCAGCTTAGGCATCTCTTTTATTAGACGATGTTCTTTCGAGGAAACTTTTTTGATACAAAATATTAGCACTCTTGAACAAGACTTTTTGTCTCGCAATATTCCTATGATGACTGACCAACTCGAGGACTCCTAGCCTTAGGTGTAGTTAGAATTTAGGGATTGAACATAAACTTGTACTAGTATCTTTCTGGACAAAAATGAATATATATAAGAGAAACATTCACGCTGTGTACACAAATGTATAAATAAAGTTTTGAGGTTGTGCCCCTGCACACAGCTTATTCAAAAGGTGATAAGGATATTTCCAAACGATCTTGCAACACTTCAGTTTATTTTGTTTTAATGTCTTAACCGTATGTTATCCAATTGGACTAATCCTTTAGTTGTCTTCTTTCTTTTTCTTTCATTCTTCTATATTCAAACAAAACTTCTTGCTAGAACTGTATGTCCATATAGTTGGCAACATTATCCAAAATTGATTGCTTCACGATAACACTGAGCTCGGGCAGATGCTTTTGTTTTGTGCAATGTCTTTATTCTTCTAGTCTTTGTTATCTAGCGTAGGTACCTTTTCAGGTTACTGCACAATGTGAATTAGAAATAGTAAGTCTACTCTTGGACTATTAGTTGCATGTATCCAGTTTAAGTTATCTTGATCTGGAGGGCGTGCCTAGGTGCTTGATTGTTTTTCACCTATTGTGGATATAACACGACAGAAATTGGATTACGAGTTTAAAATTGGTTGGCAATATCATTGCATTTGCGACGCGAGATAAGTATTAAAGCTTCTACTAAAAAGGAAATGCGCATAAAAAAGATTGAGGTCCAGGAGGAAAATTTGTTGAGTATTCTAATATAAAGCTCTATTGTATTTGGTTTTTCATGAACAATCAAAAAGCTCTGGTCAGCCAGACATGATAAATGATGACTAGAGAAATGCTAGAGCTGCATACCAATATTAATCTCTGATATTTCAGCCAGGCCTTAATTATTGGAAACTAACCGCAGGCATTTGCATGTTAATCTGCCCAAACCAAAAGAGTTATCCAATAACATCACAAAACCTAAAGGATACCCCCATAGGAACCCACACTTATGAAGCCTTTGGTGCCTTGTTGATATTATCAGGCACAACAAGCTCCGGAGGTGTGTCACGAACGATGCCCAACATAGAATCATACTCCTCATCCTTACGAGCAAATTTCTTTTCCAGCACCTTCTTAAATTCAACCTCATCCAACTTCTTTGCATTTTCAGCAGCATGAACCTGCGCTAAATTGGAATAGTTTGTGGCTGATTGGGAGATGAATGCTATTTCTTCATCCGTGAGCTTCCTCAAGAACCTTGCTGGATTTCCTCCCCAGACCTGTGTTTTAGTTGAGTCATAATTATACCTGTTAGCAAGTTGCAGTTTGCAAGAAAGTACATGTTTCATAGTATCAGAGAAAGCAAGGACAAAGCTTGGAAATGATCTAGCCCAAAGGGTTCTCTTATATCAGTCCACATGCTAACTCATCTTTGCCTATTCGGCAACAGCTACTTATGCACAGCTTCACAAATGCATAATTGGGCACTTAAGCAACCTACTCTTATGGCAACTAGCAATCTAGCATCAGGATAAGTACAACTAAGTACTTTTTCACTTACAGGTAAATGCACATACAGGAACATGGGTATACACTTGCAAAATTATGGCAAAATGAAAAACTAAAAAGCTGCCACAAACCTCTCCGCATGGGATCGTCGTGTTCTGCCTGACAAGGGCACCAGCAGCTACCATAGCATTTTTCTCTACAACGGCCCCATCAAGCAGAGTTGCACCCATACCAATAAAGGCCTCGTCTTCAACAGTACATCCATGTAACACAGCACTATGACCTTCATATTTTGATATCAAATGTCAAACACCAAGCTTACTCAAAAATCATCTCAGATGTACGTTATTCCTTACTAAATGCCAGATAATTCTCACCTATGGTAACATTTTTGCCAATAACCGTTGGCCAAACCTTTCCACTCATATTTGATTTAGCTACATGAATAAGAGAATTGTCCTGGACATTGGTTCCGGCTCCAATGCTGACTCTGTTCACATCACCTGCAAGGAATTTCATGTTGATCAAGAACAAGCAAACAGCAAACTAAAGAGCACAGATGTCCAGGGCAGTCCACAGACACAAACAGAGAAAAATAAAAAAGCAAAAACACCAAGCAATCATACTTGATTGAAGCCCAAACTTCTTATAGAAGGAGAGTCCAAGAACTCATGTTCTTGCCCTTAAGGGGCTCAAAAAGGACAATAACAACTATCCCTCAATCCCAAACTAGCTGGGGTTGGCTATATGAATCCCCCCGACCATGTTTTTCCTTTTAAGCTCAACTCATGTCATAATCAATATTATGAGGATTCATCATGAATTGACAAGTTTTACGCTAGCTGCCAACCTACCACAACCCTCTTGGGCTTGGGACCGGCGAGTGAGCAGCTCAGAAAAGAAAATGTGATAGTATAAGAGGAGGTCAGATGCAAGTCTTATAACCTTCAAATAAGGAAGAGGGAAAAAACCGTTATTTGATACTGTAGAGCATGCTGCATGCATGCATATTCGTGCGGTCAATATCGCTGGTACGTCATTAAACAAGACACATACTTCAAAAGCACTTTGTCCACAGACTGCAATGAGTGTGTATAAACAAAAATGACTCGTCCTATAGTCATCAAGGTAAGTTGTAGGTTAAACTTTCAAAAGATTAATCTAAGTTTTATCTGGATTACATCACAGTTAAAGCATTAGTTACGTAGTGCTTGTGAAGTATCAAAAATAGAGTTGCCTGAGTGAAGGTAAAAGTTTTCGGTGTTGGGTCTTGGCCCTGAACAATTCAAGACATAGGGCATATAAGTTGTCAACTTTGAATGATCCAAAATTATGAGGTCCAATCTGATATTAATAATATAGTTGGATGATAGTAGATAATTATATGAGAAATAATCACAAACATCTTTTAACATCTTTCACGAATTTGACTTTTTCATACACTAAACATAGAAAAAGATTTGGTTATTTATTTGTAGCAAATTATTTGAGAAAAATGTGCTTTCACAGCAACAGATTAGACTCGGTTTCTTTAGAAGTCTTACATTGCAAACAATCTCACTTATTATCACAATAAGTTGAACTTTAGTTCCTCCATCCCAAAAAGCCTTATCTTATACAATTTGATATCATCTACAGAGACGATCAATTTTCACAGTAAATTTCATTTTCTAAACAAGGGAAAAGTTCAAATTTACCCCTGAACTTGGCGAAATTGGTCATTCAGAGAGAAGTTTGCTTAAAAAGGAGCTCGCCATTCCCCAAATGTATCATATATTCCCTTCATTTCTAACGGCGCTCCAACTGACATAATTTATTTATGTTGACTGTTTAAATTGTCACGCAAGTGAAATACGTGGAAAAAGTAAAGAAAGAAAGTCCAAATTTTCCCTTGAACTTTACGAACTTAGTCATCCGTGCCACCAGTTAGTCACTATAGAGCATATTTAAACAAAGTTGTAAAACTCCTTTTTTTCTTTAAAAAAAAAAAAGAACAGATATTATCGAAATTGAACCCATTGCCTTCCTGCAGCTACTTCTGTCGTCCTCCACCTTTCTGGTTGCCACCACCAATGCTCCAGCAGCCTCGCTCAAACCTCATCTCCTTTCCAACCCCTTTACTTCCTCTACCCACAACCTCATACCCTTTAATCCCAACCATCAAATTCTCCCTTTCTCCATTTTCCGACAGCAAAACTTCATTCTTTGGACATGAATAGATTCATCTTCAGCCTTAAGTATCGGTAGCCATTGTTGAAACAATTTCTTATTAAATTGGCTGGAAAATACACATAGGTTAGAGAATGATTGCTATCTGTAATTGACGTGCAAAACTTTCTTATTATTTCTTGAGACAACATGTTTGTCTCAATATGATACTAAAATTATTTTCTTCTCCAAAGGTTATCAAATAAGGGTAATCCAATAAAAAGAAAGGATACTGTCGTTTCCAAAAATCAAGCAACGAAAGATTAACTTTTCTTTTCATAACCAAGAAATTCCAGACGGCCAATGGCACACAGTTCGAAACTCGGTGGTTAATGGGTCTGCCCCTCTATTCTCTACTTAAATACCACGTTTTTTACTGCTGCAGGATTTGAACCCATGGCGTGCTCTAATCCACACATCACCTCACTAGTCCACAGCTTTGGGGGCAACAACAAAAGATTAACTTTTTGATACAAATATTTAGTTGTAACGGATTAACTTCCCCCTTTTTAGGGGAACCAAACAAGCAAGTGTGTCAATATATTAAGCTTTATAAAAGATACAAGACACAAATAATTTACACTAACCCAAAATTAATACATCTCTAGTATTTGGAACATGAAACAAAAATTGATAAAAAGAACCCAAGAGAAATTGGCCTAAGAGTTGACATTGGGGATACGTAATCCAAATTTAGTTTACACCACCTGGAATCTTATTATGATGTGTATTTAGTCTAACACTTCTTCTATTATTGTTAAAGTGTACATACCCTAAGACTTCTTGAGAATATATAGTCTTAAACTTTGGGGTTTGTGGGGGTGGAATTTGGAGAAAAAGGTGTAGGCCATTTATGCCAGTATAATCTTGCTAGTATAGTCAAAATGAGACTAAGTATTGGGGTTTGTCATAAAACTTAATGTAGACATCCCTACGAAATTTAAAGTCGTGGAATTATGATAAGTTAATTCTTTGTTTGAGAGCTTCTAGTTGTCAAAAGGACGTTTTCTACTTTTTGGCAAGCTAAGGATTGCACTGAAATGCGTATTGGAGTTCAGTGTATAGTACAAGAGAACACTGGAACCACTTAATCATGACAAACTTTATTTTACATAACATCAAATCTATATATCTTTTTAACGGTGGTGTTCGGGCAGCTTGCACGTATCACGAGTATTCCATCAGACACCAGCTACCTTTCACCAACGTAGACACCAGGTAACTATGTTCATCAAGTCTTAGGCACATGGGAAGAAATATCATAGAATTTTTTCTCCGCAAAGATTTAAATCCTGGACTTCCAGAGCTTTCATCCAACTTTATTGACAGCTTAGCCACACCCTTGAACGCCAATCAACATCTGTATATCTTTTTAGGACTTGGTTGCCCTCTACTCTTCACCCTCCCCCTCCCCACCAATAAAAAAGAACAAGAAAAATTGAAAGACTAAGCAAAATTTTCATTTAACAAAGCACTTGTAGGATCAAGAGAATTTTAAGAAGGCCTAATAAAATTACCTATCGTGTAGATAAAAAGATGCACGCTCAGTGCTACTATCCCTTTTCTAACAAATAAGAACCACTTTACGACAAACACATCAGAGCTATCAGGTTCTGCAAAATATGTAACCTTATAATGCTGTATTTCAAGAAATTAGCTCTACTATCCTTGTCTTACAGATAAGTACCACTGCACGTCATATACATTAAACTTATCAGTTGAATAACAAGTAACCGTATAATGCTACAATTCAAGATATAAGCAATTTATACCTTGCTACACTAACTATCCATCAACATATGACATTTTTCAATAAAGATTTGGCATAAAACATACTGTTGGTTTGTTATAATGCTTGAGGAGTCCATAATGCAGTTGTCTTCTAAAAGTCTACCCATTAAATAATTCGAGGAAAGGCAAGTTTTTTATGTACAAATTTTTTTTTAACGGTGGTGTGTCCAGGCCAGCTTGCGCACAGTTCGACTAATTCCACCAGGTACCTGCCACGTCCCACTAGTAACAAGTATACGATAACTCTACCCACCAAGGGTTGGATGAATGAGAAGAAAGACCTAGTTTTTTTTTTTTTTTTTTTTTTTTGTCTCTGCTTATGTACAATTTTTTATAGAACAACAAATCTTTTATGAGACAATAGGAATGCCTTCTTCACCCCTCCTCAATGTCACCAGGAAAAAGTTTACAATGTTCAGAAACGTATTCTTCAAATCAATCAGTATAACAGCAACATAATTCAACAACTAAGTGTACAAGAAGATCGTTTAAGCACTGAAACTACCATGGTACATAGAAGCAGAACATACCTCGTAGAACACATCCATACCAAATAGAAGCACTACGACCAATGTGAACATCGCCAATTAGCGAGGCACTAGGGGCCACAAATGCATCTTTCTCAACAACTGGTACTTTGTCAAATAGGTTCATCAAAGTTCTATGCCTCGACACTGCAGGAGAAAAAAGGAGATAGCAGAAACAACGTTAAAGGAAGATGGAATTCTGCATATTGTACATAGCACATGGACAAACAGAGAGTTCAAGCATGAAATAAAGGGGGGGAAACATATAATAACGGAACAAGGGAAAGAAGCGCAGAGTAGAAATAATTCTAGAGATTTGGCAAAATATAGAAACAGCACTGAAAATCTCAGATGATGAGATGGGCTGGCAAATTCAAAGGTTCCAAGCCACCTGCTTCTTCCCTGTTTGATGAAATTATTAATAGACTAAGAGTTCATCACAATTAGCCTGAGTAACTTATGCTAGTATGATAGTATCACAACATTGTGTTGGTGGAAATTAGAAGGTACTCGGTGGAATATGTAGAACTGTATGAGATCCGAAGTTTTAATCTAGAACTTCAGATTATTGTTAAACATGTAGTAACTAGTAAGACAAACGTCATAGTATATTATGCCCCAAATATGTCTCCTGGGTGTCGTTCAGGACAGCTACCCCATATGATCATCTCAATAAGCTTAAACCAGCAAACTAGTAACTTCAATCTTTTCTTCTCAAGTAAACATGGTAAATTCGATATCAACATCTTTCATTTTCTAGAATTAAAAAGTAAAACCAGTTTCATAAACTGAACATCTCAATATTAAGGATAAAATCACCTTAGACTTATCGAGATAACTAGTCGAATACATTGTCTTGTATGAAAATGGTATCCAAATTCGTGCACATCTCAACCAAATTCACCAAACAGACATACTACAGCCCACAAGCACAAATCTCGAGTACACCTTCCTGCCAAGACTATGCAATAGGGTCATAGTGAGTGTTATAGCGAGGTCCTACACATCAACCACTAAACAATCTTCTTGGGAAAGATGCACAATAAAACACATTGGAAACTTGTTACACGAACGTGATATCACTTATTCTTTCTCGTTGTACAAAACAACAGTTACTTTGTAAATCAGATTGTTTCAAGTTAATAAGAGCTAGGTAGTCCAATACTAGTAATTTTAACGAAGGATAACAATTGGGAATTTCAGTAGTTTCGTCAGTGATAACATTCACCGCACTATCACGATAAGATGCAAGCTAACAAATCAATGTCTAAACTACAGGCATAAACAAATGTAGTTCAATGAGTTCCACAACATGAGGTAAGCCCTAGTTTTTTTTGCTTATACGATAACATAACGCATTTATTAATTCTCAATTGAAGAGGGTGAGAGATACGTACGGTGTTCGTGGAAGTAGTAATTGCCCTGGAGGCGGCAGCCCAATCGATCAAGGGCTTGACCTGTTTCCCTGATCCAGAAACCAACGGTGTAGATTGCTTTCCCCACCGAACCCATCCTCTACTTTGATTCCACAATCGCCTTTATTTGCTGATTACAAAAGTTTATACTAGTATTTTGTTTATGTAGAAATGAGTATTTTGAGTTTAGCTGAGAGGACTTTGAGAAATGGGCGAGTGTGGCTACCACAAAAGGGTGAAATTTTTATGTAATTTCCGAGTAGTACTGAGTGGACTCGCAGAGGTTCTTTTTATTTTCTCTTTTATTATGTACACTACTAGTTTATGCTTAGATTGTTAAATCAATGTTATTATTATAACGTGTAAAATCTAACACGGCATCACAACACTATACGTGATATAATTGATTTGGCAATCTGCAGGGACAAATTGAGTCTGCAGATTGATTCCTCGATCAAAATGGGTGCATAGTCGAACTATCCAGACTATGGCCACTGCCAACGCTAACACTGGAAACAAGTTCAAATAGATACACCATAATCATAAAAGACATAGTATTGAGAGACGGTCCATCATTTATTTACACAATCATAGTTCTAACCGCTACAATTGAAAGAAATAAATATAATTCTCATCGAATGTACGTCATTATAGTTTGCAATTGCTATATAGACCCCCATTTCCTTTCATGCAGAGGGGTGGACAATCATCACTACTACTTATACTACTGAAAATCAATTAGAAGATTCTACATTTTTCTGTTTCTAAAATACTTTGATTCATTTACTTATCATTATATTGCAAAGCTCTAGCTCTTTAACCATAAACTGTGTCCCCGAACACATATATAAGTTGTTCTGCTTGCTTACTTTCAAGTACTTATTAATGTCATGATCTTGTCGTTTTTTTATGGGATTTTTACCGTACCTAAACACTCATAAGAGTTATATACTTTTTCTAAACCTACTTTTACGTTCATTTCTTTTCCTAGCCAATTATTCTATTTATGTTTTTTTTTTTTTTAAGTTAATCTTCATATAAAGATCCTTTACTTAAGCCTTAGTTTTAGGCTATGGTAGTAGGCAGTAACTAAATAGTTACCATCTTCAAATCTCAAACCAAATAGTTAATTAATTGGTAGAAGTAAGTGCTAGTTTAGGATGAAGATTTAAGTTTTCGACCTAAATGTAGGAAAATATCTTTTTTCATAATTTCTATGTGGATTAAATAATCACTCATTTAACATCTTATCATGAATTTATTTATTACTAATTTACCATATAGTATATACCACCATTCTTCAAGTTTTTTTTTCCAGATAGTATGTATTCCAAGTATTCACCCGATATATAATTTATATTAAAATTTTATATTTAAAAAATGAAGTTTTCTTTCCCCTAGTTTATATCTATATTATATTTAATATTCATTCATTTAATATATAAGTATGTATGTTGTTAATATTTGTCATGTATCCATGAAATATTGACAAATTATTTATTTTCTATTACACGTATACTCTTAGTATGTTTAATTATGTCGTATGTATTATCTATATTATATTCAATATTTATTTATTAAATATGTTAATATATATGTTGTCAATATTTGACGGATATTGAAAAATTATTATACTCCTATTATTTATAAATTATAAATTATGTTGTATATATAAGTTAATTTATGTAATCTGCATTTACTTCTCCCACAATCATCTTTCCTTGATTTTAGCATATATATTTATCTGATATTTATCTTTTTATAATATTATTAATTTCATTGAAGATAAAATAGATATGGCTACGTAATGTTCTGGCCAGTAGAAAGTAATATCTTATATATCAAAGATTATTTATGTTTTTTGCCCTTTTTTTATTTAAATCTTCATACAATTATATTGTTTGTGGCCACCTGATTACAAATTTAATTGAATAACTTTTTAGGTTAAAAATCTATGCTAACATGGTTCTCTAATTTGACCTCGTATGGCTGGAAAATGACAAGTTTTTGCCCAAAAATAAGGCTTCAGGCCATTTTCAGCGACAACTTTTAAGATTATTTTTTCAAATCACATTCCTTTTTATCTATTTGGGTATCATTTTTATCTTTTCAACTATTGATGTCTCTTAGTTAAAGTTTGCTTCATTGCTGGCTCGACTGCGTCTTGTTGTTAGCAAAGGGATCCATAGACAAATTTTTTGACAACATAAAGTGTTCGACCTACGGTAAGATAAGGGGTCTAAAAAAACTCCTATTAACAACTGAATGGATCGTCTATGTATTGAGTTAAGTACCTTTGTTGTGTAGATTATCTAATTTTGTAATGTGATTTATGTAATTTTGCGATGTGATATCTCTTCTTACTAATTGATTTATATTTGAATAGTACTCCTTAGAGATAGCACATAGTAAGATTTTCCTCGCAAACACCTTGTGATCCTTTACAGAATATGCACATACAAAAATAGTGGGGAATTTAGTAGAAGTGTAGAACATTAAAAGCTTTTGGAATCTTCCATTCTTGCTTTCTAAAGATAGTTTGTCAACTGTTTGCTTATTAGCTTCTCGATTGAGAGGTGTAAAGCTTATGGAATTGCACAATTCTGCATACCTGTTCTGTTAAAAAGCATATGGAGTACTTCCATTCCAGAAACCAAGTATCCAACCTATTAAGTTTTGGCTTATAATTTGGGTATTAATGAAACATGTAGACAAGTCAAAAAGCTCAAGCTGGTCAACCAGCTTAGAAGTTTACTCCAACACCCTCTTAATCGTCGCAAGAAAAACTAGCCCACCTAATAGCTTGCTTGGTTTAATGATGTTGGAAACCAACTATTTGAACTCAAGCCTGCAAAGGTCATGGAGCTGGAAAATTTGTTTGATTCTAAGGAACTCTAAACTATCTGAAAGTTATGGGAGAGAAACAAAACGAGATCAAAACATGATAGCTAAGATGTCAACTATATTGTAAGCTTTTTCAGATGTTGGGCAAGCAAGCATTCTTTGTACAGGTTCAGCACTGCACATTTTCCATGGTTTCTCCCTGATGCTTCTCTTCCACGGTTTTTCTAAATTCATGCAAATTAAAAGTTTACATATATTTCAAATATCTGATAATACCATGCTAAAATAAAGTAAGCATATGAAGTTTGCTGAGCCAGCTACAACAAGTCTTATCAGCAGCTCTACTTTGATTTTTCTGTATTGACCACAGCATGTCCTCAACAAGGTCACTGCCTCAAACCTTCCACAATGTAAGAAGCATACAGGTCCCTGTGCTCACAGCCATGAAGACGAACTTTTAGTTAGAGTTCTGGTGGTTAACAAAAAAGGAAAGAAAAAAATTCACAATATGAGAGAACTTATGAGCACTAACATGGAATACTTGATGGCATCAACAGCTGTTTCAGCAGGAAGGAAGTCCTCCACGGCAACTGACTTGTTCTCGTTCTTTTTGTCTGTTAACATAGAGTCAAGGATGTATAGAAAGAAACAATAGAACCTAGTAGACATAGTCAAGCCTCGTGACATCCAGAAATTGTTTTACTCAGATACTATTGACGTTTAAGAGAAATAGACACCCACTGGAAACATGTAAAGCCAGAAGCTCCATCCTCGTCCAGCAGCCTTGGAGACCTCAGGATGACTACAGAAAAATTCCTTCTATATTTAACCAAATGTGATATTAAAGGATACAGTCTTCAAAAAAGCGCCGGATTTCAGCAAGACGATGAGGAGGAAGCTCCTTGATGTCTGTGTAGTGGCGAAACTCAGGATCATCAGCACAGACTGCTATTATCTTGTCATCTTTCTCACCCTGTAGAAGAGTTCTAACATCCATCAGTTATTCCATATTTTGCTAAAGGACTAGTATTACATCAAAATACCATTGGTGCCACTATGTCATGCCACTATTTATTTGGTCTGTCTCTACTTAGAAACTTAACTGTTTTACTGTTTCCTCTCATAGTTTTTCTATCAATTGTACAGATGAGAAGTTATCACCCTCATCAATGTTGAGAAAGACCAAACTTATCAATAATATTTCACAATTATTATTGAGCTCTCAACAGCATTCATTCAATAAATTTCTGGTTCCAGAGAAAATCAGAAAAACATTTAAAATATGGACTCTCAAGGTTAACAATAGGTACACACTATGATACTCGAGGAAACAAGAAAGACGTGACTAACTATTATAGACATTACGAGTGATGCTATTTTTCCAGCACCATGTCCTAAGTGCCCATAGCAGAAAATTTACATTTATTCAAAGGCCTTACCTGATCAATCATAGGCATCAATCCAATTGCACGAGCACGAAGAAACGTACTCGGAAGCACAGGTTCCTATAAAACGTACAGGACGGATATAAGATCAAGCAGGAGTGAGCTTACATTGAGATAATGCGCCTGAGGGAGATACGTATGTACGTTTGTAGAAGGAAACAAACCTGCATCAGTACCAGGACGTCCATTGGATCACTGTCTTCACAAAGGGTTCTTGGGATGAAACCGTAGTTGTGTGGATAAACAACTGATGAGTACAGTACTCGGTCAACCTTTCAAACACAAGTTCAGCAACTCAGTCAAATGATTATCATAACAGTGAAAACTCTTTAATGAGTAAATGCAGTTAAAGACCGACTAGATGGAACAAGTATTCCTAGTTTCCAATTCAAAGTCTTAAGAGGTCCATATTGTGAACAACTTCGTAGCATGAACTGCATTAGTTCATGTAAGAAGCACTAGGAGTAATTGAGATACATTCAACTGTTGAGGGATATTATACAAAAAGCAGATAAAATGACCAAAGAAGATAACACATCATTCTTTCAAGAACAAGTAGCATTGGAACCTATGAAATGAACCACATCATTTTAGAATGAAAATACATGCTGCAATTATTGAGTCCTAATGGTATCATTTCCAAATTACATTTTATCTTAGCAAACATAGCAAACAATAAAACTTATGGAAACAAACCCATCTATGGCAATCAACTGATATTACAGTTACTCCTACAATCAAATGTCATTAATGTGTCGCACATGGATGTACATGTTATACGCCCAGTCAACGTGTAATGAAGGTAAATATTGCCAATTCTCCAATAACACAAGGAGGAAATAGGAAATAAGCAGCAGCTAGAAATGATCTTAACACAGGGTTTCACATCATAAAAGACAATTTCTTGTCCATTGAAGAGGAACTTGATAAAAAAGATAAACAGTAATCGCCTTGAGATACAAACAGAGACAGGTGTTTTCCTGCCTGAAGAGAAATAAAGATTACTGGTCAAGATAGCACCTTTATAAGGCCACTTGCTTTGTCAAGCTCGTACTTCACTTTGCTGCCTTTGGGGATTTCAACCACCTGTCACATAAGTTTAAGTGAAATTTAATGCCATTTGTGTAGTACTGGGAGTTGGGACTATCCCCAAGACAGATTTTGACAGCTATAAGGAAGACAGAATGGTCGTGCAAGCCCCTGTGAGATAGCAGATAGGGCGTTATCATTTAAATTTGTTTCCTGTATGTGCCAACTGCCTAGCTTTGTTATATTTTTCCAGTAGAGAATAGCAGCTAATTCAAAGATCACAAATGACTAGATACACAAAAAGCTAGATTAGTACGCATATATCAAAATATTTAGCTATTTCAACAAATGTTATCACTCTGTAAAGGATCTTTAGGGAAGAATGACAACCCTTGTGCCTAATAAGCAAGAAGTTGAATAGTGCAGCCAGAATAAGAAGATTATGCCTTGTTTGTTGTTACTTATGACCTTATCAAGAATATTCAGGAAGAATACTACAATCTGGTATAAACACTTACACAGTTGAAGATTGCGGGTGCACCTGGCCCTGCATATGCATAACACCAAAACATAAGCACAAAAAGACACCACGCCCCACACATTGTGCAATGTCCATATGAATAAAATATCCAATACATTGAAATGGACACACATGATATACTGATGAAGAAAATGGACTGAATAGCATTTCTACTTCTTTTTCTTCCTTGTATTCCTTTTTTTTTTTTATAAGTAAAAGTGAACAGCTAATTGTTACCGATCTCTAAGTCGTGCCATGGATGAGCAGCAACAGCTCTGCGTGACATAGAGGAGAGAATTCTCTCATTGAGTGCAGGACGAGAAGGTCCTGAATTTCTTCCAACTCCTTGCCCATTATTTTCAGCCATAGTAAACCTAACAAAAAGGAAAATCAAGAGACAAGAATTAGCTTATATCGAGTCGTTGAAAATTTAACACAACAATGTAAAATGATTATGATCAGATGATCAACACATAAACTTTCAAAACTATATTTACTAGCAATACATTTCACAAAAAATTAACTGCTTCTCTGCCCAGTTCTCCTTTCAGATTACACTATGATTGTACAAAATTAATCTGTAGACTGTAATGAAGTCAATTGCCACTTTCTTGCATATAGGTACTACCAAGAAAAGTAATAGTACTAATAAATAAATAAATAAAAGCAATTAATAGATGGAGTATACATCAAATAAAGTGTAAGATTAAACATCCATGAAGCAAAAGGTTTGTTTTCGCAACCGATGAATCCACAAAGGGCCAGTGGCACACGGTTCAAAGCTTGTTATAATGGGTCGGTCCCTCAACACTCCCCACTTAAAGCAATCAAATGCGACAAGCCTAACCAAACACCAACACCAACAACACACCAGTGATATTCCATAAGTGGAGTCTAGAGGACGTAAGGTGTATACAGACCTTATCGCAACCTTGAGTAAGGTAAAGAGATTATTTCCGATATACCTTCAGCTCAAGAAAAGCATTTTAAAAACATGTTTGAAAGCCTAAGCAAACACCCACTAGCGAAATTGACCCAGAAACAAAAAATCTTAAAAAAAAATTAGAAACAATATCATAAAATTAAAGAAACCGAAATCTAAACGTACCCATTAAGTAAGTCTAGTGAAAAACAAACTTTAATAGCATGCAAAATCAACTAATACGAACCCATCTACACTTAAAATTAATTAAAAGAATGAAATACTTACAGAAATAAAATGGGTTAATGAGAAGCACAAATTTTTCGATTGGGTTTGAAAGAGTTTGCTTAGAGCTCTTTCTAATTTTGTTGTTGGACAATATATAGAACATTTGTTATGTGTCATTTTCATTTTCGGTCAGTCATTTAGTCAACATGAGTCGTTAGATTGTCAATTACCTTTCATCCAACGGTTGATATGGTGTTATAATGTAGACCCATTTATTTTATTTTATTCATGGGGAAGTGGATCTTTTCTAGTGGTAGTAGTAATAAAAGTAATGGAAAAGTTACATAGGAATTAGAAATATAAGATGAGCCAGTTAGCGATTGCCACGCAGTATTTGGACTCACACAGTGATGTAACGGTTGTCAGTGTCATTCTTCTTGGTTTGAGAAATGGAATAGTGAAGTTAAGGCAATTGTTTTACATTTATGCTTTGAAGGAAATTACATTTATATTGTTTTTCCTTTTCCATTTTAGTTTGACTTGGTTTGTAAGAATTGAGAGATTGATGATGACATTACACATCATATAGGGGGCGAGTTGGATGAAATTGAGGCTCGCTTCAGGTGTTCTATGTGATAAGAAAGAGCCTCCGAGAGTTAAGGATAAGTTCTTTAGAGTAGTCGTTAGACCAGCTTTGTCTTATGGAGTTGAGTGTTGGCATGTTAAGAACACTCACGTCCAGAAAATGCATATGACCGAGATGAGGATGCTTCGCTAGATGTGTGGGCATACTAGGAAAGATAAGATCAGAAACGAAGTCATTCGGGACAAAGAGTGGCCTCACTGGTGGAGAAGAAGCAGGAAGCGAAGCTGAAATGGTTCGGGCATGCGAGGAGGAGGAACACAGACACCCAGGTATGGAGGTGTGAGAGGTTGGCTGTGTTGAGTTTACGGAGAGGTAGGGATAAACCGAAGAAAAATTGGGGCGAGGTAATTAGGCAAGACATGGATCAGCTCCAGATCATTATTCTACGATCTTACTAGAACTGTTATTTTAATACAATTGTTTTACCAATTTTTGTTCTGCTCTTTATTCAGTTGTTCTTTTCGTCTCTCTCTGTTTTTCTTTTCCCGACAAGTTTCCAAACTAAATCTTTTGAGCCGAGGGTTTTTCGGAAATATTTTCTCTACCTTACTCGAGGTAGAGTTAAGGTTTGCGCACACCTCACCCTCTCCAAACCCCACTTTGTGAGAACATACTGAGTTTGTTGTTGTTATTGTGACTTAGTTTGTAAAAGAATACCATCCGAAAAATATTTTTCTTTCACATAAGCTACTATTACTCGATAAAAATGTACTCGCATTTAGGGGTGGCAACGGGGCGGGGCGTAAAAATTTAGTGTAGGGGCCTGTTTGGCGCGCGTTAATTGATTTGTAGCCGTCAAAAACAAATTCGCTGAGAAATAGCCACCTCCGGACAAATCCCAGTATAAATACTGGGACTTTGAACAAAACTTGTTCAAGGCCCCAGTATTTGTACTGGGGAAGCTTCAGTAAACTAACCCCAGTATAAATACTGGGGCTTTGAACAAGTTTTGTTCAAGGCCCCAGCATTTTGTTATGGGACTATGTATAAAGCTTCAGTCCCATAACAAAATGCTGGGGCTGTGAACAAAACTTGTTCAAAGCCCCAGCATTATTATGGGACTGAAGCTTTATATATAAAGTCTCATAACCCATAACAAAATGCTGGGGCTGTGAACAAAACTTGTTCAAAGCCCCATCATTTTGTTATGGGACTCAGCTTTATATATAAAGTCCCATAACAAAATACTTGGGCTTTGAACAAGTTTTGTTCAAAGTCCCAGTTTTTTGTTATGGGGCTAGTCTGGGGTGTTTTTCCAACGCTAATGGAGCTTAAGTGTGCGCGCGAATTTTTGGCTATTCTTCAATGAATTTTGAAACGGTGGATAGTCCCCATTGAGCGCGTCCAAAAATGGCTAGTGATCAAAATTTCCCGGGCGGGGCGGGTTGAGCCCTTCCCCTGCCAAAGTTTTGCCCCGCCCCGCCCCGCCCCATTTGGTCTTTATCAAGTTTCTGCCCCGCCCTGCCCCGTTTGACCCGCCCTGCCCTGCCCCGTTTTGACCCGCCCCGCCCCACTTAAATTACATTTTAAGTCATTATTTTTTTTTATTTTTTATCATCAAAATTGAACTTTTCTTTTAACTTTTAATCCATATAACATATCTCTAACTTTTTTTCTATTTAAATTTTCAAATTTGATGATTTTGGAATTACTTGAAGAAATTGAAGCTTTTAAAAAATTTATAGTATTTCAAAAGTATTACGTATTTAGTATATTAATTAATAGCTTAAATAGCCAATAATGCAACAATATTTCCATTATTTCCTCAACTTAATCATGAAATAAGAAAATAGTGGAAAAAGAACAAGTAAAATTAATGGGCCTCTATGTTGCCCCGCCCCGCCCTGCCCTGCTCCGAAAATTCTAAAACAAAATTTTGCCCCGCTCCGTCCCGTTTAACAGTTGCCCCGCCCTACCCTGTTTATTGTTTTGCCCCACCCCGCCCCAATTGTCATCCCTACTCGCATTGTATGTTTACACCCAACTATAGAGCCCATAGCAAAGTGATTTAATGAAGAGTGAATATATATATCAATTAAGCATAGTTGAGTGAGAGTAGTGTTTGTAAACAAATTGCATGCATTTATTAGTATAGTGTAAAGACCCAGTGTGAGTAATTATTTACTACTACTCCTCCTTCCGTTCCAATTTATATGATTTTATTTTCTTTCTAGTCCGTTATATAAAAAAAAAAGACTCCTTTCTAACTTTGGTAATCATTTAACTTCAAATTTACCACTGCATCATTAATGAGATGATTTATAACCACACAAATAACAATAGATTATTTGACTACAAATTTTAAATATATTCCTTAGTTTATAAGTTTTATGTCAAATAAAAAAGGTTCACATAAATTGAAATGGATGAAGTATAACTGTATAAGATATTAAGCTGCCATAAAAGGAAAAGTAAGTCATTATTTTCTTTTATAAATTATGGTGTATCTTCGATAAAATGTTCTTTGAACGAATAACTTCTGCTCATCAACGAAAAATTTAGAAATATTTTCTATATTCAACAAAATTTTGTTGTACCAAACATAGTAGACTCATATATTAGGGATCGGATATAAACCACGGCAATATAAATCTTTGATCAATGTAACATAAGTAGCATGATCATTACTTATACCCTTTCCTATGTGTTATTCAACAAACGGAATCAAGCTAAATCATCTCATCAGAATAATAAGTAGTCACATAAAGAAGTATATATTGCTTTTATGTTTTGTCTTGGCATGCCTAATTATTGGGCTTCTTCGTATTATAGTAATACTACAACATTATTTGTATCACCTCAACGTCTGAAAAATGTTGGGCTCCTAGCCAAACTATAATCATAATGCAATTTTATGTTTGTGCATAATAAACTTGACAGGTAGCTAAGCGAAATCCATTGCTCGTGCCACTAAAGTTGATAAACATGATCGTCCAACAAAGCAGCAAAGCAATTTAGGTAAGATCACGAAGATGCTAGACCACTGAAGCTTTACAAGTTCAGCCTCAAGTTAAAAATCCCACATCTCAAAACTGCTTTACAAGAACACACATTTCAAATGAAGGAACAAATAAAGAAAAAGTGCCTGAATTATACTTCTGCTTCCACTGAAGCAAGCCAAGAAATCTACTTACCATGATCCTACAAGAGTTTTAAAACTCAAATGTAAAACACAAAAACATACTTCCAAGATACCTTGAAAACCCCTTTAAGCCCATCTGGTGGTACAAAAATAACAGAGAGATGAGTGGTCACAAAATTGCATTAAAAGAAACTGGAACAACACAGGACTATCAGTCTACTGTAGTGGTAATTTCAATAACCAAAATGAGCTGTATTACATACTGTAATTAGTATTGCTACATACCATAACTTTCTTCCTTAGAAAACATAGTACTAATAGTTAAGAAAACATTAACGCCCACGTATATCACATACCAAATTTATTATTCATTCATGTCATTGTACAAACCTGCTATGACAACACATATCACAATCTTCATCGAAGAAGCAGCAAAATAGAGAGTCTAATAGGAAATAATGAAGCAAGCAATCAAACTATAATGGATGGAAAGATAAACGGCAAATCAGTGCATATGAAAGAGTAATATCTGAACTCCCGTTAGTATGGTTCTGTTTGAACTTACAAAACAGTTGAAAGAGAAATGTCTCTATTTATTACATACGTGTTTTGCTCCTATCAATAAGATTAAAGCATTGACCTTGTTCATTTTACTTTAACTTGTGATATCTCACAAACCATAAACAAGAAGAACAGGACTCCACTCTGGGTTGCCTTATGGATCTTACAAAGAAATGCTTCAACCCCAACTAATCCATATCCAAAGCTCACACCATTGCCGAAATATATATTCAGAAAAAATGGAAGTGAACTAGCTTAAAAAAAGATCTTGTCAATGCCACCATTGATGTAGTTCTCCATTGAGATGTCCATCGGTCTGTAGCATCTTTGTAACTGGCACCCAAAATTGTGCTACACAAATTACAAAATAATAGAACTATACCTCAATCTCATACTTCCAGGTGATGAACGAAGTTATAAAGAAGTTAAACTTACTACAGTCGGATCAAATCCCCTAAATCAGTCTCAAACTAAACGAAGAGGAACAATGTTATATAGTTTGTAGACGGCCTAGAATTCAATAGAAAACTAAGTGCAAAGACGAATCAAAAGCAATTGTCAAAGTCCTAAATTTCACATATGATCAACCCATCAGAGAAATTAAGAAATCAATTCTCAAAATTTATGGGGAGTCATGATCAGGAAAAAAAAAAGATAATTCTTACAGCAGGGGTTGCAGCTTTACTGGTAAGATGTCTAGTGCTATAGTCACCATCAAAGTATGATATAAATCTGACATTAGAAAGATGGATTGCTGAAAATCCAGAAGGAACAAAAATAGGGATAGATGAAGATTGGAAAGAAAACTCAATGGATTAAGAATAGGTCTGGTATAGCTCAAATATGGAACATCACAAGCTAAGGTCGTAACTTGACCTGAATTTGCTCGAGCTCACTGTACAATCCTAGTTAGGGTGTGTTGTAGTTAAGTGGGCATACAGAAAATTGTATTTTCCTGCAGTTCTGAATTATCGAAGTCAGTTAATAGGTTGAACTATGTAGTCATCCATTAATGAGATCATATTTTGCAAGATATCTTTGCTTGATAAATAAGAGCGAGATAAAGCACCTACATGTTGAAAGGTACAATTATGTTGATGGCCGAAAAAACATTGATGATTAACTATCTTAATGTGCCATGATGTTTCACTTGAAAGATAACAATAAATTCAACAATATGAGAAACAGTCAATGCACCTAGAGCAAAACACAACTCACAAGTCTCATTGTATTGTTCTTTGATAATCTTGCAGTGCCTGCTCCATGGAAGCACTTCCTTGATCAAGTAAAATGAGGCTTTCCTTAAAGTCAAAAAACACTTGAGTTACAACCGATTTCACAAAGCCAACATTGGTAGATTTGTTACTATCAAGGTCGTAAGACATGAGTTTGCTTCCATTATACGAGTAATACACAAGCTTCCTGGTGTTTGTAAATCCCAATGGGCAATAAAAGCTCGTCCCAGGGACAATAGTGTAAGCTTTAGTCCAAGATTCGGCAACACCATATTCCTTCATCAACCACACATAACAGAGGGATTGTTCTACAAAAAACGAGTGACAACTAACAATGAAAGCAAGCATGCCCTTGAGAACTTTAAGATCCTCATCAGAATTCTCTTCAATTTGGTCATACCAGTTAGTCGGCAAGGACAAATCTCCCAACACCTCCTCGCTAAAATCAAATGACAAAATAGCAAAATCACTCCGATTGTCTTCCTTTTCCACAAAATCTGCCAACCAGTGGATAGCTCCATTGACATGAGCATGTTCCCGACTATATAGATAATTAGCAACAATATCCTTATTTCCAAGTAGTGCTGTATGCCAAGAGTTTGTGGACAAAGAGTAAACATCAGCTTTAGTTGGTTTCCCATAAATCTTGACAACTTTGTACTCATTACGTAATTCATCCAGACCCAATGCATAATTATAATCCGCAAAAGTTAACATAGTACTATCAAAGCACATAGTATCTATGGACTTAAATCTTCGAATAGAAGGATTCCACAGAAAAATATGTCGGATACTTGTAAGGAAAACAGGTAGGTTAACACAGAGCAACCCATTACAGTATGTAATGGAGCAATAATGGGGGTAATCTTGAAATGGGAATTTTTTGTTTTCTAACTTAGTGAATGTAGCACCATTATGGGAGAATAAAGAATAGGCCAAACCTTTTTCTCTTTCAACGACGAAAAGAAGATTGCTGTCATAGTCCTTCAACTGATGTTTGGAATGGGAAGTGATGAAAGTTGGAGATTTGATGAGAGTGTACCATGCTCTGCATACACAAGTGCATCTAATTAGTGTTTTAGGTGGGGCTCGCAACAGTATTTCCAGCACTATATCCTGAGCAAGGGGCGGCTCTTCTTGCATCCTACTAAGGGTGCTGGCCATCTACCAACAAGATGGAATCACCTCTGTAAACTTTGAAAGAAATGGAGACGAGTGATGGAAAAGTTACATAGGAATTACAAATATAGGATGGGCTAATTAGTTATTTAGACTCACACATTGATGTAACTGTTTTCACTCTTCTTCTTCTTGGTTTGGCAAATGTAATACTCCCTCCGTCCCAATTTATGTGGCGGTGTTTGACTTGGAACTGAGTTTAAAAAATAAAAATTAATTTTGTAGAAGATTGGAGTAATCAAAAAGTTGTTGGTGACTTTTAAAGTAAGTAGGGGCCAATACGGATTAAATAAAGATAATGCATTAACTAGTTGACAAATTAGGAAATGTGACATTCTTTTTGTGACAGATCAAAAAGAAAAGTGTAACACATAAATTGGAGTAAAGTTAAGGCAAAGTTCATTTGTGCTTTGGAAAGGAAGTGCATTTATATCGTTTATCCTATACCATTTTAGTATGACCGGTATGAAAAGAGAATACTACTATTTGACAAATATATTTTCTTAACATAAGTCAATTTTTTTTATACTTTAAGCCGTCAAAAAAGGGAAGATTAAGTCATTATGTTTTTATAATATTATTGTTTATCTTTAATAAATGTTTCTTAAAAGAATAATTTCTGTTCATCGACGGAAAACTAAAAAAGATTTTTCATATTCAACAGAGTTTTGCTATACCAAACATATACAAGGCTTTCAATATCTTCTTTGATCTTCTAAATCTAATTACCAATATCTATCTCCTGAACTTTAGGCCGGATAGTCACATTTTTGACTTCTAATTGGCCAATAGCTAACATACAAAAGTTTAAATGAATAGCCCTAACCCGATATGGTTTTCAGTTTGAAATTTCAACATAAAATACTGAAGTTTAATATGAAAAATCCTATTTTTTTAGTAAGAAAAATAGTGGAATTCTCATACTCCAATATTTTTCCTGAAATTCAGGATTTTTCATTTTAAACTCCGGAAGTTATGTTATATATACTATCTTTTAATTCGTGATAGAAAGTTCTTTACCATTTTCACCAATTAATAAATTATCATAGAATTTTATCATGTAGTAATTACTTATAAGTGACTTAATTGTGTAAATATTTATTATACAGTCAATATACATATATTGAACTTTTAAACTCAGTGATATACTCATCCATACACTTGTACTGCTATCCCTGAAGAAATTCTAGCTGATCCCACTCCAACAGGGTATTTTTCTCCCTTCGTTTATCAAAGTTAACAGTTAAAGGTATTTGATCAGGTTGTTCTCTGCTCCTTGGAAGTTCCAAAACCTTTTAGTGTAAAGTATACAACAACAACAACAACAACAACAAAGCTTTCAATCCCAAAAAAGTTGAAGTCGACTATATGAATCCTCATATAGACCATGTTTCTCCATTTAAGTTTTGGTGTAAAGTAAACTGTAAATTATATGAATATTTATATATGAGGATGGTTGAAGAGGTAACATTTTACGAATATCATGACATGATTATGTTCAATGCATATAGAAACTTGTTGAAGAATTTCTTATGAAGGTTGATTCAGGTATAAAAGGGGAATTTATTATTGGCATGCTTATTGCAAGTTTTATCCTTCTGTAAAAGCAATGAACACCGGAAAGATCAATGCTAAACGATTATGAATTAGAATGTGTCACATCTGCTAAAAAGTGTACAAAAGTAATAAATCAGCTAGCATAGTTAAATAAAAAGATGCATTTGTCTGCAACAACTGAGAGCACTCAGCTTGAAAGAAACCAAAGTTCTGGCACAATGGTAAACTTTCATTTGAATTTTCTTTCTTTGTGGCATATGACAACACATATCACAATCTTCATCCGAGGAGCAACAAAATAGAGTCTAATAGGAAATAATGAAGTCAGCAGTCAAACTAAAATGGATGGAAAGATAAACGGCAAAGCAGTGCATAATATATGAAAGAGTAATATCTGAACTCCATTTAATATGGTTCTGTTTGAACTCAGAAAACAGTTGAAAGAGAAATGTTTCTGTATTTGTTACACAGGTTCTTTGCTCCTGTCAATAAGACTAAAGCATTGACCTTGTTCATTTTACTTTAACTTGTGATATCTCACAGACCATAAACAAGAAGAACAAGACTCCACTCTCAGTTGCCTTACGAATTTTACAAAGAAATGCTTCAACCCCAACTATTCCATCTCCAGAGCTCACACCATATATATTCACAGAAAAAAGAAGTGAACTGGCTTTGAAAAAGATCTTGTTAATGCCACCTTTGATATACACTCTAGCATCGTTGTCACTGTGCTACAGAAATTACAAAATAACAGAACTATACCTCAATCCCATACTTCCAGGTGATGAACAAAGTTATAAACAAGTTAAACTTACTACAGTCGGATCATCTTCCCTAAATCAGCCTCAAACTAAATAAGGATGACCAATATTTTATACTCGTTTGTAGACGTCCTAGAATTCAAAAGAGAAATAAGAGCAAAGACAGATTAAAGCAATTGTCAAAGTCCTATTGTCACATAAGATCAACCCATCAGAAAAATTAAGAAATCATTTCTCAAAACTTTTCGAGAGCCGTGATCAGTCTGCTGAGAGAAATCACAAGCTAAGGTAGTAACTTGAATAAATCTGCTGACAGCTCCTCACCTGTACCATTCAATGATATGGTGTCTTCGTAGTTAAGTGGCTACAGAAATTTATCTTTTCCTGCAAATTCTGTAATATCAAACTAAGTCAGCTTGTTAAACTAGGTAGTCATCCATCTAAATGAGATCATATTTCGGAAACTATTGCTTGATAAATAATAAGATAGAGCTGCAACATGTTAAAAGGTACATCTACGTTGATGCAATACATAATATTGATGTTTAGCTACCCCAAAATAGGATGATTTTTCCTTGAAAATAGAACAACATATTCAACAATATGATAAATAGATATGATAGAGATGTGGTAAATAATTCAGTCAATCCACCTCGAGCAAAACACAGCTAGCTTTCCAAGTCCCATTATAATGTTCTTCGATAATCTTGCATTGCCTGCTCCATCGAAGCACTTCCTTGATCAAGTAAAATGAGGTTCTCCATAAAGTCAAAAAACACTTGAGTTACAACGGATTTCTGAAAACTAACATCGGTAGATATGTTACTATCAAGGTCATAAGACATGAGCCTCCTTCCATCAAACGAGTAATACACAAGCCTGGTGTTTGTAAATCCCAATGGCTGATAAAATCTCGTCCCAGGGACAATAGTGTAAGCTTTAGTCCATGATTGGGCAACACCATATTCCTTCATCAACCACACATAACAGAGGGAATTGCAACTAACAAGAAACGAAAGCATGCCTTTGAGAGCTGTAAGATGTTGAAAATTCGAATTAATTTTATCATGCCACTTAATTGGCAGGGACAAATCTCTCAACAACTCTGTGCTTAAATCAAAGGAGAAAATAGCAAGATCACTACTATGCAAGAACAGATGGTTTGCTCTTTTCCTAAAATAAGCCAACCAGTGGATAGCTCCATTTACATGAGAATGTTTCCGTGTATGTGGAATAGTAGAAATAATATCCTTATTATTCCCAACTAGTGTTGTATGCCAAGAGTTTGTGCTCAAACAATAAACATCAGCTTTAGACGGTTTCCCATAAATCTTGACAACTTTGTACTCATTATGAAATTCATCCAGACCCAATGCATAAATATAATCCTCAGGACAATACATATTTGTCGAATCAAAGCATATAACATCTACGGATCTGAATCTTCTAACAGAAGGATTCCACAGAAATATATGTCGGTTAAAGTCAATGCTAAGGTCAACACAGTGCAACCCGTTACGGGATGTAATGGAGCAATTAAGGGGGTCAACTTTAAATGGGATTTCTGTGTATTCTAATCGAGTGAATGCAGCACCAATACCGGAGAGTAAGAAATATGAATCTTTATTTCTTTCAGCGAGGAAAAGAAGCTTGGTCTTTAACTGATGTTTGGAATGGGAAGTAATGAAAGTTGGAGATTTGATGAGAGAGTACCATTCTTTGCATACACAAGTGCATGTAATTAGTGCAACAGTATTTCATGCAATATTTCTTGAGGAAGGGGCGGCTTCTTTTGCATCCTACTACGAGTTCTGGCCATGTACAACACGATACTATACCTCTTTGTCAACTCTGATAGAAAGCAAGGGTTTTCTTTTGTAGGAGAAACTGTCTGGAGACGAGTTTCTGTCCCTCGTGCGAAACTGAGGGTTTTATTCTCTTCTTTATGGTCCTGGTTAATTAAGACTATTTTGGGTATTAAAAGTAAAATTTAAGAGCTGAAAAACTCAGAATAAGTTAAAAATTTTAGAAAAGAGCTCGAGTAAACTATAAAGACGAGGAAGCATCTATATATTATTAAAAGGGATGTAGTAGCCACTAATAATTAGCCAAGTGTCACATTATGAAAGCAACATGTGTTGTTAGTTAGGACAAAGTGGTTAATTTTTGAATTTTAGTTAGAATGTAACCATTTTTAAATTAGATAGATAAAACTAACTTAAATTGAGAAAACAAAATTTTAATTCGAATTGAAACCTAAATATGAAAGCAAAGAGAACAAAAAATACCTAATTAACTGAAACTATAATTTACTCATATCCTGTCTCTGTGCTCAAATACATTATTTTTTCAACAAAACATAATACTTATATATCCTTTTCACAATAAACCAAATATATTTATCTCACAATATAAAATGGAAGAAGACATATAGATATAGGAATGGTTATCAACAAAAACTCCGAAAACAAAAAACAAAAAAAACCTATTCCATTGGTTGGAGCTTAACACAAATATTTTGAATTACAATGTTAATTTTTTTTATTTTTTAATGTGAACTCAATATAATCATGGACATGTTACCATGATTGTGAGAAATGGTCCGACAAATGTGCACAATTTTTTTAAAAAAATTTAAACATATTTTTTCCTATTAAAAAGTAAAGTTGGTATTATAAAAATAAATGAAAGTTACTCCAAAACCAACAATTATACACAGTTAAATAAGTAGTTTTCAATTAGACCCTAACTTCTCTTTTAAACGGGAACCTTTCTTCTACAGAGAAAAGAAAAAAACAGTAACTCCTTTCTTCTCCGATTCCCATCAAATTAGGTCAACTTTGAGGATTTTGAAACAACAATCGGAGAACAATGGAATGTACAAATTCCAAATCATGTAGCAAAACTGGTGAAAAATCTATCTTCTTGAAATTCTTAGAATGTCTAGATGAAACATGTGTGCATTTTTTGTTCTTTAAACTATATCTTCTTTGCACTATGTAGAATTTCATTCATTTATTGCGGGCATTTTAATGATTGAAGAACCTTTTGTTGTGAGATTGAAGTTTTTCTTTTATGATTACTAACGTTCTTAACATGTTTTAATTTATGTGATTTTGTCCTTTGTGATTCTGCTTCCTCGGCTTACTTTTATAGGTTAATCTATGTATCATTTGAAATTTTTTACTTACATGTCTCACTTTCCTATCATCTTCTTTTATGCAGGTTATGCAATTTGCATTCCTTTATAACCCTAATGCAATTGGCTTTTCAATTTTTCAAGCTAGAAGGTAGAAAGCATGCCACATAGGTTTTCAGGTTTGTGTTACT
Source organism: Petunia secreta (assembly GCA_029990175.1). Lineage (NCBI taxonomy): Eukaryota > Viridiplantae > Streptophyta > Magnoliopsida > Solanales > Solanaceae > Petunia > Petunia secreta. Next base: position 3,644,013 of record JARKIP010000059.1, on the reverse strand, counting down.
TTATATGTATTCGATGGATGGAGGAGTTATCTTGCTTTTCTCTCCGATTTTACAATTAAAACTTATTTGAGTTTTTCATGAACTCAGTAATTTCTACAGCCTATGAATAAATGTATTAGAGCTATCCTCCTCAAGAGAACACACTTACTAAACCAAGCGACAAATTAATAAAATTATGCATGAAAATGAAATAATACTAAGAGGTGGCTTATAAACTAAAGTTAATTTATAATAGATTTGGTGAAAAGTTTAAAATAGAGATAATATAGGGGAAGTTCTTTGGAAACAGTTAATTTTAAATGAGAATAACCAAATCATAAAAACTGATATCCTAGAGGAGACGTGGGAGTTCATTCACAGTTAGGATAATGCTCTAGCAATTTTTTATCTAAAAATAAATTATTTACTCAAACAACCATAAATAAAGACTCAGAAAAAAAAAAACATAAAGAAAGAATGAAACTAATAAACAAGAAACCACGTTGGCTGTTCAGTTTGGCGGTTCCTTTTTATGGTGATTTGAAGTTTTTCCAAAACTGACTTCTACGATATCTTTTTGGTATTTCCTAATCTTTAGAAGTTTTGCCTATTTTAGAATATTAAAGTAGTTATATTTTTCAGGCATGTTCTATCAAAATGGCTATTGTTGTGTTTCCACTCATCAAGTGAATTTAGTAGGTTCTTCCTCATCATTTTACCAATTTCTTTAATTGATTGTGTAGTCATGCGATGGTTGTTGATTCTTTGTTTTGTCCACTTTCCTTCTTTTTATTGGGTTTTTTTCTTTCAATTGATGACGTTTTTGATGATTTCTAAGGAAAAAATAATGCTATGTTCATTTCTTTTGTAGGGATATAATAAACTAAGAAATCGGAATGGAAATAGTACGCCTACTTGTGGATCTTGAAGAGGCAAGTTATGCTGGTAAATGTGAACGAAGGTGTCTAATTGTTGATAAACGATGATGATCTTTTATAAGGTTTATGTTTTTGATGATTTATAAGTAAAAAATGTTGTGTTTAATCTTTGCAGGAATAGACAAGTTGCAACGAAAAAAAAAATACTACGCTTTATTAGGAATCTTCTGAAAGAAAACGTGTAGCTGATAAACATGAACACGAAACACCTTTATTATTTTTCCTCCTCATAATGTTGATGAGGAGGTAGCGGAAGGCCGAATATGAGAAGAATTTAAATTATTTTATGCAGAAGTTTAAATCCAATCTGTCTATCTTTTATAAGGGAGTATGTCATTTGTCCATCTAATTATACATTGGATTAATTTATGTTTTTTGATATGAATGTTCTTCCAGAGGAAAATAATAAGACTCATATTGGGATTTGACCATAACATATCGGATGGTTGCAACTTAAGTGAGACTTCATTAGTTGGTGTCATTAGAAAATTTCAATGCTCAAATGAATGTCTGCAGCAATAGAGGTAATAGACATTATATTTATCTTTCTTTCTTTCTTTCTTTCTTTCTTTCTTTCTTTCTTTTTTTTTTTTAAAAAAAAAATTTAGAAGCCATTTTTCAACATTACACTCAATACTTTTACTATGAAGAAGGTACTTTGATCCACAAATCAGCCCCCGTGAAGTCAAGGACATATTTCAAAAACTTGAGGTGGTATTGCTGATAACTTAATAATAATAATGTAGTTTTATTCAATTTTTTTAAGCTTTTGTTCTTTTAATTATGGATTTTTTATCTGTGATGCAGCTTTATTGTAAATTCAACGGTGTTCCTTTTTCCTTTTCTTTTGGTTGCAATAATACATTTGGGTACTGAACAATTTTCTGGTAACTATATGGCTATGTAAAAGTAATTATAATTATAAAGTTATAAAGCTTTAAAAGTATATGCTGGCAACTTGGTTTACTTGCTACACAAATTGTCTGCTGATAGATGAGTTATTATTTTGAGTTCATGAAGTGATTCTTGGAGACCACGTCAACCCTTGCAGTATAGGGGACAAGCAGAGCATATAGCCCATAAAGAGATGGAATCCGTTCGAGATATTTACATATAAAAAGACGGGTTGAGCTTAACAATTAAATTAGCCGAGACAATATGGTAAGATTGCATTATTTATGAAGAGCTTTATCTGCAACTATGTTAAATTAATGGTGAAATATGGAATATATCTTTATTAATTCTATTATTAGTGTTCACATATTGATGTTGTTTTTCTGAAAATTATATTATTTGTGTTCGTACATATGACTCGATGTAACAAAGAAAATAAAAGAAGGTGGAGCGGATACAATTATTGAAACCTATCTATTTTGCAATGCACACGAGCCAATTTGTCAGAAAATGTATCTTGCTCATATGAATGGAATATTTTTATTTCATTGGTAGTAATTTTTTGATGAACAATATGCCTTGCAAATATGAGCTTTTTAGGGTCCAAAAATCGTCCCTTTAGCGTATCTCCCATCTTTTTTTTTTGATAACGGTTAGATTATATTACATTTTATTACTCACAGTTGATTCTAAAAGAAAAGAAGTGACAAATATATGATTTTGTGTTTATCACATATCTAAACTCTTGATAGATAAAGTCTTCAACAAAAAATATTTAACAGTCTTTTGGCAGTTGATGATATGAATAAGCAATCTATTTAGCAAGCTTGATTAACAAAAGCGACAAGAAGAACATCACAAAGCTGGGTCAAGTTTACAAGTAACGTCTATACTTGTGGTAATTGGTTGAAGCGAAATGCTTTAAATATTTTTTGTGATATGAATAAAGGAAAGTGTAGACGAGATTGTCAGTGCCACGATATAATTTCAATTAATTTGTTAACTAATATTTATTGATAACAATTAAGGACGGGTGAGTGTTTTTTTAAGAAGAATAAGCTTGATTGTAATTTAAATTAATGAATTTATTAATAGATAATTAATTATAAAAAGATCAGAAAAAGATCACATAACTAAACTCTTACTAGATAAAGCCACCAACCAAAATTATTGTAAAACAAGAATAATGTCTAGGTATGTATATTTTTTATTATAAAAATAAAGTAAATAAAATAAAGAAAGATTTTGTTCATAACTTTAAATAAGTTTATGAGCAATAGAAGTTTAGGAGCATGTGATGATTATTGAAAATCCAGTGTAATCTAGAATATAGATGGATAAGATTTATTTGAATTTGAGTCGAGATAATATTTTAAAAGTAGCGTAAGATCGAAAAATCATATTACAAGATCACGTAACTAAATTTTAGATAGATAAAGCAAAGATAAAAAGATATTGAAACCTAAAATAAATAGAGAAATGTGAAGATATTTTTATTTTTAATTAATTTTAAAACATTATAAATTAAATGTATTGATAAATTTGAATAATGAAGGTACTCAGACCAATAGGAATAATTTTGAAAAGAAAAATGAATCATTTCAAGAACAAAGAAATAAAATAGAGATAAAGAAGGGTATTTATTTTATACTTTAAATTAATTATAAATTAAATTAAGTAAAAATAAAAATCAAGTTTTTTTATCTTTAAAAATGAAATATTTTCAAATAATAGAATAAAATTTAAAAAATATAAACGAATTGTTTCAAGAATAAATAGTGACGATCTGATGAAAAGTCACATAGCAATATATAGCACCAGGAAGCGGATAATGTTAATAAAAGTGCAAAAAGTATAGCTCGATGCACAAATCATCTCGCGTTCACGCAGAAAAGTGGATAATATTAATTTAATGAAGAAATATGAACAAAGAAAATAATAAGATGATAGTTGAAATTAAGTCTATTAATGTGTTTTGTCATATGTGCTAAAAACTAAATAATAACTTGACATGACTAATATTATTTCATATTATTGCGTGATTTTACCGCGCATCGCGCGGGTACTAAACTAGTATTGTTAATAAAAATATAGTGGATATTGTTAAGAAGCATATTGTTCTCGTGCGAAACTCAGGGTTTTATTCTCTTCTTTATGGTCCTGGTTAATTAAGAAGCATATTGTTCTTCTGGACCATCAATTTTTGATCATATACTGGATTTAATTCCTCAGTTAATTGATAATTTCATTAATGATAAACTTAAATGAGAAGTTTGTGACGACAACAACATCAACATACCTAGTATATATCACAAGTTGGTTATGGGAAAAAGTTTCTGACGAAGAGATTAAAAAAGTCGTTTTTAGTACGTGCCCCTTAAAAGGGGATAATTTACAAAACTATGACACCACAGGCAATGGTTGCCTTATTGATTTCGTTTAAAGTGATTTTGCAAAAATGACCTTCACTAATTTGAATGAACAAAGTTCGGAACGAAAATACCCCATGCAAAATTTTATAATGACACCTGCATCCTGCCCTCCTTTTCTCGTATGCAACACTTGCCCTTTTATCGCTTTCCACATTCTCCCAGATAAACTGTAAGTGTTGTCCTGCCCTGTTTTTCTCGCAAGAGGCAACACTTGACAATACTTGACTTTGACACCTCTTGCATAGGCAATACTTGTCCTTTTATCTTTTCCCATACTCTCCCAAATATTTGAAGTGTTGCTTGGACTGCTGGACAACTCTTGCCCCTTCTCGTTCTTTGTTATTTGGAGACTTTTGTCGATGAAAGCTAGAAATATAAGAGTTTTCTTATGGAGATAAAAAATGTGATGGTGTTGCCGGTGTGTCCTATTTCAGAAAAAAATTCCTTTTGTGTTTCGGGTCTTGTATAGTTGGCCCAACTATAAAATATAGTGACACTTTTTTTCAGGTGGGTTACTTTTTTTTCGGTAAAGGGTTAATATGTCACTGAATTATTATAAATGGCACAAAAATGCCATCCATTAAAAAAGTGTCATAAATATGCTATCGCTGTTAAAAAAATATCCCAGATATGGCATCACCTTTAATAACTTGTTCATCTTTGAAAGAAATAAAAAATACTGTAGCTCTTTGTACACTTCCCCGTGATATATTTGTCCAATTTTCGGAGACTCTTTGTACACTTCGCCCGTGATATATTTGTCCAATTTTGGGAGAAACTTGTCGTCTCCTTTCTCTCTCACGAAACAAAACATTACCTTTCTTGCACCTGAGTTTACAGAGTAGCCTATGACTCCATCTTGTTGTACATGGCTAGCAGTAGCGCCAATAAGGAACACCCCCTTCCTCACGAAATTGTGCAGGAAATATTGTTGCAGGTCCCACTTAAAACACTAATCAGATGCATTTGTGTATGCACATCATGGCATTCTCTCATCAAGTCCTCCAGTTTCATCACATCGCGTTCAAAAACAAACAGCAAGCTTCTTTTCACCCTGGAGGGATATAAAGGTTCATATTCGTTACTCTCCAATGCATTTACTCAACTAGGAAAAACAAATATCCCTTTTAAATTTGTCTACACTTGTTGCTTCATTACATCCTGTAATGGGTTGCTCTGTGTTGACCTGAGAGCAACTTTTTCTTACAGACATATATTTCTGTGGAATCCTTCTGTTAGAAGATTCAAATCCGTAGATACTATATGTGTTGATAGAAGTACTACAGATTATGCATTGGGCCTTGATGAATTTCGTAATGAGTATAAAGTTGTCAAGATTTATGGGAAACCGGCTAAAGCTGATGTTTACTCTTTGACCACAAACTCTTGGCGTACAACAGTGGCTGATGATCTTTTTGGGAATAAGGAAATTTTTATTCCTGATAGTCAGAGACATGCTCATGTCAATGGAGCTATCCACTGGTTGGTATTATTTGGGGAAAATGCAAACAATAGATTCTTGAAGAGTGATCTTGCTATTTTATCGTTTGATTTTAGCAAGGAGGTGCTGGGAGATTTCTCCTTGCCAACTAACTGGTGTAATAACCAAAATGAAGGGATTTTCGAAGAGGATCTTAAAGTTCTCAAGGGCATGCTTTCGTTTCTTGTTAGTTGTCAGTTGTTTTCTGTAGAGCAATCCCTCTGTCATGTGTGGTTGATGAAGGAATACGGTGTTGTTGAATCTTGGACTAAAGCTTACACTATTGTCCCAGGGATGAGATGTTATTGCCCATTTGGATTTACAAACATGGGGAAGTTTGTGTATTACTCGCTTGATGAAAGCAAACTCATGTCGTATGACCTCGATAGTGAAAACTCAACCAATGTGGGTTTTGAGAATTCATTTATAACTCAAGTGTTTTTTGATTTCAAGGAGAGCCTCATTTTACTTGATCAAGGAAGTGCTTCGGTGGAGCAGGCACTGCAAGACTATCACAGAACAATATAATGGGACTTGAAAGTTATGGTTTGATTGAATTTTTTACCACATTTCTATCATGTAGATTTATCATATTGTTGAATGTGTTATTTTATTTTCAAGGAAACATCATTGTATTTTGGGGTAGCTAAAGATCAATGTTATGTATTACATCAACGTAGGTGTACCTTTTAATATGTTGCAACTTTACCTTATTATTCATCAATCAATTGTTTCCGAAATATGATCTCATTTAGATGGATGACTACATAGTTTAACTAAATGGCTTAATTTGATATTGCAGAGTTTGTAGGAAAAGAATTTTATGTGGCCACATAACTACAAGTCACCAGATCTTTGCAGCAGATTGGTTCAACTTGGTACCTTAACTTGTGATGTTCCATATTTGAGATATGCCAACCTATTCCGGTCCATTATCCTATTTTCTTTCCAATCTTCATCTAAACTCAATATATGCTTTTGGATTTTCAACAATTTTTCTAATGTTAGATTTATATCGTACTTTGATGGTGACTATAGCACTCGGTCATTCTATTTCTTTATGCCTTAATTTCCTTTGGCTCCGTTAAAGGAAAAAAGAATTTCTAACGGGATGTCTGGACGACGTTTTCCACAGCCAGTGATTCAGCAAACTTTTTGGTATCAGTACTCCACTATTTCAGGAGTTTTAAGTTGCCTTTCCGTAGAAATCCCCTTCTAAAAATCGAGATAACTAATTTGATTTCATTAATAAAAAACTAAACCAAATCGATTTAAACTCGTTCATTATTCATTCCCCGTTCCTCATTTCCCCTTTTTGCATAACTAATTTGCCTAACATCACTCAATTTGATTAACTAATTAATTCAATACGAAACAGAAGCAAAGAGAAATGGCATCGGTATGAAATGGTTATGCACGACGATGACGTAGTGAAATGTATTTGGGTTAGGTAGAATAAGAATAATGGGTTAAGGAATTAGATTAATAGATGAAAAATTAATTAAGAAAATTATTTAATTTTTAATTAATGATGCCACATCATTTTTCCGGTAAGTTTTAAATAAAATCCGGTTTGAGTGACTTTCTTGTAGACCGGAGCAAGTTGAGTGACTTTTGGGTAACAAATGAAACAAAAGTGATTTTGTGGTAATGAAACAATAGTTCAGTGACCACCGGTGAAATTAACTCTGCAAATATGCTCTCTGGCCCTCTATTGAATGGATTAATTTAACATTCGTAGAAAATCTTAGGTTTATTATTCAAATTTGTTACTGTATTATTTTTTGCAATTACAGAAGTTTTTCATTAATCACCAGTGTGCTTTACAAATCAAGGATAAACCATTAGGTTATAACTTTTACTTCGTCGTTACAGCCTACAGGAAACTAAACAAACTACCAAGGAATCTACAAAATAAAAAAATTTCAAAATTTATTGAAGAATAGCCAAAAATTCACGCGCACACTTAAGCTCCATTAGCGTAGGAAAAACACCCCAGAGTAGTTCCATAACAAAATACTGGGGCTGAACACCCCAGTATTTTGTTATGAGACTTTATATATAAAGCTTCAGTCCCATAACAAAATGCTGGGGCTTTGAACAAGTTTTGTTCACAGCCCAGCATTTTGTTATGAGACTGAAGCTTTATACAAATTCCCATAACAAAATGCTGGGGCCTTGAACAAAACTTGTTCAAAGCCCCAGTATTTTATACTGGGGTTAGTTTACTGAAGCTTTCCAGTATTTATACTGGAATTTGTCCGGAGCTGGCTATTTCTCAGCGAATTTGTTTTTAACGGCTACAAATCAATTAGCGCGCGCCAAACAGGCCCCTACACGAAATTTTTATTGTCCTTGCAAACGCTTGATGCTTCCTTTTGTCCCATTTGAAAATATTTTAGCAAAATAGCCTCCATTGCATCGGAGGCAACACTTCAAGTTACAAATCGGTAAGTACTACCTCTTCAAAAAATATCAAAGAACAAGTGTTGTTTGTGAGAATGTCGGAGGAGATTGAAGCGGCAAGTGCTGCCTATGCAACACTTCAAGTTATCTGGAAGAATATGGAAAGAGATTTAAGGACACGTGTTGCCTATGTAATAATGGGTCAAAGTCAAGTGTTGCCTAAGACAAAGAGGCATCACTTACGAGGAAGGGAGAACGGAATGCGGACGTTATTATAAGACTTCGTAGGAATATTTTCGTCTGAAATTTATTTGTTAAACTTAATTGAAGTCATTCCTGCAATATCACGGTCAAAAAGACAAACCAATGCCTATGGTGCCATAGTTTTGCAATTTCCCCCTATAATTGGGAGTGAGAGATCTTGTTCAATTTCTGGAGAAACTTGTGTTTGTTTGTCTCTCAAACAAAACAAAAACCCTAGCCTTCTTACACTTGGGTTTTGTGCATTTTCTCAAAGTTTACAGCCTAGCCATCTTTTTGGCCATGGCCACCAGTAGTAGAACGCAAGAAGAGCCCCGCTTTCCTCAAGACATTGTGCAGGAAATTCTGTTGCGGATCCCACTTAAAACACTAATTACATGCCTTTCTGTATGTAGATCATGGCACTCTCTCATTAAATCTTCCAGATTCATCACATCAAAGAAAGACTACGACACCAAGCTTCTTTTCCTCATTGAAAGAAATAAAGGTTCATATTCTTTACTCTCCCATAATGGTCCTGCTGCATTCACTAAAGTAGAAAATACAAAAATCCCATTTCAAGTTGACTCCCCTTATTGTTCCATTACATCCCTTAATGGGTTGTTCTGTGTTGACCTTAGAGTAACTGCTTCATGCCGACATATTTTTCTTTGGAATCCTTCTGTTAGAAGATTTAAGTTTATCGATACTATGTCCGTATGTTTTGATAGTACTACTACAGGTTGTCCTGAGCTTTTAATGTATTATCATCTCGCAAATTATGGATTGGGTCTAGATGAATTTAGTAATGAGTACAAGATTGTGAAGATTTATGGGATGCCAACTAAAGTTGATGTTTACTCTTTGACCACAAACTCTTGGCATACAAGAGTAGTTGATGATCATTTTGGGAATAAGGCTATTATTCCACATGCTCGGGGACATGCTCCGAAACATGCTCATGTCAATGGAGCTATCCACTGGTTGGCATATTTCAGGGAAAGAAAAGAAATGCACTTCCGTAGTGATCTTGCTATTTTATCCTTTGATTTCAGCAAGGAGGTGTTGGGAGATTTGTCCTTGCCAACTAAGTGGGATGACAAAATTAAAGGGGTTTTTCAAGAAGATCTTAAAGTTCTCAAGGGCATGCTTTCGTTTCTTGTTAGTTGTCAGTCGTTTGCTGTAGAGCGATCCGTCTGTTATGTGTGGTTGATGAAGGAATATGGTGTTGCCGCATCTTGGACTAAAGCTTACACTATTGTCCCTGGGACTTCATTCTATTATCCATTGGGATTTTTGTTAAGCTCAGGGAAGCTTGTGTATTACTCGTCTGATGGGACCAGACTCATGTCTTACGACCTCGATAATGAAAAGTATACCAGTATTGGTTTTGAGGTTTCGTTTATAACTCAAATGTTTTTTGACTTCAAGGAGAGCCTTATTTTACTTGATCAAGGAAGTGCTTCGATGGAGCAAGCACTACAAGAATATCAAAGAACAATATAATGGAGCAGGCACTCGAGGTGGATTGATTGTTTTGTTTACCACTTTGCTTGTCTATTTATCATATTGTTGAATGTGTTTTAGTTTCGGGGTGAAACATCATTGCATATAACGGTAGCTAAATATCAATATTATGTATATCAACGTAGTTGTACCTTTTAACATGTAGCAACTTTATCTTATTATTTATCAAGCAATGATATCTTCCGAAATGTGATCTCATTTAGAGATGACTACAATTTAATCTACTTCATCTATCTTGTTGGAGCTGTGCATAGACACATCTAGCTAAGCTCAATTAAGTTTGCATAATTATCTTCTAGTCAAGATGCTGATTCTCTAGTTATGTTGAATTGCACTTATCTTGTAAAGTTGAAAATTTCTTGCACTAATCACTTTGGTTATGATTTAAAGTTGTCATCTTTCTGGTTGTTGGATTCTATAGTTAAGATATTCATTATGGGTTGAATTATCAGGATCTGTTTTTTCATTTGGATACAAATGGTATCAAGTACTCTGGTTCTTGGGTGAAATTTAGTAAATGACAGATCCCTGGATATTCTTAGTTATTAGTTATGCTAGCTAAATATGTTATTATATTTCATTGTTGTTTGAGGTCACGGTTTCTTCTGCAAGTTTCCAGGTTGTCCAAAGTACAATATAGTAGTAGTTCCCAAATTGCAGTGCAAATATGCTCTCTGACCTTCATTAATCGGATTAATTTAACATTCGTAGAAAATCTTAGGTCTATTATTCAAATTTTTTTTTTCTAAACAAACTATTCTATTCTTAGTTTAATACTTAGAGCTGCAAGGAGTCTACAAAATAAAAAATAAAAAAAAAATCCTCTCTTATTCTAACACATACTAATTGTAATAGTGGTGTCATATAGAAGCTTGCACTATTACAATTTTGAATAAGCTTGCACTATTACATCAGTGTGGATTCCCCATCATCCCAATACATCCTTTGTTCTTAGCCTTCCCAGAAGTGCTAGCCATAAGATAAACACATGTTTAGCCCTTGCAACATTATGACAAAGCAATCTTTTCCAAGGTACGCTACTAATCTCTCCTTCACAGCTTCCTACAAGCAGTGTTAATGTGATAGTTGCCACATCTGACCAAGTTATTAGAAGAGCCTATTAATGCCCAATGCTTCCTCATATTTATAATAATCAAATTTAATTTTAGTAGGCAATTCTTCTTTTTAAAGTAATAAGTATATTAAAGTAATGATAGAGGCTTAAAAATAGATTTTGTTGAATGACTCGAAATTACTCGGATAGCATATCACAGAAGATTCAATGTGATTAAACAGAGATCTTTTCCTTTTACCTCCCAATTTTAACAAAGCAGTTGTTCCAAGAGGGAGTCTTTTCTCCTGTACATCATCTTGTGAACTTTTCTGAAATAACTACACTATCTTAATAACTTTCCCTTTTTATACCAGCATCAACCTTCGCTTTACCAGGAAAAATATGTTTTGGGTGCACAAACTCCGCCAAGAAGCGCGAACAGAGAGCAGCCTGGTCAAATCATACACCTTAACTGTTAATTTTGATAAAGTGAAAGTAAAGAATAAAGAGATTATAAAGTAACCAGGGAGAAAAATACCTTGTTGGAGCAGGATCCGTTTAGAATTTCTACTGCAAGTTCCATAACGATTTCATCCCATCCTATTGAAATTGGTTCTTCTTCGGCAAATGGATAGGGATATTATTATTCCAAACAATCAGAGACATGCTTATGTCAATTGGTTGGCTTTTTTCTGGGAAAATGAAAAAAAAATGTTCGATCTTGCTATTTTATCGTTTGATAGTTAGTTGTCAATCTTTTCTTTATGTGTGGTTGATGAAGGAATATGGTGTTGCCGAATCTTGGACTAAAGCTTACACTATTGTCCCTGGGACGAGCTTTTATTGCCCATTGGGATTTACAAACACCAGGAAGTGCATCTGTAAAGAAGGCACTGCAAGATTATCAAAAAACAACATAATGGGACTTGGAAGCCGTGTTTTGCTTGAGGTGAATTGTCTGGTGTGTTTACCAAATTTCTATCATGTCTATTTATCATTAGTGTTGAATATGTTATTTTACTTTCCAGTGAAACATCAAGGTATATTGAGGTACCTAAACATCAATGTTATGTTTATCGACTTAGTTGTACTGTTAACATGTAGCAGCTTCATCTTATTACTATCTTTTAAGCAAAGATATCTTTCAAAGAATGATCTCCCTGGCCTTATTCAAGAATTATTTTTGATCCAATCCGCATGAATCAATAGAAAAGGCAAATCCCTTATATGATATACCAGATCCGGCTCGGTTATTGATAGAGTGAATAAATCTGCCATTTTTTTGAAATCTCTCTTCTTCTTATTCAAAATCGTATCCTACTGCAAGTTCCATAGAGATTCCTTCTCATCGTGGTGAAATTGGTTGGTCATTGAGTTTATGGATGAGTGTATCATTGAGTATATTATGCGCTTACAGGATAACTGTGTAAGTGATGTATGAGTATATCATTGAGTTTAAAAGTTCTATATCTTGACCGTACGAAGTATTTACACAATTTATGAGGTGATTACACAATAAAATTTTATATTAATTGGTGAAGAACCGGCTATCAAAAGTAAAAAAGATAGTGTGTATGACTAAAAATCTGAATTTTAAACTGAAAAATTTTAAATTTCATAAAAAAATTATTAGAGTTCGAGAATTTCACTATTCGTTGTTGTTGTTGTTGTTGTTGTTGTTGTTGTTGTTAAAATTTATGTTTTTCCATATTAAACTTCACTTTAGTATTTTGAAACACTTTCTTCATCTTGATGGGGATAAATTTATTATATATCTCATCTCTACAGACCTCACTAGTTGCGACTACTTCAATGTTTTATCCTGAGGTTTTAAATTGAAAAAAAAAAGATATTGAGTTTGAACGATTATGGTTATTCATCTAGAATTTTGCAACGTTGGCTATTTGCTTATTAGAACAAAAACGAAGTGATGTAACGAATGGAAGGAGATATGGGTGAGGTTTCAATTATTGCATTTTTACCTCACTGTTAGATTTATTACATTTAGACCTCTTCTTTAGTATAGTTTTCAATTGAGTCCCTCAGTCTGTAAAAGCTTTGTAAAATCTCATTGTAGGCATGTTGAATGAAAAACCTAAATTTTTTCATGCATTTTACTTCTTCTTCCTTTTATTTTTCCTAGTTCATTTTCATGGCGATTCCATGTAATCGCTACAAGTGTCTACCCGACCTAAATTAAAACTTATCAGTCTCCTTTACTTGCTGATACGCATTATTTTATTTTATTTTTGAAAATAATTCACATATTTGTTTGTTTAAATGTTTGCAGTATTGACAATCAAATCTTCAAAACACAAAAAATGTGCCTTTTTTTAAGTGAGATGCATCCAAATTAAGTTACACAAATAATTTTTCCGCCCAACTTAAAAAAGCTCATTTTTTAGGCTAAATTACACCCAATGTCATTTTAGGACACTTTTTTAAAGGGATGTTTACGAAAATACCCATCAAAATCAACATATTTACCCACCTCTACCCATAAGTTTCATATTTACAAGTCCTACCCATAAATTATTTACATGTCATACTCATCTAGACTTGTATACAATTATTTATGCAGTATACCTTAAAGGTATACACCCATATCTAGACTTATATACTATTATTTATGCAGTATACCTTAAAGTTATACACCCATAAGATATAACAAAGGTATACAGTAAAAAATAGCTAGGTTGGGTAAATACTTTTAATTTCATGGGTAGTGTAATTTTTAATGGATAGGGCTTGTAAATACTTTGAATTTCATGGGTATATAGTGTAAAAAAAAAATTTTTTAAAAACATAGCAACATTTTGTCACTTTACCAACCGTAGCAACATTTTCAAAAATGCTACCAAAAATGTCACAACTAAAAACCTCTAAAACTCTAATCCTAACTCTCCATTTTTCTCTCTCTTCCATCTTTACCCAACCTTAAAAGCCTTCCGCCCTCGGTCCCCCACCCTTCCCGTCGTCGGCGTCCCCTCTCCAGTCCCTGTCGTCGCGCCCGTCGTCCCCGTTGTAGCTCTGTCGTTACCATGTCGCATCGTTGGTGCTGTCTCTGTGACAGACCTTTTTCTGTTGCAGCTATTAGGGCGGCGACGGAGCTCCATCGTCGTTCTCGTCGCCGTTCTTGGATTCCAGATCTGACTGCTGCGGGTTTTTTTTTTTTGGGCCTCTGGTGGCTATGGTGGTTGTTGGGGGTGGCTTGGAGGCGAAAAATGTGTATGTCATGGGTATACCTATAGTATGTCATTGGACATATACTGGGTATACACTTAACATACAACACGTATACATGTATCTTTGTTTGTTGGTTCTCCGGTGGTGCACGGTGGTTGTTGTTGGTGGTGGAGGCAAAAAAAATTATATTTCATGTATATACCCAATGTATGTCACTGAACATACACTACGTATACACCTTACTTACAATACGTATAAGTGTATGTTTGTGCTTATTCATTGTATATATTGTGTATGACCTATGTATGCATGTTCACACACTTTACATACATTGTGCATACAATGAAAATGCACAACACATACAAAAAATACCAAGAAAAACATGATACAGATTTTTCTGATGACTACCGGCGGTGGGTGGAGGCGGTGGCAGTGATTGGGGGTGGTGGCTGGGGGTGGTACGAGGAAGATCTAGGATTTTTAGCATCTTTTTATGTATTTTTTCTATGTTTTGAAAAAAAAATGTTGCTATGTTTTGTAAATAGAAAAATATTGATATTTTTGTGTAAAGAAGCTTGTTAGCTTGTATACTTTTGTTAATTGCCTTTTTTTTGTTCTTTTTTTTACGGTTCAACCAAATCTATGTCGAAACAGTAGCTTGTTTTAAAAAGTTTCCTGGCGTGTAATCGCCAAAATCTAACGATGGGGGGTTTTATAAGTTACATGTATCAGTATGAAAGCACTACTGGAACTTGGAGTCAATTATGTATCTTATTTAAAGTGATTTTTACGCTAATTGATGCATTAAACAATTACTCCCTCTGTTTCAAAAAGGATGAACCTATTACTATTTGAAGGATCAAATAAGATTATGTTTGACCACATGTCTTACAAATATCTTCTAACTATTTTGAATTGTTAAATATTGTGACTTATAGTATTTTTCATGTAGTTTCTAAATATGTAAATTTTATTTCAAAAAATTTAAAAAATCGATGTGCAAATTTTCGGTCAAAATTAGTCAATTTGACCCTCGTACTCCGCAAAGGTTCATCCTTTTTGAAACGGAGGGAGTAAATTATAAAAAATACCGACATTATTGAGAAATTACACAACATAACGACATTTGTATAATTTTTACAAAATATACCATTTCATCATTTTTTCTTCTCTCTCTAACCCAAAACCCCAACTTCTCCCTCTCTCTTTCTCTCCCCTCCTCCACCCACCCACCCTCCTGCCGTTCCCCACCCTCCCTCGCCAGTGGCTGCTGTTGCTATTCCTTCTGCGAACTAGAGCAGTTGCTGTTTGCTTTCATTTTGGGCAGCCATCGCAGCCGCTGCTGCACTGCATCGGCGGCGGCGCCAATCTCTTTTTTCGATTGGTTTTTCCCGATCTTTTTTTTTTTAAAAATTTTTTTATATGTATAAGTGTGTATTTTATGTATATATATGTATTTTGTATATGCATATTCAGATTTGCTTTTCCTTTTTTTTTTTTTGGGGATATACATATTCAGATGCATGTGTATGTATCTGTATGTTCGCATATATACATGTAATGTTTTCAGCGCACAAGTGTATGTATGTGTATACCACTATATGAATGTGTATATATGAGCATCTATTGTATTTTTTGTATGTGCTTTTGTGTTTATGTCAAGTGTATGTGTGACATACATAAATTTATATGTTTTAAGTTGTAGATTTGTAGATCCTTGTATGTATGCGTGTGTCTAGTGTATGTCAAACATATTTTTTTTTTTGTATATTTACATGTATTTTTTGTTTATATGTATGTTGCAAGTGTATTTTCAAAGAGAAATCAATGTTTATATGTGTATTTCATTTTTTAGATTCAAAAAACAAACAAATCGGCAGGTGGCCGGCGATGACTAGGCACCGGCGTCGCCTGGGGTGGTAGCAGTAGGAAGAAGTAACAAACCCTAATTTATTAGTTTTGTTGGTTTTGTATATAATGTGTAAAAAAATATTGGTATTTTTTGTAAAGTGGAATAATATTGTTCTTTTTTGTAATTTTGGTGTTAAGATTGTTTTGATTGGTAAAGGAGTTTTTACACTATATACCCATGAAATTCAAAGTATTTACAAGTCATACCCATTAAAAATTACACTACCCATGAAACTAAAAGTATTTACTCAACCTACCTATTTATTACTGTATACCTTTGTT
Organism: Petunia secreta; assembly: GCA_029990175.1. Taxonomy (NCBI): domain Eukaryota; kingdom Viridiplantae; phylum Streptophyta; class Magnoliopsida; order Solanales; family Solanaceae; genus Petunia; species Petunia secreta. Next base: position 3,627,684 of record JARKIP010000059.1, on the reverse strand, counting down.
ATATCCTATGGGGTCGTTTGGTTCAAAGTGGATAATCCCGGGATTAAAATTTGGACTAAAAGTGGGATAAATAAACCCACCTCCTATATGGAATTAGTTAATCCTCATGATTTTGGGATAAAAGCTCTCCCAACTTAGCTAATCCCAACAAACAAACATGAGATTAATTTTGTCCCAAATTTAATCCCGGGACTATTACTCCAATCCCGCCAACCAAACGGCCCCTATGGGTGTATACCTTTAAGGTATACTGCATAAATAATAGTATACAAGTCTAAATATGGGTATATACCTTCAAAATATATTGCATAAATAATAGTATACAAGTCTAGATGAGTAGGGGCATGTAAATAGTTTATTGATATAACTGGTAAATATGAAACTTTTGGATAGAAATATGTAAATATTTTGATTTTGATGGGTATTTTCTAAACCTCCCATTTGTAAATAGCCCTTATATAAATTTCGGATCTTGTATATTGGCCCAACTATAAATGGGAGTGAAATATCCTGTTCAATTTCCGGAGAAACAATAGCCCTAGCCTTCTTACACTTGGTTTTGCTGCATTTTCTCAAAGTTTACAGAGGTGAGGTGACTCCATCTTGTTGGTACATGGCCAGCTCCCGTAGTAGTAGGAAGCAGGAAGAGCCTCCCCTTCCTCAGGAATTAGTGCTGGAAATTCTGTTGCGGGTACCCGTAAAAGCACTAATTAAATGCATTTGTGTATGCAGAGCATGGCAGTCTCTCATCAAATCCCCCTCTTTCATCAAATATCAGTTGATGATAAACAAGCACTACAACAGCAAGCTTGTTTTCCTCATTGAAAGAGACAAAGGTTCATATTGTTTGCTCTCCCATAATGGTGCTGCATTTACTAAAGTAGAAAATACAAAATTCCCATTTCTTTTTGACTACTATAATTGCTTCATTACATCCTCTAATGGGTTGTTCTGTGTTGACGTTAAAGTTGACTTTGGCCGACATATTTTTCTCTGGAATCCTTCTGTTAGAAGATTCAAGTCCTTAGAAACTACTACATGCTCTTACAAAATTACTACACATTATGCATTGGGTCTGGATGAATTTCATAATGAGTACAAAGTTGTCAAGATTTATGGGCAACCAACTAAAGCTGATGTTTACTCTTTGACCACAAACTCTTGGCATACCACTCTAGTTGGGAATAATAAGGATATTAATGCTACTATTCTAAATAGTCGGACACATGCTCGTGCCAATGGAGCTATCCACTGGTTGGCATTTTTTGGGAATAGCACAAACTATCGGTTCTTGAAGAGTGATCTTGCTATTTTATCTTTTGATTTTACCAAGGAGGTGTTGGGAGATTTTTCCTTGCCAGCTGAGTGGTGTAATGACCAAATTAAAGAGGCTCTTGAAGAGGATCTTAAAGTTCTCAACGGCATGCTTGCTTTCATTGTTAGCTGTAACTCGTTTGTTGTAGAGCAATCAGTGTGTTATTTGTGGTTGATGAAGGAATATGGTGTTGCCGAATCTTGGACTAAAGCATACACTATTGTCCTTGGGACGGAATGTTATTGGCCATTGGGATTTACAAACACAGGGAAGTTTTTGTATTACTTGTACGATGAAAGTAGAGTCATGTCTTATGACCCTGCTAGTAAGAGATCTACCAATGTTGGGGTTGAGAATTCATTAATAACTCAAGCATTTTTTGACTTCACCGAAAGCCTCATTTTACTTGACCAAGGTAGTGTGTCGATGGAGCAGGCACTGAAAGATTATCAAAGTAACAGATCTACCAATGTTGGGGTTGAGAATTCATTAATAACTCAAGCATTTTTTACTTCAAGGAGAACCTCATTTTACTTGACCAGGTAGTGCGTCGATGGAGCAGGAACTGAAAGATTATCAAAGAACAATATAATCAAGAATAACAGAAATCCTCATTTTACTTGATCAAGGAAGTGCATCATGGATTATCAAAGAACAATACAAAGGGACTTGAAGCTGTGTTTTCTCGAGGTGGATTGACTGCATTGTTTACCACATTTCTATCATGCTACTTATCATAATTTTGAATATGTTGTTTTATTTTCAAGTGAAACATTATGGTATATTAAGGTAGCTAAATATCAATATTATGAAGTACCTTTTAACATCTAGCAGCTTAACTTAATATTTATCAAGCAATGATATCTTCCGAAATATGATTTCATTTAGGTGGATGACTACATAGTTTAAACTATTAACTGACTTTGATTTTTCGGCATTTGTCAGAAATCGTAATATTCTATAGCCACTCTAAGATGCCCATTTAACTACAACACACCATAACTTTGAATTGTAAGGTGAGCTCGAGTAGATTTGGTTCATTTTACAACCTTAGCTTGTGTTGCTCCATATTTGAGCTATGTCAATTAATTCCCTTCCATTTACCTCAACTTTTATTCCTTCTGGATTTTCAGCAATCTGTCTTTCTAATGTCAGACTTATATCATACTTTGATGGTGACTATAGCCGTCTTATCATTCTCTTTCTTCAAGTTTATAAAGAAAGAAGGGAAAATCTAAGGGGATGCCTGGATGACATGTTTTCTACCGCGAGTGATTAGATAACTTTTTGCTATTAGTACTCAATTGTTTCAGGAGTTTTAGTTGCCCGTCTTTCGATTCAGTATCCAATATAGTAGGAAATATGCCTTGGAGATCATTGAGAACTACAACTCTTTGACAACATAAAAAACCAAAAGCTGTGCCCTCCCTCTCTTTCAATCTAAGGAGAACTATCTCTTCAAGCTGCTTTTAGTTGACTATCCACTCTGTCAGCTTTTCTCCATATAAGATGTCTGGGATTATTCTTTACAACCAGTTAAGTGGTTCTATATATAAGCTCGTCTATAGCCGTTCTTCCATAATTCTACATCTTTAGTAGCATTGTGAGGCTAATCCAAGGAGTATCAGATGACACTTGTAGGCACTCCACTTATTTATGGATAATTAGATTAAAGCATCATAAATCCTTCTAGTGAAGCACATTGATGTTTATCTGCCCAGAATGGTCTCAAGCTTTCAACTCAGATGCCTTTGCAATAACTAAAGCTTCATTAATCGGCCGCCCTCCTTCTGGAGATTCTCTTTTTGAGGTTCGACAAGGTCCCTTCTTGATACAAGAAAATCATGCTTCTGTTTGCTTCTTTTGCCTATTTGCAGTGAACTTTCTCATACTTCCGGTTGTCCTTCAACTAGCGTCATTCAAATTACTGTCTGCCTACTAATGGAAGTGCCTGTGATAGTTGCTCGACTCAAAGTATTACTAGATAAATTCCCTCTGCCACTCTGATTATTAAAATTGACAGGTGTTTTCGCAGATTGATCAACATTTGTATCCGTCAATACCTGAGGTTTTGAATTGAATTAGCTTTCAGTTACCTTCTGCATAGTCAAGGCTGCATAATCTTAAGCAATGAAAACATCACCAGGTGCAATAATTTCTGTACTTGCAAACATATTATTAGCACCAGTAGTACTTCCAGAATCTTTGCTTTGGCTATCATTTCATTTAGTTCACCTACTGTTGGTCCATATTATTAGGAGTTTCCCTCTCTTTCATTCGCGACAAACTTCTTGACAATTGGGAAGGCGTCTTGTCTTCTTTCCTTCGCTCCTTAGAAGCATCATATTTTTGTTGTCTGTCTTTATCGAGGAAAGCAGAAGGTCTAGGAGCAGAAACATACCTGTGACTATAATCTGATTTCTCACCAAAGCTACTATGAACATTATTGTTACCTTGAGCTTGATTTTGATGATATTCCTCTGTATATTTATATGGAGATATAGCCTCTGTTGTTCAAGTACTCGGCTAGTATATATATGGAAGCTCCCAAGCAGTCACACACGGATGCTGCTACAAGAAATGTAAAATACATTAAATCAGAACCTAGGATTTGTTTGTTCTTGCCACTGAAGAAAATCAACCATTAAAGGCATATCGTGACTTAAATTGGGGAGCCAGTGTCTGTCAGGTCAGCATATTAAATCCTTTGGAGCCTGGACAGCATCACAGTGGATGGCCTTGGAAAAATATTTGGAAAGCAAAAATTCCGTTGAAAGTTAGTTGTTTTTGCTGGTTGGTATCAAGAAAACATGTCTAACTCATGAGAATATCCAGAAAAGGGGAATACAATTGATTTCCAGGTGCTTTTTTTCCTTAATACTGATGAATACACTGTTATCTTTAACAAAAAACGAAACAAAAAGATATGTCTCATGCTATGTGGTTAAGTATTGAGATGCTCGTATATTGAATGTCCAGGAAACAAGAGAATGTCTCTATAAGTTGTTCATAAGCAGAGTTCAGAAGCATGGCTGCTACTGTAGCTTAAATAATTTGGATGTTTAGGCTGTTCAAGGAACTTGGATCAGAAGTTGCACTTCCTGTACTGCTACATTGTGATAGCAAAGCTGCTATTCAAATTGCAGCTCATCCTATCTTCCGTGAAAAAACAAAATATATTGACATTGAAACGTCAATTTGATTGAGAAAGGATCAAGGGGAGACGTATTCAAACACAACATATTGGAAGCAAGGAACAATCGGCTGATGCGCTAAGCGTCTTGGTAAATCTCTACATGAGTACCTATTGAGCAAGCTGGGAATGTGAGAGGAAGTGTTGGAAGTTATGGGGTACAACTACAGACTAAAAGGGATTAAGTTGAATAAGGAATGTTGAAGAATTGCTTCATGCAGGCGAGTTGCAGCCTGCAATCCGAATTGAGGACGGGTTTTTGGGGTTAGCTCACCCTCGCGGGGTACTTCAGAAATACACGATCCAGAGATAAAAAAGAATCAAGTTTTCTGCTAGATCCCGTATTTCCCTGGGATTGTAGTTCAATTGGTCAGAGCACCGCCCTGTCAAGGCGGAAGCTGCGGGTTCGAGCCCCGTCAGTCCCGACGGATCCAATAAATATATCAATTAATCTCTCCCTTTTTATGAAGGGGACAGGGGGCAGAATTTTCATTGTCAAAGCAAAGGGAAAATTTCGTTCCATTTTTAGTAAAATAGTGAAGGATATTCCATTAGTAATGAAAAAACGGGTGGAGGGGATCCGTATAGATCAAGTTGAATAAGGAATGTTGAAGAATTGCATCAGATACTGAAGGAAAATTCGGAGGCATGAAAGGAACTGGAAAGCGACTCCTCACTAATGCAGCAAGTATGACTTTTTGGACCAACCAACCTGGATCTGTCTTCGCGAGTCTTTCTTCATTTTGGGAGCAGAGCATGTAGCAAAATCGAGCAATGAATCTTAAAAGACTTCAACTTTGAAGCATGACTCTTTCGATTTCTATGTCAAAAATCTAGCACAAGGAATTAAAAGTATGCCTAGGAAATTACTGAAGCAAGCTTGGCTGCCTTGAGAATGAAAATGCATGTCCTCATACGTGTGGTTGTGGGAAGCCCACATTATGAGCTCACATAATAAAGTTTAGTTTATTTCATAAAAAAATATTCTCATTTTAGATGCAACTTTTTTAGTTAAGGACCTGACATAGTCTAATCAATATGATAGAAATAACATTTAGGTACAATTTGGTGCCAACAATATGTAGGTTTGTGATAGTCATGAAATCAACATGTTAAAAAAATGAAATATCTATCATGGATTAAAAGGACGGACTGCAACATCGAATAATTAGGAGGGAGGAATTACAGCATTTCTATTTTTAAACAAAGATTCAGCAAAAACAAATAAAGAAATCAACTTTCGAAAAAATTGAGACAATGATAAAGTTTGAAGGAAAGAAGTTGATTGATGATCGGGATTTGGTGAAATGGTTCTTGACATTGACGAAGAATTGAAATTAGGGGAAAGCTAAAATTGTTTTTACTATTTTGCCATCTTGTTACTTATTTTGTAGTTTTATGTAGGCAGAACGCTCAAATGGGCACTCGTACTTGTCCACTTTAACCATAATGACTCTTGTACTTCAGGAAGTGTCAAACTGCCCCTCCTACTCGTTCCAAACATAACTTTTAAACCCTCATGTCTTAGCGTTAGGGGTGTCAAATGGGCGGGTTGGGTTAAATTATAGCGAGTTAAAATGGGTTGAATAAATTAATGGGCGGGTTATTGATCCGCCCAAAGTTTACTTGGGTCAAGATGGGCGGGCCAAAATGGGTTAAGAAACGGATCAATGCCCAACCCGCCCAACTTTGACCCAATTAAATGAAAGATTGAGTATATACTAATAAATTTTTTGTAGTGCAATCAATTTGTTGACAAAGAGCATACACTTTAAAATCATATATTATTATATTCTCCTAAAATGTCCATATATTTACACCTTTTTCCTAATTAATACTACATAACATTGATATTCCTAGCAGGAATAAGCCCTCACTGATTCTATTCTTTGATAATGCACAGTATTATATAAAATATTGAACTTTGAACTGATTCTATAATGAAAACCAAGATACTAACTCATTGCTTTAGAGAGTAATTTTAAACTACAATCTATATTCCTCATTCTTGTCCGACTCCAAATTTTCTGGTTATTTTTGAAAGAATTTAACTCTGAATTTGTTAAAACAAAAATTTGAAGGTTAAATATAAAATCATACTCAACTAAACTGAACATAGCTAAAAAATGATTAATTAAACCCTAAAATTGATAAAACTAAAAAGGAAAAAAGTTTACAAAAAAATATAAAAAGAAGAAGTAGATACACATGTTTTATCTTAGTAGATTATGGAGGAATCAGTTAGCTTAGGTTTAGTGTTTGCATATTGTTTGTAGTAGGAAGTATGCTGAAATTTTGGGAGAGAATTAGAATTGTATGGGTTGAAATGGGTTTTGTATTGGGTTAAAGTTTGGCCATCAATTACAGCGGGTTATATCAGGCGGGTCACAATTTGACCCATCACTAAATTATTCTTGGCCCAACCAGCGAAATTTTGGGCGGGTTGGGCGGGTTAAAAGAATTCGGGTCATAATTGACACCCCTACTTAGCGTGTAGCACAAACGCTACCACGTGGCGTCCACGTCAGTTTTGTGGCCCATAGGACATTACACGTAATTTTTTTACACGGTAAAAACAAGAAGGCAACCTAAACGACAAAGGGTAAACCAAAAGGGCAAGAAAATTCACCCGTCTGTTAACCTAATCCAAATCAAACTTACCACAAATCCAAACAAAATTTACCCGTTTGATTAACAGAAAAAAAAATGATAATCGTTTGATTAAGAACAGTTAACCCGTTTGATTAACAAAATTTGAAGGTTTCCCAACATTTGAGGTAAGGTTTAAACCCGTTTTATTTTGATCTTTACGTATTGATTTGTTATCTGCGATTTGTAATGAAAATTAGGGATTTGCATGATGACTTAGTTATATTATGTTTTTGAATTAGGGATTTTGATCGATTATCGCATTTTTATTGAAATTAGGGTTTTTAAATCGATGCTAAATTAGGGGTTTTTAAAGAATCTTGAAATATTTGGGGTGAATAAATTAGGGCTTTGTGTAGGACCCTTTAAAATTGTTTATTCTTGTACAAACTTATGACTTTAAACATCCTATAAATCCATCTTCAATCGTTAACAGGTTGTATAACTTTAAACATCCTTTACCTATTTAGATTAGGAGTGTAGGAATGTTGAAGTAATTAGGACTGTTATTAGGATTTAATTAGAAGTAGTTAGGACTTATTTGGAATGATGGGGACTGTTATTAGGATTTAAGTAATTAGGACTGTTAAATAATTTATTGTTTAACTAATTAGGTTGACTTTATATATCTGTTATTTTAACTATTAGTCAGAAACTAAATAGGACTGAAGAAGGATTAGTTTTTAAACTAAGTAGGGCTTTAATAAATTATGAATATAAGTAATTAGGACTGTTTAATGATCTGTTCTTTAACTAATTAGGCTTTTAATTAATTAGGACTTTATCTATATATTTTTTCTTAACTGCTTCTTTGACTAATATATTAACTAATTAGGCAGTATGATTAACTAATTTTAATTTCCTTCTTGGACAGGAAAATGGATTCTAGATTCATAAAATTGCAGTTTCTTCACCAGGGTAAATTTGTGGCTGACCCACAATCAAGGTATGCCAATGCTATACCCCATGGTACATCAACTAGGGTAGATGTAGATGAGTTGTACTACATGATGTTTCTTGATGTGGCTAAGTTATTAGGGTACTCTAATGTATACAAATTTGCTCTTAGGATTAATAATTGTGGTAATTATCATTTGATTGCTAATGATGATGATGTGATTAATTTTGGGACTTATTTGAATGATGGGGACTTTGTAGAGGTGTGTTTAGTACATGGGGATGATATTCCCATTGAGGGCAGTGAGGTCTTTTCACCTTCTAGGGCAACAGAAGACTTAAATATTCCACTTAAGAAAAAAGTAAAGGGGAAGGGGGCTGCTGTATCTAAAGAAAAGGGGAAGGGCGCTGCTTCTAAAGAAAAGGGGAAGGGGGCTGCTTCTAACACTGAAATATCTGAGTCTGAAGGTGAGTTCTATGACTTCTCTTCTTACCACCTTCAGACATCAGATTCATCTTCTTTTGACAATAATTTTGATAGTGAAGACAGTGATGATTCCTTGTATGATATTGATGAGGATGCTGCTGAAGGTAGTGATATAGATGCTGAGGTTGTAGAGGTTAGGCAGTTAAAGATTAATGATAAGAAAGAGAAGCTTAAGGCTCAAAAGCTTAACATTGATGCCTTACCAGTAGGACCTGTAGGGGTTAATGCTGGTTTTGAGGATATGTATAAAAACAAACAGGGAAAGTATGAAGGAAAATTAGGTGGAGATGAGCAATATTTAGACTCATCAGATCCTGGTAGTGAGGACTGTGAGGGGGAAATGGTAGGATCTGATGAGGAGGGGCAGTTGGCACCTAGGAAGTGTAGCAGCAACAAGGTTTTTTATGACCCTAGTGCTAAAAATTTTTTTTTCCAGCTTGGCATGATATTCCATAGTGCAGTTCAGTTCAGGGAGGCCTTACATGACTACTCAATTCAGAAAAGGGTGCAGCTTAGGTTGAAGCCTAATGAGAAGGGGAGGGTTAGGGGAACATGTACAGAGAAAGGGTGTCCATGACATATATTGGGCAGCATACAAGGTAGTACAGGAAACTTTATTGTTAAGACTTACTACCCTGCCCATAAATGCTACCCAAGACTTAGAAATAAGTCTTGTAATGCTGCCTGGATTGCTAAGAAATACAAAGATACAATAATTAGGACACCTCAGTTGAAACTACTGCAAATTCAGAACCTAGTTAGGAAAGACTATGGGCTGTATGTCAATAAAACTGCTTGTAGAAGGGCAAAAATACAGATCTTGACAGAAAACATGGGTGATTTTAAGGAAGAGTTTGCAAGGCTTTATGACTATGCTGATATGTTGATGCAAACAAACCCTGGTACAACAGTTAGTGTTAGGACATCAAAGGAGGCAGAACCAGGAAAAGAGGTGTTTATGGGTATATATGTCTGCTTGCATGCTTTGAAAGCTGGGTGGTTAGAGGGGTGCATGAAGATTATTGGCTTTGATGGGGCTTTTTTGAAAGGAGTTTGTAAGGGTGAACTACTGTCATGTATTTCAAAGGATGGAAATAATCAAATGTATCCAGTGGCATGGGCAGTGGTTGAGAAAGAAACCAAGGACACTTGGTCTTGGTTTATTAAATGTTTGATGCATGATTTGGAGCTAGTTGACAATCAAGGTGAAGGATTGACAATCATGAGTGATATGCAGAAGGTATGACTTATTTTCAGTACTTTACCTTTCATTTATTTGATTTTTGTTTTATTTATTATTAATCTAAGCAGTTTAATATCTTGTTGTAGGGACTGATCTTGGCTGTTAGGGACTTGTTGCCATATGCAGAGCACAGAATGTGTGCTAGGCATATTTGGAGCAATTGGAAGCAGAATTGGAGGGGTGAGGAGAGGAGAAATCAATTCTGGAGGTGTTCTAAAGCCTCATTTGAGGTTTTGTTAGAAGATGAGTTAGGGGAGATGGGGAAGTTAGGTGACCATATAGTGGAGGATCTACTGAAGTACCCTAAGGAAACTTGGTGTAGAGCTTTGTTTAGAGAGGGGTGTAAGTGTGACATAGTGGAGAACAATATGTGTGAGACCTTTAATAGTTGGATATTGGCTGCTAGACACAAATCAATCATTACCATGTTAGAGGAAATAAGACACAAGATGATGGATAGAATGATTAAACTTAGGGAATTTTCTGAGAAATGGTGGTGTGATGTGTCTCCAATGGCAATGGACATTCTAGGAAAGAATGCTAAAAAAGCTACTGAATGTGAGCTGAAATTCAATGGGGATGCTGGTTATGAAGTGATTGATGAAAAGTATCAACACACTGTTGATATGAGGAGCCTTACATATTCTTGTAGGTCCTGGCAGTTAAGGGGAATTCCATGTGCACATGCAATTAGTGCAATGCATCATGGGAATGTAGAGCCTGAGACTTACATTGCTCACTGGTACTGGAAGGAGACATACTTGAAGGCCTTTAGCAATTTCATTCAACCTATGACAAATATGAAGATGTGGCTAGCTACTTCAAACCCAAGAATTGAGCCACCTGAGTTCACTAGAATGCCAGGGAGACCAAAGAAAAACAGGAGGAAGGCTCCAGATGAACCTAAGAAAAAGTTTGGAAAGTTGTCAAGAAAGGGAAGGGTGATGACTTGTTCTCATTGCAAGACTTCTGGACATAACAAAAAAGGGTGCCCAAGTCTGGTACTATTTCTTTGCTACTGTTTTTACACTTAAATTATATCTAACTTACACTGTTTTACACTTAAACTATTTCTTTCTACTTGACAAATTTCATGTCTTTTGTGACTAAATGGCAGAGAAATATAGCTAGTAATGCTGGTTCTGAAGCTGAAACAAGTGTAGCCACTTCCCAGGCTAACACTCAAGGATCTGCAGCTACTTCTACTTCAGTTAGGAAGAAGGCATCTCAACCTAAAGCTTCTAATTCAGTGAGGAAGAAGTCCTCTCAACCTGCTGCTTCTACTGCTGCATCTGGTATGACTTGTTCTCAGCCCATTAATGCCCCCCAAACCACTGTTGCATCAACTACTATGAGCAGTTCACAGCCCACATCAAGTTCTGTGAATAAGCCTAACATGATTAGAACACCTGGTGGCAATGTTGGCTTTAAGAGGCCTAGATCAGCTGGTTATGGTGTACTCTTTGGTCCTAATGGTTCTGTTATAGAAAGGGTTAGTATGTCTACTTGAATTTCTTGTTTATAATGGTTGTTGTTCTGGCTATTATTATCCTGTTTGGTCCTCCTAATGGTTGTTGTTATGTTTGTGCAGTCTGGGGTAAAGGATAGGGTGATTCACAATGCTTCAACAGTTAAGCATTCAGCTCCAACCAACATTGAAAGTAGATTCAAACCACCAGGGCTCAAGTGGCAAGGCAAAAATGCTGTGACTGGAAGGCAGCTTGAGCAACAATGAGATATGGCTCAAAGAAAGGTTCAGAGCAGTCAAGGAAGCCAAGTATGAAGCAGTTATGAAGCTTTAAGTGTTTCTTTCCTTAGTTCTTTTTGAAACTGCCTAAACTGCCCAAATTATGTTTATGTCAAGACAAGTAGATATAGTTGGAACTGATTTTAGACTCTTGGGTTGATGGTATTTGTTAAGCTTGCTTAAACTCCATTGAAACTTCCTTGTGATTATGCTTGAAACTGTTGTGTTGCTATGAAAGGGAAGTATTTTGTTATGTTGTGGTTGTGTGACTTCCATTGTTGGATCATTTTGTTTCCATAATTCTAAAGTACTATTGCTAGTAACATTGCATTCAACCAAGAGAATTACATTACAAAAAAAAATAGAAATTACATTAGTTTAGCATAAAACATTCCAATAAAGAAGGCAATAAGGCTAGCAATCCACACTTTCCTCCCTCGGTTTTGGCCATTTTCATGGCGTTCAATTACATTCCTTCTATTGCGTAGACCTACAATGACATTCTTGTAATGATCATTAAGAGGTGGATCAACCCACAAGAAAAAGTCGCACCCTATACCCAATCCATAATTTGGACACCCAAGAAATCTTCTTGCCGGGTTTCTAATAGTCCATGATGTCTTCATGTCCGCTATCATTCCACAATAACACAATGGTGGATGCTCCATGTCTTCCACCATTTAATCTGAATTTTGGTAAAAAAAAGACTAACAAACAAGGCTAAGGAATAAAGAAGAAGGCTGAAAGAAACTAAGGAAAAGAAGTAAAGATGAAGGGTAAAGGCCAAGGGTAAATGAATTGGTTGTGCAAGGCCCTTAAAAAGGCCAAAAAATAGCCGTTATTACTGAATTTATACAGTTCCACGCACTAAAAAAGCGTGTGGCTCACGCACAGTTGCCACATAAGCAGCATACAAGACACATCAGCGCGGGAGGGTTTAAAAGTTATGTTTGGAACGAGTAGGAGGGGCAATTTGACACTTCCTGAAGTACAAGAGTCATTATGGTTAAAGTGGACAAGTACGAGTGCCCATTTGAGCGTTCTGCCTTTTATGTATAAAGAATAGAGCTATATGTGGGTAGTGAGAATTATTTCCACGTAAGCTGCCACTTGGTAGATTAAAAGAGGTTTTTTAGGGGAGTGAAGTACACAACACCTCATTTTTTGTCAAGAGGCATTTTAATATGAAAATGTTGTAGTTGAGGATAATAGAAACTTCTCATAGTTTAAATATGAAATTAATAAAATCGGTATAGTTTAGGGAGATTTTGAGCTATTAACTCAAATAACAAAAAGAAGAAGAAAAATCTAAGAGGATACCTAGATGACATGGTTGTTAATGCCACTGATTCAAATACTTCTAGCTATTATTGTTTCAGGAGGTTTTAAGTTGCCTATCTTCGAAATCTTCTTTTCATTGCATGTTTACTTTAAATAGCATTGAGAGACCAATCTAAGGAGGCCTCATAATGCTTATCTTGAACGGAAAATGGCCAAAAATACCCCTATCGTATTAGAAATTGTTCAATTTTACCCTTCGTCCACCTATGCGTAACTAAATACCCTCGCCGTTAATTTTTTGTAAAAAAATGCCCCAAAAACTAACAGACATGCCAACTGTGTATGGTGGGCCAAAACTAATCCTATTTGGCACAATATGACTGGTCCACGTGGGAACTAAATCCTAGTCAGCCTATGTGGTTATACTAACTTAACTCAACCCAACTTTACTCTACTCAACCCGACCCACATTAACCTAACCCGCGTATAATATAACAAGGTGTCTAGTATTTAATTAAAATATTTATAAATATAAATAATTAGTATAAAAAATAAAAAATTTTGTAAATAATTATAGATAAATGTACTTAATCATAAATAGATATAGATGACCACAAATAATGCTAATTAGATATATAAATAGCCATAAATAATTATTAAATGATATTGTAATGCGTTAAATTACACCAATAGCATACGTATTTTAGAAAATGGCCTAAATAAATGCAATTACGTAATATAGTCACAATTAAATAAATATTATATAAATAGGGGATTAATAATAATATTTTTATTTGAAAAATTGCTATTATAAATTTTAATAATTATTTACAAAATTTTCTATTTTTTATACTAATTATTTATATTTATAAGTATTTTAATTAAATACTAGCCACCTTGTTATTTTATACGCGGGTTAGGTTAATGTGGGTCGGGTTGAGTAGAGTAAAGTTGGGTTGAGTTAAGTTAGTGTAACCACATAGGCTGACTAGGATTTAGTTCCCACATGGACCAGTCATATTGTGCCAAATAGGATTAGTTTTGGCCCACCATACACAGTTGGCATGTCTGTTAGTTTTTGGGGCATTTTTTTATAAAAAATTAACGGTGAGGGTATTTAGTTACGCATAGGTGGACGAAGGGTAAAATTGAACAATTTCTAATACGATAGGGGTATTTTTGGCCATATTCCGTATCTTGAAAGATGACATTTTTGTCCAACAGAACTAGCAAATCAAAATCAACTCGTTAAACAACTTTTCAAAACTTGCATCTTCTCTTTGTATAGCCAGGCCTTCAAATCTGTAGAAGTAGAAAGAAATAAAAAATTCTCTTATGAGAAACTAAAGAGAGAGACCAGAAAATCTAGTAATTGCAATGAATAACAAGGAAACAATGAATCTCAAAGTATTTTAATGGGCACCATGGAATAAGTCAGGAGAAAGGCAATCTTTTTGAAGAGAAAATAACATATCTAGCCAAAATCAAGCTTAGCCCTACATTCAAATAGCCACATGGAATCTTGCACAAAGTACACCCCAAAATCAAAGTACCACTTAGCCTAGGAAACAGTGTCATCCAGCATAGAAATCATGAGTTTAATTCAACTTCAAGATCAAAAAGTTCAGTCTGCAGAGACATGGCTTCATCTTTATCGCTCATCAACACGTATTGTTTAAATACTCAGAACAGTAACTAAATGAAATAACAAAATTAACTTTTTATACAATATAACACTAATGAGATAAAGTGAAATCTTGATAATTATTAAAATCAAACACATACCAACCAAATGCGAACATTGTATGTATTTCTACTTGTCAAGAGTGATAATGCTCTAGTTACTCTATCATCTATTATGGCTACAACAGAGGGACATGATAGAACAAATAAAGCAAGAGAAAATTTAGGCAAATAGGAAAAATACTCAGACAGAAGTATGTAAGAATAGTAATATGCATCTTTACCATTCAACATTTATTTCTGGATGTCTACAGCATCCATCATCGAGCCTTTCACAAAATCTTCAGGGACATTGAGTTTTTGAACAAGTAAGGCAGCACAAGTTTAAAACTAGCCCCCCTCTTCCTACTGTAGACAAGTAAATTTTATTGGATTTAAAACCATGAAATAATATGGCTATATGTTAAATTAAAGACATATTGGTCCAAATAAGTGCTATGGACTAATATAATTGGGCTAATTATTTAAATATAATAAAAGCCCAATCTTGAAAGGCTAGCCCAAATTAGCCTAAGGCCCAATGGATATAAGTTTTCCTAGAGGCCCAAAAATGTGCCACATGGCAAGTGACGTAGCGCCAAGTCAATACAATAGCCAATTGGATCATGCCACACGTCAAATGATGTGGCAATCCAAGTCAAACTCCAAGACCAATTAAAATATGCCATGTGTACATGTGACATGTTATGGCCAATCAAATACGGCCTAGTCACTGCTTAAATCTGATTGGCCGGTCCACGGGCCAAGGCCCGTCAGGGTTTCTTGGTGGCTACTCCACCCCATATCTATATAAAGGGGTCAAATCTCTCATTTGAGGAAGAAGGAGAAGAAATCAGAAGCAAGAATCCATAACAAGAAGCAAGAAAGAGCTCGTGGATCAAAGCAAGAGATTTCTGCAAAAGCTGCAAGCACTCAAATATTTCTCTACAAGTTCTAGAGATCAAGACGAAGATTCAAGATCAAGCTTCAAGCCCTTGAATCCAAGTACAGGTTCAAGATCAAGACCAAGTTTAAGATAAAGCTCCAAGCTCTTGAACTCATCAAGTCAAGATCAAGATCAAATCCAAAACCAAATCCAAATCCAAATCCAAACTTCAAGATCAAGCTCAAAAGCCCTTGAAGTTATAGTTTGAAAAGACGAATCAGAGGAATCATAGAGATTGTAACACTCATATTTTGATAAATAAAATATATTGTTGCAATATTTTCCTGTCTCGATATTTATTTTCTTGACGCGAATTTAGTTGTTACAAATTCTGGCACGCCCAGTGGGACAATCTCTACCTCTCATCTCAACTTTTCAACTCACGAAGTTCAGCAACACTGAGATGGCTTCCAAGAACACCAACTCAAAATCGGTCGTTGCAAAATCTGTCTGGCCTCATGACCTTGATGCCAATTCCAAGTTCTCTTCTGAGGTTCAAAGCTGCATGAATGTTACTAAGGGAAGCTTTGGACCAGTTACAAGAAACAAAGCAAACTTGATGGGACAACAAGCACATCAGGTGCCGCCCGCATCAACTCCAATTTTCGGTTCTTCATCTTCCAAAGGAGCAGGATCATCTGCTGAGCCATTGGAAAAAGGAGAAAACATCGCTGAGATTGTTGAAAACACTTTGGCTCGACTTAGGCTCTGCAGATCCAGAAGTCCAGTAGCGAAGAAAGACGATGAAGTTTCAAGCATTGGATCCTCTCCAACCACGCCGCGCGAGTCATTCCAGTCAAAGATCAATCTATGGGAGAATCCATGTTATTCTCCATCATCTCCAATAGCCGTGCAAACGATGGCGATTAATACTTTAACGATGGAGGAACAACTTGCAAACTTGACAAAGGCGATTGATAGCTTATCAAACTATGTCAAGGATCAAGACGCTCGCATCAACAAGATGGAAAGCATGATGGAGAGAGAATCTAGCCATGCACCAGGAAAACGTCCAGAAGTTCAGGAGGTGATTAATACTCCAGCTAAGCAAGTAACACCTGCTAAGGAAATCCAAGTTTCTGCTGATGGGGTGATTCAAATTGACCAACTGAAGGAGTTCATTATGGGAACAATCAAGGATAAGTACGAGGTTTCTTCCAAGTCTTCGCTTGCATATGAGAAGCCATACACCGCAAGAATCGATAGCTTGAAGATGCCAATCGGTTATCAACCCCCAAAATTTCAGCAGTTCGATGGCAAAGGAAACCCAAAGCAGCATGTGGCGCACTTCGTTGAGACATGCAACAATGCTGGAACCTACGGCGATTATCTCGTCAAGCAGTTCGTCCGTTCCCTCAAAGGGAATGCTTTCGATTGGTATACAGACCTTGAATCTGGTTCAATTGATAGTTGGGAGCAGCTGGAACATGAGTTCCTCAATCGCTTTTACAGTACAAGGCGTACCGTAAGCATGATAGAGCTTACAAACACGCAACAGCGAAAGGAAGAACCAGTCATTGACTTCATCAACCGATGGAGGAATGCAAGTCTCAACTGCAAAGATAGACTCAGTGAAGCTTCAGGAATTGAGATGTGCATTCAAGGTATGCATTGGGGGCTTCGCTACATCTTGCAAGGCATAAAGCCAAGGACTTTTGAAGAGTTGGCAACACGTGCTCATGATATGGAGCTAAGCATGGCATCCACTGGAAAAGAAGGGCCACCACTCACCGAACCTCGCAAGGGAAAAGACAAGCAAGAAGTCAAGAGATGGAGCAAAGTCGTACCCAAGGTTGAAAGCAAAGAGTCCATGAATGTTGATGCCAAACCTGTGAAGTTCACCACAAAGTTTAGCAAGAAACAAAGTGTGAAGACGACTTCTTTCAAGGATAAGACAGGTCGGAAATCAACTTTGAGAGAGATGCAAGATAGGGAATACCCATTCCTTGATTCTGATGTTCCTGCAATCTTCGATGAACTTCTGGAACTAAAGCTCATTGAGCTACCAGAGATGAAGCGTCCTAATGAAGCTGGAAGAACGAATGATCCAAACTACTGCAAGTACCATCGGCTTTTAGGTCACTCTCTTGAAAAATGTTTTGTCTTTAAGGACAAAGTCATGGAGTTGGCCGACAAAGGGGAGATCATACTCGAAGATGAAAAGGAAAATGCAAACCAAGTTTCCATCATCTTTGGCTCACAAGATCCCATTGCGATCTGCAACTTCACTGAAGGATTCGAAGGGCAAGATGTCATGATCAAGTTTGGCGACTTCGAACCCGTTCCAGCAAAAGGATCATTTTCTCCCCCAAAGCTGTGTGAACAAAGTATGAAGAAAGCATCGCTCGAGGAAGATGATGATGGTTGGATATTGGTGACTCGACGGAGGCGTCGTAAGGCAAGCCCACGAGATGAACCAGCTGAGAAACCAACAAGGAAGAAGATGGTAAGGAAGCCGAGGAAGCAAAAGGCGATCGGACATCCGCGAGAGGCAAAGGTGGAGGTTTACCATCACCAAAAGTCGCGTCAACCAGTAACCTTAGAGGAGTTTCTACCAAGTTGGTTCCGCATGAAGATCCCTAAAGATGATACGAAGGCCTCATGTTGTAATGCTGATAAAGTAGAGGAGAACAATGAAAGTCCAAAGCCATCTTCACCTGCGAAGTCAGAAAAACTCACTGAATCTACAGCCGGAGAAGCAAATAAGGCCGTGGATACATGAGAATAAAGTCGTCCCATCCACTTATCACCAATGCCTTAAGTATCACGAAGATGGTATTGAGAAGAAAATCGTTGCTGATGACAAGCCATTCACTGAATCTGAAGCGTACTGTGCTGACGCTAAATTTTACTTGAAGAATATCGTGAATGAAGTCAGGGTTGATAACATCGCCAAGACATTGGATCCTAAGATTGCAATAAAGAAGGCTGAGATTGCAGCTGGGAAAGCAAAATTTGTAGAGGATGAAGATAGCAGCCACTCTATTCAAAGGAAACCACATAAGCAATACTTTGCACCTTCAGGCAAGAAGACGGGACCTACGCTCCGGTACGTCCCAAAACTGAAGGAAAAGAAAGATCAATCATCTGACCTGCAAAGTGACGTGCTGAATGGATTAACCCTTCCTATCAAGCGGCTTGATGCTTTAAAGTTATCCTCAAATTTGCTTGGAAAGTTTGTGGCCCGAAATCTGCCGGAGAATAGTGCACTCCCCACAAAGCGCACAATCGAGGGTTTTGATCCAAATGCTTATAAACTATTTGTAAAGGCTGGGTACGATCCCAACGAACCGTCTAAGTTAGGGAAGCTCCTACCAGAAGGATCAATGAAGAAATCACGTGAAGGCTTGGGTTTCGAAAAACCTCCACCAGTTCGCATCTCTATAAGGAGGGCAAGCATCAATTATGTCGGTGCTGAGGATGAGTCCGTTCCTTCGAATAAAAGAAAGTCTGTCTTTGATCGGCTCGGAGAACCAACTGCAAGAACTTCTGTCTTTGATAGATTGGGACCATTGAAGAAGAGGAACAAGCTCCAAAAGGGTGATGTAAAGGCGAAAATAACCATTTCTCCTAACGACCCAAAACTTTCGAGAGATTGCCAAAGTCTGATCCCTTCAAGGATGAAGCGTCAAGCAAAACTAGTAGTTTCATGTGGAGAAGTGTTAAAGGCAAAGACTCACACTATAGTCCACACAAGGGAGCGTGAGGAAGATGAAGAAAGTGTAGGATCTTCATATTACGTCGTTGCAGAAGAAGAGCATAATGCTTCATATCCAAATAATGTCAAGAATGAGTCGGAGGATATTTCCTGGTGTCACCACATATCTTTCAATGACGGAGATCTGCAGGAAGATGAAGACGCTAAAGATGCTCCACCTGAGCTTGAAGAAGGAGTGAAGGCGACAGTTGACGCATTGAAAGAAATCAACCTCGGCACAGATGAAGAACCAAGACCCACATATATAAGTGCTTTGCTGATGAAGGATGAAGAAAGTGCTTATGTAGAGCTGCTAAAAGAGTATAGAGATGTCTTTGCTTGGAGCTACAAAGAGATGCCTGGTTTAGACCCCAAAGTAGCGGTTCATCATCTTGCGGTTAGAAATGGTGCTCGTCCTGTTAAGCAAAGCCAACGCCGCTTCAGGTCAGAGCTGGTACCCTTGATCGAGAATGAAGTCAACAAGCTTATTGAGGCTGGTTTTATTCGGGAAGTCAAGTATCCTACTTGGATTTCAAGTATAGTCCCTGTAAGGAAGAAAAATGGCCAAATTCGAGTTTGTGTTGATTTTAGAGATCTCAACAATGCATGTCCTAAGGATGAATTTCCACTCCCCATCCCAGAACTCATGATTGACGCCACTACTGGATATGAGGCAATGTCTTTCATGGATGGCTCATCTGGCTATAACCAGATTCGCATGTCTCCTAAGGATGAAGAACTCACAGCGTTTCGAACTCCTAAGGGAATTTACTGCTACAAGGTGATGCCATTTGGCCTGAAGAATGCTGGAGCTACCTATCAAAGAGCGATGCAAAATATCTTTGACAGCATGCTTCACAAAAGTGTCGAGTGCTATGTTGATGACTTGGTGGTGAAATCGAGAAACAAGAAGGATCACCTACAGGACTTGAGAACGGTGTTTGAATTGCTGCGAAGATACCAACTTCGGATGAATCCTTTAAAGTGCGCATTCGGAGTTACTTCTGGTAAATTCCTTGGTTTCATTGTTCGACACCGAGGGATTGAAATTGATCAAGCTAAAGTCGATGCGATTTTGAAGATGCCCGAGCCTAGAAATATTCATGAACTAAAGAGTCTACAAGGAAAGTTGGCGTATCTTAGGAGATTCATTTCAAATCTGGCCGGAAGATGTCAACCATTCAGCCGTCTTATGAAGAAAGGTGTCCCTTTCGAATGGGATCAAGCTTGCAGCAACGCATTCGAGAGCATCAAGTCGTACCTGATGAAACCTCCAGTTTTAGCTGCACCTATACCTGGAAAGCCGCTGATATTATATATTGCAGCGCAAGAAAGGTCTGTTGGGGCGCTTTTGGCTCAAGAGAATAGTGAAGGGAAAGAAAATTCCCTTTACTACTTAAGTAGGATGATGACACCAAATGAGTTGAAGTACTTGCCAATCGAAAAGTTGTGTTTGGCGCTAGTCTTCTCCATTCAAAAGTTGAAACACTACTTTCAAGCTCACGTCGTCCGACTCATTTCCAAAGCAAATCCTATAAAATTTGTGATGTCGAAACCAGTCCTTAGTGATCGTTTGGCGAGGTGGTACCTCCAGTTTCAACAATTTGAGATTGTGTACGTCCCTCAGAAAGCGGTGAAAGGACAAGCATTAGCAGACTTCTTGGCAGACCATCCGATACCTGACGATTGGGAGCTCACTGATGAATTACCTGATGAAGATGCAATGGTCGTCGAAGTTCAACCATCGTGGAAGATGTACTTCGACGGTGCTGCACGTCGTGATGGAGCTGGGGCTGGTGTGGTTTTTGTAACTTCCGAAGGAGAGGTTTTCCCATATTCTTTCACGCTGACACAACATTGCTCTAATAACGTCGCAGAGTACCAAGCACTCATACTTGGCCTCGAAATGGCAGTCGACATGAAGCAATTACAGCTGCAAGTATTTGGAGACTCTAAATTGGTAATTAATCAGCTTTTGGGTAGCTATGAGGTAAGGAAACCAGAGTTACAACCCTATCACAACTATGCACAGAAGTTAATAGGATGGCTTGGGGATGTAACCCTCCAGCATGTGCCGAGGAAGGAAAATAAGAAAGCTGATGCCTTAGCGGCTTTGGCGTCAACACTTACCTTGCCTGAACAGACACAAGTTACTATCTGCCAAAAATGGGTAGTACCACCATTTGATGAAGGCATGGATGGTGAAAATGAGCTTCAACGTCTTGTTGCTGTTTCTGAGGCTGAGAAGGAGGACTGGCGGAAACCTATAGTTGATTACCTCAGTCATGGAACCCTGCCAGAAAATCCTAGAAGAAGAAGCGAAATTCGTCGTAGAGCACCCCGTTTCCTTTACTACAAAGACACTCTATATAGAAGGTCATTTGAGGGAGTACTTTTGCGATGTTTAGGAGATGATGAAACACTTCAAGCTCTGGAAGAAGCACACTCTGGGGTATGTGGATCACACCAGTCTGGGCCGAAGCTTCACTTCCATATAAAAAGGATGGGCTACTACTGGCCAACAATGGTGAAGGATTGCTTGGACCATGCTCGAAGATGCAAAGCTTGTCAGCTCCATGCAAACTTCATACATCAACCACCTGAAGTGTTGCACCCAACGGTCGCGTCTTGGCCATTTGATGCTTGGGGACTAGACATTGTTGGACCATTGCCGAAGTCTTCTGAAGGACACGTGTTCATATTAGCTGCAACTGATTACTTCTCAAAGTGGGCAGAAGCTGTCGCTCTCAAGGAAGTAAAGAAGGAAAAGGTTGCAAACTTCATTCGAGTAAATATTATTTACCGCTTCGGTATCCCTCGTTATATAATAACGGATAATGGCAAGCCATTCGATAATAGACTGATGAATAAAATATGTGATCTCTTTGGCTTCAAGCAGCGCAAATCTTCCATGTACAATGCTGCCGCCAATGGCCTAGCCGAAGCATTCAACAAGACCTTGTGCAATTTGCTTAATAAGGTTGTTTCCAAATCCAAGCGAGATTGGCATGAAAGGATGGAAGAAGCTTTATGGGCGTACAGGACAACCCACCGCACACCAACGCAAGCAACTCCTTACTCGCTTGTTTATGGAGTTGAAGCTGTGTTGCCGCTGGAGCGTCAAATACCATCCTTGAGACTTGCTCTCCAAGAAGGGCTCACTGATGAAGAAAATGCTCGCTTACGCCTTGAAGAGTTGGAGGCTCTCGATGAGAAAAGACTCGAAGCTCAGCAAAGCCTTGAATGTTATCAAGCTCGTCTATCTCGTGCTTTCAATAAAAAGGTTCGCCCAAGATCTTTCCAGGTTGGTGATCAAGTCCTTGCGGTAAGAAGACCCATCATCACTTCCCATAAATCTGGGGGCAAGTTCACTGCAAAATGGGACGGACCGTATGTTGTGCAAGAAGTCTATTCAAGTGGTGCTTATAAGCTTATTGATGCTGAAGGAAAAAGACTCGGTCCCATTAACGGGAAATTCTTGAAGAAGTACTATCCTTGAAGTTGAAATGCTCCTCAACGCACGAGCCTAAACTGCAAGTTGACACGCTCCTCAACGCACGAGCCTAAACTGCAAGTTGACACGCTCCTCAACGCACGAGCCTAAACTGCAAGTTGACACGCTCCTCAACGCACGAGCCTAAACTGCAAGTTGACACGCTCCTAGACACACGAGCTTAAACTGCAAATCGCCACGCTCCTTCGATGCACGAGCATAAACTGCATAAAACTCCTGGCCCGCAAGAGTCTAAACTGTGCACGGCCTAAAAAAAAAAAAAAAAAAAGAAGTCCGCTAGGTTGAAAACCCCGAAAGAGGCGGCCTAGGCAAAAGTTAGGACCAAAAAAAAAAAAGATATAACACTTCTTTTATTATGAACTACGTAATGACTTGATCCTCTTCATCGAGGTACGTAGGCAGCTTAGAGCTCGAATTCTAAGTCCAGTCGCCCAAAAAGAAGAAAAGTTCTTTTCCCTGTCAAGTTTCACATTGTTATTTATAGATCAAGTTTAAATTGTTAAAGCTTGCAACCTAGAGAGAAAACGTGATTACCTGCCAGGGTGTTTCAAATTCTGAGTATTACTATTCTTGGAAAACTTGAAAGAGTCAAACTTGAGCCTTCAAATTTTCCAAAGTCTTCAGGCTACCAAGTCTTCATCTTGGAGTCTTCGAATTCATCAAGTCTTCAAGTGTGAGCCTTCAAATTCGCCAAAGTCTTCAGGCTGGGATCCTCAAATTTTCCAAGTCTTCGAGTTGGAGTTTGTAGTCTTCAAGTTTAAGCCTTCAAATTCGCAAGTCTTCCAAGTCTTTAAGCTGGAATCTTCATATTCGCCAAGTTTTCAAGTTGGAGTTGGTCAAGTCTTCAAGTGAAATCTTCCTCAAAGCTGGAGTCTCTAAATCTACCAAGTCTTCAAGTTAGAGCCTTCAAATTTGCGAGTCTTTAAATTTGCAAGTCTTCTAGTTAGAGTCTTCAAATTTATCAAGTGTTCAAGTTAGAGTCTCCAAGTTTGCCAAGTCTTCGAGTGGGAGTCTATAAACTTCAAATTTTCCAAGTCTTCAAGTCGGAATCTTCATATTCGCCAAGTGTTCAAGCTGGAGTCTCCAAATTCTCCAAGTCTTCAAGCTGATGTCTTCAAATATATGTCAACTCTTCAAGTTGAGGTCTTCAAGTTTGTCAAGTCTTCAAGTGGGACCTTCAAATTTGACAATCTTTCAAGTTAAGGTTTTCGACTCTTCCAAGTTTGACAAGTCTACAGGTTGAAGTCTTCAAGTCCATCGGTCTTCAAGTCGATGTCATTTAGGTACGGAAAGTCTTCAAAGCTGAAGTACTTAATTTAAAGAGCCTTCGAGTTTATCGAGTCTTGGGATGGGGTTCTCATATCCGTCGGTCTTCAAGTTGCTCTTCCAAATGGCTTCTTCCATGGGATTGTCGTTGTTAAAGTGGGAGTGCGTTGCCACTCCAATCACCTTAAACTTGACTTTCCCACGAGTATCGCTCCAAATAAGTCTTCCATGGGATTGTCGTCGTTAAAGTGGGAGTGCGTTGCCACTCCAATCACCTTAAACTTGACTTTCCCACGAGTATCGCTCCAAATAAGTCTTCCATGGGATTGTCGTCGTTAAAGTGGGAGTGCGTTGCCACTCCAATCACCTTAAACTTGACTTTCCCATGAGTATCACTCCAAATAAGTCTTCCATGTGATTGTCGTCGTTAAAGTGGGAGTGTGTTGCCACTCCAATCACCTTAAACTTGACTTTCCCACGAGTATCGCTCCAAATAAGTCTTCCATGGGATTGTCGTCGTTAAAGTGGGAGTGCGTTGCCACTCCAATCACCTTAAACTTGACTTTCCCACGAGTATCGCTCCAAATAAATCTTCCATGGGATTGTCGTTGTTAAAGTGGGAGTGTGTTACCACCCCAATCACTTTAAACTTGACGTTCCCATGAGTATCGCTCCCAAATAAGTCTTCAATGGGTTGTCCTCGTTAAAGTAAGGGCTGACTTCTTTAGAATCATCTTTTGGCCTACATAAAAGAAAAAGAAGAGCAAAGAAAAAAATATACAAAAGGGAGAAAGTATTTTTTTACCTGACAAGAGAAGGAAAAAAAAATTCAAGCTGCAGAAGTCTTCTTTTACTTGCTGGAAACAAAAAGGAAGAATGAATAAATAAAGTTACAAAAAAAAGGGGTGCAAGTTACGGAAAATAGGCGCGGAAAAAAAAAAAGGAAAAAAAAGAAAAGAAAAAGAAAAAAAAAAAAGAAGAAAAAAAAAGAAGGAATTTTCCATAAAGTGTTAATTTGTATAGAATATTTCTCACACAACAAAAAGGAGCATAAAAGAAAAAAAATACTTGCCTCTGTGAAAGAAACACTCAACGTTGTCTTTAGCCAATGAGTCAAACAATGAGCCCAAGCCTCTATTTATAGAGGACTAATGATGTAAAAGAGTTCTAATTGGATACAAATTTGAAAGTCGTTGTTGGAATCCAAAAAGAAATAGGAACTGTAACCAAATTAGAATAGGAAGACCACATGGAGTGAAAATATAGAAAAAGAAAAAGAAAAAGAAAATAGAAAAAAAAAAAAAGAAGCTTCACGCGGCAGAGTCCACGTGATTGGGAAAATTTGGGTCAACAGCCACTTTTATTACTGTTAACTGAATGGTAGCCATTTTTTGATGCTTTATTGTTTGATAGCCTTTTTTGTTTGCTAGTAACTGGAAGGTAGCCACTTTTGGCATAATGAAAAGGTAACGACTTTTGTGGGCTGTTAACTGGAAATAGCTAACTTTTGCTCAATTTTCTTATCAAATAGTAGCCGTCTGCCATTAACTGGAAATGGGCACATGACCGAAGAAATTACTTCAAGCCTAGTCTTCAGATGTAGACAAGTCTAACCCCGACAAGTCTTGAAGTAGGGGGCATTTGTAGACAAGTAAATTTTATTGGATTTAAAACCATGAAATAATATGGCTATATGTTAAATTAAAGACATATTGGTCCAAATAAGTGCTATGGACTAATATAATTGGGCTAATTATTTAAATATAATAAAAGCCCAATCTTGAAAGGCTAGCCCAAATTAGCCTAAGGCCCAATGGATATAAGTTTTCCTAGAGGCCCAAAAATGTGCCACATGGCAAGTGACGTAGCGCCAAGTCAATACAATAGCCAATTGGATCATGCCACACGTCAAATGATGTGGCAATCCAAGTCAAACTCCAAGACCAATTAAAATATGCCATGTGTACATATGACATGTTATGGCCAATCAAATACGGCCTAGTCACTGCTTAAATCTGATTGGCCGGTCCACGGGCCAAGGCCCGTCAGGGTTTCTTGGTGGCTACTCCACCCCATATCTATATAAAGGGGTCAAATCTCTCATTTGAGGAAGAAGGAGAAGAAATCAGAAGCAAGAATCCATAACAAGAAGCAAGAAAGAGCTCGTGGATCAAAGCAAGAGATTTCTGCAAAAGCTGCAAGCACTCAAATATTTCTCTACAAGTTCTAGAGATCAAGACGAAGATTCAAGATCAAGCTTCAAGCCCTTGAATCCAAGTACAGGTTCAAGATCAAGACCAAGTTTAAGATAAAGCTCCAAGCTCTTGAACTCATCAAGTCAAGATCAAGATCAAATCCAAAACCAAATCCAAATCCAAATCCAAACTTCAAGATCAAGCTCAAAAGCCCTTGAAGTTATAGTTTGAAAAGACGAATCAGAGGAATCATAGAGATTGTAACACTCATATTTTGATAAATAAAATATATTGTTGCAATATTTTCCTGTCTCGATATTTATTTTCTTGACGCGAATTTAGTTGTTACACCTACATTCCCTCTTATTCCAGTCCAAAGACAACTGAATGTGACTCCTTAAATCTAAGTTGGAAAATTGCTGGAACAAGATTGATATAGAGTTCAAAATCTGCAACTTGTTAACACGAAAATTAAAAAAGCAACTTACACATCCCGTATAGAAAAAACGAAGGATACCATAGGTTGGAACAGGATTTACAGAGCGTCGAGTTATAAACCTACCTTTGTCGAGTACTTAACAAAGCATCTACAAGTTAATATGAAGAGGTTAATATATTTAACAGCATTTGCAGCATATCAACGTAGTAGTGTCTGGTCCTTCACTGTGTCAACAAAAATGATATGCAGAGTAATGCCATGTGTAATACATCCAATATACTGTCCAAGAATGTGGTCATTTTATCTCCAATTTTGTGCCACTTAACAAAACAAAAAAATTATCTGATTTAGTCTTTGCACAGATCCGAAATCGATTTTCTCATCCCATATGCTGATAAGTGCGAAGCAAAGCATTTCTCGTGCCTGCTCAATATCTAATTTACAAATGGTGTCACTTTTTGCTAACTAACATACAAAGTGCAAGGCCATTTATTTTCTTTCAAAGCACAAATAAAAGGAACACCATTCGGACTGGAGAGCAAAACTTTATAGGTATGCTGCTAAGTAATTTAAAGTTTAAAGTATTTTTATTTTGATTCATCATTTTTTAGAGATAAGTTGAGGGGCGGCTTTTGTCCCGCTCAATTCGAAGCAATTAGGGACCAGGTATTTATTCTTTAGTGTTTTATCTCTTCGTTAATTTATAAGCTAGAAGTAAGAATAACGACTAGAAATAAATATACGGTGCATACTAGTAAACTTTTGGGGACCAGTTTTTAAATCTCGTCCCAAAATTGTGGTTCGTAAAAAATATTTTTCTTGTAATGAATCCTACACTTTTTGGTTAAAATCGGATGGTTTTCTTCTTCTTCTTCTCCTTTTTTCTTATTTTGCTCAACTTCAAATCAACGAGTTTAAAGTGGAGTCTAACTTCAGTCTTCTTGGTTTGAAAGTGAATGACTATAATTACAAGTAGTTTTCAAAAAGCGAGCAAAACCTAAATGAACTTGCGCAAATAGGATACCTAGCGAATTACACGTATTGTACGTGTTTCAAGGCGTGAAATGTATGAGAGCCTATGGTGTCCGTGCTATTTAAGCCGTAGCAAATTTTTATAAATTATTTGTTTTTTCGTCGTTTTAGAATCTAACTTCAAATCCTCCATTGGTTGGAGGATAAACTTCTTATCGTCGGGTTTGAATTTGAGACTTGTCTAGCAACTTCAGTCCTTCACGTTTGAAGTTAGGGATATCTACTTGCCAACTTTAGTTCTTCTAGTATGATGTTAGGCTTCATTTTTAATGGCAACAACATAAATGGCTTCCATGCGCCATTTCTACTGTTTCAAGTCTGTAAAAATTTAGCTCAAAGGCCAGTTTTCCCACTGGTCTTAGCTTTGAGGACACTTTTTTTTATTGATTTTACAGAGATGTCACTTTTTGAAATTTTAATTTTTGTGGCTGAATTTCATACCACAAGAATTGAAGTTCAACTTCAGCCCACAAGGTTTGAACTTCAGCCCATAAAAATTAAAGTTTCAAAAAATGACATCTTATGTAAAACTACTAAAAAAAGTGATCTCAAACCCAAGATCACTGGCAAAAGTGGTTATTCATGCACTTTGCCCTAAGTCTTGTAGAGTTGGCCCAACTATAAATAGGAGTGAGATTTTGTAAAGGTGGGTTCATTTTTTACGGAAAAGGGCCAAATTTGCCCCTCTACTATGGCAAATCGGACCAGTTTACCCTCCGTTAAGTTTTTGGATCTACCATACCCCTGCCGTGACCAAAGTAAACTATTTTGCCCTTAAAATTGACGGGCCTCCAGCGTGTCTGCAAAGTGGCTGCCAGCTCACTGCCACGTAGATCCAGGTAACAACTCATTAAATGACGTGGCTGCCAGCTCACAAAATGGCTATTAAAACAGCCCTATCTTCCCCATCAGCTTACATCTTCCATACCAATTTCAATATTAGGGTTTAAAAATTCTTTTTCTCCTCAATCTACTACATAATATACAATGTCACAAGGTAGCTATTCTTCTACTAGGATGTGTCGTTGTGGGGTAGTGGCCAACCATTTCACTGCTTGGACTCCTTTGAATGCGGGAAGAAGATTTTACAAATGTGCTAGAGATGGTGTAAGTTATTATTCCATTATCTTCTTGTTATATTTATGAAAAAGCTAACTTTATTTAATTTTTACAATAGATTGAGTTTATGAAAAAGCTAACTTTATTTTATTTTTACAATTAGTTATATTTATGAAAAAGCTAACTTTATTTAATTTTTACAATAGATTGAGTTTATGAAAAAGCTAACTTTATTTTATTTTTACAATTAGTTATATTTATGAAAAAGCTAACTTTATTTAATTTTTAAAATAGATTGAGTTTATGAAAAAGCTAACTTTATTTTATTTTTACAATTAGTTATATTTATGAAAAAGCTAACTTTATTTAATTTTTACAATAGATTGAGTATTGTGGATATTGGGAATGAGAAGATGAGATCTTACCCGATCGGGCCGTGAGAGTGATAAGAAATTTGAAGATGTCTTTGGAAGCTGTTAAAACTCAACGGGACAACTTGAACGAAAAGGTTGTCACAATGGATGTCAAAGCTCGGAAGCTTGAGGAGAAAGTGTTAATGTTGAAGATGGTCATTCTAATTTCTTGGAATATGTTTGTGGGATTTTATGCAGCAACATTGATGAAGTAGATGTGTTAATTTAGTAGCTTAGTGTTGTTAGTGATATATTATGGTAAGCTTGTATTTGTAACAAGTTTTATGGTAATTATCTAGGTTGGTGTTTTAACTAGTTTTTTGTGATAGAAATTATGTAAGCTTGTTTTAGTGATCAATGAATTGATGCTTGTTTCTGCTCACTGTTTGTAGCTTGTGGTGTAAGTTTATTATTCCATTATCTTCTTGTTACTAACCATACCAAAACATTAGTATAAGCATTGACTGCAAAGTACTTATGATACCACTGGCAACCATTCATAACATTAGAAATAACCAACAATAATAGATAGAAACTGCCAACCATTCATAACATTAATAACATACTTACACTGCAAAGTACAAGCATTGACTGAACGGATGCCATTCTATAACCCCAAAAATATGATACCACCTAAGTAATAGCATGACATCCGACCTAAATGTCTTAAATGCAGTTACACAATCCGAACTAAAACTGTTAAGCTAACTGTCTTACAACCAGTTACACAAGAAGTTGGCAGTACAAAAGTCATAAATGTGACAACAGACCCATCAGACTTGGGTTTTTCCATTTCCCTTTCTTGCCTTCAACTTGGCCATTTTTTCCAACTGGTTAGTAGTGATAGCAGCCCCACCATACCAAGTCAAACTTGTTGGGTTAAAGGAAAGATCAATGGGTTCACTAACACCACTTGCATCACCAATGAAGTTGATGGATCTTGTACCTGTTGGGATTTGGCTCATCCTCATTTGAAGTCTAGTAGCAGTTTCTAAAATTGTTGTTGGCCTTACACTAGGGCCTTCTTCTTCTTCAACTTCAGTTTCCAAATCTGCATCAGAATCTTGGGATACATCCTGCCTTTGCACTGGAAGTTTCTTCTTTGAAAACTTAGGTGTAGGGATGAACCTAAGTGTTGCAGCTTCACTTGACTGAGATGGTTGAGTAGGCATTGTACCAGAAAGTTGAATTTCTTCCTGAAATGGCTCAGCTGCAACAGGTGATGTTGGCCTAACACTTGGTCCCTCAACATCATCTTCATCAATTAGATGCATGTTTCTTGGTTGCTTTTTGGCCTTTTTTTTTTTTTTTTCCTCCTTCTGGTTTCCTAACAGACCATAAGACAAGTAATTAGTTAAAAAAAGTTTAACTTAAAAAAATAACATAACAGTGTGCCAAACCAAGTACCTTTCCACATCCTCTAGAATTATGGTCAGCTTGTCCACATGTTGAACATGTCATCACCCTCCCTTTTCTGGAGGCAGTCCATCCTGCTTGCCTATTTACTGCCTCATCCTTGTCTCTAGCTCTCTTAATCCTTGGCCTTCCAGCTTGATTAACAAAAGGAGGTGGTTCCATAGCTTGTGTTGGTTCAACAGTCCAAAACATTGAAGACCTCACTGGTTTGAGTTTGCTTTTGTAAGCCAAGAGATAGGCTTCTTTACCATACCACCAGTGCATCTCAGCCAAAGGGTTGATCTTCAGATAAAGCAATGCCTTTATTACATGAGGACAAGGGATTCCAGAAAGATCCCAAGCCCTACATGTACATTTTTTGGCTTCCAGATCCACTGTATGTGTGTCAGTACCTTCTATCACCTCAAATCCATTGTCACCATTGAAGACAGCCTTACAAGTGTTAGCTATTTTCAGGTACTGACCATATAGTTTCATTGCCCTTGGGCTGTAGTGAGCTTTCCAAGTTGCAGCCTCCTTCTCATGGTCCCTCAACATGCACATCACCTTAATCCTAATATCTTCCAACATCTTGATTATTCGCTTGTGCCTAGCATCTAACACCCAAGCATTGAAGGACTCTGTCAGGTTGCTGTCAACAGCCATGTTCTTACATATTGTGTCAAAGTATGCCCTAACCCAACTCTTCACAGGATATGATATCACATCCTCAGCAGCCTTCTTTTCAATTTCTCCCAACTTATTCAACTGATCCTTGAAGTCTTCTACATATGTGCTCCAAGCACACCACCACAGATACTTCTTCAGAACTCCCAACTTCCATGTCTTACACCAATTTGCCTCTATATGCTTCACACAGTATCTGTGCTTAGCTTCAGGCAAGACAAACTTCACTGCCTCAATTAACCCCTAAAAAGGCAGACTGAAAGACAAGAAACAACAAAGTGTAAGTACCAGCAGACCAAAAGACAAGAAAAGCAAATAAGAAAAATGGAAAATAGACAGTAACAGTACCTTCTGCATGTCTGAAATGAAGGTGTATCCTTCTCCATCTTTAAGCTCCAATGAATCTTGAAGTAAAGTCATGAAGCATCTCCAAGTGAGCTTGGTTTCTCTATCCACTATAGCCCATGCTAATGTGTAAAAATGATTCATAGAATCTTGAGCCACAGCCACCAACAGAATACCTTTGGCCTTGCCTTTCAAAAAAGTCCCATCTAAACCTATAAAAGGCCTCAAACCAGCCTTAAACCCAACTTTCAAAGCATTGAAACAGATATACATTCTCTGAAATTTTCTCTTTCCTTCCTCCATTGCATCTTTTGAAATATTGATTACAATATCACTGCCAGGGTTACTCTCTCTAAGCTCATTAGCATAGGCCTCAATTTTTTTGTAATCATCTGTGAAACTACCTTCTAAGACCTCCAAAATCATCTTTTTAGCCCTCTTACACTTATTGTAGGACACATTAATGTTAAACTCCCTAAACAGATCTTCTTTCATTTCCTTAACCCTATATTTGGGAGTGTCCTGAAGCTTTCTCTTAAAGTAATGAGCAACTGTTTTTGTATCAACCCTTGGGTTATTAAAAAGAGGCTCACAAGTATGTTCAGCTTTTAGAGTCTTCATTCTAACACCATGACCCTTCCCATCCCTTGAGATTAGACAGACAAAAGGGCAATCATCTTGACACTTGTACCTTAACCTTGTTCTGTCACTTTTCACTGCCACTAACCCATACCCAGTAGCTAATGCATACAGTTTAATGACCTTCCTAGCTTCAGGTATGTCTTTAAATGACATAGATTTATCTAACTGCTTGTATTCATCTAACTTATCATTCATTTTCTTATTTTTTTTCAGCTGCAAGTGACTCTAAGTGATCTAGATCAAAGTCAGACATATCAGAGAAGTCTGAGTCACTTGATGCAGCAGATTCATCATCAGATGAAGACCCTTCAGCAACAGACACTACATTAGGCAGCTTTGGCTCAGTGTGGTACACAATGTTAGGTACCTCCACTCCTACTTCACTATCATCTACAGCATAAATGTCAAGTGCTTTAAACTTATCATTAATAAGCTCCAACAAACAACATATGCCCCCATCCCCTTCTACTTCATACAACTTACCTGAAGGGCCAGCAACAATTAATTGTTGCACACCTACAAACCCTAGGGCAGTTGTATATTCATCTACCATATCTATATAAGAGAGCTGATTAGAGTCATACCCTGTCCATTTGTGCAGCATACTACTTGAATACTTAGGTGTAGGATCCCTAATCCAGTCACCACCATGGTGGAAGTACAAATCCACCAGAACCATGTTGTATAACCTGCAAAAAAAATAGACCAATTAATTTTTTAGGGTCCCATATGAGTATACAAGAATACCATATGCAACAAACCAGTAACATTTTGTCCCACATGTATTATGGGACACTAAATAAATGTGCAGCAATGCAAATCAATAGTCCCACATGCATTGAACAAAGTCCCACATGCATTGACCAGTTCAAAAACAAAGCAAATATGCAGGACCTAAACCAAGTAAGTGACAGAAATAAAGTAATGTCCAGAACTTAAATAAAGTAAAGTGCAGGACTTTAATACTTCTAAAGTGAAGGACAAATTTCAACTTTAATACATGTAAAGTGCAATGCAAACTACTTCAACTTTAATAAATGTAAACCACAGGGCAGTTGTAGAAAGAGACATAGTGGGAATACATGTGCAACAAACACTTTAATATTGTGTTAAACAATTCAATAACAAAGAGACAAAGAAAGTCCCACATGTGCAGCAACAGACACAACCTTTAAACAATTTTTATGATTGGGACCAGTTTATTTAGTATTGTGCATGTGGTCCTCACATATATAATCCCCACATATATAAAAATTCCCTAAAATTATTTGAATAATATAGATACAAGACACAAACCCTAATCCCTATTATTATGAATTTCGAAGACCCTAAACCACAAATCAACTTAAAACAGCCTTTTCAAGTCATCTTAAAAACCATAACCTATTTGAAATTTTATTCAACCCCTAATCGTTATCACAAAACCCCAAAACTGTAAATCGATTTAACAACAACATGCATGCAAATATACAACAAACTCAAACTAACATACATACGATCTATTAAAAAATAAATCAAGAATCCCTAAAATGAAAGGAAACCTAAACCCTAGATCAAAATTTACAAGATTTTTGAAAACCCTAACAACATTATACACTAAATTTTACTCCTTCAAAACAGAAAAATACTTAATCTAACATTAAAAGGTGATATTATTTACCTTATGTTTTAGCAAATTCCAAAATCGGCAAGCAGTTTCAAATTCCCATCGTTTCAATCGCCGGGTTCGTCGAATAGGGTTTTCTTTTTCGTTTGTTTATTGTTTTTGTCGTTTGGTATAATGTCGGCTGAGGATTTATTTACTTTGTAGTAGGGTCGCGGGTCGTGGATTTTGGGTAAACGGTGTAATTTTGTGAGCTGGCAGCCACGTCATTTAATGAGTTGTTACCTGGATCTACGTGGCAGTGAGCTGGCAGCCACTTTGCAGACACGCTGGAGGCCCGTCAATTTTAAGGGCAAAATGGTTTACTTTGGTCACGGCAGGGGTATGGTAGATCCAAAAACTTAACGGAGGGTAAACTGGTCCGATTTGCCATAGTAGAGGGGCAAATTTGGCCCTTTTCCGCATTTTTTAACATAAACTACTGTGTCTCCTTTTTAGCTAAGGAAACAAAACCCTACTGTGCTGTTTCTGCATTTTCTCAAAGTTTACAGAGGTGACTCCATCTTGTAGGTACATGGCCAGCACCCGTTGTAGTAGGAAGCAGGAAGAGCCTCCCCTTCCTCAGGAAATAGTGCTGGAAATACTGTTACGGGCCCCACCGAAAACACTAATTAGATGCACTTGTGTATGCAGAGAATGGCACTCTCTCATCAAATCTCCAGCTTTCATCACATTGCATTCAAAACATAAGTTGAAGGGCTGCGACAACAAGCTTCTTTTCGCCGTTGAAAGAGGAAAAGGTTCATATTCTTTACTCTCCCATAATGGTATTGCATTCACTAAGCAAGAAACCACAAAATTCCCATTTCAAGTTGATTTCGCTAATTGCTTCATTACATCCTGTAATGGGTTGCTCTGTGTTGACGTTAGAGTTGACTTTGGCCGACATATTTTTCTCTGGAATCCTTCTGTTAGAAGATTCAAGTCCATACACAGTATATGCTTTGATAGTACTACTACAAATATGTGTTATGCATTGGGTATGTATGAATTTCGTAATGAGTACAAAGTTGTGAAAATAGTTGGGAAACCAACTAAAGCTGATGTTTACTGCTTGAGCACAAACTCGTGGCATACAATAGTACTTGATCACATTGGGAATAAAGATATTCTTGTTCCACCTATTTAAAGGTGAAAACGATTGGATCTCGCTGAGTGATCTTTCTATATTATCCTTTGATTTTAGCACAGAGTTGTTGGGAGATTTGTCCTTGCCAACTAAGTGGCGTCACCAAATTGAAGAGAATTTTCAAGTTCTTACAGCTCTCAATGGCATGCTTTCGTTTCTTGTTAATTGCCATTCGCTCTGTTATGTGTGGTTGATGAAGGAATATGGTGTTGCCCAATCATGGACTAAAGCTTACACTATTGCCCCTGGGACGAGTTTTGATCGCCCATTGGGATTTACAAACACCAGGAAGCTTGTGTATTACTCGTTTGATGGAAGGAGGCTCATGTCTTACGACCTTGATAGTAACATATCTACCGATGTTGGTTTTCAGAAATCCGCTGTAACTCAAGTGTTTTTTGACTTTATGGAGAACCTCATTTTACTTGATCAAGGAAGTGTGTCGATGGAGCAGGCACTGCAAAATTATCAAAGAACAATATAATGGGACTTGGAAGCTGTGTTTTGCTCGACGTGGATTGACTGAATTGTTTACCACATCCCTATCCTGTCTATTCATCATATTGTTGAATATGTTGTTTTATTTTCAATTGAAACATCATCGTGTATTGAGGTAGCTAAACATCAACGTAGTTGTGCCTTTTAACATGTAGCAGCTTTATCTTGTTATATTTATCAAGCATTGCTATCTAAATGAAATCATATTTCGGAAGAACCAAAAGAAGTACTTTGGAATTTCAGAGAGGAGCCATGGAGTCCCTTTACACGCTAAGATTGGGCAAAGTTTGATTCCAGGAGAAAGGGAAAAAGTCCATACTTTCGATGACCTACTTTCCATGACCTAGTTTAACTATTTGACTTTGATATTATAGAATTTCGCAGGAAAAGATAATGGTCTCAGGCTCTCAACGACAATTACTAAAGCTTCATTAATTGGTCGCCCTCTTTCTGGAGATTCTCTTTTTGAGTTTCTACAAGAGCCTTTCTTGATACAAGAAAACCATGCTTCTGTTTGCTTATTCATAGTGAACTTCTCATACTTCCGGTTGTCCTTCCATTAGCATCGCCCACAGTACTGCTTTGCCTACTTTTGGAAGTGCTCGCGCTTATAGTCGCTCCACCCAAGTACTAGATAAATTCTCTCTGCCGTTCTGACTATTAAAATTGACAGGTGTTTTCACAGATAGACCAACATTTCTATCCGTCAATACCTGAGGTTTTTAATTGAATTAGCTTTCAGTTACCTTCTGCATAGTCGAAGCTGCATAATCTTGAGAAAAGAAAGTATCACCAGGTGCAATAGTTTCTATACTTTTAAACATATGATTAGCACCAATAATTTTTTTTTGAAGAAGGTAGGAGTATATTAATAAAACAGCACTAAGGATGTGCTGAGATCCATACTCACAAGTTACAAAAAATAGGAAATTTTCACCTGTGCATCTTACAGGGATTCTATTACATCTAATCTACTTCCATCTACGAATTTTTCTTTACACCAGTAATGAAACAACAAAATACAACGCATCTTGATCTTCTGCATAGAGCTGCTCTTATCTTCAAAGCACCTTGAGTTTTTTTCTTTCCATAATGCCCACCATATGCATGCTGGAATAATGCTCCACCATTTCGTTTCACTCTCTTTCATTTGCGACAAACTTCTTGGTGATTGGGAATGCCTCTTGTCTGCTTTCCTTCGCTCCTTAGAAGCATCATACTTTTGTTGTTTGTCTTCAGTATTGCAGAAATTGTAGGAAAAATTAATTTTCTGCGGCAACACGCCATAACTTGGATTGTACACTGAGCTCGAGCAGATTTGGTTCAAGTTACGACTTTAGCTTGTGATGTTCCATATTTGAGCTATAGAAAACCTATTCTAAGCCATTGAATTTTCTTCGCAATCTTCATATATCCCTAGTTTTATTCCTTCTGGACTTTCAACAAGCCATCTTTCTAAGGGCAGATTTATATCGTACTTTTATGGTGACTATAGCACTCGACTACTTACCAGTAAAGCTGCAATCCTGCTGTAAGATATCTTTTTTTCCTGATCATGGCTCTCCAAAAATTTTGACAATTGGCTGCTTAATTGTTTTGATGGGTTGATCTTATGTGCCATTGAGGACCCTGACACTTGCTTTTAGTTCGTCTTTGCACTTATTTCTCTTTGGAATTCTAGGACTTCTACAAACTATAATATATTGTTCCTCCTTAATTAGTTTCAGGCTCAATTAGGAAAAAATGATCTAACCGTAGCAAGTTTAACTTTTTTATAACTTCGTCACCTGGAAGCATGTGATTGAGGTATAGTTATGTAAATTTGTAATTTGTTTAGCACAATTTTGGAGTCCAGTTACAACGATGCTACAGGCCAATGGACATTTCAATGGAGAAGTGTATCAACAGTAGCACTGGCAAGATATTTTTCTAAGTCAGTTCACTTCCATTCTCTGGAGATGGATTTGTTGAGATCGGACCATTCCTTCATAAGATTCATAAAGCAACCCAGAGTGAAGTCCTGTTCTTCTTGTTTATGGTTTGTAAAGATATCACAAGTTAAAGTAAAATGAATGAGAATGCTTTAGTCTTACTTACAACAGGAGCAAAGGAAGTTGTCACATACTATGTGACAAATAGAGAAACAATTATCTTTCTTATCTTTCTTTTCTGTCTAGTAACTGAACGAGCTATCTTTATATTATATAAATTTTCGGCAACAACACAGACATTAGGGGAAGCAAGAGAGAGTTGGTTTCAAGGACCAGTAGATGCTGTTAGAAAATATTAGTGATTTTCTGAGGTTGTAAACTTTGAGGATATCAAATCCACCGCTTGCCTTAGGTTGAGCTAATATAACCTCTCAAGTACGTCTATATTGACGAACTGTGCAGCCCCTGCCCTTTATTTTCTAAGAGGTTTCAACTGTTTTTATGTTCAGATATTACTATCATATGCACTGATTTGCCATTTGTCTTTCCATTCATTTTAGTTTGATGGCTGGCTTCATTATTTCCTATTAGACTCTCCATTTGCTGCTCCTTGGAAGAAGATTGTGATATGTGTTGTCCTACGCCACAAAGAAAGAAAATTTGAGCAGAAGTTTGTTTGAACACCATTGTGCTAGGACTTCGGTTTCTTTCAAGCTGAGTGCTCTTTGTTGTTGCAGACATATGCATCTTTTATTTGTTTAAGCTAGCTGATTTATTACTTTCTGTTGTATAGTTTTTAGCGAATGCGTCAGATTCTAATTTATAATCGTTTAAGCTTTTATAAAAGTTTCTATATCAAGTGTTCAATCCGGCTACAGAAGGATAGAACTTAGATACTAAGCATGCCAATAATAAATTCCCCTTTTATGCCTGCATCAACCTTCATAAGAAAGTCTTCAACAAGTTTCTGTATGCATTGATATTCCTAAAATATTGCCTCTTCAACCATCCTCATATATAAATATATATATATATAATTTACAGTTTACACCAAAACTTAAATGGAGAAACATGGTCTATATGAGGATTCATATAGTCGACCTAAACTTGACGTTCTGGAACTTCCAGCGGACAGAGAACAACCTGATCAAATCATACGCCTTTCCGCAGCAAAAGGATAGGAACCAGGTAGAAAAGTTTGTAGACCTTATCATATCTCTAACACAAGTTCCGGTAACAAATTATGTTAGAGGAAAGTAAATACACAATCCTATTATGGAATATATAGGTAAGAAATCAGATAAAAGTAAAGTAAAAACTCACAAAAGCAGTATATACATTCAGAATGGCCGTGGAGGAGGTGGGTGTGGAAGAAACTCAATATACTAAGCATAGCATCACTTTCTGGATAGCTAAAGAAAGACTATTCCTCATAGGAGTCGGTCAAGAAATGACATGCCTGTTATGTGGGAGCCAAAATGAGACATTAGAACACATATATTCTTTAAATGCCACTTTTCTAATACATGTCTTAACTAGATATTGATATGGATGACGCTAGGCACACAAAACACACTATTCAGGGTTTTGGCGAAGAATTTCAAGTGGCATAAAAGGAAACTATGCAGGGAACTTGTACTTGGAACCAGAGGGTACCAAGGAAACACACACACAGAGAAAAGCAATGATTGAAAAGCTTTATACTAGTAAAGCTCAATACCTAGTGAAGGCAATAAGTTTTCTTTTCAAAAAAAAAAAAAAAAAAAAAACGAGTAAAAACTCAGTACTTACATATATATTGTTTATGCATCAATTGCACCAAAAAACGAGAAATATTCCTAGGGTGTTGTACATTGAGGGTCTAGTGTTTTTTTATCCTATTCAATATCTTTCTTAAAAAAAAAAAGTTTTTGTATAG
Organism: Petunia secreta; assembly: GCA_029990175.1. Lineage (NCBI taxonomy): Eukaryota > Viridiplantae > Streptophyta > Magnoliopsida > Solanales > Solanaceae > Petunia > Petunia secreta. Next base: position 3,588,381 of record JARKIP010000059.1, on the reverse strand, counting down.
GATATGAGTCAATATTTTAGAATCCTTAGCTGTTAGGTATTAGTTGCCGAGGATACAATATTTGTAGGTGATTATTTACCAAAACTCAAAGAAGGCAAATCTAGTTGTCTTCAAACTCCTAAAAATTAGGCAAAGAATTAGGTAATAACTCCTAAAAACTCCTTGCGCCTTCGTCTTGTTGGTACATTGGCAATGGCCGAAGGCAGTAGGAAGCTAGAAGGGCCGCTGCCGCCCCTTCCACAGGAAATAGTGGAGGAAATACTGTTGCGCGCCCCACCGAAAGCACTAATGACATGCATTTGTGTATGCAGAGCATGGCAGTCTCTCATCAAATCTCCAACTTTCATCACTTCCCATAAGTTGAAGGACTATGACAGCAAGCTTCTTTTCGTCGATGAAAGACAAAAAGGTTCATATTCTTTATTCTCCCATAATGGTGCTGCAATCACTAAGTTAGAAAACAAAAAATTCCCATTTCATTACCGCCATTATTGCGACATTACATGCTGTAATGGGTTGCTCTGTGTTGATCTTGTTACACTTGACTCTACCAGACATATTTTTTTGTGGAATCCTTCTGTTAGAAGATTCAAGTCCATAGAAACTACTACATGCTCTTACAAAATTACTACACATTATGCATTGGGTCTGGATGAATTACATAATGAGTACAAAGTTGTTAAGATTTATGGGAAACCGGCTAAAGCTGATGTTTACTCTTTGACCACAAACTCTTGGCATAAAACAGTACTTGGAAATAAGGATATTTTTGCTGCTTTTCTATTTAGTGGGAGAAATGCTCATGTCAATGGAGCTATCCACTGGTTGGCTTATTTTGAGGAAAGAGCAAACCATCAGTTCTTGCATAGTGATCTTGCTATTTTATCCTTCGATTTTAGGATAGAGTTGTTGGGAGATTTGTCCTTGCCAACTAAGTGGCATGATAAAATTGATTCGAACTTTCATCATCTTACAGCTCTCAAAGGCATGCTTTCGTTTCTTGTTAGTTGCCATTCGTTCTGTTATGTATGGTTGATGAAGGCATATGGTGTTGCCCAATCATGGACTAAAGCTTACACTATTGTCCTTGGGACGAGCTTTAATGAGTCATTGGGATTTACAAATACCAGGAAGCTTGTGTATTACTCGTTCGATGGGAGGAGGCTCATGTCTTACGACCTTGATAGTAACATATCTACTGATGTTGGTTTTGAGAAATTCGATGCAACTCAAGTGTTTTTTGACTTTAGGGAGAACCTCATTTTACTTGATCAAGGAAGTGCTTCGATGGAGCAGGCACTGCAAGATTATCAAAGAACAATATAATGGGACTTGGAAGCTGTGTTTTGCTCGAGGTGGGTTGTCTCTAATTGTTTACCACATTTCTATGATGTCTACTTATCATGCTGTTGAGTATGTTGTTACATTTTCAAGTGAAACATCATGGTATATTACGGTTGCTAAACATCAATATTATGAACTACCTTTTAATATTTAGCAGCTTATTATTATTATTTATCAAGCAATGATATCTTCCAAAATTTGATTTCATTTAGATGACTACATAGTTCAACCTATTAATTGACTTCGATATTTCAGAATTTTTAGGAAATTTCAATTTTCTATAGCCTCTAAGATGCGCCTTAAATACAACACACCATAACTTTGAATTGTTCAGGTGAGCTTGCGTAGATATGGTTCAACGTTCAACTAGCTTAATTTTTATTCCTTCTGGATTTTCAGCAATATGTCTTTCTAATGTCAGGCTTATATCATACTTTGATGGTCAGTGTAGTAGTCTGATCATTCTCTTTCTTCAAGTTCTAAGTTTCTTGCTTTCAATAAAGGAAATACGAAAAATCTAAGGGGATATTTGGATGACATGTTTTCCACACTAAGTGATTCGGATAACTTTTTGCTATTAGTACTCAATTGTTTGAGGAGTTTTAGTTGCCTGTCTTTGGAAATCCCCTTCTCATTTGCATGTTTAGTATCCAATATAGTACTAGAAAATATGCCTTTATGATCATCAAGAACCACAGAACCATCTCTTGAAGCTGCTTTTAGTTGATTATAATCCTTTCTGTCAATTTTTTCTCTCCTAGTTTTGCAGAAAGCTGCAATTAAAATAAAATGTGCATTATGACTGCTCCAGGACAGCAGATCTATATAAGATGTCTGGAATTCTTCTGTATAACCAGCTAAGTGGTTCTATATGTAAGCTCATCTATAGCCATTCTTCCATAATTTCCACATCTTTAGAAGTCTTTAATAGCATTAAGAGGCTAATCTAAGGATTATCTTGAAAGATGACACTTGTAGGCACTCCACATATTTATGGATAATTAGATTAAAGCATCATAGATTTTCTATTTAGCTGCATTAAAGCTTTTGACTACTTAACCAAGGCAAACTCTGAATAATGTATTTCTTCTGTAGATGTCCAGGTTGTCCCAAACATAGTAGTAGTTATAAATTGCAAGAATCTGCTTTCCGACCTTCTTTTATCGCAATAATTTAACTTCCTAGAAAAGTGTTAGGTATGCTATTCAGGTTTGTATTCAGTAGGCTATTCCAGTACAGTAATTGAAGAACTTGCAAAAAAGTTGTGGCCTATTAAGCCAGAGGTATCAAAGCTTTATGCATCAATTACACTCTTTATATGGCATTCGACAAAGATATCACACTAGCTAGCCCTTCAGAAACTCTACTAGGGACAATTCCTGTTTTCCATAGTTCCCAAGAATGTGAGTTATAAATTGCAAGAATCTGCTTTCCGACCTTCTTTTATCGCAATAATTTAACTTCCTAGAAAAGTGTTAGGTATGCTATTCAGGTTTGTATTCAGTAGGCTATTCCAGTAAAGTAATTGAAGAACTTGCAAAAAAGTTGTGGCCTATTAAGCCAGAGGTATCAAAGCTTTATGCATCAATTACACTCTTTATATGGCATTCGACAAAGATATCACACTAGCTAGCCCTTCAGAAACTCTACTAGGGACAATTCCTGTTTTCCATAGTTCCCAAGAATGTGAGTTATCCCATTACGGATGCAGAGTTCTTTATAAAAGACGAAAACTTCTAGCTCCTAAATTAGAGCCTTCCCTCAATTAGACTAGCGTCCATGCATGTGTAGTCATGAACTATGGAAACTGCTGGCGGTTGCTCAAGTTTTTCCTGTGTATGCTCATTAATTTGGCCACAAATTCTGCAGTCATACATATTAATCAATAAGCAATCCAGGTGAAGAGAGCTGATGATACTTAAAGGTCATATAAATCACCTAGCATATAACTTGGATAGATCATGGCCATTTAGGAAGAATAGTAAATTTTGTGTGAATAAGCAAAAGATCCTTTCCCTTTCGAGACAAGCATGAAGAAAACAAGAGCATAACAATCTACCTTCTAATTTTAGTAAAGCAGTTGTTCCAAGAGGGAGCCTTTTCTCCTGCAGATTGTCTTGTGTTACTCAATGAACTTTTCTCAAATAAGTATTTTAATATAGAAGGATACAGAACTTACATAATAAGCATGCCAATAATAAACTTCTCTTTTAATACCAGGATCGACCCTTTTAAGGAATTCTTCGACAAGTTTCTGTATGCATTGAACATAGTCATGTCATGATCTTCCTTAAATATTAGTTGTACCTCTTCAACTATCCTTATAAAATTACATTTATTACCAGGAGAATAAGTTTTGGGTGCACAAACTCCACCAAAAGTTTTTGGAACTTCCCTCGAACAGAGAATAACCTGAGTAAACCATGCACCCTAACTGTGAACTTTGATAAAATGAAGGAAAGTAGAAAAGGAAGATAAAGGAACCACGGAAAAAGATAACCTTGTTGGGGTGGGATCAGCTAGAGTTTCTGCTGCAAGTTCTATAACGATTTCTTCCCATCCTATTGAAATTGGTTGGTCTTCAGCAAAGGGATAGCTATATAAAGTGTGTGGATCAGTAATCCATAAGCAAGCAAGGGCATTTTTAGTAAGTAGTAGTCTTACTTGTGCGCTTTGCAGGCTTCAAGAGCCATAATTGCTCTTCGCATATTTTGTTTTGATTTGGTTGCGATTTTAGCCGCAAAGCCCATTGGTAGTTCAAAATTTTCCTTTCGTGATATCTGAATAAGGACTTCCATGATCTAAGAAATGCAATAATAAGTTAGAAGGAAATATTGTATGTGGTTGAAGATATGACAAGCTAAAATGACAAAATCATTCTGCAAATGACATGTGATATTTATATCCGATGTTACTGCAAATTTTATTAGAATGTTGTACTGTTTAAGACTTACTTCATGAGTTACAGGAGCTGAAACTTCGACAACCTTACTGCGGTTTCTCACAGAGTCAAGTATGGCTACATCATCTTCACAGCAGAGAATGAGTTTGCAGGCATCTGAGTAGCAGTCCATTATCCATTTTATCAAGTGCTGTATGTTCTCCGCAGCTTTGTCCACGTTATAAAGAACTATTACTGTAAGAAGCAATGTATTTCTCAATTAGATATCAAGATTGAAGTGTTAAATAATTGTTGATATAGTTTTTGCATTGATAGATGAGCACCTTTATAATCAGCCTTCATATTCACTCTGCTGATTTCAGGGGTCAGTGCATACTCTGTACTTATTTGCTTAACTAAAGCCATTATTGCATATCTAGCATTAGGCTCTAACTGAACATTGAGCTCGATATGGTGAGGACTTGAGCTTATAGGTACAACAACTTGCACTGCCCTTGTTTCCTATCAGCAAATAGGAGAAAAGAAGAGAAAAACAACACTGATACTCAGTTGTGTTATGCAATTAAAATGACTTCATTATGGAATCAAATTGAACTGCCTTTACAAGTGAATAGTGCCAGTTTTCCATATAAAGGTTGCTATTAACAATGTATTCTGGTATGCACACACCAATTTCCCCCACCTACAAAGATAAATCAATAAATAGAAGAAAAGGAATCAAGCCAAGGTACCTTAATTTGGAAGTATTTCAGATCATGGGATATCTGCAAAACAGGAACATAAAAAACTTCAAGATGTTTAGCGATGAACCATAAAAAATAACAAAAACATGTAGCATAGCTTTGTATCTTCTAAGTCTTGCTTTACTTACATTGTAGATTGCATCTCCATAGATTTCATGCAAAAGAGCCATTGTGATCGTTCTCTTTCCAGAACCAGGAGGTCCCTTGAATAAGATCTGTGGAAGTGTTTCATTTGAAGAAACCTAAAAGAAAAAGCATTAGAAAACCAAATATACTTGTCATCTAAGCAGAATATGTTAATAGAAAATGAAAACTTCTTTACCAAGTCTTTAAGGAGTAGAGCTTCTTGCTTGTGGCAAGTGAATCCTTCTAGTGAAGCAGGTTGATGCATATCAGCCCAGAACGGTCTCAGGCTTTCAACTACAGATGCCTTTGCAATAACTAAAGCTTCATTAACCGGTCGCCCTCTTTCTGGAGATTCTCTTTTTGAGGTTCTACAGGATCCCTTCTTGATACAAGAAAACCATGGTTCTGTTTGCTTCTTTTGCCTATTTGCGGTGAACTTTCTCATACTCTCAGTTGTCCTTCCACTAGCATCACTTAAATTACTGCTCTGCCTACTTACGGAATTGGTCACGCTTATAGTTGCTCGACTCATAGTATTACGAGATAAATTTCCTCTGCCACTCTGATTATTAAAATTGGCAGGTGTTTTCACAGCTTGATCAACATTTCTATCAGTCAATGCCTGAGGCTTTGAATTGAATTTGCTTTCAGTAACCTTTTGCATAGTCAAGGCTGCATAATCTTGAGAGAAGAAAATATCACCAGGTGCAATAGTTTCTGTGCTTTCAAACATATGATTAGCACCAGTAGTACTTCCAGAAACCTTTGCTTTGGCAATCATTTCATTGAGTTCACCAACTGTAGGTCCATGTTTATTGGGTATTTCCCTCTCTTTCATTCGCGACAAACTTCTTGACATTTGGGAAGACGTCTTATCAGCTTTCCTTCGCTCCTTAGAAACATCAAACTTATGTTGTCTGTCTTTCTCTATAAAAGCAGATGGTCTAGGTGCAGAAGCATACCTCCTGGTATGATTTGATTTCTCACCAAATCTAGTATGAACATTATTGCTACCTTGTGCTTGATTTTGATGATGGTCCTCTCCTGCATATTTATATGGAGATATATGTCTACGATGTTCATATTTTGAAAAAGGACTAACATTATTTCTACGAGTTTGTAAATCATGCCTGCGCGAAAATGCAGGCGAGTGAACATCACCATCATCTATATCTATGCGAGGCTTATAAGGAGACTTAGTAGCAGTTCTCCTTTTAGCAGAACTTGGCACATTAGTCCTTCGTGTTACATTCAAATGATTATTATTGTCCCTTGCTAATTGCTCCAATGCCAGATTGCGCTCTTCCTTTTCTGCTTCTTCAAGATTCATATACTTTTCATTCTTTGCATTTGCTAGTTCGCGGTGTGGACTCTCCAATGTCCAGTCTGTCTCTGTATCTGATGGCTCGTAACCACTTCTTCTTTGCTTCATACTCGACGAGATTTTCTGTTGTAAAGCTCTGTTATACGTTGAAGCATTCTCCATTTTGCAGAAAGACTTCCCTCTAAGCTATGATTGTTACACTGAAATTTTAAATAATTTGCTGGTCTAAAAGGAGAAAAAGATCATTGGTGAGAACTGGCATCCAACATATTCTGTGAAGACAGCAAGATACAGAGAATGGTAACAAGAAATATACCAATTAGATAGTTCTATTCTTTTGGTTGTAAAATGCACAAGAAAAGAACAGCTATGGTGTTGGAGATGTAATTAAATATATGTGCTCTCTTTAACGGCTTAAATTTTTAAATTAGGTGGTCACATTGCTTGACATGGTACATTAGAGTAGACAGATGTCATGATTTCAAGTCTCAACGCACTTGAGGGGACATATTGCATATATAATAAGTAAATAAAAGTATGTTATCTGTAACCGAGATGGAATAGTTTAACATGTTATATTCAAACATGTGGTTTCACATAGAGAGGATTTGGGATATTCTGAAGTTGTCCATTTGGGATGAAGAGCACTAGGCCAAAGTAATATGAAAAAGAATATTAAATTATGAAAAAGCGTTGAACACAAAGCAGAAACATTGGTGAAGACGATGAGCTGACATGAAACCAAAACCAGCTAATATTGCATACAAGGAAAGATTAGCGATTACAGAGCAAAAAATTCCTACGTGCAGTTGCTGTTGTAAAATTTCTAAGCGCATTGCCGACCGAGGACGACAAATGTTTTTGTCGTCTTTATTGTTACTAAAGAATCCTGCCTTCCGGCAATGCTGTTCTAGTGTCACATTGTTTGTAAAAAAACAAAGTGCAAAGATAGCTATAGTTTTCTTTTCCTCAAAACTTGTTGTGTTCACCTTTCAAACCTAAAACTGAACAAAATCATAAGAAAAACATTTTGAGATGACAGGTTCATAAAAAATTCTATAAGAGGACATATTGTAAACTAAAATTAGATAAATAAATTTAGTTTTAATAGATTACGATACCAGGTAAAAGCGCATCATTCAGTGATGCCTAAGACTTTACTTTCTACCTAAATGCTGTTTACTTTGCATCACTTTCAAGTTTCAAGTGGTATATACATGCATATTACTTCTTTATAGAAAAATAGTATATACCTTTAATTAACTTTATGACATCAGTTGGTTAAAGGTGTCTAATCAGCTGCAAGCAGATTCTTGAATCTTCTGACCTACGTTTTTCAGGAATTTATAGTTCATATTACTAAATATAATCAATGTCAATGTCTTGTGCCACCGCTAGGACAGAATGGTTGAATCCAATAGGTAACAGGTTAGCTGTACCCGGAGGAAGTAGTCATTTTAGCAAGCTTTCTTTTTAACCTTGCTCCTTGATTATTCTCTGCAACTCATTGATTTTGAGTTTTGTTACTCTTTACTTTCTTTTTCTTTTTTTTTTGAAGGGAGAAGATGGGACTTAAGTAGAAGGAATTTTGCTGTTAATAGAGCTGTTGTTTGTGGTGCTTCAGTTATGACCCCTTCTGTAGTTGCTGAATCGTCTCAAGGTAACATTTGTACCTTACCGTTAAGGAAAATTGCTGAGTTTGAGCTTACTTCTGGTATTTACTTGATAAAAGATTATGATATAGGCTTGCAGCAATTACCATTTAAACCAGAGGGGTACAACTATTGGACATGGCGAGGCTACAAAATTCATTATGTAGAGCAAGGGAAAGGGTTCCCCGTAGTTTTGATTCACGGATTTGGTACTTCCGCTTTCCATTGGAGGTAATTCTGTTTTTGGTTTTGTATGACATGGAGTTCATCAGATTTAGTGGGTTTATTCACGTAGTAATAGCTATCTTGACACAGCGTTCACAAGATTTAGTGGGAGCATGCGGATATTAGTAGCTAAGTTGGGCGCTAAGATAGTAAAAGTTGTCACTAAAGCTAGGAATTCATAGGGAATTAAAGTTGTCCAACTATCTATTGTCTTGTTTGTTACCACTCTGAAAATGGGAATTTGCTAGAATTGATCTTTACTATGGAATTTCATGTTTACCTGCTGCCGAAGGCACACTAGATTATATAGTGTAGCTTGCATATGTAAACTTCTTATCATAGTACTATTTCTTTTAATCTCCTGAAACTTTTATCTTTCCTTTCGTAGGTATAACATACCCGAACTGGCTAAAAGATACAATGTTTATGCTCTGGATTTGCTAGGATTTGGCTGGAGTGAAAAGGCACGAATAGATTATGATGCCTTGGTTTGGAGAGACCAGGTTGTCGACTTCTTAAGGGAAATAGTAAAACAACCCACAGTTTTAGTTGGGAACAGGTGAGTGAGTTCATTTAGCAACTTGTCATTGCAAATGAATCTCCAAGATGCACTTAGCAGTTTTAATCAGTACAGTTTCAGTAACATATACTATGGAATTGAATTGATTTATGACTTCTGTTGTACTATTTGACAGTCTTGGAGGATTTACTACTTTGCTAGCAGCAGCAGTACTGCCAGAACAAGTCAAAGGAGTTGCCTTATTGAATAGTGCAGGACAATTTGAGGATGGCATTAGTACAACTGAGGAAACTGAAGAGACAACCTTACGGAAGTACATTCTAAAGCCAATAGAAAAAATCTTTCAACGTGTTTGTGTCGAATTGGCATTCTGGCTAACCATGAAACCAGCTCAAATTGAAGCTGTGCTGAAGAGTGGTGTATGTTCCTTCCGAGCTAAATTTTCTTCTATTTAACTTTCTTAAATGACTGTTTTCTTGAACTTACTTTGTTGATGTTTGTCACTTGAAGATCTACAGAAACCATTCAAATGTGGATGATTACCTCATCAATTCAATTGTTAGTCCTGCAGCTGACCAAGATGCTGGGGAAGTTTATTACCGGTATGAGTATAGCACATCTTTATATTTATATCCTACGTAGCCTGCTCACCACATGTAGTTTGTCTGTAACTTATTTATGTTAGATTTATTTTGTTGGCTGTTGTTTCATGGAAAAGCTTCTACTGCTGTTTACTGCTGTTTGTCTATCAGATGTTTAGGTCAAAAAGTTAGCTGATGTTCTACTTTGCATTCTGCAGATTACTGAGACAAATCATCTCGAATCCGAAAAAGTATACACTTGACAGTGTATTGAGCCAGATGTCTTGCCCATTGTTGTTGTTGTGGGGTGACCTAGACCCTTGTATTGATCATGCAAAGGTAAATCGATTTAAGGAGTTCTACCCGAAAACATCCGTTGTAAACTTGCAGGCAGGGCATTACCCCCACGACGAAGTTCCAGAACAAGTGAATAGAGCTTTACTAGATTGGTTATCAAACTTGGGGATATCAGACACTTCTCTGGAAATAGTGTCAGAAATTTAGCCTCATTGCTGACATATGCAATGAGGTATATTGTTATTGAAGTGTAAAGCCCCAGTTATACAATTTGATTCATGCGAAATATTAGTGACCTAAAACGGGCAGTCCGGTGCACAAAGCATCATGCGTTCACGCAGGGATAACTAATATGTCGCTCTTTCATATTCTCTTGAATGTCATTATGAAATCATTCACCTTTCGTCATGCCTTTTATCAGATTTGTAGAGTTACCCTTGTTCATGTCAAGGTATTAATATCGTCGCTATTTAAAAAAACTAGTTTCGTTACAAAGCAAAAGTATTCAAATTTGGTAACAGCGATTGTAGTTTGGAACGACTGTGATCATGTGCATGTTGTTGAAGCAGCTGCAAGTTTATTCAGGACCAACTACTCAGGGTAATATCAGTTTTGTGACAGCAATAAAGATACTTGGTGCATCACATTTCATGTAATACTCTTTTCTTTTTAATTTGTTTATGGTAAAAACTCGACACATTTTTGTATATGAAAACCATTTAATCTTAACATTCTCATTATATCCTTATTTACATGATTTCAAAAGTCTACTTGGTACAAAAGCTGATCTTTAAAGATGAACGAAAGAGATAAAAGCAGGGACAACATCGACAACTTTGGCTTGAAATTTGCATGTAGTGAAAAATCACCAAGTACAAATAGTAATAAATTTCAATCTTAATAAATCACATGTATTATGGTATGATCCAAAACTCTAATTATAGTACTCCATCCGTCAGAACTTATGTGACATACAATTCTTTTGATTTGTTTAAAAAAGAACGACACACTTACTTATTCAGACAACTAATTAATAGTACTTTTTAACTAGTTCAATCTCCTCTCTTACTTTTTTTTTTTTTACATCTAACAAGAATAAGATCAATCTTTATTTTTTAAATTCCATGCAAAATCAAGTATCGTCCAAGTATTTAAATGTTGGATCCGTTTCTGTATTAAAAACCAAAGAAAATTCTTTAACATCTGAATCTTAGGCTCACCTATGCATATGATTAGTTTGTATGACTCGTTAAACACGTTAATGTAAGGAATAACAACTTTACTTGTCACAAACGCTAAAACACTGACAAAAGTAAAATGCTAAAGACACTACAATACACTCACTAATTCATTTTCATTTCCATTTCTCAGCAATATAAATAACATCACCTCTAATCAAACTACAAACTCACCAATTCTCATTTCAATGGAAGCCTCAGTAAGACTACTCGCTTATTCAAATCGCCATCATGTTCTCTTGAAACTCTACCCTAAACCCCTTCTTTTTTCACCATCTTCATTTCACACCCCTTCACTTTCTTTATCTCCAAAAACAACCCCTAAACTTTCCTTATCCCATCACATTCCATCCTCCTCTTTCAAATTTTCAAAATCTCCATTTAACTTTTCAAATTCACAATTTTTCAAACCCAATCATTTTGCAAGAATAGTCTCAGGTACCCAAAACAGATCATTTAATTGGCATTTTGCACCAAACAATGAACAGGGTGATCCAGTTGGGCTGAATCCCAAGAATGGCCCAATTGTTACAGTTGTGTTATTGGGCTGGCTCGGGTCAAAGCCCAAACATTTGAGAAGATATGTTGAGTTGTATAATTCAGAGGGTATACATGCTGTTACATTTGTTGCTTCTGTAAAAGATGTGCTTTCATTTGATCTTGGAAGGAAATTGGAAGAGAGAATTGGTGTATTGGCTAATGAACTTGCTCGTTGGTTGTCCGATACCGATAAGGATAACGGTCGTGAACGATGTTTGGTTTTTCACACCTTCAGTAATACTGGTTGGCTCGCGTAGGTTCAGTTTATGTGATTATATTTTCTTTTTAGTTCGTTGCAAAAAAAATGACTTTTTTTTTTCCAAATTTGAAAATAATTTACTCCCCGGTCCATATTATTCGATTTTTTTTAGTGTTTTTATGCATATTAAGAAAATCACTTTTTTAGCATTAATTAGCAATATAATTGACTATATTAGCCCTTATTCAAGCTATTATTACTTATCATTTTGTTTAAAATCATTTATTAGCAAGGGGTAACATTGTAAAATTGTGTTGATTTTCGAAAAGATCAAATATTGTGGACAAAAAAATATAGGCTAAAAAATCAATTAAGTTGGACCGGGTACTATTTTACCTTAATGAGAAACTTTTTATCCTCACACAAATATTATTACATTTTAAATACTGGATGGCTTGGGTAGGTATGTTGATGTTAGCTGTTCCCATTTAAGTGACCATGTTTCCTTTTTAGTTTGTCGCGAAAAGATTGATAGTTTTTTTGTACAATTTGACTCAAATTTACTATTTTACCCATAATGATTAGTTTTAATAGTTGTACAAATGTTATCACATTTTTAATAATGGATGGCTTGCGTAGGTTGTTGTTACATTCCAGCTTATGTGACCATGTTTTCTTTTTAATTTGTTGCAAAAAAAAAAAAGTCCCTTTTTAAAAAAAAAAAAATCTGGGAAGCTTTTATAGTTACACAACTGTTAAAGACATTTCTAAGGCTGCAAGTTTAATCTTTTCTTTTTGTTTCTGTTTAAACTGTGCGCAGTTAAATAGTTTATATTAATTGAAATAGAGGGAATATTGGGTATGCTAAGGTTAAGTTGTCAGTTAAAATTTTTTTAATTGTTTTTTTATTTGTTCCTGTGTAGTTATGGTGCTATTCTTGAGAATTTGAAAAACAGACTGGATTTGTTGGAAAAGATTAAGGGATGTGTTGTTGATTCAGGTGGTGACCCAAATATAAGTCCCAAGGTTGGTTGCTTTTTTCCTCACCCTCGCCATCACTTCCCTTTGTTTGATACATTGGATGATAATATTCAGCTGCTTTAACCGTGATCATGTGTTGATAAAATGTAATTATGGCTTCATCTTATTGTTACATTTGCTAAAATCAAACCGAGATTTTTATTCTTAAATGTTCATTCTTTGCATTTTAGAGTCATTGGATTACTTTGTAGATAATGTCTGAACTCTGCTTTCTCTCTGTCCCTCTTTTTGTGCCTCTCTGTATGTTGTTTTTCCAGTTTATTGTGACATTGAGTAACTTAATGCTTGGAGTGAGTACTAGCTGTTCTTAATTCCGGGATAATACTTTTTGTTCACATTTAACTAGCTGTAGAAATGAATATCCTGAATATAAAGGCATGTGCTGCATCTTGTCAAAAGTTGTATTTTTTGCGCTTGTATGTGGACACTATATCCCTAATCCCTATATAAACTCACAAGTTGATGTTTCTTTGGGTGATCACTTCAATCGCTTCTTTCTGCCATAACATTGAGAATTGTATATGCAAGTTTTTGATACCTTTTGGCAGTAGAGCATTTACCTTTTGTTCCATAATCGTATTTTAATTTCCTTGTGTTTTTTTTACATGTATTTCTTTGATATGTTATGCTACTTGTATGCTGAAGAAAATCTGCAACATTGGCTAGTAGCAATATGCTTACATATCCCCCCCCCCCAAATGCCATTGTCAAATTTAATTCTGTTTTATTGGAGGTAGTGAAGGTCCAGCTGACATAGTATCTGTAGAGGGCTGATTGGACATGATGCTTATTCCTACATGTGTTGTTAAAATTAGTCTCGGTTGATATACTGCTAGCAAGTGAATTCTTCTTACCAATTGGTATCCACTGACTATTTTCCTGTAATCTTGATTCATGGGTTTATTAAGTTGTACTTACTACCAATTTGAAGAATTTTACGGAAGAGAGTGAAAGGAAAGGGATGGCTTTGGAATGTGTTTGAACCTATTGAGGGCTTTAGATAATTATCATGTAAATTTCGATTTCTAGATGATAGTTTCTATCCTAACCTCATGGTGAGGTGTAGCAGGATGTAAACCTCTTAAATGTTCTTTAAGATTTCAATATTGCTCTGACATTGACGGTTTCACACTGTCTTTCTTTGAGAGATTGAACTCTTTGCTGGACGTTCTCTCACAACTTGTGGAAATTATATTCCTATATTACTTTATGATCTTTTTTCTTTTCCTTTTTGTGGGGGAAGTCTGATTGCCATTTCGCCATTTTGAAAAATCCTCTGTTGTTTTGGAATTTGGTGCAGTTTTTTCATTCTTCCTTAGTAAGAAAATGCACCACATTATTTTATGTTTTGTTGTATAATGTTGATATGATTCTAAGGGATTGGGTAGCAAGTCGTAATTTAAACTTAACTTCTGGCAGGTCTGGGCAGCAGGATTTACCACAGCCCTGCTGAAGAAGAGTAGCTCTTCTGTGTATCCTTCAGTGGAAGCTGGAGAAGGAAAGGGAGTGGGAAGTGGGTTAACCTCCGGAAATGTTCAAGCAAAGCAACCCACATTGATCGAAACCTTTCTCTTAGCATCATTTGAGAACCTTTTCTCTTTTCTTCTTAATTTGCCTGATGTTAACGGGTAAGCATTTCAACACTTTATGGTTCTTTGTTTACTTATCATTTAGCCGATTCTGTTAAATCTATTCTTACAAGAATATGTGCAAAATTTCATAAGAATACCGTTTTTGCCTATTTAACTTCTGTTTAGATCGGATGATTAAAAAGTTTGTCGCTGCTTTTAATTATTGGTTATTTCCAATTTGCAGGCGGCTGAGGAAGATAATTTCAGTCCTTGTCAATAACCAACCTTCCTGTCCTCAGCTTTATCTTTACAGTTCTGCTGACAAGGTCATTCCAGCTCAGTCGGTTGAGTCTTTTATTGAAGAGCAGAGAAAAATTGGGAGAGAGGTTCACTCTTTCAACTTTGGCTCATCTCCTCATGTAGATCATTACCGAACCTTCCCAGACAATTATGTATCTGTACTAAAGAAATTTCTCGAAGAATGTATGCCCATACCAAACGAAGTGCACAAAATAGAAAGCCATGTCAATAGTCCAATAGATCATCAGAGTTGAGAGTGGTCTTGCTCATTTTTTTTTTACTGGGGCTGTGTATCTTAGAGTAGCAGCTTAGTCTTGTGTGAAGTGGCTATTATTGCTGCTCAAGCAGCATTATACACACCTTAAATTCATCACTGGCAATAATGAAGAGGATTATGTAGCAAGAGGTTTCCTTCAGCCAGCTGTAAGTGGTTGCAATTTCAGAGTCACTGGTCCAAAGTGGACTGATACTACTCCTATCGACTGGAGCCAGTGTTCTGAAAAGATGAGAACTCCATATTTCCCTTGTCTGTGTTTTAAAAATGAGAATTTAGTGTTCGTCCGTTGTCTGTGTTTCATAGTTGATATGTATGATTTTGATAAGGATAGTTATCCTTGGATATAATTTGTGAATCCATTCTGCAACAATGCAAACGTCCAATTCCATGTCTGGATGTTGTTACACATTGCATTGTATTGAATTATTTTGTTCTTCTAATTATAATTTTTGTTTTGACTACTACTTTAAACTTGTTGCGTTGTATTGTCAAGTCCACAAGAAAAGTATTGTCTCCTTGGGACTGACAAAATAGATATGTGCAATATCGTATATGGAGGGGATAACTCTATGTACAAGCGACAAGTTAACACCACTTAATAAGATTCTGGCTTCTGAGTACACTGTTTTCTTTTTTTCCCAAAGAATCTGAATACGCTATTGCTTGCACGAAATCTAGACATGAAGGTGCAACTTTTCCCTAGTGCAAAATATCAATAACATATCCATCAAGATTTCTGGGGAGGGTAAGGTGTAGGCAGATTTTTACCTGTATTGAGTGAGGCAGAGAAACTATTTTTGATACTCTCGACACAACGAAAAACAGTTTTAAAAACAGATTTAAGGAAAAAAAAATATAAAAGTAAAAATTTAAGATGAAAATACCAATGACTAATGCGAAATATGTTTAGAACAAGTGATACAATCACAAGTAATAAGAACCAATGTTAGTCAGGTGATTTGGAGAAATAGGATACATCAATATGATTATTGAAATTTTGACCTCCCTTAACAAGTGTTTTAGCTTAGAACTTGAAAACACTTCTTGGCGGATCTCACGATTTTACTTTTAAAAAAAAAAAATCATGTCAAATCTTGAAGTAATGCCATAAAAGAATTTTTGAACAAATTCTTCCGCTGACACTCGCTTATATTCGACCTGTTGGGTATCTTATTGGTGTATTTTTCTTTCACATCTCTTTCATTTTTCTTTTTCTCGCTAGGAAAAACTATTTAAAATCAATAACCGTAACCGACTCTTAAGCGGGATATAAAATCTAAACGGCTACTTTGAAAACTTTCAAATATATGAAACTCCTTTGAGAAATTCAATCCCCTTCAATTTCCAAACAGTTCCAAGAACAACAAGACTAACAAAATCATCATCATCATCATCATCATCTCAAAGGAGAAGAACTTCAAAAGCTCTTCAAATTATACCAAATTTGAAGTAAGTATTTCTTCTTGAACTCACTCATTGCTTTTTTTATTGTCAAGATTCCATTTAATTCTTATTTTATATCTTCTTCTTTTTTTGATAGTTTCTTGGTGTTGAATTCTATCATAAAATGCCATCATCAAGTATTGATACAATATTTCTTGCATGCAGTTACTTGCACTATATTTGTCTTTTCTTGCATGCAATTTAGTAGTAATAAAGTTGTTCTTGATTAATTACAGAATCTTCATAAACTGGAGTAAAGATGAATGATCTCATGACAAAATCGTTCTTAAGTTATGTGGAATTGAAGAAACAAGCCCAATTGGATGATCTTGAAACAGAAAAAGACTTAGAGATTGGCCAACTCAGCCATACAGATGAAGACAATCTTTCCCATTTTTCTCATGAAATTGATGCTGTAAAAGGTGATATTGAAGAGATTACTAATCTCTTGGTTGATCTTCAGAATCTGAATGAAGAGTCAAAAACCACTCACGGTCCCAAAATTCTTCGTGGGATTAGAGATAGAATGGATTCAGATATGGTTTCTGTCCTAAGGAAAGCCAAGATTGTCAAGGCAAAACTTGAATCACTTGATAAGTCGAATGTGGCTAATCGAAAATTGTCAGTGGCTTATGCAGAAGGCTCGGTGGTTGATCGAACGAGGGTTAATATGACTAATGGATTGAGGGTGAAGCTTAGGGACATCATGAATGAGTTTCAGGTTTTGAGAGGGAAAATCATATCAGATTATAAAGATTGTCTCAGAAGAAGATATTTTAACGAGACGGGTCAGGAACCAGCAGAGGAAGTGATTGAGAAAATGGTTTTAGGGGGAAGTGGGAAAGTTGAAGTATTTGCAGGAAGGACTGAGATGAATCTTGAGGACAAAGATAGACATGAGGCTGTAATGGACATACAGAGGAGTTTAGATAAGCTTCATCAAGTTTTTCTTGATATGGCTGTTTTAGTTGAGACTCAAGGTGAAAAGATAGATGATATTGAGCACAATGTGGCTATTGCTGGAAGCTATATCAGTGGTGGAACCAACAGTCTGTTCTATGCTAAGCAGCACAAGAAGAAGGGAGCAACATGGTTATGTTGGATATGTGCTGTGGTGTTGGTCATCTTAATAGTCTGTTTCATTGCTATGTTGATCTCTTGATAATACTTCTATAGTACCTGGAAACACTAGAAGTCTTTTTCATTTTAGTCACTGCTTTGTGAGTCAACAGTTTTTACCATTCTTAGAGATAGTTGGAACTGTTTTGAATGCTACAATCACAATGTATGATTCATTTCATTAGTGAATTAAAAACTGTAACTTGCACTTCTTTCTATTTTTCCTGTTACACAGTACATTTTTCGTTTACATTACTGAATTGGATGATCAACATATCCATTTTGCAGCTTCTTTTCTTAACTTTGGGATTATCTTTTATCTTGTACAATGAGATTTGGAAAAATACTTAGGATATTGAAGGGAGAGAAGTGGGAAAGAACATAAAATATCACTTGAACACTAGAATTGCCATGAAATGCATGACATGCAAGTTTACAACATTGCTTTTTTATTGTTTGTATATAGCCCTTCTCAATTGTCTAGAAGATGAGCCTTTAAATTGAAAAGCAGGGAAGATTTTCTCCAAAAGTTGATTTCTCTACTCAGCCATCTTTAAGCAACAGTTAGATGTTGTACAGCCGTCCAAGATTGCTCTGGTTCCAGCTGAACTTCTCCAATCTGATATGTACAAGGAAAAACAATAAATACGAAAGAAATTAGGTCAAGCAGTTGAAGCTTTTCAACCAGAAATAAGAGGAAATCATCTGCAATTAGATCAAATGTATGAAGAAATCACATGCAGTCTGTCAAAGGAAATGGGACAAAGAAATCCAGAGACACATCAGCATGCCAATTTAGTAACATAGAGAGAGATCATTTAAAATACCTTGGCATTTTCAACACAAACAAAGTCTTTGTAGCTTTGTTCCATAGTCAGATGAGGGTTCCATAGAACAGCGTCAGACCAACTGAATGCACAAAACACATGTAACTTGCTAAATTAGACAACCAGGGGGCAACGATAGTTCTTTAATCAACTCCATTAAAGCAAGGTGGCTCAGAAGTAGTAACTCACTTGGTGTTTTTGATGGATATCTTATCACCCAAACCATTATCTAGTTCTAAATCATTAGGTGCATCAAGATAAACACAGTCCACAAATCCAGGAAATGTTACCACATCCCTGAGACAAAGAAAATCAGAATAGGAATTTAGGTTCTGTGAAGTGCAAGAACAAATTCCATATTGCTGAGGGAACACCATAAAGGAAGCCTAGAATGTTTGCTATTGCATTCCTTGAAAGCATACATGACCGATATGCATGTACCAGTGTTGTGCCATTTTTAATACCCTTGATGAGAAACTAATGCCAAAGTAGTGGGTACTGTAGAATTCCAGAAATACGACTTCTCGTTTTGCAATATGCGAGTATTTGTATGTGCTTTTGTGATTATAGTGGTTTACCATTAAGAAGAATATTAACCTGGCTTGTGATCACTAAAATAGAAAAGCCAACTAGACTATCTGAGAAATGTAAGCTTGCAGATAATGTAGATTCTTATTTGCAAATTGCAATCATGAATTCTTTAAGATAATAAGTATATCCTGGTCGAAGAGAACAAAGCTTTCTTCATCTATTTGAGATATTGTACCGACCTTTCCTCCTTACCCTCCACGGGATTTACGGGATCAGGAACTTTGTTTAGAGTTTTGCAACCTTTTAAGCCTTTAACTGATGCACCTGTTACAGAAGCCTGGAGAAAAGAACATTAGGTAATAAAGATTTTCTTTATAGGTGGACAAGCTTAAATGATCATAAATCAATTTTACGAGAAAAATATGAAATTCTAAGGAAATGAGTTTACTTCGTACAACCCACAGCGCCAAAATGCTAGAGGATAAAAGGAAAGGAACAAAAAAGAACAAGGAGGCTTATTTGACTTGTAGAGGGAGACATCAGAACAAGATTAATTAGGATCTGAAATCTTTATCATTCTTCTGGAAGAAAACAATATCCATATTTATTCCAATTGACAACGCTATACTTTGACCGACCTTGAATTACTGATACAGTTTATTTGAGGAGGTGTCCCAACTACGGAAATTTCTATCCATAAGTTGCCAGAGAAATACTTACGCGGAAGTATGTATGCAGAGCAGTAGTAAATGAAAATGGTTTTTTGGCAGTATTTGTAACTGTGAGTTCTGTGGAAAGGGTCTTCTTATCAAGAGTGATCTGCAAGCAAATGCAAAAAGTTAGAAGTTGTATATGTATCATGCTTGATCAAAGGACTCTAAGTTGTAACTATGTTTTACCAGACAGGTATAGCATAAACATTTCTACATAAATATGAAACTAAGTCCATCAAATTTCTTTGCATAAAAGGTCACATACCAGTAATAGAGCTTGGATTTTAGAATTGTGGGATAATATGTGTAGGCGAGATGATAATATATTTTTTGCAGAAAATTGCAGGGTAGGGTTTGGAAGATTGGAAATTTTCTATAGGCAAACATTATATGGAGATCAAAAGGTAGCAGGCATTTCCTACTAGCTCTGCCATTAACTTTCACCCTTCTGTATGCTCAAACAGGTATTCGCCAGTTGTGACGGGCTAATTCGCAAGCAATAATATGAGAATAGACAAGAAGACAATTGGGATAAGGCAAAGATGCAAAGTAACTACTAGTCGAACCTTGTAAAGCGCATGGAAACTATAGTCCCACATTGCACGGCTGTAAGGGCCATCTTTTAGCTCCACAGTAATAGTAGGATTCCCTTCCACATTTTCAGAGTTAACAAGGGACCAATTCATGTTCCTTCCAAACCCGTGCTGTCAATCAAATGAGCATATTTAAGACTCAAAACCAGCATTCAGAAATTGATCAGATATTATGATGTTTAAGAATAAGTTGTGATATTGCATGCCATATTTACCAGCAGAAGTCTAAGTAAATAACATTTCTAGCATCTAGCTAAGGGCTAGAGTGTGGTGACAGCAGAAACTGTAGGTTGATAGTTAAATAGTACTTTTTAAAAGAGTTGCTTCTCCACTAAAAAATGCTAAGTTCTCTAATATTAAGAAGGCTAAACTATATACATCGAAACACGTGAAGTGATTTACCTGCTGTATTGCACCAGGTCCAAATTGTGGGAAACAATGTGGTATTCCTCCACTATACGAAAAGAAATAGTCAGTAAGGAAGGTGATATAATTTCTATAGCTCGTTAAGTTTAAAATTTTAACTAAAGGAGAGGCAATAAGAAATTGAAGACACCGCAGCAATAAAAGAATTTCAGAAAAATGCTTCTGGCCTGGTGATTAGTTAAACAGCAAACATGCTTGATTGTGCTGAGAAAGAAGATTTATTTAGCCGTTTGAAAGAGTAAATTTAATTATGACTAAATTCTAAAACTTGAAAAAAGTGATACGTGTACGAAACAGATAACCTGATTGGTTTCTGACCATTGAATACAGCATCAGGTCGAACAAAAAGAAGATCTTTACTGTCTACTTTCCAAGATGTGACACAAGCTCCAAATAGATATAACTCTGCCTCACTGCAAAATAAGGGAAAGAAAAATGTTGCAATATTCAACCAATCGACCACATATAAACCAGTTTTTCACTGATGGTACAAAGAGAACATTTTCGTTTAGCTTATTCAATATCTCTTCAACAAATGATATTGCTATGGAACCGAGTAATGTAGTACTATTAGCATCACTGATAAACAGTTGATAGAATCACCAGATATCACTTTCTTGGACATCTGCCATTCTTTAGAACAACTAGTTTTTAGTCCAGATTGTGCTCAGATCAACACGGACGACCTTCCCCACCCTCGTCATTAAAATTCTTTTTCCTTATCCATGCGTGAGAAACTAGCCAAATAACATTTAATCCTTGAAAATTAGATCTTTTCCCAATACTACGTTCCCACTACGGTATAAGATTAAGGTTCTATATCAAACTGCAGACTTCATTTGCAACAACTGATTCTTAAAATACTACTTGTTAGCCAGAACATTTACCTCAAAGCTCCACAATTAGCAATTAAACTAACATATACTACTTCCATTCCTTAATGAGTGTCAATTTTTATCTTTTTATTTGTCCAAAAATAAGTGTCATTTTAAAGATATAAATGCAAAATTAATTATCTTTTTCTAGTTTTACCCTTGCAATTAAAGGGGTAAGAGATGATTAATGTACTTAAGTTTGGTTATCGAGATTAGTAAATAAGGGAAGTTGGGAAAAGTATACATATACTCTACCCGTCCCAATTTATGGGACACAGTTCGAATTTCGAGAGTCAAATTGTTTTATTTTGACCGTGAATTTGGACATGTAATCTTTAAGTTTTTTGAAAAATATATTACATATTTGGAAACTATAAAAAATGTACTATAAGTCACAATAATTAACAATTCAAAATATTTACATGGCAGAAAACATGGTAAAAAAATTTTTTGTTTTGACTCTCGAAAAGTAAAATGTGTCACAAAAAACTTAATAGACGTGAAAAAAAGCAAATGAACACTTTATAATGGGGCAGAGGTAATATTATGTACTCCACAATTAAGCTAAATACTAAGAATGTACCTTCCATGAGGAGAAGTCAAAACAAGCTTTGGTAAATTCCCTAAACCTTCAGTAGATTTAACACTTGCAAATGCCATCCCTGAGTATCTGTAACCAACCATTAATCCATCAATTCAATCAAATTCTCAAACAAACACAAAAACAAAAAGAACCCCACTTAAAAAGATTGCATTTTTAATCTTACAAGGCATAAAAGAATGTGTTTTTAATGAAAAATCACTAGTTGGCAATTAATTAATAAATTTAAATATGCGAAAAAAATAAACCTGTTGACTCGGGGAAATTTAGAGGAGGTTAAGGGAGAAGAAGACCAAGTCATAGACAGTGTTGCCATGTTTGATGATGATAAAATTAAGATTGATGTTATAATGTAAAGTCCCTTTTTACATTCAACTGCAAAGTTGTTTTCTTTTTATTTCAGTTCAGTTCTATGTTGTCCACTGAACTACTTTACCTGGATATTATGCCTTATTATATTTCAGAATATTCTTTTTTTTTTTTTTTTTTTTTTTTTTTTTGTATATTTGGATATTCGTTTACTAGTTGGTTTATTATATGTCTCACATTAATGAGTTACGAGTTTAGAGATATTTTCAAAAACAATAGTTTAACAAAGCAATTACTGTACAAAGCTAGTAGATCCTATAAGTGCAAAATCTTTTTCAAAATTAATTCTCCCAAAACAAAACATACATCAAACCACAAACCAATCAAACTGCAATTAAGATGTCCTTTTCTTCTGATGTCTATAGACAAAGTAGCTAGGATGTTGGTTTTCCTAGGGTATAGACATTTTTCTCAAAGTGTTTTCTTGGTTTTGTAGGCGCTTTGGCATTTTCTAACATGGATAATATTTTAGGGCTTTTCGTTAGCCATTACTAAATTAGAGTCTGTTTGGGTGGATTTATAAGCAGCTTATTTTAAGTGGGTTATAAGTCAAAAAATGACTTAAAAAAGTAGTTTTTAAACTACTTATGGCTTATAAATCCAAAATTTTTCAAGTTACCAAACATATATTATAAGCTAATAAGTCATTTTTAAGCTCGTCCAAACAGGCTCTAATTCAGGTTTGCTACAGTTGATAATCTCCAAAAGCAATGTACTATTATTATGATTGATAGTAACACAGTCACGCACTCATACTTCGAAACATAGAAACAAAAGAATTTCATTGAACTACCACAAGAAAATAGATTGCACGAGAAATAGAATTGTATTTCAATCCAACGACTAAATACTAAATAAAGCATGGAAGTTCATAAAAACACCAGTCCAAAGTCACATTTTTATGTGTGGACCTTATTACAACTCAAATTACAAATAAATTCAAAAGAATCCCTACAATATTCTTGATAGAAACTCCTTTTTCTTTCCTTTAATTTGCATATGTTTCCTATGCACACTGTCTCAAATGTATATATGATCCCCAGAGATGAAATAATTTGTATAAACATGCAAACTTGTGAAATCAGCATTGTGGAAGATCCTTTGGTGGAGGCAGAACATTATGATCTGATCCTGGTCCATCTTCCACTAAGAATGCTGTTTTCAGTCCCCAGCCTGTATGCAACTCCAAGTGACAATGGAAGAACCACACCCCTTCACAAAATAGATATGTTAAGAAAACATGAAACAATAGAAAAGTTGATTAATTTAACTTTGTTAGGAAAGCAGATACCTGGATTGTCAGCTCTGAAACGAATAGCAGTCCAACCCCCTGTTGGAACACCTACAGTGTTTCTTTCCATAGGATCAATTAAGTTGTATTTTGCTGGATCTTTTTTGGGATCAAAGTTTCCAATGCCAGTTCCAACGACAAAGAAATTATAGCCGTGGAGATGGAAAGGATGTGATTCCACCGATAACAAGTTGGTGTCTTGGATTACTATTTCCACAGTTGAATTAAAAGCAATTTTACTGATCCTTGTGCCTAAATTAGTCCTTAAGTTGGCTGTAAGTGGTGCCCCTGTGAAATTGAACGGAGTAGGTGGTTTGTCCGGGAAATCTAGACTGTACACACCCTTAGTGTTGAAGTAATGAGCTTGAAGAAGTGCAGTTTGTGGCATAATAAAGGAAATGTTGTTCAGGGAAGCTGTTAGTCGAGTTCCATTGAGACAAGAGGGACAAGGATTTATTCCTAGGCCGATTGTAAACAAGAGGTGTCGATCAACATTTAGGGGAACAATTGCTGGATAGTTCGGAGTATTTAGGCTTTTGAGTTTAGAGTTATAGTTCAAAGCAAAATCCGAGTCATTTTGTGCAGGCAAGGTTGGAAGTTTCGGCAGAACAGTTTCTGGGATACCCTTATACTGGAATATAGCAGTTGCAGTTTTGTTGTCCACAGCGATTGGAGCATCCTGGAAGGCCCTTGCTGCCATGAAGTATCTTCCTGGAACTTGGTTGGCGCGAACCAGAACGTTTGTAGTTTGGCCTGGTGCAATCAGTATTGCATCTGTGGAAAATGGCTTTGTGTAGACAGCATCAATTTCTACCACTGTGAAGGTATGATTAGCAAGGGCAAAAAAGAGCTCATCATTGAGAGCAGCGTTGACAATTCTCAGCAGGTATGTCTTTCCCCTTTCAACTTCCATGGCGAAAGTATCTGAAAAAAGAAATTTTACATTATAGTAAACTGGGTTGAAATACTTCTAAGTTAAATATAAAACTCTTAGCTCTTACGTTTCTCAGAACATGGAAAAAGAGGCCCTGGCTTTCCGTTGATTGTATGAGCATCAGACATATTCGGAGGTATGCCCAAGGCGTTTCCTTGTTTCTCGACTTCTTCAACATCAGCATTCCACCATTCTCCTGCAGCACGATCGACCAAACAGAAGCAATGTCATGTATTGCTCATGCTTTGTCATAGGACAACTTCATGCAATTTCAGGGTTGAATTGTATATATACGCAATGGCAATACTCACCTAATACAAGTACTTCTTCTCTATCTGGTTGAGGGAAAGGAAAGGGAGTTCCTTGTTGTGGCAAGATCACAATTGCACCATAGACTGTTGCCCTTAGCCAAAGAATATGTGCATGCCACCACAAGGTTCCTCTTTGCCCTGTTATATTGAAGTCATAAACGTAGCTATTTCCTGTCTGGATAGGACATTGTGTTATGTAAGCTGGACCGTCTGCCCAACCATTGCGATATTGTTTCAATCCATGCCTGCAAGAATCAGAATATTTGAGCCCCTAATTTTTTGAGGCTTCAAAGAGTTCTTCAAATTTTCTTCTGAATTTGATGTTTCCTTACCAGTGGATGGACAAGTTATATTGTGCAAAGTTAGTAACATTGATTTGAACTCTATCTCCTTCTCTAGCATATATAGTTGGTCCGGGAAATCCCCCATTAACTGTAACTATTTGTTTTGCATGACACAGTCTGCTCACATTTGCCACTTTAACCTGTAAAAGACAGAAAGTTGGCCATGATGAGAAGAAAAGAACCATATAAAACAAACATTAGCAAAGAACCAATGTAAACTAAAGCACATCTTAAAACTTGAAGGCACTAACATCAAATTGGTATTTCTTAAGAGCAGCCTCAGCAGGTAGACAAATGAAGCAAAGAAATCCAAAGACAAGGAAGCCTGGGAGTGGGAAAAAACTTGTCTGCTTTGCCATTTTTCTTGGCTAGAAGCTCTTAGAAAATAAAACTGTTTTGAGTTGATGATGAGACAAGGGTGTGTAAAACATACATTTATATAGTAAAGTGAAATGGCAGAGGCAAAGACAATTTTTAGTTTGTTAAGGGGGATTGGAGGTTGTAACAGAGATTAGGTAGAAAAGGCTGTACACTGCAAATCTTTTAAGCAAAATACTGATGGAGACCTTTTTATAACCATTGACTAACGTAGAGGCTAAAATCAAAATCAGGGATACTCAAGCTAAATATTACTCCATATAGTATTAGAATATGAACATTTCCTTAACGGTAAAGAAAAGATGTAATTAAGTTTGCCTAAACTAGTTTAGTGCTTTTGCATAAGAAGGTGATTGTAAATTACTAGTAGCATGTAAAATTGAAGAGACAGGAACTTAGCATTTGACTACAGTTTAATAGGCTGGCGGCTAATACCATTTGATCTAGACATAATGTAAGGAAAATGGTAAAATAATTGTTCGTTGTGCTTTTATAATCATGTAAACCAACTATGAGTATCAGCATTTTCAGATAAAAAAGGGTAAGTTTATTGTCTATGTGATCGAAATAGCAGCCTTCATGAATCCAACATCCTTTGTTATGGCATCTTAATTGTACATCCTTTACTCTTCTCTCAACTAGGTGTTTCTCTTTAGGAATCCAACCAACGATGACTTTTTGCAATTTTCTTCTGTATAACAATTAAATAAGATGTAATGTTAAATGTTCAGTTATAACATAACATAATAACGACTTTTTGCAAACTTCTTGTGTATAACAATTAAATAAGATCTAACATCAAATGTATATAAAATATGGAATAACCTTTTGATACTAACAGAAAAACAATCGATAATCAAGGAAAAGCAGAGCTCTAAGAAACCCAATACAGAAGAAACCTGAACAAGTATCTGCGCATTAGGAGTAAGAAAGTAGAGAATATAGGGAAGAAGGGATACCAATTTCTAACTAACTGGTTCCTAATCTACCAGCTGCTATAAGTAGGCCAAAACAGTGCGCAACCGTCAGTAACTAATTTCTGGAAATTGTAACTAACTAACTAACTTTCGGAACCTTGTGTATTTACTAAACTACCCTCTGTTAACTCCTTAACTGGTTTGCTTAGCTGCTAATTGGAGTGTTTAATTGCTACTTGAATTGGGTCATAACAACTACTCTCCTCCTGAAACAATCCTTGTCCTCAAGGATTAAAAGCTGGAAACTGCTGCTGCAAATCATAAAGGGCCATCCAAGTACTATCTTCAGGTGCACAGTTAAACCATTTGACCAGGACTTGTGTGACCTCCCTGTGGTGCTGCATAAGAGTTCTGTGGTCCAAAATTGCTTCTGGCTCCAGCAAAATGCAGCCATGAGCTGATAAGGTGACAGGGAGGTGAGGTATCACTGGTTTGTCTCCCACCTTCTTCTTGAACAGTGACACATGAAAGGTGTTGTGTATCTTGGCATTTTGGGGGAGCTGGAGCTGATAGGGCACCTTACCCACTCTCTTGAGTACTGGGAAGGGCCCAAAGTACTTCGGGCCCAACTTATTATAACTGTGGCCCCTTACAGAAGCTTGCCTGTAGGGCTGAAGCTTAATATACACCTCATCTCCTACTGCAAATTCTCTTTCAAACCTCTTTTTTCCAGCTTGGCTCTCCATCCTGTCTTGAGCAATCAACAAGTATTGTTTCAAAAGTCTGATGGTAGCCTCTCTGTCCTGCAGGCTTCTATCCACAGTGTATATCATTGAGCTTTCTGGTAGGTAGGGAAGGTGAAGAGGGGACTTCTGCCCATACACAATCACATAAGGAGTGGTTTTGGCTGAAGAGTGAAAGTTTGTATTGTACCACCACTCTGCTAGTGGGAGCCACTGAACCTACTCCTTAGGTCTGTCTCCAAGCATACACCTGAGATACCCTTCTAGGCACTTATTCACAGCCTCTGTCTGCCCGTCACTTTGGAGATGATAAGCAGTAGAATGATGCAATGACACCTCTTGCAGGCCAAATAATTCTTGCTAGAACTTACTCAGGAACACTGTGTCTCCGTCACTCACAATGGTTTGAGGTAAGCCATGGAGCTTATAGACTGTCTCCATGAACACCTGAGCTACAACCAAAGCAGTGTAAGGGTGAGTTAGTGCAACAAAGTGAGCTTGTTTATTAAGTCTGTCAACCACTACAAAAATAGCTGATTTGTTCTTTGTCATGGGGAGCACCTTTATGAAGTCCATACTAACATCTTGCCACATTTTATGAGGAATAGGGAGAGGTTGTAGTAATCCTGGGCTCGCAACATGCTTACTCTTGTTCTTCTGGCATACTGCACATCTCAATACATAATCATGTACCTCAGGTTTCATGCCCTTCCAGTAGTACATCTGCTTCAATCTCTACAAGGTGGCTGATATTCCAGAATGCCCTCCTACAGCACTATCATGGTAGATGCTAAGTAGTTCTTTCTTGAGATCCAGGTCATTACCAATCATGAGCTTTCCCTTCTTGTAAAGCAGGCCAGCTAGCTGAGAGTAGCCTGGTTTGCTGGAGCCTGTAGAGAGCTGTTGTAGCATCAGTTTTGCCTTGTCATCATGCTCATAAGAGTCTTTAACTTGCTGTAGCAATTTTCCAGTGATTACTGAGATTGCATTGAGTTGTATTGGCTCTTGCATAGGCCTCCTGGATAGACCATCATCTACTACACTCTCTGAGCCTTGCTTGTAAGTTATTGCATAGTCATAGCCCATCAGTTTCACTAACCACTTCTGTTGACTTGGAGTATTAATTCTCTGTTCCAACAAGTATTTGAGGCTCTGGTGATCTGTTCTGATGGTGAAATGCCTCCCGATAAGATAAGGTCTCCACTTCTGCACAGCCAGTACAATGGCCATCATTTCTTTCTCATACATAGGTAATGCTTGGTGTCTTGGGCTCTGTTCCTTGCTCATGAAGGCCAAAGGATGTCCTTGCTGCATCAAGACAGCTCGTACTCCTACATTGCAAGTATCAGCTTCTATTACAAACTCAGCATTGAAGTCTGGAAGAGCCAATACAGGTGCCTCACACATGGGCTGCTTCAACTGCTGGAAAGCACATTCAGTACTTTCTTACCATTCGAATGCATCCTTCTTGAGTAGATTAGTCAAGGGTCTTGCAATCACCCCATAGTTTCTGATAAATCTTCTGTAATACCCAGTGAGTCCCAAGAACCCTCTGAGTTCTTTCACTTTCTTTGGACTAGGCCAGACATTCATTGCCTCCACCTTCTTAGGGTCAGCTGACACACCCCTCACATTGATAATGCGACCTAAATATTCAACCTCTCTCTGGTCAAAAGAACATTTACTTAGCTTGACAAACAGTTCATGCTGCTGTAGTACTTTAAAGGCTTGTTCCAAGTGTGTGTGATGGCTGGCCCAGGAGGGGCTGTATACAAGAATGTCATAAAAAAATTACCAAAATGAATTTCCTCAAATAAGGTTGAAAATAAAATTCATCAGGCTTTGAAAAGTGGAGGGTGCATTTGTCAACCCAAATGGCATCACCACAAACTCATAATGGCCATGGTGAGACCTAAAAGCTGTCTTCTCAATGTCTTGCTCCACCATTCTGATCTGATGATACCCTGACCTCAGATCTAACTAAGAAAAATAGTGATCACCTCTTAGTTCATCTAATAGCTCTTCAATCACAGGTATGGGGAACTTGTCCTTGACAGTACACTGATTTAGCTCTTTATAGTCTATGCACATTCTCCACGAACCATCATTTTTCTTTACCATGACAATAGGTGATGAATAAGGGCTTGTACTTGGTCTCACCACCCCTGAATCTAGCATTTCTTGGATCAGTCTTTCAATCTCATCCTTCTGTATGGTGGGGTATCTATAGGGTCTTACATTAATTGGATTGGTACCTTCCTTGAGGATAATTTTGTGATCATGTGTCCTCTGAGGTGGCAATGCCTTAGGCACACTAAATAAGATGTGATATTTGTCAAGTAAGAGTTGAATATCAGTATGAGTGCTTACTTCCTGAGAAAAGATTTCTGAGGTGGCTGCTTCAGTTGGGTGAATAAATGCCATGGTCATTATAGCTAACTGACCTTGCTGCTGTATCATTTTGTCCATCTACTCACCATTAAGCCACCTATTTTTAGTAGGTTGACCACCTCTCAAAGATATTCTGTGTTTGTCTACTGTGAACTCCATATTCAGCTCCCTAAAATTCCACTTGATATTGCCTAGTGTAATCAACCACTGTATTCCCAATACTACATCACATCCTCCTCAAGGTAACAACAGCATGTCTGTCATGAATTCCGCCCCCTGCATCTTCCATACAAGTTTCTCACACATATATGAGCTATAAAACTTGCTCCCATTTGCTACAGCTACAGAGAAAGCAGGAATAGGCTTGAGGCTGCAACCTAGCTTCTTGGTAGTATTTTCATTCAGGAAATTATGGGTACTTCTTGTGTCAATAAAAATATGCACCATCTTCCCTTTAACTGAGCCTCTAACCCTCATGGTTCTAAAATCATGAGTACCAGACATAGCATGTACTGAGAGCTGGGGAGTAATTAGAGGTTCTTCAAGTGTATCATCCTGTTCACTAGCTTGTTCTTCCTGTAACACTGCTAGTGCCCCCCCCCCCTTCCTGTAACTCTTCTTCTTCCTCTTCAATTTCTAAAAAAAAAATAGAGTTGTTTCCTTCCACTACAGACATGGCCCAAGGTATACTTCTCATTGCACCAGTAGCAGAATCCCTTGGCTCTTTTCTCATCCATTTCAGCACCAAAAATTACTCTAGAATTCCTCATATTATTTCTTTGGGAAAAGGGGCCTCTATTACTACTACTGGAATTAACACTACTACTTCTTGGGGATGGGTAGCAAGGGTTTGGAATTATGAGAGGAAGTTGAATAACTGGAATTAGAGTAGTTACCAGCGCGCGTGTATCCAAATTCTTTTGAACCCAACTGATTCCCTTCAATCTTTCTTGCAAGAGTATAGGCCTTCATGAGTGTTCTTGGTTCCAACAACTTGAGCTGAGAGGCAATACTAGCTTTCAATCCTTGAACAAAACAACTAATTGAGTGCTCTTTTGATATGTCCACATAATTCAACATTTCATCAAATTTATTAAGATAATCTTGAACTGAACCCATCAGACTAATCAACTCCTCAAGTGGATCCATGCATATGAGCCACACTGTTAAACCTGTGATACAATGATCAGGTATAATCCCCCCAAGAAGGTGACTCTCCACTAAAACGTGTTCTTAGGTACATCTGATGCCAATGTAAAGCTCTTCCCTCTAGGTGGATTGCTGCAATTTTAATCTTCATATTTGAAGGTGTACCATCAATTTCGAAAAACTGCTCACACTTGTAAATCAATGCAAGAATAACGAGTGTTAAATTGTACTATGAGTCCCTTTGTGATCCATAACTCTCCCCGTCCTTTTGGGCTTGTTTACCCGTGTCACGACCCAATTTCCAAGGGCTCGTGATGGCACCTAAACAACATTTGCCTAGGCAAACCAATGAAACAAGATGCGGAAAAGAACAATAATGTGAAAAGATCATAAATGGATATATAAATATAAAAGGGTGAAGTCCAAAAGAATATATCCACAAAAGAATTGGAGCATTCTAAGAGTGACTCAATAAAGTATGAATATACATCAAAGAAATCTGAGTCCTATCTCTAAGTGACTCCGGCGGTATGCCACCACGGTCTGTGTGGTCGGCTCACCTCAATCAAAAGTCTCAGAAGCCTCGGGAACCGCTAACGTCCGGGCTGCTAACTGGATGAAGGATCTGCGCACGTAGCAGAGTAAGTTATGAGCCGAAGCCCAGTAAGATCACCGACAGGCCCGCTAAGGTACCCTTGCGGGACAAGTCGCTACATGCATCATAAGCAACAACATACTATAGTAATCATACAATAAAGTAGTGAAATCACAAATAGATGTAACACATTCCATACACACAAGTAGTAACCAGAAGTCTCAAGGATTATGCCCATCCAACGTAAGGCATAGGTCAACTCAGCGGCGGTTTGGAGGTCCAACCTCTACTCCCGTGCCGACTAACCTAGACCTACGATGGACTAGCAACACCACTACTAAGTATCAACCATATACCGTGACCCGAAGTCACTATCACAATCATGAATAAGTAGACCAACGACCCGTAGTCGTTGGCTCATCTCAAATCTATCTACGATCGCACCACACCCCCTGTCAAGTGCGTCGTATCTCAATAAATCAAGTGACCACACCACACCCCCTGTCAAGTGTGTCACATCTCAAAGATCAAGTGTCCACACCACACCCCCTGTCAAGTGTGACACATCTCATAGTATAGGCGACACCACACTCCCTGTCAAGTGTCCCTCTAACAGTATTAATATCCACGACATTAATAACAATAACAGAAATAATAACAGAAATATTAATAACGATAATATTTCACAGTCACCGTAACCCAGGTTGGTTATGCTAGCTGAACGTAAGGCGAAGGTTAACCCGACCACAGTTTGGGGGTACAATCCCTACTCCCATGTCGTCCAACCCAAGGTTACGTATAGACAGCACTACCCAACCCGGCACGTGAACAAATCAAGTACCAATATCATACAAAAGCCGGCAAAATCCTCGGCAAGACATTTATCATGACATGCCGGCAACATCCTCGGCCATGTCCCAAGTTCTTGCTATCTAAGCATGGCGTAGCAAGCGTTACTACGATATAAATTTAAGCTACCTCGACGTAGCGTTTAGACCGGCACATACCTCGGTCGAGTCACAATCTCGCTATTTATAACAAACAATAATAGCAAGTAATTCACATCATTAATCCTAACCATTGTTAGGTATATATATGCGTACATGAAGCATACTAGCATGAAGGAAGAGTCCACAAGCACAATAGAGGTCAAGTCTCACTTACCTCGAAATTCGGGCTCAAATGCCGGGAAGAATCTCCTTTCCCGCTCGCCTTGTCCGCGAAGGACTCTCCACTAGGTCTATTAAGACAAGATATAGCACATATGAGTGCTCAATTATAGCTATTTAAGCCTATAGGCATCCTAGGGTAAAAATTACCAAAATGCCCCCGGGTAGGGCCGAGCCCTAAATTTACAAAATGTACTTTTCCTGAATCCCCACGCTCCCGTGAGTCCAAAAGTACACTTAGATTCCACATGCGAGCCTTGCTCGATGTCTTTCCCCAATTCTTAAGAATCTAGGGTTCTAACCCATTTCCAAGAATCAACCCTTTGATTCTTGTGTTAATGTCACGACCCAACTTAGGGCCGCGACGGATGACCAACACTAAGTGTCGATCATCACTAATCCTACTGATAATATGCTAACCATTATAACTAATAAACAGAATAAGCATAAACCTAGCTGATAAGGAGTATGCAATGCAAATAGCTGACAAGGCTAACATAAGCTGACATACATAACATACTGACTGCACCACACAGGGACATATCTACAGGCCTCTAAGAGTGATGAACTGAATATACAAAGGACGAGATAAGGCCCCGCCATACCCAAGCTGGTTGACTGTACACATACCAAAAGATAGGTAACTCCGGGAGTAAGCGGAGTGACTCCAGTAGCTGATAGATGGCCTACTAACATGGTCCAAGCATTGATCTATCTGCACCTGCGCGGCATGAAACGCAGCGCCCCAGAAAAGGGCGTGAGTACGATATGTACCAAGTATGTAAGGCATGAGCATATAATATATCATCGCTGAATGAAACTGTAAGGCTGGAATATAAATATGTAAATATTAGCTGGAGCATAGCAATATAGCTGGAAATCTGAAGAACGTACTAACCATGATCTGAATATAAACTGAAGTCTAGCTGAATCTGGAACTGAAGACTGAGCTGAACTATACTGATAAATAACTGTAATATGACTGATAGCTGGTTACTAGAAACTGGAACTGATAACTGTCAACTGATACTGACGCTAAGAACTGGTGGCCGATAACTGAGAACTGATAACTGTCAACTGATACTGACGCTAAGAACTGGTGGCCGATAACTGAGAACTGATAACTGGTACCGAGCTAAAACTGAACTGTTATCTGAACTGGTACCTGTCTGGTGTTATGGGCTATATCCCCCCAAATCAGGTAACTGAACATCTGAACTAGTACCTGTCTGGCGTTATGGGCTGTATCCCCCCAAATCAGGTAACTGAAAACCGGAACTAGTACCTGTCTGGTGTTATGGGCTGTATCCCCCCAAATCAGGTAACTGAAAACCAGAACTAGCCTCATGTATAATCATGCAGTGCATACTGTGGCTATATACGCATATATAACAAACCTGGTGGGTGTTATGGGCTATATCCCCCCCAGCCAGTAATATCTAGTCTCTCTGGTCAGAGTGTGTGAATGACACCCGGTCACACTAGGTGTTTCAACTCCCGCCTGAACCAGAGGGGCTGTATCCCCCAGACGGGTAGTATCACACGCGACCGGACTGTGTGTCCAATGTCCAGCCTCTATGGGGGACTCCAAATCACACATAACATGATCACAATATAAGCATAAGCATGTATGAGGCATAACACATGTGGCAACAATATATATGGACTCAAAGGAATGATACGAAAACTCTGGATGGAATTATAGACACAACCTGAAACTTAGAATTTGTCTAACTCTTGGACTTTTATAAAAATTTCGGCAGAGTTTCCTCTGAAACTGGATGATCCGCAAAAACAGAACCAGTACAATACTATACACGGGAATGGATACCCGGATAAACTGATAACATAAACCTATTAAACGGATAACAAGATGAGATGACTGGATGACATAACAAATCTGCAGATAGAATGTCTGGACAGCACCACTGTCCTGACTTTCAACCTAATTTTCAGAGTGTAGATCAAAGATATAGACTTCATGGTCTGTATGAAAGTAGTAGATATATGTCTTAGGGTTCTGGGGATTCTTAAAGAATCTAAATATCAATTTTGTGCAAGGAGTTAAGATCAATATACAAACAACTGTCCAAAGGTCAAAACAATTTTCCAGATTTTGAAACGTTTTGTCTTGCTGATTTGGACGTCTTTCACCTTGGATTTTAGTACCAAATTAAGTATATACTAGGTTTCCTTGGTACCATACAAGTTTCTCAGAAGAAATACTAAGTTTAGAACTAAGAAAAGCTTCAAAAGCTAAAAGATACATGCCTTGCCAAAAGAAAGGTTTAGCCTTACATACCTTTGATGTTTCTAGCTTCTAAACTTCGTTTCCTTTGAATTCCACACCTCCCAAAGCTTAAACAAGCTATAATACAATATTTAGGTACTTTACTTAGCCATGAAGTAATTCTAAAACTCAAACTATAGAAGAAATTGAAGGTAGCATAATGTTACCCTAATCGCGTAGAGCGTTTTGACGCAATTTGTCTTCAATTTCGAGTTAAGGTTGATGTTGTTTCTTCAAAATCATAAAAATTAGCTTCAACTCAAGAGAGAACTGTTTCTATGGTGTATGTTCTGGAAATGACGAAGATAATACATTTTTTTCCTTTTATACTCGAAATATTTCAGTTACAGTCCTCTTTTGCGCTTATGGCCCTTTTTCTGGCCTGACTTCTGACGCTCATATCTTTTTATCTATAAGTTGTATGAACAAACCGTTAAAAGTGTTGGAAACTACACTCCAAGACCTTCAATTTGGTATATGATATGTCCCCAAAAGACTTCATATAACACATGAAATTAATTGCTGAAAAAGCTCCGTTACAAGGCAATTCCTTAGTCGGTTTTTCCGCAACTTAAATCTGATTTTTCCCAAACTTTATATTCAACATATAAACATCATATATGGTCATATTATTACTTTAAACTCACTTAAATCATTCTTAACATGATATTATAATGATATACGTCAATTTAGACGTACGGGGTGTAACAATATTCCCCCGTTAGGAACATTCGTCCTCGAATGTTAAATGAAGTATGTAGAAGCATTAAGCAACGATCTGTTACATACTCGAAGTAATGAAGAGATGTGTATATTTGGCCCTCATGTCATTTTCAGCTTCCCACGTTATTTCTTCTATATTATTGCTTTAATATAGCATCTTAACTAAAGGAATGTCTTTCGTCCTTAGTCGACGAATCTGCCTCTTTAAATTGCAACTGGCACCTCCTTATTAGTCAACTGCTCTGTGATCTGTACATCCTCTACTGGTACAACTCTAGAAGGATCTCTGACACATTTTCTGAGCATGGAATACTGGATGTACCTCCTGAAGGTCTGCTTGAAGGTCTATTTTGTAGGCTACACGCCCAACTCGCCTGATAATCTGATATGGACTAATAAATCCAGGGCTAAGCTTTCCCTTCTTTCCAAATCTTATAACGCCTTTCATAGGTGATACTTTCAGGAATACCTAATCGCCAATATGAAATTCTAAATCTCAATGTCGATTATCTGCATAGGACTTCTGTCTGCTCTGCACTGCTAATAATATTTCGCTGATCAACTTGACTTTATCAATTACTTGTTGGATTAAGTCTGGACCTATCAATTGAGACTCGCCAACCTTGAACCATCATATAGAAAACCTGCATTTGTGCCCATACAAATAATGTCTCCAAATATTCAATGCATGAATGACTGCTGCAAGCTCTAAATTATGAGTATGGTAGTTATGCTCGTGCCTTTTCAGCTGCCTAGAAGCATAGGCGATAACTCTACCGTGCTGCACCAAAACACAACCAAGACCAATTCGAAAAGCGTCACAGTAAATGACATAGCCCTCAGATCCCTCTAGATGTGTAAGTACTGGAGCTCTTACCAACCTGTTCTTTAGTTCTTGGAACTGTGCTCGCAAGAATCAGACCACTGAAATTTAGCTATTTTCTGTGTCAATTTGGTGGAGCTGAAATGAAGGAAAAACCTTCTATGAACCTCCTGTAATAACCTTCCAAACCCAGAAAACTATGTACTTCAGTTAGCGTCGTAGGTCTGGGCAAATTCTTCACAGCCTAGATCTTCTGGTCAGCTATTTTAATTCTTTCTGCTGAAACTATGTGGCCAAGAAATGCCATTGAATCTATCCAGAATTCACACTTGAGAACTTAGCATATAATTATTGGTCCCAAAATGTATCCAATATTGTGCGTAGGTGCTCTGCATGCTATGATTCAGACTTTGAATAGATGAGAATATCATCAATAAATATAATCACAAATAAATCTAGATAAGGCCTGAATACGCTGTCCATTAGATCCATAAATACTGCAAAGGCATTAGTGAGTCCAAACAACATCACAAAAAACTCATAATGGCCATGCAGTCTTAGGTATATCAGATTTTCTAACTCTAACCTGATGGTAGCCTGATCGCAAATCTATATTCGAGAAGCACTTGGCACCCTGGAGCTTGTCAAACTAGACATCAATCCTGGGCAGAGAGTGTTTATTCTTAATAATGACTTTATTCAGCTGTCTGTAATCTATGCACATGCGTAGAGAGCCATCTTTCTTTTTTTACAAATAGTATCGAGGCTCCCCACGGGGAAATGTTGGGTCTGATGAGGCCTTTATCTAACAAATCCTTCAATTGCTCCTTAAATTCTTTCTGTTATACAGGTTCCATCCTGAAGAACATGCCCCTGATTGCGTGCTGATGCAGAGCAAGCAACTGGTGATCTAGCTGGATGGGTTGTACAACTGCCACCCCTAGGCGGGCAACCTTTCATGAAATAGCTGCCTCGCGACAAATATAACAAGTATTAACTCCTAACTGACATGGACCCAAGTGGCGTCTACCACAATCCGAACATCTGGGATATGTCTGACTGGCCGGTATAGAAGTACCACGACACTTTAATCTTGAAGTCAGTGATGTGTGACTAGATCTAGACTGAGGAGATCTATCAAATCTCAGGCCATGAGACTATGGAGGTATACTAGCTGGTGGTTGTCTAACACTCTGCTATCTACTTGCTCCAGACGTCTCTCCAAACGAACCAGAAAATCTGCCCCTCTTGTCTAGCACTTTATCCCTGTCGGCTCTCTATTTCTGCTTCCTCTCCTCAAGTAACAAAGCAAATGCCTGAATGTTATGTTCATACATGACTGCATAGCAACTGTCATACGCTCGTTCACTAGGTGTGGAGCTAGTCCCACTATATACCTGTGAATTCTATCCTCCATACTCACTACCACCGTAGGGGCAAACCATGCTAAAGAACTAAAGCAATAATTATACTCTTCTACACTCAAACTTCCCTGTCTCAAGGTCAGGAACTGATTAGCACGGGCTCCCTATGTCTCTATAGGCATAAACTGATAAAGGAAGGTATCTGAGAATTCCTTCCAAGTCGTGGGAGTAGCATCGGGCTGTCTAGATAGCTCTCATGTCTGATATCACCCTGCTGCTAGGTTATGCAATTTGAATGCAGCCAACTCTACTAACTCTGTGTCTGACACGTGCATAACCCTCAACACTCTGGCTATCCTCAATAGAAAATCCTGAGGGTCTTCTCCTGTACGGAATCCGGTAAAGACTGTAGGCTCTAGCCTGATAAAATCATTGATCCTGGATCCAACATCTCCCTGGGGATCTGCACTGTGTTGTCTAGTCTAAGCAACTACAACACTGGTCGATAATCTGATGGCATCCCTCATTTCCTGCCCCTGACTATCAGGCTGAGAATGTGGAGGTATAGTAGCTGCAGTACCTCTAATATCACCCTGAACTGATAGGATCTTTGAGGCCTCAGATGGAGCCTCAGGTTTGGACTCCTCACTCTCATCCACCTTAGGTGGCACTCTACTAATACCCTGGCCGGCAATAACCTTGCCCTTCTGGGCAGCTGTTAATTTCTTTGGCGGCATCACTTTGCTGAAATTACTATTGTTAGAGGGCTGAATTTTATAATCATGGCTCTATCGCACGATCTAGAGAAGAAAGAAAGACAACTGTCCTGAAGTGCCTTGTAGCCTCCTGTTCAAAAGTATGGCGCGCAACATACTCCTAAACAAGACTCTACTAGACACGGCCTGTAGACACCCTAGGACTGAACTGCTCTGATACCACTTTTGTCACGACCCAACTTAGGGCCGCGACGGATGACCAACACTAAGTGTCGATCATCACTAATCCTACTGATAATATGCTAACCATTATAACTAATAAACAGAATAAGCATAAACCTAGCTGATAAGGAGTATGCAATGCAAATAGCTGACAAGGCTAACATAAGCTGACATACATAACATACTGACTGCACCACACAGGGACATATCTACAGGCCTCTAAGAGTGATGAACTGAATATACAAAGGACGAGATAAGGCCCCGCCATACCCAAGCTGGTTGACTGTACACATACCAAAAGATAGGTAACTCCGGGAGTAAGCGGAGTGACTCCAGTAGCTGATAGATGGCCTACTAACATGGTCCAAGCATTGATCTATCTGCACCTGCGCGGCATGAAACGCAGCGCCCCAGAAAAGGGCGTGAGTACGATATGTACCAAGTATGTAAGGCATGAGCATATAATATATCATCGCTGAATGAAACTGTAAGGCTGGAATATAAATATGTAAATATTAGCTGGAGCATAGCAATATAGCTGGAAATCTGAAGAACGTACTAACCATGATCTGAATATAAACTGAAGTCTAGCTGAATCTGGAACTGAAGACTGAGCTGAACTATACTGATAAATAACTGTAATATGACTGATAGCTGGTTACTAGAAACTGGAACTGATAACTGTCAACTGATACTGACGCTAAGAACTGGTGGCCGATAACTGAGAACTGATAACTGTCAACTGATACTGACGCTAAGAACTGGTGGCCGATAACTGAGAACTGATAACTGGTACCGAGCTAAAACTGAACTGTTATCTGAACTGGTACCTGTCTGGTGTTATGGGCTATATCCCCCCAAATCAGGTAACTGAACATCTGAACTAGTACCTGTCTGGCGTTATGGGCTGTATCCCCCCAAATCAGGTAACTGAAAACCGGAACTAGTACCTGTCTGGTGTTATGGGCTGTATCCCCCCAAATCAGGTAACTGAAAACCAGAACTAGCCTCATGTATAATCATGCAGTGCATACTGTGGCTATATACGCATATATAACAAACCTGGTGGGTGTTATGGGCTATATCCCCCCCAGCCAGTAATATCTAGTCTCTCTGGTCAGAGTGTGTGAATGACACCCGGTCACACTAGGTGTTTCAACTCCCGCCTGAACCAGAGGGGCTGTATCCCCCAGACGGGTAGTATCACACGCGACCGGACTGTGTGTCCAATGTCCAGCCTCTATGGGGGACTCCAAATCACACATAACATGATCACAATATAAGCATAAGCATGTATGAGGCATAACACATGTGGCAACAATATATATGGACTCAAAGGAATGATACGAAAACTCTGGATGGAATTATAGACACAACCTGAAACTTAGAATTTGTCTAACTCTTGGACTTTTATAAAAATTTCGGCAGAGTTTCCTCTGAAACTGGATGATCCGCAAAAACAGAACCAGTACAATACTATACACGGGAATGGATACCCGGATAAACTGATAACATAAACCTATTAAACGGATAACAAGATGAGATGACTGGATGACATAACAAATCTGCAGATAGAATGTCTGGATAGCACCACTGTCCTGACTTTCAACCTAATTTTCAGAGTGTAGATCAAAGATATAGACTTCATGGTCTGTATGAAAGTAGTAGATATATGTCTTAGGGTTCTGGGGATTCTTAAAGAATCTAAATATCAATTTTGTGCAAGGAGTTAAGATCAATATACAAACAACTGTCCAAAGGTCAAAACAATTTTCCAGATTTTGAAACGTTTTGTCTTGCTGATTTGGACGTCTTTCACCTTGGATTTTAGTACCAAATTAAGTATATACTAGGTTTCCTTGGTACCATACAAGTTTCTCAGAAGAAATACTAAGTTTAGAACTAAGAAAAGCTTCAAAAGCTAAAAGATACATGCCTTGCCAAAAGAAAGGTTTAGCCTTACATACCTTTGATGTTTCTAGCTTCTAAACTTCGTTTCCTTTGAATTCCACACCTCCCAAAGCTTAAACAAGCTATAATACAATATTTAGGTACTTTACTTAGCCATGAAGTAATTCTAAAACTCAAACTATAGAAGAAATTGAAGGTAGCATAATGTTACCCTAATCGCGTAGAGCGTTTTGACGCAATTTGTCTTCAATTTCGAGTTAAGGTTGATGTTGTTTCTTCAAAATCATAAAAATTAGCTTCAACTCAAGAGAGAACTGTTTCTATGGTGTATGTTCTGGAAATGATGAAGATAATACATTTTTTTCCTTTTATACTCGAAATATTTCAGTTACAGTCCTCTTTTGCGCTTATGGCCCTTTTTCTGGCCTGACTTCTGACGCTCATATCTTTTTATCTATAAGTTGTATGAACAAACCGTTAAAAGTGTTGGAAACTACACTCCAAGACCTTCAATTTGGTATATGATATGTCCCCAAAAGACTTCATATAACACATGAAATTAATTGCTGAAAAAGCTCCGTTACAAGGCAATTCCTTAGTCGGTTTTTCCGCAACTTAAATCTGATTTTTCCCAAACTTTATATTCAACATATAAACATCATATATGGTTATATTATTACTTTAAACTCACTTAAATCATTCTTAACATGATATTATAATGATATACGTCAATTTAGACGTACGGGGTGTAACAGTTAATCAACATAAAGATGGATTGAAAGGGCTTACCTTAAGTGTAAGTATGATTGGGTCTTCAAGAAATACCCAAAAATCGCCTCAAGAGCTCACCAAATGATTTTTATAAGTTATGAACCGAAATGGCCTTTTTATAGCAGTTTTTTGCCTCTGTGACAGCTTCTTTTGAAAAAATCATAAATTTTGATAGAAATGTCTAAATGACCTGAAACTGGCGCCAATAGAACCAAAACTCAAAGGGCTACAACTTTCATGTTTTGAGTTTTTCCTAATTCCTTACGGATTGGCCGGAATATCAGCTTTTATCCGGCTGTTTGCGCCAAAACAGAACAGAAAAGTCGCACCAGATTTTCTACTGTTTTAGGGGCAAAACGGGACCCTACGAAGCTCGGAATGATCCCAAATTTTGCACACAAGCCATAAAATACTTGGGTGACATGCTCGTCAAGACGGAACTCAATTCGGACCTCCAGAACTCAAAAAGTGGGTCCCACGGCAAAGGTTCAATTTTCGACTTTCGCCAAAATAGCGAAATTTAACCAAACGACCTCGGAATCCAATTCCGAAAGTTGCTACAAGCCACAAATGACTATACGAACCTAACGGAACTTTCGGATCTCTCATCGGAGCTCATTTGCTCAAATCGAGCTCGGAAACCTCTTTTAACTCTTTTAAACTTCCGAAACGGGGACTTTATCAAAAGTCCTATCAAACGAGGTCCGTTTTCAATTTTGAAGGTTGCTACATATCATAAATGACGAGACGGACCTAACGGTGCGCTCGGATTTTCCATCGGAGTTCGTTTACTCAAAACGACCTATCGAAACCCCAAATTCCTTTCCGAAATTTCATAAACTGATCCTTTTCTCGAAAACCTATCAAACGGACTCCGTTTCGACTCAGATTTCACAGACGGGTCATAAATGACCTAACGGAACTTTTGGGACTGTCGACACGCAAATCGAGGTCCCAGATCCCGTAACGACTATTTGAGGGTCGTTACATTCTCCTCCACTTAGACTCTCGGCCGTCCTCGGACGAGCCTAAGTCTAAGGTAGGATCCACACACTAGCCACGGAGCTGGCACGGATTTCGAGGACCCCTCGGTACCACCCGAAATCAATAAAACTTAAAAATGCAAATTCAGGCTTAGAAAATACAAGTATTTCATACCTGAATCATCAAACAAGCGCGGATGCCTCTCACGCATCTCGGACTCAAGCTCCCAAGTGGCCTCGGCAATGGAGTGATGCCCCCACTGAACTCTCACAAGCGGGATCACCTTCGATCTCATCTTACGGACCTCTCTAGCCACAATAGCAATAGGCTCCTCCGAATAAGCTAAGTCGCCATCTACCTCCACGGAAGCCATATCGATCACATGAGACATATCGTGAACATACTTCCGGAGCATGGACACATGGAACACCGGATGAACAGACAGAGAGGGAGGCAAAGCCAGTCTATAATCAACGGCGCCAACGCACTCCAATATCTCAAAAGGCCCAATGAACCTAGGACTGAGCTTGCCTTTCTTCCCAAATCTCATAACACCCTTCATGGGCGACACTCTGAGGAATACCCGGTCCCCAACCATGAACTCAAGATCTCTCCGCCTCCGATCTGCATACGATATCTGCCGGCTCTGAGCCGTGCGGAGTCGATCCTGAATAACCCGGACCTTATCTAAGGTCTGCTGCACCAAATCGGGCCCCAACACCTGGACCTCACCAGACTCGAACCAACCGATAGGCGAGCGACATCTCCGACCATACAATGCCTCAAACGGAGCCATCTGGATAGAAGCCTGATAGCTATTATTATACGCAAACTCTGCTAGCGGCAAATGGCTATCCCAATGGCCTCCAAAATCAATAGCACACGCCCTCAACATATCCTCGAGGATCTGAATGGTCCGCTCAGACTGGCCATCAGTCTGCGGGTGAAATGCAGTGCTGAGATCGACCCGAGTACCCAGCTCTCTCTGAAAAAGATCTCCAAAACTGAGCTGTGAACTGAGCACCTCGGTCAGAAATGATAGAAACAGGAGCACCATGCAATCTCACAATCTGCTCAATGAAGATACGAGCCAGACGCTCCGAGGTATAAGTAGTCCTCACTGGAATGAAGTGAGCCGACTTCGTCAGTCGATCAACTACTACCCACGCCGAATCATGCTTACCCACGGTCAGCGGCAAACCAACTACGAAATCCATAGTGATCTGCTCCCACTTCCACTCGGGAATAGGCATAGACTGGGTCACCCCGGCTGGCCTCCGGTGCTCATACTTCACCTGCTGGCAATTCAAACACCGAGATACATAATCAGCAACATCCCTCTTCATCCCTTTCCACCAATACAGCTCTCGAAGATCATGATACATCTTCGCAGTACCCGGATGAATGGAATATCTCGAACTGTGAGCCTCTGCCAAAATCATCTGCCTTAGCTCCACAATGGCTGGAACACATATCCGGCCGTTAAGCCGCAAAGCACCATCATCACCAATCACGAACGAGGACACTCCCCCACTCAGGACCCTGTCCCGGAGATCTCTCAGATAAGGATCCTCGAACTGCCTTTCCCGAATCTGGGAAGCTAAAGACGACTGAGACCCCACATATGCAAGCACCCGGCCTGGAACAGAATCATCAAACCGAACCCCACTAATGGACAAAGCCTGCACTCACGGGCCAACGGCCTCATATCAGCATCAAGATAGGCGAGGCTACCCATGGACTTCCTACTCAAGGCATCGGCTACAACATTAGCCTTTCCGGGATGATACCGGATAGAAAGATCATAATCCTTCAGCAGCTCTAACCAGCGGCGCT
Source organism: Petunia secreta (assembly GCA_029990175.1). Classification (NCBI taxonomy): domain Eukaryota; kingdom Viridiplantae; phylum Streptophyta; class Magnoliopsida; order Solanales; family Solanaceae; genus Petunia; species Petunia secreta. The sequence continues at coordinate 3,544,142 of JARKIP010000059.1, read as the reverse complement.
ATCTCCCGTTCAAGTCCTTCTGAGTGAACAAGTACTGGAGACTCTTATGATCGGTGAATATCTCACATGGCTCGCCATAAAGATAGTGCCTCCATAACTTCAGTGCAAACACGACAGCTAACAGCTCCAAATCATGGACAGGATAATTCTTCTCATGGACCTTCAGCTGTCTCGAGGCATAAGCTATCACCTTACCCTCCTGCATCAGAACGCTACCCAGGCCAACACCCGAAGCATCACAATATACGGTGAATCCCTCGGATCCACTAGGCAAGGCCAACACTGGCGCTGAAGTCAACAGAGTCTTAAGCTTCTGAAAGCTAGACTCACAGGCATCGGACCACAGGAAAGGAACATTCTTCTGGGTCAACTTCGTCAGAGGTGCTGAAATAGAAGAAAACCCCTCGACGAACCGCCGATAATAACCTACCAAGCCTAAGAAACTCCGAATCTCTGTAGGAGAAGTAGGCCTAGGCCAACTCTGAACGGCCTCTATCTTCTTCGGATCAACACACACCCCATCCTTGGTCACCACGTGACCTAGGAAAGATACAGAACTGAGCCAAAATTCACACTTGGAGAATTTGGCATACAACTGCTGATCCCTCAGAGTCCGAAGAACAACTCTCAAATGCTGCTCATGCTCCTCCCTGCTCCTCGAATAAACCAAGATATCATCGATAAACACAATGACGAAGGAGTCAAGGTAGGCCTTGAACACTCGGTTCATCAGATCCATGAAAGCAGCTGGGGCATTCGTAAGCCCGAAAGACATCACCAGAAACTCATAGTGGCCATATCGGGTACGAAAAGCAGTCTTGGAAATGTCCTCGGACCGAATCCTTAATTGATGATACCCCGACCTCAAATCAATCTTCGAGAAGAAGGTAGCACCCTGAAGCTGATCAAACAAATCATCAATACGCGGCAAAGGATACCTATTCTTGATAGTAACCTTATTCAGCTGCCGGTAATCAATACACATCCGCATAGAGCCATCCTTCTTCTTCACAAATAATACCGGGGCACCCCATGGAGACACACTGGGCCTAATGAAGCCCTTATCGAGCAAATCCTGAATCTGCTCCTTCAGCTCCCTCAACTCAACAGGAGCCATACGATATGGGGGAATAGATTTAGGCTGAGTGCCTGGCAATAGATCAATGCAAAACTCTATCTCCCGCATAGGCGGCAAACCCGGCAAATCATCAGGAAACACATCCGGATACTCACAAACAACCGGAACTCTATCAAGGGATAACTCCTCTGCCCGGACATCCCGAACTGAAGCAATATATCCCTCGCACCCACTAGATATCATCCTCTGCGCCTCCAAGAAAGAAATGATCCTACTCTTCGGAGAAGGCCTGGAACCTCTCCATACAACCCGAGACTCACCCTCTGGCCCGATCGTCACGGACTTGGCATGGCAATCCAAAGTCGCATGACAAGAAGCCAGCCAATCCATGCCCATAATGACATCGAAATCAGACATATCGAGCAGCATCAGGTCCACTAAGGACTCTACACCACAGATGGAGATCATACACTTCCGATAACCCCTATCTACACATATAGAAGACCCGACAGGGGTGGCAACCATAAAGCGATCATCTAAGAAGACCAGATCCCTGCCCAAGCAAGGGGCAAATCCCGGCGACACATACGAATAGGTAGACCCCGGATCAATAAGAGCATAAGCATCGCGGCCACAGACAGAAATAATACCTGTGATGACATCATTGGATGCCTCAGCATCCTGACGAGTCATAGCATAGACCTGCGCCGAGCCTCCTGAACCCGGAGCTCTCTGAGACTGCTGTCTAGGAGGAATCTGAGAAACGGGCCTGGCGGCCTGAGGACCAGATGGTACCATAGCTGCGGATCCCTGGCGACCTGATGAAACATAAGGGCAACTCCTGACATAGTGCTCTGGAGACCCACACTCAAAACATCCATCACCTCTACCTCCTCTACCGCCTCTACCACCTCTGCCATGACCACCTCCAGACAAACACCTCCCATGATGCCTCTGATGGCACCTCCCGTACTGCGGCGGACCAGACTGCGAAGAGCCACCCCGCCTCTGGGATGACTGAGGCCTCGGGGTCTCTGAAGAAAAATCCTGGGCAGGCAAAGCAGCAGCCTGGGGCCTAGACTGAGAACGGCCCTGATGACCCTGACCCCTCTGAGCGGATCCACTATACCCACCAGACTGACGCGATCTCTTGGCCGCCCTCTCCGCGTCAGCCCTGGCGAAGATATCCTCCATCCGCCGCGCCACATCAACTATCTCAAAATATGACTTGTTGCCCATATCAGGGGCAACAGCTACCTGCAAGCGGGGATGAAGACCCTCAACAAACCGGAGGACCTTGTCCCTCTCCTGAGCCACCATAGCCGGCGCAAACTGAGACAACCACAAGAACCTGGTGTCATACTCTGAAACAGACAGGTTTCCCTGCCTCAACCCCTCAAACTCGCGCCTCTGAGCATCGTGCTGACTCTGGGGCACGAACCTGCTCATGAACATAGACACGAACTCAGCCCAAGACAAAGGAGGGAGGTCACTAGACCTCTGCCGCATCATGGAGACCCACCATGTCTCCGCATCTCCCGATAATCTGAAAGAAGCACACTGCACCCCTAAGGTGTCTCTAGTACCAAGAACTGTCAAAATCTTCTCACACTTCTGAATGTACCTCTGGGCAGTACATGTAGCTGAGGTACCGTCGAACTCTAGAGGCTGAAGCTTCATGAATGACTCTATCCTCTTGGCAACCTCCTCAGTGCCCATAGGAGGAGTAGAAATAACAGGACCTGCCTGAGGAGCAGAAGCAGAAGGCTGGGCAATATGATCAGGAGCAGCCTCAGAAGTAGGCGTGCTCATAACAGGTGTGGTCGGCTGAGGAGCCGAAACAGGAGCTGCAACATCATCTCTGACAGGGACCTGATAGCTAGACAAGGCCATCAGTCTCATATACTCCTCTGAAGAGATCACAACGGTGCCTGGCACAACAGCAGGCACAGGGGGGATAGATGCTGACAGAGTCGCTGCGGACACCGCAGGGATAGCTGTGTCCTGCCTAGTGGCTGACGGGCGACCTGCCCGAGTCTTCTTAGCAGCTGGCGGCTGCGTAGGTGCTGATGGCTCTCCCGCAGACGCGGGTGTAGAAGATGCAGCCCTCCTGGCTGAGGATGCTCGCGTCCTCGCCATCTCATACAATACACGAAAAAGGGTCAGCACCTATATAAGCTACTCAGCACGAATAGAGATGAAACGAAGGGAAAACATTTCCTAACATGCCCTTGTAGCCTCTCGCTCATAAGTATGGTCGACAACATACCCATAAGCAAGACTCTACTCAGACACTGCTCCAAGACTCCTAGGACTCGAATTAGAACCTAGGGCTCTGATACCAAACTGTCACGACCCAATTTCCAAGGGCTCGTGATGGCACCTAAACAACATTTGCCTAGGCGAACCAATGAAACAAGATGCGGAAAAGAACAATAATGTGAAAAGATCATAAATGGATATATAAATATAAAAGGGTGAAGTCCAAAAGAATATATCCACAAAAGAATTGGAGCATTCTAAGAGTGACTCAATAAAGTATGAATATACATCAAAGAAATCTGAGTCCTATCTCTAAGTGACTCCGGCGGTATGCCACCACGGTCTGTGTGGTCGGCTCACCTCAATCAAAAGTCTCAGAAGCCTCGGGAACCGCTAACGTCCGGGCTGCTGACTGGATGAAGGACCTGCGCACGTAGCAGAGTAAGTTATGAGCCGAAGCCCAGTAAGATCACCGACAGGCCCGCTAAGGTACCCTTGCGGGACAAGTCGCTACATGCATCATAAGCAACAACATACTATAGTAATCATACAATAAAGTAGTGAAATCACAAATAGATGTAACACATTCCATACACACAAGTAGTAACCAGAAGTCTCAAGGATTATGCCCATCCAACGTAAGGCATAGGTCAACTCAGCGGCGGTTTGGAGGTCCAACCTCTACTCCCGTGCCGACTAACCTAGACCTACGATGGACTAGCAACACCACTACTAAGTATCAACCATATACCGTGACCCGAAGTCACTATCACAATCTTGAATAAGTAGACCAACGACCCGTAGTCGTTGGCTCATCTCAAATCTATCTACGATCGCACCACACCCCCTGTCAAGTGCGTCGTATCTCAATAAATCAAGTGACCACACCACACCCCCTGTCAAGTGTGTCACATCTCAAAGATCAAGTGTCCACACCACACCCCCTGTCAAGTGTGACACATCTCATAGTATAGGCGACACCACACTCCCTGTCAAGTGTCCCTCTAACAGTATTAATATCCACGACATTAATAACAATAACAGAAATAATAACAGAAATATTAATAACGATAATATTTCACAGTCACCGTAACCCAGGTTGGTTATGCTAGCTGAACGTAAGGCGAAGGTTAACCCGACCACAGTTTGGGGGTACAATCCCTACTCCCATGTCGTCCAACCCAAGGTTACGTATAGACAGCACTACCCAACCCGGCACGTGAACAAATCAAGTACCAATATCATACAAAAGCCGGCAAAATCCTCGGCAAGACATTTATCATGACATGCCGGCAACATCCTCGGCCATGTCCCAAGTTCTTGCTATCTAAGCATGGCGTAGCAAGCGTTACTACGATATAAATTTAAGCTACCTCGACGTAGCGTTTAGACCGGCACATACCTCGGTCGAGTCACAATCTCGCTATTTATAACAAACAATAATAGCAAGTAATTCACATCATTAATCCTAACCATTGTTAGGTATATATATGCATACATGAAGCATACTAGCATGAAGGAAGAGTCCACAAGCACAATAGAGGTCAAGTCTCACTTACCTCGAAATTCGGGCTCAAATGCCGGGAAGAATCTCCTTTCCCGCTCGCCTTGTCCGCGAAGGACTCTCCACTAGGTCTATTAAGACAAGATATAGCACATATGAGTGCTCAATTATAGCTATTTAAGCCTATAGGCATCCTAGGGTAAAAATTACCAAAATGCCCCCGGGTAGGGCAGAGCCCTAAATTTACAAAATGTACTTTTCCGGACTTCCCACGCTCCCGTGAGTCCAAAAGTACACTTAGATTCCACGTGCGAGCCTTGCTCGATGTCTTTCCCCAATTCTTAAGAATCTAGGGTTCTAACCCATTTCCAAGAATCAACCCTTTGATTCTTGTGTTAATCAACATAAAGATGGATTGAAAGGGCTTACCTTAAGTGTAAGTATGATTGGGTCTTCAAGAAATACCCAAAAATCGCCTCAAGAGCTCACCAAATGATTTTTATAAGTTATGAACCGAAATGGCCCGAAATGGCCTTTTTATAGCAGTTTTTTTGCCTCTGTGACAGCTTCTTTTGAAAAAATCATAAATTTTGATAGGAATGTCCAAATGACCTGAAACTAGTGCCATTAGAACCACAACTCAAAGGGCTACAACTTTCATGTTTTGAGTTTTTCCTAATTCCTTACGGATTGGCCGGAATATCAGCTTTTACTCGGCTGTTTGCGCCAAAACAGAACAGAAAAGTCGCACCAGATTTTCTACTGTTTTAGGGGCAAAACGGGATCCTACGAAGCTCGGAATGATCCCAAATTTTTCACACAAGCCATAAAATACTTGGGTGACATGCTCGTCAAGACGGAACTCAATTCGGACCTCTAGAACTCAAAAAGTGGGTCCCACGGCAAATGTTCAATTTTCGACTTTCGCCAAAATAGCGAAATTTAACCAAACGACCTCGGAATCCAATTCCGAAAGTTGCTACAAGTCACAAATGACTATACGAACCTAACGGAACTTTTGGATCTCTCATCGGAGCTCATTTGCTCAAATCGAGCTCGGAAACCTCTTTTAACTCTTTTAAACTTCCGAAACGGGGACTTTATCAAAAGTCCTATCAAACGAGGTCCGTTTTCAATTTTGAAGGTTGCTACATATCATAAATGACGAGACAGACCTAACGGTGTGCTCGGATTTTCCATCGGGGTTCGTTTACTCAAAACGACATATCGAAACCCCAAATTCCTTTCCGGAATTTCATAAACTGATCCTTTTCTCGAAAACCTATCAAACGGACTCCGTTTCGACTCAGATTTCACAAACGGGTCATAAATGACCTAACGGAGCTTTTGGGACTGTCGACACGCAAATCGAGGTCCCGGATCCCGTAACGACTATTTGAGGGTCGTTACAACCCGTAACCATTGAAGCAACCATCGTCTTCATCTCCTCCATGAATTGGTCCTGACGATCGCTAATTTCCCTAAATTGATCCGTTAACACTTCAGCTTCTTTTTGCCACCCAGCTATCATGATTCCGAGGACTGCTAGCTCTGATACCAGTTGGAATGACCTTTTGATACTAACAGAAAAACAATCGATAACCAAGGAGAAGCAGAGCTCTAAGAAACCCAATACAGAAGAGTTCCTGAACAAGTATCTGCGAATTAGGAGTAAGAAAATAGAGAATACAGGAAAGAAGGAATACCAATTTCTAACTAACTGGTTCCTAATCTACCAGCTGCTATAAGTAGGCCAAAGCAGTGCGCAGCCGCCAGTAACTAATTTCTGGAAATTGTAACTAACTAACTAACTTTCGGAACCTTGTGTATTTACTAAACTACCCTTGACTGTTAACTACTTAACTGGTTTGCTTAGCTGCTAATTGGAGTGTTTAATTGCTACTTGAATTGGCTCATAACAAAATATCACCTCAATATCATTGTAATTTTAATTGCAATTTATCTTCAACATAGAATACACTTACATAGATTAAATATCATCAACATTTCATTTTTGATTTCATACATTTATAATAGTGTAGAACTTATCGATTTTTATGTTTTGCAATTTACTTCTAATCTAACCTCTTGAGGTACTGATTTGTCAAATTTTCTTAATTAATTTCTTTTTCAGTTATTAATGTAGTCAATCTCTTTTGTTAAACTAGGCAACCATTAACATTATCTTATAATCGTTATAGATATTTGAAAAAATAATGAAGTCTTTTCTAATTTTTTTTGGTGATAAGGATAGCACTTCATTAAGTAGATAAAGCATCATTACATTGTCCAGAATTTAACACAGATATATTTTCTAACCTTGCTAGCTTATTACATATCATAATAGAAACCTTCTTGCTAGATACTATTAACCGCCGTCTATCTTTTCTAACTAGTGCTAGTAGAATAGTAGGAGGTGAAACAAAAGATAACAAGCGAATGAGTAGAACTGTTTAATGCTCCATTTTTTGTAAAAGCATTGGCAATCTTGTTTCCATCTGTGAAGTTATGTCGAACTACTAGATTTCCCAGTCTCCTCAGCAATGACATGCAATCCAAGATTAAGTTAGAATAGAGTGGCTTAGGAGTTTCCAATAATTGAAGCAAATCTGTACAATCAGTTTCTACTTTTAAAGGAAACAAGTGATGTGAGAAGGCCATTTGAAGACCTTCATGTAAAGCAATTAGTTCAAGATGAGGAGGATTCAAACCTGCAGTGTGCTTATGAAAGCTCATAATCCATTTACCTGTGTGGTCTCTAAATATACCTGATATTCCTCTTCTAACCTTGAAGGAACCATCAGTATTAAGCTTATATAAACCAGTTGGAGGAGGATATCATTTTATAAGTACAAAGATGGATTCATGCCGGCTAGTGGGAGATGTAGTTAGGTATTTAAATTCAGTACCCAGCATATAAACAACAGGAAGGGATGGGTAGACTTTAGTTGTATTATGAATATTTTTGTTTCGTATTAGCTAAAGATGTCGTATTGCAAATGGCCAGAAATGACCAAAAGATGTCGTATTGCAAATGGAAAAGTTGGGGTGATTTAGGGTGTGAGTCATTGAACTCAACTCTTTAATCCAAAAAGGATTTATTTGAAGATGGTGAATATTTAGATCAATAAATGACCAAAAGGTTGTAGCTATAGGGCAGGTTAAAAAAATGTGAGCAATTGTTTCTTCATGCCCTGGACAGTGATAACAATAAGCATCAGTTGCAATACTTAAAAGATGAAGATAAGCTCGACAAGGCAGTCTATTATGCAAACATTGCCATATAAAAAATTTGATCTTATTATGAGTTTTTAAGGCCCATACCCCAGAGAAATTGCCGAGTGAAGTAGGAGGTGATGGACAGATTAAATCGTAAGTGGAGACAAGAGAGAAGAGTCCATTTGTGGAGAGCCCAGTAAGGGATATCACTAGCTTGAGAAGAGCTAGGACAAATTATAGAGTTTATAGATGTATAAATATCATTTGGAAGAGGATAAGAGATTTTATTTAAATCCCACGAGTAATTGTTCCTAAGTTGATTAACTACTAGATTACTATCCTCTTGAGTGAGAGGACCCCGAAGCAATGTACTAAGAGGAGGAGTACTAAGTAACCATCTATCATACCAACCAGATAAGGAAGAATTAGGCCCTATAATCCAGGCTAAACCTTGTTTACAGAAAGATTGGCCCTTTAAAATATTCTTCCAAATGAAAGAATAGGATGAAGAGCCGGTTTTATGGCAATACTTGTTAATAAATAGGGATGCCCATAGGGTGTGAGTATTTGTAGTAAGGCGCCATGATAAACTTGTAAGTTGCGCCAAATTTTTATGGACAACCTTACGCAACCCCAGCCCTCCTTTGTACTTTGGTAAAGTAACAGTTTTCCAACTAATATAGTGAATTTTCCTACGAAGAGAGGATGAACCCCAAAGGAAGTCCCTTTGGATTTTGCCTATTTGATTAGGGTTTTTTTAGGAATAAACATATATTGCATAGTATGGGCATGAATGGAATTTAAAGTAGACTGAATGAGAGTAGTACGTCCAGCAATAGATAAAAATTTTATTTTCCAGGACGCAAGACGAGTAGACATGTTATCAATAAGGTATTGGAAATCTTGGGGTCTAGGTTTTTGATTTAGAATCACTAAACCTAAATATTTACCAAAACAAGTTGTAGGGGTAAAATTTAATATAGCAAGAATAGCATCTTTAGTAGTAGGTTACAGTTGTTAGAAAATAATATTTTGGATTTAGATTGGTTAATATTCTAACCGGACAGTTTACAAAAATAGTCGAGACAATGTTGAATAATTTTGGCAGATTTTGCATTCACATTGGCCGTTAAAGTTAAATCATCCGTAAAAAATAAATGTGACAACTCAGAGCCTTTAGGGCATAGTTTAATGGGATTCCAAAGGGCTAAGTCCACATGGTAGGTAATGTAATTTGAAAGCATTTCCATACAAAGGATAAAAAGGTAGGGAGATAAGGGATTTCATTGCCTTATACCTCTTGATGGAAAGAAAAAATATGTACGAGTACCATTCACCAATACAGATATTTTACTAGTAGTAAGGCAACTTATAATTAATTTGATAACATTGAGAGAAAATTTAAAGTAAAAAAGCGTACGATAAATAAAAGACCATTCTAGACAATCAAAGGCTTTTAATTCTAAATCTATTTTTAAAATCATTTTGCTCTTTTGGCCTTTAATTTTGAGTAACTAGCTCTTGAATTCTAATGGTATTATCGCACGTGCGTCGATCAGATAAAAAAAGCACTTTGATAAGGTCCAATGAGATCTTGTAAAAAAGGTTTAAGCCTATTAACCAAAATTTTAGTAATAAGCTTGTAAATTGTTAAATAAGCCAATTGGACGAAAGTTTTGTAAATTATTAGCATTTTTAAACTTAGGAATTAGGCACAAATATGTTTGATTTATGGCCTCATGAATATGCCAGTGACTATAAGCTCTGTGACAATATTGAAGAACTGACAGGCCCACCAAATTCCAATATTTTTGGAAGAAAAGAGGATGATTTAGGCCCGACGCTTTAAAGGGCTTAAAAGCAAATAATGCAGAGACAACTTCTTGATCAATCAATGGTCTTTCTAAAGAAGATAGATCAATATTATGGAACCTAATACAACTATTAGTAATATCTTTTCAATCTGTATAAATATGGGAGGTCTTAAAAATATTCTGAAAATAGGTAAAGGTATAGTTAACAAGGTTATCATGATCATTAATCCAATTACCATTTTCATCTTTGAAAAAAGCAATTTTGTTAGTACGTCTTCTATTAATAACAGAAATGTGGAAAAATCTCATTCTATTAATTTTGTTTCCAAGTCTTTTCTAATTGAGTATGTGACATATGTTTAATATAATTTCTAGCACTTTCAATTCTAATCTGGAGCGTGTTGTGGTCTAATTAGTAAACGGGTCTACTGAGACTTTGAAAGAATCAAATTTACAAGCCAATGTCGTAAACAAAATTTATCTAATTAAGTTTAAGGTCTAAAAAAAGTAAGAACTTAATGCGATATTCTACTTAAACCAAATGAAGTTAAATTCGAAAGAACATATATACATGTAATTCTGAAAATGCTTTTGTTGACTAAACTGAGATATTCTATTCAAACCAAATTAATTACTTCCTTGCACCACTTTTCAACTCTCAAGCTCGTTTATTTCAATCGCAACCTCATCAAACATATAATTCAATATTCTAATAACGCATCAAACCAATTATCCCGCACAGCCATATTAAACACGGGGAAGCGCCACAACCAAGGTTAAGGGCTCATCAATAAATGTTGTTAATTTCCTCCTTTCTATATAGAAAGGGAAAGTAGAATCTATCAGCAGGGAACAATGACACTTCGAGAGAAATTTCCAGTGCGTAGAAGGTTAGTTGGCGTCCTGGCATATGTTACATGAATGATTTAAAAATTTCCAGAGTTTTCGTTAGCAGAAGAAAACAAAATATCAGGTACCAACAGATCAAGGTGGGCTCGTCAAAGAAAATTGTCACCATATGTACTTCATCATCATATTACTATAAAAGCATTTTCTCAAAAAAGTAAAAGTTAAATTACCAAAATGTCCATCTAAATATCCTAATTAAGGAAGAAAAATTAATGCTAACACATTATACCTAAGGCCTAGCAAGTTTGCTTGAAGAGTTGTGTTGCTCCCAAACGCACACGCAAGTATACGCGGTCGCCAAGTAATAAAGTGACAAAGTCGAGTATCGTTCCCACGAGGACTATGCAGACTAGTGCTTAATAACAATTCCTGAACAAGCTATCCAGGGGTCTTTTTCCAATGGTTGTAAGAGTTTTTATACTAAAATGCAGTAATTAAAGTGCTGGGATGAAATCAAGCAATGGGTCAAACTTTGGTTGTTAACAATATCAAGGGAGCGATCCAGGGTTAGAATTACGAACAATCCAGTTGATGTATTCAATTGATTTCACTTCTTAAATCCCGGGTTACTAACTGACAGGTTAACTGTAATTATGAAAACCTTTCAGTTCTTCACAATCTATGCAAGCTACTCTAATCCCTGTATGTCTACGGGTTAAATCACATGCACGCATTAACGATCCTGTAATTAGTTAAACTAGGCAAGCAAGTATATGTCTATCCTACCCGCGAATTGATTCCCCGATGCCCGGGTTCACAAACTAGTTCTATTCTTCCTTATTACGTAATTAGGTTCTCTCTTTCAAGTTCAACCCAAAAACCATAGATGATGTATAACTATCGAGCTCTAACAATTATACAAGTTAAATCAAGGAAGAATAAGTAACCCGTTATGGGATTCAATTAATAGAAATCAATCTTCAACAATCAACTTTCATGTAAACTCTAACCCCAGAACGTTAGGAAATTAGCCACACATATTCATAATCACAAGGCAAAGATTTGGTGTAATAATGAAATAATTGATGTAATAGATGAAAGATTTGGGAATAACCCTTGTTCAATGAAGTGTGTAGCTCTCAATATTGCTCCAAAGTCAAGAACCTTTACAAAAACTAAGTAATAAACTATTTATAGTGTTTCCAAACCCTTGGTAATAAGTTAAACCCAAAACTAGAAGGAATAGGAAGTAAAATCGCGCATAAGGGGCGCTACAACGGGCGCCCCGCGCCCCGAAAAGCGTGCTATCAACCAGAACCCGCTCCCAGCCTTCGTGCCATAGGCCTGCGGCGCGCCTTGAAACGCGCAGACCTCCTCGCGCTATGGCTGGCGCGGCGCGGAGGCTGCAGCGCCAGGCCAAAAACTCCTTCTTTCGCTCCAAAACTCGGCTTGTGTCGTGCCTTTGTGTGCTCGATCCAATCTTCAAACATCCTCCAACCAATTCATGCTAAATCAAGCTTCGAAACGCTCCAAATGCATCGCGTAACGACCTACACACGAACAACACAACATCAGCGTAAAACCATATTCACAAGCCACCAAACAAGTGCAAAACAAGCTCAAATGTGCGGAAATATTAAGGAAAAGTAGGCATAAAATGCCGAACATCACCACCCCACACTTGAACCTTTGCTCGCCCTCGAGCAAGTCACATCTCACTTCCCAACCTAGGTAAAACAGGTCTGCCTCTGACTATGGTTGATACTGACCATTGAACCAATGCACACATGACTACTATGGATCCACAATATGCCAACAAATTATCAAAATCAAAAATATAGAAACAACCACCCCAAAATAGCTCAAATGCACAAACTCAACTTAATGCAAGCATGCTCCCACAAAATCACATCTATCTACTCAACCAAGAACCATCAACTTCACCTATTTCACGCAAACCACGTGCCCTCACCAATATGAAAGAGAGTGCCCCCCAAAGATCACACACAAAACAAATGTCATGAATAGAACGGGGCAATAACAAATGAATTCTCTCACTCTCATGAAAGGCTCACATGTCACACACAACGTACCATAGGCTTGCCCGTAGTGTAGGACTCCACTAATGTAGGCTCACTCCAATCGGGATTAACTAGGACTTTAGAAAGGTCGTAACGTAGGCTAAGGGGCGGGTAGGATACATATGGTAATAGTGACTACCTCCCTAAGCACTTTAATACATCACATTTAATTTCAAGCACAATCCTCATCAAACCACCCAATCACAAGTATCACACATACCTTCTCAATAAGTAGCATATTTTCTTTTCAATCACACACTAGCAAGGACGGGATATCTTTCTCTTTTTTTTTTCTTTTCCACAATTTTTTTTTTCAACTTGCTATTTTTTTTCTTTTCTTTTCATTTCATTTTTTCAATTTCATTAACTTCCATCCTTGCCAATGTTTTCCACTACTTCACAATTTTCATAAGTATTTCCCTTTTATTCGCTCCACTCAAAAGTCTCCCAACATCCAACCACAACTCCAATCATCTACACAATGTCAATAAAGTGCTTAAGGAGTAAGGGCCAAAAGAGTCAATTAAGAACAAATGGGTAGGCTCGGGGTGTGGGTGCCAATCAAAAAGGGTCAATGAAATCACAACAACAAATTTTCAAGGTATATATGTAAGGGTAGGCAAGTAAAAGAAGGCCTTGTATCATCTCCCGACTAGAGCAAACCTAGGATTTCGCTTTGCACACACACGGGGCAAGTTCTAGACATTAATATGCAACATGGAGTAAATAAGAACATGCCTCACAACACACATTGCACGTAGTCCACACAAAAAGGCTCCATCAACAACTCTCAACTAAGCTTCTAGAATGCAACTTGTGGAAATTTAAGCACTCATGCACAAAAGTTAGCAATCAAGTCAAGCAAGCGGACTCAAGCATCTCAAGGGGGTTGTTCCATTTTTTCTTTTCTCTAAGCATGCATCAAATTAAAACCAAGGACACCACAAATAGCACATGCAATCAAGTCCAAGTCCACCGGTATCAAACACATCAAAGGCACCTAGCATTCTACCTTTTTCCTTAGCCTAGGGTCATCTACAACTAACTATCCTAATCCTAAAAATGAAAAACTACCCGGTTCAAAGGTCTCCCCGTGGAAAAGAACCGCGGCCATAAGAAAAACCACGGGGCGGATGACATGTACCACTAATAAAAACTAAAAGGAAAATCTTTTTGGAATTTTTCATTGGTTTTCTAATTTTTTTTTTTCATTTTTTTACATATAGTAAAGCAAGAAATAAATCAAAACAAAGTCAAGTGACAAAATAAAAAGTCCTAAGGTACATGCATCCTAAACCTCAAAATAAGAACTAGATAAAAGGGCAGTACCCCACCCCACACTTAAACTAAGCAATGTCCCAGTGCGACAAAGAAGTAAGTGCAAAAGTAAGAGTACAAGAAAACTGCCCTGAAAGCTGGATGGTGCACAGAAGTGTGGACCTAGGCCTCCGCCTCATGATCAGTCTCATACTCACTGTCTGGATCATTGGCCACAATATCTGAATCAGTGTTCTCATCCTCTCGCGGATCCACCCTTCCAGCCTCAACTTCGCCCAGCAGGACCGTCGAGGTCTCCGTCAACGGGACCTGGCGGTCAATAATAGTCATATCAACGCCCGACTGACGGGCCATAGCCTCTATCATCAAATACTGACGCGCGGCCAAGTTGGCACTTGTCTCCCGCAAATCATCCGCCGTCAGCTTCACCGGTGCTGTGGTGATCACCCCCTTGACCGAGGCAATGTCAAAAGGCCTCCCAAAATCAAGGACAATGCGATCCCCGACCTCATCTGCGGGGACGCCCGCCTTCTCTAAATACCGGGTCAAGAGGTTCCCAAAATACAACCGACTACATGATTTTTCATACCTCTCTTGTTTCATCATTTTCAACATGTAGTACCCAATGTTCACCGGCCTCCCGGTCATGAAAAAATACACCATGCACGCCCGAGTCTTAGTGACCTCGGAATAATGGGAACATGGAAGAATCCGTGCATTTATAAACCGCATCCATACACGCGCCGGCTTGATAAACTGGGAAAAGTGCATAAACTTATGTCGCCCAGACGCTCCTCGCCCCCACTTATGCGTGGAGCCCTCACCACACAAAGTCTCCCGCAAGGCCGTGTAATCCGGTTTCTTGATGTAATTTCTCAACTCATCATAATCGGGGTCCGCTACCCCCAAGAAGGCATTCAATGCCGTTGGATCTAATTTCACCTTCACTCCCCTAACCGTCACCATGTTATCATCCCTCCACACCACATCGGGCTCCCAGTTAGCATAAAGTTCTTGGACCATGTCCAAGTTGGCGTGCCCCGGACTCTCAAACACTGAGTCCCACTTGAGGGCAATGATCTTCTCGGCCACATCTCTAAACTTTTGTAGCACCGGCCGTTTATCAATGGCTTGCTCGGGGATGTACCCCGCAAGCCTCACATTTTTATACCATGTTTGGCAATCTCCCTTCTTCACGAAAGGGAGGCCATACCGAGTCTTGCCTCCGGGACGTGGTATCGGCACCGCGTCCTTTGGAATCTTGGCCTTAGCCTTTGCTTTTGCCTTGGGCTTGGCCGGTGCCTTACCCTTTTGCTTTGAGGAGGAAGGCTCGGCTTGAGGTTCTCTCCTCGGGCCCGCAGTAGATGAAGAACTCGCCTTTTGAGATGTGGCGACCATGGTACCTACACAAACACAAACATCAATGTTAGATGTATAGCTATGCACCAAAACCAATTCAAGCTCAAGGGTACCACCCCACACTTAGCACACACTCTATGTGGCAAGCACTTGTTTCAATGGCACGAGCACCCCACACTTGAACAAAACTAGCCTTGGCAAAATATGCCACGCTTTGAATTTTTAAAATCAAGCTAGTGTGGGTGCCTCATGATCAAATCTAGTGTGTATGCAACACCTAATGTTCATTGTAAGCCTAAGGAATGCATTGCTACTCAAGAATTCACAATGTCATTGATATTTCATCTTTGAGGCTTTTTCACAAACACCTAGTGTGCACAACTTTGAACTAGCAATTTCAATTGATTTTGTAATGTGCCAACCCTCCCAATGTGTTGGGAGATCTCTTTTTACAAGTCACAAGGTCTATACTAAGCATCATAGACAATTAAGCATATCAAGATTGAATTTTTATGAAGATGCTTGTAACTAGTTAAGAGAATCACCCATGAGCAATTATGAAGACAACTTACATGTTATTGAGAAGGAAGAGTAGTAATGTACTTACTTGATGGTGTTAGAAGTGATTGCACAAGATTTGGGATGAGTTCAAGTGTTGCAAGTGAATTAGTGTGTGTGTAGAGAGTGTTTGTAGTGAAAATAAGGGAGAAATAGTGTTAGGAATCGGGGTTATAGGGCATGGGGGATTAAAGAATTTCGGGTCAAACCCGTTGACCCGTTTTTCAAACCAAAAAATTGCCCTCCGCGTTTGCCTCCGCGCCGCAAGCCAATAGCGCGCACGTTTTACCACTCACTGCCTAGCCTTGCGCGTTGGCCTCCGCGGCGCATGCTTGTCGCGGCCAAAGTTTTTGAGTTTCTGCCTAGCATGGCGCGGTGGGAGGCGCGGGGCGCTCCCAACCGCGCCTAGCTTCTTTGTTTCACTTGTTCTCGCGCTTTGGGAGGCGCGGGGCACTCCCGAACGCGCCCAAGAACGTTTTTTCGCACCGAATTTCGATTCCAAGTACAAACCAAGCGTGGGACATGTCTCGAGACGTCCCATCCCCCTCAATGCATTCATTTCACCTTATTTAGCTCACCCGATTCCTGCAAAAACGACACACAAAAACAACAAAAACGTGACACTATAAAAACAAAAGAAAACTAAACTATTACAAGTACAAACTCGGGTTGCCTCCCGAGAAGCGCCTTATTTAACGTCGTGGCACGACGGGTATAAATCAAGGGTCCCTCAAAGTGATTGAAGTGCGGTGATTCACCGCACCTCCCCAATAATGTTTCACCCGTTGACCATTAACCAAAAATGTGCTTTCAGAACCCGGGGCTCTCAATGCAACCGCTCCATGTGCGGTAACCCGAACAACTTCAAAAGGCCCCGACCATCTCGACTTCAACTTGCCTGGAAACAATTTCAACCTCGAGTTGAACAACAATACTCGCTGCCCGGGCTCAAAAGAGCGATGCTCAATGTGCTTATCATGCCACTTCTTTGTCCGTTCCTTATATAATTTCGCATTTTCATACGCATGGAAACGGAACTCTTCAAGTTCATGCAACTGGAGCATCCTCTTCTCACCCGCTAAAGCCATATCAAAGTTGAGCTTTTGAATAGCCCAATACGCCTTATGCTCTAATTCAACCGGCAAGTGACAAGCCTTCCCATAAACAAGCCTATATGGAGAGGTTCCAATAGGCGTTTTGAATGCAGTTCGATAGGCCCAGAGAGCATCATCTAACTTCATAGCCCAATCCTTCCTCGAGGCATTCACAGTCTTCTCAAGGATTTGCTTGATCTCTCTGTTAGACACTTCCACTTGGCCACTAGTTTGGGGATGATAAGCAGTAGCCACCTTGTGGCGAACCCCATACTTAGCCAATAATTTATTGAACAACCGGTTACAAAAATGCGTACCTTCATCACTAATGATAGCCCGCGGTGTCCCAAAACGAGTGAAAATATTCTTCTTCACGAACTTCACCACCACACTCGCATCATTTGTAGGAAGTGCAATGGCCTCCACCCATTTAGATACATAATCAACTGCTACAAGGATATATTTATTGCCCATAGAAGGTGGGAATGGACCCATAAAATCAATACCCCAACAATCAAACAGCTCAATCTCCAAAATATTGTTCAAAGGCATCTCGTGACGCCTAGTAATGGTACCCGTTCTTTGGCAACGATCACATTGCTTCACTAATGCATGAGCATCTTTAAATAAAGTAGGCCAAAAGAAACCAGATTGAAGTACCTTTGCAGCTGTTCGATCTCCACCAAGGTGGCCACCATAAGGAGAGGAATGGCAGCTCTGTAGAATCGGCTCTACTTCTTCCCTTGGAACACATCTCCTAGCTAGTTGATCAGCACCTATCTTGTACAAATAGGGCTCATCCCACACATAAAATCTGCTCTCATGAAGGAGTTTACGCTTCTGCTCAGCAGTTGCCCCAGGGGGATACACATCACTCACAAGAAAATTTACCATGTCAGCATACCATGGTGTTTCAGCTTCTTCTAGAGCAAAAAGTTGCTCATCAGGAAATACCTCTTTAATCTCAGGCCCCTCATCTACATGATCTCTATTCTCCAGCCTTGACAAATGATCAGCTACTTGATTCTCAGTCCCCTTGCGATCTCGAATTTCAACATCAAACTCTTGCAATAGGAGAACCCATCGAATAAGTCTCGGCTTGGAGTCCTTCTTTTCAAACAAATACCGGATTGCGGCATGATCAGTGTAGACAACAACACGAGTGCCAACCAAATAAGATCTGAATTTATCAAAAGCATAAACCACGGCTAGCAACTCCTTCTCAGTGGTAGTATAATTGGACTGGGCTGCATCAAGCGTCTTGCTTGCATAATAGATGGAGTGAAAAATTCTTCCTATTCTTTGGCCTAGAACAGCCCCAATAGCATTATCACTCGCATCACACATCAATTCAAATGGCAAAGACCAGTCAGGAGCAATGATGATTGGTGCGGTCACCAACCTTTTCTTCAACTCTTCAAACGCCTTAATACAAGCATCATCAAACACAAATTTCACATCCTTCTCCAACAATTTGCACAAGGGAGTGGAAATTTTGGAGAAGTCCTTTATGAACCGTCTATAGAACCCTGCATGTCCCAAGAAACTACGCACCCCCTTAACAGAGAGAGGTGGTGGTAATTTCTCAATAGCCTCTATCTTCGCCTTGTCAACCTCAATCCCTTGCTTTGACACCTTGTGCCCAAGTACTATGCCTTCTTGAACCATAAAGTGACATTTTTCCCAATTCAGCACCAGATTTGTTTCTTCACAACGGCTCAGCATAGCATCAAGATTCTTCAAACATTCATCAAAAGAGTCACCAACCACTGAGAAATCATCCATAAACACCTCCACAAATTTTTCCACCATGTCAGTGAAAATAGCCATCATGCAACGCTGAAAAGTCCCCGGGGCATTACACAACCCAAATGGCATCCTCCTAAATGCATAGGTGCCATATGGACAAGTGAAAGTGGTCTTCTCTTGGTCTTCAGGAGCTATCACAATTTGATTGTAGCCCGAATAACCATCCAAGAAACAATAATACTCATGGCCTGCTAGTCTATCCAACATCTGATCAATAAAAGGGAGTGGGAAGTGATCTTTCCTGGTGGCCTTGTTCAGCTTCCTATAATCAATGCAAATTCGCCACCCTGTAACAGTTCTTGTAGGAATCAACTCATTGTTCTCACTCTTCACCACTGTCATGCCCCCTTTCTTAGGAACACACTGCACTGGACTCACCCACTTGTTGTCAGAGATAGGAAAAATAATACCAGCATCCAGCCACTTGATGACTTCTTTCTTCACCACCTCCTTCATGATTGGATTTAGCCTCCTCTGCTGCTCTATGGATGGCTTATGATCTTCTTCCAAGAGAATTTTATGCATGCAGAAGGAAGGACTAATCCCTCTAATATCAGCAATAGTCCAGCCAATAGCTCTCTTGCGCTCTCGCAATACCCGCAACACCTTCTCAACCTGCACATCAGACAACAAAGAAGAAAGGATCACGGGCAAAGTATTACCTTCACCCAAATAAGCATAACGTAAATGTGCGGGTAAAGGTTTGAGCTCGAGATTAGGAGCTTTCTCAATAGACGGTTTAGCAGGAGCTAAGGACAACGGTCTATCAAGCTCCTCAAATTTCTTCCACCCTGGGATGAATCTACTCTGCATATTAAGAACCTCCACAAATTCTTCAGTATCTTCATCCTTCAGGATATCATCATCATCACATAAGAGTGCCCTTTCCAAAGAATCAACATTAGAAGCCAAGAATGACCTCTCATCAGCAGTCAACTCATCATCTATTACTTTTACCATGGACAACTCTTCATAATGAGAAGGAAGCTGGGTAGCTCTGAACACATTAAACACAGCTTCTTCCCCATTTACCTTCATGATCATCTTGCCAGCTCTGACTCTGATAACAGCATCCGCAGTAGCCAAAAATCCTCTTCCCAAGATGAGAGGAACCTCAGGATCAGCTTCATAATCAAGAATGATAAAATCAACGGGTAATATGAACTGACCCACTTGTACAAGCACATCCTCAATAATCCCCTCAGGGCATGTCAAAGATCTATCAGCAAGCTGCAGGGTCACAGTAGTGGGTCGTGGCTCACCCAGGCCTAGCTTCCTAAAAACTGAAGAAGGCATCAAATTCACACTAGCACCCAAATCACATAAAGCACGACCAACCTCATGTTCCCCAATTTTCAAAGGGATGGTAAAACTGCCCGGGTCCTTCAATTTCTGCGGAAGCTTGCTTCTAACTCTGGAACTGCACTCCTCAGTAAGTGCAACTGTCTCAAACTCAGTCAATCTTCTCTTGTTAGCGACCATATCCTTGATGTATTTAGCATATTTGGGAACATCCCGCAAAAGCTCCACCAAAGGAATATTTACCTGAATTTGACTCAATATCTCCAAAAATTTCTTGCATGCTGCATCAACTTTCTGCTTCTGAAGTCTCTGCGGGAAAGGTGGTGGTGGTCTCACAATAGCAGACTCGGGCTGCTTTTCGGTTACCTTTTCTGCTTCTTTTTCCACTTCCCTATCAACAGTTGGCTCTAACTCACCAACAGGCTTCTTTGGCTTTGGGGGAACTTCCTCCAGTGCTCTTCCATTCCTCAAAGTCACTGCTTGCACAAATTCTCTAGGATTCTTCTCTGTATCACTCGGTAAAGCACCCCGAGGTCTATTATTTTGTGCTTCAGCAAGCTGCCCCAATTGTCTTTCAAGATCTTTCTGTGCGTTGCTCAAATCTTTAATTGTTTGTGCCTGAGATGCTGACTCATCAATGAGCTTTTGCTGCCCTGCAAGAATTTTCTTGAGCATATCCTCCATAGTATTAGACTGCTGTGGTTGAGCCTGAGACTGCGATCCCTGCTGTGGTGCATTGTTTTGAGTAAATTGGGCTCTCTCATTATCCTGAAACTGCTCACGGGTATCCCTCCAAGAAAAATTTGGGTGATTACGCCAACCCGTGTTATAATTATTACCATACTGATTTCGGTTTTGGCCCTGTGATCTGTCCTGATTACCCACATAATACACTGATTCTGGGTTAGAGGGACAAACCTCAGTGCTATGATCCTCACCACATACCTCACAAAAGGCCTGAACTTGCTGCACTGGAGCTGGTTGTGGCTTTGCTTGGAGAGCCAGCTTACTGATTTGATTGGAAATCGCATCCATCTTTGCTCGCAACTCTGTGATTCCATCTAGTTGAAGTACCCCAGCAGCTTTCTGCGTAGCCGCTCTGCTAGCACCCTCACTAAGTATATTAGCTCTGCCATCACCCTGCCAATCAGGATTGCTCTGTGAAAATTTATCAAGTAAGTCATAGATCTGTTCAAAATTTAAGGCCAGCACTTGGCCTCCAGCAGCAGCATCAACCACAATCTTAGTATGTTGGTTCAATCCCTCAACAAAAGTGTGTGCAATAACCTCATTAGTTTGATTGTGGTGAGGACAATCTCTCAATAACGCTTTAAATCTCTCCCAGGCTGCATATAATGATTCGCCTTCAAACTGCCTGAAGGACAAAATTGCACTCCTCAACCTGGCCGTCTTAGCCGACGGATAAAACTTAGCCAATAATTTCTTAGCTAAATCCTCCCAAGTAGTGATAGACCCAGGCTTTTCAGCCTTTAACCACTTCCTTGCTGTCCCAATCAATGAAAATGGGAACAAAGTCATTCGCACATAATCAGTAGGCACACCTGTCGGTGTATAAGTATCAATGATCTCCAGAAAGTTCTGCAAGTGTTGCTGCGGATCTTCATGTAGAAATCCACCATATTGCCCCGTCACATGCAGCAACTGAATCATGCCGGGCTTGATCTCAAAGTTTCCAGTAATAGCAGGCTTCACAATACTTGACTCTACTCCTTTCAGACTAGGAAGAGCCACATCTCGCACTGCTACTGTTTGTTCTTCAGCCATTTCAACAGGAAGGGATGCAAGTACGATTGCTAATGCTTCTCGATCTCTCGCTTCTTTCCTTGTCTTCCTCAAGGTTCTTTCAGGCTCGGGATCAAAAGGTGCGAGTGATTCGTCCTTTTTGTTCCTTTGCATTCAAAACCTATTGCCTGAAACAGCACAAGAAACTCAACAAAAAATTAAACCTGAATAGCAATTAAGTAATTGTTCAAAAGTAATTAGTCTGTAATTAGTCCCCGGCAACGGCGCCAAAAACTTGTTGCTCCCAAACGCACACGCAAGTATACGCGGTCGCCAAGTAATAAAGTGACAAAGTCGAGTATCGTTCCCACGAGGACTATGCAGACTAGTGCTTAATAACAATTCCTGAACAAGCTATCCAGGGGTCTTTTTCCAATGGTTGTAAGAGTTTTTATACTAAAATGCAGTAATTAAAGTGCTGGAATGAAATCAAGCAATGGGTCAAACTTTGGTTGTTAACAATATCAAGGGAGCGATCCAGGGTTAGAATTACGAACAATCCAGTTGATGTATTCAATTGATTTCACTTCTTAAATCCCGGGTTACTAACTGACAGGTTAACTGTAATTATGAAAACCTTTCAGTTCTTCACAATCTATGCAAGCTACTCTAATCCCTGTATGTCTACGGGTTAAATCACATGCACGCATTAACGATCCTGTAATTAGTTAAACTAGGCAAGCAAGTATATGTCTATCCTACCCGCGAATTGATTCCCCGATGCCCGGGTTCACAAACTAGTTCTATTCTTCCTTATTACGTAATTAGGTTCTCTCTTTCAAGTTCAACCCAAAAACCATAGATGATGTATAACTATCGAGCTCTAACAATTATACAAGTTAAATCAAGGAAGAATAAGTAACCCGTTATGGGATTCAATTAATGGAAATCAATCTTCAACAATCAACTTTCATGTAAACTCTAACCCCAGAACGTTAGGAAATTAGCCACACATATTCATAATCACAAGGCAAAGATTTGGTGTAATAATGAAATAATTGATGTAATAGATGAAAGATTTGGGAATAACCCTTGTTCAATGAAGTGTGTAGCTCTCAATATTGCTCCAAAGTCAAGAACCTTTACAAAAACTAAGTAATAAACTATTTATAGTGTTTCCAAACCCTTGGTAATAAGTTAAACCCAAAACTAGAAGGAATAGGAAGTAAAATCGCGCATAAGGGGCGCTACAACGGGCGCCCCGCGCCCCGAAAAGCGTGCTATCAACCAGAACCCGCTCCCAGCCTTCGTGCCATAGGCCTGCGGCGCGCCTTGAAACGCGCAGACCTCCTCGCGCTATGGCTGGCGCGGCGCGGAGGCTGCAGCGCCAGGCCAAAAACTCCTTCTTTCGCTCCAAAACTCGGCTTGTGTCGTGCCTTTGTGTGCTCGATCCAATCTTCAAACATCCTCCAACCAATTCATGCTAAATCAAGCTTCGAAACGCTCCAAATGCATCGCGTAACGACCTACACACGAACAACACAACATCAGCGTAAAACCATATTCACAAGCCACCAAACAAGTGCAAAACAAGCTCAAATGTGCGGAAATATTAAGGAAAAGTAGGCATAAAATGCCGAACATCAAGTTGCCACCGTTTAATCTATGCCTTAGGTATACACGACTTTTCTGATTTCCTTCACAATCGTTGTGTATCCATTCAAGTCTCACAGTCGTTTCTTTCTCTTATTCTCTGCATTTTGCTTCCTTTGATATGCCATACTGGACTTCCTGTGAGTTCTACATTCTTTCTTTATTTGCTACTCTATCAATGTATTAGCTTTCATGTTCTTTGACACTTGATCTATTTATGATTTTTACCACATGTTTGCTTCATTGACTCTTCAGTAAATACACAAAGGAATCTTTTGTTATATTTGCACGTCTCTCTTCATTGACTCACAAGCTTTGCACCAACAACATGCCTCCAATTCACAAATTTGTAAATTTGTAAGAGTTTTGCGTTCAAATTTATTTGCTGCCTTTACTATCATATTTTGGTAAAAGGACTTCCCTAGGTGTCTGAAATTTATGAAGTTGAGCACCTAAAAATTAATCGTGCAATGGTAATGGCTGGTGTCAACAGTTTGAAGGGATTGAAACTATGGAATCACTAATTACAAATCACACAGAGTGGAACCCTTATTACATGGGTGTGGGTGATTCATTACAGACACATTCGAATTGTACCATGTGACTTCAGCTTTTATGATATTTCTTCTTAGTTACAAATATTTGTTATGTAACAATTAGCTTCCGACAATTGTAGTGTGTCAAATGTACCTACTTCTGCTTGCATTTGTGGCATGATGTTTTTAGTTAATTTGAGTACTTTTGCACTTATATATAGTCATAAAAAGTGATTTGATGAATTGCCCACATTTTACAATTTTAGGTCGCATACATAACTATAGCGTCGAGTTATTGGATTTTGGAATGGCTTTCAAAGGAGCAAAATAGAGTATAAAAGTAAAAGTATCATTTATACTATTAATTTTACTCATTTGGCTCTCTAATAATAAGTGTTGATCATATTGTGTAATGATACAACTATATTTTGTGAGGTATCTCTCTTGACATACATTTACTCTTTAAGAGGTCATTCATGTATTAGCTACTTCATTATATCTTTGTATTTTATAAAATCAAAATAAGTAAAAAAGAACCATATGTATCTTATTAAAGTTTGATTATTTATCTTTGCAGGTACATACAATATCCAATCATCTTTACCTCGATAAAAAAAGTCACCATTCAGCCATCAACATTCATCAATCACACAACCTTGTAATTTATTCTTTCTTGTCATATTACTATAAAAAACATGTACTCCTAAAATTGAAAAGTCAGATTACTAAAATGCCCTTCAAAATAGTGCTAATTACTAAATTAAAACATTATAAAAGAAATCCTGATCATTAAAAAAAATTACGCCAAAAACATTAGATAATGAAGAAAAGAAAAACAAATTAGAATTGTGAACTAAAACGTTGCCTTCTTCTGGTTACCAAGGAAAGTAAGGATGCGTTGGTTCAAATTAGTACTAGCTTCCTAATTTTCTCTGTTTGAACACAGTTGCCTACGTTTGAAAAAATTAGCCTTAAATTGAAGAGCTTGACATAGATTTTTCTATAGAGAACACGTGAATATAAAAGCCAGGACCATTATATTGAAACCATTTTTTTCCTTCAATTGCTTAGCCATAAATTCAAATGAGACGGAAGTTTTTCTAAGGAGAAAAAATATGTCGCTAGCAACAATACAGGAAGAAAAGAAGCCCACAAAGAAACCAGCCTGAACAGTCTTCAATGTCTTGGAAGTCAATGGACAACTACGGTTCTAGAAGTATGTTTATAAGACGCAGTCTAATGGAACAAGACCCCAAATTTGCAGTTACAAGTTCTAGCAAGATATGCCGGACATGCCCTTGGAGTATATTGTCCGTGTAGATTGATAACCTAATTTTATTATTCATAACATGCCAAAATCGCAGATGGTTAGTTCTTTGACAATATATATTTGAATGGTCTTACACGATGCTCTCCATTAATAATTCTCTGGCTACACATTGACGAGCAAACTCAATAGTAATCAACTGAGTAAGAGCACGGGATTGCGGGAACTCGCCAATATGTTTTGAGTAATTGTTCTTACACTGCTTTTGCAAGTGCTAATATTAGTACGAGAGGAAGTGGATTCCATCACTTGGTATGTTAACTCTGATTGACACAAGGGAGTTCGCAGATGGAGACCAAGATTTCTATATTCGTGTATCTAGAGCAGATTTGGATAAACTTTAAAAATGTGTGTTAGAAAAAGAGTTCATTTTTTATCCTTTCAACTCAATTCTTCAAGAATCCAAATGGCTTTCATAGGATTAGAACCATACCAATGTAGTAAGTTGTAACAGTATGCATTTATACATAGTTGTCGTGCTCTGAATTACACTGAATTACCATAGCAATGTAGTAAGTACTTCAATTTTTTATGTTGTATTTGTTGTTATTATCTGTTTAGTTAAATGATTCACTATTTTTCAAAAATATTTATATATCAACTATTGTTATTGATAGTTTTCTATAATATGAAGCATAATATCAATCGATGCTAAGTGAAGTACGAATGTTAATAATTACTCGACGTTCATTTGAACATCATCAATTTTATCTTAATTGATTACGTCATTGTATATGTATAAGACAACAAATTTTATATATATATATATATATATATATATATAAAAGAGTTTGACACGTGCATTGCATGTGTATGTCAAGTCTTATAATACATGGTATTGTAATCAACTCAAATGAAGAATGCTATGCCAACACAACTTGCTGGATAATGGGTCAGCCCGTATATTCTTTTCCATTAATAAGCTTTTCCGTCTAGAAGATATTCTGAATATAAATTTGATGCTTCAAGAGTTTAAGCTTGAGGTGGTGTCGCGTCCCCTATACCAAATGTACAATCTCAGGATCTAGTAGAAAGGGATACTGTTCATTGCAACCGTTCATCTCTCAACGTACAAGCTCTTTCAAATCAGTTTGTGCCTGAAATCACATAAAGTGCATTATAAATATTATTAAAATAAAATTACTTCCAAATCTTGTAGTCCACAGCCTTATAAAATCATATGAACTATCAATCAAAGCTTAATCAGATGAAGCACACCTTACTTAAGACTTATAGACGATATTTCTGATGTATGTTCCTTTCATCCATGCACGGTTAGATCAGAATTATTGTTGTCAACATGGATAGTATTCTTCATGAAAGTGCAACTCAAAATTGATTATGTGAAAAACTAAGTTGTGGAATCCAACACGGAGATTGTTTTCCATAAGGAACTATCATTAACACAAGTATAATGAAAAACTCATTAAGAGGATATATCATAAACAAATACTTTAAAGAAGTAAGAGGTAAGTTCCACACCACCTGAAATCTAATCTAGGTCATAGAAGGGCAATTGAAGAAAATTAGAAACAATTCCAATATACTGCCAACAGAGTGAGTGACTTTTACTTCATGCAACTGCATTAGATTTAGAGCCTCCCAAAGTTAATGCAATAAGTTAACATCTACTCGACATAACACTACATTGATATTGAAGTAGTTTTATTAATTGTATGTGGAAAGTTCGTTAAAAACTAACACAAACTTGGTAAGGCATCAAAATTGTCTGTAAAATAGATGCAAAGAACTTAATTACGTAAACTAAAAAGTTTTGATATCCCGAACAAAAAGAAATAATCCAAATTGATAAATACAACTAACACTTTAAAAGCATTGATGAGAAGATTCAGCAAATATGAGAAGACAAACAAATATGACAAAACCAAACAATAAAGATGTTGGGAGTAATATTGCAGATCTCCATTTAAGAGAAGAAAGGTTAGAGACGAAGAAAGAAATGATAAGAGTCAAAATGTGAATTGGAAGGTCTGTTATGTTGAAGAGTGCAGAAGCTTTGAAAAAGTGAGTGGGTTCCACCTCCCACACACTTCACACGTGTAGTCTAGACTTGTAGTCTAGACTTTTTATGTTTATTATTTATGTGCAATTCTTTGTATTTGTATTTATTATTCATAGGCTTAGGGAGCAAGTAATATGGAGTAACTAAGCCTAAGTCGGCTAAGTTATTACCAATAGGAGAGTGTCAATGTTTATGCAGGTACCTTTTATTTTTGGTAGGTATTTTCTCTTCTCCTATAAATAGAGACATGTACATAGCATGTAATACAGAAGAGAAATTCAGAAAAAAACTATTCCACAGAATTAGTCTTTTTTTATTTACAACAAAAGATATCATAAACTTACATATACAAAAAATTCTGTCCAAGATACCATAAACTCAATAATAAAAGTATTGTTGCAAATTAAACAACATAGACATACCAGTAAAAAAACGTTGTGCATTAAGCATACAGCGTACTTATGACCTACGATCTGGCGCTTGAGGCATAAGCCTCAAAACCTAAGCCTCACGCTTGAGCCTATGGGCGTTTTACAAGTATTCGAGAACGAGTCACAGAAAAGCTTTTTAAACTAGAATTTACAACCACGTTTGGCAAATTAATTTACGGTTTAATAAATATTTATATTGGATGACAGAGAAGTTATTTTTGATGGCAAAGAGGACAATAACATAGTTGTATAAATTTAATACAATATCATATTATAATTTTCTTAATTCGACGAATATAATTATAGATTACAACTCAATAATTATGACCAGTCATGTTGTTTAACCCCATTCAAATAAAATCCATCTACATTTACCAACCAAATGCATGTGTGAGTATGAACTGGTCCATCTTTTATGCATCTATTTGCATCATAAAAAACATCAAAAGAATTCTCTTTTGGAGACCACCAAAAATGACAAAAATAACGAGTAGTTCTAAAGATATTCTCTTCAAATTCAAAGTCGAAAGTTTGGCTATACGAAAGGTCATGATACCCAAGATCGTCATCTTTAGATTGACAATGAACTCTTAATGGGACAGAGCTATTTTTCATATTATTATTAATTGAAACTGCATATGACTTTTTACGGGGTTCTGCTTCTATAGGAACAAGAAAAGAAAAGAGAAGTACAATGAAGATAGTATTTATTGAAAGATAGCTCATTTTTTGGTGAAATATTTTTTACCATGTGTAGGGAAAGAATTTGGATCTATATATATGCTGGAGTAATAAATGAAAATAACTCTCAAGATATGATCATTATGATTAACCATTAATAATTTAGGAGTGTCACAATTATTCTTACTCTTTTGCTCTTGTATGCATTAATTATACGTTACTTTTAATTTTTCTTTAGTCAAAACATTTGGTCCAAATTAGTATATGTCAATTAAGAAAACCAAGGAACAAACATTAATTATCTTTTTCCAGTTACGCCCTTAACTACTCCAAGAAAATCTATAAACATAAATTAAGCTATTAAAGAAAAGAGTATCTAGTGAAATCTCACTTTGGATTTTTTGAATGAGTGTACCAAAATCTTAATTAAATGATAGATATATAATAATATTTTTTTTTGGTTGGTGATATAGTTGCAAAGATCAAATACTCCCTTCGTCCCAAATTAGTCGTCACTTTAGGGGAAATGGTTTGTCCCAAAGTTAATAATCAAACATTAAATAAAGATAACATAGTAAAATACACACCCTATTTAATAATTTCCTTAATAGACGTGAAAAATCTGAAAGTGACAACTAAAATGGGACGAAGGGAGCAACATCTGGTCGAGTTGAATTTATAGCAATAGGTTATTGATACAACAATTTTCATAAGCTAGTTGTCAAATGATATTCTCTTGATCCAACTGATGTTGTTGCAATAAGGAAACTTGGGATTGACTGATCTCGTCTTTTTTCTCCTTATTTTGTTCATGTTCACCATAAAAGTAGGAAACAAATCCCCAAATAGATAGAAATATAGCAACCCCCTTTCCAGCTTGAAAATTTTCATTGAATAAAATCACAGCCAAGACTTCAGTGATGGGAAGTAAGAAAGCACCAATAATTCCAGAGAGCAAAGATGAAGAATAGAAAATTACTCCAACTAATCCCATTAAAGAGAATTGCCAAACAATGGCACATCCCATTAGCACCAAATAATACTTTGCTTCTCCAATTTCATATTCCCTTGCCTCCCTTGGAATTGCCTGTCAAAAATTAATAAAAATGTCTTTGTTATAACAATTCATGAATTCAGTATTGTTAAACAAGAAAATACTCCCTCCGTCCCATTTTAGTTGTCGCTTTAAGCTTATGCACGCCCATTAAAAAATCAATAAATAAGGTATATCTTTTACTATTTTACCCCTAATAAATGAAACTGGATTGACTTTTCTAGGAAATACTCCTTTATTAAATATGGGCATAGTTGGAAAGAATTGGTAAAAAATGTCTTGAAATGCTAAAGCGACAACTAATTTGGGACAAATGAAACTTGCTAAAGCGACAACTAAAATGGGACGGAGGGAGTAAATGCATTAGGACAACATGTTACCTGGAAATCCTTGTTAATAATCATGCCAATAGTACAAAAAGCAGTAGCAAAAATGCCAATAATCAACTGAATCTCTAGCACTATAGTGTAAGTAACGGCTTGTTTTGCCTTGATATAAATCATTTCAATAAGGGGCAATATCAACCCATAAAGAACCGCACCGATAAACGACATAACAAACCCCAACAAATAATCCTTACTTGATTCACCAACTGGCAAGTCATCCTTATTAGTGAGTGCCAACATTGCAGCTCCAGCAATCAACAAAGCAACAGAGATCAACGAATACATTGTTAATTTCTGCTTAACAAGAAGCACAGCAAATAGTGCAGTAAATGCAAGTTGTGTTGCATTAATAAGAGATGAAGTTGAAACAGGTAATTTTGCTGTACCCCAAGAGTTAAGGTAACCATTAAGTCCAGAGAGAATTCCAACACATGCAGCTCCTATAAGTTCTTGTTGAGTACTAATGAAGAGGATTTTACGGCTGCGATCTTGAAAATATGTGATGACAAGAGGAATAAGGATAATTGGACAACCAACAGTTTGTAAAAAACTGGGAATCCAAATTCTTTGGCCACCATGAATGAAGTATAAACGAGAGATCAAAGGGCCACCACACCTCCCAATTGACAACATAACAATGTTTAATATTAGTAGGACAAGTTTCTTCATTTTAATTTGCTTTTGTTGCTTTGGTATTTGATCAGTTTCTTGTATTTAGTCTTTATATCAAAACTCCAAGGTCACATTTGTTCAATAAAAAATCTTACCATGTGTTTTCATTTATGCTTTAATTAATTGACATGAGTTCCACTCCAGCGATTTAATTAATTTGTAGTGGTAAGGATGTCGCCATAACTTATTATTATCCGATTTACTCTTAAGTACAAGACATATTAGTAGTATCTTAAATATTTGTCAACGTGCATGGCTTGCCTTGTGTGAAGAGGCTAAGAATTACATAAAAACATTGGGATAATTACATTAAAAGACAAATAAAAGACAAAAATTACCAAAATGGTCCATATTTTCGAATCTTACCCGAGCTGTCACCCTTTTTTCGAGATAGCAGTCGCAGCAAGTTTATACAAGTTTATACAAATTTATACACATATATAAAATTGTATAAATTTGTATAAGTTTGTATATGCGAGTGAATAAATCTGTATATTAAGGATGTTTATATGAATTTTTACTCTTTTTGTGTATATTTTATTATTTCTCTCATTGATACGCATTTATATATGTATATTCATGTATAATTTATTTTTTGAGGGGAGATTTGTGTGTATAAACTTGTCCAAATCAATGATTTAAATGCAATAAACAATATAAATCTATAAAATACAAAAAAGTAACGACACCACCGGTGGGAGAGGGTGTTTGCCGGCGACTTTGTGGCTGGGGAGGGGGAGATTTGGTTGCTAAGGTGTTTTTTATGAAGAAATGCTAAAATTTGTAATTTTAGGGGTGAGTGCTATGCATAAAAAAAATATGGTCTCTTGTTTGTAATTTTGGGTAGTGGACCGCCTATTTTCTAAAATTTTCCTAAAATATTTCAGCTCCAAAGTCGTGAGTATTAAGTTATTAAAGCATTTTGCATGATAAGTATAATCATCAGTAAAATCAAGTCTTAAATATAGTGGTGTTAATTTCGACAAAAACACACTTAAAACAAAAACAAGAGGTTTCAGATTTGGAATGACAGCACCAAAATATCCCAATTGGTTGCTTCCTTGTTTCTTCCCAATAATTCAAGCCTAAACTTTCAACACGTTTACATTTTTGACCACTCGTCTACACTTTCAATTATATCCCTCAACTACTTCTAATAATTTTGATTTCTCATCAACCTTCCATCTCCATGAATTATCTAGGAAAAAAACTTCCTTTCTTTATTCCAAGAAAAGAAAACAAAAAAGAAAAAGAAAAAGCTCTTCATTACTTCACAAATGGAAGTGCATTACTAAAAGAGCACCTTTCTTTTTCAAATGGCCACCAAAAAATCCCCCTAAGAAGCTTCACTGCAGAAGAAATTATTACTTCAACAAATGGCTTTGAAGAAAGAGTTGGTCCCTACTTATACAAAGGTAATTTTCAAGAAAGAAAAGTGCTAGTAAAAAATTTGATAGAAAGAAGAACATGGACCGTCATGATCATGTGATATGTGACATAGTAGTTTCTTCTGAAATGTGTTACCACAAAAATGTCCTTAAAATTATTGGCTATTGTCTAGAATTTGAAAGAGTTGCAATGGTTTATGTATATTCAAATTTTTACTATCTATTTAATTGTACACAATTGTTGTCATGGGAAAAAAGAGTGAAAATTGCTATAGACGTTGCAAGTGTGATTCTTTATCTACATACTGAATTTCCAACACCAGTTATTCATAGGAATTTAACTTTCAACAATGTGATCTTGGACCAAAATGGGGTTGTGAAATTGTACAATTTTGAATGTTGTATACAACTTCCAGTTGGTAAAGTTAAAGTACAAGATGATTTAATAGGTTCAATAAGCGGAAACTAGATGAAGCACGGAAGTTCATAAAACAATGTCCAAAATCACATTTATGTGGACATTTATTACAACTCAAATTACAAAAGAATCCAAATGAATCACTTTAATTTCCCTATGCACACTCTCTGAAATTTGTATGATCCTCAAAGCCTTTGCTTACTTTTGAGGCATGATGCAAATTGTATAAACATGCACACGAAATTCATCGATATAGGTAAAAAGAAAGCCTTGTGATATTAGCACCGTGGAAGATCCTTTGGTGGAGGCAGAATATTGTGATCTGATCCAGGTCCATCTTCAACTAAAAATGCTGTTTTCAGTCCCCAGCCTGTATGCAACTCCAAGTGACAATGGAAGAACCACACCCCTTCATAAGAAAATAGATACGTTAAGAATGGATGAAACAATAGAAAAGTTGATTAATTTAACTTTGTTAGGAAAGCAGATACCTGGATTGTCAGCTCTGAAACGAATAGCAGTCCAACCCCCTGTTGGAACACCTACAGTGTTTCTTTCCATAGGATCAATTAAGTTGTATTTTGCTGGATCTTTTTTGGGATCAAAGTTTCCAATGCCAGTTCCAACGACAAAGAAATTATAGCCGTGGAGATGGAAAGGATGTGATTCCACCGATAACAAGTTGGTGTCTTGGATTACTATTTCCACAGTTGAATTAAAATCAATTTTACTGATCCTTGTGCCTAAATTAGTCCTTAAGTTGGCTGTAAGTGGTGCCCCTGTGAAATTGAACGGAGTAGGTGGTTTGTCCGGAAAATCTAGACTGTACACACCCTTCACGTTGAAGTAATGAGCTTGAAGGAGTGCAGTTTGTGGCATAATAAAGGAAATGTTGTTCAGAGAAGCTGTTAGTCGAGTTCCATTCAGACAAGAGGGACAAGGATTTATTCCTAGGCCGATTGTAAACAAGAGGTGTCGATCAACATTTTGGGGAACAATTGCTGGATAGTTCGGAGTATTTAGGCTTTTGAGTTTAGAGTTATAGTTCAAAGCAAAATCCGAGTCATTTTGTGCAGGCAAGGTTGGAAGTCTCGGCAGAACAGTTTCTGGGATACCCTTATACTGGAATATAGCAGTTGCGGTTTTGTTGTCCACAGCGATTGGAGCATCCTGGAAGGCCCTTGCTGCCATGAAGTATCTTCCTGGAACTTGGTTGGCGCGAACCAGAACGTTTGTAGTTTGGCCTGGTGCAATCAGTATTGCATCTGTGGAAAATGGCTTTGTGTAGACAGCATCAATTTCTACCACTGTGAAGGTATGATTAGCAAGGGCAAAAAAGAGCTCATCATTGAGAGCAGCGTTGACAATTCTCAGTAGGTATGTCTTTCCCCTTTCAACTTCCATGGCAAAAGTATCTGAAAAAGAAATTTTATATTATGAGTAAACTGGGTTGAAATACTTCTAAGTTAAATATCAAACTCTTAGCTCTTACGTTTCTCAGAACATGGAAATAGAGGCCCTGGCTTTCCGTTGATTGTATGAGCATCAGACATATTCGGAGGTATGCCCAAGGCGTTTCCTTGTTTCTCGACTTCTTCAACATCAGCATTCCACCATTCTCCTGCAGCACGATGCAAACAGAAGCAATGTCATGTTTTTGTCATGCTTTGTCATAGGACAACTTAATGTAATTTCGGGGTGGAATTCTATATGCATGTTTTAATAAATGGCAACACTCACCTAATACAAGAACTTCTTCCCTATCTGGTTGAGGAAAAGGGAATGGAGTTCCTTGTTGTGGCAAGATCACAATTGCACCATAGACTGTTGCCCTTAGCCAAAGAATATGTGCATGCCACCACAAGGTTCCTCTTTGTCCTGTTACATTGAAGTCATAAACATAGCTATTTCCTGTCTGGATAGGACACTGTGTTATGTAAGCCGGCCCATCTGCCCAACCATTGCGATATTGTTTCAATCCATGCCTGCAAGAATCACAACAAAAAGATTCTGTTTGAGCCCCTGGAATTTGAGAGACTTTAAAGGCTTTTGCAATTTTCCTCTGAAAATAATGTTCTTACCAGTGGATGGACAAGTTATATTGTGCATAGTTAGTAACATTGATTTGAACTCTATCTCCTTCTCTAGCATATATAGTTGGCCCTGGAAATCCCCCATTAACTGTAACCATTTGTTTTGCATGGCACAATCTGCTCACATTTGCCACTTTAACCTATAAAAGACAGAAAGTTGGACATGATGAGAAGGAAAGAACCAAATGATAGCATATTCAAATGTTAAATAAGCATTTGCTATGAACCAACGTAAACATATGAAAATTTTGAAAATTGAAGGCACTCACGTCAAACTGATATTTCTTAAGGGCAGCCTCAGCAGGTTGACAGCTGAACCAAAGAAGTCCAAATACAAGAAAGCTTAGAAGTGGAAAGAAACTTGTCTGCTTTGCCATTTTTCTTGGCTAGAAGCTCTTAGTAAAAAAACTGTTTGAGTTGATTATTAGACCAGGGTGCAACATACATTTATATAGTAATGTATAAGGACAGTGCAAAGACAATTTTTAGTTTGTTAAGGGGTAGAGGAGGTTGTAACAGAGATTAGGTAGAAAAGGTTGTATACTGCAAAGCTTTAAGCAAAATATTGATCGAGACATTTTTAGAACCATTGACTAACGTAGAGGCTAAAATCAAAATCAGGCATACTCCAGCTAAATGAAGGAGAAAAATATATTTTGGTTTATAAACTTTACCTTAACGGTAAAGAAAAGAAGTAATTAGTCTGCCTAAACTAGTTTAATGCTATTGCATAAGAAGGTGCTTGTAAATTAGCATGCAAAATTAAGGAACATCTCACTACAGATGATTTAGGCATTGAATATAAAGAAAATGATAAAATAAATAAGTGTTCGTTGTACTTTTACTTTTTCATCTTTTCTTTTCTTAGTTGTACATCCTTTACTCTCTCTCAACTAGCTAGTGTGTCTCTTTCCTTTTCTTTTCTGCTTCCCTTTGTGTTATTTTAAAAATTAAAACAGATAATTTTGATGGAGTGGAACTGTAACATACTCTATGTGAGTTCAAAAGATAATTTGTAATAACAGATTATAAATTAACTTTTGAAACTTTATGCAATTGCTCTACCATTATCATCATACAAATATCCTTAGATGAGTTTTAATTTCGATTCAGAAGATTTAATATAGTACACTTCAATTTAAACAAATGTTGTACGTTACTTATAACCTCTTTAACCCCTAGCATCAGTTTTCCACAAATCATGTTCCTAGAGTTCTGTCTTACTCCTAGCATTTTTTTTTTAATTTCAACCTCATCAAACACATATTTCAACATATCAGATTTATTGATCAAGTATTTCGGACTTCTCATCATATAAAACAGTTGATTGAGACAGAAGCGGCTTTAGTCCATTAAAAGACTTGCTCAATTATGCTTAGACTATTGACATGCATCTACGTAAATATAGAAGGCTGGAATTTCATTTGATTTATTCTCTATTATTATGGTTAAATTTAAATTATGATAAATTGAAAGAACAAAATGAATTATAATCTGTGAGGGATTACCTCTTTTTGTTAGGTATGCGAGATATCTCAAGTAGTTTCTGTTGGGTTTTTTGGAATGCGAAGAGTGTGAATGAGAAATTGGTGGAAAGGTGAAAAGGTTCCTTTTACTAGGAAATGCACTTTCTCCTACATTAGTAGAAGAAAAGGCTTTTGTTGGGTTTAAATAGAGAAGTGCTTCTTCTAACTCCTAAAAGGGTTGAGAAGAAGGGAAGCCTCGCGCCGTCGTCGCTCGTCTCGGCTTCGGATATGATTGGTTGACTTAATTTTTTGGACCAACAAAAACTAAAAATATTAATCAATTAATAATTTATTATTAATATTTAATATTAATCCGTTTGTGTAACGGGAATCTGAATGATTAAATCGAATTCAGATTCATTCCTCCTCCACATTTTTTCATTATTAAAATCAGCCATTAGTGGTGGTCGTTTGCAACAACCACAACTGATAGGTTGTATCTCTTCATATTCTGTCTTTTCCTTGGCTATATATATTTGTTTATCGTCAGTCTTTCAACACGCTGAAACACAAAATATACACAGAGCATACAGAAACTTAACCTCTCTCTTTCTGCATACTAAAGTAAGTCGTGTGATTTGCTCCGTTCCTTTGTGTTCGCAGTGCTCTACCGTTTGAAGTGCCGCTACGGTAGAACTGTTATCCCGTTCCATCCTGGGAGAAATTAACCCGTGAACCTTGGGCAACTGTGAGGGGGTTAGATTTCTTAAGGAGACACAAGTAAATTGTGGGCTCGGGGTCGTCCCATACGAACAGATTATATACTTCTGTTTTGTATTTTCTGATTTATTTGAACGCAGGAACAACAAGCTTAAGAAATCTAATGTTATTTATTTTTTGTGTTTAAAATAAATATTGTTTAAGGAGACTGGTTAACTAATCTGTTTAAGGAGACTAAAACCTTCATGGTTTTCTACTCCTATTTACTGTTAACTAATCTGTTTGTGGAGACTAAAAGCCTTCGTGGTTTTTCTACTCCAACTGTTTAAACAGTTTGTTGATATTGTTTCTGCTTGTGTCATCTTAACAGAGATGACAAACGGAGTGGATCCAACTGTCTCTGTTGTGAGTACTAATGCTACCACAGTCTCTGGTGCTGCAGGGCCTAGCCGTGCTGCTACTGCAACGGTTATGCCACCTGCAGAAAAGCCGGGGAAGTTTTCTGGTGTGGACTTTAAAAGGTGGCAGCAAAAGATGTTCTTTTATCTGACCACTTTAAGCCTGCAAAGGTTTATTAAGGAGGATGCTCCGGTCCTGACTGATGAAACACCTGAAAACGAACGCTTCCTTGTGATTGAGGTTTGGAAGCATTCTGATTTCCTATGCAAGAATTACATTCTAAGTGGATTGGAAGATGACTTGTACAACGTTTATAGTAATGTTGAAACGTCAAAGAAACTGTGGAATGCATTATAAAAGAAATATAAGACTGAAGATGCTGGACTGAAGAAATTTGTGGCTGCCAAATTTCTTGATTATAAAATGGTGAATAACAAATCTGTTGTATCCCAAGTCCAAGAACTTCAAGTCATTATCCATGATCTCCTTGCTGAAGGTTTGATCCTAATTAATACTTATGTTAAAAGTATTAATTATATTGTTGCTAACAAACTTTTCTTTGAAGGTTTGATGATTAATGAGGCGTTTCAAGTTGTAGCAATGATTGAAAGTTGCCTCCATAATGGAAGGAATTTAAAAATTACTTGAAACATAAGCGCAAGGAGATGACCCTTGAAGATTTGATTGTACGCTTAAGAATTGAAGAAGACAACAAATCTGCTGAAAAGAAGGCTCGTGGAAATGCTAAATAGCGGGAGCAAATATTGTTGAGCATAATCCAAATCAAAATAAGAGAAATAAGCCTTCTGGAGGGAAGACCAACCCTAGCAAGAAAAAATTCAAGGAAAATTGCTACAACTGTGGCAAGAGTGGACATAAGTCCGCAGACTGTCGTGCTGCAAAGAAGGACAGGAAAAAAGTCGAGCAAACATGGTTGAAGAGAATAAATTGGCCCAAGGAGTGCAAGACATTGATTTGTGTGCTATGATTTCTGAATGCAACTTAGTTGGAAATCCTAAAGAATGGTGGATTGATTCAGGAGCCACCCGCTATGTTTGTGCTGTGAAGGAAACCTTTGCTTCATAAGCTCCCGCTGGACCTGACGAGGCACTCT
Organism: Petunia secreta; assembly: GCA_029990175.1. Taxonomy (NCBI): domain Eukaryota; kingdom Viridiplantae; phylum Streptophyta; class Magnoliopsida; order Solanales; family Solanaceae; genus Petunia; species Petunia secreta. Next base: position 3,505,831 of record JARKIP010000059.1, on the reverse strand, counting down.
CTATGGGAAATTCTGCAATGGCCAAAATTGAAGGATATGGAAAGATATTCCTCAAGATGACGTCTGGCAAGGTTGTGACTCTGAACAATATTCTTAACGTTCCTGAAATAAGGAAGAACTTGGTGTCTACTGCACTTCTCGTTAAAAATGGGTTAAATGTGTGTTTGATTCTGACAAAGTTGTAATAACTAAGAATGAGCTGTATGTAGGAAAAGGTTACCTGACTGAGGGCCTTTTCAAACTCAATGTAATGGTCGTTGACACTATGAATAAAATTGCAGCTTCTTCTTACTTACTTGAGTCAAATAATTTATGGCATTCTCGTTTGGGACATGTCAATTATAAAACCTTGCGTAAAATGATTAATTTGGAAGTATTGCCTAAATTTGATTGCGAAAAGTCAAAATGTCAAATATGTGTTGAGTCTAAATATACTAAGCACCCTTACAAGTCAATTGAAAGGGATTCTGAACCATTAGACTTAGTTCATACGGACATTTGTGACATGTAGTCAATACCATCTCGCGGTGGAAAGAAGTATTTCATAACTTTTATTGACGATAGCACTCGTTACTGCTATGTTTATTTACTTAGTAGTAAAGATGAGACAATTGACGCATTCAAGCAATACAAAAATAAAGTTGAAACGCAACTTAACAAAAAGATCAAAATGATAAGAAGTGATAGGAGTGGCGAATATGAATCTCCTTTTGAACAAATATGTTTGGAAAATGGCATTATTTATCAAACAACTGCCCCCTACACACCTCAATCTAATGGAATTGCGGAAAGAAAAAATCGAACATTAAAAGAGATGATGAATGCCTTGTTAATAAGTTCGGGTTTACCCCAGAGCTTGTGGGGGGAAGCTATATTCACGGCTAATCAAATACTCAATCGAGTTCCCCATAGCAAAACACTTTCCATTCCATATGAAAAATGGAAAGGAAGGAAGCCCAACTTGAATTACTTCAAAGTGTGGGGGTGTTTGGCAAAAGTGCAAGTCCCAAAACCCAAAAGGGTTAAGATTGGACCGAAAACAGTTGATTGTGTTTTCATTGGATATGCTATAAACAGTAAAGCATATCGGTTTCTGGTTCATAAATTAGAAAATCCCGACATTCATGTTAATACGGTGATGGAATCGGACAGTGCTGAATTCTTTGAAAATATATATCCGTATAAAAAGGAATGTGAGTCAATTGGTGAAAGACCCAAACGACCTCGGGAAGGAACCAAAGGAAATTCACCAAATGAGGAAGAACCAAGATGGATCAAGCGGTAAAGAACTTCTACTTCATTTGGAGATGACTTTGTCACTTTTCTTTTGGAAAATGAGCCTCAGACGTTTAAAGAAGCCATATCTTCTTCAGACTCTCCATTTTGGAAAGAGGCAGTCAATAGTGAAATAGAATCTATTTTGAGCAACCATACTTGGGAGTTGGTTGATCTTCCTCCTGGAAACAAACCATTAGGTTCTAAGTGGATTTTCAAAAGGAAAATGAAAGCTGATGGCACTATTGACAAGTACAAGGCAAGGCTTGTTGTCAAAGGGTATAGACAACAAGAAGGTCTTGACTACTTTGACACATACTCGCCAGTAACCAGAATTACATCCATACGTATGTTAATAGCGTTAGCCGCCGTGTATGGTCTTGAAATCCATCAAATGGACGTTAAGACAGCGTTCTTAAACGGGGATTTGGAGGAAGAAATTTACGTGGAACAACCTGAAGGGTTCGTGGTTCCGGGAAAAGAAAAGATGGTGTGTAAACTTGTTAAGTCGCTTTGTGGACTAAAACAAGCACCTAAACAATGGCATGCGAAATTTGATCATACAATGTTGTCGAATGGCTTTAAAATTAACGAGTGTGATAAATGTATTTACATTAAGAACACTCCTAATTATGTAGTCATTGTTTGTTTATATGTGGATGACATGTTGATAATGAGTAATGACATTGCCAATATAAATGCTACAAAACGCATGCTAACTAGCAAATTTGATATGAAAGACTTAGGAGTTGCCGACTTAATTATGGGTGTTAAGATCCATAGGACTCCTCAAGGTCTGGCTTTGTCTCAATCTCATTACATCAATATTGTGCTTGAAAAATTCAAATATTTGGATTTTAAAGTTTCAAAGACTCCTATTGATGTAAACCTTGCTCTTAAAAAGAACAAAGGTCAAAGCATGTCGCAACAGGATTATGCTCGTGTTTTGGGAAGTTTGATGTACATCATGAATTGTACTCGTCCAAATATAGGTTGCGCTATAAGTAAACTAAGTCGATACACGAGTAATCCCAATCAAACTCATTGGATGGCAATGAAACGTGTTTTGGGATATTTAAAATACACCCAAGACTTTGCATTGCATTATAAAAAGTATCATGCGGTCATTGAAGGATATTGTGATGCCAATTGGATCACCGGCACAACTGATTCTAAGTCTACAAGTGGATATATTTTCGCACTTGGTGGAGGAGCAGTGTCTTGGAAATCGTCCAAGCAAACGTGTATTGCCCGCTCTACAATGGAAGCCAAATTTATAACTTTAGATAAAGCCGGTGAAGAAGATGAATGACTTCGGAACTTTTTGGAAGACATTCCGTTCTGGCCTAAGCCGTTGACACCAATTTGTATACATTGTGATAGTCAATCGGCTATAGAACGAGCTAGGAATGTCATGTATAACGGTAAGAATCGTCATATACAACGAAGGCATAAAACCGTTAGGGACCTACTCTCTAGAGGAATTATCACCATTGACTACGTGAAGTAAAGGGATAATGTGTCCGATCCGCTTACAAAAGGCCTAACTAGAGAGGCGATTGAATGTTCATCGAAGGCAATGGGACTATGGCCAAGGACAAGTCATCACGGCGGTAACTCTACCTAGGAGACTGGAGATCCCAAGAACTAGGTTCAAGGAGAATTAAAAGTTGAGTATGATGGTCCAACATTGTCAAATTAAATTTTTGGTCCATTCTCGTGATGAGACAATGTTCAAGTACCAAGGATAAAATGCTAGAGGCATTTTTTAATGATTATCTAAGTTTGATATTGTAACTATCAAACAGTGTATATCTATAGAATTACACGTTTAGAAATCACCTATGTAAGTGTGAAGTGGAAGCCGCTTCAAGGAGAATTCAGTATGGCCAGTTCTTTAAGCACTTATGAAATCAGGCGGTGTTCATGGCTGAAACGAACACAACAGTGAGAACCAAAGACGGTTAAGGGTTAGTTGTGTGACTTACGTTGTCTAGGTATACACCAAAGCTCAACGGTTCAAAGATATCAAATCTACCGATTGATCGAGTATATCCGATGTATGTTCACTACGGAAAGTTCAAAGGGAAACCTACTTATCCCGATGCAACTAATTCTTTCTTGCAAATCACACAAGTCTGTCATGCATATTTCCATAATATATTCATTCTCCATTCATGTGGGGGATTGTTGGGGTTTTTGGAATGTGAATGGGAAATGGGTGGAAAGGTGAAAAGGTTCCTTTTACTAGGGAAATGCACTTTCTCCCACATTGGTAGAGGAAAAGGCTTTTGTTGGGTTTAAATAGAGAAGTGCTTCTTCTAACTCCTAAAAGGGTTGAGAAGAAGGGAAGCCTCGCGCCGTCGTCGTCGCTCGCTCGTCTCGGCTTCGGCTTCGGCTTCGGCTTCGGCTTCGGCTTCGGATTCGGATTCGGATTCGGATTCGGATTCGGATTCGGATTCGGTCAATTGATATGATTGATTGACTTAATTTTTTGGACCAACAAAAACTAAAAATATTAATCAATTAATAATTCGTTTGTGTAACGGGAATCTAAATGATTAAATCGAATTCTGATTAGTGGTGGTCGTTTGTAACAGCCACAACTGAAAGGTTGTATCTCTTTATATTCTGCCTTTCCCTTGGCTATATATATTTGTTTATCGTCAGTCTTTCAACACACTGACACACTGAAACACAGAATATACACAGAGCATACAGAAACTTAACCCCTCTCTTTCTGCATACTAAAGTAAGTCGTGTGATTTGCTCCGTTCCTTTGTGTTCGCAGTGCTCTACCGTTTGAAGTGCCGCTATGGTAGAACTGTTATCCCGTTCCATCCTGAGAGAAATTAACCCGTGAACTTTGGGCAACTGTGAGGGGGTTAGATTTTTTAAGGAGACACAAGTAAATTGTGGGCTCGGGATCGTCCCATACGAACTGATTATATACTTCTGTTTTGTATTTTCTGATTTATTTGAACGCAGGAACAACAGTTTCTATACCATAAGAAAAATTCATTACTAGAATCAGAGAAAATAATTATATTTTATTAAGAGAAAAAATATTTAACATTAATTAAATGAAAGTTTACATAAATATCCGTCCATCAAAAAATATTTACTTTTAGCTGTCCATAACTTTTTCTATCCAAAAGCTTAATACATAAATATATATCCAAAATATTTAAAATATATTAAATATATATCCGAAATATATATTAAATATATATTGAATATATATTAGATATATATATCCAAAGTACATAATATTAAATATATATTCGAAATATTTAAAATATATTTATGGTTATGGAAAGAAAGAAACAACAAAAGGTGGACAAAAACAGTAATTATTCTTTTCCAATGGTTATGTGGCGTAATTTTTCCTTAAATTAAAGGGATTTTTACACTCTATACCCATAAAATTTAAAGTATTTACAAGCCATACCCATTACAAATTATACTACCCATGAAACTAAAAGTATTTACCCAACCTACCCATTTATTATTGTATACCTTTGTTATGCCTTATAGGTGTATATCTTTAAAGTATACTGCATAAATTATGGTATACAAGTCTAGAGGGACATTTATTACTGTATACCTTTGTTATGCCTTATAGGTATATACCTTTATGGTATACTGCATAAACTATGGTATACAAGTCTGGGTGGGTAGAGTGGATAAATAATTTAGTGGGTAGGTCGGGTAATATTTGAAAGTAGTGGATAGTGGCTGTAATTATTTTAGGTTTTGTGGGTATTTTTGTAAGTATCCCTAAATTAAAATAGAACAAAGAGATCCATGGAATGGATCTTTCGGCCAATGGCCTCTATTATTTGTAAAATTTTCACCCACATGCCACTTTTGTCACTGACATTTAATTTGAAGTCATTGTTTTATTGGTCTTACATGAGAGGCCACTTTTTGGAATTTCAATTTTTGTGGACTGAAGTTCATGAAGTTTCAACTTCATGCCTAAATTATGAAGTTTCAACTTCAATCTGTAAGGGCTGAACTTTTAGGTATAGATGCGTAAACTTCAATCCTTGTGGGCTGAAGTTGAATTTCAATTCTTGTGGTGGGCTGAAGTTGAATTTCAATCCTTGTGGGTTGAACTTGTGTGAAGTTCAACCCAAAAGAATTGAAGTTCCAAAAAATGGCCTCTCATGTAAAACCAATAAAAAAAAGTGGCTTCAAACCAAAGACAACTGCTAAAAGTACCTTTTGGTGCACTTCGCCCCCTCTATTTAGCTCCCTCAACAAGCCATGGCTACGGGTTCCCAAGTAATTGATCAATATTCACTGTACTGCACGTGGCTATTTTACTAGTTTTTCAATTAGGAAACAACTTCCATCTCAACAAAAACTGTAAGGCCCGATATCCTCCAGATCTGGAGCTCTCTTGCAGAGACAATTGTGGAAATAACTACCGGGTGTAATATCAAAGCATACAATAGCACGTCGTCTTGTGATTAAAATAGTGACAACTGCGGAAATAACTGCATACAATAGCACCTGCTGCTACAACTCTAGCTATTAAAACACCTTTACTTTTATGTTTACTATATTAATAACGAGACGACGTGCTATATATAAAAGCACTAGTGAGTGTGACCGCACAAAATTTTTAAAAATATATAGCTAAATAATTATTGATATAACTTTTATAATAATAAAACAAATGTTACTCTTAGATTATTTTATCTTCAATACATAATCCTCTGATTGTAACACTACCAATTTTTCATTGATATATATAGTTGTATATTAATAAAGTAATTACAATCAATACATTACAACAAAGAATCTAATTTGCTGATCGTATATATAAATCATACGAACAGATAAAATTGTTGCAGTTATCTCGAGGTTTGCCATATCACGACGATCACTTGCTTTGACAATTTATGGATATTGTAGCGTTAGCTCATAGGAGATGGCATCAACAATTCCAGCATGCTGTTAGAAAAGATTTCTGACCAAATTATCTCTAGATTATAAAGTTAAATGTTTACTTTATAGGTTTATTTTTTAATTTCTTGTGATGGTTGATTAATTGAGAAAAAATGAGAACTTGTTCGAATCTCATGATCCAAATAAATTGTTCAAAATAATGTTTGACAAACTGCATTATTGAGTTGTGGTGGTTGATAGAATTATTGCACACTCTAGATCACAAACGGCTTCATGATCTCAAAAGACGCTATGATCCCTTCCAGTTAGAAACTTCTCCTATACTAGTGCCTCGATACGTGCGTTGCACGTGGAGCCGATTTTAGTAGCCACATTGTATTGTAAAATTAAGTGAATATTATTAATATTATACATGGAGAACCAAACTCTTATAGCGCACCATAAATCAAAGCCAAGTATAATACAACTAATATTTAGGAATTAAAATTGTATGTACCGTTGATTATAGTAATAGTTAAGGAAGTATTAACACACATGAATAGTATGATTACTCAGTAGGAGTATTTAAATGTTCATCACATACTGGGTTTATTGCAATTGATTTGCGTTTGTTACGCGATATTAATAATTGTCGCTAAATTCTAAAATTGTTGATAACATAACGTTTGTAGGATAACTTCTTGTCGTTTTTTTAATTTGCCATCTAACCAGTATTTACCTGCATTTGCTACAATGGACATTTCCATATTCCAATTAATTTATGCGCCTTTTCCTTCTCCTATATTTTACACACATACATATATTACATATTTTTTACCTGAAATGCCGTTTGAACAATGTAAACGTTATCCTGTAATATTATGTAGCAGTACATTTGTAATGATTGTACACATATGTAACCAATAAGAAATAATCTGGGAAAAGCAATACGATCACAAGTATTGTATTAGGAGATTCGAGGATCAAAATGATAAAGGCAAGGATACCAACAATTTTAATGCTATGCCACTACATCGATAAATACTGCTTAAATAATAATACTATAATACAATAATTTCATAGTCAATGTAAGTGAAATAAAGCCATCTAATTTTCCTCGACTTTGAATTTTGTTCTTAGTAATTGGACGTTCATCGTCATTGTCTTTGTCTTCTTTCTTTGTCTCTTTGCTAATTTCTCATCTTCCACAATTTCAATTGCATCAATATTTTCAGCTGCTTCATGTATCTTGAACCATTAAACTCCCTTATCTTTACTCTAAGATCTATTTCCGATAAAATAAAGATTCTTCCTTCTGGAGCATTTAATATGGGGGCATATGTTAAGTTTTGATTTATGGCACATAGGAACGTATTAAAGTTGTTATCTTCATTTAACTATAAAACTTTCTAACCTTGTCACCGGTGGATTGAATGTATTCGGTAGTTGTTGCACTTCTAACAGATCTGCTGACGCATCAAAAAGTACTGCAGACGTATGCCTTTTTCCAGCACTTACTTCAACCCGCACACAATAATATCAACTTTCTTGAAGCATTTTTCCCAACCACAATATTGGCCCATCTCTCTTTGGAAGCTCAACAATCTTCGCAGTGAACCTATAGTATGAATCCTAAACACAAGCATGCTTAATTTTGTTAGTATGCTGATAGTTTTGACGGTGTTGGTTAACAGCATATCTCCATAGTCACGTCAAGTAAAATATGTTCTTCAGGTATGAGTAAGCAATATAAACTTGTGCATAACAGATTAATGTTTAGATTAAAAAAAACGTGTCTATGCAGTGACGCTGGAGATAACAATCCAACAACCACTGAATTCTCTAAAGGCAAAACAAAATCCACATGGATATATCTGAACTAACTAATGAACTGAAAGAGATGTAAAGAAAATCAAAGAAAAGAAGCAGCACATCAATTAATAAGTTCTAATTTGGCGGAAATTTATTGCAATGAAAACTATTAGCAATAGAGAAGAGTCCAGTCGTACCTGAATGCGATCGGTGGAAGTAAAATGGCGCGGTGTCCTAGAATTCGAAAGAAATAGATGAAGAACTCATGCTATTAATATTAGATGTGGGTTGGCCAACTTTTTTTGGAGGTATAAATAATAAATGTGGTTCTGTTGCGACGGAACACATCTTTTCACATCTATACTTGTGGAGCACGTCTTACTCTACGTTGTTGTTCAGAAAGGGCACGTCTGGTGGTGTTACTGAACGGTACTCTGTGGCAAAGGTTGGACACGGCTATTTGATGTTTTACTTAGTTTGAGCTTTATAGGCAGCTCAAGTTTAAAAAGGGTAAATTGGTAATATGACATTTGGTCTTTTGAAGGACATGCTTTTATAGTAATATAGTTTCTCGTCACGTGCGTTGCACGTGGATACCCAGCCTAACTTATTCGAACAGTACAAAATAAATTTATAATTGATACAATATTAAATCCTGCGAGGATAAAACTAATAACTTTCAAATGAACGTTCGTCATGAACGAACATTGAACTTTATTTGAAAGTTCGTCATGAACAAATATCGAACTTTAAAGTTCGTTTCAAACAAATGTGAAACTGTACAAACAGACAACTAACATGAGGCAAATAGTAACCTCATTATCTAAGTAAAACTGGCGATACAGATAGATATAAGTATGTGAGCCAACGATTTCTTTACATCAACATTCATAATGTGCTTGTTCTGCAACCAAATTGAAAATTCAATCAATCTGACAATATTGTAAGGGATCAAAGTGCATTTTATTATAATCTTAAAATGCAAGGAAGTCATCAAATCACTTCATTAAGACCCTAAATGAAGAATTTAATTTGATTCACTAAACAATAAAATACACAAATTCAATAACAATCATGCCAAATAAATTATCTGTGATTATTCCTGATCCATCAAAATAACCATCCAAAATTAATATCATTGAGTAACCAAACATATAAGCAGTAAAAATGAACTTGTTGGAAGAGGATAGGCTAAGAAATCAAAACCACAACTCAAAAAATGAAAGAAAATTATTAATCTGATGTACAATTACTTGAAGAGGTAAAGATAGGCAAAAGACACGATTGATTGACGGGTACACATACAAAAAAGCTTCTCTGATTTTCAAATCAAAATAATCGAAAAAGAATATCATTTTTGTGGTATCTAATTAGGCATATTTCAACTTTAGCACGAGCTCTACGCTCTACCCAATAAAGTAAATTCTAACAATGTAAAAAAAAAAAAAAAAAATCAACAACAAACTAGTTTGGTAGCAGACGTCATACATTTCTTATAATAATATTGTGAATAGTAAGATATAGACTATACGTATGTTAGACTGTATCACATAATTTATGTCATGTGGTTCTACACAAGTTTTTTGTTAATTGGTAGAATAGAATCCAGAAGCTTAGATAGTACTATAGTTTAATGGAGTATCTTATAAATATTTTTTAAAGTAAAGGCATTTCAATGACAATGACTGCAACTATTGAAATTAGTGATCGTTAAATCCCATTAGAACACTGTGCCTAAATCCTACTTCATGGGCTTGAATCAACAAACAAATAAGCTTATTGCGACAGAACCTTTCAAGAGGATAACCTTCAGACATTTCAAAAGAAATAATTAATTAATCATACATCACACGCTAATCAGGAATATAGAAGTACTATAAATTTCAAAATTATTAACTATATATACATATTCATGTCCTTGAACATTTAACCGCCTTAGTAATGAAAATGAAATAGTAATCCCAAGCAGCAATATGGTGGAATTCATCTAACTTCTTTGACAAAAAATTATCTAACTATTCTAATTAACAATCATTTACAAAGTAGTTCACGGTCAAACTACCACAATAATATAAAATGAATTTCACATGCATTTCATTTATATTCATTCTCCAACACAAACATACAAAGTATAGAGGAAATATATCAAATAACGTAACCCTTAATTCCATTTCAAAAATTATCTAACATTTGAAAAAGATATATTGGATATGATTAATCAATTAGGTTCTTAATTCTATCTCTATCTTTGAAAAATGTAAATCATGAGAGTTTGAAATATCCTTCTAAAGTTCGTACATTTTCATTACCTTTTTTTTTTTTTTAATTTCTATATCTTTATTTCTAATAACTAATGCAGAATGATAATTCTGACCTCTCTTTCCTTCATGAGAAAAAACGCATGAAAGAAAATTTTATAAGGATCATAGTCATCTTGTCTTGTCTCCAAATTAGACCAAGGAAAGAAACTAAAAACAGAAACTCATTTATATGGTTACAACTAATTACAACCCAGGATATATACTACTAAACCAACATATGCAAAGGAAAAAAAAAATGGAATCGTACTTCATGAATCAGGATAACAATTAGTATAATTTACTCTATTTACCAACACGAAAAGTATTCAGTAATCATAAACAATACTACGAAAACTAACATTTTAAAAAATTGAACTTTACACCCTTGTATATCTTTTTCAGCCATAGACAACACAAAAAACAAACCAATAACTAAACTAAGATACAACATAAGCAGCATATATACATTGAAAATTGTCGGAGGAGATTAACTTACCCGTGAATAAAAATATTTGGTGCTTACTGTCACGACCCTTTTTTCAACTTAAAAAGAAAATTCTTTATTTTGTTTTAAAAGGCTGTGACTAGGCGTTCAAAGGTACACAAATATTTAAGAGATTTTCGGAGTCGCCACTTGACAAGTTAAAGGTGTGCCAAGTCACCAAAGTGGTGTACCTAGAACACCTATGACTCGTAAATGGTCTGCGTCAGAGTTCCGGGTAAGGATCTCGGTTGACTCGTGGGAAGGTGTTAGGCACCCTCGAGTCCTGTGCCAAGCACAGTTGCTTTCATTGACGCGTTTCGACTCTTTAAAATTGTTTTGTTATATTTTGCCTTGATTTGTTATGCTTTGATTTATTAAATTTGTTCTTTGTGTTCGAGTGAAACTCGATTCGGGATATAATCGTGCGGGCACTTCACCCGAACGAAATCTTCCGACTTAAGCCAATTAAATCGCGCAGGCACTTCACCCGTTCGAAATCTCTTGACTTAATTGAATTTCACGTGAATAAGTAGTATTTGATTAATCCTGTGTCGGCCTATTATTTTGCCTACCGTGAGAGCCTTTGGTACATTTCTTTGACCATTTGCCTAACACAAGTTTGAAAATGTAAGGTCCACTTTATACATTTTATAATAAGAGGACTCCTCCAATTAACCTCAACATAATTAATGTTCATTAAAAAAAAATAGTAGAGAAATCGTTAGTCCCTTATTGTTTCAGATTTGTTTGTACTACAGCGAGGTTCCTTAGCGGGCCTAATATTTGCTGCCATGGTTTACCGTTTATATTTTTGAGATTTCATTACCAATGTCTTAAATCTAGATCGTGTAAGCCTTTACTAAGTTAGGCCATTATTCTGTCGAGAACAAGAAAAATCATCCCAACTTTCACAAGTTATACATTTCATATCTAATTTCACCCAATGTAAGTCTAACATTGACTATTTTATTTACATACTCCAATGGCAAGAGACCTCAGTTTAATGGTTAAACCTTTAAACTACTTCCAACATATAAATTTTTAAACAAAGTACAAGACTAAAGACAAGTAATAAAATACATCAAAACCTTGGAAAGCCATTTTACCATGGTTAAAGCCTTTAACAGGCCCATGAATACATATAAAACAACAACATGGCTAGAAAAATTACCTTGCCGAGTAAAACCTCCTATAGCTTAGGAAACAACAATATAAGCACCAGGTTGAGTCCAAACTTCCAGCAACGCATAGCAGCAAAAACAGTACCTTAAACGGCCCCCTTTTACTCCCAAACCACCTATGAACAAACCCCTTTCAACTCTATCTTAACTGTGAATTTTTTTTCAAACGTTTCCACTTTCTTTTCTATTAACTCTCCTCTAATTTTCTCTTAAAAATGACTCTCTCAGATCTGGATTTTTAGTAAGAAGTGATGTTTTTGAAACTTGAATATGTTCCAGATCTGTTTCTTTTCCAAAAGGGTCAAGAAGGAAAAAATGTTTACGGATCTGTTCCAAGAGAAGCCTTTTTTCTGATTTTGTGTGTAGTCTGCCTTTGATTCTCAAGAGAGAAGTTATTGGTGTTCTTTTCAGATTTCCCTGCTCAATAATGGACTAAAAGTCTCCTTTTAAAGGAGAAGATATAGCTGTTGGGACAGCTCCTTTATGATACATTCACCAAGGCAATTAATGCCTATTTGCCATTTTTATGCTTGCCCTCTCACCAACCAGAAGGAGGGCTGACATTTTACCTCATTTATGCAAGTTTTGCTTTTCAGTGAAGTAAAAGAAAGCCATGTGAAAGACCCCCTTTTCTTGCTGACTTATGTACCTCTACTTTGACTCTTTGGCTATTTTTTTTTCTTAGACAAAACAAATCTGAAATGTGAGTTTTACCAATTTAAACGTACAATTTTAACTCTTAGCCTAACTAAATATTCATACCCAACTACCAATTCTAACTAGTAGTTTCTGGACCAAGACTAATTCAAGACTTAAGCTAAATTGACTCCCAAGTCCGCAGCTCACATTAAACCACCAGAACACTTTCAACTAAACATACTGGAGAACTACAGTAATATACATTCCTAGTTGAACAATTGAACTACATAAACACAAACTCCATACTTCGATTTCCTTAAAAAAAACTCACAGACAACAAACAACTTTTATTCTTTAAACAACTGATCAAACAACAAACTCGACGAGTGACAATCGAAGCATACAGATCTGGAAAAACAATGACTTGGATACAACTTTACGCTTGGATTCATCAAAGGACCAGGTAATTCATGGCTTAACAGTGAAAAATAACAAAGCCTTGGTCGAGGCAATAAACAGCTCTGCCATCTAACAAACTAAGCTGTCAAACCAATACTCCAACAAGCCATGTTTTGACAAGTGAATCAAGTACCAGACAAGTTATGTTCGAATCATACACTAAACAAAGCGGATCAAGATACCACACAGAATAGTGAACAAGTCCAAATACTAGTTCAAGCAAATTTCCATTTGATAAACGTGTTTATTTCCATGATCGCAACAGAGGAGCGGTTACAAGAACATATCCATAACTGATGACTTTCATTAATGTATCGACTAATCTAAAGCTAAACATACAGGATGATCTCAACATTAATTCTAGCAAAACAATGAAAACAACTTAAGAAAAAGGGAGTTTTACTTATGAGTCGTCGCACAACAGCCCCGCCTCTGTTTCACTTGTCATCTCAGCACCATTACAGCTGCTCGTTTGCTAACACAGGGTCTCCAATGCCTTGTCTCTACACCACAGAAGCTCACTGATGTCACCAAAAATGCTGCGTTATTTTGCCAAAACGAAACCACCAGCGCATCATTTCTCATCGTCGCCACGGCATCACACACACGTACACACACCCCGCTGCCTGAAACAATGCCACGAACTTCCCAAAACAGTCAGCCCCGTAGCCAAACCAATTCGTCTTTGCTACACCATCAACCAGTTATCGCAGTGATATCATCCATGAACAAACCCGTAAAAGTCAACCTCGCAGCTGCTATACCCTCGTCGCAGCCTCAGACACCACCACTGCCTCACTATTGCTTCCGAGCCGTCTCACCATCACACCTATATGAAACATCCCCTCTAAGTCATCTTCACTACCTAATTTCCACCATGTCACTGCCTCGAATAACCCCGAGCGAAACCCACAAACACCACTGCTTCAGCGACTCACCAATGCCATCGGCATCGCTGTCGCTCCCTCAATATTGCCATCGCCAAGGCTGCACCATCTTTGCCTCGTCGCACCACCACCACCTAAGCTATCACCACCACATCATCTCATAGTCATAACTCCACCAAACAAACACCACAGCAGTCTCAAATCACGGCGACAAAGGGGAAACGGGACAGAGGAGAAAACAGGAGAAATCAAGGGATTTTTTAGGGAAAATAACCTTAGAACCGTGTAGGAAGGAGTACTAGGAATCCGTTGATGTATATCTGATTTAAAACTCACCGGACTTAGGATTTACTTCACTTTTGAATTTCGATCTGCGACGAATCGTGGAGATTTTAAGCAAACCGATGCTGGAAACGATGAGAGGGGATCACGGCGAGTTCAATGATGTAAAAATTGGCCGGATAGTGGTGGTCCGCCATGGCATCGCCTGGAATTTCGCCACTCTCCTTAGCTTTGGTTATGTTGTGTGGAGTATGGGAGAAATTAGGAGAATTTGGGATTAAATGTAATTGGGCCGGGTCGGGTGGAGGAATTGGGCAGGTGAGATGGGTGTTGTGGGCTACAATATTGGGCTGGCTATTCTACATTTACATTTAGATGGCTATTTAAATACAAAATTACTATATCCTACATAAGCACCATTAATTAATTAAACCACACAATTAATAGAAATACGCAACAAATATTCTCGCTAATACAAAAGAGAAATCAACTAAACATTACTCACAAATGCAACCATCTTTATTTTCTGGTAATTTTTAGCATTTTTCTTTCTAATTAATAACTAAAATAGTCAAAAGAAAAGGTAAAATCACATAACAATTAACACACATATTTTATGCATTTTTGTATTTTAGGTGCCAAAATTAGGTGATTACAGCTGCCCCTCTTTGTTCGAGAACATGAAGAGTTTTCGGACAAAGACGTAATCGACAACTAATTTTGGCTTTTTCGGTTCTAGCCGAGAACATGCTTTTCAAAATGGTGACCGTACCTTGAATTTCGGTTCTAACCCAGAACAAGGCTACCTACATATCCCCGGACTAAGGAATCAGGTCAGTGTAGTTCCTCACGTGCGGTAGCTGGGACTACCGCATACAAACAGACAATGGACTCTTCTAGACTAACACTAAGCACTCTCTAGACATACACATACTACTTTATATACTTTCAGAATTAACTGGAATTGACTCGACGCTCCTAGACTTACCCGGACTGACACAAGACACTTTGACACACCAGAGTAGTTGCTGCTGGTCACTGTCGCTGGTTGCTGGCTAGCTGGCTGGTGGTCACTGCTTTACAAAGGAAAAATGAAAATACAACATTTGAAATGTAAAATTACAATTCCTAAGCTAACTTCTTCATGCTTCCCAAGCTGATAAACTGGTCCGAAGCTCCCACTACCAAGTGGGTCTTGAAACTTGAAATTGCCGCTCGAGCGGGCTTTTGACTTGAAAGTTGAAATTGCCGCTTAGACGGGCTTTGACTTGAAAGTTGAGATTGCCGCTTTGACGGGCTTTGACTTGAAAATTGAAATTGCCGCTTTGACGGGCTTTGACTTGAATGAAATTGCCGCTTTGACGGGCTTTGACTTGAAAATTGAAATTTCCGCTTTGACGGACTTTGACTTGAATGAAATTGCCGCTTTGACGGGCTTTGACTTGAATAAAATTGCCGCTTTGACGGGCTTTGACTTGAAAGATAAAACTGGAACCACCACTCTGGTGGGTCTTGCTTTTGCTGAATTGAAAACCATCACTCTGACGGGTCTTGTTCATGCTGAATTGAAAGACCATCACTCTGATGGATCTTGCTTGTACTGGAAATTGAAAATCATCACTCTGATGGATCTTGCTCTGACTGAAAAACCATCACTCTGATAGGTCTTGTTCATGCTGAATTGAAAGACCATCACTCTGATGGGTCTTGCTCCTTCTGGAAATTGAAAAACCATCACTCTGATGGGTCTTGCTTCTTTACAAAAATGGATTCTCTCGTTCTTCAGGTGGGCGCCTAGCCTTCTTCAAATGTGTTCCCTCATTCTTTAGGTGGTTGCTTCGACTTTCCAAATTACTCCCTCATTCTCCCGGTTGGTGCTTCTACTTTCTCTAAACTGCTCCCTCATTCTCCAGGTGGGTGCCTCGACTTCTCTAAACTACTCCCTCATTCTCCAGGTGGGTGCCTCGACTTCTCTAAACTACTCCCTCATTCTCCCGGTTGGTGCCTCGACTTTCTCTAAACTACTCCCTCATTCTCCAGGTGGGTGCCTCTTCTTCTCTAAACTACTCCCTCATTCTCCAGGTGGGTGCCTCGACTTTCTCTAAACTACTCCCTCATTCTCCAGGTGGGTGCCTCGACTTTCTCTAAACCACTCCCTCATTCTCCAGGTGGGTGCCTCGACTTTCTCTAAACCACTCCCTCATTCTCCAGGTGGGTGCCTCGACTTTCTCTAAACTGCTCCCTCATTCTTCAGGTGGGTGCCTCGACTTTCTCTAAACTACTCCCTCATTCTCCAGGTGGGTACCTCTTCTTCTCTAAACTACTCCCTCATTCTCCAGGTGGGTGCCTCGACTTTCTCTAAACTACTCCCTCATTCTCTAGGTGGGTGCCTCGACTTTCTCTAAACCACTCCCTCATTCTCCAGGTGGGTGCCTCGACTTTCTCTAAACCACTCCCTCATTCTCCAGGTGGGTGCCTCGACTTTCTCTAAACTACTCCCTCATTCTCCAGGTGGGTGCCTCGACTTTCTCTAAACCACTCCCTCATTCTCCAGGTGGGTGCCTCGACTTTCTCTAAACTGCTCCCTCATTCTCCAGGTGGGTACCTCTTCTTCTCTAAACTACTCCCTCATTCTCCAGGTGGGTGCCTCGACTTTCTCTAAACTACTCCCTCATTCTCCAGGTGGGTGCCTCGACTTTCTCTAAACTACTCCCTCATTCTCCAGGTGGGTGCATCGACTTTCTCTAAACCACTCCCTCATTCTCCAGGTGGGTGCCTCGACTTTCTCTAAACCACTCCCTCATTCTCCAGGTGGGTGCCTCGACTTTCTCTAAACTACTCCCTCATTCTCCAGGTGGGTGCCTCGACTTCTCTAAACTACTCCCTCATTCTCCACAAGCTGATGAACTGGTCTGAAGCTCCAACTAATCCAGTGGACCTTTGAAACTTGAAATTGCCGCTCGGGCGGGCTTTAACTTGAAAGTTGAAATTTGCCGATTTGACGGGCTTTGACTTGAATGAAATTTCTGAAACTTGAAATTGCCGCTCGGGCGGGCTTTGACTGTTGAAAGCTTGAAATTGCTTCTTGGCAGGCTTTGACTTGAATGAAATTTCTGAAACTTGAAATTGCCGCTCGGGCGCGCTTTGACTGTTGAAAGCTTGAAATTGCTGCTTGGCAGGCTTTGACTTGAAATGAAATTTCTGAAACTTGAAATTGCCGCTCGGGCGCGCTTTGACTGTTGAAAGCTTGAAATTGCTGCTTGGCAGGCTTTGACTTGAAATGAAATTTCTGAAACTTGAAATTGCCGCTCGGGCAGGCTTTGACTGTTGAAAGCTTGAAATTGCTGCTTGGCAGGCTTTGATTTGAAATTTAACTGCATCTTGAAATCTGCATATCCTTTGATGATCTCCTTCATGGTACACTCCTTGGTGTGGCATACTTTGTGCTGATGTGAAACATTGGGCTCCAATTATCAAGGTCGGTCCTGACTTGCTTTAGTATAACTATGAAACTTGTAAACGAGCTTTGCAAAACTTTCTATTGCTCGGAAAGAAATGAGACAAATAAAATGGAAGGTAAAATGAAGAATTTCAAGAAGAAACATTGAACAAAGATGTCTCCAGAAGAAAAGAAACAACTTTATTTAGAAGTGAAAAGACGACCCTAGAAAACATGACATGTATGTGGAATCAACTCTTAATCCGCTCACATAGTCTATCCCTGATTTTGCTCCCATTTTTCCAATCTTGCTTGATGGTAAATCTAACGACCCTCATTCGACTAGTAGTGCCCCTTGGGGTTTTCACCGACTAGCCTCTCTCATTGTTCTTTTAACTCACTCTTGCCTTGCAGCGCCTTTTCAGGTTTTCACCGACAAGACTTGATTTTTCTTTTCCTTTTTTTTTTCTCTTTTTTTCATTTCTGTCATTTCTCGCTCTTTCCTCATCGATCTCCTATCTTTTCTTGCTGATCGACCCCATCTTTTCTTTCTTTCTTCAATTTTCGACCTTTATCTTTATTCCTCAGAGAATTTCTCCTTTAATGACCTTGGTGCTCCCAGCTCCCAAATGCGATTGTCGGCTTATAAGAATGCGACTTTACAGCGTGGAACTTATCCCTTGATACCCTACTCGGCTTGACATTCTCAATGATCGGTCAGAAGGGTCTTTATTGGGACTGTAACATTGGATTTGGTTAGGCTATGAAGAAAAGGATTCAGCATAAAAACTCAGAAACATCTCATGAGACGACTAGAATGAGCATCACAAGATTTGAAATCACCGCTTTTGAAAAATAAACCAAACCTTTCCCCAGTTTAGGCAAATTGGGGATTCCTTCTTTTCTTTTTTTTTTTTCTTATTTTGAAGAGCGGTATGAAAGCGTCTCATGAAACGACTCGGTAAAGTATTACAACCTTTGGAATCATTTCTTTTAAAATAATAACTAACTGAGACCCCAATTTATTGAAAAACCGATGAATTATCTTTTGAATTTTCTGATATGCAAACATAGGGGATATTGAGACTTTCCCCCGAGATGAAAACAAAGGAAGCAAAAGGAATTGACTTTCTCCCTTTCTTTTTTTTTTTTTAAAAAAAATAAACTAAACTTCTGCCCCAGTTTAGGATAAACTGGGGCGCTTTGAGTTTCTTCCTCGATTTCGAGACAGATATCTCATGAAACATATGAATAGATGGTACAAAATATAGAAGTTTGTTTTTATTTTATTTTATTTTTTTTTAAAATAAAATAAAAACAAACTTCTGCCGCAGTTTAGCATACATTGGGGATTTGAATTTCATTTGACATTGGCCGCAAACTTGGAGGCAAGCTTTTGCGTCAATATGAGACAGGGAAAAAATGAACTTTCCCCTGTTATGACCGCACCCGAATGGTTGCCTACGTATCCTTTTGAGAGGAATCAGGTCAGACGTAGCTCTACCACTGAGGTAGATTTTTGTTGTTTTTTTGTTTCCTCTTTTCTCTTTTTCTTTTCCTTTTTTTTTCTTTAATCACATCAAATTGATTCCAAGGGAGGGTAGGCCAAAGAAAAACCAAAACAAGGCTAAAAAAACAAAAAAAAAAAAGACTGGCAAAAGGATACAGTGTTCGGGTAGAAGAAACGAAAGCCGTTCGTCATCCCGACCCGAGAATGCCTCGCCAAATAATGATTCTAACAATTGAGGTGGATTGATCCACACGTGTCCTCGACTTCTACTTCACTGATGGTACTCAAAACTGGTATTTCAACTTCGGTCGAAGCGACCGTGCACGATCTTGAATTTCTCACCGATCTCCCTTATCGGATAACTACAGATTAATTTCCAACTTATTTCGCTCCCTCTTTTGTCCCTCGTTACTACTCAGATAGCTCACAATGTCAGACTACGTGTTTAGATCAAGACGTAAATTCCGCACGCATGTCATGTTATTAAGGCCGACAAAACAGAAAAACAGAATACTAAGAAAACAAGATCAAGAAGGAAAATAAGAGACATAATGTTGAGACGAGAAAAGGATCCCGCTTTTCATTGAGTTAAAGATAGAAGGGTCTGAACATCATAACAAGCAAAATAATGCACTTGGATTACAACCCTTAAATAACCAAGTACATAGAAAGATTAGCAAAACAAGCTACAATATTTCACAGTCACTCAATTGCAAGTCAGGGCTTTTTCCCTGTGTTAGGCATTGTGGAGCCCTTCACCAAGATGTACCATGCTGATACCAAAGAAATTCCCTGAATCTGGCAACATCTTCTGCTTTTCCTCATTTTTTCCAACTTTCATTGGGATAGACTTCACTTCTTTGGGACTGATGAATGACCGGGTAAGATATGGAATTGACTTCTCGAGAGACACGTTCATCTTCCTCATTTCTTCAACCCTTACTCTCTCTACTACCCCAAGCACAATCTCAGGAACACAGTTCATTGTCACTAGCATTTTGTTGGCCCCAATTGACACATCACCAACAGGTACTATCGGCATTGCAGATTCAGCTCTCAAATCTTCTCCACATACCATTCCCACCATATGCACATCATCACAGATAGGCAATGAGTTCCGATTTATATCTGGTGCATTTGAACCCTCAACTTGAATCTGGCCGTTATCAATCAAAGCTTGGATATCCTTCTTGAGAAAATGGCAATCCTCAGTGTCATGCCCCGGTGCACCTGAATGGTAAGCACATTGACGAGAGTCGTCAATCCTATCCCTAGGATGCATTCCTCCATTGATCGGTTTCAGTATGTCCAAATCTTGCAACTCCTGAAAAAGTTCGGCATACGTTTCTCCAATTGGCGTGAACTCATTCTTTTTCACTTGATGCACCCTTTTATACTCAACCTTTGGGCGAGAGCCTGGAGGACCTCTTGGTCGGTGGGGAAGGTTCGGTGGAGGCTGGAATTGGTTATGTGGAGCTTGGTGAATGGGATATATAGGATGTGGGGCTGGAGCACGCCATTGCGGATAAGATGATATTGGAGCATATGGCTGTGCTGTTTGGATTAAGTATTGGGGTGGAGGGACGGAATACTGCGGATTTTGTGGGGTGTAGTAGTGTTGTGGAGGGTGTACTCGTGGAGCTTGGTATGAGTGGGTTTGATTGTATCTTTCCTCGCTCCACTTTTGTGAACCCGAACCCACCATGGCTACATCATCTTGATTCTTCTTCCCAAAGGCTCTTGCCTGCACAGCCTGTGTAGTTGCTTTCAGTGTGGTCTGGCTCACAATCTTACCAGCTTTGACTCCCCTCTCAATCATTTCTCCCATCTTGACGACTTCACTAAACGGTTTCCCAAAAGCGGCGATCAATGCACCATAGAACGCCTCATCTTGCGCCTCGATGAACAAACGGACCATGTCGTCGTCCGGTATTGCGGGGCTCACTCGAGCGGCCTGCTCGCGCCATCTGAGGGCGTACTCCCTAAAGCTTTCACTTGGCTTCTTTTTTATCGCATCCAAAGAGGATCGATCTGGCAAAACTTCAATGTGGTACTTGTACTGGTCGTAGAATGCCTGCGCCATGTCATCAAATGCCAACAATTTAGTTACATCCTGTCTCATGAACCATTCAGCAGCTGCACCCCCCAAGCTTTCGGAAAAGTAGGCTATCAACAGCTCGTCTTTCTTGATCCCTCTCATTTTGTTGCAGTAGGTCTTCATATGAACTCTTGGATCTCCTTGCCCAATGTATAGATCGAACTTTGGCACCGTGAATCCCTCTGGCAATTGCAATTCAGGGAAAGGGCAAATATCCTTGAAAGAAGTGTTGAAATGATCTCCATATCCCTGCATAATCTTCACAGCTTGTTCTAAACCCTTCACTTTGCGCAAAACCTCGCTCTCGTCCATTTTTCCCAACCGATCGAGCTCAACTTGAGACTCGTGATGGAAACCCTGATTATATGGACCACTTTGCCGGAAATTGGATTCATGAGGCGGATCATAGTGTTGGTCCCCAACCTGAAGATGTGGGTCATTGTTGCACCTGGCCGTGACTGGCCTAGCTGGGCCCTGAAAAATTGGAACTTGTGCTGGAGGTGGGCCATGTTGTCCCTCTGGTGGAGGTGGTGCATGAGTACGCACTTCAACTTCATTTGTTACGCCACAGACAGGGGCAAGACTAGTGGGATAAGTGGGATCCTCCACTGCAGTAGATGTGCCCGGTGCTCGTTGTACCACTGTCGGCACAACCCCATCTAGGTCGGTTGGAATAGGAGGAGGTGCCCGTCCTATGGTCAGTGCGTGATGCATGTCGGCCACGAGTTGTTTCAAAGTATTAACTTCCCCAGTCAATCTCTCATTTTCCAGTGCCAAGAGTTCCTGGGCACCGGTCTCGGACCTCTCTTCATCAGATGGCATGGCTAGAGGTGAAGTCACAGGTCCTTTGGATTTAATTCTGTACGGTGGGTCGATGCCAGAATTCTGTACCAAATCTCCAAATTGCAAAGCTAATGCAAACAAACCGGGTTAGCACAAAAGAAAGCACATATTGCAAGCCTAGGGTTGTTATGCGTCATCCCGAGACGGTTAACGGCGTAAGCCGGGTGTACCGATCGTATCCCCGAAAGATTGCTTATGTGCCTTGATCAAAATTAGAACAAAATTGTAACTGATACATAATCAGCACAAGGATGAACTTGTATGATTAATATATTTATTTTTTCCCTTTTCACTTTTTCTGACTCAACAAACGTAATTTAGACAAACGACACGAGACAAACTCGAAATAAAAGTGCTTGACATGATGCACGAGTCAAAGATATATACAAACTGACACATTGGGCGGGTACACTGAACGGTGAAAATAATGAGACTCGACCTTTTAGCGGAGCCAAATTATTCCACCAGGATCAACGCAAAATACAACTTAACTAATTGCAATTTATTGTATACACCCTGACTTGACCTTAAACAAAACAAAATAAAGCGGGACCTTAAAACCACACATTTTTTTTTATTTTTTATTTTTAATGAAAAATTAAGACTCAACCGGAGATTCGAAACGGAACTTAAGAACAGATTATGAAACAAACTATTTTCTTATCCGAAAGGTGACTCCAAAATCGGACATTACGGTAATACAAAGACGGACACAATATTTTTATTTTTGTTTTGTTTTTTTTTTTCTTTTTTTTTTTTTTGAAACAAACTCTTTGATCTAATTCGAGAAAGAATCTTTAGAGTATTTACAAAATCTGGCAATTAAGACGAAAAACCGACACAAAATATTACACGAATTAGATGCAAAATTGGTTTATAAAAATTGGCCATTATGACGGCGTAAAATCCCGATAAATTACTTTTTTTTTTTAAATATGGACTTGATTTGGATGCAGACTCAAACACAAAAGGATCCCAAAATTTCGTCATTATAACGACGCAAAACTATTACAAATTATTTTCTACTACTTGAGACCAAATCCGGACACAAAATTAGACACTTAAGAGTTCTTGAAAAAATTCGCCATTATAACGGCGCAAAATGACAACTAAACAAAAAATATTTCGAAACACGGGACTAAACCCGATTTTTCTATCATTTTTTTTTCTTTTTCCAAAATTTGGCTCTCGCCCCTCGGTGATCGGTCAGCATAACAACCCTTTCACTAGAACAAATGCAACACATAATATGCCCATGGTGTGTCTTTTGGGGACGCGGGCCCCATTATGACACGAGGAAGTCAGCCTAGACAAGTGCGGTACCGGTGTACCGCACCTCACTAAGTCTAATGACATGCAAATAAATCGGCCTAGATAAAAGCGCAGGTTCAACTCTAGGTGACTCAATGGGTTCATGTTCTACAGTTTCTGGCAATTTGGAAGTGCCTCGGGGGTACCGGTCGACAACGTCTAACGGCCTAACCCAACGCACCTCCTCCTAAGAAGGGTTAACCTTTTGTGTCCTGAGACACGACAGAAATTCCAGACGCTGAAGCGAAACTGGCGTGCATGTGTGCAGTGTTCCAGAAGACTCAGAGGTGTACGAGAGAAGACAGTTGTGTATATACAGTTCAAACAATATCAAAGCAGTAACATTCAAGGCAATATATATAAACAATATTCAAAGCCGAAAGCGACAAATTTTAAAGCCTGAGACTCTCAGTTTTCACTTTCCTCCCCAGCGGAGTCGCCAAGCTGTCACGACCCTTTTTTCAACTTAAAAAGAAAATTCTTTATTTTGTTTTAAAAGGCTGTGACTAGGCGTTCAAAGGTACACAAATATTTAAGAGATTTTCGGAGTCGCCACTTGACAAGTTAAAGGTGTGCCAAGTCACCAAAGTGGTGTACCTAGAACACCTATGACTCGTAAATGGTCTGCGTCAGAGTTCCGGGTAAGGATCTCGGTTGACTCGTGGGAAGGTGTTAGGCACCCTCGAGTCCTGTGCCAAGCACAGTTGCTTTCATTGACGCGTTTCGACTCTTTAAAATTGTTTTGTTATATTTTGCCTTGATTTGTTATGCTTTGATTTATTAAATTTGTTCTTTGTGTTCGAGTGAAACTCGATTCGGGATATAATCGTGCGGGCACTTCACCCGAACGAAATCTTCCGACTTAAGCCAATTAAATCGCGCAGGCACTTCACCCGTTCGAAATCTCTTGACTTAATTGAATTTCACGTGAATAAGTAGTATTTGATTAATCCTGTGTCGGCCTATTATTTTGCCTACCGTGAGAGCCTTTGGTACATTTCTTTGACCATTTGCCTAACACAAGTTTGAAAATGTAAGGTCCACTTTATACATTTTATAATAAGAGGACTCCTCCAATTAACCTCAACATAATTAATGTTCATTAAAAAAAAATAGTAGAGAAATCGTTAGTCCCTTATTGTTTCAGATTTGTTTGTACTACAGCGAGGTTCCTTAGCGGGCCTAATATTTGCTGCCATGGTTTACCGTTTATATTTTTGAGATTTCATTACCAATGTCTTAAATCTAGATCGTGTAAGCCTTTACTAAGTTAGGCCATTATTCTGTCGAGAACAAGAAAAATCATCCCAACTTTCACAAGTTATACATTTCATATCTAATTTCACCCAATGTAAGTCTAACATTGACTATTTTATTTACATACTCCAATGGCAAGAGACCTCAGTTTAATGGTTAAACCTTTAAACTACTTCCAACATATAAATTTTTAAACAAAGTACAAGACTAAAGACAAGTAATAAAATACATCAAAACCTTGGAAAGCCATTTTACCATGGTTAAAGCCTTTAACAGGCCCATGAATACATATAAAACAACAACATGGCTAGAAAAATTACCTTGCCGAGTAAAACCTCCTATAGCTTAGGAAACAACAATATAAGCACCAGGTTGAGTCCAAACTTCCAGCAACGCATAGCAGCAAAAACAGTACCTTAAACGGCCCCCTTTTACTCCCAAACCACCTATGAACAAACCCCTTTCAACTCTATCTTAACTGTGAATTTTTTTTCAAACGTTTCCACTTTCTTTTCTATTAACTCTCCTCTAATTTTCTCTTAAAAATGACTCTCTCAGATCTGGATTTTTAGTAAGAAGTGATGTTTTTGAAACTTGAATATGTTCCAGATCTGTTTCTTTTCCAAAAGGGTCAAGAAGGAAAAAATGTTTACGGATCTGTTCCAAGAGAAGCCTTTTTTCTGATTTTGTGTGTAGTCTGCCTTTGATTCTCAAGAGAGAAGTTATTGGTGTTCTTTTCAGATTTCCCTGCTCAATAATGGACTAAAAGTCTCCTTTTAAAGGAGAAGATATAGCTGTTGGGACAGCTCCTTTATGATACATTCACCAAGGCAATTAATGCCTATTTGCCATTTTTATGCTTGCCCTCTCACCAACCAGAAGGAGGGCTGACATTTTACCTCATTTATGCAAGTTTTGCTTTTCAGTGAAGTAAAAGAAAGCCATGTGAAAGACCCCCTTTTCTTGCTGACTTATGTACCTCTACTTTGACTCTTTGGCTATTTTTTTTTCTTAGACAAAACAAATCTGAAATGTGAGTTTTACCAATTTAAACGTACAATTTTAACTCTTAGCCTAACTAAATATTCATACCCAACTACCAATTCTAACTAGTAGTTTCTGGACCAAGACTAATTCAAGACTTAAGCTAAATTGACTCCCAAGTCCGCAGCTCACATTAAACCACCAGAACACTTTCAACTAAACATACTGGAGAACTACAGTAATATACATTCCTAGTTGAACAATTGAACTACATAAACACAAACTCCATACTTCGATTTCCTTAAAAAAAACTCACAGACAACAAACAACTTTTATTCTTTAAACAACTGATCAAACAACAAACTCGACGAGTGACAATCGAAGCATACAGATCTGGAAAAACAATGACTTGGATACAACTTTACGCTTGGATTCATCAAAGGACCAGGTAATTCATGGCTTAACAGTGAAAAATAACAAAGCCTTGGTCGAGGCAATAAACAGCTCTGCCATCTAACAAACTAAGCTGTCAAACCAATACTCCAACAAGCCATGTTTTGACAAGTGAATCAAGTACCAGACAAGTTATGTTCGAATCATACACTAAACAAAGCGGATCAAGATACCACACAGAATAGTGAACAAGTCCAAATACTAGTTCAAGCAAATTTCCATTTGATAAACGTGTTTATTTCCATGATCGCAACAGAGGAGCGGTTACAAGAACATATCCATAACTGATGACTTTCATTAATGTATCGACTAATCTAAAGCTAAACATACAGGATGATCTCAACATTAATTCTAGCAAAACAATGAAAACAACTTAAGAAAAAGGGAGTTTTACTTATGAGTCGTCGCACAACAGCCCCGCCTCTGTTTCACTTGTCATCTCAGCACCATTACAGCTGCTCGTTTGCTAACACAGGGTCTCCAATGCCTTGTCTCTACACCACAGAAGCTCACTGATGTCACCAAAAATGCTGCGTTATTTTGCCAAAACGAAACCACCAGCGCATCATTTCTCATCGTCGCCACGGCATCACACACACGTACACACACCCCGCTGCCTGAAACAATGCCACGAACTTCCCAAAACAGTCAGCCCCGTAGCCAAACCAATTCGTCTTTGCTACACCATCAACCAGTTATCGCAGTGATATCATCCATGAACAAACCCGTAAAAGTCAACCTCGCAGCTGCTATACCCTCGTCGCAGCCTCAGACACCACCACTGCCTCACTATTGCTTCCGAGCCGTCTCACCATCACACCTATATGAAACATCCCCTCTAAGTCATCTTCACTACCTAATTTCCACCATGTCACTGCCTCGAATAACCCCGAGCGAAACCCACAAACACCACTGCTTCAGCGACTCACCAATGCCATCGGCATCGCTGTCGCTCCCTCAATATTGCCATCGCCAAGGCTGCACCATCTTTGCCTCGTCGCACCACCACCACCTAAGCTATCACCACCACATCATCTCATAGTCATAACTCCACCAAACAAACACCACAGCAGTCTCAAATCACGGCGACAAAGGGGAAACGGGACAGAGGAGAAAACAGGAGAAATCAAGGGATTTTTTAGGGAAAATAACCTTAGAACCGTGTAGGAAGGAGTACTAGGAATCCGTTGATGTATATCTGATTTAAAACTCACCGGACTTAGGATTTACTTCACTTTTGAATTTCGATCTGCGACGAATCGTGGAGATTTTAAGCAAACCGATGCTGGAAACGATGAGAGGGGATCACGGCGAGTTCAATGATGTAAAAATTGGCCGGATAGTGGTGGTCCGCCATGGCATCGCCTGGAATTTCGCCACTCTCCTTAGCTTTGGTTATGTTGTGTGGAGTATGGGAGAAATTAGGAGAATTTGGGATTAAATGTAATTGGGCCGGGTCGGGTGGAGGAATTGGGCATGTGAGATGGGTGTTGTGGGCTACAATATTGGGCTGGCTATTCTACATTTACATTTAGATGGCTATTTAAATACAAAATTACTATATCCTACATAAGCACCATTAATTAATTAAACCACACAATTAATAGAAATACGCAACAAATATTCTCGCTAATACAAAAGAGAAATCAACTAAACATTACTCACAAATGCAACCATCTTTATTTTCTGGTAATTTTTAGCATTTTTCTTTCTAATTAATAACTAAAATAGTCAAAAGAAAAGGTAAAATCACATAACAATTAACACACATATTTTATGCATTTTTGTATTTTAGGTGCCAAAATTAGGTGATTACACTTACATTTCTTAAGCAAAGAGGTGAGGTAGGAGACCATATTGCTTTTATTGATACGTACATGCATGTTACCAAAAATAGATGATTGCACAAAGGTTTAAAATATAATGGCAAGTGATGGCTTATTTCTTTGGCTTTGGGAAGTGATGTTTTCCTTATTTGGATTTGTGAATAGAAGCAACAGCTTTAGGAAGTGATGAGTTGATTTGCTTATTTCGCTTTGTAAATGGATGCAACTATTCATGTGAGCCGGCGTTCGGTTTCTGATCATTGTTTTTTTTCCTTCTTCTTTGTTTTTTAAACTTGTTATGAATGAGAATTGAGATAATTTAGAAGGGCTTTTTAGTAATATGACTTTTCCTATCTAGGAGTACATGCTTTTATAGTAATATATGATTAAAGATTTAGACAAAAAGAGGAGACCAAATTTACACTCGTCGTCAGTCAATTAGTTTATACCAACACCATGCAATATGAAAACCAAGATTCAGAATAAGATGCAATAAGATGTACTTCAGACTAAGATGGAATGATTAACTATTGCTTTGACAGAGTCTAAAGCGCATATTGCAACAACATGCAGCCACACAACTAATTAAACTCAAGAATCAATTGAATAATTAATTATCTGGTGAAGAATTTTTATTCAAAGAAGACAATAATATAAGATGAAGAATATTTATTCAAAGAAGGCAATTTGTCTCGGGCAAAACTAATTTGTGATGAGACAACAGACTCTGCTTACCGCGTGAAAAAATTCGCTCCAGACAGTCTTTACACTACTACAAAGGACAATGAACTGTCCATATTTTTGTTGTTCATTTCTTTCATTGTGTTAGACGGTGGTGACATCTTGTTTGGTACAGGCTCGGTTCATCTTGGCAGAACACAACCTACAAACACATTCCTTTAGCAATTTTGATAAGAAGTTGCTATCAAAAATGTTCAAGTTCTATAATAGTAACAAAAACGTAAAAGTGATCAATAAAATGAATAGGATTCTTTTATGGAACTTGGAAGAAGTATCAGTAGAAAAAAAAGATATATATAAAGCCAGGAATATGTTTATATCGGATGAGTATTTATATCGGATGAGTATGTTTAATGATTTCTAGTCATGAACTTATATTTTTGCGAATCAGTAAGCTTAACATAAAGACTTCTTGCTTCTCGGAACATGGCAAGGCCTCAAATTTTCATAAGGTATCCATCCTAGGACAAAAGTGCAAAAACAGATTGATAAATGAAGTTCAGTAACCAAAGAAAATGAAATTTTATAATCAGTAGAGAGCAACATGAGCCATAGATACTCGCCTATACATCGTAGTCGAAGTTGTAATGTTGGTTGAATTTGATTTAACATAATACTCAAGAAACATATTATAGCATTTTCTGAAGTTTCAAGATAACAAAATTTAGCTTGGAAACTGTATTGGTCGATTTCTGTTCGATCACGCAAAGGACACGTGGTTGACTATGTGGCAAAGACATAACAAATTCTGAAGACATTACGAGGCGAGATCGAAGTGGAAACAGCCTCGGCCACTGGTATGGTCGATTATGTTGTATTGAGATCGGAATATTTCGAAGACAACTGTTCGAGCAGATAACTTTGGTTGATATTATCCCACTTTTATCGGAACAAATCCAGTGCAATCTGTGGAATGTGGGTAACTGCTGAAGAGACATGGGAAAGTGGAGTTCTTCTAGGGTTGGGAACTCCACATTTTAGCTAATCTATAAATAGGTCCCCATGCCCCCCATTTGTGA
Source organism: Petunia secreta (assembly GCA_029990175.1). NCBI lineage: Eukaryota > Viridiplantae > Streptophyta > Magnoliopsida > Solanales > Solanaceae > Petunia > Petunia secreta. The sequence goes on along the minus strand of JARKIP010000059.1, from coordinate 3,476,132 downwards.
CTTATGTCCATCAGAGCAGAAATACTCCCTTTTCATTCACCAACTACATTGTCATCATTGAAATACGCTATTATTACCATTAGCAAATTACCTACTGTTCAAACTTGAAGGAGGATTTGTCCTTTTCATCAAAGCACCAGACTTCAACCGATCAATCCAATAAGATTTATTGCTTTTTGTTTATCGATTATTACTTATCTTGTTGTTTGCCTGGCTATTTCCATTGTTTGACATATCTGTTTACCATCATCGATCGCATTGACTGATTATCATTATACTGACCATATTATTGATCTATTATTTGGCATATCTGTTTATTGTTGTCGATCACGTTAATCAAGCATCATTATTTTGATCGTAGCATCGATCCAATAGAATTATTTTTATTTCGTTAATTGCGATCTTTGTCATTTTCATCAAATCTGTCATCGTTCAATTCGCGTAATCTTTCATATTTAACGTTTCCATCGTAGTCTTATTATTCCATTCTCCATCGAATTTCGTTTAATCATTCAACCGATATTGAACAAGTATAATATTTATATCGTGTTTGTTAGAATTACGGTTGTTTACTTCGTTCATAACTTGTTTATTCGAAATACATCTAGAATCGATTTCTTGTGATCGTGTCATCATAGCCTGTGGATTTGTTGCTTATTTGGTAACACTTGCCTTCGAATCGGGGTTCGCCATATTGTGTCATCGAATTTACTACTATATGTTCCATCGAATTAGCTGCTTATATTATTTTCGAAGCAATCTTCAGTAAATCGATCACTTAACAACGTAAATTGCTCATTAATCGATCAAATTGAGATATAAAACGATCGCCTAAGACTCAACTAAATACAAATTTAATTATAAAACCTAGAATACATTTTTAGAAAATACAATTTGGTGCCCACCGTGGGGTCTAGGCAATCGATTTATTCCGAAATTTGATTCGTTTGATACTATTTACGTTTGCCTTTTTGTCTTACGATGGCAGATGAACGTAACATTGACACTACCACCGCTTTGAACGGCTAATAACAACTCAATACCAATGACGGGGTTCATGTTCCGGCAAATGATGAAGCGGTCGATGAATCAACCAACCACGAGCAGGATCCGATTCGCAACGACATTCCTGCTGGTTCACGATTGAACGCGCCTCAGGGACAACAACCCGGTAAGGAACCCGCAGTCGAAACTGAGTCAATAGACACGAATATGGCGTTGATGGTGTATTTGAGAAGACATGATGCACAGTTTGAGATGATACAAGAGCAGTTGAGGAGTCTAGCTCTATCAGAAATAGAGCGCCCACCTCCCCGATCACATCCCTTGCAAGCATTCCGACTTCGGTTCCTCAGGGGGACTTATAGGGGGGTCGGATCTGGAGGATCGGGTACGGCCGCCGTGGCTACGGGAGCTCCGGCCTGCGTTACGACAGAGGTGAGGATGTTGGCTACGATGCAAACGTTGTTGAATGATACATGAGATAAGAAATTCAGTGAGATAAAGTCATTTATGGAGAAATTGCCAGGTGTTCCAAAGTTAACAGACGACATCGCTAAAAAATCGATCTTAAAGCGTCCGTTTCCGCCAAGTGCAGCGCTACTACCCATTCCCAAAACTTTCAAGTTGCCAGAAAGCTTGAGATACGATGGAACTACAGATCCAAGGGATCACATCGATATGTTTTCGATTGCAGTTCAGTCAAATGACCTGACTTCGGATGAGATCAATTCAGTTAGTCTGAAAAAGTTCTGTGAAACGCTGAAAGGAGCAGCGTTGAAATGGTATTTGCTGCTACCCGAAAACGAGATATCTGACTTCGATGACATGTCAGCTAAGTTCATTCGAGCACACACTGGAGCTAAAAAGATAGAACCTAGAGTGGAGGACATTTTGAATATTAAGCAGCGACCCGGTGAAACTATCAAACAGTTCATGAAATAGTTCAACGATGAAAAGATTAACATCCCTAACCTTGAGGAAAGATGGACTTGTTTGTCTTTTGCTAATAACTTGCGCACCGATTCGATGGAAGCATGTGCGAAGTTGAAAGATCGTCTGAGGGAGATCAATGAATGGACCTTTGATGATTTACATCGTGAGTGTGAACCAAAGATTAGGGCTGAGGAAGAAGAGTTACAGCTAGCTCGATATAATCATCAATATGATCGACCACCACCACGGAGAATTGAGAATGATAGGCGAAACTACAGGGACCAACGATGGGAGCCCTACAGTTTCCCTCGAATGGGAGCAACAACCACGAAGCTGGTAGCTCCAAGAATCAACCAAAGAAGGGGCAGTCGAATTCATCTTCGGCTCCAAAGGATCGACCACTGCCTCCTAGAGTGGCAGAATATTATTTTTGTGTGTCAACGTCGAATCTGGTGAATCACTAAAAGGGAGTGAGTGAGAAGGTCGTGAAATTTCCCGGTCGCATGAAGACGAATCCAAACACGAGGGATGAAAACTTATGGTGCGCATTTCATCATGATTTTGGCCACACGACGGAAGAATGAAGGCACTGCGATATGAGGTGGCCAACTTATTGCAAAAAGGACACTTGGTGGAATTCTTGACTGAAAGGGGACGAAACAATTTTAATAAGAAAAAGGATGATGAACCACCTAAACCCCCTGCTCCTAGGAAAACGGTGAACGTTATCACCGGAGGAGATGACGTTTGTGGGGTAACTTACACTACAAAGAAGTATGCAAAGTTTCCGTTTACACGAGACAAAAGGACACGAGACGACATGAACGATGAGATTGTATTCGCGGATTTCGACTTTGATGAAAGGATTCAACTTTCCTCCTCTCCAATCACCCATCCCTCACTGCTCCAACTTTCCTCCTCTCCAGTCAACCACTGCTTTGTCGCAGCTGATGTCATCCCCGGTCAGTTCAATCTAATGGGAATTCATAAGCTTTGATCATGTACACGAGAGAGAAAATGATGTTAGAGAAGCATCATCATTCCACTGGCTTGGGCGACGACCGGAGATGACATTAGCTGCCACAAAGCAATGGTTGAGCCAGAGATATTTTTGTAATTACAGCTTCATTAAATTTCAAATGTGATGTGGTAATTTTGTAATTAACTTTTAAAAATCACCTATAAATTGTTTAGAACTTCAAGAGTAGTTGTCATTTTTACCTATACGTGTAATCAGCCCATTTTGGTGAATGAACTATATTTCGCAAATTCAGGGAAAGATTTGGAAATTTTCCCTTGTCAATTGAGTGTTGTCTTCGTCAATGAGTAACGGGCCCTTTGTAAACCACTTCTAGATGCTCAAAGGACTATTAGTGCTTTACTGTAAATTTAAGGGGCGATCTTGAGTTTGAGTCCAAACTTAAGGGATTAGTTGGCTTGTCTCTATAACAGCTTGTTTGGATGGTCGTAACTCATGGTATGGTATTGTGTTGTTACTATTGGTACGATGTTTGTTTTGATTGTTTCTCTAATTAATATTGTATGGTATCGTTAAATCCATGGTTATGTAATCATGAAAACTGTCACTTTAGTAACGACTGACTTGGTGGGATCGCGTCGTCACCTATTTTTCTTATCCATCATGCCCTCACTTATTATTTAATATTCTCATTTTACCCTTTACTTTATTTTTAATTATTAAACCACGGTAAACAATACAGTCTATCCAAACGTTGTATAACACAATACAATACAGTATTATACATACAATACAATACAAACACATTATGAAACGATGGGTAACAACCATCCAAACGGAGTGTTAAAGGTACGGGGCACGGTTTTATTGGCGTCTTCATTTAATTCATGGCTGATTTAACTCAAATTTAAGGACTTTTTGTTAGTCACTGGAAACCAGGTACTAACAAGATTAATTCAGGTTATGCTATAGTTGATAAATAGTCAAGTCAAAGCAAGTAGCAATAGACATATTTCAATTCAATGAATAGATATTAGATGAAGCAAGGTAGTTCATAAAACAACACTCCGAAATCACATTTTATGTGTGGACATTTATTACAACTCGAATTAAAAACGAATCCAAATAAATCCCCTAAATTTTCCTGATAAAACCTCCTTTAGTAATTCATTTTTTCGATGCAGACTGTCTCGAATGCATATGATCCTCAAAGGCTTTTGCTTCCTTATGTGGCATGAAGCAAATTGTACAAACATGCACACAAAATCCATAATTACAGATCAAATGAAAGCCTTGTGGAATTAGCACCGTGGAAGATCCTTTGGGGGAGGCAAAATATTATGATCTGATCCTGGTCCATCTTCCACTAAAAATGCTGTTTTCAGTCCCCATCCTGTATGCAACTCCAAATGACAATGAAAGAACCACACCCCTTCAAGAAAAAGCAAATGTTAAGAATATATTTTTGAAACCATAGAAAATTCAGTAACTATACTTTGTTAAAAGCAGATACCTGGATTATCAGCTCTGAATCGAATAGCAGCCCAGCCACCAGTTGGAACACCTACAGTATTTCTTTCTATAGGATCAATCAAGTTGTATTTTGCTGGATCCTTTTTGGGATCAAAATTTCCAATGCCAGTTCCAACGACAAAGAAATTATAGCCATGGAGATGGAAAGGATGTGATTCCACCGATAACAAGTTGGTGTCCTGGACTACTATTTCAACAGTGGAATTGAAAGCAATTTTGCTAAGCCTTGTGCCTAGATTCGTCCTTAAGTTGGCTGTTAGTGGTGCTCCTGTAAAATTGAACGGAGTAGGTGGTTTGTCGGGGAAGTCTAGAGTGTACACACCCTTAGTGTTGAAGTAATGAGCTTGAAGAAGTGCAGTTTGTGGCATGATAAAGGAAATGTTGTTCAGAGAAGCTGTTAACCGAGTTCCATTCAAACAAGACGGACAAGGATTTATTCCTAGGCCAATTGTAAATAAGAGGTGTCGATCAACATTTAGAGGAACAATTGCTGGATATTTTGGAGTATTTAGGCTTTTGAGTTTAGAGTTGTAGCTCAAAGCAAAGTCGGAGTCATTTTGTGCAGGCAAGGTTGGAAGTTTTGGTATAACAGTTTCTGGTATACCCTTGTATTGGAATATAGCAGTAGCAGTCTTGTTATCCACAGTGATTGGAGCGTCCATGAAGGGCCTTGCAGCCATGAAGTATCTTCCTGGAACTTGGTTGGCACGAACCAGAACATTTGTTGTCTGGCCTGGTGCAATCAGAATGGCCTCTGTGGTGAACGGTTTTGTATAGACTGCATCAATTTCAACTACAGTGAAGGTATGATTAGCCAAGGCAAAAAAGAGCTCGTCATTGAGAGCAGCATTGATAATTCTCAACAGGTATGTCTTTCCTTTTTCAACTTCCATGGCAAAAGTATCTGAGAAAGAAATTCAAATACTGTATTAGATTATGATATAACAGGGTTGAAATACTTTAAATTAATAAGTATAAAATCTCGTAGTTCTTACGTTTCTCAGAACATGGAAAAAGTGGCCCTGGCTTTCCGTTGATTGTATGAGCATCAGACATATTCGGAGGTAGACCCAAGGCGTTTCCTTGTTTCTCGACTTCTTCAACATCAGCATTCCACCATTCTCCTGCATCATGATCAAACAGAAGCAGTATTATGTTTTATTTATGCTTTTCCATAACAGAACTTCATGATATTTCAAAGGTCATTTCTGTATATATTAACGAATGGATACACTCACCTAATACGAGTACTTCTTCCCTATCTGGTTGAGGAAAAGGGAAGGGAGTTCCTTGTTGTGGCATGATCACTATTGCACCGTAGACTGTTGCCCTGAGCCAAAGAATATGTGCATGCCACCACAAAGTTCCTCTTTGTCCTGTTATATTGAAGTCATAAACATAGCTATTTCCTGTCTGGATAGGACACTGTGTTATGTAAGCTGGCCCGTCTGCCCAACCATTGCGATATTGTTTCAATCCATGCCTGCAAGTATAAGAATGAAAACACTGTTCAGAGACACTGAAGTTGAGACTTCATAAATTTGTGACTTCAAAGGATTTTGCAGTTTTCAGCTAATTAAATGTTCTCTTACCAGTGGATGGACAAGTTATATTGTGCATAGTTAGTAACATTGATTTGAACTCTATCTCCTTCTCTAGCATATATAGTTGGCCCTGGAAATCCCCCATTAACTGTAACCATTTGTTTTGCATGGCACAATCTGCTCACATTTGCCACTTTAACCTATAAAAGACAGAAAGTTGGACATGAATAATAGAAAAGAACCAAATGATGGTACAAAACAAAGTACAAACATTAGATAAGAACCAAAGTAAACAAAAGCACATTTTAAAAATGTAGCACTAACATCAAACTGATATTTCTTAAGAGCAGCCTCAGCAGGTGAACAAATGAAGCAAAGAAATCCAAAGACAAAGAAGCCTAGGAGTGGAAAGAAACTTGTCGGTTTTGCCATTTTTGGTTGCTAGAAGCTCTCAAACAACTGTTTGAATGGATGATGAGAAAAGGGAGTAAGTAAGAGGCATATTTATATAAGTGAAATGGCAAAGGCAAATTAAAGACAATATGTAAGTTTTCAGTTTGTTAAGGGGAAGAGGAGATTGTAATCGAGATTAGGTAGAATTGACCTTCAATGGGCTGTACAGTGCAAAGCCTTCAAGCAAAATATTGATGGAGACATTTTTAAAACCATTGACTAACTTAGAGGCTAAAATCAGAAAGCCACCATACTCAATCTTAAAAGTAGGAAATGAAAATTAAACATTAGTCTATGAACTTTACCTTGACGGTAAAGAAAAGAAGTTTTCCTAAGCTGGTTGGTGCTAATGTTTAAGGATCAAGGGCATGTTAATTATCATGTAAAAGGAGACAGACCTCAATTAAGGAACATTTGTCTAACTTCAGACTTTGCTTTCTGACAGTTTTACTAATTTCGATCAAGTTTAACTTCTATACACTCTCAAATTAGCCAAAAGGTAAACTACAGCGAAAGTGAGAATAACAATCTGGAGAATAATGTAGGTTACCTGCTACAACATATTAAAATACGATTTTACACTGTAGTTAAATCCATAGACATACAGAAAAGGATTACAGTAATTAATATTCTGCAGAGACTTTTATGTGATCCTTTGACAGATAAAATCACAAAATTTAGATAGTGTCTAACAAGTAACAAGCCATATTAATTTAAGAGCTGATTTTACTTCTAAGATTTAGTTGCTTTTCTTCATTTCCTCGAATTCTTGGCCACATTTTGCTTAAGGAAGCCTTAGATGTCACTTAAAATGTTCTGTTGAGGTTTCCTTTTACGATGAACAACCCTTCATACGAAGCCAATTATATATTTGTAGCAGAAAAAGCAACTTGCGTAGGGCTTAAATGTTAGTCCTAAATTATCAGCAGGTTTACTGCATTATATATGATCAAACGACAAAAAGATAAGCAGTTCAACATTTTAATCTAAATATAATATGGACTGGTCTAATTTTCATTTATTAAACTTTCTCTAATATTGTTATTTAACTACTTATCCAAAAATAAAAAAGGAAATTTCACTTGAGAATCGGATGTATTGTACATGTTAACTAACGCTGGGTTGGTGAGTGAGTATTAATTTTAATGTTAAAACAACTAATCGGTTGAAGTAGGTTTACATAAAAGGAATGACGTATTTTTTTCCAGAAGGAATGAACTATAATATGTCTAGTTTAATTTTAGTAGGAACGAATTAGGACCATCCTCTCACTCACCCTCCCGAGCCCCTCCCACAAATTTAATCAATTGCATTATCTTTAAAATAAACCATCTAGTAAAATGGCAAATTAATGGAATTCTACTTAGGGACTTATCAGATAATTTACCACATTCCCCCCTCCCCTTAAACAAAAGATAAAGGAACATTTCTCACTTATTATTTTGGTTAAATTAAAAAGAATCTAACTTACATTTATTATCGTGTATTTTAACGTGTTGTACTAGTATATAACATGTCTTATTATTCGAGTTATCACTTTCACTTTTTATAATGGTTATCTTTTAACTCTTTTGGGTAATTTGAATTTGAAACTTCTACATTATCAATGTTTAAAAGTTAGACTCAATTACAAATAGAGGAGAGATTTTTTTATAGGGATCCTTTCGATACTTTCCCACAAGCTCGTGGGAAAATACTAGAACTGGGTGGTCGTTGAAGACTCAGCTTCATTGGCTGCTCAATCGTAGCAATTGATTTGGACATTAGAAGGACGGAAAATGCTAAAATACGTAAGTGTTTGTTATGCTATTATAATCACTTACACCTACTGTATGAGTATCACCATTTTTTAGATAATTTTTGAAGGGCATTTTGATTATCTGTGATCCTATAATGGCAAACTCTTCCTCATATCCGACATCCTTTGTTTGGTCGTCTTAAAATCGTACTGTCTTTTACTCATTTCATTTTTTTTTTTAGTTGAACTATTTCATTAAGGACATTATATGTCCAAAAAAGTGAACAACATCATTTAATTTATAGTGGAATATAGTCTCCAAGAAATTTCATGAACCAAAGACATAAAAGCCGTAGTTAACGTGTGAGCAACAATATATGAACATAATCAACATACTCTAAGATAGACTGACATGTTTCATATATATCTTCACTAAGTAACATCCACTTCAAAGTAGTTTTGATAAATTTTTAAGCAAATTAACCATGCCTTTCGCAAATGACAATACTCTAACTTCCAACCATTGCTAATAGCTTTTCAATAGTCTTTTGTTATGAACTGAGAAATATGCAGACAACACACACTGACACACACAGTGTATTGAGCTAAGATGAGCTAAGAAGGAATTCTAGAGAGAGAAATTATGGAATGAAAAATATCTCATTGTATTCATACTGAATCCTCAATGTGTACATCCAACTAACTATATTTATAGAAAGAGATAAATATCTAGGTGATAACTAACTGGTGCTAACTAACTAACTAACTACTAGCCACTAATCATCCTAACTAACTAGTAACTAACTAGTGTACAGCTGTACAAGCAGTCAGCTCCTTCACAGCCCCCCTCAAGCTAGGTGCTATGAAGATATTCTTCATGCCTAGCTTGGATAACAGATGGAAATGTTGAGCATAGGTCAATCCCTTAGTGAGCAGATCTGCAGGCTGGTTAGAGGAGTTTAAGTAGATAGTGTCCACCAAACCTTGTAGCAATTTCTCCCTAATAAAATAACAGTCAATGTCAATGTGTTTTGTTCTTTCATGGAAAACAGGATTAGCAGCCATTTGCATGACTGATTTGCTATCACAATACATTGGAACTGGCAATTGTAGCTGCACCCCCAACTGTCTGAATAATCCTGTCAGCCAGACAATCTCAGACACTGTTGAAGCTAAACTTCTATACTCAGCCTCTGCTGAACTTCTTGACACTGTTACTTGCTTCTTGGACTTCCAGGAGATTAAGGAATTGCCAAACTTGACTACATAACCTGTAATGGACCTCCTGGTATTCAGGCAAGCTGCCCAATCAGCATCACAATAAGCTAAGAGCTGGTCTGAGTCCACAGATGACATGAGCACACCCAGTCCTGGTGAATTTTTAACATACTTGACTACCTTGATAGCTGCATCCAAGTGTGATGCCTTAGGTTGATGCATGAATTGGCTCAAGTTTTGTACTGCAAAGGAAATGTCTGGCCTTGTAATAGTCAGGTACAAGAGGCTACCCACTAGCCTTTGATATTGGCCAGGATCACTTAACACTGGATCCTTCTTTCCTTGCCCACCAACATAATGATCAAACTCCAAAGTTGTAAGCTTTTGGTGCAGCTCCAGTGGTGTTTTAACAGGTTTGGAGCCTGATAAACCCATGTCTGATATAAGTTCCAAGGCATACTTCCTTTGGTGCAATAAAATGCCCTCTGTGCTCCTAGCAAACTCAATGCCTAGGAAATATTTGAGCTCACCCAAGTCCTTAATCTTGAAATTATGCTGCAGGATATCTTTAGATTCTCGTATCAGTTCCATGTCAGTGCCTGTGATGAGAAGGTCATCCACATAAATCAGAACTATGACCTGTCTGCCCTGTCTGTTTCTGATGAAAAGAGAATGATCTAGCTGACTCTGCTTGAAACCTGAGGCAACCAAAGCTGAAGTGAGCTTAGTGTTCCACTGCCTAGAAGCTTGCTTAAGTCCATACAGTGACTTAAGCAATCTGCAGGCCAGCTTCCCTTTTCTTTCATGACCAAAACCTTGAGGAAGATCCATATAAACTTCTTCATGAATGTCACCCTGCAAGAAAGCATTGTACACATCCATTTGGTGTATATGCCACCTCTTGGCTGCAGCTAGAGCTATGATTGTCCTTACTGTCACCATTTTAACAACTGGTGAGAAAGTTTATTGGTAATCCAAGCCTTCTTGCTGGCTGTAACCCTTGGCAACAAGCCTTGCCTTGAACCTTTCTATCTCTCCTGAAGCTTTGTATTTAATCTTATAGACCCATTTGCAGCCTATAGCCCTCTTTCCTCTGGGGTAATGGAACAACCTCCCATGTACCATTTTCCTCCAAGGCCTTGATTTCATCCTGCATGGCTATGATCCACTTGGGGTCCTTGGCTGCTTCTTTATAATTTCTGGGCTCAACTTCATTGGAGAATTTAGAAATGTAACTATGATAAGTTGTAGATATGTTGCTGTACCCAATCACATCTGAGAGTGGGTAGAGGCAAGTGGAGGCTGTTTCCTTCCCTTTCTTTGGCATCACATAGTCTCTCATCCAGATAGGAGGTTTACTATGTCTTGCATATTGTCTGTGGCTTCTTGCATCTGTGGAAGAATGCTGTGATGGTTGCTCAGGTACAACTACTTGCTCAGGAATATCAGGTGCAATGGAATGCATAGGTTCATCAGAATGTACTTGCTCAGAAATATCAGGTGCAATAGAATGCACAGGTTCATCAAAATGCATAGGAAGTGGTTCAACTCCAGCCTGACTGGAAACATCAGTATCTGTTGAGGCAGTGTTAGGAGTCATAATATGAGGGTCTATCTCAAACATATCAGTGTAACCTCTGGTGGATTTAGTGTCAACAGTTGGTGAAGCTTTGAAAGGATAAACATTTTCATAAAATGTGACATCTCTGCTTGTGAAAAACACCTTATTGTCAATGTCATAGAGCCTGTAGCCCTTTTGTGTGACCCCATAGCCCATCATAACAGACCTTATGGCTCTTGGAGCAAACTTGTCCCTCTTGGTTAGATCAGTTGCAAAGCACAGACTGCCTATTACTCTCATGTGAGAGTACACTGGTTGCACACTATAGAAGACCTCATGAGGAGATCTGTTCTCAAGAGTAACTAAGGGTATTCTGTTGACAATATAGACTGCAGCTTGGATGCATTCTCCCCAAAATCTGACTGGAATATGACCCTCTAGTCTTATGGCTATTCCAGTCTCTAGGATGTGCCTATGTTTCCTTTCCACCACCCCATTTTGATGTGGAGTGTGTGGACAGGAGCTTTGATGAACAATGCCATACATCTTGAACAATTCATTACAACTGGCATTAAAGAATTCTGTGCCATTATCTGACCTAAACACCCGTATTTTTCTGTTAAACTGAGTGTTGATCATCAGAATAAAATCCTTAAGAATCATAATAACATCAGATTTAAGTCTCAGCAAAAAGATCCATGTCATTCTAGAGTAATCATCAACCAAAGTAAGGAAATACCTCGTTCCATTATGAGTAGGGACTTTGTAGGGTCCCCAAACATCAGCATGTAATAAATGGAAAATCTAGTGGTTCTACTGCTGCTATGCTGAAATGGAGTTCTAGTTTGTCTAGCTAGGGGGCAAACTTCACAATGACTTATTTCAAATGTTTCAGTCTTATTCTTGATATCAGTTATTTTCCTTAAAGCCTTCATAGGAACATGGCCTAGCCTCTTATGCCAAAATGCACTATTACCACCATTGCCCAGCCTTTGAGCAGTCGTTGACTTGCTGGTAAGCATATTCTTGACTTCTTTATTGGTATGTAGTATGTATAATCCTTCCTCCTCTCTACCAATCTCCTTCACCCTCCCAGAAGAGAGATCCATAAAGAGACAGATTCCAGGAAAGAAGGACACACAACAGTTCATATCTCTTGTCATTTTAGATACAGACAATAGATTGAACTTAAAATCTGGCACACACAGAACATCTTTAATGACTTCACCTCCATTCAAACTACAATCCCCAATCTGAGTGACATTAGCAGAATCACCAGTTAGCATCTGAACCTTTCCTGGATTAGCAACTAGGAAACTATTATTCAGTAATCTTGCATCACTAATCATATGATTAGTTGCACCACTATCGATAATCCAAGGGAAACTATTACCTTGTGCAGTAGATCTTGTAAACCTGCTGTTACCTGTCATATTAACACTGTTGTTGCCATTGTATGCAGGTCTATTGTTTACCACATCCATGATTTGCTGAAACTGATCCTGTGTGAAGAAGGGTACTGGGCTAGCATTTGAACCTGTTCCTGAAGTGAACATCTGTTGTCCAGCTAAATGATTCCCTTGTGAACTTTTGACATCATTTCCAAAAGCAGCTCCATAAGGGTTGTTGTTTCTTTCATTGTTACCACCAGTCCTATCAGAAGTATAGGCACTGCAGTTTCCACTAACATTATTTCCCCCGCGCTTGCCCTTATAGCCTTCAAGGTATCCATTAGCCTTATAACAGTGCTCCCTTGTATGACCCTTCATATTGCAGTAGTCACACCTTTTGTTCTTGTAGCAGTTGTCTCGAGTATGCCTCTCATTTTACAATAATCACAGTAAAGGTTGGAATTCCTGTTTGATTTTTGCCCGGTGTTTCTTGTAAACAATGTTGTTGGTTCCATATATTCAGTGTTTGAACAACTACTCCCAGTAATCAATTTTTGATTCTCATCTTGAATAACCATAGAATAAGCCTGATTTACTGTTGGTGTTGGTGACATTAGTAGTATTTGACCTCTAGCTTGACTGTAGCCTTCATTTAAACCCATTAAAAACTGTAGCAGACGCTGTTTCTCTAAGTGTTCCATAAAGTCCTTTGACTTCTCACAATCACAGGTAGGTGGGGGTACAATTGAGTCATATTCATCCCATAAATCCTTAAGCTTTGAGTAATAGACTGATATAGATGTAACTCCTTGATTTAATGTTGCTATTTCCTTATGTAAATGATAGATTTGAGACAAATTTACCTTATCAAATCTTTCCTTAAAGTCCTTCCATACTAAATGAGCATTTGATCGAAATAGGATGCCACTTTTGAGATCCTTGCTTACATTGCTCATGAGCCATGAAATAACAAGTGCATTGCATCGATCCCATTGGTGTTGAAGCTCTGGCTCCATGTAATCACTGTGTCTAACAGTCCCATCAATGAGGCCCAATTTGTTCTTCGTTAACAAAGCCACTTTCATAGCTCTCCCCCAAAGTGTGTAGTTCTCCATGCCTAGTAATTGAATCCCTACTTGTAGTGCTCCTGGAGTATCAGTTGGATGCAAGTACAGTGGGTGATTATGATCAATAGTTCCCAGTCCAATTGCAGCGGAAGTCCCGGCAGCCATTGCCGGTGATTGAAAAGTATTAATTGACATAATGAATGAAGAGATGCAGGAACTTCACAGAGAAAACCTCAAAAACTTTGAAAAATTTTGTGCCCTAATCGACAAATCCCTTGCTTTTCTGTGCGAAATCAGTGCACGAATAAGCCCTAGAAGCTCTGATACCATGTTATGAACTGAGAAATATGCAGACAACACACACTCACACATGGTATATTGAGCTAAGATGAGCTAAGAAGGAATTCTAGAGAGAGAAATTATGGAATGAAAAATATCTCATTGTATTCATACTGAATCTTCAATGTGTACATCCAACTAACTATATTTATAGAAAGGGATAAATATCTAGGTGATAACTAACTAGTACTAACTAACTAACTAACTACTAGCCACTAATCATCCTAACTGTACTAGTGTACAGTTAGTTAGTCAGCTCCTTCACATCTTTGATAAGGGCGGATATGTAGCATTAATTGTAGTTCACGTGAATCTATAGTCACTTCACAAAACTAGATATATTATATATACTCCATATATTTTATCAAATGTCTTATATAATGTCTGTGAACACATACTTTTAAAGCTTAATGATTGATTTGGTCAAATATTGATTTACTAACACTTAAGAGCAAGGATCAATTCCATTAAGTCGACAACTTCGCTAGTGTCTTTTCGCATGGCTTTCCTATTCAGAAAACTAAAGCATTTGTGATCGCAAATGGACGGGTCTAGGATTTTAAGAATGAGTTTAACATTATTAGGATCACAACTATAATGTTCTAGGGTGGTCCATGAATAACCTTTGTTAGAAAAATATATTGTTCATATAGGCTTAATTAATTTATATGGTTAATTTTGTAATTAAGTTTTGAACATCTATCTACCACCGATGATAGTAGCATAGTAGTCAAGCAATTTTAAAAAATTGTTCAATGCTTACAAGTTCAAGTCTCCCACTCCGCAACTTTCACATTTAAAGCAAAAATACAAACAACTAGACAAATGTAAGTAATAGAGGGAAATAAAATATTAAAAAGGGGACAAGGGGGGTACGGGTGGTGTTATTCGCAATTATAAAGGTGAATGGGTATTAGGCTTCTTTAACCATATTTTCTCAATCCATTCTACCAATGTGGAACTTTTGGCTCTGTGGCATGGTCTAAATATTATTAAAGAACGCCACTTGAACCATATTATAATAGAAACTGATTCCTCAGAAATTGTTGCTAATCTCAAAGAAAATGACACTAACACTTATGCTTTACTTTGTGACTGCAGAAAGTTGATGGAATCAATGGAATCGGTGGAGCTTAGACACTGTTTTAGAGAGGGAAACAAGGTGGCTGACCAACTAGCAAAAATGGGACGTGATCATAGCCAGGCTACCTCTCAAATAGTTCTTGTTGAACCTACTACTACTAATATTATATCTATGTATTCAAATGACTATGAAGGGTGCCTGTACCCTAGACATCTTTCTTTAGAAGCATGTAATATTTTGGCCTCTCTTGGCAACTATGATGCACAACATGCAGTTATGCCTGTTGCTGGCCTCCTCTAATATATATATAATATATCCTATTTTGACCCAAAAAAAAAATGATGCAGGCCCCAAAGGCTTTTTTATTCGGAATTTCTCAAAAATTCATACACCCTAACTCCAATAGTGTGTCCATGTAGTGTTTTCTTTCTTTTTTACCTGCATGGCCAATCTTTTTTGCTACATTACTCGCACGACTTTATATATCTTTTTACATCTAAATACAAAGTGTTTCATCACTATTTTTTTTTTTTGTGTGTACTATATTGTTTATATATGTTTATACAATTTTATACACACTATATATATATATATACTCTTCAATCATAATGGACTACTTTTCTAATATGATTTTCAACTAACAATCATTAGAAATCAGAATTTTCAAAGTCAACTTTGAAGATATGAACTCAAAAGTTAACTCATGAAATATACTTTATCACTATTATTCCTTACATCCCAACATTTTTTTCTCCAGATTTGATGAATATTTTGGTCTTTGGAACTCCTTTTTTTTTTTATATAGCAGGAGAAATACTATTTGTGAGAGGATGAGCTCAACATTTAGAAAATGGATGGCTTAAGTTGAGATGATTATTTCAGAATACAATAATGTAGGCTTCTTCTCGATATCAACTTGTTCTGCGTATCTAAGAGTGCAACAATATTTTTTTTATCTTCTTCATAATATTTTCTCAGTTAATTCTTTAAACAAATGTTATTCCCTAACCGATTGGGATTCAATCCAGTAGTTTTTAGTCAAGTAGTTCAATAATGTCCTAGGATCATATCACATCAAATTATAATCTAATGGTTGTTAATATTCATCATAGATAATCCATTATAAATAATAAATAACAACCATTAGATTCTAATTTGATAATATGGCATTACTAGGATACTATTGAACAATACTTGACAAAAATCGACTGGATTGAATATCAACCCATGTCAAACACCTCTAAACTGAAAATATGAATACTTGACAACTATTGCCAAGGTTTAAATTTTGTTTCAAAAATAATTTTTGAATTAACTGAAATAGAAATCTTCCTAAATCGCTTTGGAAGAGCTATAAAATATTTTAGACCTGAAAATTACATAAAAGACGCATAATATTAATGCACCACAAAATTTGTTGAATCATAAAAAGTTCAATTGTTCACAAGTTATGCAGCACCAGCAACACTTGGGTCGTCGTTTAAAACTTACAAACAATTGTTGCCGTTTTGGCATTACTTGTCACCAATTGAAATTTTGCGGATTTAGGAAAACTTATGATGAAGTGTTGCCCCATCAGAAAAGCTTGAAATGTAAGGCTATTTTTGCACAAATCCTTTAATCAGGGACCAAACGAAAATAGTGACACAAAATTAGCATATTTTCTCAAATTTACCATCTTGGACTAACAAGAGCCCATTTAAACCAGCCACGAAACTTAGAAGTCTTACAATAATGGCCCTCGTGAGAAGAAGTTGCTGAAACCACCAAAGGAAAGCTCCTGGTGATCTAGGTATTTTCTAATAGAAAGATCTGGTGATCGCCATCAGCTTTTTTATGGGGATCATTTTTGTAAGACTTTTCTTGTGGGAGTCAAATTTTTGACAGAGTACCAAAATTGTCCTATTTTGTGTAAATCAACCCAAAATTTAAGTGGACGACCTTCCGGAGACCATCCATTTAACTTGGGTGAAGTGCACTTGAGGCCAGTTGAAACTTCATAATTTAGGCATGAAGTTCAACCCATAAGGTTTGAACTTCAGCCCACAAAGATTGAAGTTCCAAAAAGTGACATCTCATGTAAGACACATAAAAAAATGACTTCAAACTAAATACCAGTGACAAAAATGGCATGTGGGTGAAAATTTTATATTTTAACTTTTAGAGATATTAAAAGGTTTCTTACATTTTAACCCTCCGCCAAAATTTATTCTCCTCCATCAGAACTTTGATCGACAATGTAGGAATGTCATGGCGAATTGCCAACACTAAGCTAGCGTTTGGACATAGTTTTTGGGCAGTTTTTGGGGCAATTTTTTGGGGATTTTTTGGGATTTCCCAAAAATTCCAAAAACTGGTTTCAACTAGTTTTTGGGAAATCTCCTCACAAACTTCAAATTTTGTTCCAAATAAAATGTATGTCCAAACAAAATTTCAATTTACCAAGTTCCAAATCTCAAATCCCAAATCATGTCCAAACAGGAGCTTAAAAGTCGTGGTGATTCGGCGTAACTCATCAGGATTTTTCCGTCAAATAGTCATAGCGATTCTCTAGAACTTGTCATGACTTGTCCCCCTGGGAGTATGCAGCTTCCATATTCTGACGTGTGGGAGCCGAAAATTTAATTAGCAGTACTAAGTATCCTGTTTCTGAAAATCTTAGTTGCATTGGTCGAAGATCTAACTTTCTTTGACAACAACTCGACCATGTCGTCTATCTAATGAAGTTTTTGAATAAGATGAACACTTTCGACGCTGCTGCTAGAATTTTGACGCTCACAAGAAAATTTCTACAAATATTGTCCTTTATGGCAATCCTTGTATTTTCAAGGACCCGGCAACTGCCAGGAAGGGATTTTGTTAGCCTTTTCACTTGCAAGGTGAAATCTTCGACGGACGCCAGAAAGTGTCCTATTTTTGTGAATCTCCCAAATTTGGCTATTGACATCCAACTTTTCATTAGATATTAGACCCATCAATTGCCTATTGAAAAAACAGTCAAATTGGCTATAAGGTCTTTGTAAAAATTCTCAATTGAAAACTAAATAAGAAAGTGAGGAAAAATATATGTCGAATTTGAGTGTTCGTCTATGCTATATGCATCAATAATTTATAACCATTTTGATAATCATAAAAATTTCACGTACAACAAAAAATAGGTGAAATAGCTATTTATCTGAACTATAAATTGGTTACGTAAATAATAAAGTAACAGTCTGTTAGTACAACTTATCAAATGATTTATAGGGTAAACAATCTTTATATTGTTGGTACTCTATATTTAAGTCGATGCAATGATTAGATTCCTTGGACTACTTTTAAGAATTTTATTACAAAACGAACAAATCAGTAAATTACATGGTATAAGTATTATCAAGCAGAATGTTTATAATTTTCTAAAATTGTTTAAATCTGTCTACAAAAACGTTGAACCAGATTACAACTTTAATTTTGTATGATGTAATACCCTCCATTACCTTTGATTAACTATCTGCAATATTTTTTTTCACTGTCTAATTCATCCATGCAGTATTCATCTCAAGCCTATGTCAAATTTTCTTTTTTCACGTTTTTTATGCAGTTCAGTGCAAATTGTTCATTTCCAAAAGAACACAGAAAAATGACTAGTAATATGCACTTGGTTCTTCATAGTTCATACAACATAACCATAGGGCAATTTCAAATCTCATTTCATAATCTTGTACATGAACACTCAATTAGATTTGTAACAAAGCGTATTGCGAGCAAAACGTTGAGTTCGAGGCTACAAATTAGTAGCTATTAAAGGAGGAAAATAATTTAGTACTCCCTTCGGTCCATTTTATTTGATCACTTTCCTTTTTTAAAAGTCAAATAATGTAAACTTTGACCAATATTTTGAGATATATTTCTTCACCATATTAATATGACAAGAATTGCGACTTGTAGTACTTTTCGTGTAGTTTTTTAATATCTAAATTATAATTTTAAAATATTGACTAAATCTAGTTCAATTTGAATCCGAAAATTGGTCAACTTGACTCTCGAAAAATGATAAACATCAAATAAAGTGGACCGGAGGGAGTATCAAATTTTTTACCCTAGCTTTGATTTCTATTATAATTATATTGCAAGCTATATATGAGTAATGATAAAGCTGCCTGAACTGATTATCCGAAAAAGAAAGTAAATATCAGCTATAGAAAAGTTCTTTGCAATATCTTTAAGAATAAAAATTTCAGAACAAGAATAGAGGGAATAAATAAGTTACAAATATAGCTAGTGAACAAAAGGATGGATATCCAGTTATAGGCAGTTAAAGAGAGATGTGAAGAATTGAGGAAAGAGGAAACGTCAAATGTTTGTGAGCTGGCAAGACATGGGGAAATAATGATGAATGTGAATGGACGTCCAAATCGTATATTGCAATACCTTATCCCTGTCGAAGAACATGACAATATACTTACATTGTACACGCACGATTGACGAGATTTTTGAGAAGCAATGCACAAGGTCCTTAGTCCTTACTGTGTGGCATTATTTCTGAACAAAAATCATAATAATTGCCTATGTATGCAATGGTATGGTTGTGGTCAACATCCACCTGTGTCATAACAGCTGCACTTGCTTTGCTGGGGTCAGTAGTCACTACTACTTATTACTAAAAATTAAGATAACAACATATGTTCCAGCTAAAACCACTTCCCAAGCTTTCAAAAATAGAAAAAAGACAATGCAAAAACTGACATATACTATGTCCAAGGTCTTCCATGTCCATTGAGTTAAACCAAAGTTGCTGCCCGACGCAACTATTATTTGATTAAATGGATACAGAACAGTTTGTATCTACGTACAAGGAGATTTTCTAGTGACAATGCATTCATTATGATCTCCCTTGCCATTACAAAGAAGGGCTAAATTTTCACTTAATTATAATTGACTTCCATAGGACCTTTTATACAAAATTGTTATGATTTTTTTTCTCGCTCATTGTCGCTTATTTCTCTAAATCAATTATCATAATATATTGCTTCTCTTCCCTCTTAATAATAACACCTGAAATCATCGTTACTCTACCACCATTTCAACCCCCCAACAATACTCGTACAAAGAAAAAATAAAAATTCCATTCAAAATGATCTCGCTCACCTTTGTCTTTACCACAAACTCCTCAGACACCATTTTACCTCGGCCAAAAGGCCATTAGACCTCAACCACTATAATGCACTTTTACTGCCATAAATACCACTGCAAATGATTTATACTCTGTACATGGGTTTGTTTAATACACTATTGTGATTTAAGAATAACTGAGGGTTAATTTCACCGGTGGTCACTGAACTATTGTTTCATTACCATAAAGTTATTTTTCTTACCTAAAAGTCACTCAACTTTGCTCCGGTCTACAACAAAGTCACTCAAGCCGGATTTTGTTGAAAACTTGCCGGAAAAATGATGTGGCATCATTAATTAAAATTAATTTTTTAAATTAATTTTTCACTATTAATCTAGTTTCTTAATCTATTAATTTTATTCTACCCAACCCAAACCCATTTCACTATTTTTTTGCCACATTATGCCAGAGATTTCACTATTTTTTTGCCACATTATGTCAGGGAGCCACATTAGAAATATTTTCAACTAACTGAAGATTAACAGGATAATCTAGTTTAACAGGACATTTCAAAGAAATAATCTTTAGTTAGTTTTCAACTGAGACCTACTGAGTTGTTATTGTTATTGTATTATCGTCAGACATATCATTTTTTTAAGGCTTTATATCTGTGTGTCAATTATTTTTTAATGCAGTAAGCAAAAGCAATGACCGACCTATAAATTAGAGTGTCATATCTTCATGTTCATATCTTACATGAAGATATACAAATAATTATTTTATCAGTGAAAATTTTAAAATTTGATAAATATTATCTACCATATAATTGCTGGGGTACCAAACAAACAACGAATAACTCAGAAAAATTGAAAGAAAAAAAACTGAGAAAAAATAAAAATTCGACTTTGTTTGGTATCAGCTTGTTTGGATGGTTGTTATCAATTGTATCATATCATACTGTTACTGTACTATTACTATAAAATAATATTTGTATTAATTGTTATTTTAAATTTTTATTGTATCGTATCGTTAGTCCGTCGTTACATAACGATGAAGAGCCTATTTTATGTAACGATCGATTTGGTGTGATCGCGTCGTTATCATGTATTTTTTCTCTCTTCTTCCCCTTAATATTCTCATATGTTACCATTAATTTTATCTTTTTTATAGTAACTCTATCACTTATCTTATTATTTTCTTGGCGATATTGTAAATTCATTCTTCATTTACTAATATGTTATATCATGAAAAGACTGCAAACAATATAATCTATCAAACGTTGAACTCAACAAAACATAAAGTACAATACAATAGATACATTATGAAACCATATACATAAGAACAGTCCAAACGAGCTGTTATTTTGGTTTTAAAATCTTAAAAATCGCATAACTAGTTTGATTTCATAAATGAAAAACCAAACCAAACCGATCTAAGCTCGTTCATTTTTATTCATTTCCCGTTCCCCATTTCCCCTTTTTGCATAACCAATTTGCCTAACATTACTCAATTTGATTAACTAATTAATTCAATACGAAACAGAAACAAAGAGAAATGGCATCGGTATGAAATGTTTATGTACGACCATGACGTAGTGAAATGTGTTTGAGTTGGGTAGAATAAGAATAATGGGTTAAAAAATTAGATTAATAGATGAAAAATTAATTTAAAAAATTATTTTTAATTAATGATGCCACATCATTTTTCCGGCAAGTTTTAAATAAATTCCGGCTTGAGTGACTTTTTTGTAGACCGGAGCAAAGTTGAGTGACTTTAGGTACCAAATGCAACAAAAGTAACTTTGCGGTAATGAAACAATAGTTCAGTGACCACCGGTGAAATTAACCCAATAATTGATGATGATTGAATGATATTAATTTTAGAGAGGTTCAAGAAGAGACATGAGACACTTCTCAAATTCACAAAGAGCTATCACATCAAGTCAATCCAAAATTAATGAACTAACCTAAAAAGAACAATTTATACTAAGCTTAAATATAAGATGATGATTTCAAAATATGTCCTCAAACTAGACTAAAATGTGAATGGAATTTTTACACAAAAGTACAATTTTTAGTACTGTACTTAATTACCAAACATAGCAATATTTTAGCAAAATAACCTCATATAGAGGAAAACACAAGTTAATTACAAACATAGCAATATTTTCTCATAACATACCAAACCCTTACATTCTTCCTCCTATTCCCCCACTATCACTTTTGCTCCTCCCATTTCCCCCTATTTCACTTTTCCTTATCCCATACTCAGTGTATCTCGTTGTATCTCACCGTATCTCGATGTTTCTCAATTATCAACCACATCGTATCTCGTTGCATCTTTCCGTGCCTCTCTGTATCTATACTGTTCTGCACCGTATCTAATTGTTTCTGCACCATTTCAAGTTGTATTCAGCACTGTATCAAACTGTTTCTGCACCGTTTCAGGTTGTGTTCAGCACTGTATCAAACTGTTTCTGCACCGTTTCAAGTTGTGTTCAGCACTGTATCAAACCGCTCTGCACCGTTTCAGATTGTTTCAACATCATTTCAGACTGTTTCAACTCCATTTCAGACTGTTTCAGTGTCGTTTCAGACTATTTTTTACCATATCTAACTATTTATATATTGTATCTAATAGTTTCTGCACCGTTTCAACGTCGTTTCAGCGCCGTTTGAGACTGTTTCAGATTGTTTCAGACCGTTTCATCGCGGTTCAGGGGTTGCTTTTATGTATAAGGTCCAAAAAAGAAGAAAAAGCCTAGAATATATGATCAGGATATATTACACCAACTACTAGTACTACATTATACTCAACGCCACTCCCAAAGTCAAGAACTCCAAAAAACAAGCCATGGCAGAAACCACAACAACAATCTCCATCAATTCAGACCACAAAGCTGGAAAAGATCAGGAAACCAAGCTCGCACCTTTAAAATTCAGCTAGTGTTGTAGTGGCAGAGGATGTAATTGTTGGAACAGTAAAGGGCGAAATTGAATATGATAAATCCATGAATTTGCTCTGTTTTTTATAAGTTGTAAATCGACGTCTGCTGATGATCAGACTTCTCTTCAGTCTGTTGATAAATATCAGATTTGTCACTAGAGAAAGTCGCCAGAGAAACGAAAAAAAGAAGAAGATGAAGAAAACAGAAGTTGTGACGCTGGAGAAATGTGAGCAGCAATACCACGCGATGGCGGTGGAGAACAAAGGCGACTTGAAACGACGACATCAGTGCAGCTGTGACGTCGGAGAAACAGTGACGTTGGAGATGCAGTGGCGGCACGAACTCCGCAGTGAATGATATTGCTTTCTCCATCGTTCAGACGGTGGTTGAATTAGTGATGACGGCGAAGGTCGTGTTACCGGTGGCCTAAAGTTTATCAGTTGTATCGATTGGGTCAGGGTGGTTGTGATGAAACTGGGGTTGGGTGGTGGGATGGGGTGATAGAGAAGAGAGAGAATGTGAAATGTTGTAATTTGGGGAAATTTGGGGAAATGAATGTGAATAGTTGATTGTTGTAATATGTGCTAAAAAAATATTGATATGTCTTGTAATTTAAAAAATATTGTTACTTTTTTGTAATATAGGGCGGAAATTTGTATATTTGTGTAAAAAACCCAATGTGAATTGGACATAAGCAAATAAGCTCTAGTACCTTGTATTTGTGTAAAAATCCCAATGTGAATTTGTGTAAAGCATATAAATGTGATCAATGGCGACACAAGCAAATATGCTAGGTAATAGAGCTTAGGAGATGCAATGAACCCAATGTTAACCAATTTCATGTAGAGAGCTCCAACCAATTAAGCTTAGCTGCGCGTCGTGACACTCGAGCTATTTTACCTGGATAGATCCTTTCGGTGACTACCAAGCATAGCACCTCTCAGCCTTTCGGTGCAAAGTTTGTTGCATTAAGCTTAATCGATATTGTGTCCAAGTAAGGCATCTCCCTTTCAGTTTTTAACCCGTTAACCCAGGAAAAATGCAATACCCCTACCCCGGTACCCCGTTAATCACTTTTCCATTCTTAGAAGTACCCTTTTGGTATAAATCTAGTACTCATAGGGCTAGAACTAACATTTGCAACTACCAATTCATGAGATTTAAAGCAAGTAGTGATTAATTAGTCAAACACCTAAATCTATAATGGTAAAAGGGAACTCAATAGCTCAAAAGCACAAAGGTGTCAATACACAAGCCCTAGCTCCACTAATAAATTAATTAAACATGTTCATAATTTTAAGATTACACCACGAGTCAAGATATTGAAATACAAACTAAAGGAATGAAGAAAAGCCAAAAGGATTGAACAATTTAATCTCCTAAGCTTCAAACCCTAAACTTGGTGATGAATTCTTGCCCCTAAAGCTTGAGAAATAAGTCAAAGGTGATCCGTAGGTCGTCAAAGGGGCTATTTATATGTCCTCAATTCAGTTGGGGTGAAATTCCAAATCTGCCAAAGCAGTCCAGGCTCGATCGCGTTGCACTGAGCAGTGTCGCGCTAAAGAAGTTCTCTGAAGCTTCGCGATCACGTCACACTCTACGGCTATCGCGCTGACTTCTATGGTTCTTCTGCGTGGTCGCGATGCATTACTTCCCGGACCAAATTCTGCAACTTCCCAAATTTGCCTATTTTGACTTGTGTTCCATATTTTTCATCACAACAGCTCCAAATATCCTGCAATATGCAACTAAAGCATGATAAGTGCGTACATTTTATTCCATAATACACAACAAAATCTCAACAAATAGAAGGCAATGCGTGGAATTTTGCCCACACATCACTGTTGCCAAAACACTACTAGAAATAAATCATTTCGCGTCACAGTTTGGAGACGGAATTCCGTCTCTGAGCGTCCTTCGCTTTTAAGCGCGTCGTTGGACTGCTTGGAGATGGAATTCCGTCTCCAAATGCAAAAGTAGCTGACACACTGACACATTCTTGGAGACAGAATTCCGTCTCCAAGACTGTGTCAGAACGCGTTAACTTTTGCATTTGGAGAGGGAATTCCCTCTCCAAGCACTAAATCAATTAAATTAATTTAGTGCTTGGAGAGGGAATTCCCTCTCCAATCATTAAATTAATATTAATTTAATGATTGGAGAGGGAATTAATATTAATTTCCTCTCCAATCATTAAATTAATTAATTAATTAATTTAATGATTGGAGAGGGAATTCCCTCTCAAACATAAGTTATATATATTATTTTTATTGTTTAGAGACGGAATTCCCTCTCCAATTAAAAATTTAAAAATTATTTTTGTTGTTTAGAGACGGAATTCCGTCTCTAACAAAATTATTTAAATTTTTTTGGTTGGTTAGAGACGGAATTCCGTCTCTAACTATACAAATCCTGCTAAACAAAAATATTAGAAATTCGGTACAAAGCAACCAAATACCAAAAACAACCTGTTTAACATAAAACAAAGCCACCACGGCCAATAAAACAATACTACATATTGTTTCATCATTAACCATTCAACACAAATAAAAACTAAAGTATTTAGTAACATGTTCACAACTTAACAAACCATGAGAGTACTAATCCGCTCCTTGGGACGAGCCACTTCCTTGCTCCTTATCTCTCCAAATCTTTGCCACAATATCGTGTAATTTCTTCACATTCTCACGGTCTTCTAACCGTTGCCTTTCACTATCTTGTAGCCTTTGCTCCATTTCCGCCAATCTAGCGCGCAACTCATCATCCGCAGCTTGTGGTGCATGTGAAGAAGAAGAAGAAGAACAATTAGCATTGACAATACCTACACGAGAAGGCTTCTTGTACCTCGAAGGACCAAGGCCATAGGCTCGATTTTTGCTAGTATAGCCACCACCCGCCTGAACGAACATTGCATTTTCTTCATCCTGGGTGGGTTTAGGAGAGCCTTCATCGACTTGTGACCCTTGGCTCTCAAGCCATTCTTGGTGTAAAGCTTTGTAGTTCTCCTAAAACACACGACGCGATTAAAATAATTAATTAAAGAATAATTTAAAAAAATAAAATTATTTATGATATCTCACCTCTAGTTGTTTTGCACGTGGCTCGACCCATCCCACCTCATTTCCTTGTTCGTCATATAAATAATGGAACAAACGGAAAAATTCACAATCACTAACTTTTCCATGTTCCGCTTCCTACACAATGCAAATTTGTTAATGCTAAATCAAAATGGTTTTAAGTTTTTAATTTAAATAAAAATTAGAATGACTTACATATCGTGCCCGATGGGTGGCCAAACTAACTGAACCACAAGTGTGCTTCGATCCTCCCCTTGCGGATGCTCTGTTTTTCTTAGCCTGCTCGCTCTGGGCTAAGAATTCAGGTGTTTCCCAATAAATTTTGAGTTTATCCCAATTTTGTTGATAAATCCATTTGGGAACTTTACCCTTTTGCCTGTATTTTGACAGGGAATCACTTAGCCTTTTAGCCGCCTTTTTCTCAAAAACTGCTCGGACATGATCATCATATATAGGATCCCACGAACACTTGTGCTGAAACAATAACAATATAATAAGTGAAAACTAATAAAACACATATAATAATCAAATGACAAAAGCTTCATGAGTATAGTTAATACCGTAAAAGCTTCAAACATGCGGTTCCTAACAGGTACTGGCACCTTTCCCCAGGTCGGCCAACCATCAGTAAAGTGTGGTGTCATAGATTCAACAACAAGTTTCACTGCCTTGTCCGATGGAAGAAACCTGCATTAAATTTAACATACAAAATTATGTTGATAAATATATATTGCATTCAATTCAAAAGTTTATAATTTAAAGGTTAATGAATAAATCTTACCCTTCTTTGCTGTCAGGCATGATAATCAACCTCCCAGACTCATCGAGAGATCCAATACCACCGGGCAACTGAACTGTAGCGCTAGTACGCTTTTTCCTACCATTTCGCGCTGTAGTGGTGACAGATGGAGAGGACTCTGGCTAAGTCTCTGGTACGGGTGTACTCGAACTGGGGCATGCCGATGATGATGCAGATGGAACAGTACTCGAAATGGAAGGTGTAAGCAGATGGCAAACTATGTGGATGCATACTAGGAGTAGGTATCATCATCAGCTGTGAAGGGCCCGGTGCGCCGAATGGCTGAAATGTAGGGGCCCGTACATGCACAGACTGAGGGGATGTGCCTACCATAGGCATGGAATGGAAAGAGGGACCAGCAGGCTGGCCAAACTGATAGTGTTGCCCTATATGTGGCATGGTCTGTGCAGATATACTAGGGGCCTGTGGCTGATGGAATAGTGGGTTACTAGGGAGACCAGCAAAAAATGTAGGCGGATAATTACCTAGCTGTGAGAGCAAGGTAGAGGTAGGGGTCACCACCGGAAGTGGAGAAGTAGTATGACCTGTGGAAGTATGGCCACCACGGGTCTTAGGTCCTTTCCTACCTCGAGATGCCATGTCTGCAAATTAATGTTAAATTTAATAGAATTAGATATTTAATAAAGTGTATCATCGTTAATTAAATACCACAAACAACCAATGTAACGCACAAATATTCAACTACTAACATCAATCATCATCGCTTCCTTCTAGTTCATCAAGCAATTCATCCTCAGAGGTATCATTTTCATCTATGTACTCCCCTTCTTCATTTCCCAACGACGTTTCCATGGTTTGATTGAGCACCGACATATCAAATTCTTCAAAATAATCCGCACCCTGATGCAACTCGTCGGATAATTCTTCATCTACAATTTCTTGAACAGTTGAAATGTCATTTTGGTATGCTTCATCTAATGCATCATCCACCTCAATTCTTCCAACCGGTTTGGCTTTCAAAACAACCCACCAATTTGCTTTTGCCTTGTTCTTCAATTTATTTTTGCACTTTGGATAAGGAACGTAGTACACTTGTTTCACATTTTGAGCAATGATAAATGGATCATAATGTGCATACGTTCTTTTGTGATTGATTTCAACTATTTTATATACTGGATGCACCTTTGTACCCCGAAGTGGTGTTGGATCAAACCACTTACACCGAAAGAGCACCAACTTTTTCCTTGGATGACCATTAAACTCTAGCTCTAATATTTCATGTATTACACCATAATAGTCAAACTCTCCATCACCAGTGCCTGCATTCACCCACACTCCGCAGTTATATATTTTCTTCCCCATGGACCATTCTTCAGTATGAAACTTATAGCCATTGATGAAGTACTTAGATATTTGTCTGTACTTATAAATAGGGCCCAATGATAAATCACAAAACAGTGGATGATTGACGCCGTTTTCAGGATTGTGCACCTAACATGCATACAATTGTAGATTTATAAGTTAAAACATACTTGCGTATAATATTCACCAACTACTTACATATTCTCTAAACCACTCTGAAAATTTGTAAAAACTGACAAATACCTATAAAAAGGTTGCACTTCTGGACAATTCAGCAGTACATGTGTCGTAGCAACTTGTCTATCGATGTCGCTGAATGGTTTTGTGCAACCTTTTTCTGATCCTCGACCGGGATGATTGAATATGGAAAAATGAGGATACAGTGAATTTCCGCTTCCACCATCATCATGTCGGTTAGGCCTGCGACTTAGAGAAGGTACTTCGGCCAAAAATAATAAGAACAGAAATGCGACGTTTCCCTAACAAGATAAGCCTCACATATCGACCCCTCAATTCTATTCCTATTTTTTGCAGTCCGCTTACATTTGCCAATAGTCCTGTATAACATAGATAGCCATATAATTTAATAATGAATTAAAAAATATTAAATATAGGAGGAAATCTATGATATGCATTACCTTTCAGTAGGATACATCCACCTTCCTTGAACCGGGCCTCCAAGTCTTGCTTCTTCAACAAGGTGCATAGGCAGATATTCCATAACATTGAAGAAACCAGGGGGAAATATCTTGGTCAATTTAGTAGAGATCACAGGAATATTACTTTCCATCAATTGTAGATTTTTTTCTTCCCTCAATGTACTAGAACACAAGTCCTTGAAAAACACACTCATTTCAGTGAGTGGTTTCCAAATTGTATCAGGTAAGCCATTGAACGCAATTGGCAACAAATTTTCCATGAAAACATGACAATCATGGCTTTTCATTGCCGTAAGCTTACCTTCTGTCATGTCGACACATTTGGATATATTCGATGCGCAACCATCAGGAAACTTAATATTCTGTATCCACTCACAAATCATTCTTCTCTCCTCCAAGTCAAAAGTGTAGTTCGCTGATGGCTTGCGCACCTTAACCCCATCTGATTGTAGGTGCAATTCAGGTCGTCGACAATATGCCTGAACATCTAACCTTGCCTTCAAGTTGTCCTTTGTTTTGTTATTGACATCCATCACAGTGTTAAAGACAGCATCAAAAAAGTTTTTTTCAATATGCATTGGATCCAGATTATGCCTAAGAAGATTGTCCTTCCAATAAGGAAGTTCCCAAAATATGCTCTGCTTTGTCCAATTATGTGTAACACCAAAACCTGCTATTCTAGGCAATGGTTGCTGCTCCGTTGCCTTGGGATACCCCTGAACCCGAGACCAAACTTCATGCCCCGTCAACCTCTGTGGAGGATCATCAAAATCCTCCTTATTCTTCATGAATGCACTAGTGTTTCTCCTAAATGGATGGTCATCTGGCAGAAACTGGCGCTGACAGTTGAACCATGTGTGCTTACGCCCATGTTTCAAATAAAATGCTTTTGTATCTTCCATACAAATAGGACAAGATAGCTTACCAGCAGTGGACCAACCAGACAACATGCCATATGCAGGGAAATCATTAATTGTCCACATCAAACAAGCATGCAATCTAAAGTTTTGTTTCAAAGAACAATCATATGTTACAACACCATCACGCCACAATATTTGTAACTCATCAATCAAAGGCTGCAAGAATACATCAATAGAGCTTTTTGGGTTACTAGGACCAGGGATAATACAAGTCAGGAAAATATATGGACTTGTCATACACATTTCTGGGGGTAGATTATACGGTGTGACGAATACAGGCCAGCAAGAATATGGTGCAGCAGAGACAGCAAACGGAGTAAACCCATCAGAACTTAAACCCAACCTGATGTTTCTAGGTTCACTTGCAAATTTAGGATACACTCTATCGAAATGCTTCCATGCTTCTCCATCAGACGGATGACATAGAATACCAGATTGTCGTTTACGTTCATGATGCCATCTCATATTAGGAGCAGAACTCATTGATGCATACAACCTCTTTAACCTTGGTATAAGAGGTAAGTAATGCATCGCTTTTACTGGGACCTGTTTCTGTTTAGAATTTTTGATTGGCTTGTAGCGAGCCTCACTGCAAAACGTACAAAATTGCTTATCTTTGTTTTCTTTGTAGTATAACATGCAACCTTTTTTACAGCAGTGAATTCTTTCTGAAGATAGCCCTAAAAACGAAACCAACTTTTTTGCATCATAGTACGAGGAAGGCAATCCCAATTAACTTATGTTTAGTTCATTCAAGAGTCCAATGATCTCATCCATGCCTCCTTGAGATATGTTATAATTTGATTTAATACTAAGCAACCTAACTGCCACCGACAGCTTTGAATGACTTGCCCCCTCGTAAAATGGGCGACTTGCTTCTTCCAACTGTTCATAGAAGAGCTTCGCCTCATTATTGGGAATCTCCTCAACATTCGGTTGAGAGGGGACATTCCAAACGCATCATTCAACATCTCATTCATAGGATAGTTATACCCGACATAGTCATTTTGGAAGTTCTCTCTATGGACACTAGGGTTACACTCTCCATGTGCAGTCCACACAAAATAATTTGGCATAAATCCTTTTCTATAAAGGTGCAACACGACATTTTCAATTGGTTGCACGTGGCTACACTTGCATTTCACACAAGGACATTTGATTGACCCCCTCGTATATATTCAGGAAGTAATTTAGCTTTAGCAATAAACCCATCAACCCCATCTACATAACTTTTCCTCAAACCCATATTTTCATAGAACATATTGTACATCCAACTACGATTTTCATCATGTTCCATCTACAAAAGTTGCACACAAATAAATATAAATCAATGCAACAAATTATAGCAATTTTTCTAGCAAACTATAGGTGAATAACATTATTGTTAAATTATGTTGTATATTAATTTTTTAATTAACTAACTAAATCAAACTCCCTACATTTATTTTATTTGTCATGTTCAATAACATTGTTCTTAATTATTTCTTTCTAATTATTCTTGAATTAAATTTATCTATTTTATCTACTTTATATTATTTTTCTAACTATTTCTAGAACTAATGACATTTAATTTCTAATAATCCAATCTAACAAATATTAAACAAGTATACAAACATGATAGTTGGGGTGTCAAAGTTGGTATTGGGGTGGGGAAAATGGGGGTCGAATTCATGGATGGAAAAAATGGGGAGGGAAAAATAATTTGAATTATAACTAAAAAATAATGGGGAAAATGAAGAAAAAACTTACTTGAATAAATTGGGGATGATTGGGGATGTTTTTGCAAGGGGAGGGAACAAATTCGCCGTGGAGATGTGGCTTCGCCGGGGGAGGCAGTGACTGGTTTGGGGGAGGGGTTTTTTAATTTTTGGGAGAGAAGGAGATACTGAATGTGGGAGAAGAGAAAGGAGCGGGTTATAATTTAGAGTTGGAGACGGAAGTTGGAGACGGAATTCCGTCTCCAACCAAAAAGCAAAAAGCGTGTCAGTTGATTGGAGACGGAATTCCGTCTCCAACTCAAAAAAATTTAATTATTTTTTTATTAATTCAGTGATTGGAGACGGATTGGAGGCGGAATTCCCTCTCCAATCAGTTGGAGATGGAATTCCGTCTCTAACCTCTTTGTAGCATTTTATCCGATTTCTAGTAGTGAAATAGTAACCTCTCGTTCTTCAAAGTTTAAGGGTGTATTGGGTTAAATC
Source organism: Petunia secreta (assembly GCA_029990175.1). Lineage (NCBI taxonomy): Eukaryota > Viridiplantae > Streptophyta > Magnoliopsida > Solanales > Solanaceae > Petunia > Petunia secreta. The sequence continues at coordinate 3,444,272 of JARKIP010000059.1, read as the reverse complement.
CATCGTCACCAAAGTTAATGACTTGACATCCACGTAGGACGGCGCACAAACGACACGTGGCTGCGAATGGATATAAAGGCAATGGATAAGATCGAGGATAAACAGTTACAACGGACAGATAAACAGTCGCCACGGCCAGAAAAGTCGCAGCCCATCAATCAAGGCAGTTCAAAATAGGAATCTTATCCACAAACAACGCAACTGCTCGACCAAGGAGTTACAACTGCTTGTGAACGGACACATAGCTGCCTATATATTGTAATCTAAGTCACGAGCATAGAATCTAATGCTTCTCTGAATCTACACTTGTATTCAAACTATTTACTAGCATTCAATACTCTATCTCCAGCGAATATTTATTACTATTGCTGATCGAAAGATCTTTTTTATTGTCTTGTTAACTGAATGTCATAAAAGAGTACGAGGAAGGGAATTTAATCAAGTCTGAACGGCCTGAGCACGGTTCCTTTTTCGTTCAATTATTCATTTATTATATCGCATTAATTGCCTCTTTACTCTTCCGCATTTATTACTGTCATTTATATTTACTTCATTAAGAGCGTTTTAATCTCGATTATTGACCGTGACTCCGCTCTACAAATTTAATTGTAAATTAACCTAACAAAACGGAACTACGGTTAAACAATTTGGCGACCACAGTGGGAGCCGGTCAATAACTTCCGTAGGTTAAATCGCTCGTCGTATTTTATTGTCTATTCGTTTTTCCTTCGATCGCTGGTTCTCCCCGTTTTCTTTTTGTTGAAATGGCAGATAACAACTCGCACAACAACGTTCCTATTGAAGAGCAACAAGACCTCAACGCTGCGGAGCAGATAAACCAGAATCTGGCCGGAGACGAGCAGCAAGATGTTCCCCTTGCAGACGACGACGTGATCCCCATCGCAGAGGACGAGAATGTGCTCCCAGCGGAACAGGAGAACGAGCACAGCCAGCAAGGTAGCAGAATTAGCCGCAATCCTAGCCGAGTAAATGTCGATCAAGGAGCTGGAGGATCTAGAAGACCCAACGGCCCAAGGAATTCGAAGAACTCTCAAGACGCTATCCTCGAATTCATACGGCAACAGGCTGAGATCAACAGGCAAATACGGGAAGCTATCGACAGCCTGCGAGGGCAGAACCTGCCAAACACGGGAAATCCACCCATGGGACGTCCAAGGGATGCTTCACCGTCTCATGCTTCGAGGCGAGCAGAAAATCAGAATGCGGGTTCAGCGGTGCCAACTGAGATGAGCGAAGTCATGGAGGCCCTCACCAAGCAGTTCAAAGAGAGTCAAGAGGCTCTGCAGCGCTCTCTTCATGAGAAGATCGACCAGATCCCTGGCGCACCACCCACTTTGAAGAAAGTTGACGTTCAACGGTACACTCAAAGGCCTTGGAAGAAAGAAGCAGCACCAAAGGCAATCCCCAGAACATTCAAAATGCCAAACATACCAAGATATCGGGGAACAACTGACCCCAATGATCACTTGATGATGTTTAGCAATTTCATAAAAGCAAGCGATCTCACCGACGAGGAGATCGAGTCAGTGCAATTAAAGAAGTTCGTGGAAACCTTAGCGGACGGCGCTCTACGGTGGTATTCCATGCTGCCACCAAATTCAATAGGATCTTTTTCCGAGATGGCGGAGTTATTCGTCAAAGCACACACAGGCGCTCAGAAGACGGAGACAAGAGTTGAGGATATCTTTGAAATCAAGCAGCTGCCTGGGGAGTCTCTCCGGAAGTACGTAGATCGCTTTCAGCGTGAGTGTATGTTGCTACCCAAGGTTCCAGATCGATGGGCAGCTATTGCATTCACCAACAGCTTGGACGTCAAGAGTTCTGAGGCGACCAGGCGACTGTACGAATCCCTGCGAGAATATCCTGCGGCGAGCTGGTCGGATGTCTACAACCGTTACATTTCCAAGGTACGTATAGACGAAGATAAATTAATTGGACGGAGCCAAACTCGCACCAACGGCGCTGGGGGAAAGATCGAGACGGATAGGCCAGATGCACGGCACGAGCCATACCCCAGCCGGTCACGCAACAACTCAAACGGACGCGGTCGCAACAACAAAGGCCTGGCGAGGAGCACTGATTCTGCCTCAACTTCTAGTGGGATCCCAACCCTGCCCGTCTTCAACATCGGAGCGGTCGAGCTTGTAGCAGTACTCGAGGAGATGAGCGAAAAGGTCAAATGGCCCAAGGATATGAAGGGTGACCCCAGCAAACGCAACAAGAACTTATGGTGCGAATTCCATCGCGATCACGGCCACACAACGGATGACTGTAAGGCTCTAAGGTATGAAGTTGCTAATTTGTTGAAACAGGGCTACCTCAAGGAGTACTTGACAGAAAAAGGGAAGCAGACTCACGCGAAGGCCCAGCAAAACAAATCAGGACCTCCCCGAGTGTCTTCTCCAAAAATGACGGTCAACGTCATCTCTGGCGGGATTGAGGTTGACGCAGTCACATACACAGCAAATAAGTATGCCAAAGTCTCTATTACGAAGACCAAACGACCGCGACTTGAGGATACGATGACTTTTGAAGAAGCAGATGCAGATGGCTTGCAGTTTCCTCACATGGACGCTTTAGTGATAACGCTGCGAGTGGAGGAGTTCGACGTCAAGAGAGTGCTCGTTGATCCAGGCAGCTCAGCAAACATCATATTGTCTCGGGTCGTGCAGCAGTTGAAGCTATATGATGGGATTGTACCAATTTCTCGCGTTCTTTCAGGATTTAACAATTCCAGCGAGAAAACGTTGGGAGAAATTACATTGACGACCCTGGTCGAAGGCGTCATGAGACGGACAATGTTTCATGTCGTTGATGGAGACATGGCCTACAACATAATCCTTGGGAGGCCATGGATACACGACATGCAGGCAGTCCCGTCAACCTATCACCAAGTGATGAAATTCCCTTCAGAGTGGGGAATACGAGAAGTTCGGGGAGAGCAGCGTTGCGCTAGAGATTGCTACTCAGTCGCAGTCAAGCTCCCCGAGGAAACGAAATAGCAATTAAAGAACCCGGGGGCAGAACCAAGCAACGTAGCATCAAACTACCAAATCCCGGAATTCATATCAAAATTGGATGCACGAGAAGAATACGCGCCAACCATTGAAGCTCTGGAACCAGAAGAACTTTTCGACAACATGCCTGAAAGGAAGGTATATTTGGGAGCAGAGCTGAACAAAAACTTACGGAAAGACATCTTGCACTTCCTCAAGGAGCGACACACCACCTTTGCGTGGTCACATGAAGACATGACGGGAATCTCCCCGAAGATTATCTCTCATAAGTTGAATGTGGATCCATACTTCCGCCCAGTGAAGCAAAAGAAACGCCAGCAAGGAGCATTCAGGAACCAAATCATAAACGACGAAGTTGACCGCTTGCTCAAGATTGGCTCTGTCCGAGAAGTCAAATATCCAGATTGGTTGGCCAACGTGGTCGTAGTGGCGAAGAAAAACGGCAAGTGGAGGGTCTGCATTGACTTCACTGATCTAAACAAAGCCTGCCCGAAAGATTCTTATCCACTACCTCAAATTGACCAACTAATCGACGCAACGGCCGGGCACGAGGTGCTCACATTCCTTGATGCATATTCAGGCTACAACCAAATCTTAATGAATCCCGACGACCAGGAGAAGACCTCTTTCATTACTTGCCGAGGTACGTATTGCTACAAAGTAATGCCTTTTGGACTTAAAAATGCAGGTGCAACCTACCAACGGTTAGTCAACCGGATGTTTCCCGATCACATTGGCAAAACCATGGAGGTTTACATCGACGACATGCTGATCAAGTCCAAGCGAGCAGAGGACCACTTGGCTCATTTGGAGGAAGCCTTTCGAATCCTTGATCGATACAACTAAGCTCAACCCGGAGAAGTGCGCATTTGGAGTGGGTTCAGGGAAGTACCTTGGTTTCATTATCTCCCAGCGAGGGATCGAGGTGAACCCCGCCCAGATAAAAGCAATAGAAGCCATCCCCGACGTACTTCACAACAGAAAAGATGTAATGCGGCTAACCGGAAGAGTAGCGGCGCTGAGAAGATTCATCTCCCGCTCGTCTGATCGGTGCAAAAGCTTCTTCGACGTGCTGAAACAAAACAAGGAGTTCGAATGGACCCCTGAATGTCAGCAAGCTCTTAAGGACTTGAAGCGGTACTTGTCAAGCCCGCCTTTACTTTCAACGCCACAACCAGGTGAACAACTATTACTCTACCTGGCCGTATCTGAGTCAGCGGTAAGTGCAGTCTTGGTGCGAGAAGACAAAGGTAAGCAACTACCAATTTATTACATCAGTAAATCTCTATTAGATGCTGAAACACGCTATCAACCTTTGGAGAAACTGGCACTAGCATTGGTAATCGCTGCCCGCAAATTAAGACCTTACTTCCAAAGTCATTCAATAGCTGTAGTTACTACCTTCCCCCTACGTAGTATCTTGCACAAACCTGAATTTTCGGGCAGACTAGTAAAATGGGCAGTAGAATTAAGTGAATTTGATATATCTTATCAACCCCGAGTAGCAATAAAATCTCAAGCTCTAGCAGATTTTATCGCAGATTTTAGCGCCACCATGTACCCTGATGCTCAGCGTGAGGCGGTTCTTTTCGCCGGATCCGAGCCGGGGACTTGGACCTTGCACACAAATGGATCCTCGAGCGTGAAAGGGTCAGAGCTAGGCTTAGTCCTCACCACTCCCTCGGGTGAGACCATCAGACAGGCTATAAAATGTCCTTTTATTACTAACAATGAGGCCGAGTATGAGGCCGTAATTGCAGGATTGAAACTAGCTCGAGATTATGGAGCAGATAGGATTCATCTCAAGAGTGATTCCGCCCTGGTCGTCAACCAGATAACTGGAGGTTTTGTTGCAAGGGAGTCTCGTATGCAGAGGTACCTTGCCCGAGTTACTGGTTTGCTGGCACAATTCAACAATTGGGAAGCCACACAGATCCCGCGAGAGGAGAATCATGAAGCCGATGCCTTGGCCAATTTGGGTTCAGTCGCAGAAATTGGAGCAGCAGGTTCAATGGCCGTAGCTCATCTCCTATGCACAACAATCGATAAAGACGCAATGGAGGTCAACACGACCAATCTAACTTGGGATTGGAGGAATGAGATAATCAATTACATATTGCATGGAACCTTGCCATCAGACGTTAAGGCTGCTCGAAAATTGAGGATAAAGGCTGCCAGATATACAATTATAGATGGCACCCTCTATCGAAAGACATTCGCAGGTCCACTCGCCAAATGTCTGGGCCCCAGCCAAACAGAGTACGTGATGAGAGAAGTTCATGAGGGGTGCTGTGGAAATCATTTGGGAGGAAAGGCGCTTGCGCGAAAACTCATACGAGCAGGTTATTATTGGGACAAGATGGAGAAAGATACTAACGAGTTTGTCAAAAAGTGCGATAAGTGCCAAAGGTTTGCGCATCTCCTCCATCAACCGGCGGAGCCCTTGCATTCAATCATCTCCCCGTGGCCGTTTATGAAGTGGGGAATGGACATCGTTGGACCACTACCCACTGCGCCTAGGGGGGTGCGTTTCTTGTTAATGATTACTGACTATTTTACAAAGTGGGTTGAGGCCGCAGCATATTCGAAGATACGTCAAACGGAAGTAGTTGATTTCCTGTGGCGTTATGTCATTTGTCGATTCGGAGCACCCAAAGAAATTGTCATGGATAACGGTCCCCAGTTCGTGGGTCAGAAGGTCACAAAATTCCTTGAAGATCTGCATATTAAAAGGATTACTTCCTCCCCGTATCACCCAGTGGCAAACGGGCAGGCGGAATCGACCAACAAAATAATAGTGGATTCACTCAAGAAGCGCCTCGAGCAGGCCAAAGGGTGTTGGGTGGAAGAACTCCCCGGGGTTCTTTGGGCATATAGAACAACCACGAAAATGAGCACCGGGGAGACGCCCTACTCTTTAGTATATGGTTCCGATGCATTGATCCCAGTCGAAATTGGCGAGCCAAGTCTACGATATGCCCATGCAACCGTAGAATCTAATTCAGTCAACCTCTCCGAGGAATTGGATTTTCTGGAAGAACGCAGGGAGTTAGCGCTAATACGAGTAGTGGCTCAGAAAGAAAGGGTGGAGCAATATTACAATCGGGAACTGAGGCTACGTAACTTCGGAGTCGGGGACTTTGTATTGCGTAGAGTCTCCCAGAGTACGCAAGAGGCGAACGTCGGCAAACTTGGTCCAAACTGGGAGGGTCCGTATAAGGTGGTTGCATCAGCTGGTAAAGGTTCATACCGATTGGCACGACCAGATGGATCGCTTCTACCCAGCAGTTGGAACGTGACTCACTTGAAGAGGTACTACTTCTAAGTGGTACAGGGGTTAGTGTTTCTATCCATTTTTACGTTGCTTACATGCCTTCGCTCCCTTTTAAGTTGCTCTGTTTTCTTATCTTTGTCTAAATGGTACTAACGGTCTTCAAAAGGCCAGATCCGTTTAGCTCAACTGGTAGAGCTCGAAGTCCTCGTGCTTCGCGGCTGTGGGTTCAAATCCCGCAACGGACACACTCCTCTTTTGGTTATATGTGTTCTCAGATTCAGCGCTTTACCCACTGTCTTTTCATGTCTGAAATTACGAAATTTCGATATGAAAACAGGGGGGTGGCGAGGGCCCCAGTAGGCCAAAATCCCGGCAAACACAGGTGATCTTCGAGCAGAGCAAGGTCATTCGTTAAGAGCACGGCTAAGCAAAATCAAGTAAGTTCAATAGAACTATTTTACTTGTGCTATATTATCTCCTACGTCTTTGCGGCCAGCATCCGCTCAAGTCCCACGACTTTACGACCAGACAATCTTGTGCTCTGACTTACGACCAAACAATCCTACGTTCTGGTCATTAGGTTACTTGTCCTTTTCAATAGAAGTAACAGGGCAGTTTTAACCAAACCAAACCAAATTTTTTCGTTTCTCTGCAAAAACTTTCAACTGTCAAATATGATAAGCAAAGTTTATCGCAAAACCGTCTTACACGGTCAAATTTCGGTCAGCCAGAACGACCTGATTTCGTTCAGCCCAGAAGGCCTGACTTCAGTCATCCTAACTAAGGGTAATTTAACCTGGTTACGATCATATTTTATTTCAAAACATCTGCGCAGATTAAACCAAAAGGGGTACTCAGACACTAAGATTTGAAACATAATCTTGACCTCTGAAAACTCCACTAAGCAACAATCAGCATTCATGTGAATAAGACTTGAGAGACTAAAGATGGTCGTCAAAGCCTCAACCAGTCAAACAAAAGAGGAAAACAGCCAAAAACATACATTCATAAAGTTAACAAATATTCGAAGTTAACAACATCCAACAAATTTAACAGAAGGACTAGACAAGGCATCAATCATCATGTTGACCAGGGTCCCGACCTGATGCACTAGCCCCATCAGTCGGATCCCCGCCCAAATCTTCATCTTCCTCATCTTCATTGTCCTCGCTGCCTTCATCGTCCCCTTCGTCTCCATCATCATCAGCTCCCACTTCCATGCCCAGGACTTGCTTGACGCTGATGATGGCTGCTATGGTCTGATCGAGGACTAAGTCGACATTGATCTGGCCGCGCTGCATTTGGATAAGCAATTTCTTTTTGGCCTCAAGAGCTTCTAACTTGGATTCGATCGTATAACGATCCCGCAAGTTTGCCAAATCCTTCGTCAGTAGCTCTTGAACCTTTGCAGATTCCGCGACCCGATTTCTGGCCTCTTGTAGTTCTCCTCGAGCAGCTTGAGATTCAGCCTCAGCTTTGTTCATATTCCTCAACATCAGGTCGGAAGCGTCGCGGATACTTGCCAGAGTAATTTCCTTCATATTGAGCTCATGGGCAAGTTGGGAGATCTGACGGCCTTGCTCGTCCATCTTTGCTTTTAGATCCTCAAAAGACAACACAAACCTGTCCTTCTCATCTAGAAGACGATCCCTTTCCTCGAGGAGTGCGCTTATCTTGTCGTTAGCTTCAGCGTTGGATTTCTCCAACCTATCTATCTTATCCTCAAAAAAGTCACGTCTCCCCTCCAGGACCCGCTTCTCCCCGATCAGAACCTTTTTCTCCTCTTCTAAGGCCTGATTTGCCTGGAGAACCTCCAAAAGGTCTTTTTTCAAGCCAAGAACTTGATCTTGGTTGTTCAACCTGGAGCGAAGCATGAGCTCGGTAGCCATCATACTCGCCTGGCAACAAGTAGGAAATACACAGATAGTTAGGACTAAGGATTTTTGACAAAAATAAGGAAAGTAAAAGAAGGAAACAGTACCCGAGCAGTATCCTCAGCAATCGCATAAGCCAACTGCTCATCGTTCATGCTGCGCATGTTCCACTCTTCACGAGGGCCGATCAGGTTGGACGTTACCTTGACTAAGTGGCCAGGCTTCGTCAAAAAATCCGTGTCTGGGGGGATGATGAAGTCACACTCCCTCATGCACGGCCTGGGCTCTCTCGCCTGCTCCGAAGGGTAGTCAGGGCCAAATTTGTGGCGAATACCTTTAACAGAGTACGCACCAATCGTACCTCCCAAAGATACTCGCCTGGTGAGCCTAGTTCGAGAGACCTCGACGTCGCCTGTCTCGCCGAGGCCCAGGGTGTCGCACTCCTGCAAATAAACTGGCGCCACCCCGTCAGCAGCCAAGTTTATCATGTCTTTATAATAAAAAACCTGGGGTTCAGCCTCCCCCCCAGCCTTCTTCCGATCATCAACCTCCTCACCTGTCTCACCCTTCTCCTCACCCTTCCCCTCATCATCTTCTCCCATCGGCTCCTTGCCTGGGCGCCTGTTGCTGGCCTGCTCAGGCTCACTTTGTTGGCTTCCAGCCCGTTCAGGCTCGTTTGGCTCTGAAGCCTCAGGAAAGAATGCAAAACTTTCATGCATTCTTTCCTCCCCCATTTCCTCAGCCTTCTCTCCCTCCCCATCACCAACTCGGGGACTTTCCTCGAAAGCATAAGAGGAAGTCTCTACGGCTCTCCTCTTATTGCTCCGAAGATATGCCCTCCTCCTCTGAGTCAAGCCCTCATCGGGGACCTCTGAATCTGACAAGACAACCACCACGGGCTCAGCTGATTCAGGGGCAGCCGCCGAGCTTTTGATGCTTTCCTGCCCAGACTTGGGGGTCTCAGCAGCAGCTACAGTGGCCTCAACCGTTTTCTCAGAAGACTGAGGGGTCTTGCGAGCTGTCATTTTCTTCTTCCTTGGTTTACTCTTTTCAGAGTCGATTTGCTTTCTCTTCAGGCTCGCAAGAACCTCCTCGCCACCCTCCCTAGCTTTGATAGCTGCTGCAGTTTGAAGGATAGCAGCCGCCTCCTCGTTGACCTCCGCCACAGGATCAACAACCACCTCCTCGGGAGGAGGAGCAGGAAAGTAACTACCACCAGTACCTAGGCCTGAAAATGGAAACGTATCAATACCGTAATAAGCTCTGCATAAATTAGTAAGAGATTCAAGTAGACATCCTACCGTGGGTGCTGGGGTTAGACAAGTGCTTCAAAGAAGCATAGTGAGGCCATTGCCTCTGCTCGTGGGTGAACTCTGTCAGAATTGGTTCAACCCAAGCAGACAACTCCTCCTCAGTAATCAGGCCATCATAGGGAATCTTGTCAGCTAACCAACAAAGGATGGAAATTAGAAAGTGCAGATACATAATTCAAAGAATATTCAACACAGATACTCGGGGACTTACGAGTTTTGTTCCAGGCCTCGCGGAGATTAGTTTTGTCGCCGCGTGTGAGGAGTCTGGACTGCACATAAACATACCGGTGCATCCAGCCCCTATCCCCTGAGTCCTCGGATTTGCTCACTAGGGCTTTTCTCCCCCTCATACGGGCATTAATATACCCATCCCTAGCAACCTGAAGACTGTACAGAGCAATGAAATGCTTAAACTCAAAATCCTGCTCGGTCTCATCGGCGAACCACTGCAGCAGGGTAACGATCCTATAAACGCTGGGGCACAACTGCCCCGGGCAGATCAGATAGTATTTACAGATGTCTTCTATGACAGGGTGCAGCGGGAACGTATAGCCTATCGTGAATGGATATGTGGATATAGCCGTCCATCCAGGCCTCACTGAAGTAATATTTTCCGTTGGGAGGGGGCAAGAAATCATAACATCATCATCCCACCCGCAATCTGTCCTAACCTTGGGCAGAAGGTCAGGAGTGATTGAACTCTTGAAACGGCTTGAAGGCCATGACCTTACATTGCCGTAATGACTAAACGAGCTGACTGAACAGTCATTTTCAAGGTTTCCCCAAATTTTTGGGATCACATCGGCGACTGAAGTCGGAGAACTCGTGGGTAGACCAGCCGCTGCCGAAGAAGTACTAGCTGCAGCGTCCATATTCAGACTCCTCTTAGCTTTTGGAGACATTTTGATTAAAAGATTAAGAGAATTTGTCGCGTTTCAAGTTTTTTGCTGGAAGGTCGTTTGGAGCTCTGAAGGTTAGTATGAAATTTGGAATGAAGTAAAAAGACTTTCAGCTGGAAGAAATCATATTTATAGGGTTCGCAGAACCCACACGTGGCGGACATCCACACAAAAGATAAATCGATCCAGCCGTTGGAGAAAATAATGAAATAAAAATCGAAATGACGGTTTTTCGTCTTGGGACGTGCAAGACGTGAGTAGGCGCAGTTCAATCATCACGCCTGCAGTCTCGGAACATGCAACAGTCACTTCTTCAGTAAAAAGTGGAGCGGAATGGACAGCTTGCACGTTTTGTCTTTAGCAGAGCATTTAATGCACACACCAAAAGGACGTCAATCAGTCAAAAGCTTTTGAGAAAACATTTAATACTCATACTGAAGGGATAACGATCAGTCCAACGAGCAGTATCTTGTAAGGAGAGGTCAAAAGAGTTCATTCCCACTCGCAATTTGTTTTCCACTCCTCGACCAGATCCTCTGCCCGAGAAGTGCAGGGACTATCTGTATTGGGTTAAATCCATCGTCACCAAAGTTAATGACTTGACGTCCACGTAGGACGGCGCACAAACGACACGTGGCTGCGAATGGATATAAAGGCAATGGATAAGATCGAGGATAAACAGTTACAACGGACAGATAAACAGTCGCCACGGCCAGAAAAGTCGCAGCCCATCAATCAAGGCAGTTCAAAATAGGAATCTTATCCACAAACAACGCAACTGCTCGACCAAGGAGTTACAACTGCTTGTGAACGGACACATAGCTGCCTATATATTGTAATCTAAGTCACGAGCATAGAATCTAATGCTTCTCTGAATCTACACTTGTATTCAAACTATTTACTAGCATTCAATACTCTATCTCCAGCGAATATTTATTACTATTGCTGATCGAAAGATCTTCTTTATTGTCTCGTTAACTGAATGTCATAAAAGAGTACGAGGAAGGGAATTTAATCAAGTCTGAACGGCCTGAGCACGGTTCCTTTTTCGTTCGATTATTCATTTATTATATCGCATTAATTGCCTCTTTACTCTTCTGCATTTATTACTGTCATTTATATTTACTTCATTAAGAGCGTTTTAATCTCGATTATTGACCGTGACTCCGCTCTACAAATTTAATTGTAAATTAACCTAACAAAACGGAACTACGGTTAAACAAAGGGTAAATTAAATCTGGATCATTTAGTATAGCTCAAGGCAAGTTTGATCATTTTCCCCTTGTAAAGAAAAGGTGCAGTTACTGTAAAGCTTCTGCCATTATCTAATACATTTTGTAACGGTTAGGATAAATTTGACTGTAAATATTGACGAAGGACAAACTTGGTCATTTTTTAGAATTCAGGAGCAAATTTGAACCTTTCCCCTGTAATCTATACTTAACAGTATAAAATGCTTCATGTTGAAGAGAATGAGTGCATGTGCTGATGTGCACCGGTTATTGCAAGTGTTCATCCGCCTTGGCCGTATAGAGAACGAGTGAATACCTTTCTTTATCAATTAAAATAATACTGTATTTTAGTACTATATACTTTTCCTTTTCATGAACGTGCAAACTCCCCTTATCAGATGCCTTTTATTTCCACATTGTTTTAATCGCTCGAAGTTTTCTGTGTGTTTATGAGATTTCTTGTAAACAAAGTAGGAGTAGTTAATTTGAACTTAGTTGTAGCTTAAACATAATCGAACCCAGACCCAGTTACATAATCAGCAAACACCTTATATGAGGACCTTCTGTACGTAACCACAAATTTAAACTAAGAAAATGAGAGTGATAATTACACTACTTTCTGTTGCTCATTTTCGTGTATCAACTATACAGAAGATCTTATATTTTCAGTACTTAGGGACGTATATAGCTTTTGGATAAGTAATGCTCTTATTATCAGAAATATATAGTGATTTTAAAATACTCCCTAGATCTCAGTCACTATCAATACGTGCTTTTTAAGCATACGTTGAAAGAGACGTTTGAACAAAGTATATACTGCTAGTACATACCAAGCAGAAGACTGGACATGGCACACGCGTCTCAAAAATGTGAAAAGGCAAACCATCCCTCGTGACAATATTGAACCATTAATAGCCGTAGATTGGAGTGTTTGACTGTTTGTTACCACAGAAAAACGTTATGTTCAAGGCTCCCAACCTCCCAATTTAATTCATGCATTAAGATGCACTTATAATAAGATCCCAGATTTATCAATCTACGAAGTGCATGCTTTTGCCCATATGTTACATTATAATTATGCAAATATTTCACTTATTTCTAGAGCTATTATTATGGAAGTTGCTGGTTAGCTCAAAGAACGAGTGGACTTAGTCTTTCCCAAAGCATGGGCGGATCCAAAACTACTCCCTTCGGTGCACATTATCAGATGTTTTGGTGTTTTCACGAATCAAACATATTAAAAAAAATCATATTTTTAATATTAATGAGCAATGTAATTGATCATATTAGTCCTTATCCAAGCTATTATTATCTAAAATTTTGTTTTAATTCATTTATTAGCAAGGGTGATATTGAAAAAAATCTTCTTGATATTTGAAAAGATCAAATAGTATGGACCAAGAAAAGTATATCAAAACATCTTATAAAGTAGACCGGAGGAAGTAATTTAATTTGATGGTTCTAATTTTTAAGTTCCTAACACTCTTAAATTATCGTAATCATGTATTGATCATTTCTAGCATTTTTTATATTATTTAGTGAATATTTTAATTATAAATATTTGTGTTTTGAGTTGAAAAACGCAGACGGTAAGGTGCACTTGAGGACTGGACAAAAGATTCAACAATACTTCTATGACCTGTGTTTTTACTCATCTTTCACTCTTGTGGCGTCACGGCAACGGGAAGAAGGGGAAAAGTTATTGGTCGTAGGTAAATTCCAAATTGAGAATTGAAGCGTACTAGCTAGAATTTAATCTCTAAATATACATATGTTAGTTCATTTCTAGGAAAAGAAAATTTTAGTAATAGCTAGCACCACTTTTATTTTTAGGTGACAAATAGACATCTTCATAAAACATGGAATGCAGGTGCAGTTATAAATAAAAGTGCACGAAAACAGATCGTTAAAATAATTTGAGACATAACTCCTTAAAAGTACCGGTAAGATCTCCTAATGCTAAAAATTTTGAATTTATAAAGTTATGTGATAGATAATAATTGCTATATAGACGTAAAAAGAGAATTTGTTACTCAAAATTTAAAACAAGAATGATGAGAATCCTGTAACAAATTCATACTGGCAAAGAAGGTATTGTAAAGTACAGAAATCTCAAGCTATTATATTTGGATAGTACTAGCTTATACAAACCAAAACTCCTTTTAATGTCATGATATTGTCATACTGCATGCTTACATTATAATTATCGCAATACTTTTAAAAAATACCGTAATCTATTTAAGGACCATGTACGCTTTTTTCCTCTATTAGTCACTTGTCATGTTCCCCACGGTGCCTTCCAACGTTTATGGTCTCCAATTTTCAAATATAAAATATAAATTATAAATTTATATAAGTAAAACTTTATTGTGAAATATTTTAATATCATTCGATAAAATTAGTGTTAATTATTACTACGTACATTTTAGTTTACGTGAATCTATTTTTTGTAATTTATTAAGTAAAGAATTTATTTTTAAATTTAAAAATAATTTAACTCCAAGCTTTTTATTTTTCATATTTAATTAATTGATTTTATAATTAAACAAATACTTTCGACAAATTTTAAAGATTTTTTTAGTTTATCATATTGCTCCGTGCCAAATCAAATGAGCTCATATAAATTGAAACGAATGGTCGATGAAGTAGTATATGTGATAGCCAATACTTTTATTTTACATTTTGAACTTTTTAGTATTTTATTTCTTACCACCAAAAGAAACGAAAAAATAAAGTTTAAAAGATTGAATAATGAGAGGGCCCCATGTATGGAGACTTTCATAGATACACACACACAGAGAAAGGATCCCCTTATTTCTCTGAGCTCGTGAACCTTTTTTCTCTTTCTTTTAACTTGTGTGGCGGAGTTACCGGCGGTTTTGGTGGTGCTACTGGTGGTTCCCGGTGATATGATATTACTCTAAAAATCATTTCCATATCCAAGGTCCCACCTAACAAATTTTCTTCTAAATCATTTTCATTTCTACATTTCAAAGCTATCTTTTTGATCCATTTTATCAGGTTTTTCTCTTACCCTTTTCATTGTTTTCAAGATCCCACATTTTACTTTTGCTTTTGTTTAGTTTGGTTATTCATTTGCCAGTTTTCTTTAACCGAGGGTCTATCGGAAACAACCTCTCTACCTTGTAAGGTAGAGGTAAGGTCTGCTTATATCTCGCCCTCTTCATACCGCGCTTGGTGGGGTTACACTGGGTATGTTTGTTATTGTTGGTTATTCATTTCCCATTTATGAAGAAGTATGCACTTTTTATTTGATGGGAACATTTGAGTGCTAAAGTTTTGATTTTTAATGGTGGGGTGTTCTTGAAATGATGTAAATTTCAAATTTTTGATGAATTATTGGTACCCATTTGTGTAGTTCATGTGCTCATTGTTGGATACTTAACTCTTCCACCTTATTTTAGATCTTGTTATTTTCCAATCTACCAAAAAGAAAAAAAGATCTTTTTTTTACCTTTCCATCCATCAGAGCCTCGGTAGGTAGAGTTACCTAATGCCTGTTGCTGGTGGTTGGAGGTGGCTGGTATCTGGTGGAATTAGCTGAGGTGCGCGCAAGCTGGCCTGAACACCATTATCATAAAAAGGATCTTCATTTTACTCCCTCACAAGAAGTAAAAATTTGTTGTATTTATTAAACCTCTGTGTTAGATTTAAAGAACCTTAAGTTTTAGATAATCTCTAGTACGTTTTGAAAGAGATATATTTGGTATTGGAATTAAATGGGTCCAAATAGAGCAGAATGTGTTACAGGCTGAAAGGAAAATAATAAATTCGACATAGCAAATTTGGAAATTGAGGCTTAGTTGATTGATTGAATGATCAATGTGGTTAAAAGTGAGATTTTTTAAAGTTCCTCTTTTTTGTTGGTCTAATTGTTTTACCTTTCAATTGAAAGATTCAGTTTCATGTGTGATCGATAGAAATGTCTTTCAAGAGCATTGTTCGTGAGATGAAAGATGGTATAGGGAATATATCAAGAAGGGGAGCAGAAAGAAAGCACTGGAGCAACAGAACCCGATCGCATATAGTCCCTGATGTGGTGGCCATGTCTGATCCCATTGAACAAGGGCAATGGGCTAATTTACCACCCGAACTGCTCTTGGATATCATCCGTAGGGTTGAAGAGAGTGAAGCATCCTGGCCTGCACGTTCCGTGATTGTCTTTTGTGCAGCTGTTTGCAAGTCATGGAGGGATATTACCAAGGAGATTGTTAAGACTCCTGAGGAATGTGGTAGACTTACCTTTCCCATTTCACTGAAGCAGGTAATCTCCTTAATCTGTTTCAGTTTACTTTTCTATTTCTATTATTGATGGTGATTTAAACTTAGAGGGTCTTTTCTGTTTCCATTTTAAACCAGCCGGGTCCTCGTGAATCTCCAATTCAGTGCTTTATTAAACGGGACAGAGCTAATTCAGTTTATCGCCTCTACATTGGTATGACTCCATGTAAGTAATATCTTCTGCCTATTTTAAACCTCTTCGTTTTAGCACTTCAACTGCAGGATGGATATCCTCTTAAATGATTCTCTCTTTGAACCTGCTTCAAGTCTTTCTTTTGTATTCAATCGAACAATAGAGTTTGTCTTGTAAAGATTTGAAAATCCTACTTTAATTGGGGAACTTAAGACTTATGCTGATATTTTGTGTCTAACATTTGTGTTGGTATACCGGATTGGAAATGCAAATTCTTTTGTTACTTCTGCTTAATGTTTATGGTCTATGCTTTTCATCGGAAAATCTTCATAATCAATTAAAGATGCTCTATTGATATTTTACTTCATGACAGCTGAGGATGAGAGTGATAAACTATTGTTGGCCGCCAAAAAGATCAGAAGGGCAACAAGCACAGACTTTGTGATATCATTGGTTGCAGATGACTTTTCGCGAGCTAGTAATACATATGCCGGGAAATTGAGGTAAGGTCTATCAAGTTTCCAATTATATTTCCTCACTCCTCTGCCACTCCAACATAACAGGAAGCTAAAGAATTGCTTCTACATCTTGACCTTTGACTTTGATAACGTTTGCAAAAAGTTAATGTCTGAAAACAATTTGACCAGGTCTAACTTTCTTGGGACCAAGTTTTCTGTATATGATAGCGAACCTCCAAGTGATGCAGCCATTCAACAACATGGTCGACTCAGTCGGAGATTTCATGCAAAGCAAGTTTCTCCAAGAGTACCTGCATGCAACTACAGAGTAGCTACCATTTCCTATGAACTCAATGTTCTTCGTACAAGAGGACCTAGGAGAATGCATTGCGCCATGCACTCTATCCCATTCTCTTCAATCCAGGAGGGAGGCAGTGCTCCAACACCTAGATCATTTCCACAATCTTTTGACGATAAGTCATATTCCGCGCCACTCTCAAAATCAAAAGAGCCAGCTATAGGTATCAGCTCGTCTGACTTATCAAGTTCAGCAGTGACAACTTCACAAGAGCCGCTTGTGCTAAAAAACAAGGCCCCTAGATGGCATGAACAATTGCAGTGCTGGTGCTTAAATTTTAAAGGTCGTGTTACGGTGGCTTCTGTAAAAAACTTTCAGCTAGTGGCAGCAGTTGATCCTTCTCACAATATACCAGTAGCAGAACAAGAGAAAGTAATTTTACAGTTTGGAAAAATTGGAAAAGACATCTTCACCATGGACTACCGCTACCCACTTTCTGCTTTCCAGGCTTTTGCAATCTGCTTGAGCAGCTTTGACACAAAACCAGCCTGTGAATGACTTCTTACAGATTGTAAATCATGATAAACTCTCTTCCCTCTTTTTGGTTACTTCATAATGTTCTGAATCCATGTCCTTTATCTGTCAAAAGTTCTCAATGCACGGCCCTTCATATAAATGAGAATTTAATGCCGTATGTAGTTTCTCTAACAGTACGCTCATGGCTACGCCTTCTTGAAGTAAAATTATCCTTTAGCTTTATAATTTATCATTTAGCTTTCTGCCAATCAAATTGAGAAAATTGTGTCGATGTATAGGGCTATTTTCATGCGCAGAATTGATTTTGACCCATACAGTATTCCAGTATTTTTCATGAAGTTCTGTATGTGCTGAGACTTAAAACATGGACTTGCATCTGTAGACCTGAAATCCTCCAGTTTCTTTTGATTCAATGTTTAGTCTTGATCCTCATTATTGACATGCTTGTTCCTGTCATTCAATTGTCAGCTGAATTCCTTTGTTAAGTACTCCCTCCGTCCCAAAAAACTGTCTGGGTTTGACTGGGTGTTGCTCCCAAACGCACACGCAAGTATACGCGGTCGCCAAGTAATAAAGTGACAAAGTCGAATATCGTTCCCACGAGGACTAAGCAGACTAATACTTCGTAAACAATTCCTACAAACTACTCAGGGATCTTTTTCTTTGATTGTAAGAGTTTTTATAACTAAAGTGCAGTAAGTAAAGTGCTAAAGATGTAGTCAAGCAATGAGAAATACTTTGGTTGTTAACAATATTAAGAGGACGGTCCAGGGTCAGAGTTACGAACAATCCAGTTGATGTATCCAATTGATTCCACTTCTTAAATCCCAGGTTACTAACTAACAGAGTAAATGTAACTGTGAAAACCTTTCAGTTCTTCACAGTC
This sequence comes from Petunia secreta, assembly GCA_029990175.1. Taxonomy (NCBI): domain Eukaryota; kingdom Viridiplantae; phylum Streptophyta; class Magnoliopsida; order Solanales; family Solanaceae; genus Petunia; species Petunia secreta. Next base: position 3,426,028 of record JARKIP010000059.1, on the reverse strand, counting down.
TATGCAAGCTACTTCAATCCCTATATGTCTATGAGTTAAATCACATGCACGCATTAAGATTCATGTAATGAGTTAAACTAGGCAAGTAAGTATATGTCTATCCTACCCGCGAATTGATTCCCCGATGCCCGGGTTCACAAACTAGTTCTATTCTTTCTTATTACGTAATTAGATTCCCTCTTTCGAGTTCAACCCAAAAACCATAGATGATGTATAATTATCGAGCTCTAACAATTACACATGTGAAATCAAGAAAGAATAAGTAACCCGTTATGGGATTCAATCAATGGGAATCAATCTTCAACAATCAACTTTCATGTAAAACTCTAACCCTAGAACGTAAGGAAATTAGCCACACATATTCATAATCACAAGGCAACGATTTGATGTAATAATGAAATAATTGATGTAATAGATGAAAGATTAGGAATAACCCTTGTTCAATGAAGTATGTAGCTCTCAATATTGCTCCAAAGTCAAGAACCCCTTACAAAAACTAAGTAAAGAACTATTTATAATGTTTCCAAACCCTTAGTAATAAGTTAGACCCAATGCTAGAAGGAATAGGGAGTAAAAACGCGCAAAAGGGGCGCTATAACGGGCGCCCCGCGCCTCGGGAAGCGCCCAAACAATCAGACCCCGTCATATTTTGCACGCCTTGGCCATGCGGCGCATGGGAACCGCGCCTAGCCACTGCGCGCGGTAGAGGGCGCGGCGCATGGGCTAGGGCGCCAGGCAAAACTGCTCTTCTTTGCTCCAAAACTCGCCTCGTGTCGTGCCTTTGTGTGCTCAATCCAATCTTCAACCATCCTTCAACCAATTCATGCTCAATCAAGCTCCGAAAAGCTCCAAATGCACCGCGTAACAACCTACACACGCACAACACAACATCAGAGTAAAACCACATTCACAAGCTACCAAACGAGTGCAAAACAAGCTCAAACATGTGGAAATATTAAGGAAAGGTAGGCATAAAATGCCGAACATCACCACCCCACACTTGAACCCTTGCTCGCCCTCAAGCAAGTCACATCTCACTTCCCATCCCAGGTAAACAGGTCTGCCTATGACTATGGTTGATACCGACCATTGAACCAATGCGCACATGACTACCATGAGTCCACAACATGCCAACAATTTACCAAAACCAAAAATATGAGAACAACCACCCCAAAATAGCTCAAATGCACAAACTCAACTTAATGCAACCATGCTCCCACAAAATCACACCTATCTACTCAACCAAGAGCCATCAACTTTACCTACTTCATGCAAACCACGTGCCCTCACCAATATGAAAGAGAGTGCCCCCCCAGAGATCACACACAACAACAATTATCATGAATAGAACGGGGGCAATAACAAATGAATTCACTCACTCTCATGAAAGGCTCACATGTCACACACAACGTACCATAGGCTTGCCCGTAGTGTAGGACTCCACTAATGTAGGCTCACTCCAATCGGGATTAACTAGGACTTTAGAAAGATCGTAATGTAGGCTAAGGGGCGCGTAGGATACATATGGTAATAGTGACTACCTCCCTAAGCACTTTAATACATCACAAATATTTCTCCACAATTCTCAACAAGCCACCCAATCACAAATATCACACATACACCTTCCCAACAAGTAGCATTTTTCTTTTTAAGCACACACTAGCAAGGAATGGACATCTTTCTCTTTTTTTTTTTCTCCACAATTTTTTTCTTTTCAACTTTGCTATATTTTTTTTTTCAATTTTCAATTCCATCCAACCTTGCCAATGCTTTTCACTACTTCACAATTTTAACAATTATTCCCCTTCATTAGTTCCACTCAAAAACCTCCCAACATCCAACCACAACTCCAATCACAACAAAATAACAATAAAGTGCTTAAGGAGTAAAGGGCCAAAAGAGTCAATTAAGAACAAATGGGTAGGCTCGGGGTGTGGGTACCAATAAAAAGGATCAAAGAAATCACAACAACAATTTTTCAAGGTATATATGTAAGGGTAGGCTAACAAAAGAAGGCCTTGTATCATTTCCCGACTAGAGCAAACCTAGGATTTCGCTTTGCACACACACGGGGCAAGTTCTAGACATTAATATGCAAACATGGAGTAAACAAGAACATGCCTCACAACTCACATTGCACATGGTTCACACAAAGAGGTTCCATCAACAACTCTCAACTAAGCTTCTAGAATGTAACTTGTGGAAATTTAAGCACTCATGCACAAAGGTTAACAATCAAGTCAAGCAAGCGGATTCAAGCATCTCAAGGGGGTCGTTCCATGTTTTTCCTAGGCATGCATCAAAATTAAAACTCAAGGACACCACAAATAGCACATGCAATCAAGTCCAAGTCCATCGGTATCAAACAAATCAAAAGCACCTAGCATTCTACCTTTTTCCTACATCTAGGGCCATCTACAACTAACTATCCTAATCCTAAAAAAGAAAAACTACCCGGTTCAAAGGCCTCCCCGTGGAAAAGAACCGTGGCCATAAGAAAAACCACGGGGCGGATAACATGTACCACTAATAAAACTAAAAGGAAAATCTTTTTGGAATTTTTCATTGGTTTTCTAATTTTTTTTTTCCATATATTAAAGCAAGAAACAAATCAAAAAACGTCAAGTGACAAAAGGAAAATCCTATGGTACATGCATCCTAACCTCAAAAATAGATAAAGGGCAGTACCCCACCCCACACTTAAACTAAGCAATGTCCCAGTGCGACAAAGAAGTAAGTGCAAAAGTAAGAGTACAAGAAAACTGCCCTGAAATCTGGGTGGTGCGCAGGAGTGGGGACCTAATCCTCCTCCTCATCAAAGCCACCGCCCTCAGAATCAGTTGCCTCGACCTCGCTGTCCGGATCATTGGCCACAACATCTGAATCCGTGTTCTCATCCTCCTGCGGATCCACCGTTCTAGCTTGAATCGTGCCAAGCAGACCCTTCGAGGTCTCCAGGAGCGGGACCTTGCGGTCAATAGCAGTCAAATCAACGCCCGACTGACGGGCCATCGCCTCAATCATCAAGTACTGACGCGCGGACAAGTTGGCGTCTGCCTCGGACTCTCAAATACCGAGTCCCATTTTAGAGCAATGATCTTTTCGGCCACACTTCTAAACTTTTGCATCACCGGCCGTTTATCAATGGCTTGCTCGGGTATGTACCCCGCAAGCCGCACATTCTTGTACCATGTTTGGCAATTTCCCTTCTTTACAAAAGGGAGGCCATACCGGGTCTTGCCTCCGGGACGTGGTATCGGCACCGCGTCCTTTGGAATCTTAGCCTTGCCTTTAGCCTTGGGTTTGGCCGGTGCCTTACCCTTTTGCTTGGTAGCGGAGGGCCCGGCTTGGGGTGCTCTCCTCGGACCCGCGGTGGATGAGGAACTAGCTTTATGAGGTGTGGCGACCATGGTACCTACACAAACACAAAGATCAATGTGAGATGTATAGCTAAACACCAAAAATACAATTCAAGCTCAATTGGTAGGGTACCACCCCACACTTATCACACATTCTATGTGTCAAGCACTCAACTTAATGGCACGAGCAACCCCACACTTAAGCAAAACTAGCCTTGGGCAAAATAGGCCACATTTTTAAATTTTCAAGCTTGAGCTAGTGTGGGTGCCTCATGATCAATTTTTATGTGTGTGCAACACCTAGTGTCCATACTAAGCCTAAGGAATGCATTGCTACTCAAGAATTCGCAATGTTATTGAATTTATATCGTTGAGGCTTTTTCACAAACACCTAGTGTGCACAACTTTAAACTAGCAATTTCAATGGATTTTGTAATGTGCCAACCCTCCCAAATTGTTGGGAGATCTCTTTTTACAAGTCACAAGTTATATACCAAGCATCATTAACAATTAAAGCACAACAAGATTGAATTTTTATGCACAAGCTTGTAACAAGGTAGCAACTCTTCATGAACAATAATAAGTGCAACTTACATGTTATTGAGAGGGAAGAGTAGGAATGTACTTACTTGAATGTGGTAGAATTGATTGCACAAAGAGTTGGAATGATTCCAAGTGGTGGGAGTGAATTAGGGTGTGTTTAGAGAGTGTTTGTAGTGAAAATAATGAAGAAAAGGGGTTAGAAATCGGGATATAGGGGCATGGGGGTTCAAGTAATCGCGGGTCAAACCCGTTGACCCGAAATTTAAAAAAAAAATTGGCCTGCCGCGTTTACCTCCGCGGCGCAAGCCCAACGCGGGCAGTTTTTTTGATGTTCTGCCTAACTCAGCGCGGTGGGAGGCGCGGGGCGCTCCCAACCGCGCCAAGCCTCTTTACTTCAGCTTTTTTCTTGCGCTTTGAAGGCGCGGGGCACTCCCGAACGCGCCCGAGCACGTTTTTTCGCACCAATTTTCGATTTTAAGTACAAACCCAAGCGTGGGACATGTCTCAAGACGTCCCATACCCCTCAATGCATTCATTTCACCTTGTTTAGCTCACCCGAATCCTGCAAAAACGACACACAAAAACAACAACTACGTGACACTATAAAATGAAAAATACTAAACTATTACAAGTACAAGCTCGGGTTGCCTCCCGAGAAGCGCCTTATTTAACGTCGTGGCACGACGGGTATAAATCAAGGGTCCCTCAAAGTGATGGAAGTGCGGTGATTCACCGCGCCACCCCAATAACGTTTCACCCTTTGACCATTAACCAAAAATGTGTTCTCCGAATCCGGGCTCTCAATTCAACCGCTCCATGTGCGGTAACACGAACCACTTCAAACGGCCCCGACCATCTTGACTTCAACTTGCCCGGAAATAATTTCAACCTCGAGTTGAACAACAATACAAGCTGCCCGGGCTCAAAAGAACGACGCTCAATGTGCTTATCATGCCACTTCTTTGTCCGTTCCTTGTATAGTTTCGCATTTTCATACGCATGGAAACGGAACTCTTCAAGCTCATGCAATTGGAGCATCCTCTTCTCACCCGCTAAGGCCATATCAAGGTTGAGCTTTTGAATAGCCCAATACGCCTTATGCTCTAATTCAACCGGCAAGTGACAGGCCTTACCATAAACAAGCCTATATGGAGAGGTTCCAATAGGTGTTTTGAATGCAGTTCGATAGGCCCAGAGAGCATCATCTAACTTCATAGCCCAATCCTTCCTCGAGGCATTCACAATCTTCTCAAGGATTTGCTTGATCTCTCTGTTAGACACTTCCACTTGGCCACTAGTTTGGGGATGATAAGCAGTAGCCACCATGTGGCGAACCCCATACTTAGCCAATAACTTATTGAACAACCGGTTACAAAAATGCGTACCTCCATCACTAATGATAGCCCGCGGTGTCCCAAAACGAGTGAAAATATTCTTCTTCACGAACTTCACCACCACACTCGCATCATTCGTTGGAAGTGCAATAGCCTCCACCCATTTCGACACATAATCAACTGCTACCAGGATGTATTTATTTCCCATAGAAGGTGGGAATGGACCCATGAAATCAATACCCCAACAATCAAACAGCTCAATCTCTAAGATATTGTTCAAAGGCATCTCGTGACGCCTAGTAATAGTACCCGTTCTTTGGAAACGATCACATTGCTTCACTAGTGCATGAGCATCTTTAAATAAAGTAGGGCAAAAGAAACCAGATTGGAGTACCTTTGCAGCTGTTCGATCTCCACCAAGGTGGCCACCATAAGGAGAGGAATGGCAGCTCTGTAGAATCGGCTCTACTTCTTCCCTTGGAATACATCTCCTAGCTAGTTGATCAACTCCTATCTTGTAGAAAATAGGGCTCATCCCACACATAATCTGCTCTCATGAAGGAGTTTACGCTTTTGCTCAACAGTTGCCCCAGAGGGGTACACATTACTCACAAGTAAATTCACCATGTCAGCATACCATGGCACCTCAGCTGCATCAAGAGCAAAAAGTTGCTCCTCAGGAAACACCTCTTTAATCTCAAGCCCTTCATCTACATGATCTCTATTCTCCAGCCTTGACAAATGATCAGCTACTTGATTCTCAGTCCCCTTGCGATCTCGAATTTCAACATCAAACTTTTGCAATAGGAGAACCCATCTAATGAGTCTAGGCTTGGAGTCCTTCTTTTCAAACAAATACCGGATTGCGGCATGATCAGTGTAGACAACAACACGAGTGCCAACCAAATACGATCTGAATTTATCAAAAGCATAAACCACGGCTAGCAACTCCTTCTCAGTGGTAGTATAATTAGACTGGGCTGCATCAAGCGTCTTGCTTGCATAATAGATGGAGTGAAAAATTCTTCCAATTCTTTGGCCTAGAACAGCCCCAATAGCATTATCACTCGCATCACACATCAATTCAAATGGAAAAGACCAGTCAGGAGCAATGATGATTGGTGCGGTCACCAACCTTTTCTTCAACTCTTCAAACGCCTTGAGACAAGCATCATCAAACACATATTTCACATCCTTCTCTAACAATTTGCACAAGGGAGTGGAAATTTTGGAGAAGTCCTTTATGAAACGTCTATAGAACCCTGCACGTCCCAAGAAACTACGCACCCCCTTAACAGAGATAGGTGGTGGTAATTTCTCAATAGCCTCAATCTTCGCTTTGTCAACCTCAATCCCTTGCTTTGACACCTTGTGCCCAAGTACTATGCCTTCTTGAACCATAAAGTGACATTTTTCCCAATTCAGCACCAGATTTGTTTCTTCACAACGGCTCAGCACAGCATCAAGATTTTTCAAACATTCATCAAAAGAGTCACCAACCACTGAGAAATCATCCATAAATACCTCCACAAATTTTTCCACCATATCAGTGAAAATAGCCATCATGCACCGCTGAAAGGTCCCCGGGGCATTACACAACCCAAATGGCATCCTCCTAAATGCATAGGTGCCATATGGACAAGTAAAAGTGGTCTTCTCTTGGTCTTCAGGGGCTATCACAATTTGATTGTAGCCCGAATACCCATCCAAGAAACAGTACTCATGGCCTGCAAGTCTATCCAACATCTGATCAATAAAAGGGAGTGGGAAGTGATCTTTCCTGGTGGCCTTGTTCAGCTTCCTATAATCAATGCAAATCCGCCACCCTGTAACTGTTCTTGTAGGAATCAACTCATTGTTCTCATTCTTCACCACTGTCATGCCCCCCTTCTTAGGAACACATTGCACTGGACTCACCCACTTGCTGTCAGAGATAGGAAAAATAATACCAGCATCCAGCCACTTGATAACTTCTTTCTTCACCACCTCCTTCATGATTGGATTTAGTCTCCTCTGCTGCTCTATGGAAGGCTTATGATCTTGCTCCAAGAGAATTTTATGCATGCAGAAAGAAGGACTAATCCCTCTAATATCAGCAATAGTCCAGCCAATAGCTCTCTTGCGCTCTCGCAATACCCGCAACACCTTCTCAACCTGCACATCAGACAACAAAGAAGAAAGGATCACGGGAAAAGTATTACCTTCACCCAAATAAACATAACGTAAATGTGCGGGTAAAGGTTTGAGCTCAAGATTAGGAGCTCTCTCAATAGACGGTTTAGCAGGAGTTAAGGTCAACGGTCTATCAAGCTCCTCAAATTTCTTCCACCCTGGGATGAATCTACTCTGCATATTAAGAACCTCCACATATTCTTCAGTATCTTCATCCTTTAGGATATCATCATCATCACATAAGAGTGCCATTTCTAAAGAATCAACATTAGAAGCCAAGAATGACCTCTCATCAGCAGTCAATTCATCATCTATCACTTTTACCATGGATAACTCTTCATAGTGAGAAGGAAGCTGGGTAGCTCTGAACACATTAAACACAGCTTCTTCCCCATTTACCTTCATAATCATCTTTCCAGCTCTGACTCGAATAACAGCATCAGCAGTAGCCAAAAATCCTCTTCCCAAGATGAGAGGAACCTCAGGATCAGCTTCATAATCAAGAATAATAAAATCAACGGGTAATATGAACTGACCCACTTGTACAAGCACATCCTCAATAATCCCCTCGGGGCATGTCAAAGATCTATCAGCAAGCTGCAGGGTCATAGTAGTGGGTCGTGGCTCACCCAGGCCTAGCTTCCTGAAAACTGAAGAAGGCATCAAATTCACACTAGCACCCAAATCACATAAAGCACGACCAACCTCATGTTCACCAATTTTCAAAGGGATGGTAAAACTGCCAGGGTCCTTCAATTTCCGCGGAAGCTTGCTTCTAACTCTGGAACTGCACTTCTCAGTAAGTGCAACTGTCTCAAACTCAGTCAATCTTCTCTTGTTAGCAACAATATCCTTGATGTATTTAGCATATTTAGGAACATCCCGCAAAAGCTCCACCAAAGGAATATTTACCTGAATCTGACTCAATATCTCCAAGAATTTCTTGCAGGCTGCATCAACTTTCTGCTTCTGAAGCCTCTGAGGGAAAGGTGGTGGTGGTCTCACAATAGCAGACTCGGGCTGCTTTGCTGTTATTGTCTCTGCTTCTTTTTCCACTTCCCTATCAACATTTGGCTCTAGCTCATCAACAGGCTTCTTTGGTTTTGGGGGAAGTTCTTCTAAAGCTCTGCCATTCCTCAAAGTAACTGCTTGCACAAATTCTTTAGGATTCTTCTCTGTATCACTCGGTAAAGCACCCCGAGGTCTATTATTTTGTGCTACAGCAAGCTGCCCCAACTGTCTTTCAAGATCCTACTGCGCACTGCTCAAATCTTTAATTATTTGTGCCTGAGATGCTGACTCGTCCATGAGCTTTTGCTGCCCTGCAAGAATTTTCTTGAGCATATCCTCCATAGCATTAGACTGCTGTGGCTGAGTCTGTGACTGCGATCCCTGCTGTGGTGCATTGCTTTGAGTAAATTGGGGTCTCTCATTACCCTGAAACTGCTCACGGGTATCCCTCCAAGAAAAATTTGGGTGATTACGCCAACCCGTGTTATAACTATTACCATACTGATTTCGATTTTGACCCTGTGATCTGTTCTGATTACCCACATAATATACTGACTCTGGATTAGAGGGACAAACCTCAGTGCTATGATCCTCACCACATACTTCACAAAAGGTCTGAACTTGTTGCACTGGAGCTAGTTGTGGCTTCGCTTGGAGAGTCAGCTTGCTGATTTGATTAGAAATAGTATCCATATAATGATTCGCCTTCTAACTGCCTGAAGGACAAAATTGCGCTCCTCAACCTGGCCGTCTTGGCAGACCGATAAAACTTAGCCAAGAATTTCTTAGCCAAATCCTCCCAAGTAGTGATAGACCCAGGCTTTTCAGCTTTTAACCACTCCTTGCTGTCCCAATCAATGAAAATGGGAACAAAGTCATTCGCACATAATCAGTAGGCAAGAATTTCTTAGCCAAATCCTCCCAAGTAGTGATAGACCCAGGCTTTTCAGCTTTTAACCACTTCCTTGCTGTCCCAATCAATGAACATGGGAACAAAGTCATTCGCACATAATCAGTAGGCGGTGTATAAGTATCACTGATCTCCAGAAAGTTCTGCAGGTGTTGCTGCGGATCTTCATGCAGGAATCCACCATATTGCCCCGTCACATGCAGCAACTGAATCATGCCGGGCTTGATCTCAAAGTTTCCAGTAATAGCAGGCTTCACAATACTTGACTCTACTCCTTTCAGACTAGGAAGAGCCACATCTCGCACTGCTACTGCTTGTTCTTCAGCCATTTCAACAGGTAGAGAGGCAAGTACGATTGCTAATGCTTCTCGATCTCTCGCTTCCCTTTTTGCCTTTCTCAAGGTTCCTTCAGGCTCGGGATCAAAAGGTGCGAGTGATTCGTCCTTTTTGTTCCTTTGCATTCAAAACCTATTGCCTGAAACAGCACAAGAAACTTAACAAAAAAATTAAACCTGAATAGCAATTAAGTAATTGTTCAAAAGAAAATAGTCCGTAATTAGTCCCCGGCAACTGCGCCAAAAACTTGTTGCTCCCAAACGCACACGCAAGTATACGCGGTCGCCAAGTAATAAAGTGACAAAGTCGAATATCGTTCTCACGAGGACTAAGCAGACTAATACTTCGTAAACAATTCCTACAAACTACTCAGGGATCTTTTTCTTTGATTGTAAGAGTTTTTATAACTAAAGTGCAGTAAGTAAAGTGTTAAAGATGTAGTCAAGCAATGAGAAATACTTTGGTTGTTAACAATATTAAGAGGACGGTCCATGGTCAGAGTTACGAACAATCCAGTTGATGTATCCAATTGATTCCACTTCTTAAATCCCAGGTTACTAACTAACAGAGTAAATGTAACTGTGAAAATCTTTCAGTTCTTCACAGTCTATGCAAGCTACTTCAATCCCTATATGTCTATGGGTTAAATCACATGCACGCATTAAGATTCATGTAATGAGTTAAACTAGGCAAGTAAGTATATGTCTATCCTACCCGCGAATTGATTCCCCGATGCCCGGGTTCACAAACTAGTTCTATTCTTTCTTATTACGTAATTAGATTCCCTCTTTCGAGTTCAACCCATAAACCATAGATGATGTATAATTATCGAGCTCTAACAATTACACATGTGAAATCAAGAAAGAATAAGTAACCCGTTATGGGATTCAATCAATGTGAATCAATCTTCAACAATCAACTTTCATGTAAAACTCTAACCCTAGAACGTAAGGAAATTAGCCACACATATTCATAATCACAAGGCAAAGATTTGATGTAATAATGAAATAATTGATGTAATAGATGAAAGATTAGGAATAACCCTTGTTCAATGAAGTATGTAGCTCTCAATATTGCTCCAAAGTCAAGTACCCCTTACAAAAACTAAGTAAAGAACTATTTATAATGTTTCCAAACCCTTAGTAATAAGTTAGACCCAATGCTAGAAGGAATAGGGAGTAAAAACGCGCACAAGGGGCGCTATAACGGGCGCCCCGCGACTCGGGAAGCGCCCAAACAATCAGACCCTGTCATATTTTGCACGCCTTGGCCATGCGGCGCATGGGGAACCGCGCCTAGCCACTGCGCGCGGTAGAGGGCGCGGCGCATGGGCTAGGGCGCCAGGCAAAACTGCTCTTCTTTGCTCCAAAACTCGCCTCGTGTCGTGCCTTTGTATGCTCAATCCAATCTTCAACCATCCTTCAACCAATTCATGCTCAATCAAGCTCCGAAAAGCTCCAAATGCACCGCGTAACAACATACACACGCACAACACAACATCAGAGTAAAACCACATTCACAAGCTACCAAACGAGTGCAAAACAAGCTCAAACATGCGGAAATATTAAGGAAAGGTAGGCATAAAATGCCGAACATCACTGGGCACAGAGTTTAAGAAAAAAATGAAGACTTTTAAATCTTGTGGTGTAAAATGAAAGGTGTGTGTAATGTGGGCCAGTGTCTTTAAATCCTGTGGACCAAAACAAATCTTAGATTTAAAGAGTTGCTATAAAAGGAAAGAGACACTCAATTTGGGACAAACAAAAAAGGAAAGGTAGACTGTCTTTTTGGACGGAGGGAGTATACTAGAATGATCATGAAGAAGTTGACTGATTAATCGCGTAGTTTATTACATCATCCCCTCGAATTTAACTACATTGTTGCATATCCAACTTTTTGCAACTATGTTTTCCTAGATAGGTGAACTAATTTCCTTTTAGTCCTACTGTTCTAGTTTATGTAAACTTTTTTTTTTAGTTCTACAAAAAAGAATATCCCCTCTCTAAATTTGAAAATAATTTAATTTTAAATTTATCACTGTATACTTAATGAGATAATTTAGAACCGTACAATACCAATGACTTATTTTGCCACAAGTTTCAAAAAAATTTCTACTTTATTAAATTTTATTATGCCAAATCATATAGGATCACATAAAATGAAACGGATGGAGTATTTGGTTTCTCATGTAATTCCGTAGAATCTTTCTTAACCGTAGTTCTTGTTTGCCTTGGACTTATCGGCACTTTGGTGTCTTGTAGTCCAAACAGATGCATTGAGATTTCAGATTGTTTGTTGTGGATTACTGGATTAGTATTTGGTTGTAGCTGATTATTTGGGCAACTTCCAGCTAGATACCTTGATTTTTGTGACTTTCTTTCAAAGCTCTATTAGTAATAAATATAGTTTAGTAAAGGGTAAGCACATGATTGTTGTTTTACGATGATCTCGACGTCCTTTTGCCCACCATCTCGAAGTTGTTTGCAAATTGACATGTTACAACATTTTTACCAAAAAAAAAAAAGACATGTTACAACATCAGAGTATCGCAGTTCAATTCAACCCTCGAATCATGTCTAAAGTTGTATTATATCTGTAATTTTATCTCTAAGTGCACATATATCCCTACCTAATGCTCGGACAAACCCTTTCTTCCAACCCACTACATACACCATCACATTTGCCTAACACTCATGATCCTTCTCTCACCATATGTTTCTTCAACCACTGAAAAAGAACCGAGTGGACTCAATTATTCTAATATGAACAAGAAATCTTGTATCCAAACATTTGCACTTCCCTTATCTCTTCTCTCTTATCCAAAAAGAGAAGTTTACTCTACTACTTGTAAGTCTATGGGTGTTACGTTGTTGCAAATTAAACTTAGAGCCATGTGTTTAGCAAATTTAATTAATCATGGTGGTGTTCAAATCTAAGGAGTAGGAAACTACGGTCAACTTTATACATGGTATCAGTAAAGTTAACTATTTAATTTTTATCATTATAAAATAACTGAACTTTACTTTTCCATCAATATAGTCAGAAAACTTTCCTATGTGTTACTTATAATGCAAGCACCACTAGTAGAAAATCGGCCTATGGCAACGCACCAAAAACTGTTGCAATAGGTAGGAAAACCGTTGCTTTAGCCCTATTGCAACGGTTTAATGGTCCGACACATCTGCTCGCGTTGCAATAGGTCTGTCACAACGGTTTCTGCAACGGTTTTGAACACTGTAGCAATAGATCATGTATTGCAACGCTTTTCGAGCTGTTGCTATAGATTTATCTATTGCAACGGTTGATTCGTCAAATGGATCGGTTCTAAGTCGTTGTAGTATCAAGTTATGCAACAGTTATTGCAACGATTATTATGGTTATGGGAACGGTCAAAAAGGACTACTGCAACAGTTTATTAGGCTATTAACAACGGTTATATGAAGTTATTGGAGCCGTTTTGATAGGCTATTCCAACAGTATATTGAGACTCTTGCAACAGTTATGCAACCTCATGTTTGCTGCCTCTATAATAAAAAAAATAAACTAAAGATATATAATTAGGGAAGGAAATTAATAATCAACTTACTCATAAACCAAATTATCCAACAAATATTATTCACATGCAATCAAAATGTATACAATATTATTCGATAATTCAGGCGTTAACATACAGAAGTTCGCAAAAGGCTGTAAAATAAAAGATTTCTAAGACAAGTGAAAGTGTAGCATCGATCAACCAATATTCTCCAGTAAGGTCTTCATTCCAATATTCTCAAGTAAGGTCTTCACTTCATTCATCTTCCCATTGTTCATTTGCTTTACCTACAAAGATAATAAATAAATGGTTCAACAAAATTTTTACGAAATCAGCACATTAATAAGCTAGTACAGTAGCATGAAGATCTTCTCCATATTACATATAATACATGGTAAGATAGAATGTACATTTAAAAAGATTCTATCTTAATGATAGATATTTCCACATGTAATCTTTATGGCTAAAGAGGTCTTGGCATCTACAGACACATAAAACCATTCACTTGCATACATACAATTTTACCAATTTAAAGGTACTTAGTTACTAAGAATTCATGAGCACAGTAAAGATAACTCACAAAGGAAGGAATACTTAAGCTGCTGTTAAAACAAGGAGAAAACTCTGAAAATGGCAACAATAGTTGGTCTTAAGCTCATGCAAGTATGAAAGAATACCTTTAATTTGAAGCCCGTCTTAAATTACGCCTTTAAGATATACTTTCTTTACTTAAATAGAGAAGTACAAATATTTTTTACCTCATTTGTACTCAATTTATACACTAATAAATTTCAGCAACAACTTCCAATGGACATCAAATCGTTAGTAAAAAAGCAATTGCCTTTGTCAAATCCAAGTCACATAATATTATCTCTAGTGTCGATTAGAAGGGAACTTTACTCACATTCACAGAATTGACTAAACTTACTCTAACTAAACAATGTTTTCCATGAGAGTAAGTCTAAACAGTCGAATAGCACTATTTTTAGAATTTCTGGTTCCCTCTATCTCCTTGTTACAATGAACAAGCAAAAGAGTATAGTAGAACATCAACTAGGTCAATGTGATGGATCATACATTACAAGACTAAATATATTGCAGTCAACTAAAGGAAAGAGCATTTACATCTAGAAACAAAATAAAGCTTATTGTAATCACCACAGAGCACAAAACCAGTTAAACACCGAGTTCGAGCCACACCTAAATCATATATAGCTCAAATTTTACAAAAATATCTCACTGTGGGAACCAGAACTAACCTTAGTCTGTTAACCGTGGGGAAGGGGATAAGCCGCCTTTGGTTATGAAGAGTATGCTCCTCTATTTCATTTTTTTAAAATACGGGATGACTCTATTATATCATTGTACCTATGCTGTTAACATGGTAATCCAAATTTTGAAAAGACCTCTATTATCTATAGAATGTATTTGCAGTTATTATTAACTATGTCGTACCTATTATGACTATTGAATATTAGATAGTTAAATATTTACAGAAAGTATCCACTCAAAGATTGATGTCTCTGCGTTTGTGCAAAACCAATTGCCTAACAAACTCTAAACTGAACCAAAACACAATCCAACAATCTAGTAATTAAGCACCTACGTCTAACAGACTCAGTGAAAAACAACAGTTTAAACATGCAAGTAATTCAAGTTTGATACTGTAATTTCACGAATCAAACCAACAGAGATACTTTTTTTTTCCTTTTCAACTTTCAAGAAATAAAAGATTGAAATATTGGTAATGCTCTAGTTTCAACAACTAACCATATCCATCCTTCAGTTTGACAATTGAAAAGTCAATTGAGATAGTTATTCATCTCTTACACTAATTGCAAACCAAAAAGTCAATTGAAAATTTAAAGCAAACAGAAGAAAGTATGAATAATTCATATATAAAGTTTCCATTCACAACAAATGCAAAACTCTGCTACTCAGGGACAACCCAGGCACTATTATTTTAGGAAAACCACGCATCTCTACAGTAAGAGAACTAGCTATCTAAGTCTATTTTTTTCTTAACTCCATAACTATTCAAGTCTCTACTCAGTGCTCACACACTATAATTTTATTTACAAATTCTATTTACAAACAGATAACCCTAAGAAATAAAATGGGTATTCTGACTTATAAGTTAGAAACTTACACAATAAAAATGATCAGTTGAAAATTCATGAGCGTAAGTCCATCACTTTGATTATGCACCCAAAATTTGTGAAGAAGTTTTGATATGGGTTAAATACGAAGAAGAAAATAGAATACATATAGTAGATATTAGAGGGACTTACTGTGGCGATACAGATCTGCAGAACTATGAGTTGTTCTTCGATTTCTCTGTACAAGTGCTATTTCTAGGGTTTTGACCATGAGAGAGAGAGAGAGAAAAGGCAGATCTGACGGGTTGAAGTGCAAAATAAGTTCTATAAGAGAGAGATTGACCTCTCCGGGTTCTTATTATCCACCAGAGGCCGAAATGGTGAATTTATGGTGGTGGGAAATGAATCTACCAGTTGAAAATTAGGTGGTCTTTGAATACGAGAAAGGCACAATAAATAAAGAGACCACGGGAAAAAACCTAGGGGGAAATAAAAACCGTTGCTAGACATCATTTTCTGGTACGGTTTTGTAAACGTTGTAGGTAAACCATCTCCATAGCTAACCTGTTGCAACGTACTCGTAACCGTTGTTATAAAATCGTTGCAATAGCACCTCTATAACAACAGATGCCTAATCGTTGCACAAAACTGTTGCAATAGATGTTCGGTTGGAACGGTTCCATAACTGTTACAGAAAAACTGTTGCAATAGCCACTATTTCTAGTAGTGCCTCCTATGGACACTAGAAGGGGTTGAATAGTATCCTCCAATTTTCTTCTAAGAACTGATCTCTTTTCGTCAAGAACCTTGTTCTTGGCGCAACAGTTTTCCACAGCAACGCCACAACACACACAAAATGCAAACTAAGAGAACACAGTATTTTTACGTGGAAAACTCCTTGCTCAAGGGAGAAAAACCAACCCACACTATGGGATTTTTGAACCAATCCAGCAAGTTTTAGATTACAAAACTCCGTAACCAAGGGACTACACTCTAGACTCTAATCACTCAACAAAGCTACATTCTAGCTTTACAAAGTAATCTCACAATGGTTCACCTAATACAATTGCTTCTAAATAAAGAATGTAGGTAAAATAATGAGAGCACAACACTATGACAACTCCAAAGTTTAACTATGTAGCCTTCGAAAGTTGTCTTCAACAGTTATGTCACTTTAAAAGTTATTGGATCGCCTTTGTATTGCTCTCAACTCTCTTTGTGAGTAGCTGGGTATCGGCTGCCTCAACTACTAGTTTTTATATGGGCTTTATAACCCTAGTTATATTTCACAAGGAAACCTTGTAATTATAGCAAGACAAGATTTCCTGTGACTTCTTTCCTTGTTTGGCTCCAACTCTTATTCATACTTCGAAGATACAACCACAACACAACCTCTTTTAGCTGACTAGGATGCATACTCGTACACGCGTCATTCTTCCTAGTTCTGCAAGGATTTGCAACCCTTAATCTTTTCGATTAGTCGTGCCCTTTCTCCATAAGAACCAGGTTCTTCTCCAGAACCACTAGGTCCTTCGTTTGTCATTCTTCAAAACATTCACCTCAATAAATTCCCCTTTTTTTATGATGACAAACAAATGTTACCAAGAAACCTGGACATGCAAAAACCACCAAAAGCACAGAAGCAAAAATACATTTGAAAAATTTAAAACATATGAGTTAGGTCACAAACACCCCAACATTTCCTTCTTCCCCCTTTTGGCATCATCGAAAAGATTCAAAATCCTGCAAGAACTAGTCAGTATCATCCAGTCTAGAGCACAAGGCAATCAAGTCAACTAAGCACACAAGAATAAGGCTAAGGGCCCAATCAGAACCAGATATATAATAGAAAGGACCCAATGTAGACAAAAGAAATTTAAAACCAATTATCCAGGGCGTGGCAAACACACAGCCCAATTAAGTACACAACTGTAAGAGATTGTCTTACAAACACACATCAATGAAGGACACATAGGAGGGACAGTAGAGATTTGGACAAAGACAGAACAGGAAGTGGGTAGGACTCAGGTCTTCAGGTTGAAGTGCTTGACAAGTGCCTCAATATTCTTTGAATTCTCGGCCCTTTCCATCACCAACTCGGCCTCATACTTGTGGCACTCGATCTTCAAGCGATCAATTTCTTGATCCTTCACCTTTAGCTGCCTCTGCGATTCAGCATTCTCTTCATTCACTTCCAGAACATGCTGCTCCAATTCCTTCACAGTTGTAATTGCTTCATCCGGTACAAAGTCCTCACTTTCTTCAGGCTGCTCTTGCTTGACTAGCACTGGCCTCTTGGATGATCTCTTGATGAGACCCAAACCCCCACAAGACCATTCATACGGAGTCAAGCTAAGGAGATCCAAGGAGTACATATACACTTGGTGAGGAAGGACCTTGAAGAAGGAAGCGATTGGAAGCCATTCCGGGTGCTCAAACTAGGCTTCACGCCTAAGGAAGAAGAGAGCCCAGCAGAGCCAGGCGCCCCGCCTGAGCCAGGCGCCCCGCCTGGCCAACTCACTGCCTAAGGCCCAGAAAAGCACCCAGGCGCCCCACCTGGCCAGGCGCCCCGCCTAGCTAAAGGCCAAGCCAGGCGCCCCGCCTAGCTTCAGCATGTGCCAGGCGCCCAGCCTAGCTTCAGCATGTTCCAGGCGCCCCTCCCAGCCCCAGGCGCCCCTCCTAGCTGCTGAACTTATGTTTCTTTTACTATTTTGCCCTACGTGGCTTATTTGATGAACCTTATTAGTAAGGGTATTTAAGTCTTTGTGCAAGCTTGGTAAACACTATAAATAGCCAAGTCTAGCCTATTTACACTTAGTTTTTGATATTTGATGAATGTTAAACATTGAACATGAGCATGGCTCTTGGTTATTGAATGAAACCCTTTGATCTTGGACTTGTAGTTCTTCTAGCGGATCTAGATGAATACTTTTCCTCTCCGACCATTCTACTTGCGTGCTCGCGTTAGCTCGAGGGTAGTTGCATAGCGTAGGTGTTCTTATCCTTCTCTCGGGGTGTAACGGAACAAGTTCTCCGTTGCTACTTGGGATTAGAGATCGAGTTACGTCTCGTTCTTATCTTTTACTTTTTCCGCGTTTGATTCTCATCAGTTTGGTATCAGAGCAAGGCTCGGATTTTGTTTCTACAAACCCCCGACCCTTGGTTCTTCGTGCCTAGTATCTTTTCTTTTAGTTTTCTTGTTGTTGAAGTTATTGAAAGAAGAAAATTACAAAAAAATTGAAAAATTGAAAAATCCAAAAATTGGGTGTATCTTGTTGATTTGGATGATTTGTGATATGGGTGTTATGGATTCTTGATCGTGATTGAATTCCCGTTACTTGGGTACCAAAATTGTTGGAATTGGTGAAGTTTGAAAAATTGAAACCCCAAAACCCCTTAAACCCTTGAAGAACTTGTTCTTGATGAATTTTGGTTTGATTCTTGGGTTGCATTGATGTTTGATTGGCAACTTGTTATTGGGGATTGATCTTCATTGAAAAACAAACAATTCGGTACCAATTTTGTGGGATTTGAACAAGTATAACACCTACTTTGATGAATCACAATCCTTGTTGAAACCCTTTTGTTAAACCCTTGTGTTCTTGAGTTCTTGAGATTGAACCTTGATTTGAATTGATTGTTTGATTGAAAATTTGATTGGGTTTTGTTAAGGAAGATCAAAAACAACTTTGGGTATCTTTGGATTGTGAAAACAAGTTGAAAACATCGGATTTGAGGCTTGAAAATCGACTTGAAACGAGTTTGGAACGAGTTGGAAAAGGCTTCAGGCCAGGCGCCCCGCCTGACTTGGCTACTACCTAAGTCTCAGGCGCCCCGCCTAGACCCAGGCGCCCCGCCTGGAATACTGCACAGACTAGGCGCCCCTCCTGAGTTTCAGGCGCCCCTCCTGAGTGCTGAACGTATTGTTTCGGGTAGATTTTCGTAGGTATTTCCCTTTGTTTGATAACATAACATCTAGTTAGTGCTAATTTGAGTAACCGATCTACTTGAATAGTGCTAACCCTTTGATTGCTCTTAAGTGATTCGTGCCTAGCAAGGAGAGTAGACTTCTAAGGAAAAGCGTAGAACCTTTTAACTCAAGTCCTTCACTTCAAAGTGCCTAGCGTTCATTGAGTTCCATTAACTCCACTCACCCCGGAGTGTGCGTGACTCGTGAATAGTTTAGTTGAGTTGAGGAGTTGCTAATCATCTACGTGAAGCTTTGGAACTACAAGTAGAGTGAAATATCCACCGCCACCCAAAAGAGTGATCCGAGTGAACACAAGTGAGGGAGCGAGTGAGGTGTTTTAACTAACTCTTGTTTCTTTCTTTGTAGGTACAATGGCCAACGAAGGTCAAGATTTCATTAAGGAGGCCTTGGCTAATCTTCTTGCCAAGATGGACCTCATGAACCAAAGGATTGATTCTCTTGAAAAAGGAGCCTCGAGTACTCAAGGTGAACATGGGACCCCGAGTGTCCCAATTGAAAAGGGGACCCCGAGTGTCCAAATTGAGACCGGTGAAGGCTCAAGTAGCCCTACTTTTACCCCGGAGCAAGTTGTTGAATTGCTCAATCAACAACGGGTAAAGGAGGATCGAGAGAGAATTGAACGAACGGGCATTCCCCGTATCTTGGATAATCCCCCAAGAAACTTTCCACTACCAAGACCCGTCCGAAATGTGCAACCTCTTGAGCAAGTTGTTGAGGCTCAAGAAGGGGAGGAAGTTGATTATGGTGACGATGTGTATGGGTTTGATGATCACTTTCAACCAAGACGAGCTATGAATTGGGGTCGAAATGTGGATCGGGGTAGAGGCCGAGGTCGAGGGCCACCCTTAGGATATGGAGGGAGGAATGCTAGAAGGGACTATGTTGCTTATGATGATCACCATGGAGGCCAACCGGAGCCATTCCAAGGGGGTCGTGACAACAACAACAACCTCAATAGTGTGAAGCTCACTATTCCTTCTTTCAAAGGAAGTAGTGACCCGGTGGAGTACATTGGTTGGAAATTGGCTATGGAGCGTATCTTTGACACCAATGATATGCCCGATGTGAAGAAGACCAAGTATGCAATATCCTCCTTTGAATCTTTTGCTTCTACTTGGTGGGAGTCGGTGAAGAGGAATAGAAGGAGGACGGGTATGGCTATTAATCTTACTTGGGAAGAGTTGATCCGTGTGATGGATGAGAAGTACTTGACTAACCAATACCGGGTTGAACAACAAAGGCGTCTATATGATTTGAAGCAAGGTTACAAATCGGTTGGAGAATATTTCAATGAATTTGAGCAAATCCGAATGATCCTTGACTTAGATGATGAAGACAATGAGACGGCCATGATCCGTTTCAAAGGGGGCTTGAACCGAGACATAGCTTCACAATTGAAGTTCCACAAATATGATGATCATTACAAGCTATGTGAGGATGCGGTTGAGGCCGAGAAATGGCTCAAGGAGGAGAAATCCCTTCGCTACAAGAGTAGCACTCCTACTCCAACAAGCAAACCAAAGGATTGGAAGTCTCCTACTACAAATGCAAGGTTCCCAAGTGCAAGTGGAACAAGTGGTGCAAATGCTACCAAGGATGTGAAAAAGCCATATGAGAAGAACACACCTAATGTGGGAGGTAACTCTAAAGCTCAATTACATGCTCCTACTTCTTCTTCAATACAATGCCACAAGTGCAAGGGCTATGGTCACTTTGCTAGGGAATGTCCTACAAAGAGGACCATGATTGTTGTTGGCAATGATGCATATGAGAAAGAGAGTGAATCGGAAGATGAGGGAGTAGAGGGAGTAGAGGGAGATGAGGGAGTAGAGGAGAATGATTTGCTTGATGACACGGTGGAGGAGGAGGATCCTCATACTTTCTTGGTTGTGAGAAGGAGCCTAGGGGCTATGATTGTGGAAGATAGTGAAACCTTGCAAAGGGAAAATCTTTTCCATGCTAGGTGCCGGGTCAAAGATGTTGTTTGCTCTATGATAATTGATTCCGGAAGTTGTGCAAATGTAGTGAGTCAATCACTAGTGGCTCAATTGAAGTTAACTACCATGAAGCATCCTAAACCTTACCGGTTACAATGGCTTAGTGAATGTGGAGAGCTTAAGGTGATGAAACAAGCCATGATCAAGTTTAGAATGGGTAGTTATGTTGATGAGCATTTGTTTGACGTTGTGCCTATGCAAGCATGCCACCTACTCTTAGGAAGGCCATGGCAATTCGATAGGCAAGTGGTGCATGATGGTCGTGTCAACACTTACACGGTCAAACATGAAGGGAAGAGATTTGTTCTTAAACCTCTCACTCCTAAGCAAGTAAGTGATGACTACAAGAAAATGAAGGAGTTGAGGGAGGTGGCAAAGGCTAAGTCACTCATTGAGACTAGCCCTTTGTCCAAAAGCATGGTGGCAATCCCACCTACTTCATCTACCGGTGGCATGTGTGCCATGATGCAACCGGGCGAGCTCTTGAAAGGTAATGATGGCACCAAATTTCTCCTATGCCTAGTGCACAAAGGTATGATCCTTAACTCTAATTGTGATTTTTCTTCTAACCCTTTGCCTAGTGTGTTTGAGAATGTTTTGAAGGATTTTGGTGACATGTTCCCGGATGAAATGCCGGATGGATTGCCTCCTTTGAGGGGCATTGAGCATCAAATCGACTTTGTCCCGGGATCCCAAATCCCAAACAAACCGGCCTATAGGAGCAACCCGGAGGATACAAAGGAATTGCAAAAGCAAGTTGATGAATTGCTCACTAAAGGTTTGGTAAGGGAAAGCTTGAGTCCTTGTGCCGTGCCCGTGATCCTTGTTCCCAAAAAGGACGGCACTTGGAGAATGTGTGTTGATTGTCGGGCCGTGAACAAAATAACGGTAAAGTACCGTCATCCTATTCCCCGACTTGATGATATGTTAGATGAATTGAGTGGTTCATGTGTGTTTAGCAAAATTGACCTTAGGTTCGGCTACCATCAAATCCGGATGAAACCCGGTGATGAATGGAAAACCGCATTCAAGACCAAATTTGGTCTCTATGAATGGTTGGTGATGCCCTTTGGGCTCTCCAATGCACCTAGCACTTTCATGAGGCTAATGAACCATGTTCTAAAGCCATTCATCAACAAGTTTGTGGTCGTCTATTTTGACGATATATTGATTTATAGCAAATCAATAGACGACCATGTTGAACACCTTAGGCTAGTGCTTGAGAAGTTGAGAGCCGAAAAGCTCTTTGCTAATTTTAAAAAGTGTGCCTTTGGTGTTGAGAAGGTGGTCTTCCTTGGGTTTGTTGTGAGTGCTCAAGGAGTGGAGGTGGATGAGTCTAAGGTAGAGGCCATACGTGATTGGCCTACTCCTACTACCGTGACTCAAGTGAGGAGCTTTCATGGTCTCGCAAGCTTTTATAGGCGATTTGTGAGGGACTTTAGCTCCATTGCCGCTCCACTCACCGAATTGGTAAAGAAAGACCAACCGTTTGTTTGGGGAGAGCCTCAAGAGAAGGCCTTCCTTGAGTTGAAAAGTAGGTTGAGTACCGCCCCACTATTGCAATTGCCCGACTTCGGAAAGGCATTTGAGGTTGAGTGTGATGCCTCGGGGGTGGGAATTGGTGGTGTATTAATGCAAGATAGCAAACCCATCGCCTACTTTAGTGAAAAGTTGAAAGGGGCCTCCTTGAACTATTCTACATATGACAAGGAGTTGTATGCCCTTGTGAGAGCCCTTGCCCATTGGCAACACTATCTTTGGCCTCGTGAGTTTGTAATCAAGAGTGACCATGAGTCACTCAAGCATTTGAGAGGCCAAGAGAAGCTCAATAAGAGACATGCCAAGTGGGTTTAATTCATTGAGTCCTTTCCCTATGTGATCCAATATAAGAAAGGGAAGGACAATGTTGTGGCGGATGCGCTTTCGAGAAAATTTGCTCTAGCCACCACTCTCACCTCCAAGCTCATGGGTTTTGAGAGCATTAAATTGATGTATGCTCATGACCCAAAGCTAAAGAGTGTCAATGACGCTCTAGAGAAGGGGGAGAGAGTTGAAAAATACCAATGGGTTAATGGTTATATCTTCAAAAATGGTAGAGTGTGCATTCCGGAGTCCTCTTGGAGGGAGTTGCTTGTGCAAGAGGCACATTGCGGGGGACTCATGGGACATTTTGGCACAAGAAAGACTTTGGCTATTCTTAAGGAACAATTTCATTGGCCAAAGATGGGGGTGCAAGTGGAAAAGTTTTGCAACAATTGCCTTGAGTGCAAGCGTGCTAAATCCAAAGCCCACCCCCATGGGTTGTATACCCCTCTCCCCGTACCTACTAGCCCTTGGTTGGATATCTCAATGGATTTCGTGATGGGATTACCTAGGACTAGGGGGGCCATGATAGCATTTTTGTTGTTGTGGATAGGTTCTCAAAGATGGCTCATTTCATTCCATGCAAGAAATGCGATGATGCCCAACATGTAGCTTCCTTGTTTGTTGAAAATGTTTTGAAGCTACATGGTGTGCCTCAAACTATAGTGAGTGATAGGGACACTAAGTTCCTAAGCCATTTTTGGCGAAGTTTATGGGGTGCTTTAGGCACCAAGCTCTTGTTCTCCACGTCCCACCACCCACAAACCGATGGGCAAACGGAAGTGGTAAACCGAACCTTGGGTGCTCTTCTTAGAGCCATGACCCGAGGTAAGGCCGGGACTTGGATTGATCGTTTACCTCTTATGGAGTTTGCCTACAATCGAACCGTGCATAGAATGATTGGCATGACTCCATTCGAGTGTGTTTATGGGTTTAACCCCTTGATTCCCCTTGATCTAACCCCTTTGCCAAGGGAAATGGTTGTTAATTTTGAAGGTAAAGCTAGAGCAAAAGCAATGATGGAACTCCATGCAAAGGCGAAGAAGAATTTGGAGGAAGCCTATGCTAAGGTTGCTTCCAAGAAAAACAAAGGACGCAAGAAGGTGGAACTCAAGAAGGGTGACTATGTGTGGGTGCACTTCCGGAAAGAAAGGTTTCCAAACCTTAGAAAAAGGAAGTTAGCACCCCGTGGCGATGGCCCATTCCAAGTGCTTTCAAAGATAAACAACAACGCCTATGTGGTCGACTTGCCAAGTGAGTATCAAGTTTCTAATACTTTTAATGTTTGTGACTTGGTTCCTTTGGATGTAGGTGATGATGAGGTCGTGGGTGATGATGCCTCAATTTCGAGGATGAAATCTTCTCAAGAAGGGGAGGATGATGAGACCCAAACCCCCACAAGACCATTCACACGGAGTCAAGCTAAGGAGATCCAAGGAGTACATATACACTTGGTGAGGAAGGACCTTGAAGAAGGAAGCGATTGGAAGCCATTCCGGGTGCTCAAACTAGGCTTCACGCCTAAGGAAGAAGAGAGCCCAGCAGAGCCAGGCGCCCCGCCTGAGCCAGGCGCCCCGCCTGGCCAACTCACTGCCTAAGGCCCAGAAAAGCACCCAGGCGCCCCACCTGGCCAGGCGCCCCGCCTAGCTGAAGGCCAAGCCAGGCGCCCCGCCTAGCCAGGCGCCCCGCCTAGCTTCAGCATGTTCCAGGCGCCCCGCCTAGCCAGGCGCCCAGCCTAGCTTCAGCATGTTCCAGGCGCCCCTCCCAGCCCCAGGCGCCCCTCCTAGCTGCTGAACTTATGTTTCTTTTACTATTTTGCCCTACGTGGCTTATTTGATGAACCTTATTAGTAAGGGTATTTAAGTCTTTGTACAAGCTTGGTAAACACTATAAATAGCCAAGTCTAGCCTATTTACACTTAGTTTTTGATATTTGATGAATGTTAAACATTGAACATGAGCATGGCTCTTGGTTATTGAATGAAACCCTTTGATCTTGGACTTGTAGTTCTTCTAGCGGATCTAGATGAATACTTTTCCTCTCCGACCATTCTACTTGCGTGCTCGCGTTAGCTCGAGGGTAGTTGCATAGCGTAGGTGTTCTTGTCCTTCTCTCGGGGTGTAACGGAACAAGTTCTCCGTTGCTACTTGGGATTAGAGATCGAGTTACGTCTCGTTCTTATCTTTTACTTTTTCCGCGTTTGATTCTCATCATCTCTTCTCCTTGAAAAAATCACATTTTTCAGCACATTTTGGCCAAACATATGATGCAGAGTTGGCTTCTTCCCATCTTCCAAGGGCACTCTAAAGTGCTCAAAGACCTGCCGTAGGATGTAGGAATACACTAAAGAATATGACTTTTGATCAGTATCAGCAATCCTCTTTATGTGTCTGATGATCAAACCAGGTAAATTGATCATTGTTCCTCTATCCAGCAGGTCCATATAGGTCAAGACAAGAGCACAAGCCTCACTGTTCGTTTTCCCTCTAGGCAAAAGGAACCTATGAACAAATTCAAAGAGCAACTGACGTGCAGGTTCCATCCATTTCTTCTCAACTTTTCTTTCCTTTCTGAGTTTAGTCTTTCCAGAGAATTTCTTCACAACACTCAGAGGAGTTACACCATCAGATCTCTTTGGCCATTTCAACTTGATGTAGCTGCAATAACCTTCAACAGGAACCTCAAGAATTACTCCCAACTCCTTCCTTCCAAACTCTATCTCCACTCATTTGACAACTGAGAACACTCTTCTTGCAGCAACTCTACAGTTAATGTAGAACTCCTTGATCTCCTTAACATACAGAAATCTGTTCTCCTTAGCAAATAGGTTCAACCAGCCTTGAGATCCTCTACCTTCCTTAGCAGAGGTTTCATGTTATGCTCATTCAGGTCACTCAAGATGCTTCCAGCCAATACTTGGTGCCTAGCAAAGAAGGCTGCTCTGTCAACCTCCTCATCAGTATCTTTCTTCCTCTTTTTTCTATCTACCTCACTATATGTATCAGAATCACTAGGATCAACATAGCTCACATCCTCATCACTCTCCCTCTTTGCTTCAACAACACTCTTCACCTGCTTCTCATCAACCACCTTCTTAACCTTCTTCTTCTCAAGATTTGCCATCTTCTCTACCTGCTGCTTTTAGGTAGACCTAGTAGCCACCCTCTTAGGTGCTGTCTGAGCAGTAGGCTTATCATCACTCCAATTTTCACCCTAAGAGTTCTCATCACTCTCATCCACCAGCCTGCTTTTTGACACAACTCTCCCCCTTTCAATAGCCTTCTTCCCTTATCTATTTTTTGCTTTGTTTCACTTACAAACACTACCTCTTCTTCTTCCTCCTCTCCCATAAACTTCTGATCCTCTTCCCCAAACTTTATTTTAACACTTTTCTTTTATTTCTCTACAGCTTTCTCACTTACACCATCAACATCCTCAACTTTTTCATCTTTCTCTCCGTCATAGTCAGTCCAGTCAAGTTCTGCATCCTCAGCAACTACAGGAACTGAGCAAGAGCCAGGTTCTTAATTCAATTCCTTAGTAGCTTCAATAGAAATAGGTCCCCCACCTACTGGACCTTCCAACACAGCCATCACATAAACCTTCTCAACAGGAGCAGCCTCCAAACTAGGTTCGTTGACTGGGTCCTTTTGAGACTCAACGGAATCCTCTTCTCTCAATCTTTCCAACACATTTTCAACTACATTGACCTCCTCTACTTTGTCAGTCACTACAGGACCATGAAACCCAATCTTAAGAACTAAGTCCTCCCGTACAATCAACAAATTTTCTCCACTAACATACCCCCTATTAGTTATACCACTAGGTTCTACTGATCCTACAATTTCATTTAGCCCTTTAACTAAATTTTCAGAACTCAACTTCCCAGGGCTTCTAACAGACTCTAAAGCAGTAGAACTAGTTAGGGTTGAGTCATCTCTTACCTCAACTGATTTTTCAATGACGACTGGAGACACCGACGTCAAAAGCGAGGATCTGGCCATTTTCTTGGAACCCTTCTTTCTTGCTCTTTTGAGGAATTTCACCCTTGCTTTGACGATTCTTTCAGGGAGAGTAGAGGCAGGAGGTTTGAGAGTGGATTCTTTAGAAGTGTGGGTTTCTGAGATCTTTGCCGGAGAGAGGCAGATGATGATTGTGCTTGAGACATAGTGATTTTTTTTTATTAGGGTTTGGAGAGGAAGTTTTTCTTGTTTTTGAATTCTAGAGAGAGAACGCAGTAGAAGGGAGTTTGGTAAATGGTTCTCTTCTTTTCCTTCTGATGACTATTAAGTGAATAACAATGGGTTCAAGCTTTTCTAGGGAATAGGCAGTAAAGGTGGTTCTGTAAAGAGAAGCAGCTTTTTGAAGTTTTGGGAAACCGGGAAAGTGAGGGATTTGACGGTTATTGATACTTACCCATTAAGGCTTCTAGATATGAGGGGTCAGTTGGAGTCTTATAGAAGTATAACCACAAAAGAAATTGTTCCTATAATTATGGACGGTTACACAAACATGGAAGGTTTCCTTGATGCACGTTCATCAAACAATCAATTTCAGTTATGACACTTAACATAAATAGCTATGTAGATGTACCTGGACATGGTTCATCATGCTTGTCTTGGTTCCTTCTACGTACCCTGTAGGTTCTTTCGTAGGAACACATTAGCATACCCTAACTGTACTCAATTGAACAAGTATACTTAAATAAAGTACAAAATTAGACTGGACAATAACAACTATAGTTACACACAAAATAATGAACACTTAACTAACCAATCCTTAGAGAATAAATGCTGAGTCATCCGTGTATTTTGGTCATCCCTAACTCCAACTTGTTCCTCTTAAATTGAACTTTGTTCAGTGCTTTGGTAAAGATGTCAGCAATTTGGTCTTCAGTTCTGCAAGAATTCATGGTGATTAGACCCTTCTCCACATTATCTTTAAGAAAATGGTGTCTAATATCAATGTGTTTTGTCCTTTTATGTTGGACTGGGTTCTTCGCAATGTTCACTGCACTTGTATTATCACAAAAAATAGGCACAGTTCTACATTTAATTCCAAAGTCCTCCAACTGCTGTTTGATCCATAGCAATTGTGAGCAGCATGATGCAACTGCTACATACTCTGCTTTTGCAGTAGACAAAGCTACTGAGTTCTGCTTCTTTGTAGCCCAAGAAACTAGGCAGGGACCAAAAAAGTGTTTCATTTCTGAAGTGCTTTTCCTGTCCACCAGATGACCTGCATAATCAGCATCAACAAAGCCAATTAGTTCAAAAATACCTCCCCTTGGGTACCATAGACATAAATCCTTAGTTTCCTTCAATATCTCAAGATTCTCTTCACAGCTGTTAAATGTGATTCCTTAGGCTTGGACTGGAATCTAGCACACATTCTCACACTGTATACAATATCAAGTCGACTAGCTGTGAGATAGAGGAGTGAACCTATAATTCCTCTATATTTTGTCTCATTTGTAGAAGGACCTAGTTCATCCATATCCAGCTTTGTTCCAGAAGCAATAGGTGTGGACATTTCTTTTGCTCCTTCCATGTCGAACTTCTTTAGAAGTTCTTTGACATATTTCTGTTGGTGAATCATAGTTCCTTCAGGAGTCTGCTTAATCTGCAATCCTAGGAAGAAATTAAGTTCTCCCATCATGCTCATTTCGAATTCACTGCCCATCAACTCAGCAAATCTCTTGCATAATTCCTCATCAATGGCACAAAAAATAATGTCATCAACATATACCTGAACCACTAATAGATCATTTCCTTTCTTCTTCAAGAACAATGTGTTGTCAATCTTCCCTCTTGAAAACCCATTCTTAAGCAGGAATCTTTGTAATCTCTCATACCAGGCTCTAGGGGCTTGCTTCAATCCGTAGAGTGCCTTATCGAGTTTGTAAACATGATCAGGAAATTCACTATTCACAAAACCTGGAGGCTGTATTACATAGACTTCTTCATTTAGATAACCATTTAAGAAGGCACTCTTCACATCCATCTGATACAGTGTAAACTCCATGTACGTAGCAAAGGCAATCAACATTCTTATGGCTTCCATCCTAGCTACTGGTGCAAAGGTCTCATCATAGTCGATTCCTTCCTCTTGGTTGTATCCTTGGACTACCAATCTGACTTTGTTCCTTGTCACTATACCATGTTCATCCAATTTGTTTCTGAACATGGTATAGTGACAAGGAACAAAGCCAGATTGGTAGTCCAAGGATACAGCCAAGAGTTATTGGATCGCCTTTTAAGTCATTTTGAAAGTTATTGGATCATCTTTGTATTGCTCTCAACTCTCTTTGTGAATAACTGAGTATCGGCTGCCTCAACTACTAGCTTTTATATGGGCTTCATAACCCTAGTTGTATTTCACAAGGAAACCTTGTAATTATAGCAAGACAAAATTTCCTGTGACTTCTTTCCTTGTTTGGCTCCAACTCTTATTCGTACTTCGAAGACACAACCACGACACAATCTCTTTTAGCTGACTAGGATGCATACTCGTACACGCGCCACTCTTCCTAGTTCTGCAAAGATTTGCAACCCTTAATCTTTTCGATCAGTCGTGCCCTTCTCCATAAAGACCAGGTCTTCTCCAGAACCACTAGGTCCTTCGTTTGTCATACTTCAAAATATTCACCTCAACACTATGTATCATATAACAATCATTGAATTACATGTTTTAATCTGAAAGGCGAAGAAAGTCATCCTCTAATGACGCAAAGTTAAGAGTTCTATTTTATGAGAATTTTAACACATAGTTCAGTATTTTAATACTTTATATATACTAAGAATAATGTTCAGTTATTTTAATAATAGAAAAATTGTTTTGACTTCACTAATATAAGAGGTGGAGTTTGGTGACACACATGAAATTAACCTAAAACAATGCCAAGTCGAAAAATGGTTGTAACGTTTTGCTTTTTTACTGTGATTCGGTTATACAAAAATGATGATCTCTTTTTCTCTCAAGGGAGGAGAAACTTAAGGCACCAGAAAACGATGATAAGAACCAGACAGAAGACGAACTCCACTGTTATACATACCTTGTGAAAGTTTTAGTTAATGACATGAAATAATTCACTAATATTTTGTTGCTATCTAGCGTCCCGTAGCCAAACCAGAACCAAGAATCCTTCTCTGCATATTCATTTGGATATCATTATTACTACCAAAGTTGGACCTACTCTTATGGCTGTGAAGTCCTTGACGAAAGACACCAACAGCTAGGTCTTCGTCCGTATACACCTTTGACCCATTGCTCATGCAGGTCATTTAATTGATAAAACAAAATGTAGGAGAATATATTTTCAATTTACATAAGCCTAACTGATTGCTGCATTGTATGGAAACTGTTGGAATTTTCTTCCATAGGCATCTCGAAACACCATGTTCATGTCCTGGTATACGTGTAGAAAATTACAAGGCCTTTTCTATATGATGATTTTGTCAAAGTCGTTATATTTGGAGGTGTTAGGCCTAGGAAAGACTATCTGAGACTTGGAAATTGCAACAATTAAAACTTTAAGTCTAGCTAAAATGTCTTTTATTCTAGCATTATATGCCTTCTTCTTTCCTTCATAAGTGGTTTACTTGCATCATTTCACTTTAGAAGAAGTTTAGTTTAATCCTGAGGTGGTTAATTAAAAACTTTGTAAATGTTTGCTAGTATGATTTAAAGAGTGTTTCTGCGCACTTCGCTCACCTAAGTGTAGGAGACAAAT
Organism: Petunia secreta; assembly: GCA_029990175.1. Classification (NCBI taxonomy): domain Eukaryota; kingdom Viridiplantae; phylum Streptophyta; class Magnoliopsida; order Solanales; family Solanaceae; genus Petunia; species Petunia secreta. Next base: position 3,395,146 of record JARKIP010000059.1, on the reverse strand, counting down.
ACTCCCACCGTTCGAAATTATCTGACTTATCCTACCCCTAACCTAATGACCCCTCATTGGCAAGGCAGACTAGTAAAAACTAAAAGAAGGTTGAACAATAAACAGGAAATGCATATAAGTAAACAACAATTTTACTAATAATGTGAAAATAATTTTATTAGTAATAATCTGAGCAATAATTTTATTAATATTGACACGAATAATCTTTCAGAACATAGGAAGACCGTCACTAACTTGTTCTTAATACCACAATTTGTACATGCAAAATACTATACACTTGCAAATGCCCTATGAAATGCCAATCTTTTAAATACTAACAAAATTTAGATACAACACAATAACTAAATCTCAATCCCAAGCAAATTAGGAGCGCCTACATAGTTCTTCAGTGTTCATCGCTCCATTTAAGCCCGTCTCACTAACAAAATACGGACCTTTAAAATTGTACAGATCCTACCATGTAAAAACTGTACAGATCTATCTACAATAAATCAATCAGCTAAGTGGCATCTTCAAACTGTTTCATTCTAAGATGTCAATAGCCAAAAGAGAGGTAAAAATTAATCAGACAGCATGACTTCTATTTTATTCTTCTCGTGGCAGAACTGCGTTTAGAGAAAAACTTTCCAAAAATTCCTGTTGCTTTGGAACAAGATTTCTGCTGAGTAGAGTCAATGGTAGGGTCTTTGGGAATGTCAATATCTGATTCAAAAGATTCTTCAATTTCACTGGATTCAGCCCTCAGTAGTCTCAGCAACTCCAAAGCCATTGCCTTCCCTTTGTTGTTTCCATTAACTGATATAGTGACAAGTTCAGGGATGACCCCTTCATCCATCACCAATCGACAATATTTAACCCGTTGAGAGCACAACGAAAGAAGAAGAGCCACTGCATGCTCCTGGTCCTTGCGACTGTCACGCTCTAGCAGTTTCACAACTGAGGCAATGCATCCATCAGTTTCAGTTATAGCAATTCTAGCATCTTCACTAATGCACAAATTCTTCAACATAATAACACAATCTCTTGCAAGAGCTGTATCATCAAGAAAAGGAACCAACTTGGGAACCAACTCTGAAGGTGCAATCAAGGAACCAATTTTGCTACTTTCTGACATGTTACATAATATTTTGATGGCTGGTTTCTGCAATTCTCTAATATTGTTGCTATCAAGAATCTCCAGAATAGCAGTGAGTGCCCCCGACATTGTAATTTTATGGTGACAGTATTGGTGGCAGGACAACACCTCGAATACACCAAGAGCTTCTTTAGAAACCGAGGAACCAAGCAATGATGTCAAAAGCGCAAATGCATCATCGTTCAAGTATGTTATACTGCTTCTGAGATGAACGAACCATACAATGATCAGTATGTGGAAGCAGAATAAGATTATAGCAACATTAATAAGATAATAACCATAACAACGAAAGAAACTATACCATCAAAGCAAGAAGACGACAAATACCTCACATTCTAGTATCTTAACAAGGTGCAGGGGCATTATAACTCTTAGGGTATGGATAGAATTAATTGTAATCAAAACTGGATTTTAAGAAACAACAACAAATTTCTCCCAAGAAGGTGACCCTTGAAGCAACTGGTAAAATTGTCTTCGTGTGACCTATACATCACGGGTTCAAGCCGGGGAAACAACCACTGATTTCAGATTAAGCTGCGTATATCACACCCCTTGGGGTGAAGGACCCTGGTGATGCGGGATGCTTTGTGCACCGGGCTGCCCTTTTAACAAATTTCTCCCAAGGGGAAGAAGCCAACAAGCTCATTCATTAGAAAGTAACAAGTCAAAATGGATTTCAAGATTTTGTTCCATAAGTATCTTCCCACACGAGTTTTTTTTTTTTTTTTTTGTTTGAACAAGTTGTCACCACAGATTTTTAGGAAATGAATAGTGCAATAATGAATAACAGAGAGAGAGAGAGCATGTTTACCCGCATTTATCTAGAACAGCTACTAATGACAGACATCCCAATGATTGAGCCTCCAGATCATTGAGTTCATATGCATCTTTCAAGAATCTAAGAAGTTTTTCAATAAGATTCTCTGATGACATCAAATTGCAAGCTTGATCATTTTGTTTCATGATATTTCTGATACTTCCAACCAAGCTGCATTGGGATTCCCAAGGAAGCAAATTGAGCCTCGCTAAAGGCTCTAATTCCATTTCATGCATGCTTCTACCAGATTGAACTTTGTGAAAACTTTCATCGCTTTCCAGTGACATCACATTGAATTCATTCCGAGTCTTACCGCGCAAAGAGCCCGACGCAGAACCAGCATCTGAAAATCCCAGTGATAAATTGCTGAAGTCTATAGGTAGAGATAGATCAATCATTGAGCTGCCCAAGCTAGCAATTGAAGTGGAAGATGATTCCCATGAGTGAGCTATTGCTGCATGTACACTGGGGTCAAGAACACTGACCCCATGTGCTGCTGTCCACCTTGATATTAGGTCCTTCATCGCGTTATTTGGGGTTAACGACAAGTGGGACAATTTCTTTTTAGTTTTTGGACATGTATTATTACCTTCAGCAAACCATTTTTCAATCCAATATCTTTCATATGTTTGTCCAGAAGAAATGACAACAGGATCATACATTAATCTCGAAGATATAGGACATTTGAACTCATCTGGAAGTAGAGAACAGCCCATGATATCCCTTTGAGCATCATCTTGATGACATCCCAGACGCGATTCCACTTCACGTTGACTTTCAAATGAGAGGGAGTCCTCATGCTGCAGAGATCCATTCTCTGTTTGCTCTTTCACGATTGATTTTCCATGTTTGTTGAGAAGATTCAGAAAGAACATTAAGATTTTCCTTTTATCACCCTCCCCAACCTTCTCCAGCTGCTTCTTTATTGATCTTTTCTCTATCAAAAGAACTTTTGGAGATGTGATATGCAGCCTCAGCATAGCAGTTTGAATAGCCTCAAAGACACGTTCTTCCCCTGAATCACTTGTAGATGTATACTGCTGAAGTAGTTCCCTCAAAACATTCCTTGCCTCCTCTTCAGATGGATCCAAACTGAATATCCCAGCCTTCAGGTCCGCAACCAGTTGCGATATCTGCACCAATGTTATCATTGAGTGATTGCCAGAAACATCAAAAACACAAACCGACCAGGTAGAAAAAGAATGAAGAGAGAGAAATAGTCAGAGACTGGTCTTTTTTCCTTGTCTTTCATTATGAACCAAAAGCTCCATATTAAATAAATCAAAGAGACGAAGAAACAAAAAGCTCTAGCAACAGCAAATGGATAGCCTAGTAAACACACCACAGACGGTGTCATTCATTTCAAAAAGTTATTTTCCATTAAAATAGAATGCACGGCTGGCTTGCATGTCAATCAATAACCAGGATCAAGGATACAAACAGTAACAAATAAATAAAGAGAAATCTCTCCAAAGAAGGTACACTGGCTCACCTCTGCAGCCAGCATTACAGGTACCATAGTCTGCATCTGGCTTAAGCTTTGCTGAAGCAAGTTTCTTGATTTCTTACATCGTGAAAGTATAACATCTCCTGTTAGTGCCTGAACATACAATACTAAGTTTTGTCAAGACTAACATTCCGTGATGTGAATGAAGACATTAACTATCAGAAGAGGTGGATTAATACTTTAAAGAAGGACTGCACTTGCAGCATTTGTACACTTAATTGCGTAAACAGATAAGTTTGTAAAAGACGGAATGACATTGTTCTTTCCCTCCTCCCTCTTATATACTTAAGGTGCAATTGCCTATACTAATGTAACAATGCATTTGAGAAAACCAACATATATTGATGGCCAATGAAATGCCGTCCGCTAGTCAATATTATGTGCTATATATAACTAAGTTTCTGAAGCAAGGAATCTCCTGTTAACGGGAGACATAATTCACAAGAAAGTGCTAAGACAAAACTAGTTTGCTAAAAGATTGAGTCAAGATGCATACCAAGTATAGTTTACTAGATTCACTGCAATGCTGAAGTATGTCCTTGGCTTTGTCAAGTGCTCTACTTAACTGGCAAAGTACCTGTATTCCAGAGTTGCAACAAGGACGAGCTGCTTCAATTGCTGGAAGTAACATTGAAACTGCGGTTACAAACTTAATTAATTCCATGCACATTCGACGATGCACCTGTAGTCATCATATGATGGAAGAAATATTTAGCCATACAAAGGGTGAAATAGCTGAAAGTAAAGAGTATAATGGTACCCGATAGATGAGAAGGAAACCATGAAGATTGACAGGTACATTATCCCAATGAGTAAACTTAAGCATTCAAAAATCTCTTAGAAACACACATTTAAACCAGTATAATGCTGCAAATGAGGCTAACACTTTTAATATCGGATAAATTTCAGATATGATTTATAGCATCCTCAATGAAGACTCTTGAAATTCCAAGAGTTAAGCAACCCCTTTATAGTTAATAAGGAGTTAGAGCTGCATTATGCCGAACTCGATGCCAGAAAAACTTTTCCTTTCTCCTTATATACCAAGAAAAATGACTAGTGACAATTTTTGCTCTTTCTTAATGTGAAGGCACCAAGATTAAAAAGAATATTGCTTTAGAGACGAGGTTAAATCCAGAAGTTTTGAGACATCTCATTATTAATAAGTGGAATAAGTTGAGAGTAAATTGTCTTAATTTAACAAAGCATGGGGATAAATCAGGAGCTATAGGAGAGAACAGATGAAACATCAGAGCTTTCTATACCTTAATGTCACGAGGAGATGGTACCTCACCAACTAAAGCCGTGTCACTCCCCATAAGAGAATTCTGCAAAAACATCAGAAAAGCTAACTGTTAAATTTGATTGGTAAATAGTACTAGTATCAACCACTCAGCATATCTAACGGTCAACCAATCAGCATTAGCATAAATCGACTGCTACAGCCTTGAGTTTTCATTCTATGTTCCTGAAGAACAATAACTAATCTGCTCTAGAGGAGACAATGGCAGTATTCTCAGTTTAGTCTAAAAAGAGAAAAAGGCAACAATAAAACGAAGTCTGTCATACAACATCCATATAAGTCTTCGCCAGTGTACTAGTAAGACTTCATGCATTATCTTCGAGGTAAGCCGAAACTAGATGGTTCAGCCATGTATCATATTCATCATAGAATTGGGCAAAACTGAAACAGAAAAGATAAAGGTGGAGGGAGTACTTGATTGTTTGGTTGGCCCTATTAAACTCCGTACTGCTAATACACATATAAACTTTACAAGAATCTGTGTAGTATATGTAGGATAAAATGTGGAACAAGAGTAACTAAAGATGAAATAAGCTCTTAAAGTAAACAATTCCTCCATAAAATCTTTACATTATAATTCACCGCATAACAAACAATTCATGCATGATAATCTAACATAGTAATTCCATACCAAACGACCGCTAAACGAAACAAATACCAAATTTCTTCTCTAACTTCAACTTTCAAATGATTTCGAAAAACAAAGATAGACAACTTCCAAGCTACATAACGGAATCCACTTTCATCACAAGAACTCTAAAAACAGGGAATTTAACATTGGAAAAGCACAGATAAACGATTATATTCAACAACCAACCAAGATTTAAGTGTCCTAAAAAAGCTTCAATTATCAATACTCAATAGCACCAGAAACTAAAAGGCAGCAACGATGCACAAAGCATCCCCGCAGGGTCCAGGGAAGGGCCGCATCCCAAGGGATGCAAGCATAAGTCGTTGCAGCCACACCTCGACCCCCTTACATCTGGGTCACACGGAGACTAACTTTACCGGTTGCTCCGAGGCTCCCCGTCCTATAACACCAGAAACTAAACAAATAAAATGAAGAGTATCCTTACCTAGTAGAGAGTAACACAGAACCCCTTCTCTTCTTAAGATGAAAAACCAATCAATTGTTTCTTTCAACTAAGGAAAGCAGCCACAATACAAGTCCACCTTCAAAAACTCATCAATTTCCCAATATAAGTTCAAAACTTGTCCTTATACTGAATACTTTTCTCATTCTACAGTAGGAGACATGGTCAAAGACAAACTTTCTTTGCTTTAACAATAGACTTTTCTACAAATAACTCAATTCTTTCTCCTGAACATTTGATAAGCAAGAATACAACAACATCATCATGTTCAAAACTACTTGCTTCTGATAACCCAACAATAAAACACCAATCAAACAGCCTGTTCCTTTAACCACTTTAAGGCAATCCAAGAAAGTAGTAGTAATATGGATGTGTGATTATGCCGTAGACATTGGTCCAAGACTTTGTTGAATGCCTTAAGAAGAAGATCACATAAGTATATTTGTCAAGAGTCAACACAGAATCTAAAAGACTCACCTTAATTAATTATTAAACACACAATATATATATATATAATCTATCACCTTTGTGTAGTCCACAACCACCACTGCTTTTTTATTACTATAAAACGTGTCATACTATGTCATTTGGTTGATTTTATTAATATGAGTATATAATTAATTGTAACATAGAATTCTCTATAAGAATATACATGATTGTTTCCAAACAAAATATTTTTCTTAATTTTGGAATGATTGGTTGAGCGTATAAGAAAAAATTAATCTCGACATAATCAAGCCTTGGCTAAGACGGTAAAAAATAATATATGCACCACCAAATAAGATTTTCTATGTGAATGCAGACTAGTCCAACTGAATAATATAAACATTAAGCTATGCAAAATTTATTAACTATAAAAAAGATAAAATATGAAATGACATTAGGTGTATTGAAAACACGATAAAACTATTTTTTATATAGAAAAGTATTCTTAAAGTTAGTAGTAGTTTCAATTTAACAATTCTTTCATCATTAGTTATTTTGCATTATATTTCTACATAATAATTATGTTTACCAAACGGCACCTAATTATTTAATATTAGTAGAATTGGTCAAGTTTGACGTAGATATAAAATAAAATATTAAAAGAAGTAAGAATAAAGTAAAGGACAAAACAGAGTAACCGAGTAAGAAGTATTCTTTGTTTTAGGATAAGGACATAAGTCATTTTCTATTTGCTTGTTCCATGAGCCAATCGTTTTAAGTTGATTATTTATCAAATTCTAACCTCGTTTGCCGTTGTTACTCTTTCCAACCCTCTAAAAGAGGAAATCTTGATGTGATAGCTGGGCCCTCCTGATGCTGCAAAGCGCAGCCAAAAATTCGCACATGTATTTGTGCAAAATGGTCAGGTTTGGCGCCACCGTCGACCATTTTTGCCTCTATAAATTCTTTACATATTTGGTCCTCGTCCATTCATAATAAGGTGGGAGCAGTCTCAATGACGGACAAAATATGAGAAGCAAGATTCTGATTGTTCGGCTATGTGAGAAGAAGAAACACAAATATTCCAGTGAGAAGATGCAAAAAATTATCGATACTGGATTTACGGAGAAGTAGAGTAGCCCAAAGAAGAATTGAGGCGAGGCGATTCGTCAAGACACGGTCTACCTCCAGATCACCGAGGACATGACCTTTGATAGGAAAACATGGAGGTCGACATGGGGTAGGCAATTAAGTAGTAGTAGGGAGAGTTCTGTTTCAGTACCATTTGCATTATTTTTGTATCATTTGTTTATCGACTTGTGTGCCTTACTACTTTCATTATTGTCTGTTTACTTTAGTTACCAAAAGTTTTCTTGACAGTATTTTCTTTATCATTGGTGGTTTCATCTTATTTTGCGAGTATGTTTCAAAATATTTTTCCTTGAGCCAAGGTCTATCGGAAACAGCCTCTCCACCCTAGTGGGGGTAATGTCTGCGTACATCTCACCCTCCCAATACCCCCACTTGTGGATTATATTGAGTATGTTGTTATTGTTGTTGTTGTATATTTGGCCCTCATCAAAAAAAGTTCTTGGCGATCATCAGAACTTGTTGGGGACGATAGATCCTGCTGTTAGTAATATCTAGCAATCATCATGAGATTTTCTTGAACGGGACGATAACTGTAAGACCTTTTGTATGGGGGATAAACTGTTACAAGGCGCCATAAATGACTTATTTTTGTAAATGATGCAAAATCACAAGACCATGAATTTAGGGATTTTTACACATATATACAAAAATACATCCCTAATTACACTAAAATAGCAATATTTTTCAAATTACAAGAGATAGCAATATTTTTTTAACACTTTTTTATAATAAGCAACACATTTCATTTTTTATAATTGCACTTACTCCCACTCTCCTAAAAACCCTAAAACACTTTTTCCACCTCCCCAAAACAAAACAGCCGCCACCCCATTCCCTTCTCCAGACCAAACATACAACTCCACCCTCTGCCAGCACAGTGCAGATCCCATCGAAAACCCAATCAAAATGGTAAAACTCGTGATACAAAAACCCAGAGCAACGCTAACAGAGCAACGCCTTTCCCGGCGAGACAACGCCGGTGGTATCACTGCTACTCCAACTTTCCGGCGTTGTGTGAATATTGTATCTTCAGCAGCGAACAAAAGAGGCGACTGGTGTAGGATGCTTTTCCGGCGTTGACCGCTGCTTCGTGTCTGTCGCTGCTACTAGTGTGTTCATCTTTATCAATGATAGTGTATTCCGATGGTCTCAAGCTCTGCTCTGTAAACTTGATATTTTGCGCAAACAATTTTTATTGATTTCGAGTCTACCATATGTTCTGCCCTGTATGCTAGCTCTGCTATTTGTCAGTGCTTAAAGATCACCTGTTATATTGCAGGAGTGTTTCTCCATAACAACTTTCAAGGATTCAAGCTTTATTGCAGGAGTGTTTCTCCTCTGAAGTGTGATACAGTTAGGAGTATATACATTAATTTTCTCCATTGAAAGAGGCTTCATTTTCAACTTTTTTCTTTTTCTTTGTCATTGACGGTGATGTGATCACTTTTTTATTCACTTATTGAAGGTTGTAAGGAGTACTGTATTAATGTGCATTTGTTTATAATTAGTTTCATTTGTCCTTTTGTGTATAACTTTTGTTTTATGGCTTGTTTCACTTTCTTTTTTTTGGCTTGGTAGGTAATGACTCGTTATCCAACGAGGAGAATAAGAACCTTCGACGATGAAAATTGTGAGAAACATTTTGAAACAACACTGAAATAATGTTAAAATAGTCTAAAAACTGCTAGATACAATGTAGAAACAGTCTGATACAGTCTGAAACGACGTTGAAATAGTTTGATACAATCTGAAATGGCGTTGAAACAATATGATACGGTTTGAAACATCATTGAAACATTGAAACAGTTGTTGCACCAGTTTGATACAGTTTGAAACGATGTTGAAACAGCATGATACGGTCTGAAACAGAGTTAATACAGTCTGAAATAAGAGTTGATACAGTTTAAAACGGTCTGAAACGGAGTTGATACAGTTTAAAACAGTCTGATACAGTTAGATACGGTGCTGCAGAAACAGTTGAAACGGTGCAGAAACAGTTAGATACGGTGCTGCAGAAACAGTTGAAACGGTGCAGAAACAGTTAGATACGGTGCTGCAGAAACAGTTGAAACGGTGCAGAAACAGTTAGATACGGTGCAGAAATAGTTGATACGGTGCATAAATAGTGAGATTCAACGAGATACATTGAGAATGGATGAAGAAAAGTGAAATGGAGGAAAATGAGAGGAGTAAAACTAAAATTGGAGGGAAATGATGGGAGGAAAAGTGAAATAGGAGGAAATGTGAGGAGCAAAAGTGATAGGAGGGAAATAGAAAGAAAAATGTAAGGATTTGGTATGTTATGGGAAAATATTGCTATGTTTTTGCTATGTTTGTAATTATCTTGTGTTTTCCTCTATATAGGGTAATTTTACTAAAATATTGCTATGTTTGGTAATTAAGCTCTAAAACTTGTACTTTTATGTAAAAAATCCATGAATTTATGAGGGTTTTTTATACTATATATCCATGAAATTTAAAGTATTTTCAAGCCCTACCCATTAAAATTTATCCTACCAATGAAACTAAAAGTATTTACCCAACCTACCTATTTATTACGTAAAATTTTTACCCACAAGTCACTTTTGTTACTGGTATTTAGTTTGAAGCCGCTTTTTTTTATTGGTCTTACATGAGAGCCCACTTTTTGGAACTTCAATCTTTGTGGGCTGACTAAATTATGAAGTTTCAACTTCAATCTGTAAGGGCTGAACTTTTAGGTATAGATGCGTAAACTTCAACTCTTGTGGGTTGAAGTTGAACTTCAATCCTTGTGGTGGACTGAAGTTGAATTTTAATGTTTGTGGACCGAACTTGTGTGAAAATCAACCCAAAAGAATTGAAGTTCCAAAAAGTGGCATCTCATGTAAAATCAATAAAAAAAGTAGTCTCAAACCAAAGACCACTGCCAAAAGTGGCCTTTGGTGCACTTCCCCCATTTATTACTGTATACTTTCGTTATAACTTATGTGTATATGTCTTTAAGGTATACTGCATAAATAATAGTATACTGTACAAATTTATATGGGTATGATATATAAATAGTTTATGAGTATGGCTTGTAAATATAAAATTTATGGATAAATATGGGTAAATATTTTGATTTTTATAGGTATTTTCATCAACCTCTCAATTTATTAATGAGGCCCAAAATTATACTCTATTCGTCCCATTTAATGAGAAGGGCTTTGACTTGACATGAACGATGAAATTTAGAAAAAATGATAAGGAAAGACTTTTGTTACTTTATAAAATTACCCTGTACTTTATTGGTAATAGTATTGACTTTTATTCACTTTTATAATACAGTAGCTTTTAAATAAGTGGACTCAACAGAGATAAATTTGGAAGATTATCATTAAATAGTTATCGAACAAGAGAGGTTTCATTATTTTTGAAACGGAAAAGGATCTGATTTGCCCCTCTACTATTTTTTATAGTTTTTACTTACCCTCCGTTATACTATTTAGTCTCTGGTGCCCTTACCGTCCAAGTTTGGCTCACAAATACCCTTAATTTTGACGGAAGTACACGTGGCATGCCTAAAGAGTCTAACACATCCCTAATTAAAAAAAAAAATCCAGATTATTTTCATTACAACCCAATTAAATTAACCCATCTTTTTCATTACCCAACCTCATTTTAACCTATTACCCTATCCATCTCCTCCACCAAATTAAAATCCAACTATATTTCCTCTTTCTTCTTCTTCTTTCCATCATATTCTCCAACCTTTTCCAATTTCTCATTCATTTTGCCAAAGCAAGCCCACCTCAAATTTAACAATAAACACATTATAAACACAAATATAATTTAATTTATAGTAATTTTTTTAAAAAAATAAATAAATAAATTTGGAACAGATTGAGCCCATATCAAATTTATCATAAGATTTGAAGAAAACACAATTTTTTTTTAATAAATTTGGGACACAATTTCTTTTTTCAATTTACTGTTCACAAGGGAAAACAACAATTAATCATATTTCTCGCAATTCATTAATCAACTTTGTTTACGAAACAACTTAACAAATTTCTATTTAATTGATTTAATTTGGAGCAATAACTATCTATCCTAAAAGCTTGAAGAAAAAGAAATTTGATATTATAGTATGTGGTGACATCAACAACTCTACAAGTAATAACCACATCAAGTTAAATTACAGTCTCTTTAGCAATGATAATGGATGGAAAGTAGCATAGAAAAGGGTTCTAGCGTAGGAGTTGGTTTAAATGAGGATTTAATAGAGGAATTTTTTCAAATTAAATTTTGAACTTTAACAATAGGAAATGTACTTCACCAGTAGTAATTCACCACAGTCAATTTAGAAACACACTTACAGTATTCCCATAAAAAATATGAAAAGCAGTAGTAATTCTTTTTACTGAGTTGATTCGTTCGCCATGTTCGATCACCAGCAAACAAAACCGACCTGTTTCTTTGAATTACTCACTGAGTTGACTCGTTTGCCATAACCCTCTGCCATTTTCACTCCTCTATGGCTGCAAACTTATCAGTCTCTTACTTCTTGTTTTTGCACGAGAAATCTTTAACAATTTGATGCTGTGAAAGTTTTGAGGCTTTTGGTGAATTTGAGTGCTTGACATGCTAATCTTTTCTTCTCTATTTATTTGTATTTTTTGATGTATCTGGCCAAAATTTTTAATGACTTGTTGTGCTAAACTTATTGGAATTCAATTTCAGTGAGAACACAATGAAGGTGGGGAAATCGGTTAAAAATTGAGAAATGGGACCTTAACTTTTACTGTTAATTTCAGTTGGTGGAGGCAGATTAAAAATGGATCGGATCGGGTGTTGTGTTAAAGGGATGGGTTTGGTTTTTTTTTAATTGGGGCTGATTTAGATTTTTTAAGCATGCCAAGTATCCCACCATTAAAAATAAGAGCAGATTTGAGCCAAACTTGGACGGTAAGGGCACCAAAGGCTAAATAGTATAACGGAGGGTAAGTAGAAACTATAAAAAATAGTAGAGGGGTAAATTCGACCCTTTTTCGTTTTTGAAATGGCAAAAGAAAATATTCACATATAAAATGAAAATGGAGGAGCAAAAATTTTCCAAAGTGTGGGGCCGTGTCCTGTCTTTCCACGCGGGACCTACAAAAGGCTAAGAATCATTGTCCATCGTCCAGAAATATCACGGTATGTCCCCTTTTGAAATTCCTCTTTATACTTTGTGCCTACTTCAACCAATATTTTAAAAGGTACGGACGTGAGGCGGGACGTTTTACTTTAAACGGGATGAGATGTTGTAATAATTTAGTTCCGTAGTCTGTTTTTATCGTGCTAAATGAAAATTAGTCGGTGGTGTAAAATTCTTTGTACTAGTCAAATTCGAAAACAAAATTTCAAAATTCCAGTATTTTATGCTGGGATCACCTAAGTATGAATTCCAATATAAAGTATTGGATCTTTATATATAAAACTACGATTTTTGTCGGAAACTTTGAACAAAACTCCAATTTTTTTTTTGCTGGAGTTTAGTTCAAAGTCTCAGATGTTTATACTTTGGCTAGTGTGAGTGTTGTTTAATTCAAAGAGACTATAAATGTGTGGGGGATAATTTGGCTAATTCTCAATAAATTGTGAAATAGTAGACATAACTCACTTAGGGTGTTCAAAAATGGCTACTCATCAATAATTCACGAGATGTAAGTCTTGATGCACAGGGCTTAAGCCCAGAGATTTTTAATATTTTATATATTAAAATTTTATATACATATATCTATTTTATATATATATATTTTTTAATATTAATAATATTTTTATATATATATATATACACACACTCTTTTAAAAAACATAAGTCACATAAAAATTGTATGGTAATATTACGTAGAAATTATTGAAAATTCAAAGATCATGTAAGGGTAAGAATAAAAAATTACGTAGAACAAAAATAATTTTAAAAAATTGAGAATTTAATTAGCAAGTTGGTATTTGAGCGTAGGCTTTAATAGATGATTTATTGAATTTTTTTTTTTTAATTTAAATCCAAAGACTCGCCCAAGACCTAAGCATACACTCCAATATACTCCAAATTACGAGGCTTACGCCTATTAGAACCTATTCCTTGTTAGAACGCTCCGGTGCGCCTTTACTATACTTCGCTTGGTAATCACTCGGAAAACACCTTTGAAAACACTGGCTTAAATATTGCTACAACATTGCTACATCTAGACTTTAAGACTATTGACCTAATGTTCGAATTACAACACTCGGGGTCGTTTGGTATGGTGTATTGCTTAGTTAATACATGTATTAGCACTTTTTTCAATGTTATCCATTGTTTGGTAGGTTTTTTTAAGTTGGGATAACTAATACATGTATTAATTAATACACCAATTCAAGTACTATCTAATACCTAGCTCACCATGGTATTAGTAATACCATGTTTACTAATACATGGATAAAAAATGAAATGACTAAAATACCTACCCTCAAACCCTTGTTTTTAATATATGGATAGGAATTCAAGGGTATAATTGGAAATAAAACATTATGCACTTTTAAACCAAACACAAGTTTAAGTTATACAATGTTTATCTCAGTTTTAATACAATGAACCAAACACATGACTTAAAACAATCCATGTATTATTAACCCCTGCATTATTAATCCCTACATTACTAATCCATGTATTGTTAATCCACGTATTGTTAATCCACGTATAACTCATTTCTCTACCAAACGACTCCTCATGCTACATCTGACCTTTTAGACAGAGCTTTGAAGTTCACTCTGCGTTAGGTAGAAATGCAATTACTTTACCATTGATGATTGAGGCTTCATGTTTCTGGAACAAATTATTCACAATTTATTGTTGGCCCACCAAAAATAAAAGGATAGAACTTCAAAGATTGAGATGTATGTTTGAACGGAGATTAAAGTCATGTAATTACATCTATTGATTTCTTTTTTGTGCTTCTTTTTTTCTTTGCCTCAACAATGCCGCTTCAACAATATATGGCTTCTAGCTAGAAAAATATTTAAACAAGAGATAGAAATAAACGTACACAGAACGCTTATCATAAGTACTTTTAAAGACTATTAATTTTTTTACATTAAACGTTTAAACTTAACAATAATGGTGGAAAATTGTTCTAGAAGAAACTGGATTACATACAAAAATGTTTATATATGACCAAATTCTAAACCACTTAACTAAAGTTTTCAGGAACGGGGACCTAAGTTTCTCAATTCTTCGAATTGTGACCAAGCATTGCTATATTTGCAAAACCTTTTAAAATAGGAACACGATATTTGTGAAATCCAATCGGTTCTTCGTATCATCGATTATGTTTTTGAAATGAAAATATTCAACCTTTCTTTTCGATTTCAATTAAGTAAAGGAGATCATAAGCTGCTAAACTGGAAAGAGTGACGATGCTGCACGACTTTCAAACAACTTAAGTGTGAGTAATATACTCCCTCCGTTCCACTTTACGTGTCATAGTTTGACTCGGCACGGAGTTTAAGAAATAAAGGAAGACTTTTAAAACTTGTGGTCTAAAATGAAACATAGATATTTGTGTAGTTGGAAATCATTTCATTAATGGCAAAACTGTAATTTTGAAATTAAATTGTTACCAAATTTAGAATGCTGTCATTCTTTTTGGAACAGACTAAAAATGAAATGGTGCCACATAAATTGGAACGATAAGAGTATTTCATAGCATTTATATACAAAAGCCATAGCTATCTTTGACTTGTCAATTTATCCTTTTCCTTTAAGTGGCTGAAAGAAAGGAGAAAATGATAGACGAAGTACGTTATTCTCTGTTTGCCCTGTTAATTGTAGAAAGATTAGAACTTGACGGGGACAAGTCAGGAATACGTGGTAAAGGAATTCGTCCATAGGAAATGGTGCGGAAATTGTGATATGTGGGGATAAGAAACCTGAATTATGGCAAATATGTGTTATTTTTAATGGGTGAAAATTATTTACACCTCAATTTTGCTCTAAATATCAAATTTCTCCTCAATTATGAACAATTATCATTCTCCTCCCTTTTTATCAAATAATCTTTCAAAATACTTACTTTACCCTTTTGATTATCAAATTTTTCTTTTTCTTCTTTAAAGTAATAATTTTGTATTTATTATGAACTAACCTATAAAATAAATAAATATTATTTTCAAAATAGAAAAAGAGTAAGTAATAGTAATTGCACATATATATTAATCACGTCAGTAATGACATGATAAATTAAACATATATTAAAAGTTAGATTAACAGTAATTTATTTATATCAATAATTTTTAATAGAAACCAAATTCAAATTTAGTTTATCACATAGTTGAAAATAAAATGAAGTGAATTGATAATCGTGTACTTAATGCATGCAATATATATATATATATATATATATATATATATATATAAAAGTAAAATAACTATAGATTTTACAACGAATTAAAAATATCATATATTTATACTTAAATAAATTTTAAATTATAATTTTAATTATGATAATTAAAACTCGCAATCTATATTCAAAATTGAGAATATAATAAAAAATAGAGTTTAAATAAATATACATACACATAAATAGAAAGAAAAAGATAGCGAGAGATTCATTATGTATGCCGAGTCATAAGTACACGTATATTGCACTTAATACTAAAATATTAAATAAACATAGCATTATATTTTATAATTAATTCATGAAAAGATTATACTCTTTATAATATTAATGAAATTAAAGTACTATAATAAAATATATAATTTTTTAAGTTATAGATAGAACATTATGGTTAAACAATTATATCATAATATAAAAATGAAGCACATAAATGATGAATGAAAGTTTTAAGGGTAAAATAGATATTGTACATGATGAGGGGGGGGGGGGGGGGGGAATGATAATCTCGTTAAAAACTTCTGAAGAAAGAAGAGCTTATAACAATGCCACCATCATTCCAACATTGTCCCAACAAATCACTACAGTGGTATAACTAAACGAAAGAGTAAGATATTAATGTCACCATCATTACAGCATTATCCTCCAACAAATTATACTTCCAATTTTGAGAAGCCTCTAACTAAAGACTACCTTCCTAGTGTTTTCTTCCGTAGTGGTTTCTCTTCATAAATAACAATACTTTGAAGTTCGAAAATATTCAAACATTGGATTTCTTCTTAAAATAGAAGTACAATTAAAATTAGAATAGTCTAAGTGTTTTTGACGTCTGCCAATTGATTTATTCCAAATAGCCACCACTACATAACAAGTAGTTGAATCTAGAGAGCATTATGCATGGCAAGAGTCAACACACTTAGAACGTTGACGTTCTGTTTGTATGCTTTTATCAGCTTCACCAACCCAAAAACCTAAAATGTTTCAGCTTTGTTGTTTTTGCATTTTCATTTTTTATGTACAAAATCCAGTTCTCCAGCAATGTCAACAAACTATGCAGTACTTCCAATCATTTATAAGGGGTACGATATAACCAAACTTTCAACTAAAGTAATGGACTAATCCAAAGTTTTGTATATTTTAGCCCGTGTTGGTTCTAGAAAATACTTGATTACCCAAATTAAGTATTTACACTAATACAATGAATACAAGATAAGTTGCTTATAAACTTTAATTATATAGATTAATTGTGACTTATAAGATTAAATTGTTTGGTTCGCTACAAATGGTATTTCTAGTTCCTCATGCTTGATTCTCCTGCAATTGTACCCTTTAGAAGACATCGTCATCTTTCATCTATTTTTAACAAATTATTAATGATAACAATGAGTCACAAAACACAAAGTACGTCATAGGTAAAATCTTTAGTCGGATATACCGTGAAACTTTAGGTCAAATTCATTTTGGATCACCTTTTCC
Source organism: Petunia secreta (assembly GCA_029990175.1). Classification (NCBI taxonomy): domain Eukaryota; kingdom Viridiplantae; phylum Streptophyta; class Magnoliopsida; order Solanales; family Solanaceae; genus Petunia; species Petunia secreta. The sequence goes on along the minus strand of JARKIP010000059.1, from coordinate 3,377,855 downwards.
AGGATTAATATGACCTTCTTTCCTATGCATTTTTTAGGGCTTTTAGGTATGCCACGTCACATTTCAAAAGAGGTAGCCTACTTTTAGCTCGTAGTTTGACTTGTATTTACTTTTTTTGGATCAACCCAAGTGGTCAAGTGCGCTGGACCCCCGATCTCATGGATGAAGGCTAACGTTTTTTATTGGAATAGAGGGATGTACAGATCAATTCGACTTCTTACAACATTCTCATTTAAATAATATTATCGACTGGAAACCAAATTGCTACCGGTAATTCTAGTTCCTCATACTTAATCTCCACAATTGTACCCTTTAGAAGACATTATCATCTTTCTTTTATTTAACAAATTATTATTAATAACAGTGAGTCATAATAGATGCATATGAAAGTATGTCATAGAAGATTCATGGCCAAGTAAGAAAAGTCAAGTATTGCTTTCATGGTTCCAATTTATGTATTTCAAAAGGACTAATATATATATATATATATATATATATATATATATATATATATATATATATATATATATAACACAAAGTTCAGCAGATAACCGTATTCATTTCACTAGTCAATAACACAATCACATGTAAAATTACACGAATTGCATTGAAGTTGCCACAGTCTAAGATCGTACCTTTTACAGGCTTTTGTTCCTACTTTTTCTGGTGAAGAATCTTCAATGAAAAATCTTCAGGTGTGTTTGAATTTTGAGAGAAGAAAGTAAAAGAAGAAAACTGATGTTTTGAACGTTAGGAAAAGTGACAGGGAATAAAGGACTCATAAGTTGTATTTTTTCCTTTTTTTTCTTTTCTTTTCTTTATTTGCTAATAATAATAATTAATAAATATATATAACTAATATATATATTTAAAGATAAATAATTATTTGGAATGGATCTGGGCTGACCCACATGGGTGACCCGATCCAATTTCCTTCATCTCCCACTCACACATAGTGGGTCAACTCTCATTCCAAGTCTGTAACTTTCATATATTACGACTAGACAGAGTGACCAGTGCATACTACGAGAGCGCATTGCTATACATCTGTTAGGAATATATAGCATCTCGATCAACGGCGTCTTGGAGTAGATTAAAGTATGCAGTACCCTAGATCATTTATCACATTGGTCTCTCTCACAATCTCTTTGTATTAATTTGAGTTCATCATTTTGTTCTTGTCGCAAAGACAAATATAAAGGTCCGGTCAATGAACGCAGCTAATGTGATAATACTCAATGATCTTCCTCATCTCAAGAATCTCTTAATCTCAACTTGATTTGCTTTTCTAGAAATGTCCAGCCAGACCGAATCATCCATGATCTCTTGGCAATACCCTAAGATAGCAAACACCAAATTGAATCTCGAGAAACCGATCAAAGTCATGAGGGTATGATAGGATTTTTTCAAGGATTCACACGGTAGCAAGTAGAGATTTTAACTTGTACCGCCATAAGGTCATCTTATGCATACGTGGCATGATTCACGTATCACAGTATTAACTCCTTTCTCATGGAACGTATGTATGTTAAAAAAAAATACTGTGCAGATGATAGTTCAGACAACCCATGTCTAACTTTGAGTTCACAAATCTACTCGTTCAACTTTCTATCAACAGAACTCACATCCGGAAATTAAGACAGACTATCACTTTTAATTTAAATAAACGACATTTATATTATAAGCTCTTAGCTCTATATTATCATCACTTCCGATAATAAGTTTATAATTGTCTCATCCCTATTAAACACTTAGATAACAGATGTGATTGCCTGTGTGAATAGACCCATCTTTTGTCTGTCCGGCATATTTTTATACTCAAATTTTATGTTCCAAATATAAAATAATAATTATATGTATATGAACCAATAAATATGGATAATTAGGCTTCAACTATCATTAACTTCAAAAATAATGTAGTTTTTACATGAACATGAATTGGAAAAAAAAAAACTAAAAAAAATACATTAGCACCTACGCAACCCCAACGACTTCACATGTCTCTCACAAGCATCACATGTTATGGGTTTCGTTAAGGGATCTGCTACCATATGATGCGTAGATATGTATTTCACATTCACTTCTTTATGTACTACCAAGTCTCTAACAAAATTATACTTAATATCAGTATGTTTAGTCTTGCCATGGTATTTGGGATCCTTTGTGTGAGCTGTTGCAGCTTGACTATCACAATTGATGGTTACTGGTTCAACAACATTGTCACACACACCCAAGTGTACTAGAAAATGTTTAAGCCAAACAGATTTTTGCACAGCGGCTGGAAGTGCTACAAATTCAGCTTCCATTGTAGATAAGGCTATGCATGATTGTTTCTTGCTGCTCGATGATACGGCGACATTGTTCAACAAGAATACATATCCAGAGGTTGATTTTCTCTCATCTAAATCTCCTCCCCAATCAGCATCAATGTAGCCTCTTAGTTGCAGATCATCACCTTGGTAACACAAAGAGTAGTCAACTGTGCTTTTAAAATACCGTAGTATCCTTTTAACTGCTTTCCAGTGTTGTTATCATGGGTTAGACTGATATCTGCTAACTAACCCAACAGCATAACAGATATCAGGTCTATTACACATCATAGCATACATAAGACAACATAATTCATTGGCATAAGGTACCCTTCTCATTTGTTCCATCTCTTGTGGAATCTGAGGACACATCCTCAAACTTAAAGCTTCAGCCTTAGAAGCATGAGTGTTTATGGGTCTGCAGTCCTGCATATTAAATCGTTCAAGAACCTTCTTGATGTAAGGCTCTTGTGAAAGAGACAACAATCTCTTTGAACGATCTTTTGAAATCTTTATTCCAAGAATGTACGACGCATCACCCATATCTTTCATCCCAAATGTTGATGATAACCACTCTTTCACTTCTTTCACATACTCAAAGGCACTTGCAGCTATAAGTATGTCGTCTACATACAATGATAAGATCACAAACTTATCTTTGGACCTTCTGATGTACACACAATGATCTTCATGAATCATAGTGAAATCGTATGATATGATTGCATTATGGAAACGTAAATACCATTGTCTAGAAGATTGTTTAAAACCATAAATTGACTTGCGAAGTCGGCATACTTTATGCTCTTGGCCTTTTTTTCGAAACCTACAGGTTATGCCATATAGATTTCTTCTTTTAGTTCTCCATTGAGAAATGCAGTTATAACATCCATTTGATGTAATTCAAGATCCAAATTAGCCACTATTGACAAAATTAGCCTTATTGAAGTAAAACTGACAACAGGCGAAAATATTTCCTCATAATCAATTCCTTCATGTTGCGTATACCCCTTAGCTACTAGGCAAGCTTTATATCTCTCAATAATACCATCGGCGTTACGCTTGATCTTGAGAACCCACTTGTTCCCGATAGCTTTTCGGCCCATAGGTAGATCAACCAACTCCAATACTTGGTTTGATTTCATTGACTCCATCTCCTCTTCCATTGATTTTAACAATTTATCCTTAGCGGGGCAAGTAAGAGCCTCATTTACATTCCTTGGCTCTTCTTCATCTTGTGGAGTAACCATAAATGGTGCAGACGACTCGTTCGTCGAGCTTGAGATTGACAAATTGATTCATCAATCGATGAGTTACTCCCACTGGGACCAACATCATTAAATGGATTTTGTTCGAATGGTATATCGGTGGAAATTTGAACAGGTTCATAATCACTATGGTCAATACCATCCAAATCCATTTGTGTATCTATAGCGGAAGTGGTCTGGTCCACAGTTTCGAAGAGAGACAAGTCATGACCTATCTCCCCCTGCTTAGGAAAATCATTCTCTAAGAATGTAGCATCACATGATTCAATTTCAGTTACAGTGTCATTATCTTGTTCACCTATGAATACATAACCCTGAGATTGTTTGGAGTATCGAATAAATATACACTTTCTTCCCCTTGGACCTAATTTCCATGTCGAGAAGAAGGATTATGGATAAAAGCAGCACAACTCCAAGGCTTCAAAAAAATCAAATCGGGTTTTCGATTTGTCCATAGCTCGTGTGGAGTAGATGTAACTGATTTAGAAGGGACACGGTTAAGTACATATGCAGTAGTAAGAAATTCATCACCCTAATAGGTGATAGGCAATTTTGTTTGTGCCATCATTGACCTAACCATTTTCAACAAGGTTCTATTTCGTCGTTCTGCAACACCATTTTGTTGTGGAGTGTAGAGACTAGTCAACTGTCTTTGAATTCCCTTTTCATCATATAATTATTTGAACTCATCAGACAAATATTCTCTTTCTCGATCGGTTCTGAAAACCTTGATTTTTCTATCTAGTTGATTCTCAACTAAGTTCATAAACTTAATGAAGCAACTTAAAGCCTCAGTTTTATGAGAAATCAAATAGACAAAACTGAATCGAGTAAAATCATCGATAAATGTGATGAAATAAATAGCACCATGTCTTGCCCTTACATTCATTGGACCACAGATATCAGAATGGATTAACTACAATGGAGTATTGGTTCTAGTACCTTTTCCAAGTGGTTTTCTAGTAGTTTTTCCAGCTAGGCAATATTCGCAAGTAGACATATCAATTCTGTCTAAAGTGCCAAGTAGACCTTCTTTGGCTAAGCGATTCATTCTTTGTTAACCAATATGGCCAAGCCTAGCATGCCACGTATTTACATCATTTTCATAAGTGGAAGTAGACGTAAATAAGGAAAAACTAATAGTATCATTATTATTGAAATAGGAACAATATCAAATATAATAAAACTATTATAGAAATAACCAGTGCCATATTTTGTCTTGGCCAAATACAAATCAAGACCTTGTTCATGAAAGACTAAATGAAATCCTAAACTAATCAACATTGTGACTGAGACCAAATTTTGGCGAATTGACGGGGCAAATAGTACGTCATGTAGAAATAGAGTTCGGCCACAACGCATATCAAGTTTGCAGGTACTAATCCCTTTAACTTCCACTTTGGAGTTATTCCCTACATAAATCCATCTTGCTCCATGTGAAATTCGTTGAAATTCCACGAAGGCGTCTCTATCCTTCGCTATATGGTCGATGGCTCCCGAGTCTACAATCCACATATGATGAGATTCAGTTAAATAAGCAGAACAAGAAACATTCACATCGCTATGTAAATTTGGAATAAGGTCATATACCTTTTTAGGCTCGGGGCAATCATGAGCAAAACGTCCTTTGTTCTCGCAGTTGTAGCACTTCTGCTTAGCCATGTCCATTTTCTTCTTTTGAAAAGAATCATATTTCTTTCCTTGATGATTAGTCTTAGGTTTCTTAGAGGCTTGTCCTTTCCCCTTATTTTGAGAAAACCCGCCATACTTGCGTTTTTGCCTTGTCCACGTTTTGGACCGGAACTTGCCACATACGCACTTGTAGTAGCTTTATCTACCCCGAGGCACTCTTCCTCGAGTTCCAAATGACGCTTAGCATCTTTCATTGTTTTTATGCTAACGTTGTGGGTCAGGTGCATTTTCATGTTTTCCCAGTTTTGAGGTAAGGAACGAATCACTGCCTGGACTTGTTGCTCGTCAGTCAATACATGCCCAACATCCTTTAATTCATTCACCATATTCAACATATGATGAAGATGCTTACACATAGTATGATCAGGGCGTTTTTTATAATATCGAATTTAATAGTAAGCCCCCTTAACTTAGCAACAAAAGTATGACAAAAATTTTCTTTCAATGTGGACCACATGTCCTTAGCATTGTCATACTCACGGAACTCTCTCATAATATCATTATCCATACTACTCAGCAATGTAATGCGAGCGAGAGAGTTCTTCTTTCTCCAAGCCTGATAAGCCTGAAGGTTTCTCACATGTTGTTTGGTGTTGCCTTCTTCAGGAGGCGTCAGAAACACATTAAGAGCCTCTTGCTCTTCCAAGACGTACTGGATTTTCATACTCCAAATTTCATAATTGTCACCATTTAACTTATCGCCTTTATTAAGCTCGACGACAATATTTTTAGTAGTAGTTGACATACTGATATTCAAAACAAGTATAAACTAAAGTGAGACAACTAAGTACATAATTTAAGCCTGAATTCATATACACATTAGTCCTTAATATAATTAACTATATCAATATTTATTCCATATCAGATTTAGAATCGAAAGTTTACTAAGTTCCCAATCATCATCTGAAAAACTAACATGTAGTAAATTCAATATAATTAATTATGCAAGGAATACAATGTCTTAAATAACTTAAATTCAAGACTAATAAACAAGGGCAAATTCTATAACAAATATAGAAATATTCAACTTACATAATAAAAATCAACATTAGATACCAAATAAAAAGTATATATATACTTACACAAATACAACATCACATAGACAACTACTAAGGCTAAGCAGACCTATACTTAAATTCTTTTACATGGACTGGAATAGATTTAATAAGAGCTTTGTACAAATTAGGGGGCAATAGAAAAACCGCTCTCGGAACTACTGGTCTAACTAAATTCAACCTATTTCTATCTCTTACAGGTAATCCAATAGAACGACACACAGTCTTCTGGATATTTATGTCAATGTCGTTATATAATTTCTACACAACATCCTGAACTAACATTCTATAAAGTCCAACCAACATGAAAGATCCAGCCAATTTGTTTTGAATCTCTTTCCAAGATTTATCAAGCATGTCTCTATGGAACTCATTAAATGAAGGGGTTGATTGTAATGCCTTATATTTTTCCTCATCTATTAACAAACTGCCAAACTACACGGTCTGTTGGATTAACTTGTTAACCGATATAAGATATTCCACAAAACATACTAGATCTTCTTCTCTAGTATTAGGTGCTAGAGGAGATTTGGCCAAAATATCGATCATATCTTTCACCCTTCTCCTCCGACTCTCAGTGCGAACTCGTATAGGCGTCCTTCTTAGGCATGACATGATTTTCTGTGTAACACGTATAGAAAAATTAGGAGTTGCCATCAAATATACACATGTATATTAAAGAAGGACGCACAATGAAGTTTTACAAAATGTATATGATAGTTTATGAGGAAAAATGTCTTTCTTAAACTTTAAGAAATGTGCAGTTCTCAGCACAAAGTGGAGAACTTGGCATTCACAGAGCCATTACATTATTTTCAGTAGTATTTGATACTGTCTAAGTTTCATTAGGGAAGTTTGCGACTTGTTAAAAAATGTCATATTACTGCACTTAACAGTCTAGGGACAAATCTTTTTTCTGGAATTGACAAGACATTGTTCTCTTTCATAGAGAAAAACTATAATTAAATAAATTGTTGTCCACTAGAAACTTGATCCACAAACGTCAAATAGTAAACTTAACATTTGTTGTGTTCATAAGAACATGACAGAAAGGACCAAAAAAAAATTTCTTTTGGTTCTTATCTCAAACTACTACATGACAACACTCCATGAAACCAAACAAACTTAAGAATTGTAGTCAATAAATCTCGTACAAACAGTAAAGAAAGAAAACTAATGTCCTTTTCAAGAAGTCTTCTGCCAAGTATCAAGAAAAAAGACAAAAGTACTTTTCACTTTTAAAAAAGTTACATAGGCAGAAGAGACAAAACCTATTGCTTTTAGTTTTCATCTTATTCCATAGCACTGGCTCTGATACCAATGAAGAATAATTCTAGAACACAAAGTTCAGCAGACAACCGTATTCGTTTCACTAGTCAATAACACAATCACATGTAAAATAACACGAATTGAATTGAAATTGCCACAGTTTAAGATCGTACCTTTTACAACTTTTGTTCCTGCTTTTTCTGGTGAAGAATCTTCAATGAAAAATCTTCAGGAACTTTTGGATTTTGAGAGAAGAAAGTAAAAGAAGAAAACTGATGTTTTGTACGTTAGGAAAAGTGACAGGAAAAAAATGACTACTCCTTTTTATCTGTAAAAAAACAACGTTTCCCAAAAGTTGTATCTTTTCCTTTTTGTCTTTTCTGTATTTACTAATAATAATAATTAATATATATAACTAGTATATATTTAAAGATAAATTATTATTTGGAATAGATCCGGATTGACCCACATGGGTTACCCGATCCAATTTCCTTCATATATATATATATATATACACACACACACACACACACACACACACACACACACACACACACACACATTTATATAAAAGTAGACTTTCATTACCAAAATCGTTATGTACAAAATCTCCAATAAATGTGTCTTTGACATAGCCCCAAAGCTACCTGCTCATTTTCCAACTACTTCGGCTATGCTAATACTAACTACCGATTCTAATAAGAAAATTCTCAGGATAGTAGCTGTGTAGCAGCAGCTTCTTCTTATTCAACCTTCTTTTTTGTGTCCCCCTGCAATGGATTTCTTGCACAATGTGCCTCATAAGTATCTCTGGTGTTCTACATTTTTACTGAAAAACTCTGGTTCCTCCCATGCCATATCATATATACTGTGTGGGAAAAAATACGTCACCTATGATTATGGAGATACGAGTCTAGCTGGTGAGACTAGATTTAGCTTACAAATCATCGGGTGCAGAGGATACATGTCTGCTCCATGAGCCACGACCGCTCAGCCGGTACAGGCGTAGGATGCAAGGTATACATCCCGCCGCCTTAGGGTTTACAATCTCCTAATTATGATTTTGTATATACCACCACCTTAAGTTTTAAGGCCCCACAACCTTATTAGTCTTTGTATTTTATATAATTAGGACTGGGTAAATCTTAGCTATAAATACCCCTCCTAAACATTGTATTGTACATCAAGTGATTCACACAAAATACGGCTATTCTCAAGGAATATTACTTTCTCGTCGATTACTTTTCTCTCCATTTTACTTACTTTTCCCGCGTATTTATTATATTGCTTGTGACCCTCAAACAAATTTAATTATTTTACCTAAACGACCAAATTTAGGCCTAAACAGTTTGACGCCCACCATGAGGCCCAGGTAGTTGCAGGTTTCTACGAAGGAAAAGACACAGTCATGTTAAACGACAACATTTCAAAGGATCATGCCAAAGAACCAGTCCATGTTGCCAGTGACGGCGAAGGCGATAAACAGCACAGAGGTAATTTCGGGTTTAAAGATTTCCTTGCCGATCTCTTCAAGACCCAGGCAGAACGGGCAGAGTAAAATTCGGCCAATATGGTCGAATGCATGACCCAGAAATTAGGAGCAATATTTGTTGGATCTTCTCAGAGGCCAATATCCCCGCGAGGACCGATGCCCATAAACGAGTCACGACGGGGTCAGCTACCAATAGCAAGAATAGCAAAAGGGGGCTGGACACTAGTTGTTACCGGCTGGCAAGGCTTGGTCCAACATTGGATTTGTTTACAAACTACCAAGGTGGCATTCATTCATTCTTCAATAGGCACGCGGTCAGAGCCCTGGCTCCTCCCACTGCTTGGGAGCTTACCGGAGCAATTTTGATAATAGTTATTCAATGTATGGTTGTTAGTTCTCGTGCATACCAAAGTTTCCTTGCTTTCGTTCTTGCTAGCTACTTCTATAAGACCGGGTATTTGTCAACCAAGTCTTCTTCCTAATAAGGATTTTTTCAACCTATTATGTGAAGACCTCATAGGAGAATTCCTCATTGACATGACGTGATTTAGACAGATTTTTCTTCATCACTGGCGATCGGTCATGGTATCCATAGCCTTGATTTTTTTTTTGGGCCAAATCCTGATTTCGTTTGCTTCTTCCAATCGTCGAGCCTGATCTCGACATTCAAGCATAAATCCTTTGAGCGTTTCGTCGGCGAATAGAAGCATGAACAAAGAACTCTGCTCCTGTGTGCAACCCCTATTGCTTCACTCGAATGACTTTATGGTATGTACATGTATCAATCAAGTGAATTTTTTGTTCTGGTGGGATCTATTTAGAAAAGGTGAATCTCAAGTAACCTTTTTAAGATGTGGTTAAAAATATAATATAGTAGAAAACACTAACTAAATCGTAAATAGCGGCCCAAGAGTGAATAGTTGGTGTCATTTCCACAATTCGATTAGCTAGGAGGATATGAATAGTGTTACTATCTGCCTGTTTGGCCAAGTTTCTAAGAAGTTAAAAGTGTTTATTTTTTCAAAAAAGTACTTATTGGGATGTTTATTCCAAGCTTATAGGAAAATATAAGTGTTTTTGAGTGGAAGTAGGAGATATTTTCCTGTTTTTGTGAAGGAGTTGGAAAAAGTATTTTTTTCCAAAAAGCAGAAGCTGCTTTAATCTTTCATTACAAAATATCCTTACAAAATTTTTTATTAGTTATAGATACTATTTTATACTTTTTCTCCTTGTCAATACTTGTAATTTAACACTCGAAAGTACTTTTTGAAAAGGTTGACCAAAGACAAATCGTTATTTAACTATTGACAAAATTGTTTATTGAATGAGTTGGTCAAACATAAACTATTACTCCCTAAAATACTTATAAAAAATACATTTAAAAAAGTAATTTTCATAATAAAGAATTTTAGAAAATTAGCCAACTCTACATGTTCAGTACTCGACCAAAATACAAAGACAAGGCAATTCAATGAATGCATATCCACTGGCCTCAGATGTCACGATTGGTAAAATAGAACTCTGGACAAAATGAATTAAACGAGTTCTCTTCCACTGCGAATTAAGCTAGCGTTTGGACATATATAGATTTTCAAATAATTTTTGGGAAACACTTTTTGGGTGAAGTTTGATATGAAAATGAAAAAGTATTTGGACATATTTTTTGAAATAAATTTTTGGCTCAAAAGAGCCTTTGAGCTCTTATGAAAATGAAATTTGATGTGTAAATGTTAATTTTTGGCTAAAAAACAGCTCATGACCACCTTTTGAGTTTTTGGGACAAGTTTTTTTAAAAAAAAACATAAACAAACACTTTTTGGACCAAAAACTCTCTCAAAAAACTATGTCCAAACGGAAGCTAAGTACCACAAGTATAAATTTTATTTATTTATTTATTTTTATTTTTTTGTCATTGGGATATGGAAGGTGAAGGAAAAAGGAAGTGAAAATGGACACATGGGGATTCGAACTCCCACTAATATGTTGGAAGTTTGAAATATTTACTATTGCAACAATCCTGAATCCTAAGAAACTTCCAAGTGATTAGATTTTTTTTTTGCTTTACATGTGATTTCCATAATATACAGTTCGGTCTTCATAAGCACCCACTGAACGCAAACAATAAGCTCCATAATTCAAGTCATGACAAAGTTAAAATCCATATGGCAATCTAAAGTATCTTTACTGTTGAATTTATATTGAGTTAAAAATTTGAAACAAGTTTTATTAGAGACAATTCACTCATATTCCAAAGTCTAACATGGTAAATTATAGGATGACTGCAAAGATTTTTGCAAGAGAACATTCCAAGTCCACTAATGTCCACTAATGTGAAGACATTGTCATCTTTTGAAGAACAATATTGACAAACAGAAACTTACAAATTCGATTTTGAATATAGACCTAAGAAAAGAGTCAATACCTATGACTAATTCATAGTCTTAACTCTAAAGTATTGAATGGATGTGGTTTATTGGACCTTTAATTTTACTGGGTCTAAATTAGTTACTGTATAATGAATAGGGGTTTTGCCCTCTTTTAACTACTGCAACTAATTAACTACGATTAAATCTCAAACTAATTGAAGTTTATTGTACAGAAGTCTTGAATTTGTTGAAATATTAGCGTGTTTTTCTCCATTAGTTTACCCGGTCTTTAGGAGTCATGATCTATCAGTTTAAGTCCGTCCAAGTATGATTTTTAGGAATTAGTTGGGTAATGTTTTGAGTTCATGTTATGCAGATCATGGACTGATATAAGTCCTATTTTAGTGGTGTTTCTTTTATGTATTTGACTATATATAGGCTTGAAATATTCTCAATGATAAATCAGATTTTTTAGCCATTGTTTCTTCTCTCTTTATACGTATCTCATACTGTACTTTTTTCAGTTTATACCAGTCTTTGCATCATTGCATTAGGCAATTTATTTTTGCAATCAGAGTACTGTGATTTCATTAAGCTGGCCTAACCGAAAACGAAAAGAAGTCAATCATTCACAACATTATAATCACATCACTTAATCAAATCCAAACAGACATAGAACTAACAAATTCACCGAACATAACCTCTTTGTTCTATTATATTTAAGTCACAAGTAAAAAAGTTCGCCCTAAATCTGAAAAGAATTATAAGTACACTATTACAGGTAATTGTGGCATGGTATTGACATTTCTTAGACGGACATCCACTAGTTCAATTTGAAACAATCAAGATATTGACAGCTTAACACACTCAGAAAAAAAAAGGTGATAGCTGAATTTCTATTTTACAAAATTTCGGCACAAAATTGACAATTTGTAGATGACTTTGACAGCTTTTCTTACTAGTTCAACAAGATTCAGACCAAAATTATAGGATGGAGAAAAGCTTCAAAGAGGATTCCCTCTGCCTTCCTTTTTCCTATTGGGTTGGAGGTCCTGTATTCCCTTCTATTTATACCAAAAAGAGCTTTTTAACATATTACCATACCATACAAACAAAAGAATGGATTCTCCTCCTTTTATTTCTCCTTTTCTTTTGGGGTTATTTTTATTCTTTTTTCTTTTTTTTTGGAAGTGATCGAGGATAGAGATATTTCTGATCCCTAATAATATAAATTTGGAAAACAAGTCACAACCTTTTCTTCGTTTCGTCCTTTTGCAGACGAACTCTTTATCATATGGATTCCTGAGTAGAAAAATCTTAACTAATGGGCAAGAATAGTCAAGAGTAGGATCCAATTAATAAATGAAGCGAAAAAATGCACATGACAAGTGCTTTCCTACCATACATGCAACCCAGATGCTATGAAACCTTCGAGTAACTCTTTTTTAACCATTGAATATTAGAAACTTATGGGTTTAACTAGTTAGGCTTAACAATGTAGTATATGACATTCAAGAGAAAGCGCTCTTTACCGGCAACAATTAGGATTTGAATCCAATTAATATATGGATTGAAAAAATGTACATGAATATATAGCTAGGAACATTTCAAGTAATTTTATTTGGTTTAACCATTTTTTATTTTGTATTCAAATTGTTGAGTCGATTAACTTGGATTTGGTTACGTAAGGCCATTATAGGAAGAAACATTATCTATCTTTGCTTAAGGGCGAAGGATCTCATTAATCCTACTTTTAAGTAGCTGACACTTGTAAGTTGTAAGTAGGAAAGGCTAGATGTGTGATGAAAATATTTCTTATTCTATTATCTGTTTTCCCCCTTAATTATTTCGAGTTAGTGGGTTAAGGTTCTTTTATTTGTGTACAAACATAATTTGGAACACAGCACCTCGAGGATCTATATTCTTATCGTTTTAGGACAAAATCACATAAAATATCCTGTTCCTCAATACCGTGATCAGACTCACGTATTGCCTTTCTTCAGAATATTCTTCCAAAAGGACCCTCTTGTTGAGTTAATTAAAATCTAAGTTTTGATTATGACAAAAAGTACACACCACTTAAGTCTAATGTGCAATTTGCAGGACTTATAAGGAGGATCTCTGCAAAGATCCTAAAAGGAAAACGAAGATTGCCGATTGATGATTAAGGAGAGTCAGCTATGGAAAATCGATATTTGAGGCGCGCTAATTATGTGGGACTTGTCCCAAATCAGCTCTTGGCCTATTCTCTATGAGGATATTTATATCTTCTAGAGAATCAAATCTCTTGGGTCAATCTCTCTTCCTCAATCTCAGTAAATCAAATCTCCATCATCCTCCGTCGATTATGCGAGCAGATCTGCCATATCTCTTCATCAACGGGCAACTCTGATGTTTCACTATTTATACTTGAAGTCTACTGGAGATTATTTTTACGCTTCTACTTACAGTCTACTTCTCTCTAAGCCTTTTACTTTAAACACTGTATTCCTAAGAGTCTACGAGTGATCAATAGAAAAGAAAGAGAGTTCTTGTAGTGAGGTAATAGTTGTGTCACGGAAGTTGGTCTGATTATCTATAAATCAGACAAGATCGTTGGTGGTGAGCGAAGGGATAAAACCATTTGTGAAAAGACGTTTTTGGTTAACGATAAACCATAAGTGTATTTGTGTTCTATCAAGAGCTTGAAGAGAGATAATTCCCTTGTGACCCAAGGGGACTGGATTAGGAACCATTTGGTTCTGAACTAGTATAAAACTCTGTGTCGCTTATTATTCTTTACTGCCTTTCAGTTTGCACAACATTTTATTTATCACCTAAGTCAACTAATAATTTGATCAGTCGACTAAATTTATAAGTCTGAACAATTCACCCCCTCTTGTATTCATCAATTGGTATCAAAGCTTGGACTCACACATTTTTGTTTTTGCCTTACAGCAAGTGAGAAAATATCATGTCTTCACACATCGTCAATGGAGCACTTCTACAAGAGGGAACTTCTGCCATCCGACCTCCTTACTTCAATGGTAAGCACTATGGTCATTGGAAGATTCGTATGGAAACATACGTTAAATCGGCTGACTTTAAGGTCTGGCGTGTCATCAAGAATGGCCCCTTTGACATTCCCACTACCAAGGCAACAAAGAAAGAAGGAGATCCTCAAAATGTTCCTACTGATGTTGATATGGACAATTATACTGACGAACAGAGAGAGGTTATCCAACTTAATTACAAAGCTGTGAACATTCTTTACAACGTTATCAGTGGTGAAGAATATGAAAAAATATCCAGTTGTGAAACTGCTAAAGAAATATGAGATAAATTGGAGGTTACCTATGAAGGGACTAGTAAGGTCAAGGAAACTAGAATCAATCTTCTGGTTTATGAATATGAGTTATTTCAAATGAAAGATGGAGAATCTGTAGAAGATATGTTTGCTAGATTTAGCAAAATCATTGGAGAACTCAAAGCACTCAGAAAGATTTACACTAGCTGTGAACAAATAAGAAAGATTCTGAGAAGTCTCCCCACCACATGGCAACCAAAGGTCATAAACATAGAGAGTGGAGATCTGAACAAAATTTCTTATGATGAACTCAGAGGTGATTTTATCGCTTTCGAGAAAACTCATAAAAACGTAATGCTTTAGAAGAGAAAAAGAAAACTGTGGCCTTTAATACTACAGTGGAAGAAGTCGACTACGATCAGGAAGTTGAAGAAGATGACATTCAAGAACAGCTTGCCATGATGTCAAGAAACTTGAATGGTCTTGTAAATCGAAGAAGACAGTTCAGAAAAGGAAAATTTCCTTTCAAGAAAGATCAATCCAACTACAAAAATGAGGGTCGGTGTTTTAAATGTGGCAAACAAGGTCATATTGCAAACAACTTCCTTTTTGCAAAAAGGAAAGGAAGGAACAGATCTTACGCGGCTTGGAGTGATGAGGATGTAGCTGACACTGAGTAGGAAGAAGCAGCAAATATTTGCTTCATGGCCTCATACAACTCTACCAGCAGCGGAATCCCTTCAAACGACTCAAGTGAGGTACGCTGTGAATTCTGCATTGAGATCTCTAGAAATCTAGAGAAAGTTTTAGACGAACTAGATAAGGCACTTAAGAAAATTAAGAGATTAAGTAAAGAGAAAGAGGAATGAGAAATAAAATTGGAAGTAGTTGAGACTGAAAATGAATTCTTAAAGGAAGAAATGAATCAACTTAAGCTCAAACTCAGCAGTCATCGAAAATCCACTAGTCATAGCTCAATAGGATCGAATAGTTTCTATAGATAAGCTAGATCTTCTACATCTACCGGAAAAATTCAAAATATGCGTATTTGCTTTCACTGTGGTGAACCAGGACACGTGTTTAGAAGATGTCAAAAGAGAAATTCTGGAAAATGGATTTGGAGACCAAAGGCTAAAAATGAGGCTAGCACCTCTAAAGCTAACCTGCAAGGACCCAAGCAAGCTTGGGTACCTAAAAATGCTTAAAAATATTATTTTGCAGGGACACTACAAAAGAACAATGAAGATGAGAAAATGGTTTCTTGATAGTGGATGCTCCCGACATATGACCGGTGACAAACAGTTCTTCAAATCTATAACAAGAATTGATGGAGGGTTTGTTAAATTTGGAGGAGATGCCAAAGGAAAGATCTTCGGCATTGGAATCATCTCTTTAAGCCCCTCTTGTGATATCAAAGAAGCATTCCTGGTTGATGGACTCAAGCACAATCTTCTAAGCATCAGTCAACTATGCGATGGTGGGTACAAGGTAAAGTTTGAATCTAGCAGATGCATCATTCACGATAACAAAGGTAAGGTTGTTCTCTCTGGCTCTAGAGATAACAATATTTACGTTCTGAACAACGGTAAAGCTTCAACAGGTAAACACCTATGTCTCGCATCAATTACAAATGATCCCTGGACATGGCATAGAAAGTTAGGTCATGCTAGTATGTCTTTAATCAAAAAATTGTCAAAACAAGAGTTAGTCATTGGATTACCTAAGCTAAACTTCTCTAAAGACCACATTTGTGATGCATGTCAGCTAGGAAAACAAACTAGAACCTCTTTTAAAAGAAAAGATATTGTCTCTACGTCTAATCCACTTGAATTGCTGCATATGGATCTATTTGGTCCAACCAGAACTACAAGTATAGGAGGTAAGAGATATGCATTCGTAATTGTTGATGACTATCCTCGATTTACTTGTGTTATGTTTCTGTCTCATAAAGATGATGCATTTAAAAGTTTTGAAGTGTTTGCAAGAAAGTTCAAAGGGAAAAAGGATACTTCATCTCCACTATTAGAAGTGATCATGGAGGAAAGTTCGAAAGTAGGGTGTTTGAAGAATACTGCAATTCTCAAGGGTTCACTCACAACTTCTCCTCACCTCGAACCCCTCAGCAAAATAGAGTTGTAGAAAGAAAGAATCGCACCCTTCAAGACATGGCCAGAACCATGTTAGTTGAACACTCTCTTCCAAATCAGTTTTGGGCTGAAGCTGTAAGTACCGCTTGTCATATTCTAAATAGGTGCCTTATTCGTCCTATTCTTCATAAGACCCCCTATGAACTCTGGAAAGGTAAAAGACCTAACATCAGCTATTTTCACCCCTTTGGATGCAAATGCTTTATTCATAATAATGGAAAAGATAATCTTGGCAAATTTGATCCACGTAGTGACGACGGAATATTTTTAGGATACTCTACCACCAGTAGGTCTTATAGAGTGTTTAATAAAAGGACATTATCTGTTGAAGAGTCTATGCATGTAGTCTTTGATGATTCTTTGACCCTTGTCGAGAAAGGTAGTGATGCAGATGAAGAAGAAGACCGCAGGACCCAACCAACACCCCCAGAGATTACAGTCACCACCTCTGAGCTTCCAAATCCAGACGTTCAAGAAGTTGAGGAGTCAGATTCCATCTCAGATCAGCCTGAGTCAACTACACTTGCAAACCTCAAAGAACTGGAAGTTGTAGTACCAAATAAATGGAGAAGTGATCCCGACTATCCCAAAAAATACATCATTGGAGATCCACGGGAAGGTATGAAAACAAGAAACTCTCTTAAATCTAATCTGGACTTCATCTTACAGATTGAGCTAAAGAAAATAAATGAAGCTCTACAAGATGAATCATGGGCCCATGCAATGAAAGAGGAGCTCGATCAATTTGAGAAAAATCAAGTATGGAAGCTAGTTCCCAAACCCAAAGGAAAATCCGTCATTGGTACAAAATGAGTGTTTCGAAACAAGCTGAATGAAAAAGGTAAGGTGGTAAGAAACAAGGCTCGTCTAATTGCTCAAGGATACTCTCAGACTGAGGGAGTCGACTATGATGAAACATTTGCCCCTGTTGCTAGACTTGAGTCTATTCGCATGCTTTTAGCTTTTGCTTCTTTTAAAAAGTTTAAACTATTTCAAATGGATATTAAAAATGCTTTTCTAAATGATTTTATAAAAGAGGAAGTCTATGTTAGGCAACCTCCAGGTTTTGAAAATTCTGAAAACCCTCATCATATTTTCAAGTTATCTAAAGCTCTTTACGGTCTCAAACAAGCTCCTAGAGCTTGGTATGAAAGACTTAGCTCCTTCCTACTATCACATGGTTTTTCAAGAGGAAGAAGTGACAAAACCTTATTCATTCAAAAATCATCTGTTGACATTCTCATTATACAAATATATGTGGATGATATCATCATTGGTAGCACTAATCCTGCGCTATGCAAGAATTTTGAAGAACTAATGCAGGGAGAGTTTGAAATGAGCATGATGGGCGAACTTACGTTTTTCCTAGGACTTCAAATCTAACAGTACGAAGATGGAATCTTTGTGTGTCAATATACGTACACTAAGGAACTCATTCTTAAATATGGCATGCATGATGCAAACTCTGCTAAAACTCCCATGAGTCCTGCCACTCATCTGGTAAGTGACACCAAAGGTACGAGTATCAATGCATCACTTTATCGAGGTATGATTGAATCATTACTTTACTTAACTGCTAGTCGATCAGATATTATGCTATCAGTATGTAAATGTGCTCGCTTTCAGTCAGCTCCTAAAGTATCCCATCTTACTGCTGTCAAAATAATTCTTAGATATCTCGTTGGAACAGTTAATTATGGCTTGTGGTACCCATGCACGAATTTCTTTGATCTCATTGGATTTTTAGATGCTGACTATGCAGGTGATAGAGTAGATCGTAAGAGCACCAGTGGTGCGAGTTTCTTTCTTGGAAAATCTCTTGTATCGTGGCACAGTAAGAAACAGGATTGCACTGCCCTTTCAACAGCTAAATTGGAATATGTCGCACTAGGACATTGCTGTACTCAACTCCTCTGGATGGGCAAACAATCATCTGATTATGATTTATTTTTTAAACCTATTCCTATGCTATGTGATAATACCAATGCTATTGAATTATCCTACAACCCTGTTGATCATCCTAGGACGAAGCATATAGATGCCCGTTATCATTTTATTAGGGATCATGTTCAAGATGGTGATGTTGATATTGCGTTCGTGAGTACCGATTTTCAATTAGCTGATATTTTTACTAAACTGCTCCTAGAAGAAAGATTTTGTGCTTTACGTGATTTGCTTGGCATTGTTCCAGATCTTCGTTAATCTCGTTACGATACTTTATAAAATTGGCCCTAATTGATTTTGCTATATTACCATACATAGGATTTTTTTTTTGTTTCCTTATGCCAATTTATTTGCCATTATTACTTTTACCTAATTTTCCATGTCATTATTACTTTTCCTGTCTTGAGTTTGAAAAGGTGTCAGGTAGCATGGAAACGAGTTCCAAGACTCTGCACTGCATCCTTTCACTTCCCTCAGCACATCACGTCTTTTCACTTCCTTCTCCTCACATGACACCTTTTCCCTTTTCATCTACCCTTTTAAATCTCTCCAAAATTTTCACACCTTTCATCTTCTCATCCTTTTTTCCAACCATCACCATTAAAATGGTCAGGAAAACTTCCTTCTCTGCTCGTCGCAGTCAGCGCATAAAATCAAAGTTACCAACTGCCTCTACCACTCCAGTGCAAGTGGATTCTGACCACTCCGAAAATACCATGTCCAATTATAAAAGCCCTGACAGAAACCCTAATCTTTCAAACAAATCTGGCAAAATACCCATGCAGACTAATGATGAAGAGTGTGTAAAACGACCCAAGAAGGAGTTCTCTCTTGCTGATTTAGACGAAACTTTGGACTTTTGGGACACCTCTGCTTATGACAAGCTTGCTGCTATCAAGGATAAACCTCTGGCCCATGGAAGACTTGTTGACTTGGATACAATGGAATCTCTCAATTGTGCTCTCAATCCCTGGTTTGATGCTTAGGACTGGTCCAATTTCTTTTCTACTGACTCCGTTGACATTCCAGAGGATCTGGTAAGGCTCTTTTATACAAATCTTCATGCTTGTTCTTCCGGAGGTTTTGAGACAATGGTTCTGAATACTCGTATTGTAATCACCAAGGCCATTCTGTGCCGCATTTTGGGATGTAAGTTCTCTGGTTATTCTGAGTTCTTTAAAATTTCGTGGCCTGCTGATTTTGAAGTTTCCTTTGAACAAGCCAAAACATTTTTATGTGACAAGTCTGATGTTCCTGAGGGCCAACTTGGTCTCTTAGACCTCTCTTTTGAAATTTGTGTTCTTGCTCACATTGTTGGTACTACTCTGCTTCCCCGGACTGGTTCCCTTAGTTCCCTCTCACAACGTCATACCTTAATTGTTTACTGCTTTGTTACTAAAAAGAAACTTGACTTGGCTGCTTGGATTATTGAGTATATGCTGGAAAATGTTGCTGAATGTGCATCTCTTCCGTATGGAATAATTATCACTCGTATCTTGCATTTCTATCGAGTTGACATCTCTGCCTGGAATACTTGTTCCTTGACTGCATGTTATAATTCTCGCACTTTTTCATCTATGGGGTATGTTCGCATCAATGGTTCCTGGGTTCGCAAGGAACCTAAATCTCCCAAACCTGCTGATGACCATGCTGGTCCATCCAAGTCCTCTGCTCCTTGTGTTGATGAATCCTCTGGCAAGCTTAAAGATGCAATGACTGATCTCATGACCTGCTACTTAGCCTGCATTTCAAGAGTGAAAAGGCCTCTAATGACGTCAATGAACTTAAACTGGATGTTGGTAGGTTCTCTCTTAAGTTAGACACTGCTATGACTGACTCTGCTGCTGCTATTAGACCGGTACATGCCAGAATTGATGCTGTCTCCACAGATGTTCAGGCTCGCATTGATGCAATGTCTAGGGATGTTCAAACCAAGCTGGACAGGATGACTGATAGTGTCGTGAACACTCTTACATATTTTCTTGCTCCTTGTTAAACTAATTATCTGGGTCTGTAATATTTTGAATGATTTAGACTTGATCTTTTGGTCCTTTTTGTTGATGCCAAGGGGGAGAACGGACTACTTATGCCCTCTAGCCATATATATTCAGTATCTATGTGATTATGGTATTCTTACGTCTTTGGTATGTGGGATTAATCACTCAGGGGGAGTCAACTAACCTTCATGTCCCTGGAGTCTTCTATTTGATTTCTGTTGTTACAAGATGCATATACTCAGGGGGAGCCAACTATCAGGATCTGCTAGTTGACTATGCGAAAAAGGGAAGTATCCTGGCACATCCTCTTTTACTTTTTGTCATCACCAAAAAGTGAGAGATTGTTGAGTTAATTAAAATCTAAGTTTTGATTATGACAAAAAGTTCACAACACTTAAGTCCAATGTGCAATTTGCAGGACTTACAAGGAGGATCTCTGCAAAGATCCTAAAAAGAAAAGGAAGATTGCCGATTGATAATTAAGGAGAGTCAGTTATGGAAAGTCGATATTTGAGGCGCGCTAATTATGTGGGACTTGTCCCAAATCAGCTGTTGGCCTATTCTCTATGAGGATATTTATATCTTCTAGAGAATCAAATCTCTTGGGTCAATCTCTCTATTCCTCAATCTCAGTAAATCAAATCTCCACCATCCTCCGTCGATTATGCGAGCAGATCTGCCATATCTCTTCATCAACGGGCAACTCTGATATTTCACTATTTATACTTGAAGTCTACTGGAGATTATTTTTACGCTTCTACTTATAGTCTACTTCTCTCTAAGTCTTTTACTTTAAACACTGTATTCCTAAGAGTCTACGAGTGATCAATAGAAAAGAAAGAGAGTTCTTGTAGTGAGGTAATAGTTGTGTCACGGAAGTTGGTCTGATTATCTATAAATCAGACAAGATCGTTGGTGGTGAGCGAAGGGATAAAACTATTTGTGAAAAGACATTTTTGGTTAACGATAAACCATAAGTGTATTTGTGTTCTACCAAGAGCTTGAAGAGAGATAACTCCCTTGTGACCCAAGGGGACTGGATTAGGAACCATTTGGTTCTGAACCAGTATAAAACTCTGTGTCGCTTATTATTCTTTACTGCCTTTTAGTTTGCACAACATTTTATTTATCACCTAAGTCAACTCACTACTAAAAAAACACAGTTCTCCGACCACCCAATCGGTCGCATATCGGTCGCCAAGTCGACCGATCGGCGACCGATACGGGTGGTCAGAGAATTAATGGTAACAAAAAGCCCTGCGACCGAAAATTGGTTGAAACTTCGACCTCTATGCGACCGAATTTCAGTAGCATAATAGGATAGAAAAATTGACTGTTTAGGCGACCGAAAATCGGTCGCATAGACTATGCGACCTACAATCGGTCGCATACTTGGTCTAAGGTGGGGGAATTACCTGTGACCGCTATGCGATCGATATTCGGTCGCCTGCTTGGTCGTAAAAAAAATATTGTGTGCGACTGATTTGGCGACTGAAAGTCGGTCGCCAAACTGGAAAAAACCTGCAATAAAAAACCTGTTTTCAGGCAGTAGCAACAGCAAAAACCAGATGGAATCAACAGAAAACTGCATTTCGAAGACAATAAAAACAGTAATTCAAACACAACGCAATAAAACCTAACATTTCAAAAACATCCAACAATATTAGTTATATCCTGAAATTGTTAACATAAAGCTTCACAAACAGTTATCCACTTTCAGAAAAGACTACTCGGTCGAGGCAGAGCTAGACCCGGACTCGGAAGAGGAAGAGGAGTTGCGTCGATGCCTGCTCTTATGCTTTCTTCTCGATTTTTTCTTCTCCTTTTTGGCAAGGAGC
The DNA here is from genome assembly GCA_029990175.1 of Petunia secreta. Lineage (NCBI taxonomy): Eukaryota > Viridiplantae > Streptophyta > Magnoliopsida > Solanales > Solanaceae > Petunia > Petunia secreta. The sequence goes on along the minus strand of JARKIP010000059.1, from coordinate 3,355,195 downwards.
TTTTTGATCATGTCTTGCGTTTCTTGATTTACTCTCGACAGCTGTTCGATCTGCTCTCTCATTTGAGCCATTTCAGCAGGATCAACGGAGCTCGACGGAGAAGAAGTAACTGAAGTGCCCAAAAAGCGAGCATTATGCTTATCCGAAGCAAATAGCGATCCAAGACCATAAGCAGACCCCTTCTTAACCCTTCCAACAGTATCGACCCATATTTGCTTTTCTTTCTCGAACGTCAAGGGAGCCGGGGTGCTGCTTCCGGCGTCCGATGCTTGAGTCGATGTCCACTCTTCCTCAGCCTTTGTAGCTTTTTCCTGAATAACATTAATATATTAATGATGTTAATAGAAAGACTAAACGTTGAAGGATTGACGCGACTAAAGATCGAATTTTACAAACTTACCCAAACTTCTTTTGCGCGGGGCTCGACCCACTCTCCACCGCCCTTCTTGGCACCCTTTGTATGCCTGATCTTGTGCAGCTCGAGCACGAGAATAGTGCGCTTTTCTTTCTTTTCCTACAAATTAAAAATCATAATATGTTAGACAAAAAATCAACTGTTCAAGTAAATAATCAATCAATTAAAGAACTGTACCAAGCGCATCTTCTGTGTAGCCGCGCTAATTGAGCAACCGGTATGGAGCGATCCACCCTTTTCCGACGCTCGCGCAGCCTTGCCTTGTTCGCTCTTCGCCTCGAACTCGGGCGACTGCCAATATTCATCCAGCTCCGCCCACTGAGCAGCATCGAGGAAGCCGGGCCTTGTACCTTTACGCCGCGCATTGTAATATGTTCCCTTGAATAACGCAGCACATTTCTTGGGGAAGATGTTACGAATGTTATAATCCAGACCCTGATGCCAGATACATTTGCCCTGAAAGTATATCAAAATATTTTCTTTAAACATATTCATGGTTTAAAAACTGCAATTAGTTTTAAACCAAATGCATATGTATCACCTCAAAATCTACCAATATCTGCTTCTTTACTTGCTGGGGCACATCGCTCCAGTTTCGCCAAGGCTGGTTCCAGTGCGCTCTCATGCACGCAGTCAGTACCTTACTGGACTCATCGCTTAGGCAAAAGCTACAAAAAAATTAACAAGAGTTATTCCTAATACTAGCAATTAAAGTAGGAACTAATTATTTAATAGATAAGAACTTAATAAATTAGGTAGCTTACCCTTTATCCGCCTCGGGATAAATAATCATCCTGCCTTCTACACGAGTGCCAGACTCACCAATGTAATAAGGCGAATGCGGATCATACACCATGAGCTCTTGCTGATCCGGTGGGCCGTCACAACTATCTAAGGGGAATTCAGGGGCCTGAGTTGGATTGTCATCACCCTGGGAGGGATCGCCCTGTGTGGGAGGGACCTGTGTCTCAGTACAATCAAGGCTAGGGAATGTCCACTGCCATACAGGAGGCAACTGAGACGGGGTGATAAGTGGTACCTGATATGGGCCAGGGGGCCTGAAAAAAGCTGGATCATAACTAGATAGGGCATCAGTAGGCAGCGAATGCGGGACCTGTGAGGTCTGACTGTCATCACCCGCAGAACCTGAAGTCTCGCCCACAGGTCTCTTGCCCGACCTTCTTCTAAAAATTTTAGAGCATAACTTGTCCATCCCTGTTGAAACATTCAAATTGATTTATCAACTATATAATGAGAATACATAATGAGAATACATCAATCTAAAGTGCTGAGAAGTTTCTCTAGACAAATATGCCTCGCATATCGAAACTTTATCTGGCAACCCATTGAATGCAATTGAGATCAAGTTTTCCATGAAAATGTGACAGTCGTGGATCTTCATGTGATGGAGTTTTCCGCCGGTCATATCAACACACCTTTCTAAGTTAGATGCATATCCATCAGGCATCCTCAAGTTACTCACCCACTCGCAAATCATTCTTCTCTCATCTTCGTCGAATGTATAGCAAGCCTTTGGAAGTAAAATGTTGTTGCCATCCCGGACCGCATGTAGCTCGGGTCGCCTGCAAAGTTCCTGTATGTCATACCGTGCCTTCCAGTTGTCCTTTGTCTTACCCTTGACATCCATCACAGTATTAAGGACTGCCTCGAAGAAGTTCTTCTCAATATGCATTGGATCGAGATTATGGCGCAGAAGGTTATCCTTCCAATAAGGCAACTCCCAGAAAATGCTCTGCTTGGTCCAATTATATTCGACCCCAAAAACAGGTATTTTAGTTTGCAAGTTTTCAGTTACCTTAGGAAGGTCCTTAACCCTGTTCCATATCTCTATCCCTATTAACCTGCGAGGAGGCTCCTCATAATCAACCCGATTCTTCCTGAATGCATTTGTATTATTCCTAAAAGGGTGGTCCATTGGCAAGAATCTACGGCAACAGTCAAACCATGTCACTTTACCTCCATTTTTCAATGTGAAGGCCTTTGTATCTTCCATACAGTATGGGCACGCTAGCTTCCCTGCAGTGGACCAGCCAGACAGCATCCCATAAGCTGGAAAGTCATTTATAGTCCACATCAAAGAAGCATGCATTTGGAAGTTCTGTTTCATTGATACATCATAGGTTTCCACTCCTTCATGCCAAAGTGTCTGCAATTCATCAATCAAAGGCTGCAAATAAACATCAATACGAGTTTTCGGGTTATGTGGACCAGGTATCATACAATTCAAAAAAAGATATGGACTGGTCATGCACATTCCGGGAGGCAGGTTGTATGGTGTGACAAATACGGGCCAACAAGAATATGGCGTAGACGAGACATCAAAAGGGGTGAAGCCATCGGAACACAGCCCCAACCTTACATTCCTCGGCTCGCTAGCAAATGACGGATACACTTGATCAAAGTGTTTCCATGCCTCACCATCTGAGGGGTGTGATAGAATACCCGCCTGCCTGGTCCGCTCATGATGCCACCTCATGTGAGGAGCAGAACTCATCGAAGCATACAACCTCTTTAACCTGGGTATAAGCGGCAAGTAATGCATCCACTTAACAGGTTTTGGCTTCTTTTTTTTATTTTTCTCGGGCTTGTATCGAGGCTCCTCACAAAATCTACATTGCACGAGCTCTGCATCATCCTTGTAATATAACATGCAACCATTAACACAACAATGAATCTTATGAGAAGTAAGGCCTAATGAGGAAACCAATTTCTTAGTGAAGTAATAAGAAGTTGGTAAGTCCATGTTAGTTGGCTTTAGTTCATTCATAAGGCCTATGATGGAATCCATGGCAGCTTGAGAAATACTATAATCTGATTTGATACTTTCCAATCTGACAGCAACAGACAACTTGGAATGTACCGAGCCCTCATGGAATGGACGACTTGCTTCCTCCAACATTTTATAGAATTCACTTGCCTCGGCATTGGGAATATGCTCAGTGTTAGGCTGTGATGTACCCGGCTGCATGGGATCATTATCCGGGTACATACCAAAAGCATCATGAACCATATCATCCATTCTATAATCATTACGGTCTGGTTCCAAAACCGGAGAACTACTAGTGCCATGAATATTTTGAAGCATTTGAATGTGCCCCTGCAAATCCCACGGCTCTCCATGATAACGCCAAATATAGTAATCTGGCATAAACCCCCTATCTAACAGATGCAGTTGTACGGTCGTTATATCTTGGAGGGTGCAGCATTTGCAATTTATGCAGGGGCACTTAATTGTACCACGCCTTATAAAAGGTTCGGTTGTTTTTGCTAAAGCAACAAATTCCTGAAGACCCTCTTCAAATTCAGGCCTTATCCCCCGCCGACCGGGGAAAAGTCGATTGTCCATCCACAAACGACGTGCATTAAAGTCCATATCTACGCAAAAATTGAAAAATTGAGAACAATCTAATAGGTACGATTTTTAATAATCCTAGCCTTTTTTTAATATCCGGTGGTCCGTTTGAATTCCATATTAATTACTATTAGCAATGCAATACAAAACGCATACAATTTATCCGGTTTAGGCATAAAATGTTCCAAAACATGAAGAGTGCAAACAACAATACCAAAACCCTAACTTTAAATGCATAGCAACTATCCCAAACACCACAACCCATGACAAGGCATCAACACATTGCAAACAACTCTACCAAACAATTCCAACAAATCACAACAATTACCATAATTAATCCCAAACATCACAACCCTATATTTAAAGTTCATCAACCCAAAACAACTTACTCGACATCACATTATATAGAATAAACCAATTATAACTAACAACTAACATGTAAACAACATATAGGCCGAATTATTTAAATATATATATATAAATTCGGATTATTAAACCAAAAAAAAAAAAATTACCTCAACTTTGTTTGGGATCCAATCGCATGTAACTATGATTCACCAATGTGCTATCCACCCAATAACTACAAAAAAAAAGTGAATTAAAAAGTCATTATTTGAGTTTTTTAAAAAATAACAAAAATTACTAAAAAATGAAATTTACCTTGAATTAGTAGGTGTAGATTGTGTTAGATGTTATGTTGGAGATTATAGAGTAGTAATTTAAAGTTATCTGGGGTATGTAATGGTGGATAGTTGGTTATGGGGTGGGGGGGGGGGATTCGGTTTTTAGGGATTGGATGGGTTTTGGGTATTTTGAAATGGGGGGAGAAAGGGCTGCTGCCCCGTTTTCATACAGATTTAGCGACCGACTATGCGACCGATTTTCGGTCGCATAGCTTTGACTAAAAAAATTAATTTTTCAGCGACTCACAAGCGGTCGCCACTTCGACCACGTTTTGATTTTATTTTTTCCGTGGTTTGTGCGACTGAAAATCGGTCGCACAACTGCACAGACCGATTTTCGGTCGCACAGTGGTGGTGGGAGAACTGTGTTTTTTTAGTAGTGACTAATAATTTGATCAGTCGACTAAATTTATAAGTCTGAACAATTCACCCCTCTTGTATTCATCACATCTCATTTTGGGGCTACAGTTATCATAGTAGTGGCTGAAGTGTTCTGATATAAAGGAGCTAAGTAATATATTTGTAGCAAAACAACCAGATGTAGTTATTATTTACACGCAGTTATTCAATTAACTTACAACAGCAATCAAATCCTTGGGATGCAGCAGTCTTAACAAATTAACTTTTTTTTTACATTACTTCACCTACTTAATATTACGCTATTAGTTCTAATTTATGACACTAATTTTTTTATTAATTAATCCGTCAAAAAAAAAAAATCACATTTTATGTTTGAAAACATGTAATTTTAAACTTTTCAGCTTAGCATATGAGTTTAACTAATATACATCGTGTAAATTATTTTTTTACACCGTCGGCTAATTCAAAAGCTAATTACAAGAATTCACCTTCAAGAATCACAACTTCAAAAATTAGCATATAGTGGGTATAATAGGCAATAAAGAAAGGACATCGACTTGATAAAATCATTGGCATAATTATAGTTTAAGTATTAGTAAAACAAGTAATATAATAGAATACCTGAAAGTTTATTTACCTGTAATAGACTCTAAATTTGTCGTTGTTGTAAAATAATTATTTACACCATCAGTATATATTAGTTAAACTCTTAGAATGTACTAATATTTTGGCATGTTTAAGAGAAGAAGTTTTAAAATTGTCATAACCCCACAAATATTATATAGGAGTAACATGTTCACGATCTTAAATTTTAAAAAAAAAAGATTATGCTTTCTTTCTTAAATTTCGTATCAAATCAAATAATTAATTATGTTGCATAAATTGGAAACAGAAAGAGTACTATTAACTCCATCCATCCCAAAATATGTGGGCGTTGTCCACTTTATTTGTCCCAAATTAAATTATCAATTTAGATCAATATCACTACAAATTATCTATTTTTGTCAACATTGTCCTTATTATTGAAGAGATAAAAGTGATGATTTATTCTTATCACATTTATCAACGAAATAAATAAGAACAATTACGTAATATATATAGTAATTGCCTCTTGTCTCGAAAAACCTTACTATAGCTAAGTCGTCCACCGTACTTATAGGAAGCATCTTATTGTGATAAAATGCCTATTACCAACGAACGATCTAAAAATGAAGCATTGCTGTGGTACATATACATAACGTGACAAGGGACTAAAAATATTATCTGTCCATCGATCGTGTAAATTTTTTTATATCATAGGCCAATTAAAAGCCTATTACAAGTGAATTTTAAGTATTTTTATTTATTAATATATTTAAATTTTAATTATGCCAATATTTTCTAAGTCTAGTTTGTGTCCTCGCTGTATTGTTTGAGATATCAACTATATGCTAGTTTTTACCATTGTGATTGTTGAAGGTTTATTCTTACAGCGTGACGCAACCATCGGTCAATTTTCTAAGCTAGATTATCTATTATGCTTGAGAATATAAAAGTAAATAAGAATACTTGAACATTTAATTGTAATAAATTTTTAATTAGCCGATGGTGTAAAAAGAAAATTTATACCGTTGATGAATATTAGTTAAACTCAGACCTTTATATATTGAATCGGAAGGACCACCTACCTTTTATAGCATAATATCCTTCCGCATTTCCTCAAGGTAAAGTATTCCCGGGTACATAAAGCGTGCTCCCTACTAATGAATTCTCCATTCTCGTGGTCCCAAATTAGTTTGAAGTGTGAATGTTCCATCAATTTCTCTACATAATACACTTTGTGAATGAAATTGTGTTTGGAATTACCCTAACACAATAGCGAAAGCTCCATTGTAATTTGTAGATGTGAGGAAGCAATTAATATAGTTGTACTAGAAGGTCCTTAACAGTAGAAGTGGCAAGAAGTACATGCACCAACTCAAATAAACTACTATATATATATATCTATTAACTATCTCTGAGTTTCAATATATGTGGAGGAGTTCAATTCGGTGGACTTTAAAATAGAAAGAGTGACTTTTAAAACTTATATTGTTAAATCTATGACATGAGAAGATGCGTCATAAAAAAAAAATTGTACACAAATTGTAACCGAGGAAGAATTAAGCAGAGAGACTAATCAAGATATTTTTTTTTTTCTCAAGAAATTCCGCTTATCAAAATACTGTCCTTATAAGTGTAGAAGACTTGGTACCACTAACAAAAGGCCAGTGCCCATTTGCATAAAGATGCTTGATTGCTACAAGAGGTTCCACAAGCTTGCGCGCTAAGAGATACTATCTCCTAAGATCATACTTGATGATTTTTGAACTAGTATATATCTCCAACTTGCAGAGCAAACTGAAGAATCCAAACACAAGCTGCCATGCTTTGCAGGAAGAAATATCATTCACATGTTACTTGAGATAACGACAATTCAGTACTTCTCCTAATTTAATATTATTAATTTGATGATTGTGAACTGTATTGTACTATTCGTACACTCTACGTCAAGATGCTCCTACTCTAATTCAATTACTATTAAACTGTATGGTTAAATTTAATTAGGATAGTGCTCTCAAGCATTAATAACCAGATCTGAATTATAGCTATTGAATTCAGCTAAACCCAAAAATTACCTTCTAGCTCCGTCCCTGAATATGAGGCCTTCCATGAATTACTATGTACCAAGAAATAACCGTACGCAAACATATTTGTTTAGCTTTAGCAGTTCATGAAAAAAGAAGAAATTGGGGAGGAAAAGTGTAGACTCTTCATCAACCCATGGGGGCAACAAGCTGGTCGCGAAATTCAATTAGAAAGATGAATGTTGCAAAGTATTTAGGAAAGGTGAGTAAATTAGTCGAAGTACTTGCTGATTCAAAGCGCGCAAGCCTATGGTAGGAATTATTCCATAAATTTTTACGGGTGTCCTTCATAAGGAGTGATTTTGTAAGATTACCTGCATTTAACAATATTTTAGCAAAATACCTTTATGTTGGCATAACGTCAAGACTTCAAGGCACAAATTTGCAAGTATTGGCTTTTAAGCAAGAGGTCAAGGGAAAGTGTTGTCTTGCCAATACTTCAAGTCATATGAGGAGAATACAAGAAGAATTGGAAGGGGCAAGTGTTGCCTTTTGCCAATACTTATGACCAAGTGCTAGCAAGTATTGCCTTTACCCAACACTTCAAGGGCTAAATGTTGGCAAATAGAGAGGGTCAAAGGCAAGTCTTGGCCCCGTGCCAAGAGATTGACCGGAAAGTTTCCGTCGAATTTTTTTCCATTAAACTTAACGGAGGCATTTTTGCAAAACCCTGTTAAGCACGGGCAAAATAGCAAACCATTGCTTATTGTGTCATACTTCTGCAAAAATACCGAATTATTCGTTAGTTTTGGTCAAACGGGCCTTATTGGATAGTTCAGGACATTTAGAAGTTTTTGACCGAAATAGACACTTTTGACGTAGCTGCTACAATTAAAACGCCATAAGAAAAATCTTACAAAAATGTCATGTCAAGCGTAGACCGCCAGAGGAAAATCACCAGGACTTCACTAATAAAAGGATCTGACAATTGCCAAGAATTTTTTTTATAAGACAATTTTTGTAAATCTTTTCTTATAATGGCCAAATCTCTGACAAGGCACCATAAGTGTGCAATTTCTGTAAATCACCCTAGCTATTAGGGGGGAGTGCACAAATAGCCTATTTTGGATGCGCTATTTAAGTTTTAATTTCTTAAAACTATTTCATTTTTAGTCACTGGCGTGAACTTCAATCCTTTAATGATCAACTTCACATTTTCTGAAGTTCAACTTCAAATCTGAAGGTTTGAAGTTTGGCAAAACAACTTCCAACTTCAAATATTTCTTCAAACCTAGACTAACAACTTCAAACATGAATGTTTGGAAAAGATTGTTTCTGCAAAAAAAAAAAAAAAAAGCACCTTTACTGTGAATTAGTCATTTATTACTTCACCTAGGTTGATTAAGTCTTTTATTAGTCATTTATTAATTAAGTTATTCTTATTCATGATCACTGTGAATTCTATATTTCGAAAGATCATTGTAAAATTAAAAAAAAAAAAACTGAAAGAGCGTCCCAATTAAAAAAATTGTTTAAAAGTAGTATCGGTCAATTTACCTTCAATAAATCAGATTTAATTTATTAATCTTAATTGTCATATTTTATGGCAATTTTTTGTTCAAAAAAAATAAAATAAAATTCAAATGATATAAACAAATATGAAAAAAAGAGAAGAGAGAAATATTTTGCAAATACTATTTAAAAGGAAAAATAGAAAGAAAAGAAAGAGGAGAGATACCTAAGGATTGGGGTGGGACCATAGTATAATTGCAATGCAAAACAGTTTTTCTTAAAATGACACTTCGTGGGGATTGGAACCCAAGATAATAGGATGTAAGATTAAGCATATTACTAGTGGCACCATAAGACTTTTAGGGGTGGTTCGGTTCAACAAAGGATTATCCCGTGATTAATAATGATGAGATTATAATACCGAAATTAATAATGACGGGATTATTTAGTGGATATACTTTTATGGGTAAATGTTTGGTTCATTGGAATAATAATGGGATATAAAGTGGGATAAACATTTATTTCCATATTTAACCTTGACTTTCTTAAAAACCATTGGAAGAAGAGCTTAGAAGAAGGACAAATGTGTCTTTTGGTACTTAATCCCGGGATTAGCAATCCCACATGAGGTATGGGATAGAAATAATACCACAATTGTGGTATACCGTATAAGCAATCCAGAGATTAATAATCCCAGTTTTAAAATTCCTACCAAACATGGGATAACTTAATCGTACATTTTATTCCTGGATTGTTAATGCTAATCCCATGTACCGAACGACCTCTAGTGACTATGGGTACCACGAAAGTAAAACTATTTTACCCATTGAATGAACACTATTATAGCTGTTTACACCCCTAGATTTCCTTTCATAGAATCACAACACTCATTTTATTTTTACTTGTTTACTTAATTTATAATAGAATTCATTTCAAAATACTTTTATTTCCTAGGACTAATGACTAAAAACACTTGAAAAACTATTTCCAAAACTCTCACTTGAACGTACTAGTTTCTTGTGGATTCTACTTGGTATTGCTTATCTATTATGTTTGCATCCGATCGGTTACCCTTCAGGGTGTACTCTTGGCTGTGATCAATATCCAAACAAATCAGAGTCAGCAAAGGTACTAAGATCAGGGTCCTGAGTTTGAGTACGCATATCAACTCGATTGACAGATTTTAGCATGTTTTCGTTCATCTGTTTTACCACGACATCTAGCATAGTTTCAACTTTGAATACATCCATCCAAAAATCAAAACCAGCAGCCAAATCCATCGAACATGAGCCAGTAGACATATCGTTAGTCGGCTAGCCTGAATTTTGAGCCATAATGTCAAGTAATTCTTTTGCTTCATCAAATTTTTTATTTAAGAATGCTCCTCTAGCTGATGTATCTAAGTTTCCCTTGATTTGATCACCCATGCTAATGTAAATTCTTTGTCTTAGTATTTGGTCAGGAATTCCATAATGGGGACACCTTCTCAAGTAACTCTTGAATATCTTGCAGGCCTCTGGCAAAGTCTCAAGTGGGTTCGACCTAAACATTAGTATCTCATCAACTAGCTTAGGAGTCTTGTTAGGTAGAAAGAAATTCTTCATGAACTTAATAAATAGGTCATCCCAAGAAGCAATGGAATTAATTGGCCACGAGTCTGACCAATCACTAACCTCTTTCATTAGCGCGAACAAAAACACCATCTAACGCACAACCTCAGCTGGCACACGAGATAAGTTTTGAGTTTCACACACCTTCAAGAATTTCCTTAAGGACTTTTGAGGATCATTAGTAGCATTTCGTGCAAACAAATCCCCATTAGCAAGCAAACTTACCATTGTCTGAGTGATATAAAAATTTTCAGCCTCAAATGCTGGAAGATGAATAGCAGAAGACATGTTTCCAGCCATAGGTTGTGAGAAAGCATTAAGATCCATATTTGGTGCAATCTTAACTTCTTCGGTATACGTGTTCTCAAGTGTACTACCCAAAGTGTTTGTCCCTTTTAAAGCGTGAAACGTTCTCTCAATCTCTTTGTAAAGCAGTTTCATCTCTGAAGATTGAGATTTCGTCCTTGCCATGCACCTGAACATAAAAATTCAAAGGATAAGATCAAGATGACAAAATTGAAGTCACTTGAAAAATAAAATTAACTATCTTAACAACTAAAATTACACTGTGTTTTCCGGCAATGACGCCATAGTTTGATCACACCCAAATACAGTTTGATACTTTAAATTCTGAGGTCGAATTCCATAGAGAACAGTTAAAATCTAGTCGTTAATCTAACAAAATTATCTATTCGATTAACTTTCTAATTGCTATAACGTTAAGTTGGATTGTAGTAACAAGTAGTTAACACTGAATGAAATAACAAGGAAATAAGGGATAAATTTGATTGAAGAGAGTAAAAGCCTAGGATTGAACTACCGGACTCCTACTCATATATTAGAATATTGCATCAACAAATTCAACTTGCTTCTTCCTATCGAATAATTGATCCAACTTCACAACTACTTACTTATGTTCAGTAATTGCAACATTCAATAACCATTTAATTAATGAAGATAGTTAGGACTACAATAATAGTTCACAATAGGGATCAATGGTCACAATTTACTTTTTTGATAACCTAAGTAATGCCTTTGGTTTAGGTTGAAATATTGCTAAGTGCTTAACCCTAATATATGATTATATCCCTAGAAACAAAGGGATAAAGGGCACAATAGATTGAGAGCTCTACCAATTAATAGCATATAAATCAGAAACACTTAGATAGAAAGTATTCACAAGTTTCATTCATCAATGCAAAAATTCATAACACATAAGTATTTGGAGTGGTTGAATCAATTCTAGAATGGGTGATTTAGCAACTCATAGTCTATTCAAACAATGAAAATAACTACAAGAATGTTCAAATACTCAAAAGATGATGGGTGGATGAGAAAAAGTCTTGAATCTTGATACTCTCTCTTCCTTGCCTCATTTGGATGTAAATTATGCCAAAAGTCGACCAGAGGGTTTTGTGGTGTATTTATAGTGTAAGAAACAACCTGGACACAAATACCCTTTCAAACACTCGGTAAGGCAAAAATCAGGACATCACACCGTGCCTTTGTATTTCTGAGAATTACTGAGAATTGAAATCTGCGGTATTTTTATGGAGTGGCTCACGATGTGCCTTTATAAACTAGGCCACAAGGCGTACTGCACGCCTTGCCTTTGCTTTTTCCTACAATTATGTCATTTTCTCGTCCAACCTTTGTTCGCACGACCTTCGGGCCTCTATTCAGATTTTAAAGCCCTTGATTTGCATCAATACTCCAGGAATGCTTCATATCATCAATTTAATCCCTACAAAATAAAGCACATCACTTGAGAGTAATTCCATTCAAAATATTATAAATAGTGCTGGTAAAAGCACAAACAAAGGCAAAAATACTTAAAACATGATTATATCTAGCCTCGTGTCAAAGGCGAACCTTCATTTTCTTAAAACCAAGGCAAAAATACAAGGATTCATTAGTGGAAGTTGCACAACCACTTAATATGCTTTTCTATCTTTCTGGGTATGAGAAGTTATTTTGTGCTCAATTAATGGCAAAGCATGAGTCTCTCACTATAAATTGCCACCAAGTCCAACTATAAAAAAAACATGGCTCTTCAAATTTTCTTTGACACAACTGGATGCTATGCCCTTTTAGGGCCCGTTCGGTTGAGCATTGGAAGTAGCTAATATCCGCGCTAAAATTAGCACTAGCAAGTACTTTGTATGGGTACTTTTTAGGGATATATAATACATGTATTAGGATTAGCATTGGTATATTATTCGGTTAGTGTCTTGGAATGTCATCATACCAATATATGGAATAAGCAATGTGCGTATTAGTAATACATATATCAAAATTTTAAAATGACAATACTATCCCTCCTAGTAGTAAGAATTCATATTTTTCTAATTTGTTTAAATATTGAATAATTATTTTAGATTATAAATTATACATTAATTTATATCAATGATTCAGCAAGAAATAATCTCTTACATCACGGTCAATCCATTACTTATCACTACATTATAATACAGGCCGTATAACTAATACTCACATTACTAATACCAATAACAACAACAACAACATACCCAATGGTATCCCACCAAGGTACGGTCTGGCGAAGTGAGATGTACGCAGACCTTACATCCACCAAGCTGGAGAGGCTGTTTCTGATAGACCCTCAGCTAAATAACATCAGTGCGAAACATACTTGAGAGAAGCACGATGACAATATCAAAATAAATTAAATGAAATACCACTAGGAAGCATTCTAACATGTTTAAGATAGATAAAAAACACCAATAACAGATAAAATCCACAATAAGCAGAGTAAACTGAAAGCATAATATACGAAAAGTCACTCGATTACTATCTATCCCTCTATCCTGATCATCGACCTCCACATTTTCCTATCTAGGCTCATGTCCTCGGTAATTTGGAAGTAAGTCATGTCCTGCCTAATCACCTCGCCCCAATTTTTATTTGGTCTACCTCTACATCTCCGTAGAGTCAGCACTGCCAGCCCCTTGCACCTCCTCACCGGCACATCTGTGCTCATCCTCTTCACATGCCCAAACTACCTCAGCCTCGCTTCTCGTATCTTGTCCACCACTGCAGCCACTCCCACGTTGTCATGAATGGCGTCGTTCTTGATCTTATCCATCTTAGTATGCCAACACATCCATCTAAGCATTCCCATCTCTGCTACACTCATCCTCTGGACGTGGGTGGCTTTTACTGGCCAACACCCAGCCCCATACAGTAAAACTGGCCTAACAACTACTTTATAGAACTTACCTTTAAGCATATAAGGCACTTTCTTATCGCATAGGACACCAGAAGCTAGCATCTACTTCATCCAACCAGCCCCTATCTGATGAGCGACATCCTCGTCAATTTCTCCATTACCGTAGATAATTACTTGAAGCTCCCTTTCTTGGGGATGACTTGTGTATCAAGCGTCACTTCTACATCCGAATCCTGAGGAGAATCACTGAACCTGCACTCTATGTACTCCATCTTCGTTCTGCTCAGCTCGAACCCTTTAGATTCTAAAATCTGCCTCCACAACTCCAGCTTATCATTGACCCCGCTGCGGGTCTCATCAACCAAAACTATGTCGTCGGCAAATAACATACACCATGGTACCTTCACTTGAATACTCCTTGTTAATTCATCCATCACCAGAGCAAATAGAAACGGATTAAGGGCTGACCCCTAGTATAACCCCATCTCAACGGGAAAGTGACCTGAGTCACCTCCTTTTGTCCGCACTCAAGTCTTCGCTCCATCATACTAATACCGACATTATTTATCCATCATTGCTAATATCCACATTACTACTCCCTGCATTGGTAATACCGCATAAAATTTATTCCAACTAAACGACCTTAAAGCAAAAGAATAGTCTCCGTGATCCTGGACCAGCTATAAAGAAGTCATTGACTTAAAAATATCATGTCATTTCAGGCAGTAAATAAGCAGGGTCAGCATGGAACGGACCATTGAGTCTCTTTTAATTTGGAAGTATCATGAGAACTGCCAATTAGCAACTGTTAGTAGAAACAACTTACCAGCTTAGTGTAATAGAAACTTCTTATTGGATAACATAAAAGAAAAAGAAATGAGATCATCAAGTTTTGGTGAATATAATAGTACAGGAACAAATTCACATATTCATCTACCTATTTATTGATTTCCTGGTTTCTGAGTCCATTCAATGTTAAATTATATTCCAGCATAAATATTATAGACCAAGAGAGCATGAATAAATAACAATGACCACTGGCATGTCCTTTGAAAATGATCGATTCCCCTACTTCACCATATTGTTCTACTTGTGGTATCTAAAGAGGACGGGTCATCTCTGATTCTTCTCTTCCATTTGGTAAAATTTATTCTCCAACTGGCACAACCCACCATCTCTTCCCTCTTTTATAAGCAGCTCCTCCCTCAACAACATCTCAATCAAACCTCACTGACTTCACTCATTTTCCTCCTTTGCACATCTACCTCCCATTTCCAATTTATTTCACAGTGTTCAAGTATTTGCGCAGTTTCAAAATCAAACAATGGCATCAAATTCACTCTCTGCTTGGACCCCAAAAGAAAACAAGAAATTTGAGCAGGCCCTTGCTGTCTACGATAAGGACACACCTGATCGTTGGCAAAACATTGCCGAATACGTTGGTGGAAAATCCGTAGAAGAAGTTAAGCAACACTATGCAGTCCTTGTAGAGGATCTCAAGCACATTGAGTCTGGTGACGTCCCATTTCCAAAATACAGGTCAGGTGGAAAATACCGATAAGCTAATCAAGAAACCAAATGCAGGTAACAATCATCTTATATTCGAGACTATTATATACTTGTGTAATAGGATGATATCAAGTTCTAGCTGGAACTATATGTACATATGTACAAAGAAAATTAAGATATATACATAATTGGAGCACAATTATTCTGACAACCAAATTGTAGATGATTGATTTAGCTTCTGCCGCATTCTATGAGTTAAGAGGAGTAGGTGATGTAGTAACGAAATAAATGCTGAAACGCATAAACGGATTGGTTTACTCCATTTAAAAATAGCTTCAAGCAGTTACTAGAAGTACATGTTAATGCATGGCTACATTATTCCATATATTCAACTTGTTATCTTGTTCCTTGAGCCCACAAAATGCCCACATGAGATCTGACCCTCCTTACCTTTTTGGATAACATTCCTAGGGTCCAATACTTTCTAAATACAGGTAGGAGTTGGGAGACTCGCATGCAAGATGTACAAGCAACTTCATTTACTATATATTATCCGTACCCGACCATTATCTAACTCAATATTTTATTCCTTGCTTCTGAAATCTTTGTGATAGTATAAAGTTTGTCTTGCATGAGCTTTAATTTAGCCTTTTCATTTATCACTCTTAGTGGCACTGCTTTAAAGTGTCAACTGTCAATTCATAAGATACGTCAAACTTCAACTTTGAATCACCCATCCTTGTAATTTCTTCAGTATATATTTTTTTTTCTTCAGTACCTGATCAAAGCTCCTCTTTCTCATCCCTTTTATAATTGGCTACAAATGCAGGCGTACGAGGTATAATTTATTTATGCAAAATATAAGTACCAGACAAGTTGAAGACATCAATTTCTGCGGACGGATTACTAAAAGAGATACTCTATTAATTAATCTTCGAAGACGTATAGCTAGTATTATTTTCTTTTTTTGGGTTAATGTGTTACCATTGTATATCATATCCTTAATAATTACTAATATTCTTGTGCATCAAAAAAGAATATATTTGATCCACTATAGAGTTTCAACTGATACCATAGTATAACTCTTACATCCTTGTATAAGTTTACCATATTTTCCCATCTCATATTAGAAAATGTTACTATCAATTTAATCTAAAGAGACACAGAACTAATTACAATTTTTGGCCTCATTCAAGAATTATTTTTGATCCAATTCGCAAGAATAGATTGAAAGACAAATTTGACCTCTTATATCTAAATTTAACCGATTAATTATCCACCATAAATCTGAAAAGGATGGGCATGCACATATAAGCAGGGGAGGAGCTAAGGGGCAAAAGGGGAACTGAGTACATTTTACCGAAAAATTACACTATATTAATTAGGTAAATAAAAAAAATACAGTATATTACAATGTTATTTTTTTTTCTTTTTATGCATATAGAATATATATTGAACCCCCTTGGCGAAAATCTTGCCTCCACTGCTTCTAAGGCAGACATCCATTAGTCCAGTAGAACAATCAAGAATAGGGATCTAAATGCAAAGATTTTTAACTGCTTTTATAATTTCAACAAGAGCTAGAGCAGTATCCCAAGCATGGGCGGACCTAGGCTTAGGAAAGGGTACCAACTGATACCCCTTCGCGGGAAAGTTACACCATGTAGATAGGTAAGAAAAATTTAATGTATATATATACTATATGTTGAGTCCCCTTAATTTTTTTCGTATGTCAACTTGTTTATATTATAATACCCCTTAACAAAAATCCTGTATCCGCTACTGATCCCAAGGATAGACAAAGCTTCAAGTTAAAGAGGATTCCTGCCAGAACCTTTTTCCAACTGGGTTGGAGGTCCTGGATTCTATACCAATGCAAATTGTAATACCTTTGTCATAGTATAAAGTTTGTCTAGAGATATTTACTAAGACCATATTTATACCAAATCATGTTAGTTTACTGCAGTTACATGACAATATAACCCTATATCCAATCCATATGCTATGAAAGCTTCAAATACATATATTACAGACCCACTTATTCTATCTTGTATAGTCATTTTCCATGGCCATTTAAACCACATTCCAGCTTTCTCAAGAATTCTTGCTTTTATTTTACTGCAGTACTAATATGAACCATGTAAGGTGGATATCACACTGAGTTACGTTCTTCCTTTATTTGTTTACAAACATACATAACTTTGCACACAGCACCTCACAGACATATATTGATCTTATCCTTAAGAATAAAATCACGTAAAATCCTCTATCTCAATCACAATCACCCTCACGTCATATGTTTGGCATATTGTGCTTTTTTCAGATTCTTTTAATAGGATCATCTTCTCTTTACGTACACCATTAGTGTGATCTTAGAAAGCTGAAAGTGTTCAGACATCAAAGAACTGATAGTTTCATAGCTACAAAGTAAATCATATGGAAATATTTACACGCAGAAGTTTTTCAATTTATTGCAGCAGTCGAATCCTGGGAGGCAGGCCATTCTTATTAAGAATTACTACTAAGATGAGCCTTGGAGCAACGGTTATAGTTTTCACACTGGTTCAAGCTGTGGAATAATTAGATATTTGCATTAAGGTAGACTGCCTACAATACACTCCTCTGAGGTGCGGTCCTTCCCCAGATCCTACATGATCGCGGGATACTTGGTGTACCGGGATGCCCCTTCTTTTACTTGTCATGAAAAATCTCAGGGTCCCCCATACTTTTAGGCTTTAGCAAGAACCTTACTGTGATTATAAAAGTGCCTACTACCAACGAGCGATCTAAAAATGAAGCTTTTTCAGTGGTACATATAACAGGATAAGGAATCCAAATATCATCTTTATTACTTGAATCTGAAGGACCACCACTTAGAGCAGAATATCCTTGCGCATATCCACTAGTCTCTCTCATCCTATGATTTACACTCCAGTATAACGAGGATTTAACTTATGTGTACTAACTATATAGTTGATTGTTACACTATATGTCGACATGAATAGCATGTCGTTCAGAACTTCAGTTTATTTTCTGTATTACCAATTACGTGTATTAATATAGAAATATGTTGGTAGATCATCTTAATATGATGTAATATAGAAGATGTTATTCAGGATTATTGTGTAGAAGTTAAACTCATGTAACGATACCTCTTCTGCCACACAATGCAAATTATAATACTTCATACGGGTTCAATAGACTTTTATCTCAACGATAGGCCTGACATCCAAAGAGGATGAAAGCGTCGCTATCATATTGCCTGTCATGATTGTTCATAGCGGAATATCAAGGCATGTAAGTATGTTTAAATTTATGTTTGGAGGTGAGGAAGCAATGGACATGCCACTTGATGCTTCTAATAGATCGTGATTGACAATAGAAGTGGGAAATACATGTACCTACTGAAATCAACTCTATTGACTATTCAACAGAGAAATTAAGCAGAAACCTATATTCTCTATGATGCAAATTATATCAATTTTCAAAAAGTTATTTTCCCTTAGATCCTATATATCAACTTGCAGCAGAAACCAACGAAATTCAAGCACAAGCTGAAGAAGTACCATTCACGTATTAGTTGAGATAGCAGACAAAACTCAGTACAAAATAAGCTCTTTAACTTCTGACAAATGCAGCTAGATGCAGGGGCTTATATATATTATGAATTTGTGATAATTGAAATTATTGATTAACTAGATGATGAATCAATCATCTTCGTTTCAAACTTTAGATCAGCAACTGCCATTGATAATCAGCTGATACAGGGAAATGCTCCTGAAAATAAAGAACAAAACACAAGCTAGAAGCAAAAGTGTGACTAGGAATATCGTGTATGCAAATGCAATTAAGATTAGCCTACACATCCCCTCAGGTTACTTAAGGAAAACAACCATTCAGGTTGCTAGAGGTGGACCTTACTTGGTTAAACTAAAGCCAAAAGACAAGGATTCATTAGCGGAAGTAACTATTGCACAATCAATTAGTTATTTTATGTTGGCCAAGCCGATCGACTATGAAATATTTGACTTTCTTTCTTACGGAATGACTTGTTCCTGATCATTCACTGGTTATAAGGAAGTCATTGACTTATGATTTCTTGCAGTTTCAGGTAGGACATATTGTTGAGCTGGATACACCCTGCATCTTAGCTGTAGGATCCATGTTAGTTAGAGTTAGTTAAGTTAATCAGTGCTGAGTCAGCACACTAGAGTTAGTTAGATTAACTAATATAGTTAGAAGTTAGTGTTATATAAATATCTTAGCTAAGACATTGTACTCACTTGAGTTGAAATGAGATGAATAAAATTTCTCTCTCTAGCTTCTTCTTCTCTCAGTAACTTCCTCTCCAAGCTTCTTAGCTTCCTCCATAGCCCAGATTAGAACACATATGCAGGCTGGTCGCCACAGACCATTGATTATCTTTTACTTTGGATATCATTAGAACTGTAAAATAACTTCTCATTGAAATAAAGAGAAAGAAATGGGATCATATTGTTTTGGTAAATATAATAGCACTGAAATAAACCATTTTTCACTTACCAATAATCACCTAAAATAATTCTTAATCCACTTCTTTCCTTCATTGATTCCCTGGTTTCAGAGTCATATCAATGTTAAATTATTCCAGTACAAATGTTATAGACCAAGATAGCATGAATAAAATAACAATGACGACAAGCATGTCCTTCTAAACTTATTCTGCAGCTCCTTCATCATCATGTTCTAGTGCTTGTGGTTATAAAGGGGACGGGTCACCATTGATTCTTCCATTAACAAAATTCTCCAACTGGCAGACCCCACCATCTGTTTTCTCTCTTTTATAAAGAGCTCCCTCCTTCAACATCTCAAAACAAACCTCTTTTCAATTTTTTCAGTTCTCAAGATTTTCTCAAGCACACTTTCAGCTTGTTATTCATCATAAAATATCTTGCTTTGTATCTACGCATTTTATAATCAGCCAAAGCAAAGTTTTGATATGCAAGCAATGGCATCAAATTCTCTCCCTGCCTGGACCCCAAACGAAAACAAGAAATTTGAACAGGCACTTGCTGTCTACGATAAGGACAGACCTGATCGTTGGCAAAACATTGCTAAATACGTTGGTGGAAAATCAGCTGAAGAAGTTAAACATCACTACGAAATCCTCATAGAAGATCTGAAGCACATGTAAGGGCTTTGCCTGAATCTGTTACCTATTCATTTTCTTGAAGAAAGGGCAAAGGACTCAAAAACAATAAAACTCCTTTATATGGCTTATCTTTATTTTTGGTGGGGAAAAACTTTATCTTTGCTTCCCAAAATAACACAACAATAATTTCTATAATGTAGTCCTTCAAGGTAAGAGAGTAATGCTTAGAGGGAGATCTATATTTTATTATTTTGTTCATATAAACATTAGAATATTTATCTTCTCCCTATGTAGGTCAATTGACCAATCTAGTTTAAATAAAAGTCTCTTTTGATATATTCCTTTTATGTCAATTGACCAATCTAGTTAAATAAAAGTCTTTTTTGATATATTCCTTTTATGTTTGATTTATTATCATCCAAGATTTGATATGCATGCTCCACATACACCATGTTATTTCGATTTCAACAAGCCATATCATAGTCAATTGGTTGAGCGAGGTTAAAGACATGTTCAAGATGGAGTTAGTTGTATCCACAATCAATTTAACAATAAGATTTATTCAAAAAAATTGACACTAATACTATATGCGGAGATAATGTTTTTCAATCATATATTAATCAATCTTGTTGCTGCATCTTTAGAAATGAATACTCATTTTGGGTCACTTTTAACCAATATTAGTTGGGATTTTACATGCTGAGAAACTCAGCCCAACAAAATTACCAATATGGGCGCTATTTTGAATTCTTACTCGAGTATCCCACTTATTCCATTTGTTTGAAACACAAATTTTATACCTTAGCACCTTCTCCAAAAAAAAACTCTAGCCCACTCTTCACAAAAAACTTCTAGCCCCCAACTCTTTCCTCCCTTCTCCTTCCCCCTTATCACTGTCGCCTCCTCCCCCACTCCTTCCACTACATTTCCTCCATCGCTACTCATCCCAGCCGCCGATGTTGTGTAACTCCGCCGCTGCTGGTTTATTTTTTTCCTTTTTTGGGGCAAAATTCATAAGTTGGTACCTTAACTTGTCCCGAAAATACAGTTACACACTCTAACTTTGTAAGCGACCTAAGATCCTACTTTACACGTTCGAAGTAATATTGATACAAACCTTATGCTCCACGTGGCATGCACGTTTAAACGCTGACTTTCAGGCGCGTATGAGGTTTTTTGTACATCATTTTTTTTTTAAAAAAATATAAAATCCATATAACGGTAATATTTCTCTAACCCCCTTTTATTTAACCCGACCCTTTTTACCCTTTTTTCAATTTTCTTTCATCTTCAACCATGAAACCCTAGCAAAATCACATCTACCCTTTTTATGAAATTAACCCCCAAAAAAGCTAATGTCGTCTAGTAGTTTGAATTCGTTTTGTAGAGAAGAAGCTGACCAATTCGCGAACCAAGATGTTAGATGCGAACATAGTCATTTGTTGCCATTGTTGACTACTTAGACTCGAAGATATCCTAGTAGAAAATATTGGATATGTTCTTATTATAAGCTATTTGATCTATTATATGCCTCCATTTTGGTTCTTTAAAGGTTGTTAAGTTCTAATGACTATTGCTTCAATATATGGACCAAGATATTGCAACTTCTAATGACTATTGCTTCAATATCTGCACTCACCAACTTAAGGTCAATGAATACCATATATAAGTCCCTTTTCTTGTCCCTATACTGTTCCACTAACCTCATCAGAAGTTGGATGTCCTTCGTCGTCAAACTCCCAAGCATGAATCCAAATTGGTTCTCGAAAATAGGTACATCTCTCCTCATCCTTCTCTCTACCACCCTTTCCCAGACTTTCATAGTATGGCTAGTAGTTTGATACCAATATAATTGTTACAATTTTGGACATCCCTTTGTTCTTGTACAACGGTATCATGGTACTCTACCTCTACTCTTCAGACATTTTAGTTGTCCTAAGGATGACATTAAACAACCCAGAAGCCACTCCATACCTTATACCCCTGCGATCTTCCAAAATTCCACTGGATCTCATCCGGTCTTGTCACCCTACCCCCTCGCATCTTACGAATAACCTCCTAAACCTTTTCCAATTTTATATACCTGCACTCACCATAATCACAACGGTTCTCCGAGTGCTTTAGATGACCCAGTACAATACTCTAGATGACCCAATACAATACTCATGTCCCCTTCTTTATTTAAGAGTTTATGGAAATATGTTTGTCATCTCTGTTTGGTGAGAGCCTCATCCATTAATATTGTGTCATCGTCGTCTATAATAAACTATCACTTGATATGAGTGTATATGTCTTCATTTATGTATATGTCGCATTATTTTGAACAAACAAACTGTAGATATATGCTGCATGTGCATCTTTCCATAATGCAATGAACTAAACTCCACTTGACCATTTTCTGGTTCCAACAAAATACTACTATATGAAATGATTAGACCAATTGGTCAACACCTCTTCAGTTAATAAATAATCCAAAATTATTCTCACCAAACTCCTTATGATTTACTCCCTCCGTCTAACTTTATATGATACTTTCCTTTTTGGTATGTCCCAAAAAAATGATATATTTACTCATTTGACAACTAGTAATTAATAGCATTTTCTCTATTCTACTTTTATTAGGGCCTATTTATATTAAAAGCTACTTACAACGTTTTAATTACTCCAAACTTTTCTTTCTTACTTCTTCTTTACATCTTATCAGGGCAATTTTCAAAATTTTACAAAATCAATCTTTATTTTTTAAATTTTTCGCAAAAGTCATGGTACCTCGTATAATTAGGACGGAAGGAGTATTTATTTATAAAGGTAATGCCTGGCCACATAATTCCCTTCAACTTTTTATCCTGTCCTTGTGCCCACATGAGATCTAATTCTTTTTTTAAAAACATTCCTAGGTCCAATACTTTCTAAATACAGATAGGAGTTGAGAGACTTGCATGCAAGATGTACAAACCACTTCTTTTAGCTGCTTTTTTAAAATTTCAATATATTCTTCGTACCCGACCGTTATCTAACTCAATATTTTATTCCCCGCTCATGTAATCTCTGTGATAGAATATAGTTTGTCTTGACATGGTCTTCAATTTTCTTTAATCACTCTTAGTGGCACTGCTATAATGCATCAGCTGTCAATTCATAAGATGCGTCAAACTTCAAACTTTGAATCTTACTATCCTTTCCTTGGCTTTCCCTTCATTCTTTTAATAACCTTTTTAAGATTAACTTATCAAAGCTAATCTTTCCGACCCCTTTTATGTGATTGTCTACAAATGTAGGCGTACGAGGTATAATACATTCTATATAAGTACCATTCAAGTTGAAGACATCAACGGATGCGGGAGAAGAAATATTCTTTGTATTCCACTATATGTATCATAGTTTGACTCGACACAAAATTTAAAAAATAAAAAAAGATTTTTGAAACTTGTAGACTAAAATAAGATATATTTATGTGGTTGTAAATCATTCTATTAATGGTAAAACTGTAATTTTAAAGTTAAATTTTTACTAAATATAGAATAATGTCATTTATTTTTAAACAAATTAATAAGGAAATATTGCCACATAAATTGAAATGGATGAAGTATTCTAGTTACTCTCCCAAGACCTAATGCTCAACTAATCAGAAAAACAGACAGAACTAACAAATTTAATTCGATTCAAAAAATGAATAAAGGAACACTGAATATGACGGCCTCTTCTTTCTAATTTTATTGTTGTTAACCAAGTAAACATCCGCCTTATATCTGAAAAGGGCGGACACTTAATTCTAGGGAAGACATCCATTAGAACACTAGAACTATCAAGAATAAGGATGACAAATTAATGCTATGGATTTTGACTGCTGCTATAATTTCAACGAGATTCGGAACATGAAGTATCCAGGACCGAGAGGCTTGACTCCTGCCAGACTTCCTTTTTCCAATTGGGTTGGAGGTCCTGGATTCTATACCAATGCAAATTGTAGTAATACCTTTGTAAGAGTATAAAGATTGTCGGGAGATATTTTCTCGCACCTGATAATTACATCAAATCATGTTAATTTACCACAGTTACATGATAAATAAAAAAGATAATACAACCCTATCAATCCATATGCTATGAAAGCTTAAAATAAGTATATGTATGTAGAGCTAACTACATGACAATTAACACTTACTCTATCTTCCTTGTCTGGTCATTTTTCATGGCCATCCAAACCACATTCCAGCTTTAATTTCACCAGAATTGTTGCTTTTATTTAACTGGACAGATATGAACCATGTAAGGTGGCTATCACATTGAGTTACGTTCTTCCTTTATTTGTTTAATATAACTTTGCGCACAGCACCTCACAGACCTATATTCTAATCCTTAAGAACAAAATCACATAAAATCTTGTACCTCAATTCAATCACAATCAGCCTCGCGTCATAAGTTTGGCATAATGCGTTTTTCTTCAGATTCTTTTGATAGGACCATCTCATATATTGATCTCATAGTTACGTACTCTATTAGTATGATATCGAAGGGTTAATTTCACGATGGTCACTGAACTATTGTTTCATTATCACAAAGTCACTTTTGTTTCATTTGTTACCCAAAAGTCACTCAATTTTGCTCCGGTCTACAACAAAGTCACTGATAAGTTGGTATTTTACCAACTTAAAGACTACTTTAACCTTTTATTTTTGAATCCAAAAGCAACATTTAGTGTTGTTTAATGCCGCAATTGCTTAGTTTCAGGTTTGATGAGTATGCTCAAGCAATGGTTGATGATTGAAGTTCAAAAGCAAGAATTGAAGCCAAAGTATGAAGATCGAGTCACAGCATGAGGCGCTGCGCCTAGACTTTGAGGCGGAGCGCCTAACAAAAACACAGAGGGCAAGCTATCCTAAGGCGCTCCGCCTAGGGTGTGAGGCGCTCCGCCTAACAAAAACACAGAGGGCAAGCTTTCCTGAGGCGCTCCGCCTAGGGTGTGAGGTGCTCCGCCTAACAAAACACAGAGAGCAAGAATACATGAGGCGCTCCGCCTAAATCATGAGGCGGGGGCCTCAACAAGGGCCTGAAGCTCAGCATTTTGAAGCCCAGAAAGAGGCGCTCCGCCTACTCTTTTGAAGCGCTCCGCCTCAGCTACTGTGACTGCGTTTTCTCAGCTTGTATAAATAGTAAAAGCTAGGGTTTAACAAAAACTCTTACACTACATTTTACTCTATATTTTGGACGATTTTGGGAGCCAAGTAGGAGACTTAACATCATTTTGTTAGCTTCTAATCTTGTAACTTTGAATCTTGATTCCATATATCAATTCAATCTTATGTTCAACATGATTTCATCTTTTCATTACATCTTTATTACTATGATTCAAACCCTAGTTATGAGTAGCTAAACTCATAACTAGGGGTGCAATTATGCTATTGTGATAGAAAATTAATGGGTGTTGTTCTATTTCACTAACTATAACACAAGTAACAATTATCCAACTCCCCATTACATTAACATCAAAATCCCAAAATCCATGATATTTGGGATTTCTTGTCTACATTGCTAGTTAAAGACTCGGAAGAGATTAACTAGGGTAGAATAGTGGAGTTGGCGAGGATTTGAGTTGATAGGCTATTCATATAGACTAACTCATCTAAAAGGAGTTACGCTCGGAAGAGGTCTCCTTTCCTCGGGTCATTGAGTAGTGCTTTAAGCATTCAACTAAGGCTTTGACGAGCGGGTTGTGAAAGATCTCTCTTAGGCCGGAAGGATTCTAGAGATCACGATTGGAATGCTCGACCATAATTATACTTGTGTTGGGAAAGTGAAGTAAAGACACCCGTTGGTTGGAAATCACTATTAGTTGGTTGCACCCCTAGTCTATTAATATCGAACAACTTACTCGTTTTATTGCTTACGCTTTAGAATTAATCATAGTTTTCATCAAACAAATCATACTTCTAGGACTCAACACTAAACCTCATTTGAATATCTATTTGCAACTCTCTTACTTGACGTGCTAGTTCCCTTGAGAAATCGACCCCGACTCACATCGGGTATTATACTTTAACGACCGCCCTTCACTATTAATGGTGTAAGATTGAGCGTGGATCAAATTTTGGCGCCGTTGCCGGGGAACTACGGTTTCAATATTGAGTAGCATTAGTTAATCAAAGTTGTTTAGTTCGCTAGTCCTAGCATTTTACTTTTGGTTTTGGTTTTACCTTGTGTAGGTGAAACATGGCTTCTAGGAGAAATCCTAATTGGAACTTGCGGAACCCCAATTATAACCATTACTACAATCAACAACATGGGGATCCGCAAGGTTATGAAGAGCAATATGATGAAGAGTTCCACATAGAACTCAACCAAGAGGGCTATCCATTCCATGTTGAACAAGTGGATGAAGATGAGATATAAGAGGAAGCTAATGAACCTCAAGTGGAGAATGTGAACCCTCATGATGACAACCCTTTTGGCCAAGCAAATGCAGGAGTCCAAGCAAATGAAGAAGAAAATCTTGGAGGAAATGAAGGTGTTGCGGGTAATGCTAATCGGGTTGGCAACAATGCAAACCGAGGCGGCCGAGGTGTGAACCAAGGGGGTCGAGGTGTGAACTGTGGAGGTAGAGCAAATGTCAACCGAGGGGGCAATGCCAATAGAGGTAATGCTCGCAATGTCAACCGGAACCAAGAATATGATAGAGATGCTCGAGACTATCAACAAGAGTATGCTAGAGGTGCTCGGAACTATCAACAAGAGATGAGAGACTATGAAGATGATGAGGAGATTGAGGAAGAAATTGATATGAATTGTTTTGCAAGTGCCATAGTTCCTCCTCCTATTCATGGCAATGCTAGTTTTAGCATCCCAAATGTAATTCTTCAAGGTCTAGAATAACATGGTTGCTTTGGTGGTAATAAGAATGAAGATGCAAATGATCACTTGAGAAATTTATTGCAAACTTGTAATCTCTACAAGTCGGCAAGGGTATCGGAATAATCATTGAGGTTGAGAGTGTTCCCTTACTCTCTCACCGGAAAAGCTAAAGATTGGTTGAACAAGTTGCCGAGAAACTCCATTTTCACTTGGCAAGAGTTGGTAAAACAATTTCTAGGGAAGTTTTCACCAAAAGGGAAGCAAGCGGCATTGAGAGATAAAATCTATATGTTTGAGCAAGAAGCATCCGATTCTTTGACCGAGGCTTGGGAGGCTTTCCAAGATGGGTTGCTCCGGTGTCCTAATCATGGTTTCAATGGGAACATGTTGTTGCAAAGCTTCTACCAAGGGTTGAACAAGATGAACCAATCCGCCTTGGACATTTTATGTGATGGTGTCACCATGGACAAGAGGTACGAAGAAGTGAAAGATATCCTAGACAAAGTGACCAAGAGATCTCAAGAATGGCAATCAAGAGCTAAGAATCCGGGAAGAGAAGTTGGGATTAGTCCAATGATGATGGAAAGACTTGAAGCCCAAGATGAGAAAATGGCAAGGATATTGACATCGGTGGACCTCATGAACAAGAACTCAAAGGCCGATAGGGAAGCCAATGAAAAGAAGTTGCATAAGGTGGAAAAAATCCACACCACAAATACCGGCTATCAAGTGGCCCCAATGGGTTATGTGACACCCGGAGGTGCTCCTATGTCCCTTCTCCAACATGGGCAAGAGGGATACTATCCGGAACAATGCTACCATGTGCAAGATGGAGAAGAAGCACATTATGTGGGTAACTACCAAGGGCAAAGAGGGTATGATCAAGGTGGTTATCAAAGGCCTTATCAACAACCGTACCAACAACCATATCAACAAGCCTACCAACAACAAGGGCATTGGAGGCCGAGTCAAGGAAGAGGTAATTGGAGTAGCAACCAAGAGGGGAGAGGAGCCGGTTCTTCTCAACAATATGCTCCAAGACCTCCATTTAAGCAAAATGATCAAGAGACAAAGGCTCCCACTAAATTGGAAGAAATGATGAGTCA
This sequence comes from Petunia secreta, assembly GCA_029990175.1. Taxonomy (NCBI): domain Eukaryota; kingdom Viridiplantae; phylum Streptophyta; class Magnoliopsida; order Solanales; family Solanaceae; genus Petunia; species Petunia secreta. The sequence goes on along the minus strand of JARKIP010000059.1, from coordinate 3,326,857 downwards.
TATGCTTCAAAATCAACAAGGCATGAAGGAAACCATGACATCCCATTCAACATCAATCAAGGAGCTTGAATCACAAATGAGTCAATTGGCTCACCAAGTCAACCAAAGGCCGCAAGGTACGCTACCAAGTGACACGGTAGTAAATCCCAAGAGGAGCGGAAAAGATCAAGTCATGGCAATAAAAACTCGAAGCGGCAATGAATATGATTATCAAAAGGCCAAGAACGATGATAATGAAAGGTTGAACATGCAAGGCAATGATGAGAGTTCCGAGGAACATTCTAATGATGCTATTGGAGAAGAGGTGTTGCAAGAAGAAGAAGGGCAAGGTGAGTTGTTTGTACAAGACAATGATGATGATGTTCAAGAAATTCCCAAACCTACACCTCAAAACACCACTACCCAAAAAGCTAAACCAAAGAAAACTCCACTACCCAAAGAAAGCCTTTCCATTCCAAGCTCCATTCCCAAAATTCCCCTTCCATTCCCACAAAAGAGTAACAAGCAAAGAGAAATCACACATGCCAAGAAGATATGGGAGAAAATTGCAAGCACTTCAATCAACATTCCATTAGTTGATGCTTTGGGTCAAATGCCAAACATTGCAAAGTTCATGAAGGACCTAGTGACCAAGAAGATGTATGGAGATTTTGAAACTATCAAGGTCACTCACCAAGTGAGCGCAATTGTGTCAAAGCATATGGCACCTAAAGTGGAGGACCCCGGAGCATTCACTATTCCATGTACCATTGGGGGAAATCATTTCAAGAAGGCTCTTTGTGATCTTGGGGCAAGCATCAACCTCATGCCATATGCAGTGTACAAAACTTTGGACACCAATGCAAAAGGCCAACAACAATGAATCTACAAATGGCCGATCGATCAATGAAAAGCCCAATTGGTGTCATAGACAATGTGCTAGTAAAGGTAGATAAATTCGTCTTCCCGGCGGATTTCGTCATCCTTGATTGCCTGGTGGACGTTGATGTGCCCATCATTCTTGGCCGTCCATTCTTAGCCACCGGAAGGGCCCTTTGTGATGTGGAGAGGGGTGAGCTTACATTTAGATTCAATGGAGAGAAGGCCGTCTTTCACATTTGCAAAGCATTGAAACAACCAATGGATGACGATGCTACCTGCTCGTACATTGATGTGGCGGTTGAAGCATTGGTAGAAAAAGCAAGTGTCTTAGCTTGTCAAAAAGACACGTTGGCGGCGGTAATTTGGAATATGGATGTGGAAGATGAGGAGGATGTGGCGGAAGTGGTGAAAGCATTAGAGGGATGGGGATCCAAACCATATGTACCCAAAAAGCTATCCCTAGACCTTGAAAACCGAGCCACACCACCAACAAAACCATCCATCGAAGAACCACCGAAACTTGAATTGAAAATCTTACCATCCCATTTGAGATACACTTTCCTTGGTCCCAACTCCACTCTACCCATAATCATCTCATCTCGTTTGACCAAAACTCAAGAATCTCAACTTGTTGAAGTGGTGAAGAGGAGGATTAAGGCTATAGGATGGACCTTGGCGGATATAAGGGGAATTGATCCGGGGGTATGCACTCATAATATCTTGCTTGAAGAAGGGTGTCGGCCAAGTGTAGAACACCAAAGGAGGTTGAATCCTCCTATGCAAGAGGTAGTGAAGAAAGAAATCATCAAATGGCTAGATGCGGGTGTGATAGTTCCATTGTCCGATAGCAAGTGGGTGTCACCCGTGCAATGTGTGCCCAAAAAGGGGGGTATGATGGTAATTCTAAATGACAAGTGTGAGTCCATTGCAATTAGACCCGTAACCGAATTGAGAGTGTGTATGGATTATCGAAAGATCAACACCGCTACAATGAAGGACCATTTCCCTTTGCCATTCATTGATCAAATGCTTGATCGGTTGGCCGGTCGTGCTTACTATTGTTTCTTGGATGGGTACTCCGGCTATAACCAAATATCCATTTAGGCCGAGGATCAAGACAAGACCACTTTCACTTGCCCCTATGGCACCTTTGCATTCCGCAAAATGCCATTTGGTCTTTGTAATGCCCCCGCCACATTCCAAAGGTGCATGCTAGCTCTTTTCCACGATATGGTGGAGAATTTTCTTGAGGTTTTCATGGATGACTTCTCGGTAGTTGGAGATTCATTTGATGATTGCTTATCAAACTTGGAGAGGGTGCTAGAGAGATGCGAAGAAACAAGGCTCGTGCTCAATTGGGAGAAATGTCATTTCTTAGTGCAAGAAGGCATAGTGTTGGGACACAAGGTCTCTAAGAAAGGCATCGAAGTAGATCAAGCAAAAATTGAGGTGATTTCCAAACTTCCACCTCTAATGACCGTGAAGGGTGTCTGAAGTTTCTTGGGGCATGCGGGATTTTATCGCCGCTTTATCAAGGACTTCTCCAAAGTTGTGAATCCTATGTGCAAACTTTTGGAGAAGGATGCCAAGTTCGTGTTTGACAAAGCTTGCTTAGGAGCTTTTGAAGAAGTGAAGAAGAGGTTGACAACCGCGCCGGTAATTGTGAGTCCTAATTGGGAGCTCCCATTCGAGCTCATGTGTGACGCTAGCGACGTGGCTTTGGGAGCCGTGCTAGGTCAAAGAGTGGAGAAGATGTTTCATCATATCTACTACGCAAGTAAAACGATGAATGAAGCTCAAATGAATTACACGGTGACGGAGAAAGAGCTTCTAGCAATAGTTTTCGCCTTTGAGAAATTCCGAGCATACTTGGTGGGGTCGAGAACAATTGTCCATACCGACCAGTCCGCTATCCAGTACTTGATGGCAAAGAAGGATTCCAAGGCAAGACTCATTCGTTGGGTGTTACTTCTTCAAGAGTTTGACATTGAGGTGATAGATAGAAAGGGGACCAAGAACCAAGTGGCGGATCATTTGTCACGGTTAGAGGAAGAAGGTCGCCCGAAGGAAGAAGGGGAGATAAATTATACATTTCCGGATGAAAGGATCTTGACCGTGTCTTGGGAACCAATTCCTTGGTATGGCGACTTAGCCAATTTCATAGTTGGGGGAGTCTACCCCGAAGACTTCACGTTTTATCAAAAGAAGAAGTTGGCAAAAGATGCAAGGTTCTATTATTGGGATGAGCCCTATCTCTTTAGGGTATGTGTTGATGGAATCATCCGACGATGTGTTGCCGAGTCCGAGCAAGAGACCATTATGAATGGGTGTCATTCTTCGCCTTACGGAGGACATCATGGTGGAGTTAGGATGGCGGCTAAGGTGCTACAATGTGGCTTCTTTTGGCCAACCTTGCACAAGGATGCCCATGCTTGGGTCAAGAATTGTGATCAATGCCAACGGATGGGGGGAATTTCGAGAAAGCATGAAATGCCAATGAATCCCATTGTGGAGGTTGAATTGTTTGATGTATGGGGGATCGACTTCATGGGACCTTTTGTGAGCTCATATGGAAATAAATACATTTTGGTGGCGGTTTACTATGTATCTAAGTGGGTGGAAGCGGTTGCGCTCCCCAACAATGAAGCCAAGAGTGTATTGAGTTTCTTGAAAAAGAACATCTTTTCAAGATTTAGGACTCCAAGAGCTATCATTAGTGATGGTGGGAGTCACTTTTGCAACCGTGCCTTCTCAAACCTCCTTAAAAAATATGGAGCGAAACACAAGGTTGCAACTCCCTACCACCCCCAAACAAGTGGCCAAGTCGAGGTTTCGAACCGGGAAGTAAAGAACATTCTTGCCAAGACGGTTAATGCAAATAGAACCGATTGGGCAAGAAAGCATGATGAAGCTCTATGGGCTTACCAAACCGCATACAAAACTCCAATTGGGATGTCTCCATTCAAGTTAGTGTTCGGAAAAGCTTGCCATTTACCGGTAGAACTTGAACACAAAGCCCTATGGGCATTGAAGAAATTGAACATGGATTGGGATGATGCCGCCAATGCAAGAATCTCAAATTTGCATGAGCTTGATGAATTCCGGTTCCTAGCCTATGAGAATGCAATGATCTACAAGGAGAAAATGAAAATGCTCCATGATTCTAGGATTTGGAACCGGACGTTCAAAGAAGGAGATGTCGTGTTGTTGTTCGACACCCGGTTGAAGCTATTCCCGGGCAAGCTCAAGTCAAAGTGGAAGGGACCTTTTAAGGTGGTAGGAGTTACTCCTTATGGTTCCGTTGATTTGTAATCAAGAGAAGACGGAAGAACTTTCTGGGTCAATGGGCATAGAGTGAAACACTATTTGGGATGCGACGCCGAGGTTGGTGAAGTGGCGTGCATCTACCTTGATGAACCTTGAAGAGTAAAAGCCAAAACCGTCGTGCCGCGACGTTAAATTAGGCGCTTCTTGGGAGGCAACCCATGTTTTTAGTATAATTATTTGTTACTTGTGCAGGTACTCGAGAGTTGGTGAGTTCGAGAGTGGAAAGTGAGGAAAAGGGCTAAGAATAGCTCGGTTCAAGGCTAGGCGGACCTCCTAATTTGTGAGGAGGACCGTCCAGGTAAGATTAAAAGAAAAAACTGGACAAAGAAGGGGAGAAAAAGGCTAGGCGGACCGCCTGGCCCATGAGGCGCCCCGCCTGGCCCATGTAGGCGGCTGACTCGTCGGCTTAGGGGTTTTAATACCCAAAAATTCCCCATTTTTCATTCTTGCAAAATTTTTAAAAAAGGAGAGTACCCCTTGGCCGAAAATCACCCCCCATTCCATAAACAATCATTATCATCCATCCACATCACACACAAATCATTCCACAATCACTTTTCATCATTAACTCACTTTAATTTCGGGTATGTGTTGAATTTTTTATTTTATTTTATTTTATTTTCTTTTGCTTTAATCTTCTTCAACTTTGTAGAAACATGATTTAGGATTAGGAGTAGTTAAAAGTAGATTACTTTAGTGTTACTTGTGCTTAAATGCTACATATTGAAGTAGATAAATTGAGAAAGTTACGGTTCATGTAATAAAAATTGGGAATTTGGATGAACTTGAACCCTTGATAATTTTCCCATGAATTTTGGAGTGCTTGAGTCGTGTCTAAGTGGATGAACTTGAACCCTTGAATTTGCTTCCCTGAAATTGCTTTGAAATTGCTTGGAAATTACTTGGACATTGCTTGAGGCGGACCGCCTCTTCCTGAGGGCAGCCGCCTCTGTCTGAATCAGCTGCAGGTTCTTTTGTGAGGTGGACCGCCTCTGTCTGAGGGCGGCCGCCTCTTGCTGGAATGCTCTCTGCCTATCTCTATGAGGCAGACCGCCTCCTTTTGAGGGCGGACCGCCTCCCCCTGTGTCACCTCACTGCTTCGCTCTTTCCTTTTAGTTTCATAGTGCAATGCAATTGTACACTTCTAACTTTGAAATGCGGATGTTTCAGGCACAATGGCAAGAGCTGGGAAAAGAAAACCTCAAGCGTCACCTCCCCACTCCGATGATGATGTAAATGATGATGTTCCCTTAGCTAATTTCTCAACAAAAGCAAGGGTGGAACTGAGAAAGAAGAAGAAACAAGAAGCTTCATCATCAAGAGCTCAACCACAAGTATCCACAGAGACTGAGTCGAATGATGGGGAGGGGGAGGATGACAATGCAAGCAATAGTGAGGAAGCACAACATCAAACTCAAGCATCCGAATCTGATGATGATGATCTACCAGAAGAGTGGCCAAGACTATTCAAAACAAAAGCAGCTTGTAGGTTATACTACAAGTCATTTCAAAACCGGCGTGTGAATCCCGAGTGGGTCATAGAGATGAAGGATGTGCAAAAGAGGAACCCCGACATTTATGAAAAATACATGGCAACGGGGTGGCACAAGGCACTTGGAGCACCAATGGGCCAAGCAAATGAATCTATGGTTGCGGAGTTCTATGCGAACTTAGCTACGAATCCTAAAAACAACATGAAAGTGTATTGCCGGGAAAAGTATGTTGATGCATCTTCAGGAGCTTGGATGATATTTCTAAAGCTTGGAAAGAACTTTTCGCCGAGGCAGCACATGGCAAAGTTGGCAATGACCGAAGAGGAACAAAGGGCTTGGTTGGTACCGATCATTGGGAGAAAGAAGGATGCACACTGGAAGAAGCCGGGGGTGCAGATTTACAGAGCTGACTTGAACTTTGAGGCCAAAGGATGGCATTACATCATTATCTCCAGAGTGCGGCCCACAAGTCAAGACAATAAGCTTACATTGAGGAGGGCAGTCATGATAGGATGTTTGATGACCGGTATTAAGGTAAATTTGGGAGCTGAAATGGTCAAGCAGAAGGTGGAAGTAGCACACTTAGAAAAGGACAACCTGTCATTCCCACAGACATTGACAGCATTCTTGACTCATCACGGTTGTAGAGAATGGGGTTATGATATCAAGTCAAACCCGATATCCCCATTCAACTGGTATGCCATCAAAGAGACTCCTCCATCACCTTCAGGTAAGCCTGCCCTTTCTGCTACTGATCCACATTCTACTTCGGAGGCAGTCCCTCCGCATTCTGAGTACAGCCCCTCTGCACCTGGTGGCACTGATACTGGCTTTACACCCGAGGAGATGCCTCGAGCAGCACGAGACTTTGATGCTAAGTTGGATGAGATCCGGACCCTTATCTCCAACTTGCCACAAGTCCAGCCTCCACCTCCCCCTCCACCACCGGCAGCTACTCCGGAACAGTTTTCAGCTTTACTTCAGGCTATGCAGGCTCATACATTGGCTATTGAGCGCAACACTGATGCTCTTAAGCTACATACTGTAGCACTTGAGGGGACACAGAAGGAGATAGCCGACATGAAGCTTGTCATGACAGAGATGACTCGTTCCCATATTGCTCTGGAGAAGAAGTTGGGCCGGGGTTCTCACATGCCTAAAGGATCCGATACACCATTGAGGCGTGCCTCACCTTGTGGGACCCGGCCCACTAGGCCTCCTACTGGGACTCGTGCTACCATTTCTCCTACAGTCCAGACAGTTGCTCCGTCAGTCCAGACAGCTGCTCCGACAGTCCATTCTACTGCCCCTCGGGTTCCACCTTTGAAGGCTCCCCGTCCTGCCACAGTTGACTTGCCAGGACGCTCCAGCTCCAAGGCTCCTCATAAGCCTTCACAGAAAGCTCGGGTGAAGGACGCCGAGGAATTGGTAAAGGATATTGCAGCCACAGAGGCTATGCAGTTTGATTGTGATGAGGATGAGGTTACTGAGGATGATCTACCCTTGGATGACCCTACTACCATGCCCGAGGATACACAGTTGGAGTTAGCCACTCATTTGTCTCTCGAGGAGGCTCTCCGGCGACAGGCACAGGGTGCGCAGACCGATGCCGAGCCTCCACTTGCTCATATTGAAGGCAAAGGCCTTGCTTGATCACACCAGGGAGTCCCTTTCTACCCCCCTTCGCACTTTACTTTGTTTTACTTAGCATGCGGGGACGATGTTAGAGTTTTTAGTTGGGGGAGGGGTCTGAATTTGTATATGTATTTTGGATAGTGTCTTATGTTTAATGATATCCATGTACAAATTCGGACCATCTTTATGTATACGCACTTGTTTAGTATAGCTAGTAGTTATATTATATTTGACTTTTTTTTATTTTTCAAATAAGCCTCCGGTTTTCTTCACTTGGTTCTTTCCGGAGGTTCTTTTTGAACCAAGTTTGTACATAAAACCTTTTGAAAATATATTAATGGATTATGTGGTACTACCTATTGTTGCATTACTTTTATGGAAATTTTGACAAATGAATGTGTATTTTGAATGGCATGGCGTGAGTTGTAGACCACGAGGTTCTCTAGTTAACTCAATTGTGTCGTTGGCGTGGTTTAAAATTTGAACCATCATATGCTTTGTGAGCGAGTGTCCTTACTGTGTATTTAGACCTTGAACTTGAAATATTACTTGCATGTGTGGTGAGCTCTTGAATAATAAGCTTGTGTGTGTGACTTGGAAGTTTGGAACTTGCTCTTAATGTGCTTTGAGACGAAATCCTAGGTGAAACTTGACTCGAGATATGATTTTAGGCTTTCTTTGGACCGCTACTATCCTAAATGGCCTAGCCGTACGTATCTACCCCAGTTAGCCCCTCTGAGCCTTAACCTTTCATTTGGCAGTCACTAAATTGAAAACTGAGCCAATTCTTGTGTGCTAAGGCACCAACCCTCCTTTTGACCCTAACCTCCATGTGTGCATTGAAAAACGTGCAACTTAGGCTAAGACCTAAGTTTGGGGGAGATGGTAAAAGCTTGGAATCCCATGGTGAATGTCAAACTGAAGTGCATAAAAGAAAGAAGGAAAGAGAAATAAAGGAAAGGAGAAAAGAGAAACAAAAGAAAAAAAAAAGAGAAAAGGAAGGAAGTAGATATAAATAAATAAAAAAAAGAGAAGAAGAAAAGAAAAGCTTAAATAAAGAAGGGATTAATTGGCACCATCTTCAAAAGAAAGGTAGGATGAGCCTAATGGAAAGAAAGAAAAGGTTGCACGAAAGAGAACAAAATGAAGTAGTGCTATGGAGGTGTTAGTCACTAATTAGCCAAATCTACCACACCTTAAAACCAAAAGCCTACATTACAACCATGTCAAGTCCTAATTGATCTCGAGTCAAGTGGCCCTACATTAGTGGAGAAGTACAAGAAGAGAAAGTCTTTGAATTTTTGAGAAGCACACACAAGCATTTCTTTGTGAGAGTGAGAGTTCAATTTCTTGGAGTCCAAATTTTGTGTTAAAACTTTTTGTGAGTGACGGACCCCATTCTTTTTCGTGAGGAAGCAAGTAACTTTTGAGCAAGGGGTTTGAATGCATATTGAGGCTCATGAACAATCGGAGCAAGCCGATAACCTTGAGATAACTCTAAAGGCTCGTGAGTTTCCTTTTCGCCATAGTCCGAGTAAAGTGCATAGTCGGTTGTCAATTGTTCATTTTAGTATATGTGACTAGTTAGTACCAACTAAGTCATTAATGCATTGTTGAGAAGCTCGAAACGTGGAACATGCCTTGGTTTCAAATTCAAAATAGAACTTGCTTTGGTTCCGTTGATTTTGTGTTGCTTGAGGACAAGCAAAGACTTAAGTTTGGGGAAGTTGATAAGTTGGTATTTTACCAACTTAAAGACTACTTTAACCTTTTGTTTTTGAATCCAAAAGCAACATTTAGTGTTGTTTAATACCGCAATTGCTTAGTTTCAGGTTTAATGAGTATGCTCAAGCAATGGTTGAAGATTGAAGTTCAAAAGCAAGAATTGAATCCAAAGTATTAAGATCGAGTCACAGCATAAGGCGCTCCGCCTAGAATTTGAGGCGGAGCGCCTAACAAAAACACAGAGGGAAAGCTATCCTGAGGCGCTCTGCCTAGGGTGTGAGGCGCTCCGCCTAACAAAAACACAGAGGGCAAGCTATTTTGAGGCGCTCCGCCTAGGGTGTGAGGCGCTCCGCCTAACAAAACACAGAGAGCAAGAATACATGAGGCGCTCCGCCTAAATCATGAGGCGGGGGCCTCAACAAGGGCCTGAAGCTCAGCATTTTGAAGCCCAGAAAGAGGCGCTCCGCCTACTCTTTTGAGGCGCTCCGCCTCAGCTACTGTGACTGCGTTTTCTCAGCTTGTATAAATAGTAAAAGCTAGGGTTTAACAAAAACTCTTACACTACATTTTACTCTATATTTTGGACGATTTTGGGAGCCAAGTAGGAGACTTAACATCATTTTGTAAGCTTCTAATCTTGTAACTTTGAATCTTGATTCCATATATCAATTCAATCTTATGTCCAACATGATTTCATCTTTTCATTACATCTTTATTACTATGATTCAAACCCTAGTTATGAGTAGCTAAACTCATAACTAGGGGTGCAATTATGCTATTGTGATAGAAAATTAATGGGTGTTGTTCTATTTCACTAACTATAACACAAGTAACAATTATCCAACTCCCCATTACATTAACATCAAAATCCCAAAATCCATGATATTTGGGATTTCTTGTCTACATTGCTAGTTAAAGACTCGGAAGAGATTAACTAGGGTAGAATAGTGGAGTTGGCGAGGATTTGAGTTGATAGGCTATTCATATAGACTAACTCATCTAAAAGGAGTTACGCTCGGAAGAGGTCTCCTTTCCTCGGGTCATTGAGTAGTGCTTTAAGCATTCAACTAAGGCTTTGACGAGCGGGTTGTGAAAGATCTCTCTTAGGCCGGAAGGATTCTAGAGATCACGATTGGAATGCTCGACCATAATTATACTTGTGTTGGGAAAGTGAAGTAAAGACACCCGTTGGTTGGAAATCACTATTATTGGTTGCACCCCTAGTCTAGTAATATCGAACAACTTACTCGTTTTATTGCTTACGCTTTAGAATTAATCATAGTTTTCATCAAACAAATCATACTTCTAGGACTCAACACTAAACCTCATTTGAATATCTATTTGCAACTCTCTCACTTGACGTGCTAGTTCCCTTGGGAAATCGACCCCGACTCACATCGGGTATTATACTTTGACGACCGCCCTTCACTATTAATGGTGTAAGATTGAGCGTGGATCAGTCACTCAAGCCGGATTTTATTTAAAACTTGCCGGAAAAATGATGTGGCATCATTAAGTAAAAATAATTTTCTTAATTAATTTTTCATCTATTAATCTAATTTCTTAACCCATTATTCTTATTCTACCCAAACCAAACACATTTCACTACGTCATCGTTGTGCATAAATATTTCATATCGATGTCATTTCTCTTTGCTTCTGTTTCGTATTGAATCAGAGTGTCAGGCACGTCATTTTTTAAGGCTTTATATTTGTGTGTCCGTTATTTTTTAATGGAGTAAGCAAAAACAAGGACATGCCTATAAATTAGAGTGTCATATCTTATATGAAGATATACAAATAACTATTTTATCAATGAAAATTTTGAAATTTGATAAATATTATCTACCATATAATCGCTGGGGTACCAAGAAAAAAAAAAAAAAACTGAGAAAAACTAAAAACAAAAATTCGACTTTGTTTGGATGGTAGTTATCAGTTGTACCATATCGTATTGTTACTGTACTGTTACTATAAAATAATATTTGTATTAATTGTTTAAAGATTTATTGTATTGTATCGTTAGTCCGTCGTTACATAACGATGAAGAGCCCATTTTATGTAACGACCGATTTGGTATGATCATGTCGTTACCATGTCTTTTTTATCGTTCTTCCCCTTAATATATTGATATGATCCAAACTACGAATAGGAAAATAACAAGAAAATAAAAATGATAAAAGCAAGACCCAATTTGAATTGATTTGGAATTAAGAAACTGGATTAGGAGGTGAGGCCTAATCACCCCCCTTAAAACAACAACAAAAAAGAACCTATACTAAATGATCCTCAATTGAATCTAATTCAATCGCAAACCAAGGAAAAGAGATGCTCAAGCAACAAGCTCAGACAATGTTTACACTCAATAATAATCATCAAAAGTCTAACCCTAGCAAATGAGGCTAAGAGACCTTAAATACTGGTTCTTAAAAATGACATAACATTGCCTTAATTGCCCCTAAAGTGGGCTGAAATAAAAGTCATTAACTTAAAGTGGGCTTCTGATCATCGTCTCAGCGCTATCGCAACAGAATGGGCGCGATCACGATGGCCAAGCCTGTAGTGCTTCGCGGACGCACCAGAGGCCACGCGTCCGAAAAGGGGGCTTCCTTAGCCTTTCTCATCTATCTGCGCTATTGCATTTGGGACCTCGCAATCGCGCTGCACAGTTGTTTGAACCTGCGCAATCCTGTCTGTGGCTACGCGATCGCGTTGAGTTGATTCTGGAGTTGAGGCAGTAAGCTTGTAAACAGGCCCTGCAGCCTCCAATATTTGCCCCAGTAGCTTCACTGGTTCACTTTGGCCATCCTTTGCCTTGATTCTTGGCTTCCAAACCCTTTTAAAACACTCAAAGCTTTTGATGTTGAGTCTAAATCCGCCAATGTCGTGAGCGCCAATCCGGTTTGCATCATATATTACCATTTATCTTCTTCTTTTTTATAGTAACTCTATCTCGTATTATTTTTTTGGCAATATTGTAAATTCATTTTTCGTTTATTAGTGTATTATATCATGAAACGACTGCAAACAATATAATCTATCAAAACGTTAAACTCAACAAATCATAAAGTACAATACAATAGATACATTATGAAACCATATACATCACAAACAGTCCAAACGAGCTGTTATTTTGGTTTTAAAATTTAAAAAATCGACATAACTAGTTTGATTTCATAAATGAAAATCTGAACCAAACTGGTCTAAGCTCATTCATTTTTATTCATTCCCTCTTCCTCATTTCCCTTTTTGCATAACCAATTTTCCTAACATTACTCAATTTGATTAACTAATTAATTCAATACGAAACAAAAGCAAAGAGAAATGGCATCGGTATGAAATGTTTATGCACGACGATGACGTAGTGAGATGTGTTTGGGTTGGGTAGAATAAGAATAATGGATTAAGGAATTGGATTAATATTAATTAAGAAAATTATTTTTAATTAATGATGCCACATCATTTTTCCGGCAAGTTTTAAATAAAATCCGGCTTGAGTGACTTTGTTGTATACCGAAACAAAGTTGAGTAATTTTTGAGTAACAAATAAAACAAAAGTGACTTTATAATAATGAAACAATAGTTCAGTGACCACCGGTGAAATTAACCCTGATATCGAATTGCTGATAGTTTTAATGTCGTTTGGTTTTATGAATTAGTTATACAGGGACTTTAATAAGTTTATACACGTACCTTGTTGAACTTATTACAGCAGTCAAATCCTGGGAGGCAGACCCTTTCTTGATATTGTGATACCTTGCATACTAAAATATTACTACTAAAATAACTTCTACTTTTCTTGATATTATTCTCAGGTACAACATACTTTAGCAAGCACCTCATTTTGATAAAATGCCTACTACCAAGGAACGATCTAAAATGAAGCTTTCTTTTAACTTATAATTGGATAAGGAATTCAAATGTTATCTTTTATTTGAATATGAAGGACCACCATTTAGACACTACTATAAATTAATTGATTTGCGTCACAGTTTGGAGACAGAATTCCCTCTCTAAAAGGAGTTTGGAGACGGAATTCCGTCTCTGCGCGTCCTTCGCGAAAAGGTGCGTCGTTGGACAACTTGGAGAAATGCAAAAGTCACTGGCACACTGACACACTGACTTTTGCATTTGGAGACGGAATTCCATCTCCAAGCATTAAATTAATTTAATTAATTTAATGCTTGGAGAGGGAATTCCCTCTCCAGCCATTAAATTAATTTAATTACAATACCACTATCAAACACTGGCCATTTTGGAGAAAGCACTAGCATTTGGTGGGTTGGGGGAGCTGCATCCTGATAAGTATAGGCTATATTTGTATCCACATTATGTAATTTAGGAGTAAATTAAAGATCTGGGATGCAAATGCTAATATTCTGTGAATAGTCCTCCATTGGGGATCGATGAGGAATTCTCTTTCTACGTTTGGCCATTCTGTAATTAGCCGAAGTTGGAGGGGGTGTTGACGGAGTAAAACTTTGAATCTTGTCTCGCCGGCCATGGCTGCTGTTACTACAGTAAGAATCTTCAGATTCTAATTGCTTTGCCTTCTTCACAAAATCTTTTGATGTCCCAACAATATGTAAATGAATCAATTTAGAAATTCCCTTGTAGCTAAAAATAATGGGGAAGATGAAGAAAACTTACTTGAATAAGTTGTTCGGATGGATTGGGGGAGTTTTCGCCGGGGGAGGGAGTGTTTTCACCGGGGCAGGGAGTTTTCGCGAGGGAAGGGTTTTGTATTTTTGGGGGAGATAGTGAATCTGAAAGAATGGGAGACTGTATATATTTTTAGAGTTGGAGACGGAATTCCGTCTCCAACCAAAAAGCAAAAAGATGTGTCAGTGATTGGAGAGGGACTTATGCATTTCCACGAAGTCTCTCAGAATATCCCTTACATTTCCACGAAGTCTCTCTCATCCTATGATTACACTCCACTAAATAAGGATTTAACTTATATATACCGACTATATATCTAGGTATGCATTTTAAAATTTAAGGATTTCCTTAATAACTTTAATTTATTTTCGATCTTACCAATTAAGCTTATTCATAAATTTATATGTTGTTGATCATTTCATCTTATTTTCTCTTTCCAAACATATTTTCAAAAGTGTTTTTTAGCTGAGTCTACTGGAAACAACCTCTTCGCTTTGTTGTTGTTGATCATCTTAATCAGGTAGTGTTGAAAATGTTATACAGAAATCATTGTGTAGAAGTTAAACTCATATAACAGTACCTCTTCCGTCATACAATGCAAATTATTGGAATACTTCACATGGATTCAAGAGACTTCTATCTCAACATAGGCTGGACATCCAAAGCGGATCAAAGCGTCTGCAGGTTGCTATCAGATTGCCTGTCATGATTGTTCACATGGAAATATTAAGGGATGTGAGTATTATGTTCAACATTGTGTAAATGAAATTATGTTTGGAGGTAAGGAAGCAATAGACTCACTTTCCTTTTACCAGAGGGTGATTGACCCAACTGAAATCAGCTCTATTGACTATTCAACAGACAAATTAAGCAGAAAATTATATTCCCGGTGAAGCAAATTAAATCAACTTCTCAAAACATTCTTTTCCCTTAGATCCCATACGCAGCCAGTTGATGGTTCCATGCAGTGAAGACCAGAAAAGACTAGGTTCCACTAACAAAATAAAGGCTGTGCCCATTGGCAAAGATGCTTAATAGGAGTGGCTATACCACTGGCTTGCTAAGATGTTACATCAAGCAACTTGCAAAGGAAATCAAGAATCCAAGCACAAGCTGAAGAAATACCATTGACATGTTAGTTGAGATAACAGATAAATATCAGTGCCATTTTTTTTCCAATAGAACAAATTATGATATTTGAACTATATTATCTAGTCTCCACATAACCAAAGTCAAGGTGCCCCTAACCTGGAAATAAGCTCATTAACTAGTGCACAATCAGTTGGTCATCGTTATATTTTTCTCATTTCCTTTAGGTGTCAAGTTATTTTGTGCTTAATGGCCATCCAACTATGAAATATTTGAATTTTTTTTTTTTTCAATTAAAAGCAAAATAACATTATTGGGATGTACATATGTAGAGTCACCTGCCATGCACAGCCCAGTGAATCTCATTTATTTTGGAAGTATCATTAGAACTGCCTATTAGGAATGTCAGTAGAAACAAGTCAGTGTAAAAGAAACTTCTCATTGGAATAAAGAGAAAAAGAAATGGGATCATCAGGTTTTGGTAAATATAATGGTACTGAAATAATCCCATTTTTCACCCACCAATCACAAAAACATAAAGTTCCCTTCTCATCTAAACTAACACTGGGTTCTTAATCCATTTCTTTCATTAATTGATTCCTTGGTTTCAGAGTCATATCAATGTTAACTTATATTCCAGTACAAATATTATAGACCAAGAGAGAATGAATAAAGGTACAATGACGACTGGCATGTCCTTTGATACTGATTCTACAGCTCCTTCATCATCTTGTTCTAGTGCTTGTGGTTATAAAGGGGACGGGTCACCATTGATTCTTCCATTTGCAAAACTTATTCTCCAACTGGCAGACCCCACCCTCTTTTCCCTCTTTTATAAAGAACACACACTCCCTCAATAACATCTCAAAAACAAACCTCACCGACTTCAGCAACTACATTTC
This sequence comes from Petunia secreta, assembly GCA_029990175.1. Taxonomy (NCBI): domain Eukaryota; kingdom Viridiplantae; phylum Streptophyta; class Magnoliopsida; order Solanales; family Solanaceae; genus Petunia; species Petunia secreta. The sequence goes on along the minus strand of JARKIP010000059.1, from coordinate 3,311,164 downwards.
ATTTCAATTGTTTTCAGTTCTCAAGCATTCGTTCAGCTTATTATTCATCACTTCATTATAAGATATTTTGATTTCCTTTGTATTTAGACATTTAATCATACGCCAAAGCAAAGTTTCAATATCAAACAATATAATGGCATCAAATTCACTCTCTGCTTGGACGCCAAAAGAAAACAAGAAATTTGAGCAGGCACTTGCTGTCTATGATAAGGACACCCCTGATCGTTGGCAAAACATTGCTAAGTACGTTGGTGGAAAATCAGTTGAAGAAGTAAGACAACACTATGAAATCCTGATAGAAGATCTCAAGCACATTGAGTCAGGTGGCGTCCCATTTCCAAAATACAAGTCAGGTGGAAAATGTCGTTAAGCTACTCGAGAAACCAAATCCAGGTAAAGATCGTGTTATTTAGTAGTCCGAGGAACAATGACATCAAGTTCAGAGAATTACGTAATATACCAGCCAGGCCAACTGATTGCTGAACTGAAATGCATAAACGTCGTCTTCTCTATTGGAAAAAAAGCTGAAGTTAATAAATAATTCAAAGTTCTTCTCACCGACTATATTTATTTTTTATATTTACTGGTATAGTACCCGTGCGATGCACGGTTGAAATCAATAGAAACTAATCTAGCAAATATAAAATTGTGATATGATTTTGATATTTATCATTGTAGTCCCCCTTTTTTTGGTTGAAACTCATTTCCTAAATGCTACCATAATAACAAATTATGGAATGAATTAATGAGATATTCATATAAAAGACATAAAATTTGAAAACACAAATAATTGTATAGCTTGTGATGCAAATATTTCAATGACCATATAGTTTGAAATGCAACAATATAAGTTAACTAAATAAAATGATACGCTAACAACAAATAACATTAGATATTTTGCTTGGTAATACTAAATAGCTATACATCAAATTTTCTATCAATCTACACTCCTTTCTGAATTTTTATCTTTTATCTAAATTAAAAAACTAACCACACTGATTCAAAACTTAACCAATATTATTATATCTTTTATTACTATCCTGCATACTAAATAAACCTCCAACTTACACCAATCATAGCAAGACACTTTACCAGCTAATATCGCATTAAATTACTTAAATGTAATATCAGAATCAATACTACTATCAGTGGTTGGCGAGATTTTTTTTTTTTTTTTTTGATACGAAAAGCAACCTATTTATATTAATGCAAAATAGTAGAAATAGTGTCGTTTGAAGTAGCATCAGCTGTGCTACTTCTATCATTGTCTAGAATTTGCAAACATGATAAAGGTGGCATACAAAAATACATAGTAGCATTGGACATTAGACAGGAGGTCCCTTGCATTGCCATAGAATCAGCTAAGCTATTCCTTTCTCAAGGCAGGCGGTCTGCTAGCCTATTGCGTTCGTGGAAAATGTGCTGCAAAGCCACCTCGCCTATCTCCCCTGCCAAGCGCCTGCAATTGTTAAACAAATGTGAGTATAATTTGTTTGGATTATAATAATTATCCAATATTACCTGCGAATCTGTCTCCACGATCAATGGAGTAATACCCCTACTTTTAGCCAGCTTTAGCCCTTCCAGTAGAGCCACCAGTTCACTATAAGTAGCGTTTGGTGAAGGAAAATTCTTAGTAAAGCCCATGATCCAGTCACCAGCACTATTTCTGATAACTCCACCTGCTCCTCCTAAATTATTTTTGGGGTTAAAAGCCCCATCAATGTTCATTTTGTAAATACCTTGGGCAGGTGGAATCCATTTGGTATGCCGCCTAGTTTTAGTAGTAGGAGTAGTTAGCCTAGTTGAATATCCCATAGTGGCATACTCAATAGCTAGTTGTTTAACTGAATTACCTGTGTTAGGTATTTGCTGATGGTCGAAAAGAATAGCATTTCTATTTTTCCAGATTAGCCAAGTAAGAAGTGTTAGAATAGTATCTGAAGGGATCGTTAAAGTCCCGTATGTTGAGCCCTTATGATGCTCATTTTCCAGATGCTAACAAAAGGAATTACGATGAAGCAGCACATGAAAAAAAACTGCATATAGACCAAAGACCTTAATTGAAACCATAACCTTGCTACCCTTTTTTATCGTTCTTTTTTCTTGTTCTTTTTATTATGCTAATGTAAATTTATGCTTCAAGCTTCAAGCTACAATAAATCATCATACTCAATGTATCAACTTACCTAATCAGTAAGTCAGAAAAAGACTTAATTTTTTTTGACAAAAAATCCATGTTTCTTACGGCTATCACCATTAATATTACAATGCAAATAAACAGAAATAGTCTGAAACCACAAGGATCAAGAAGACAAAGGACCCACTTAATAAACATTACTTGCTGCCTATTATGTATCATTGCAAGTAATAGGACCATTGATCACATAGAAATTAGATTTCGACACCATCCTCTACTCCGTAATTTTGCATTGAAACCATTTTGTTAATCCAAGAATTGATCTGCGCAAAGAATACATTCCTGAAAGCCGTAAAATCAATACATATAAATGTGTTCTCATTGAAACAACTTGTGGTTGCATATCACCCTTTATATATGTGATATTCTCCAGAAAATCATCAATCACTTCGATGTATGGCCTACAAAATTCCAATCAATTCAGGCTGTCTTCCCAACTATTCCATTATGAAAATATTGTCTTGCTAGATTTTTTAGAAAAATAAGGACATTATTTTCTTATAAACTTAATTAAAGTCACTAATAAGGAAATAAATTGATTTAAATAAGAAAATAGCTTTACTCCGTTAAAACTATTTGCCTTGTTTAATTATTGTTTCACATTGCGCAGGTATTATCACCGCCATCTACTTCGTTGTTTGACCTATATAGTCCTAATCAATTACTTAAATTATAAGTACTAATCAAACTTTGTTCTGAATCTTTTTCATACACAGAAAAATAGAAGAAAAATTCAAGAAATTACATCAAAGACATTAAAATAATATTATACCAAGGAGAATTTGTAGGTTAAAAAAATAGTGAAATCCATAAGCTAAGGAATTAAAAAGTTTGCGTCTAGAGAATTAGAAGAAATGAATACCGACTAAAACAAAGGCCCGAGCAGCGGCATCTGGATTATCATTCCCTTTGTTTCAAACACATATAAGCAAAATAACCATAAAAACTATACTAATCATTTTAAAAAGATACTAATTTATCATAGAAGAGTTATATATTATTAATGATAATGTCAAACCTTGTGCACCCTAAAACTGGGCTCAACAACTTCTTCAAATATTCTTTACAATTTTGTTGGAGTCCTGCAACATATTTCCACAAAAAAATTTCAATTCCACGTTAGAAGATGATAGATGAAGTAGCAAGTTTTCTTGACATCAAGCAAATATAAATTTTTTAATATGCGGTTTTAAAACAAAAAAAAAAAATATCATTGTAGATTTTCATGCAAGAGATTGGTTAGAACTCCCTAATACCTCAACGTATAAATTTATAAAACAGTTGAACTCCCAAATACTCGTCGTTTTGTAGTGACCTTTTCTCCTTAACTGCAGGTGTCCCTACAACACCATCCCCCAACCAACCATGCAATTTGCAATTACCTGCATCATTACCTTTAATACTGTTGTTTACCTTGTCGTCGCTGGCATCCCTCTTTTATTCAGACAATTCTTTGTCTTACTATGTCGAAGATCTTCTCCTGTCCAACATTCGGGATAATTTCGCTAAGATTTTTGAAATCTAAGATCTGGAGGAACATAAATATATATGCTTAATAGTATCTTCCAGTTTGTATAGACATGCATACACTGATCACATAGAAAAAAAGTTTTTGAGATATAACTTCTATATTTTTTGTTTCCAAATCAATGCACACTCATCATTTACAAATTTCAAAATGCATTTGTATCAAAACACTGCCGTTGATGCAATCTGAACCATCAATATAATTTAAAACGCTATACAATAATATCTAAATAATGAATAGGAAATGGAGTAGATAACAGAAGGAAATGGAAAGAATCACTTCGATAGTGTAAATATACTAATTAGAGTTATGAGAAAGATACTCCAGTAATTAGTAAACAAATATATATTCTTGTTGAGAAACTTAAATATGAAAGATACCATTGATCAGTGTAAATGGAAAGAACCACTTCAAAGGAAAATAATCAATTACTGCTATCTCAAAAGATTATAACCTCCTGAAGATGGTGCAAGATTTTAGTGCTTCTAAGATTCACGGCAGTTTTACCAAATTGCATTTTATCTGCAAAATTCACCGCATGTATCCGATTGGTAACACATAAAAATAAGAACTATAATGACCAATAACCCTGGACTAATTCAGCAGAGAAGCGTGTTCCATAATATTCTTCGTGGTGAGGGTTTTTCTTTTCACCTAAATCATCGAGCTCTAGTATTTGTTCGCAGTTCTTTAAGATTCTCCCATTGGTCCTGCGACAAAAAATAACATACTGGAAGATAGTTAGTTATTAAGTGTTCCTAATATTGAAATAGACTTGTTTAGTGAATATGATAAATTGCCCATGACTTATATCCAAACATTCATAAATTTTCAAGGGCTGGTCACCTGGATTACGATAAAAAGAACATTGACATACTCACGGTAAGTTCCTCTATAAAAAACTTGAATATGATACTCCAGAGCTTATGAACCTAACAATCCATTGCTTGCAATTAGTAAAAAATAAATAAAATTCAGACCCTTTTGATAAAATAATTGCATCAATGTCTTTCACATCTAACCTAAACATAACAGAAAGAGTAGGCACAACACATATGAACAATATAGATATATGTACATGTACAAAGGAAAGAAGACAAACCTGTTTGCCAAGAAGCTAAGTGCCCACGTCGTAATCGCTTTTTTGCTTTGACATCTAAAACAATTCACAACTCCGTAATCACAAAATCAACCAACAAACTTTGCCTCTCTTTGAAACATAATGTATGGACGAATATGTGTATGAAGTAACTCAAAGAAGTAGGGGGTAAGTCTCAGTTCTTGTTCTGGCTTATGGAGAAAAAATAGTTCCAAGTCGTAGATAGTATAAACAAGTTATTTTCTACACAAATAAAATGGTATGAGCGTTCAAGATTTTGGAACATACAGTGGATGGACTTTCATGGGGAGATTCATCATACTTCTTCAGCACATCTTCATCATCACAAATTTTTAAAGCAGTATAAATTTAATCTTTTTTACTCACGTTGCTGCTCTTTTTCAGAACTTTAAAGAGGACCTTCCTCTCAAGAAGTGCATCTATCTCCAATGGATGGTCAAACCGAGGCGTCGGAATATAGTTTTCAATGGAGTAATATATTGAACACCACATAAACAATTAGGTGCGACAACTTACCTTTATAAAATCTTCTTTTATTTCATGTGCTAGCTTCCCGCCGATAAGCTTTGTCGCTTCGGTATTCCAAAGCAGCAATTTCATTCAACCAGACTAATCTGTAGCTCGCACTGGGATTCTATACCTGAAAGAGATGATTGATTAAACATCATAAAGTTGTATATTTATGGAAACATAGATTAGACTCAGACCTATGAGTAACCAAAGGATCCATGCGGTCACATTTTTTGCATTTAAATTGACTCCCGATTTTGTCAACTTTCTTTGAGCACTTCTTGCACGCAAGATATGACCAACCAAACTCAAGATCTAAATGGATAATTGTTGCCAAAATTCAGAAGCTTTCTTCCTGGATAATATAAATAGGTGTAAAAATTAAGTAATGTAAACATCATAAGTAACTACAACTATACCAAATTTAAACAGTTATATTCACATGTTGACACTGAAGTACATCACGAATTTTTTTAACTTCCAAATGTTCTGAAGCTAACTCATCCGAAACAGTAAAATTAGATTGTGAACATATCTGAGTAACTCCGATAGAGTTATCTCCTCGAACGGAAAGCATTCTGCATTTTCAAATATGTATAAGAACTAATTTTATTCAGTTATTGAAAGTCCGTATTAAATATAATATAGGAATTCATTATATGATAGACCTGGATTCAAAGTCGATCACTTGAGTAGCTCAGAGTATATCCAGAGCTTGGAGGTATACCAAGTATTGCGAACGGAATATTTCTCTGCAAGCATCATAGATCTATAATTAACAAAGTAAAGTATAAATAGATTTATCAATAAGGTAGTTAGAATACCTTGAAATTTGTGAGCTTTTATCAATTGCATCACCACAACCACAGGTTCATCACAAGATCCATTCAAGTATGGCAAGATCTAATAAACAAACTCGCCCCAGAAAGTTGCCGAAATTTTCTTACGCCTACATTTGTTAATTGTGCATTTTAATCTTGAGAATGTAAATTTGTTCAGCTATAAATTAAAATTAAGTTGCAAGCTTACTCGTCATCTTGCATCTCGACGTTCATAAATACGCTCGTGTTTTTCCCTTGCTTGCATGAATTAACAGCACCATAAGTAACAATTTGTCCAATGACATCTACAATTTTTAAAGTAAATCATTGTGACTAAACTGACATTAACAAATTTAAGTACAACAGAAGAAATAAGGAAAAATTACACAGAGTATAACTTTATGTAATTTTATTACAAAATATATAAATATTTTCAAAACTTACAAAAAATAGCAACATTCTTATTTTTTGCTACAAAAAATAGCAGAATGTATTTAAAAAGAAAAGAAAATGTAATTAAAAAAAAATAAATCTAATCCTATATTTATGCACTCAACATTTTTTCTCTCACCTCAAAATCATTTATTAAAAATTGGCAATAGCCATACGTAAGAAACAATAGCCATACAATATAGCCATGCAATATACATACTATACACATACACCATACGATAGACATACAAAAGATATACAATAGAATTAGTAATTGGGTAGTTGTAATCCCAAAAAAGTATGAACAGATGAAAAGACATGCCTATAATTATGGGCGATTTTGGTACTGGGTGTACTTTCAATTTTATTGAGTAAATCTTTTTTTTTTTTAATAACTTGTATATATAATGTTAAGAAAGTATTGATATTCTTGAAAAGTGACATAATGTTGCTATTTTATTGTAAACCTGCTAGTATATTTGTATATTTGTATAATTTAGCCAAGAAATAATTACCAAAGAGTTCATCGCTGTTGATATCCACTGCATTGATGAAATGCTCATACGGGCGGAAGTGGAAGATGGTAAGGTCAAATTGTGGATCATTACTCTCCTCCATAGTTGTCCTTTGCGTAAATGTCAACATAAATTTGTGATCAATCTCTTCAATCTCTCCTTATTTGGTTCAACCAATAAATTCTTCATATGGTACAAACCAAGTTCACTTATTTTCCCCTTATAACTTACGGATTACAGACTTTCCGACCTTAGCATGGATACGATCTCCTAAAAGAAATTGAAGATGTAAGTGTGAAAAAAACCCAAATTGTTTAACTATGGGAACAATTAAACAATGACACTGCGAATTGCAGCAAAGCAGCAGAAAGATATATTTACAACTCATCGAAAGTGTTGAATCATTATATCATAAGGTCAAACTGTAGAACCATTATATGAACTCCTTAGAAGAGCAATGTGGAAGTGCAATTTCTCATTAGAAAATCGTATCAACAATTAATAGGAAAATAAGGAAATTAACGTGATAGAAAAATATTTCAACAAAACATTTAACTTATATGACTAAAAAAATTATTCCTAAATCGAAACGACATACTCATATGCCTGACTAATTTATGCTTTAGTTGCCTTCGCATCTTGTAGAACCATATCTATAGAAAATAGATTATTTGCGTTGAAGCGGAAGCGACCAAAGTCGAATGACGCGAACCTTCAGGTTGCATTGAATAGTTGAACTGTTTATTTCGTTGATGAGATTAAAATTCGAGTTCATAGTTTGTGAGGGAATTTGAGGCTAATTTTTTCTGTAAATTTGAAGATGGATGTATTCCAAGTTGAGACTTCGTAGAGAAATGTACCATAGTAAAATAATTAAGAATCTGAAGCAGTTTGAGAAGTGGATTAGAAAACTGTCTGTGTAGGTAAAGTAGTGGGGATTGGGGGAAGAACGTGTTTAGAGTTAGGGTAAACGTGGGTCATAATTTTGTCCTTTACCAATTAATATTAATTAATTTAGTTTCAATTCTATTATTATTTTTCAAAGGAGAATTTATATGAGGTGTTAGGCAAAACTGCTCAATCAGAAGAATCAGTTTACCCTAAAATACACGATTTGTTCTTTTTTATTAAAAAAAAAAAACTAATTCACAATTACTAACTAAATCACCTAATTTAACCACTTTGTCCTAAAAACTAACACATGGCTACTTCTTATCATGCCACTTGGCTTTATGTGTATGGCTTACTACCCTCCTTTTAATAATATATAGATATTAAAAAGGTAATGCCTGGCCACATCCCGTTCAACTTTTTATCCAGTTCCTTGAGCCCACAGAATGCCCACAAAAGATCTACTCCCGGGACCACTTTATTTGATGTTTTAGCTTCTTTTTTTGGTCCACAATATTTTCGGAAATCAAGATGCAATTTTACAATGTCACCCCTTGCTAACAAATGACTTTAAATAAAATGATAAGTAATAATAGCTTGAATAAGGATTAATATAGTCAATTATATTGTTAATTAATGCTAAAAATATAATTTTTTTAATACCCATAAAAATACCCAAAATATCAAATAATATGAACATGAAGGAGTAAAAAGTAATAATCCCTCTTGTCTTTTTGGATAGCATTCCTAGGGTCCAATACTTTCTAAATACAGGTATGAGTTCAGTGGCTCGCATTTTTAATTTCAATACACATAGAGATTCTCCGTACACGACCATGTTCTAACTCAATATTTTATTCCTTACTCTGAAATCTTAGCGATTCCAAAACTAGTAGTACTAAGTGTAAAGTTCGTCGTGACAGAGACTTTAGTTTCTTGTTTTCTTTCACTCTTGGTGGGGCTGTGACTTTTTTAAAGTATCAACTTCAGTTCTGAATCTATCGTGTTTTTGTTTATATCATACTTGCTTCAAATTTTAGTTAAAAATAACCTTTTTTTAAATTTAGAGACTATTTAACTTAAACTTCTCATTTTTTTTCATAACGAGAAGCTCTTATAGCTGCACAAGTGCTATGGAATATGTTTCATATCATAAAGTTCAAAAGAATTATAGTCACACAAATATTATTGCTCATTAGAATCACAAATTTCAAAAACCTTCATTTTTTTTCGTAAACTCAGTCCCAATCAAATAGGTTTTGATACATTGAAACGTATATAGTATATTTTCTTGACTCCTCAATTTTCAGATAACTGATCAAAGCTCTACTGTGATTGTCTACAAATGCAGGCGTACGAGGTATAATCTGAGCCAAATTATGAGTACCAGTCAACTTGAAGACATCAAGAATTACGGAAAGAAATAGCATTCTGATCTCAAGACACACACTATTATTTTCTTCTTATAGCATATACATGATGTGTTACATTTGTATAACCCTTTTATCCTTTTGCATAGCATATTACTTTGTGGACGCTAAGTAAATTAAAGCTATTGTTGTTCATTTAATGCTAAAACGTCTCACAAGGTGACAATAGTCATGAGATTCTACACTGAGATTTTCGATTAAGACAATTGAAACATGTTTAAAATGCATGCCTATAATGACATTTAAATTAAGTGGAAGATTTTCTGTGAATAACAGAAAATGGCCCGGCTCAGAAAAAGAAGAGATGTGATGTTGGGGAAGCTTAATCTTTTGGAAGAAGTGAATACAGTATCTCAAAAATGAAGTCAATTCTCAAATAAATGTAACATTTTCTTTCACTCTATATAAAGCGTCCATTAAAGTTTTGGAAAACATTTTTCCAATAAAAATATTTTTTTTATGGAAAATGACTTCCCTAAGGAGTAGGGATTAGGGAAAACTTCCATAAGAAACATTGCCCCAAACACCCCACCCACACCCTCAACCCAACCCCTCCCCCAACCACCCACCCGTCCCCTTTGAATTGCAGAAAAAAATGACACCATAGGCAATGGTTGCCTTTTTGACCTCTCAAACGGTGGTTTAGCAAAAATGATCTCCATTTAGTTTAATGAATAAATTACGGATGGAAATATCTTAATGAACTTTATAAATGACGTGTGGTATCCCCGCCTTCCCTTTTCTCCGTCTAAAAGTACTGCCTAGGTAGCACTCTCCCAACTCCTTCCCACATTCTCCTAGCTAATTGCCTTGAAATATTGAATAGACAGCACTTGCCCTCACCTCTTTCCCAATCTCCTATATAATTAAAGTATAGCCTAGATGGCACTTGCCGTTGACATATTCTCACATTCACCCAGCTAACTTGAAGTGTTGCTTATGGAACGTAAGCGAAAGCTATTTTGCTAAAATCATGGAAAACATGGACAAACTCTCAGAATCATCAATTTTGGGAACACCAGGTAAAATCATTTGCCCCCCACCCCCACTTGTCCCCCAACACCACTCCCAAATTAAAGTTAGGCATTTGTTTTGTGTACTCTTAGTGGCACAGCTTTAATGTATCAACTGTCAACTCATAAGATGCGTCAAACTTCAGCTTTGAATCTACTGAGCAGCGCTCCTCTTTAGTGTTTCCCATCCCTTTTATGATTGTCTACAGATGCAGGCATACGAGATACTAAAATTTATGCCATATATGTACCAATCAAGTTGAAGACATCAATGTACGCAGATGAAGAAATAGTCATTACTCTCCCAAGACGTATATGCTAATGTTATTTGTTTCTTTTGGTTTGATGATTTACCAGTGTATAACCCCAATATCCTTGTGAAGAAAAAAAATTGTTTTACCCCTCAACTAAGTTTGTAATAATTTCTCATTTAGTAAGAACAACACAATTTAGGTCACAGAGAAGAATAAAAGGAACTCATTTCATTCGAAAATGTTACAATCAACTAAATCAAACAGACACAGAACTAACAACTTTAATTCAGTTCAAATTATGACGATTTACCTGGCCTCATTCAAGAATCGTTCTTTATCCAATCCGATGGAGTCAATAGAAAAGGAACATTTGACCTTTTATATCTAATTATACTTTGGTTACCAAGTAAACATTCGCCATATATCTGAAAAGGATGGATACTTCTATATTAGTCCACTATAACAATACTTAAAAAGTAAGGGTGACATATGCCTCGAGTTTTTATTGCTCTTATAATTTCAACAAGATTCAGAGTTCACAGAGGATTCCTGCCAGACTGCCTTTTCCCAATTGGGTTGGATGTCCTGGATTCTATATCAATGCAAATTCTAATACTTTTGTCGTGGTATAAAGTTTGTCCATAGATAATTACTCGTACCTTATATTTAGACCAAATCATAGTTAATTTACCACAGTTACATGATAAACAAATATGACAATACAAACCTTTATGGAATCCAGATGCTATGAAAACTTCAAATAAGCATGACAGAAACACTTATTCTATCTTCCTTTGCCTGGTCATCTTCAATGGCCATTCAAACCTTTATTCTTATCCTTGAGAACAAAATCATATAAAATCCTATACCTCAATCACAATCTGCAGCCTTTTCATATATGTTTGGCATATTGCGCTTTTCTTCAGATTCCTTCAATAGGACCATGTCATCTTTATGTACGCTATTAGTGATCACAGAAAGGCTGAAAGTGTTCAGATAACAAAGCGCTGATAGTTTATAGCTACAAATCACTGGAGTAAGTTTACACGCAGACGTTGAACTTATTACAGTAGTCAAATCCTGGAAAGGAGACCCTTCTTACTTTCTTAATATTGAAAAGATACCTCGAGTTACAAAGTTATATTTTTTTTTTTGGTCACCTAGTATCTGGTAACCGCTTTTGAGGCTCGACTAATCCGGATTCGCATCAGAAAATCCACGGTGAGGTGAAGTTCTCCCTAACAAAAGCAAATTCATTCCTAGGCTCGAATTCAAGACCTCTAGTTAACAATGGAAGAGTACTTACTACTCCACCACAACTTTTGATGGTACTTAAAATTACTAGTAAGATGACTTCTGCTTGTCTTGAAAATCTCAGGTCAACCATGATTTTGGCAAGCACCTCATTGTGATAAAGTGCCTACTACCAACGAACGATCTAAAAATGAAGTGTTCTAGTGGGAATAAGGAATCCAAATATTATCTTTAATTTGAATCTGAAGGACCACCACTAACAGCAGAATATCCTTGCGCATTTCAACAAGTCTCACTCATCCTATGATTACACCCCACAATTATAAGGATTTAACTTATATATATATATATACTGATAATATAACTGATTGTTACACTATATCCTCGTAAATGCATTTTAACTAATTATATCATGTAATTAGCAACTTGAATTTATTTTTTATATTACCATTTAGACTTATTCTAGATAGATGTTGGTGTAGATCATCTTAAACAGATAGTGTTAAAAAGGTTATACAGTATCATTTCATAGAAGTTAAACTCACATAACAGTACCTCTTCCATCATTCAATGCTAATTGTAATACTTCATACGGGCTCGATAGACTTTTATCTCAACGATAGGCCTGACATCCAAAGCGGATCAAAGCGTCTGCAGGTTGCTATCAGATTGCCTGTCAACATTGTGCAAAATGAAATTATGTTTGGAGGTAAGGAAGCAATAGACTGGCACTTCGTTTCTACTAATAGAGGGTGATTGACAATAGAAGTGGAAAACATGTACCAACTGAAATCAACTCTATCGACTATTCAACTGAGAAATTAAGCAGAAACTTATATTCCCGGTGAAGCAAATTAAATCAACTTCTCAAAACACTCTTTCCGCTTAGATCCCATATACGCGGCCAGTTGATGGTCTCATGCAGTGAGGACCTGAAGAGACTAGGTTCCACTAACAAAATAATGGCCAGTGCCCATTGGCAAAGATGCTTAAGAGGAGTAGCTATACACCACTGGCTTGCTAAGATGCTACATCAACTTGCAGAGGAAATAAGAATCCAAGCACAAGCTGAAAAACACAATTGACATGTTAATTGAGATAACAAATATCAGTACTCTTTTTCCAATATAACAAATTATTACTTGGGTGATATTTGAACTATATCGTCTATACTTCACATAAGCAAAATCAAGATGCTCCTAATCTGGAAATAAACTCATTAACTTCTGACCAATGCAGCTAGTTGTAGGAGCTTATATAAATTGTGAATTTGTGATGATTGAAGATATGAAATGACTAGATATTACCAATCGCTCAGACGTTTCCTCGAAATCATTTTGTCAAGACAATGAATCAACATCTAAATTCAAGCTTTAGATCAGCAACTGCCATTGATCATCAGGTGCTGATACAGTGAAATGTTCCTGAAATATAAACAAAACACATGCTAGAGTAAAAGTGTGACTAGAACTAATTTATGCAAATACAAACAAGCTTAGCCTACACATTCCCTCAGGTCAGTTACCGAAAACAAACCCCTCTCTCTCATCGCAGACAATTAATTCATTTTGACAAGACAATTAATTCAGTCATCCTGATCAGTCACTGGTTAAAAGGAAGTCATTGACTTAGGATCTTTGCAATTTCAGTCAGTACATATGCAGGGTCACCCTGCCACAGACCATTGAATCTCTTTCAATTTGGAAGTATCATTAGAACTGCCTATTAGGAATGTCAGTAGAAACAACTTTGTGTAAAAGAAACTTCTCATTTGAGATCATCAAATTTTGGTGAATATAATGGTACTGAAATAATCCACTTTTTCACCCACCAATCATCAAATGATAAAATCCCCAGTTCATCTAAAGCTACACTGGGTTCTTAATCCACTACCTCCCTTTGTTTGATTCCCTGGTTTCAGAGTCATATCAATGTTTAATTATGTTCGAGTACAAAAATTATCGACCAACAGAGCATGAATAAAAGTACAATGACGACTGGCATGTCCTTTGATACTGATTCTCCAGCTCCTTCATCATCTTGTTCTAGTGCTTGTGGTTATAAAGGGGACGGGTCACCATTTATTCTTCCATTTCCAAAACTTATTCTCCAACTGGCAGACCCCACCCTCTTTTTCCCTCTTTTATAAAGAACACACACTCCCTCAATAACATCTCAAAAACAAACCTCACCGACTTCAGCAACTACATTTCATTTCAATTTTTTTTCAGTTCTCGAGATTTTCTCAAGCATTCGTTCAGCTTATTATTTCATCATTTCATCGTAACATATTTTAATTTCCTTTGTATTTAGGCATTTTATCATACGCCAAAGCCAAGTTTCTATATCAAACAATGGCATCAAATTCACTCTCTGCTTGGACCCGAAAAGAAAACAAGAAATTTGAGCAGGCACTTGCTGTCTACGATAAGGACACACCTGATCGTTGGCAAAACATTGCTAAATATGTCGGTGGAAAATCAGTTGAAGAAGTTAAACAACACTATGAAATCCTGATAGAAGATCTCAGGCACATCGAGTCTGGTGACGTCCCATTCCCAAAATACAAATCAGGTGGAAAATCTCGTTAAGCTAATCGAGAAACCAAATCCAGGTAAAGATTGTCTTATGGAGTAATAGATATTAGTGTAGTAATGACATCAAGTTCTGGCTTCAACTATACACACATGCAAAAAATGAAAATAGAGTTTCAATACATATAATTAGATCACAATTATTTTAAAGAATTCGTCTCTAGATACTGGATGCACCTCTGCCACCATTCTAGGAGTAAAGAAGAATAATATACTAGCAAACTGAATGCTGAAATGCATAAACTTGGTCTACTATATTGGAAAAAAGCTGCAGTTAATTAATAATCCGGAGTTCTTCTCACCAACTACTTATCATATATATTTATAAAGGTAATGCCTGGCCACATTCCATTCAACTTTTTATCCTTTTCCTTGAGCCCACATGAGATCTAATCCTCCTTGCCTTTTTGGATAACATTCCTAGTCCAATACTTTCTAAATAAAGGTAGGAGGTCAGAGACTTGCATACAAGACACAGCTTCTTTTGCCTTTCCCATATAGATTCTCCGTACCCAACCATAATCTAACTCAATAATTTATTCCTTACTCTTTTGATCAAGGTCATAGTGGGACTGTATAAACTGTCAATTCAAAAGATGTGTCAAACTTCAACTTTGAATCTCCTATACTTTCAAGGTTCTTCAAAAAAAAAAAAAAAAAAGGTAACTGATCAAAGCTCCTCTTTATGCAGGCGTATGAGGTATGTTTAATGCCATATAACTACCAGTCAAGTTGAAGACATCGACGTATGCGGACAGAATTACCAAAGAAAGACGTAGTATTCTGATCTCAAGGCGTTCACTATTATTTTCTTCTTATAGTGTGATGTATTACATTTGTATAACCCTACAA
Source organism: Petunia secreta (assembly GCA_029990175.1). Classification (NCBI taxonomy): domain Eukaryota; kingdom Viridiplantae; phylum Streptophyta; class Magnoliopsida; order Solanales; family Solanaceae; genus Petunia; species Petunia secreta. The sequence goes on along the minus strand of JARKIP010000059.1, from coordinate 3,295,750 downwards.
TCATTTTGCATAAAAAAGCATATTGTATTTTATGGACCCTAAGTAAAAATACTGTGTCTCATCCAATGTTAAAACGTCTCACCATAGGATAATAATCACCGCAGCTTCTGTATTCAACACTGAAATGGACGATTAGTCATTAGATATTGAAACATCTAAATACATACGTGTGAAGAAAAAAGCCTTTTACTTCTCCAAAAAATTATATAGTGAGCCCTGCACAAATGAATAATGAAGACGAAAAGTGAAGTCCTGGGGCAGTTTAGTTGTATACAGAGTATTCCGAGCATGGAGCCTTTTGCTTCCTAGATACTACTTAATTCCCCCACAATGAATAGTCAAGAAGCATGGAGCATTTTATCAGTTGTTGACAAATTTATTTGATTTGAAAACCAAAAGTATCTAGTATGCTGAACAGAAGGCTTCTATGTCATGCTTTAGTAGTAGATTCTGAACAGATTTATTTCCACCCAAAAAACTAGTATCTAGTATGCTGAACAGAAGGCTTCTGTGTCATGCTTTAGTAGAAGATTCTGAACAGATTTATTTCCACCCAAAAAAAACAGGCAAACAGCATTATCATGCAGTTACAGTCTTAGATGCCACTTTAATACTAACACGTAATTTTTTCACCTTTACTTGGTATACAAGGAAAACGAGACTAAAGAAAAGGTACAGTAATAATGCTACAGATGCACAACGTCGTAATGTCACCTTTTCTACTGCCAATTTATCAGTTTTCTGATTCAATCAAATCTATGAAAGAAAGACATATTGGAAAAGAAGTCAAAAAAATGATACTTCTTACCCCTTGCATCACATAAGCATCAAATACAGGGCAAAATGGGACAGAAAAGAACATAATCGCCTAATTTTATGAACCTGGACAGGGATTGGAAATAAATGTGGCAAAAATGTGGGCCCCAAGTCATTGGACTAGTAGTAAGAGCTCAGTTTGTTCGGAATTATGGGCACATCACATATTTGAACCCACCATGGACAAAACCTGGTATTAAAATGAAGAACACGGTCATTATCCACCAAATTTCGAACCGTCTGCCACTAGCCCCGGAATTTCTCCATAAGAAAAAAAAAAAAAAAAAAAACTATTGTAGCAAAAATGTGGAAATCAGTAAGCTGTCAAAGCAACAATTACTTGGCAAACCGAATATCTGTTCTTTGATCCTGATTGATCTAGGAAACACTTGCCAAGTCAAAGTCCAAAGGGAATACCTACCTCTTGAAATTGGAAATGAACCGAACAAGAATGTAGGAAATCAAATAGAGTGATTAGTGATCTTCACAGATGGCTTATAAATTTGCTCTCTTTATAGTTGTAAAAATACTGTGGTCTCTTAATTAATTACTTTCTCAACTGAATTTTATCTGCAAATATGCATCCACCCAGGGGCAGCCCAACGAAATACGTGGCCTAAAGCAATATTTCAAGAAGAGGCCTTAATTCTAATTAATAAAATTCTAGAAACCTTTATTTGATGTTTTTTTGTAACGAATAGAGTTCTCCAAACCGTACAGATTTCGTTCATTCAATCAGATACATGTTAGTTCGAGTTACCACACAAGATGTGTTTGATAACTCAATTCATTAAAACTTCGACAATAATATTTATAAGATCAATCCACTATTAAGATAATATTTTTATAACTTTTTTCATTTAATGATCTCAAATTTGTACGACTAAGTAAATGTTAAATTAATTTCATGCATTTGGAATATATTGAATGAATGCTATTTTGAATTGAAAAGTTATTTGGTCCACTCTTTTATAAGAAACAGTCAACTTTAAAGCTACTACAAGAAAATTTATTTTTATCATCCCGTCATCAAATTCTCCAGACCTCATTTATCGGATACCACTGAATATGTTAATGTTGTCCCTTCTGAATGTGTTCTCTAGCCGAGGGTCTACCAAAAACACTCTTTCCACCTTGGGGGTAAGGTCTACGTACATCTTACCCTTCCCGTACCTCACTTGTGGGATAAATTTGGTATATGGTTGTTGTTGTTGTTGTTGTATGTTGATGTTATCCCTCATCAATTAATATTTTTTATTATTACATGTTTCGTATTAAATTTGACTATTTATTAAGTAACTTATTTTAACTAAAGAGCCTCTACCAAATTTTAAATTAGAAGCAAAACTAGTATCTTGATGATAATAATAACAATAAAAAAATTTATAATACATAAATAACTTTTTTTCTTCACAAAAAAGGGCCTTCATTCTTCGGGGCCTAAAGCATATGCTTTAGTTGCATCACCTAAGGGCCGGCCCTGAATCCTTCTAAAACTGGAAAATCCAGATAGTTGATTCGAACAATTACAAATCTGGATGCCAATACCACTTGGATTTAACGTGGAAACATGAGAAGTGAATACGCCTACTTGGAGCATCAAGCAAATATTGATACAAAAAATAGCAAACCCTGTAGAAATATTGAAATAAGAAAAGTACGAAAAGTCAAAGCAAGAAGAAAGAGAAAGAGAAAAAAGATAAAGAGACAAAAGCTGCAGCAGAATTGTAACTTTGACATAAATGTGAAAGAAAGAAAACGTGCAAATTAGATGTTGCACTTCGGCACAGAGAATTAATTTGGCGTATTCACATTTCCTTATTTTGCCTATAAATAGGCATAACTCTCAGCTTTGTAAATCATCTCACATTCCTCACAACTTTCTTCTTTTTCCCTAAAGAAATAATACATTCTCTGTGTGGCTGTGGACGTAGGCAAAAATTGCCGAACCACGTAAATCTTGTGTCTTGTCTTGTCTTGTGAATTCTATTATTTTACTCATTTAAATATTTTTCTTTTTCACTAGCCTAGCACGCTTCCCAACAACTGGTATCAGAGCACAGACAGTGTATTTCTGGTAGAGCAGACTGTGTTGGCGTAGTACTATTCACGTTTTTACTATTCACAAAATATTTTTTTTTTGTGAAATTATGGCTATGGATGAAGGGAAAGTTAAGATTGACAAATTCAATGACAAAGATTTTGGTTTTTGGAAAATGCAGAAAGAGGACAATCTGTACCAGAAAAAATTGCATTTACCTCTGGCCGGGGTAAAATCAGAGAGTACGGCCAAGGCAGATTGGGATCTATTAGATCGCCAAGCTCTTGGTGTGATTAGGCTGACGCTGACACGGAATGTGGCTTTCAATATTATTAATGAAACGACCACCTCAGGCTTGATGACAGCGCTATCAAATATGTATGAGAAGCCATCGGCTTCAAACAAAGTATATTTGATGCGCCGCTTGTTCAACTTAAAGATGGCAGAAGGTGCATCTGTCACGGAACATATCAATGAGTTTAATACAATTTTAACTCAGTTGAGTTCTGTCACTATCACATTTGATGACGAAGAGTTAGAATGCAACTGTAACTGCAGTCAGCAGTTCGTCGAGAAATTCCAAGCTCAAATTGGATGATATTCAGGACTTGATTCTAAGCGAAGATATTTGCCGGAGAGAATCAAGTGATTCTCCAGAATCTGCTTTAAACACCAAAAGCAGGGGAGAAGCAGCCAGAGAGGACAAAGCCAAGAACGTGACAGATCAAAGTCGAGGAGAGGGGGTCAATCCAAAAATTGCAAAGACATTAATTATTGGAATTATGATAAGAAGGGCCATTACAGCAGTCAGTGCAGAGAACCGAAGAAGAAGAAAGATCATCAAAAGGATGATGGTTCAGCAAATGTTAGCGCTGAACAAGTTGGTGATGCGCTAATTTGTTGCGTAGACAGTCAAATTGAATCTTGGATTCTGAACTCGAGTGCATCTTTTCACTCTACCCCATGCAAAGAATTATTGCATAATTATGTTGCTGGAAAATTCAGCAAGGTTTATCTCGCAGATGATGAACCTTTGGATATTGTGGGGAAAGGTGAAGTTCATATAAAGACTGCACAAGGGATGCTGTTGAAATTGCAAAATGTGAGACATGTTCCGGGTCTCAAGAAGAACCTGATATCCATGGGTCAAATTGACAGTGAAGGATGTACAACAATATACGGCAATGGATCATGGAAGATAACTAAAGGAAATTTGGTTATAGCACGAGGCTCCAAGTAAGGAACACTATATGCAACTGCAGTATAGAGGGACATTGTAGCAGCTATAGATAGTGATCTCAACTCAGCAATGTGCACTGAAGGCTCGGGCACATGAGTGAGAAGGGAATGAAACTGCTAGCATCCAAGGAAAAGTTGCCAAACCTCAAGCATGTTGAACTAGGTTTGTGCTAAGATTGCGTCTATGGGAAACAAAAAAGAGTTAGTTTCTCAAAGGCAGGAAGGACACCAAAGAAGGAAAAGCTGGAACTAGTGCACACTGATGTGTAGGGACCAGCTCCTGTAAATTCTCTAGGAGGCTCACGCTATTATGTCACCTTCATTGACGATTCCACAAGAACGGTATGGGTTTATATTTCTGAGAAATAAATCTGACGTATTTGTTACCTTTAAAAGGTGGAAAGCTGAAGTTGAAAAATCAGACGGCTAAAGCTAAAATGTCTGAGGTCAGATAATGGAGGAGAGTATGATAGTCAAGAGTTCAAAGAATTTTGCTTTGAGAATGGGATCAGAATGATCAAGACAGTTCCTGGAACACCAGAACAAAATGGAGTAGCAGAGATGATGAACAGAACCCTGAATGAACGAGCAAGGAGTATGAGAATACATTCAGGCTTGCCAAAATGCTTTTGGGCAGAAGTTGTTCACATGGCAGCTTACCTGTTAAATAGGGGACCTTCAGTACTGCTGAACTTCAAAATTTCTGGAGAGGTATGGACAGGAAAAGAGGTAAATCTCTCACATCCGAGAATCTTTGGTTGTGTTGCTTATGTACATGTAAACTCAAATGATAGAGATAAGCTTGATACTAAAGCTAAAAATTGTTTCTTTATTGGCTATGGTGATGAAAATTTTGGCTATAGATTTTGAGATGACCTGAATAGAAAGATCATAAGACACAGGGACGTCACTTTCAATGAAAATGTGATGTACAAGGACAGGCTTGGAGTAGAACTTGCTAACACCAGGAGACCAACAATTGAAATAGCTAAGTTGGAAGGAATCTCAAAGAATGAAGTGGCTGGAAAGGACGAAGCTAATTCTGAAATTAGAGATGCAGAACCAAAAGCTGGATCATGATGTGTGGGAAAAATGCCACACATTATCTTCGATTTACTTGAGCTTTTGTTGTTGATTATTGATTAAATACGCGCACTTATCATGTTTTAGTTGCATATTACAGGATATTGAAGCTGTAGTGAGGAATGGATGAAAACAAGTCAAAACAAGGCAATCTGTGAAGTTTCTGTTTCTGGTCTGGAAAGTTGTTCAGCGATATCGCGCCAGTTTCTCACGCGATCGCGCAGTTGACTGAAACAATGCATCGCGATCGCGCCAGTGTCACACGCGATCGCGCAGAAGGAAAACGAAGTGAAGCGCGATAGCGCTAAGAAGAGCGCGATTGCGAAGATTCGCGTCTGAACTGCGCTGGACAGTTTTGTAAGTTCACAACAGCCTAAATGGGGAACATATATTCAGCCCTTGCACGACATAGGGATCATCTTTTGGCCATTTTCCAATCTTGGAGCAAGGATCCATCAACAAGAACACCAAGAGGGTGAAGATTTGGAGCAAGTCATTGAGAAATTCTCAACCATTAGTACTCCTTTCTTTACTTTCATGCTTTGTATTGAATATATTGGATGTTATTGATGTTATTGAAGAATTAATTTTGTGAATATATTTCATGGCTAATTGTGTTATTAATTGATATGATTTTGGACATGAATATATGAATAAGTCATGACTGGGAATTTATATTGTTGGATTTTGATTATCTAGCTTCCATTGTTTTGATTGCTCGATTCTTGTGCTCGCGACACTTGAGTTGCCTGTCTGCTTTGCTAATTAAAGATTCGGGAGAGATTAGTTAGCGTAGAATAGTGAAGCTAGTGAGGATTTGGGTTGATAGGCTATTTCATAGACCAACTCATCTAAAAGAAGTTACGCTCGGAAGAGGCCTTCTTTCCTCGGGTAATGGGTAGTGCCTTATAAGCTCAACCATGGCTTTGACGAGCGCCGTTGAGGTAAATCCCTTCTAGGCCGGAAGGATTCAAGAGATTACATTAGAACGATTCGGCCCTAATATATAAACCCCGTGCTATAATTGCATCCTAGGCTCAAAACTTGCTTTCCTTGGTTGCGAGAAGGCCATAGATCACATTTACTTGCTTTCCTAGTGTAGTTTGTAGTTGTTAATATTATTCCATCACCTCGTTATCCTAGTTTGGCTTAGTCAAATAGGTTTAGTTTCTCCACTACTTTGATCGCATCACTTTGTTCCTTGTGGATTCGACCCCGACTCCTAGTTGGGTAAATTGTATTGCGATGACCGTTCATACCTCAAGCCGAGGTGTGTGTTGAGCGTTGTCAGATCAGGAACTAAATCAGAACCAGAACCGGAGATGGAAGCAGAATCTGAATCTGATCTTGAACTTGAACAAAATTCTGGATCAATTACTCCGGAGCCTATATTAAGGAGATCTAAAAGAGTTTCTAAAGCTCCTGATAGGCAATCTCTCTCTCTCTCTCTCTCTCTCTCTCTCTCTCTCTCTCTCTCTCTCTCTCTCTCTCTCTCTCTTCTCTATTATTTACTTCTAACTGATGCAGGAGAACCAGAGCATTTCAATGAAGCAATGCAGGTGAAGAACTCTGACAAGTGATAGTTGGCAATGAAAGAAAAGATGAATTCTCTTCACAAGAATGAAACATGGACACTTACAGAGTTACCAAAGGGAAAGAAGGAATTGCAAAACAAATGGGTGTACAGGGTCAAAGAAGAGCATGATGGTAAGAAAATATACAAAGCACGATTAGTAGTAAAAGGCTTTTAGCAGAAAGAAGGAATTGACTACACTGAGATGTTATCTCTTGTAGTCAAATTAACTACTATCAGGTTGGTGCTAAGTATCGTAGCTGCAGAAAATTTGCATTTGGAGCAGCTAGAATTCAAAACTACTTTCTTACATAGTGACCTTTAGGAAGACATCTACATGAAGCAACCTGAAGGTTTTCAAGTCCCTGGTAAAGAAAATCTTGTGTGCAGGTTGAAAAAAAGTATGTATGGTCTGAAACAGGCTCCTACACAGTGGTATAAGAAATTTGATGGATTCATGAACAACAATGGGTTCAAAAGATATCAGATGGACCATTATTGCTATATCAAAAATCTTGATGAATCCTATATAATTTTGCTCTTGTACGTTGATGATATGCTAATTGCAGGATCTAGCATAGATAAGATCAACAGGCTTAAGCAACAGTTGGTGGAGGAGTTCGAAATGAAGGACTTAAGACCAGCTAAGAAAATGCTTGGGATGAGGATTAGCAGAGATAGGTCTGAAGGAACCTTAAAGCTATCTCAAGAAAAGTACATACAAGAGGTACTTAGCAGGTTCAGTCTTCATGATGCAAAGACTAGAAGCACTCCACTAGGAAGCCACCTCAATCTGTCTAAAGAGCAATCACCAAAGACATATGAAGAAAGGAGATACATGTCGAATGTACCATATGCTTCAGCAGTAGGAAGCTTGATGTATATTATGGTTTGTACTAGACCTGACATAGCCCATGCAGTTGGAGTTGTCAGCAGATACATGTCAAACCCAGGAAAAGAGCATTGGGAAGGGATAAAATAAATCTTGCGATACCTCAAAGGCACTTCAGGTATGGCACTTTGTTTCAAAAGGAGCAATATTATCTTACAAGGTTTTTCTGATGCAAACCTAGGTGGTGATCTGGATTCTGGATAGTCGAAAAAGTACCATAGGATATGTGTTTACTTTGGATGGTACTGCTGTTAGTTGGATGTCCAGACTTCAGAAAAGTGTTGCCCTATCTACCACTGAAGCAGAATATATGGCAATATTAGAAGCTGCAAAAGAGATGATTTGGCTCAAGAACTTTCTAGAAGAGTTAGGCAAAAAGCAGGACGATTGTGCACTCTTCAGTGATAGCCAAAGTGCAATTCATCTTGCCAAGAATCCAGTGTTTCATGCAAGATCAAAGCATATCCAGTTGAGGTACCATCATATCCGCGAGTTGATAAGTGATGGAACTCTCTCGCTGAAGAAGATACTAGGATCAAAGAACCTCGTGGACATGCTAACCAAGGTCGTTGGAATTGATAAGCTGAGGCTATGCATTGCCTCAGTTAGCCTTCAAGACTAACAATGTGAAGGCACCACACAGAGAACATGTAATATTTCTTTTATTTGATGTACATGGATTTGAGAGGGAGATTGATAGAAAAAATAGCAAACCCTGTAGAAATATTGAAATACGAAAAGAATGAAAAGTCAAAGCAAGAAGAAAGAGAAAGAGAAAAAAGATAAAGAGACAAAAGCTGCAGCAGAATAGTAACTTTGACAAAAATGTGAAAGAAAGAAAACGTGCAAATTTGGGATTGCACTTCGGCGCAGAGAATTAATTTGGTGTATTCACATTTCCTTGTTTTGCCTATAAATAGGCATAACTCTCATCTTTGTAAATCATCTCACATCCCTCACAACTTTCTTCTTTCTCTCTAAAGAAATAATATATTCTCTGTGTGGCTGTAGACGTAGGCAAAAATTATCGAACCACGTAAATCTTGTGTCTTGTCTTGTCTTATGAATTTTATTATTTTACTCATTTAAATATTTTTCTTTTTTACTTGCCTAGCACGCTTCCCAACAAATATCATGCCCCAAAATAGAAGGAACATGAACCAGTTGATGAGAACATCAAAATAGAGTTCCATCATACCTAGTAAAAAACGGCTTCCACTTTGAAATACAACAAGCAATTGTTGATATGCATCGAAGAGCTAAATTCCATCTTCTTGTCCATAACGTAACCGATAACTAAGGTTCAGCTATATTCTTGGTTTGACCTGCATTGAGAGACATCATGTCTAGGCGAGCTTCAAAATTAAAAGCATAACATATGTGAGTATTAAAGATGGGGGAAAGTAAATCCTCACTGGATTGGGATTATTCTTCAGTCAGCATGCTCTCTGATACATATGACTTTGTTGATAAAGCTCCTCTCGCAACTATAGCTGAAAGTTAGATAAATTAGAATCACGAATACACACTTCGTGCTTTTAAGAATACAATTTAGTTACAGGATACCAAATGATAGTAGTTTAAGTGTTGATGTTGTCTTTGAGTCTATTTAGTACACTTGTACTGCACTATATATACTAAATGTCTATAAAGGTCATTTTCATAGGCTCCCTCAGAGAGAGAGAGAGAGAGAAAAGAAGAAGTCAAGAAATTGAAGGCTCAAAGCTATTGTGGAAGTGAGGAAGAGTGCAATACAGATAACCTATACAGTTTCAAATATTTCACAAGGCTATACAGAATTAAAGCTTCTACTTACATGATAAAGGCTGCAACCGTGAGACTGCTTACACCCACTAAGTAGTGAATACAAAATGTTTTTCAGAAATCATGCTGATCCAGAAATATTCTGAGATCGGAGTGACTATTCCAGGAAGAAGTAGAAAGGTCCAACCGGAGACCAGGCAGCTTAGAAAGGAAAATGAGGGTGAATACTGAAAAAAATCCGAATATTAAAGGCAAAGGGCAGTCTGGTGCACAAAGCACCCAGCTCACGCAGGGTCCGGGGAAGGGCCGCATCCTAAGAGTGTGATGCATCATACCCTGATGCAAGCATCACTGGCTGTTTCTACGGCTTGAACCCGTGACCTCTAGGTCACACGAAGACAACTTTACCAGTTGCTCCAAGGCTCCCCTTCAAGGGAATATTGACTTCTCAAATCTTTGAACATCCAAAAATCACAAGCATCAGCAAAAATTATTGGCTTTGATGATAAAATTTCACAAGCTTGGCAAATACCTAGAAATACTTCCTGATGAATACTGCTGAATAGGTTATCCTAAAAGCCATATCTTTCAACAAGTCAAGGAACTAGAGGCTACAAATTTTTGATTACTTAAGGACAACATGGATTCACACAGTTCCAATCATCTACTGAGCCACTTATGCACTTTCATATCTGGTTTAAATTTGCAAGTGCAATAGGTGAGTAAGCACTAACTGCATTAGAAACTATTTCACTACTCTCGAGTTCCTCTACTTATGAAAAGAGTGTCTATTAATACTTGAGACCTCGACATACTTGGGAGATGGCCATTTCAGTTTTAGCAGCCAGCGGCAACAATAAAAGATTAAAATATTTGCAGCACTACTACTGCTACACCTTGGCACGATGTCCCTAACAGCAAAAGTACACGCCAATCATTAGTTAAACCCTTACCTTCTCCTATGCATACATGGCTTCCAGATCGTACCATCACCAAAGTGAAAACCATGCACTATTTGGCCTAGTTCTTCAAGGTATTAGAAATGTTTAATTAGTTCTTTAATCTGAAAATAATAGATTATGAGCTTGTACATGAAAGATGTTTCCCTTGATGTACAACATGATATTTACTACTTTAACAACCTAATCCGAACAGACCACCAAACTATAAGACCTTGACTCATTTCTGAACCAAGATCTGCAGTGCAAATAATGATTATTTTAAACAAAAGGAGACCCTGACAGGGAAAAAAGAAACTAAGACTTCTTTCATAATGGAAGACTCAAAGAATTGGTTGACAACCCAATTGCACCAGCCCAACATATCAGATAAACATTCAACACCAGGTAAAGCAATGAGAACACAAGCAATGAATCATTTGAGCGCTTTAATTCCTAAACATTACTGCTAATTCCTAATTAAACTTTAATGTAACACCTTTACAACATACTATTAGCTGAAAATACTAACACTAATACAACCACGATTTTATACTTTCTTTTTTAAATCCAGTCACCAGCTAGGACTCACCTCAGGGACAGATGCTCGATAGAAGCAACAGATTCGGCCGAACATAGTAGCTTTGGCCCAAACTGTGCATGCATTAAGAAATCTACTAAATATGCATACATAATTAAACTTCGAACCTAGTAACTCAAATGGTCAGTGGGTTGTGTGCTCCCTGAACTCATAAAGTTCAAATCCTCGTTCTACCTCTGGCTCACCAACTTATATTCAATATAATGACATACCATGAAATGAAGAAATGTTATCCTTTTCTGACATTGCCTATAGCAATCTTTCCAAATGTTTATATCCTCACCCCAAGGAAAGTAAAACATGTGAGAAGATACAATAGCAAACCAACTTATCGACAATGAGTGTTCATTAATATATTGGCATATAAATAGGGGTTGGAACCCCCTTGCCGATAAAAGCTTGGTATTTGAGTGGAAAAGAGTAGAGGAGCGGGCCATGTTTCAAACCATGTTACACTGGCCCTAAAAAATTTCCATACATACACACAAAACTCATATACAGCAAGACAACAATGCTTCATATTCTAACTGTAATAACAAGATCTGGCTATTTTGGGATCAACAACTTGATTGCACTACTCTCCAAGACACTGAACAACAAGTTATATGTTGTATTAGTAATGAGGAAGAACTTTTTTTTGTTGACAGTAGTTTATGCAAAATGCAAGAGCTATTTAAGAGAGACATTGTGGGAGGACTTGAAAAACATGGCTAACAACATTACAACACCATGGTTAGTAGCTGGAGATTTCAATTGCATTCTAGAGCCTGGGAAAAAAAAGGTGGTGTTGCTCCCAAACGCACACGCAAGTATACGTGGTCGACAAGTAATAAAGTGATAAGTAGAGTATCGTTCCCACGAGGACTATTCAGACTGAATTCTAGCAAACAATTTCCTGAAACTATTCAGGGATCTTTTTCCAATGGTTGAGATTTTACTAACTAAATGCAGTAATTAAAACAAGTAATTGAAATCAAGTAACAGAGCAAATTCTGAGTTGTTATCAATAAAAGATGACGGTCCCGGGTCAGAGTTACGAACAATCCAGTTGAGTTTTCCAGTTGATTCTACTTCTTGATTTCCTAGATTGCTAACTACAGGTTAAATGTACCCATGAAAACCTTTCGATTCTTCACGGTCTATGCAGGCTACTCCAATCCCTATATGTCTATGGGTTGAATCACGTGCACGCATTAACAAATTCTGTAATGAGTTAAACTAGGCGAGCAAGTATATGTCTATCCTACTCACAAATTGGTTCCCCGATGTCCGGGTTCACAAACTAGTCCTATTCTTTCTTATTGCGTAATTAAATTCCCTCTTTCGAGTTCAATCTAAAAACCATAGATAGTGTTCAATTATCAGGCCTTAATAATCAAATAATTATGATCAAGAAAGAATAAACAATCCATAATGGTAAATCAATATATAGAAATCAACTTTCAAACATCAACCTTCATGTATTTACTCTAACCCTAGAACGAACAAACTATAGAATTAAGGAGAAGAATAAGAGAAAGAGAGAAAGAACTTGTGTAGAAGACATCTAGGGCTCCTCCCCTCTCCTCCAAAACTTGCTCCAAAGGTCTGAACTCCCTCAAAAACTAAGTAAAAGAGTATTTATAGGGTTTACAAACACCTAGTAATAAGTTAGACCCAATCCTAGACGAAATAGGAAGTAAAAACGCGCACAAGGGGCGCTATAACGGGCGCCCCGCGCCCCGGAACGCGCTGGGAAAGACAGAACACGCCACATTCTCCACGCTTTGGCCATGCGCCGCGTGGAGAACCGCGCCAGCCAGTGCGCGCGCTAGGCAGCGCGGCGCGTGGGCTAAAGCGCCAAGCCAAACTGCTTCATCCTTGGTCCGAATCCTCGCTCGTGTCGTGCCCTCGTGTGCTCAATCCAATCTTCAATCAGCATCCAATCAATTCTTGCTCCATCAAGCCCCTAAAAGCTCCAAATGTACTGCGTAACAACCTACACACGCACGACATAAAATCAGTGTAAAACCAGATTCACAAACTATCAAACGAGTGCAAAACAAGCTCAAACATGCGGAAATATTAAGGAAATATAGGCATAAAATGCCAAACATCACCACCCCACACTTGAACCTTTGCTCGCCCTCGAGCAAGTCACATCTCACTTCCCAACCTAGGTAAAATAGGTCTGCCCATGACTATGGTTGATACCGATCATTGAACAAATGCGCACATGACTACTATGGATCCACAAACATGCCAACATTTATCAAAATAAAAAATATGAGAACAACCACCCCAAAATAGCTCAAATGCACAAACTCAACTTAATGCAACCATGCTCCCACAAAATCACACCTATCTACTCAACCAAGAAGCCACCAACTTCACCTATTTCATGCAAACCACGTGCCCTCATCAATATGAAGCAAAAGAGTGCCCCCCAAATATCACACACAACAATGAATATCAAGAATAGAATGGGGATAATAACAAACGAATTCACTCACTCTCATGAAAAACTCACATGTCACACACAATATACCATATGCTTGCCCGTAGGGTAGGACTCCACTAATGTAATCTCACTCCAATCGGGATTAACTAGGACTTTAAAAAGGTCGTAATGTAGGCTAAGGGGCGGGTAGGATACATATGGGTAATAGTGACTACCTCCCTAAGCACTTTAGTACATCACAATTAATTAAACACAAATCTCATCAAGCCACCCATATCAACAACTTCTACACATACACCTTCACACAAGTAGCATTTTTCTATTAAGCACACACTAGCAAGGAATGGATATCTTTTTCTCTTCTTATTTCCTCTTTTCACAATTTTTTTTTTCTTTTTCTTTTCTTTTCAAGTTTGCTAGTTTTTTTTTTTCTATTTCATTATCTTCCAACCTTGCCAATGCTCATAAACAACTACTACACAATTCATTCAAATATTCCCCTTCATTAGCTCCACTCAAAAACCTCCCAAAATCCAACCACAACTCCAACATACTACACAATATTAATAAAGTGCTTAAGGAGTAAGGACCAAAAGAGTCAATTTAGAACAAATGGGTAGGCTCGGGGTGTGGGTGCCAACAAAAAGGATCAAAGACATCACAACAACAACTTTTTTTCTAAGGTATATATGGAAGGGTAGGCAAATCAAAAGAAGGCCTTGTATCATTTCCCGACTAGAGCAAACCTAGGATTTCGCTTTGCACACACACGGGGCAAGTTCTAGACATTAATATGCAACATGGAGTAAACAAGAACATGCCTCACAACACACATTGCACATGGTCCACACAAAAAGATTCCATCAACAACTCTCAACTAAGCATCTAGAATGCAACTTGTGGAAAATTAAGCACTAATGCACAAAGGTTCACAATCAAGTCAAGCAAGCGTACTCAAGCATCTCAAGGGGGTCGTTCCAATTTTTTTTCTCTAGGCATGCATCATAATTTAAAACCAAAGGACACCACAAATAGCACATGCAATCAAGTCAAAGTCCACCGGTATCAAACAAATCAAGGGCACCTAGCATTCTACCTTTTCCCTACGTCTAGGGTCATCTACAACTAACTATCCTAATCCTAAAAATAAAAACTACCCGGTTCAAAGGTCTCCCCGTGGAAAAGAACCGAGGCCATAAGAAAAACCACGGGGTGGATGACATGTACCACTAATAAAACTAAAATAAAAATCTTTTTGAAATTTTTCATTGGTTTTCTAATTTTTTTTTTCATATATTAAAGCAAGAAACAAATAAAAATAAAGTCAAGTAACAAAAGAAAATCCTACGGTACATGCATCCCTAACCTCAAAAATAAATAAAGGGGTAGTTCCCCACCCCACACTTAAACTAAGCACTGTCCTCAGTGCTAAAAATAAGCAAGCGCAAGGTAAAGAAAACTTCCCTGAAGATTCTAGTCCTTGGTGCTAGCATCCTCCAAGCTTCCATATAGTATGAGGTACTCAGACTTCCCTCATCAGGTCATCAATATTAGGCAAGGGTGAGGACACCCCACACTTAGCCGCGACATTACATGAACCTGCAATCCAAAGAATCACCCAAAGTAATATACAACTATAAAAATAATAAATAAATAAAAAGAAATAAATAAAAGTAAAGCAAGCAAATTGGGTTGCCTCCCAAGAAGCGCTTGATTTAACGTCGCGGCACGACGAAGACAACTTCATCACTTTTGTCTCCACCTTGAACTAATGAATTGAATCCCCAACTTTGCCTCAAGTTTACAACTATGGTATTGGGGTGGTGGCAAAAATACAACAGGACCAAGTAGACAATGCCGCATTTTGCACTTCTTAGCCTTTAAATGAGGGATGTCGTTTTGTCTCCTCGGCATCACAAACTCTAAAATATAGGCACCTTGTTCCTCCTCCTTTTGTTTCTTCATAGGCTCGGGTGGCTCAATTTTCATGTCACCATCCAAACACAATGTTGAAAAATGATTGGAATGAGGTCCAATGCGCTTCAATTCTAAAGTTGCATTACTTTTGACACCCTCACTTGCACAAACACTAGAGTCCTCACATATGATGTTTTCTATTTCCTCACTTGACTCTAATGTGATTTCCTCAACCTTGGCATCATCAACTAATATTTGGTCGAGTGGTAGGAATTCCACTTTTTGCTCCTCAAATTGGCTTCTAAGCTCTTCTATCTCAAATCTACTATTTACGACAACTGATAATTGGGCTTCAGACACCTCAACCATATCACTCAAATTCTCCTCCAAGTCGTGAATAGTCAAGCCAAATTCGTCGACCTCTTGCCTGAGCACAACCCTTTCTTCCATAAATTGCCTCGTCATATTTGTAAGTTCACTCCTGAAGTCCCCATAAGCTTCTAAGAGTTTGGCTTGCTCCATTAGCCAAGTTTCGCTAGCAACCTGCACTTTATCGCTCCTGTCAAACTCACAAACATCATTAGAATCATCACCAAAATTATTGGGGGAAGGAGCATGACACTTAGGACAATCATTCCACCGACCACCACACAATTTACAAAAATTCCAATCAAAGGTGGTAGAAAATTCAAATAACCAATCCCGTAGGGTTGAAAGACTCGGACAATTTTCCCAAAAGTGATGTCCTCCATAAAGTAGACAAGAATCAATAAAATTTGAGCAACCATCATTTAACCCACTTTCATTAAAAGATGCCATGTAAACTAGTAATACAATAATAAACTAAAAAAAAAAATAAAAAAAAATTAAACCTGAATAGAAAATAATAAATTGTTCAAAAAGAAAACAGTCAATTTAGTCCCCGGCAACGGCGCCAAAAACTTGTTGCTCCCAAACGCACACGCAAGTATACGTGGTCGACAAGTAATAAAGTGATAAGTAGAGTATCGTTCCCATGAGGACTATTCAGACTGAATTCTAGCAAACAATTTCCTGAAACTATTCAGGGATCTTTTTCCAATGGTTGAGATTTTACTAACTAAATGCAGTAATTAAAACAAGTAATTGAAATCAAGTAACAGAGCAAATTCTAAGTTGTTATCAATAAAAGATGACGGTCCCGGGTTAGAGTTACGAACAATCCAGTTGAGTTTTCCAGTTGATTCTACTTCTTGATTTCCTAGATTGCTAACTACAGGTTAAATGTACCCATGAAAACCTTTCGATTCTTCACGGTCTATGCAGGCTACTCCAATCCCTATATGTCTATGGGTTGAATCACGTGCACGCATTAACGAATTCTGTAATGAGTTAAACTAGGCGAGCAAGTATATGTCTATCCTACTCACAAATTGGTTCCCCGATGCCCGGGTTCACAAACTAGTCCTATTCTTTCTTATTGCGTAATTAAATTCCCTCTTTCGAGTTCAATCTAAAAACCATAGATAGTGTTCAATTATCAGGCCTCAATAATCAAACAATTATGATCAAGAAAGAATAAACAATCCATAATGGTAAATCAATATATAGAAATCAACTTTCAAACATCAACCTTCATGTATTTCCTCTAACCCTAGAACGAACAAACTATAGAATTAAGGAGAAGAATAAGAGAAAGAGAGAAAGAACTTGTGTAGAAGACATCTAGGGCTCCTCCCCTCTCCTCCAAAACTTGCTCCAAAGGTCTGAACTCCCTCAAAAACTAAGTAAAAGAGTATTTATAGAGTTTACAAACACCTAGTAATAAGTTAGACCCAATCCTAGACGAAATAGGAAGTAAAAACGCGCACAAGGGGCGCTATAACGGGCGCCCCGCGCCCCGGAACGCGCTGGGAAAGACAGAACACGCCACATTCTCCACGCTTTGGCCATGCACCGCGTGGAGAACCGCGCCAGCCAGTGCACGCGCTAGGCAGCGCGGCGCGTGGGCTAAAGCACCAAGCCAAACTGCTTCATCCTTGGTCCGAATCCTCGCTCGTGTCGTGCCCTCGTGTGCTCAATCCAATCTTCAATCAGCATCCAATCAATTCTTGCTCCATCAAGCCCCTAAAAGCTCCAAATGTACTGCGTAACAACCTACACACGCACGACATAAAATCAGTGTAAAACCAGATTCACAAACTATCAAACGAGTGCAAAACAAGCTCAAACATGCGGAAATATTAAGGAAATATAGGCATAAAATGCCAAACATCAGGTCGCAAAACTCATAGAATGTCAGAAAGTATGCCTTTTTTGAAGTGTATTACTGATTGCTCTTTAGTTGATGCTGGATTTATTGGTTCCAAGTTTACATGGTGCAATGGATGGAGTCCAAGAAAGAGAGCTTGGGAAATATTGGACAGGGTACTCATGAATTATGAATGGTCTCAAAGGTTTCCTGAGACCATAGTTACTCATTTGGTCAGAACGGGGTCCGACCATTCTCCTCTTTTAATTTCAATGTCATCATCACAACCACCAACTATGAAATATTTCAGATTCTTAGATATCTGGACTAATGAGTCTGGTTTCTTTGATATTGTGAAATAGGCATGGTCAGAAGAAGTAAGAGGCTCTCCTCTTTGGAGGTTCCATTTAAAGCTCAAGAATACATGCAGGAAATTATCATGGTGGTCCAAGCACAGCATTGGAAATATTTTTGAAAATACGAAGGTTTTGGAAGACAAAGTAGCAGAACTAGAAGAACTGTGTCTTCAAGAAAACTCTGAATTGAACAGAATGGCATTTAATAATGCAAATGCACAACTTATTTTGCTACCAAAAAAGAGGAAGCTTTTAAGAGACAAAAAGCAGGATTGAAATGGTTTAAAGAAAGTGATGCAAATTCTAAGTTCTTTCATTCCATTATAAATTCAAAAAGGAGAAGTTTGTGTCTAAAAAAGATGAAGAAAGAAGATGATTCATGGGTTGAGGGAAATGAAGCAATTGCAAAAGAAGTCATAAAAATTTTTGAAGCTCAATTCACGCAACAAAATATTCAGAGAGATTTCGGTGCTTTAAAGTGCTTACCAAAAGTGATTACTGATGAAGAGAATGAGATGTTGGGTGCTCCTCCTATAATAAAGAAAGTGAAAGAATCAGTTTTTTCCCTAAGTGCTGATAGTGCACCCGGACCAGATGGGATGTCGGGAAAATTTTATCAACTGTGCTGGGACATCATTTCAGATGATTTACTTAACATGGTTTGTGACTTTTTTGCAGGTACTCAACTTCCCAGATCCTTTACCCATTCTTCTTTGGTATTATTGCTAAAAGTAGATAATCCTCAAAGGTTCACCGAGTTGAGACTAATCAGTCTCAGTAACTTTAGTCGTAAAATCATATCAAAGTTGTTGAATACCAGATTGTCTTTAGTAATACAAAAGGTGGTGTCCTTAAACCAAGCAGGCTTCTTGAAAGACAGATCCATAACTGACAACATAATGCTTACTCAAGAAATGGTGCATAACATTAGGCAATCCAATTTAAATGGTAATGTAGTCTTGAAATCAGACATGGCAAAAGCTTTTGATAGAGTGGATTGGAACTACCTATGTCAAACTCTAAGGCAATGCGGTTTCTCAGAGTTTTGGATAGATATGATTTGGAGGCTGTTATCAAATAAATGGTACTCAATCAATGTCAATGGAGGAAGACACGCCTTCTTCAAATCAGGGAGAGGCATCAAGCAAGGAGATCCTCTTTCACCTTCTTTATTTACTATTGGGGCTGAACTCTTGTCTCGGCTCATGGAGCAATTGAAAGATGAAAACTTCATTCACTATTCAGTGAATAAAAGTAGTCCAATAATTACTCATCTAAGTTATGCAGATGACACCATTCTGTTTTCCTGTGGAGATCCTCTGTCACTCATGACTATGATGAGGAAACTTGCGGTCTATGAGAATTGTTCAGGTCAATTAGTAAATAAAAGCAAGTCTTGTTTCCTAGTAGCTCCTAACACTTCACAATCAATCATTGATGATGTCAAGCACCTCACTGGTTTCAACCACGCAAAATTCCCTTTTACTTATTTTGGATATCCTATATATTCTGGTAAGAAGAAAGTGGTTTATTTTGGTGATTTGGTATCCAAAGTCTCATCTAGAATACAAGGATGGCAAGGCAAAACATTGTCCTTTGGTGGTAGAGCTGTTTTAATCAAATCTGTCCTGCATTCTATTCCTCTTCATATTTTTTCAATAATTCAAATTCCTAAAACTACAGCCTCTCAAATTGAAAAGCTTATATCGAACTTCTTCTGGAGTGATGTAGATGGTAAAAGAAAGGTGCACTGGGTTGCATGGAGAAAACTATGTCTTCCAATTGATGAAGGGGACGCAGGCTTCAAATCCCTCCAAGAAATTAGCAAAGCTTTGGGTGCTAAAGTCTGGTGGAATTTTAGAACCAGAGACTCCTTGTGGAGGACATTCCTTGAAGCTAAATATTGTCCGACAGCTCATCATGTGAAAAAAGTGGGCAAAAGGTCAATCACATACATGGAAGAGGTTGCTTGAATGAAGAAAAAAATAGGAGAAATTCATAGTCTGGAAAGTGGTTAAAGGTGATCTTTCATTTTGGTGGGATAACTGGATTGGATTTGGTCCTTTGGCACAGTATATACCCCACATCTATAAGTCCAAGAAGACAAAAGTTTTCGACTTTATGATCGGAAGAACATGAAATTTGGATAAGTTGCAAGAAATACTCCCTATGAATATTGTGCAACAGATCAAAAATATTGGCATTCATGAAGGCAAAAATGATTTTCCAATATGGATTCCAGATCAACATGGTTCTTTTACATGTAAATCAGCTTGGAAGTTATTGAGAACAACAAAAAATAGCACTTTCACTGCTACCAAAATATGGCCAAAAAAATTCCTTTCAAGGTTTCCTTTTTTATGTTACGGCTGCTTACTAACAAATTGCCTACTGATGAAGCTTTACGGAGGTTTAACTTCATTGGACCATTTAAATGCACTTGTTGTAATAAAGAAGCCACGGAAGACATTGATCACATCTTCAGAAGTGGTGAGCTAGCAACTGCAGTTTGGAACTTTTTTTCTGATATATGTGGTGTGAAGATTAGTTAAGGAACTATCAGAAACACTCTTATTACTTGTTGGCTAACTAAAACCAGAAACAAGGTGCACTCTTTTTTAATTCAAGGCCTTCCCTATGTTATTTGTTGGGAATTGTGAAAAGAGAGGTGCAATAAAAAAATGATGATATCAAATGCACACCAAGGAAAGTAACAAGTCAGGTTATATACCTGATGAAAATATTGATTTCTTCTCAATTTTCTACTCTTAAACTGAATGATAATTGGTATGTGGCTTGTGAACAAATTGAGAAGCTCAAAGCTTAGGTTGACATCAAATAGAACAAACCTAGCCCATGATGGTTTAAATTGAACACTCATGGGTGTAGCAAATGTAATCCAGGCAGTGCAGGGGAGGAGGCATTCTTAGAGATGAAAAAGGAAACTTGATTATGGCTTACTCAATATTTTTTGCAGTATGCTCTAACAATGTGACTGACGCTAAAGAAATTTTGGCTGGAGTTCAGTGGTGTATTGACAAAGGATATTCCTTGGTGGAATCAGATTCCATGATCATTATTGGAATGATTAATGGATCATTCTCTGTTGCCTGGCAAGTTGAGCATATCATCACAAACATTAGGGAACTGATGAACCACTGTAACTACATGTTCCAACATTGCTACAGGGAAATTAACAATGTAGCTGACTATCTAGCTAATGTAAGAGAATAGACAAAAGAAGACTCTTTCTTCACACAGGATTTGACTCTTCCTCGGGGAGCCAAAAACTTTTTGAAGAAAGATATTAATGGAGAACCAACACTCAGGATTAGAGCCCAAGTAAGGACGTTTACTTTTGAATATGGATAAATATTTTATGATGTTACAGGTTTTGGTTATTTTTTTTCAAACCTACAAGAATCAAAATGTAAAGGAGGAGTCCTCCTCAAAATTTCTTATATTTAACTTGACAACAAGATTTAGGGAGCACTTTTTGTATAAGGATGAGATATTCATTCTTCATGTTACTCAAGGGTTTCATTCTTCATGTTACTCAAGGGGCCTGGACAAAAATCCAACCTCATATTTTGTAAACTTGAGAAGTAATGTACAGGTTGGGGTCACAGCCTAACCCCCACCATGATGGTGAATCCTTTACTAACAAAAAAAAAAAAAAAAAAAAAAAAAAAAAACAAGACAAATGCTTCAATTCCAATGTAGTTAGTGATGCCTATATGAATTTATCTATATTTATCCCGTTTTACGTGGGTTAAATTCATTCAAATGCTCAATAACTTGTATTTTAAGTTTAAGAAGTACCTCAAATTGGATCACATAATGTATGGAAATATGAACATTACCCATATAGTCTTGTTCTGGTAGGTGGCGAACAATCCAGGAGTTGAATATGAATGGTATTCCCCTTGATAAATATTGTGTAGCTACAAATTTACGTAACAAATTACTGAACAAAATATTGGATGAAACATACTACGGAGTATTAAACTTTTGAGTAAAAACAAACTCTTCCCTCAACTTTACACAATATTCTCTTTATTAAAAGCTCTGTTTTAAAAGGCAGTTTTGAGACTCGCCCGGGACTCGCACCGGGACGGGACACTTGCAAAAGGCCCTGAGACTCTCAGGCGGGGCTTAGATCCGTGAGACTTACACCTCAAGCGTCTGACGATGCGCCCGGAGCACTCCCAACGCCCAATGCTCGAGACTCGCCTTATAGAACCTATGCAAATGATCTGTCTAATTCCCTAATTAAGATTGTTTATCCATAATTTTATTTAAAAATTAAGTTATAATCGTCTATAGAAATTCAAAAATTGAGTATAGCTCAATTAACGAGACATCATATTACATGTATTATAATTGAGAATATCATTTGGATGAATATCATCTGTATTCTTAATCTAAAAATGCATAGCTGATGTTTATAATATCATCACTTGTTATTGGTCTTCATGTTTTATTTCTGTCACTCAAAATTATTAGAGTTAAATTATTTTACTATTTAGAAGCAATTTTATATTTATCAATGAAGAATTAATGTTTTAAATTATAATAGTAGTAAATTTTTATTGTTTATTCACTTTTTATAGTAACAAATTTTTATTTTTAATTGTTTGAAAGTTAAGGCCTTATGGTTTATTTGTATCTCATAAAAATTGCAACATTATTCAATTTCTTACAATTGTTAAAAAGGTTAGATCTTTTGTTTCTATAATTTTTTTTCTTATTTTAATTTTTTTTGTACTTTTGATATTTTTTTGGCTCATTATGCTATTTTATTAATTTAAATTTGATTAAAAAATAAGATTTATGGGACTTACGCCCCATGTCTCGGAGCTTACGCCTCGCCTTATTGTAAGTAAAAATGCATTGCCTTGCGCCCCGCCTTTTAAAACATTGATTAAAATTTTATATGAGAATATTTTTTTATTATTTTAACTAAAGAGAATAGTAGCTCTCTAAATTTGAAAATAATTAAATTCATTTCGACTTTACCTTTAATAAATAATTTATAATCATACAAATATTTATATTTTATTTTAGACCGCATATAAGTCACATCAATATTTTTTTTCTTTCTTAAACTTCATGTCAATTTAAACAATGACACAGAAAGTGAAGGGAGGAGTAATACATATTTCTAGTGGGACTTTGCCAAAGATTCGGTTGGTATGAATTTTAAAAATATTTTAATAAAGTAAAGTGATTGTATTGTCCTAAATCAAATAAAACAGACTTGTTTAGTTAATACTCCATCCGTCTCAAATTATTTGTCTTCTTTACTTTTACACGTCCCTTAAGAAATTATTAATGAGGAGAAATTATTGACTATTTTACCCTTGTTTAATCTTCATTGGTATTTGAACAATTATAATATTAACCAATAAGTGAGATCTTTGTGGTCTTCAAGACATTTACTATTATGAGTAAAATGGGAAAAAAATTAAAAATTTTACCTTGAATCCTAGCTGAACAAATATTTTGAGACGACTATTTTTAAAAAGAAAAACAAATAATTTAAGACGGAAGGAGTAATATATTTTAGTGGAGTGGCATTTGATGAATTAACTCCCTTTCAATTTGGAATATTGAGAATGCAACACACATCCATCCACTATTTATTTCACCGGTCAAGGTTTCTCATATAACATACACTTAACCGTTTGTTCATAGAATTTGGACATAGTATTTGAAATATTGCTTCAAATTTTTGTTTGTTCAAAGAATTTACGCAAAATTTGAAAATCAAAACTTTAAATTTCCAATTCTAGTTGATAGTAGTATTTGGGAAATTTGGGAATTACTTTTTCCACTTACAAAACATTAACTTTTTTTCAACTGAAAATGTATGTTCAAACACAGCTTCAAATTCAAAAAATTATTTTTCAACTCAATTTCAAATACTCAAATTTTCAAGTTTCAACCAAATCTATGCACAAACGCTAGTAATCTCCCATTTTGGATATAAAATTTGGGAGCTTTTTTAATTGAAATATTTATTTGTTCATAGAATTTATCTAAATTTTAAAAACTAAATCTTCCAAATTCCAAAAATTGGACCAACTTTTGGGAGAATTTTTTTTTTCACTCACAAAATTTCATTTTTTTTCAAGGAGCATGACAACTTTAAATTCAAAAGTTATTTTCCAACTCAATTTTAAAATTTCATTTTTTCAAATTTCAACAAAATCTATGTCCAAATGCTAGCTTAGATTTAATTAGATTCTATTATTATAAATATATACTTGTGCTACATAGTTTTAACAATACTTATAAAAATTCACTTCCATAGGTCTCAGTCTGATGTTACATCTACGTGAATTTAATAATTTCAAAACCATTCATTCGTTTATTCTTGCGAGTTGCGATAGATATAGCTTCCAATTGAGAATTCAAATTATTACTTTTGAGACAATATTCGAAAAAGAAAGAAAGGACGAAAAAAGAAAAGATGGAGAAAAGCAAAACAAAATTCATAAACTTATAACTCTCTGCTGGTTGAGAGTTAAATTCGCAAAGTTGTATTGAAAATTACGTTCCAAAATAATTCAACTGTTAGTGACTTGGTCTTAGCCATTTTACTATTACGTGGCAGTAAAACAAGTGACTTCATTTACATACATCCACGTTGCTACTTGGCCCTTCTCTATAGAACCGCTCTATCAGCTTCCAAGTTCAAAACTGTCCCTTATATATAATCTTCATGTTTCATATTTCACACTTACCATTTAGTGATTCCCAGAATTGAAAATTTTGTTGTTAACAAACGTAAAAAATGGGGAAGAGGACAGCATTGTTTGTAGTGTTAGTGGCAGCAATGTTATGTGTAAGCTGGTCTTGGGGAGAGGAAGCAGCGGAGATTGCAAAGCAGAAAGCAAATATGGCTACAGGAGAAATGAGTAACAAAGCTCAACAAGTTAAGCAAAGTGCTTCTGAAACCATGGATGATGCTAAAGAGAAGACTGGTTCTTGGGCTGATTGGGTCGCTGGCAAATTTTCCCAGTAAGCAAATTTTAACTTACTATACTATTACACTCGAATATAACTGTAATGACGCCGTTTATTCGGACACTATTTTTTGGCTCCTAAAGTTATTTATTGTTATAGAGAATATATAAATATAATATAAAAATATTGAAAAATAAACTTGGATATCATAATGGCCCGTTGTTATAGATTATGAAGGTCTGACTGTAGTTCTCATTGTTCATTAATTTAGTGCAAATCTTTGACGAGTTTATGCCTCATGAGGAAGTTGTAATGTAGAAATGATCTTGTTTATATATCTACTGTCACATTGTCTAGGCTCGTAGTCCGTAGACGTAACATTTTGATATAAGTTATAAACTTCTCAAAAGATTGATTTCAAAGATGTTAGTTCCAATCGTATTTCCTCGGTTTTAACTTATGAGAAAAATGTGGCTGGGCTCAACGAATTTCGAAAACTGTGGTCTTTTACTTGTCATGATATTTTTGTGACAATAAAATCATGAGATTTATGTCGCTATGAAAGCATGTCATTATGGAAGTAGGAAATTTAAATTAACATATTAGAGTATAGAAAAGTGAATTTCTTAATCAAACAATAGAGTGGAGTACAATAATGTACTTTCTTGGGTCTCGAAGAATTGTCGCACAGAACTGTTTCTCAACTTTCAAATGACCATTATCTTAGTGTGAACCGTCAACCTTTTAAAAGGGTAAAACTGAACAGTAAGGTAAATGGCCTTTTTGTATATGGAAATTAATTGTCTCTTTAGTAGTACTTGGTTTCCTCACAAATGGATCTTAAATTATCAAAGTGGACGGAGTACTATAACAACTTTTTCTTATATTTTTTCGTTACTTTTTCTTGAATACTGATTTCACAGTTTCGGGATAGTTGGGTTGTTAGTGGTGGAGTTATATATGATGAAGGGGTTCAATTAATCCCCTTTGCCGGGAAAATTGTACTATGTATGTAGAGAAAACTTTAGTGTAGCGTTCTTAGTATCCCCTTAAAATTTTGGCTCCACTGCCACTAGTTATGAACAAATAAAAAATGTTGAAAGAACTAACTGATAAGGCTTTTTTTTTTTGTGGGCATGGAACTAACTGATCAGGCAAAGTATTCCAAGCGTTTGGCAGAAGGTTGAAAAAAATGCATTGGAATTGGTTAACCAATGCTCGTATCACCTAGTAAACGTAGTCTGTCTGGTTGTGCATTCATTATCAGATGTTGCCTTCAGGTCCAATGACCTATGAATTACACTTTATTTTTTCTGAAACAACATATGTAGCGACTAGGTGCAAGAGAGTATCAGTTAATCATTAATGCTAAATTGGTTGCAAGACATGCACTGTCTGTTTGCTTATCTTAATAACATTGAGAGTTAACCACCATCATATCCAGGTACCAAGGCGATGCAAAAGACGAAGCCCAAGGATTCATGGATAGAGCTAAGGATACCACATCAAATGCAAGAGATTCCATAAATTCTGCTGCACATGGTAACTATTCGTCATCTTCATAGGTCTAATGAAGCCGAGGAAATGAGCTTTGCTACTTGCTTACTTATTAGTTGTTTGTCGAAAGAATTACTAATAATCAGCAATCCTTGTAGAAACCCAAAAATATGGTTCTCAAAAGGCTAATGAGATGGCTGACAAGGCATCTGACAAATTTGGCGATGCTAAAAATATTGCTTCCGAGAAGGCCAATCAAGCTATGGATGCAGCTTCAGATGCCGCTCGTCATGCAAGTGAAAAAGGAAAAGATAATGCATATGATGCATATGCCTTTGCATCGGAAAAAGCAGGCAAAGCCACAAACATGGCTACTGATTTCACCAAAGAGAAAGCTCATGATGCTTATGATAAGGCAGGTCAAGCCGCTAACATTGCTTCAGACATGGCTGGTGACACCAAAGAAAGAGCCAAACATAAAGCTCATGAGGCATATTCCTCCGCATCCGATATGGCAGGTCGAGCCACTAACATAGCTTCAGATATGGCCGCCGATGCCAAAGAAAGAGCCAAACATAAAACTCATGATGCTTATGCCTCTGCATCCGATATGGCAGGTCGAGCAACTAACATTGCTTCAGACATGGCCGCCGACGCCAAAGAAAGAGCCAAACATAAAACTCATGATGCTTATGCCTCTGCATCCGATATGGCAGGTCGAGCAACTAACATTGCTTCAGACATGGCCGCCGACGCCAAAGAAAGAGCCAAACATAAAACTCATGATGCTTATGCCTATGCATCTGATAAGGCAGGCCGAGCTACTAACGTTGCTTCAGACATGGCCGCTGACACCAGTGAAAAAGCCAAACATAAAGCCTATGAAGCAAATGATTTTGCATCTGAGAAGGCGCATGATGCAGTGAATGCAGCCTCCGAAATGGGTAGTGCAGCTAAAGAGAAGGCTAAGGATAAAGCTTATGATGCCTATGGTTTTACCACAGAAAAAGCAGGACAGGCAATGGAAAAGGCTTCAGATATGGCAGGTAATAGTATTAGATTATATAAATGTCACTTTAGGTTTAAAATTTAACTAACGTGCTTGTTCATAATTCAAATAGCCTCTTTTTCAAATTTATAAATTCAGGCATTGCATGTATTTCTTCAAGCAACTGACTATATAGTTTTAAACAAAGTTGATTTCCACCTCAAAGCTTTCGTCTAACTTTCTGCAGTTCTTTTTTCCTAATAGGTGATGCCAAAGAAATTGGAAAAGAGAGGGCTTATGATGCATATGGATATACATCTGACAAGATGAACCAAGCAAGGGAAGGAGTATCAAATATTGCGGGCAACTCTAAAGACGCTATGAAAGCTAAAGCATCAGATGCTTATGATTTTTCCTCAAAGAAAGCAGATCAAACCATAAGAATGGCTACTGATAGAGCCAACGACGCAAAAGAGTCAATTAAAGATGCAATGGCAGATGGGAAAGAGAAAGCTTTTGATGGATACGAGGGTGCAAAATCAAAAGCTTATGAAAGTTATAGGTCTGGAAAGGATACTATGAATGAACAAGCTAAGGATAAGTATGACACTGCCAAAGAGAAGGCTTCTGAAGCAGCAGGCAATGTTGGAGCAAAGATAAGAAGTAGCACTAAAGAACTATGAACAATTATTAATCCCAGCCCCTGAATGGAAATCCATTGAAGTTTCCCATTTGGTGAGTGGCTTAGATCATTACTATGTTGTTTTCTGTCATGCATTATTTAGAATTGTTTCTTCTATTAGGAATTTTGTAGGAGAGATGAGTTCTTGATGAACTTGATTCCATAAGGTCGCTGGGTTAAATTTAATAAAGATAATACTTCGCCATTGCGAAAGTATTGAAGGCCTATTATTATGCATTTTCCTATTATTATGCAACATATCACTACCTTCATTGTCTTGACATTTGCTTGAAGACCACCTTCAGAAACATGTGCCAGAAAGAGAAATGGACCTTATTACATGTTCTGCCAGTTGGTTGGGAGTGGAGATCTAAATAGTTCTCAAATCTCAATACATTGAAGTTCCTTTAGAAGTTCAGTTGGTTGTAGGAACTTGTTATCATGTTAGTCATATTATCTAGCTTGGTCTTAGTTTAGTGATTTCATCACATGGTAGATCAATGGTTACTGTGAAAAGCTTCGAAAAGAGATTTAAAAGGTTCATTTGTTGGCACCTTCACCCAAAAGTACATGTCCACCGCTTAAATATGTTAGAATATTATTCAACTCTTCTAGCTTTTATGACCGAAAAAAAAAAAAAAAAAAAAAAAACTCTATTAACCTCGAAGGAAATAAGCAAAATTTTCATTTTTCAAATTGTTAGAATGGAAATTTTAGCAGCCCCAAGCCAATATATTATATACAACAACAAAACGGCTGGAAAGAGTTCTATTGCCAAATATATGTTGAAAGTGTTGCTGCTATCTTGTTAAACTAATGCTCTTACTTCCCTTGAAACATGTTCAAGTATAAACAGCTGCTGTAGGTTCTCGCTCATTGTATTGAATTAAACCACCGCCCGTTAAATTCTAAGAGTTACTCCTCATTTACTGAATTTTCCAAAGGGAAGACGAGTGCGTATGATGCCTCCTTTTGCATAGGATTCATTGGGACAAATCCATCATTTCACATCTCTTGAATGATAAGACCTTGCGCTTAGATGTTGAAACGTGCCAAAGTAGGATAAGCCGGATGCTGTTCCAAAGTGGGTAAGAAAGGCCTGTCCTTTTTGTAGGGGCCTCCTTCACATATTTCCAGTCAAATTTTATCTTAATGGTTATATACGACTTTACAAGAGACGAAACACTACTTGCAAACTTAAACTGCGTAACCTTCCTTCTAATTACAGTAGTTCTTTTGTTCTTCCCCACTAGGTCATTAATGTTACTTTAACTCCTGTGACTTGCCCCTTTTTACATCGTTCATCATCAAGAGCCTGCCTGGATACTTCGTGCTTGGCATTAAAGTGCTAACTTGGTGTTTCTTTGGGTTTTTTGTTTTCAATATAGGAAAATATCTTGATATGACCTTGTGTGACATTGATTTTCAATGTAAAACTACAATTCTTGTTGCAATTATTGTTTTTCAGAGTAAATAATAGGTACATGCTTATACGAAGATATAGGGCTAAAAAGGCCTGTACCAAGAAATATTGCTTGGATAAAAGGACTTAAGATGACAAAAGTATTCCATAGGCGCTTTTTCTAGTAAGAGATATATCCGGTAGTGATTCTTATTACCTTAGTATAGGTTTCTTCCACGTAAAAATGCCTAAGTAGCAAAATATCGCGTGATTTAGTTGTATATTCTTACATATCAATGACTGTATCATTGTTCATCAAATAACGTTGTTCTATAAATCTCGTTCTTCCTGAAGATCCAGGTCTTTAGGTGCAGTGTCTTGATCTATTAAGTTTTATGTTTACCTCCTTTATCATGTTATTGGTGGATATGGTTAGCGTTGATATTAACTTCTCTTGGCTTTATAATCTCATTCTGTGTAAAACTTAAGATCAGTTTAGCAGGTAAGATATATTTCAAATTGAAATTTTCACTTGTCTTGACAATTTCATTACAATTTACGTCCTCTCAATTTACTTACTGCATCTGAGAGCATGCATACATTGTTTACTTTATTCATGTGAAATAATGTTTCTAGCTTTTAATTGTGAACCAAAAGAATAATGCAGATAAAAAATTTAAGTTACAAAATTTATTTCACTTAGAATAACTCCAAAAGAAATTGAAAGTCTACGAAGCATTTAGGTAGCAAGAGAAACAAAACAAACAATTCATTCAGTTCATCAAATGGATTTTTAATAGTGGAGTAGATTATTGTGTTTTATGTAATTCTAAAACTTAACTAAAATGGGATCCAGGTTTCAAAATTCATTAGTGATGAACATGCATGCTTGCTCTTCAAGATTATTGAAGTATTAAGAACAAACACAGAAATGAAAAAGGAAAAGGAAAAAGAAAAATGAATAAGGATATTCTTGAACTTAACAGTACGTGAACATTCTCTTTTGCTAGAAAGAATCGGTAGGGTTCATCAGTACCTGCTGCTCCGAAACCCTTTTCTGCTGCAACTAAATGCAATTTGCAGTCGAAGATCATCAAAACATCTTATGAATTAGAAGTTGGCCTTTTGTTGTCCAAGTGGTATTTCAGATCTATGATCAATCTATAGATATGAATATTTGTTCTCCAAATATGCTAGTATATAACTACTGTTACTGCGTCACATTTATTCCTTCGCAAATTACCATACGCCAAAAAGATTTCAAACCTTAGTAGGTGTTCTAACGCTGGAAGACAGATAGAACAATGTAATAAGCATAACAATGTCGACATTTCCTATCGCCTGGCCGGCGGGCTTCTATGGTTATGGTCTTATGTTAATCAGGTTCTAAAAACATGTATAGTGTCCTATGTACCAGTTAATTGTGGGTTTGAAGAATCATTGTACTAGATCATCTGTAGGTTACAATTTCAAGCATTATATTGGTTCTTATTGATGTATTGAGCTTCAATTAGTACTGTATTATCTTTTCTTTTGCACAGCTTTAGCCGCATAAAATCACTATCACTGTGTCCTTGTTTCTGAATTCTCTTTCTAAAAATATAAGACAAGCTAATTCGTTCAATATTGTTCTCTCTTTTTCTCGTCCCACCTATACTACTGGGGTTATTGTAACTGGTTCTAGACCTAGAGCAATTGTACTAGTCCTATAGTAATTACACATTTCTTTGTTTGATTTGTCTTCTTATTTCCGTAATGGAAGCCGACTGATTTGCCGACAGGCGACAACACTAAAATAAGGAAAAACACAAAACATGGACTGATAAGAAAACAAACAAGCAATCGCAATCCAATGCACAGAAATTGGACTTAATTTGAAGACAATTACAGATGAAATTAAGATAAAGAAATATACTTAATTAAGGAACAAAACTACCCCAAATACTTGATCCAATGTATCGGTTCTTGTTAGATTCTAAACTAATTAACACTAATAACAACATAAAGTATCGAAATTTAGTAACAAGTCGTTCATCTTATGGTTGACGTTATATAACTTTAACATGAAAATACTAACTAATAACAGCACCAATTGAAGCTGTAAGAGTTCAGAAATTGTGGTTAAAGAATTGATTATTTGCTTAAAACTCTACTAATTATCAGATGTATGCACAAATTGAAGGAAAAAAAAGCCTCTAACAAGTCTAATTTTAATCTAAGTAGGGAGTTTAACAATCTTGCCTTTTTATGTTTGTTTCCTTTTGATGGCTTGTTTGCTATTATGCATAAACACCTTAAATACTTGTCGCTTAACGCCCACTTCGTTACAAAATTGCTGCACTTCTTGTTCATCTTGTTTCTGTATCCTCCATCCTAGTTTCTCCGCAAATTCCTGCATTCTATCTTTCTGCTGTTGTGTGAATTTCGTTCGAAATCTCTTCTTCGAAAAGTTACAAGGTTGCATTACCCCTTGTCCTCCAGCATTTGTATGAAACATGTTTAGATCTTCGCTCGACGATTCAGCTGGAATTCCAGTATTCCCTCCGAAATTCATCATTACAGATGGCGTTGGACCCCTGGAATAGTTGTGGGAGTACTTGTTGTGGTGGTGCTGCAGCGGAGGATGCTGAAGAGAAGGCGGAGGTTGGGTGTGTATGTGGTGGTTGTTGTTGATGCTATTGTTTCTACGCACACCGGGTGTTTGTGATTCGTCCTCAGTCTCCTTACGATGGAAATTGCGGTGACAATCACAAGCTGCACATTTCAGGTATTCCGCGGTTCCTTCTTCTCCACTTGGCATGAATTCTCCGCAACCATCGAGGACATGTCCTCCCATGGTTGCAGCATGATTCTTGAGACATTCTCGGTATCTTACCGAGATAGTCCTGTGATCACTTGCTGAGGTTGTCGATGACTGTTGTCGAATCTGTACTGTCGTGTGGGGATCTAGATCTGAATTTTGAATAAGATTATGCTGATGCTCTAGGGTTTGGTTAGGGCTAATAATGGTATTTCCATGACCAACTTGTTCATTTGTTTTTCCATCTAGTATACTTGAAAGAATTGGAACAGTTGGGACTTTGGATGCAGCAGAAGATGATGATTCTTGATTGTTGAGATGAGATGGATTATAACCCAAAGAATTAGGCATGCCCATATCTTTTTCTTGACTTCTATGTTCCATAATCTTTAACTTCACCTTCTAGTAATCTCTTAAGTTACCTAGACTATACCATCATAGTCACCACAAATATCTTCTCAACTTTCTTATAATTGAAGGACTAATTATCATGAATGGAGAGAGCTCAAGACTTGTCACTTCTCCCTATAAAGTGGGTATTTTGTAGTGCTTAATCAACAGTCACCAACTTCAACTGATCTCTATTTCCTCTATACGTCAGCAAATAGGCTAAGAGATAGACAAAGAATTGAAACAATGACACTTTGTTGCGTAGTTTTAGCTAGTACGGAGTACTATTCAAGAGAAGGGGTAATTTCAAGAAACTTAATGGGGGACCCCTACAGAATAGCTAGTCAATATGGGGTAAAAACTAGATTTTGGAGTTACTCCCAGTAAACATTAGAAAATATACTAAACTTAGGACTAAGCAGTATTGTATTTCATGTTTATGTGAAGAAAAGTGGTAATTTTTAAAGTAACCAAAGAGGGGAAACAAGAAAGTAGCTAGGAAGAGAAGAATAGTAGGTAATTAATGAGAAAAGATGGACTTAATAGTGTCCCCTAAGAGGTGTCCAAACAAAGAAACCACGCATGAGAAGGAAACAGCAGAAGAGGTTTCGTAGCATATAACAGTTCATTACTTAAAAAAAGCTGAAGCATAGTAGTACATGAGTGATGAGTACTTGCTATAAGGACACTGATAAAAGTAAGATTTATTAAATCTACTAAACAACCGACAAGGTCATGTTCGTCTTCTTCTGCAGCCTGCACACTGGTCCAATAGTGTCATTATTGGCTTAGCTTTTTTTCAGTATGTCAGAATTTAAAGACCTGAAAACGTGGAATATGAGTGTGCGAAATATAGACGGGGCTAGCTACATGAATACAATGGTGATGATGTGACATAAGTATGGTCCCTTAAATCTTCTTCTGATAAGTATAAATTCTTTATCAAATTTAGGTGTTTCAAGAATCAAATGATAAAGTATTCTATAAACCGGGGTGGAGCCAAACATCAATGGAATAGATTTAACAAAATATTAGAATGTCACACTTGGAATTACAATAAAGTTTGAACCCTTTACCACTGCATTAGCATCTCCTTGTGTTATAGGAGGTTCAATGGTGTGTGGGGACAAACTAATTAAACTCGTTGTTAGCATATTTGCATAGTAATTTTTTGAGAAGGGGTTCAATTGACACCCTTTTACTTTATACATAGATCCGCCCATATCCGTAATGATGCAGTTACGTGAGGCTTAGAGTGATAAGTAGATAAGACAAAATGGTTAATCAAAACTATTAGGAGGGCAATTCATTCATCATAAAGGTCTGAAAAGAGAAAGGGATTGGTGGCTTTTTGAGGCCGTAAGTGTGGAAAATAAAGTAGGAATATATGGTCCACGCCAAAGAAAAGCAGCAATTGCTCCCGTTAGTGTCTGTGTGTCAGATGTTACACACTCTCTCTCCCTCCCTCTAAACGACAAGTAGTGCTTGCAAATGGCCTGTAATCTCCAACCTTGTTATTAGAAGAATCTGTTAAGAGATTTGCCTTTAGTTTTATGAATGATTTTAGTGTTACTGTCCCACAAGTAGTAGATTGGCATCTTTGCAAATTGCACCCTCGCCTTATTTCTGAAGGTTTTACTAATGTTGTGACCACATCAGCTTTATTTAAGCTAATGCTAGCTTTCTTTTTGCTTTTTCACTTTCTTAATTTTAGTTACCATTAGGTTTGTGAAACATTGTAGGACTAATTTGAATTTGTATGGGTAAATTCATTTAAGGAGTAAGATGCTCCTTATCAAGGTTAATTAGCATTTTTATGATTGTTTCTCGGTGTGCTCACCCACAGCGCCAAATACGGATATGCTCCCATGAGCTTCGGAAATTGTTAATCACTTTCATAATCAGTGCGATTTACGCACTTCAGCTCCCTCGAATAGTAGGAGTTTTCCTCAATGGTGATGGGGCCTAAATGATGTGAAAAAACAAAGAATTTTGTAACGACATGTATAAAGACGCACACAAATTTAATTAAGAATAGATAATGTTGTACTAGTACATATCTATACGCCTTAAATTATCAACGGGTTATTAATGACAGTTGAAATGTCATAGAGTTGCTCAACTTGAACACTAATAGGAGATCATTTTCACCCGTCTTCTTGTATTTGAACCTAAGACCTGGCTAAGCGTAAGAGTCCCAACTATTCCACCGTGCGCCAGCTTTTCTTTTTCATATTTAGGCAGCAGGTAGTTGGATCGGATGGTGTGTGGTCCATCTAGTTTCCTATTTGAGGAAGGGTCGCAAATTTCTGATCTTGGGAACTCGAGACAGCTAAAATCTGTGGGTATCATGTAAACACTTCCTATTTCTACGTATATATATAACACTAGTTTATCGACACGTGCGATGCACGTGAAGATCAAATCTTGTACACAATATTGTATAATAATATTAAAAAATATTGAGTAAGCAATTATACATTATACATTACAGAATAAAGTTCAAGCTTTTTGTGAAATTTGAATTTTATTAAATGTGATGAGAGCTTGGAAAGTATTTCATGATCTCCTCCATCACTTTGTAGGATCTTGATTTATGTACCAATTCTCCAAGCAATGGTTCATAACCCTTTCTCAAAATTAATCTTTTATTCCAAACAAATATACATTTGATTTTTCCTAGTATATTTCCTCAATATGTTCTAAAGAGTAATTTTAAGTATCAGCGTAAGCCTAATTAGTATCTTGCTACCTTCAAAAGATATCTTTCATATAATTTCATGCATGCTATCAAATTAATACCAACAAACCGCCCCAATCATGTCGCATATGCATATTAAATAATGAGTATTAAATAGTAGAAAACGTAGAACTCGATTTTTTGTGGTAATCACATAATAATCTACATTAATATTTGTACAAATCAAATTTCATTATAATCTACATTAATATTTGTACAAATCAAATTTCAATTTATATATCACAATGAGTATTAAAGAGTAGAAAAACGTAGAACCCGATTTTATTAATATCAGCTATTTAGGTTTCTCCAAGTGCGACTTCCCATTTTCAAATACACGCTGCTATTGTTCTCTCAATCATCACATAGAATTAATTTTTATTGGATTTTTTAAGTCTCTTCCAAATGATGGCTTGTCCATATTAGTCTCTCAAGCAACTTATTTTTAAGACCTAGTGGGAAGTGCCTATTCACAAATAAAGTGACATCCATTCTAATAATATGAAAGATTACATCCCTTAGCTTCAAATAAACTTGGTATTTTTATTTAACTTTTTTATAAGTAAGGTATTTTTAGTTTTTGAAGGGGGCATTTTAGTAATCTGACTTTTAGGCTTCTTGAGGACCTGCTTTTATAGTAGTATGATGATAAGCGTCACGCAATTACTTTGGTAGCCAAGTGAACGTCAAATGAAGAAAAGTGGGGAAGAAATAGGAATAAAAAAAGCAGTTTTCCTTTTTTAAGAACAGATTTTGTCTACTGATATATTACGACTGTGATGAAATTAAAATTGGTTAATCTAATTTAACATAGTAAATATATTTGGTAGAGTCATTGAGGATAGAGGGAGAGTAAGATAATTTAATTTCTTTGATCGTTGCTTTTGATGATCTGTCGAGACGAAATTGGAAATTGTTGCTGGCATCACTGCATCACCGTCCAATTAAGTTTACAGAGAAGAACATATTATAGTGAGAGTTACTGGAAACAGTAACAAAAAAGCGTCCAAGACCAGTGTTTGCTTCTTTTTTTTCTTGTCTTAAGTAATTAAATAATATCTGCTTCATCTACTTTAATCATTGATGATTGAGGTTACGTTGTTTGTGTCTGAAAAACGGATAAGAATATAAAACCATTTGTTTAATACTAGATCTGAACACTCTCTTTTCTTGATTGCTGGGGATCAAGTTCCAAATAGTTCGTTTGTTTAACTAATGTCGGATTAGGGTTTCAATTATTAAACTAAAATGAAGGTCTTACTCATCATTAAATTAATTAGTACAACTGGTAGGTTGGTATAGTCATATACGTGGCCAAACCCTAACCTGACTTTCTATGGATATTTTATGACATACTTTCCTCCCTTTCTCTTGGTACATCTCCACCTCTATCCTAGACTAGAAGTAAGAGAAAATAAAACACATTATTAACTAAATTAATACATAATTAAGGCGATACAAATGCCATTTAGTTTTTATTTGTAAAACATTTTCAGATAAATGAATATAAAATAGAGAACACTCACTGTAACTTTAGTTGAATTAGGCTAAATTGACAATTTTTGGAAAACGATATTTATATGTGCAAATAGAAAATGTAATTGGAGATGTTGAGTTGCTTTATGAACAAAATAAGAACTTTTTTTTTTCAGAAAATACTCTAAAAACTACTTAATTATTCACAGACTTCAAGAAAAAAATCAAAAAATGTGTAACTCCTAAGATCGACCTATTTGAAATCCTCTTTAACAAGTCTCAGAAAATTTGCTACAAATAAACTTGACCTATATTTAAATTCATAAGTAATACTGTATTCGAGTAGTTAGTGACAATTACTCCCTCTGTTCCAAAATGATTGTCACAGTTCGGATTTCGAGAGTCAAACGAGTTCATTTTGACCGTGAATTTAAACATATAATCTTTAAGTTTTTTGTAACGATGTTTATATATTTAGAAACTACATAAAAAGTACTATAAGTCACAATAATTAATAATTCAAAATATTTAAAAGACATATAAAAATATTACGGTCAAAGCTAAACTCGTTTGACTCTCGAAATCCGAACTGTGACAATCATTTTGGAACGGAGGGAGTATTTGTTATGTTTGGCATACATAGGAAATGATCTTTATGCCTGTTCAGTAGTAAGAGTCAATAGAACATGTCGACGTATGTGGTTTCTTGTGATTGGTAATGGTGGAGGTGTCTTTTGGCAGTCGTTAACATCGTACTTGGTGGTTTGACTGAAAAAGCTCCTCTTTATTACGCATCTCGTGTTTTTCTTGCCTAAAAATCTAACAAAATTTTATTTTCTTGTGTTATGTCTAATATCTGTTTTAAATGACAAACGGATTCATGGTAATGTTATTGTAAATAAATACTATAGAATTTGAAAGGATGTTGCCTTTCATTGTCTAAGACTTTCTGAAGTAACATACAGATTCTTGCTTATTCCGCTACCCAGTCTTGCAAAATTTAAGTCATTCGATTATGTCACATTTCAATCTGGGAGGGATCAATATATTTGGGCTTGTCGATTGAGTGTTTGGAAAGAGGAATATTATACGGAAGGATTATCATTTAGCTTAACTAGTTTACAGCAATTATTCTCAAATGGCTTTACTGCAGATGTAGCCTTCTTTGTAATGTGTTCGAGAGGACCATTCTTCTTAAAAGAAGTTCTGTTAAATGAAACGGACCCCAATTATAAGTGTGGTAGTTAATTAGTCTAGTTATATAAGTGGATGTTTTCCTCTGATTTTGTCAAAGAGCTTAGGGAGCTGAGTTAAAGGATTACGTACGATACAATGCTTGACATAAAATCTTATCGTGGGTTCTAAAATGTTAGAAATGGCACTTCTTAATAAATTATACAGCTTCCATAATGAAGGTGCTATACCACATTGCAGCTATTCATATCTTGGCTCAACGTCGTTTTGAATTGATATTATCTCAAAGCTCAAGTGAAGAAAAAAGCCATGTTATTGCAAAACGACAAAATTTCATTTTACAAGGTAGGGTTTAAGTTTTTCAGTGGAAGCTCATGCTAGAGATGATCAATGGGTTAATCCCAATATGAAGTGATAGATCGATTATCCCTGTAATTTACCCCTAAGCACTGAAGAATAGTAAAATTATTGATATGTTCTGGGAAATGGCAATTAAGAGAAGTTGAGAGTTTTATACAGTTCATTCAGTAGTTTGTGCTAATGTGTGTTGCAATTGTTGCTAAATGTGTTTAGTTGACTAATGAACTTTTTATTGGTGTACGGTTCTGAGATGCTAAAATTGATGACGAAGAGGTCGACTTGTAAACAAATACCGGATTATTGACCCATGAGGAAGTTAGACGAACTTCTTTTCTCCTATCTTTCGTGATTTCTAAGGTGTTTTGTCTTCTTTGAGATGAATTGTACGGGTACCACGAGCCCGTTTGGGATAGGTGATTAAGAATAGTTGTAAGCATCAACGGTTGAAAAACACTTAGAGATAATAAAGGTGATTTTATAAATAAACAATTATGCGTTTGAATATAAGTGCTAAAAGTAATATTTAATAGTTGTGTTTGGTAAAATGGTGATGATCGGATAAACATAATGTGAAAATTACCAAACTGTCCTTGAAATTATTTTTAAAATATAAATTTAAAAGTATTTTACATGCAAAAAAAAAGATAAACGATGAATATAATGAAGAGTGAGTTGTAAATTTTATTTTAAGAATGAGATTTCATGGATTGCAAAATAAAATATATCATGGATAGGATAGTAAAATACATGGTCATACTAAAAATGCTTATGACCAAAAATGCTTATAAGCTGAAAAGTCATAAGTTAGGAGTGACGAACTTATGACTTATAACTGATTTTGGCTTTTAAACACTTAGCTTATAAGCACTTTTAATGGTACCAGACATGTACATAAGCCAAAAAAAAGCTTATAAGATGGTCTGACCACCTTATAAACTTAGTCAAATACCCTTTTATAAGTCAATTTGAAGGAGCATGTGACTAATTCAAATTTGGGCTATTTATATAACTATAAACTAACATTTTTTTTTTCACAAAAATGTCAATACTATTTCATTTTCAAAACATAGCAACAATTTTTTTCAATACATAGCAAACACATAAAAGGGTAATAAAATTCTAGATCCGTTTCATACAATATTCTGCCATCCACCAGCCCCCACCCCCCCTCCCCTTCATGACTGCGACTGTCGTGGGTCCCCGGACGTCGAAAAGTTTTTTTTATTGTTTTTATGTTTTAATTTTTTGGAATTCTGTGTATTTTCATTTTATGGACAATGATACATTGTGCAAACATCGTCCATACAATGAATTACAGTAGGCACCATATACGATTATTGAATGTTTCTATGCTCTTTGTATGGTCAATGTATGTATAGTACATATTGTTATTGCATTTTTGTAAATTCGTGTATGCATGTTTATTCATAGCACATACACGTGTACGAATAAACAAATATACATTTTATACAATTATTGTATGACAAGTATATACCCATTGTATGTTCGGTGACATACACTGGACATACTATAGGTATACCCATGACATGCACCTTCTTCTCCTCCAACCACCACCGTATACACCGGAGAAAAAAAAAAGACAGAACTCAAATTTGTCGGCACTGGAAAGGAGCAGCGCTGGCGACGAAAA
This sequence comes from Petunia secreta, assembly GCA_029990175.1. Classification (NCBI taxonomy): domain Eukaryota; kingdom Viridiplantae; phylum Streptophyta; class Magnoliopsida; order Solanales; family Solanaceae; genus Petunia; species Petunia secreta. The sequence goes on along the minus strand of JARKIP010000059.1, from coordinate 3,255,708 downwards.
GAATCACCAGATCTATTACCACGTGTGTCAAGGGACGACGATGGAGCCACCGAGCTCTGTCCCTGGCCCACAACGGCAGCTACAGATAGAGTCCAGCGACGGGGAAAAGCAGCAGCGGTGCCAAAGCAAAAATGTCGGCGACGTCAGGTATGGGGAGGGGACGCCGGTGAGGCGGAAGGGGGGAGGTGCACTCGCCAGAAAAAACAGTTAAGGGGAGGGGAAGAAAGAGAGAGGAGAGGAGAGGAGAAAAAAAAAGGATTAGGATATTTTCTTCCCCGATCCTACCTCCTTCTGCAATAGTGATCTATCCCGTCAATCCCACCCGCGAGCTATCCATTCTAACCTGTCTTTGCCAGCAAGATACGTTTAGTTCTCCCTCCGCTTGCCTATCTCAGTAGGAAATTGGAACAGTCTCCAATTTCAAGCTCCTCAATTTGACCTGGTCCGTCATGCTTTGGTAGCATTGATAAAAAATGATCCTATGTTTAGTAAAGTAGTTATATATTGTTATTTTTTTAAAAAAAAAAAAAAACAAAAACAAAAAATCCCTACAATGAAGCAGAGTGTAATTTTTCCTTCAAAACTTCTAGGAAGAAGACATACATTCAAAATAAACTAAAGAAATCGTCTTTCACATATTGAAAGGATGAATTAGCACAAGGTGGTATAGATAATTCACCTAATTAAAGTACAAAACTTAAAAGAAAAAATATGTCAGTTAACGCTTCTGAGATTTTAATTGTTAAATATAAAGAGATTTTTCTTAACTTATAAAACATAGTAATACTTTCAAAAATGCTACGAAACATTATAATTTAGCATTAATAGGGTTCGTTGGTTTAAGAAACTTGTTGTATCTATCTTCTTCATTAACTCCAGCCGCCAATGGTCGGCCTTCATCTTCAGCTCCTGCAGTTGTCTTCCTCCCTACTCGTTGTCCTCCAGCAGATTTTTATTTTTAACCTAAAAAATAATTTAAAAATATTCTGATGTCTTGTTTGTCTAGTGACAAAGTAGCATCCAGTGGCGGATCCATACATTACAATTCTAAAAATTTAACACATAAAACTGATCTTTTATCCATGAGAATGGGTTCCTAGGAACCACCTAATACACAGTGGATCCGCCACTGGTAGCATCAGTAGGTGCGAATAAAAAAAAAGAGTCCACCACCCTACAAATTCTAGCACCGTCTCTAGATCAATTCGAGTTCTGGTCTTCTTCTTTCCCAGCGCTGCTCTTCTCATTTTTCCCTGGCATTTTCCATGCTGCTAGAGATTTGCTCCATATCTGGTAATTTTTCCCACAATTTATAGGCGGTGGCCCGTGATTTTCGATAGTTGGACAGCGGTGGCCGGCGGAAGAAGAGGGTGATCAGGGGCGACAGGGGGCATCAAGGGATTGGTCCAATTAAATCTCATACTTAGCTTGAAATTATCAAAACTTCTTACATTTTAGGGATGTTTGAGATCGTATGCACTATGTGAACATAATATTGCTATATTTCAAAAGTATTATAATGTTGCTATGTCTATGTAAATAAGTCTTTACACTTTCCTGTATAGTTATGAGAAAAGCCCTCAAAAGATATTCTCCAAAAGTTTTCGTCCCTCCTTTCATTTTCTTCAATTCAAGAAAAGATACAAGATTCATGCCTCAAGATTCTTAAGAAATTAAAAGCATGTAGGGGAGAGGAGCTGGCAAAAATGAGTAGTTTAAATTTTTTTTTCCATACAGAGGGCACGTGGTGGCTTACTATGTTATTTATTCTAGGGAAAAGGGTCAAAATATTTCCCTTGTAGTTTGCAAAACGACTCATGTTTACCCTCCGTTTAAATTTGAGCTCAATAACCCTCTTGTCATGAATATTTTACGTGCTATGAGTGCTCAAGGAATCAACTCATTGCGAGCTTCATGAAGAGGAAGTGGAACTTGATACTTCACGTGCTATGAGTGCTCAAGGAATCAACTCAAGTGTAAGTGTTCCTTCACCTTTTCATGAACATGTTAGTTCATTGTCTTGTGGAGACTCAATGCTAGTTGGTGCTTGTAATGTCTTTTTATCAAACTTGCAACTAGTGAAGAGTCTAATGGTCAACTTGTGTGTGCATGTGAACCGCTAGTAGAGAGGAATGAAAAGCCACATCATGATGTGAGCCCGATATTCAAAGAACCCCTCTTTAGTAAAAATGTGGTAGTTGACCTTGCTTGTGAACCTTGTTATGACACCCCACCTATATTTAATAAAGGGGAAGGTGAGTTATGTGACTCTACCCTTGTTGATATAATTGATTTTGGTGGATTTGTGTGTCGTAGTAAGGATGAAAATGATCTTGAGGAGTCCAAATTGCATGAATTGGACAAGGTTGTCTATGATGACTTCTCAAGTGAGAGTGAAGAACCTAGTCTTGATACTATGATTTTAATTGACCATGAAATTGAGGTGCATGCCTTTATATTTCTGTTGTTTGAAGACAATTTCATTAGTAGTAGTGAATCATATCGGACTAGGGTTGGTAGTAAAATAGAGCCTCCATAGTATGAAGGATTTGACTCCTTAGGCAACCCATTGATTGAGAGCTTGAATGAGGTAAATGACTCTTTGAGTGACCCTACTATTGATTGTTTGGGTTATGATGAAGAAGAAGTCATTATCAATGCCTTTCTTGAGGGTTTGTCTTATAGGAAGGGTTGCTTAGGTGATGATCTTGGAGGTGAAAGGGAAACCCTTGGTATGAGTAAGTATGCTCTAAAGAAGGGGAGTGGAGTAATTGACTCTAGTTGTAGCTTGGGCTATTTGACTTACTCCATCCCACATGTTGATCACACTTTGAGGGTAAATTGGTGTGTTGATTGTGAGCTTAAGGATCAAGGGGATTTTGATAGCTTGATCTTGCATTTCCGATGTTCCCTTGACCTATTTGTTCATTCTTGTGTTGAGTGCATGTTTCCATTAAACCAAGTACTTGATGATCTCCTCGGAGACTTTATTTTTGTGTTTATTATTGATGCTTGGTTATACTACAAGAGTGTGTTTTCCCACACTACTTGCACTCATTCTTGTTGAACTAACCTACTTGTGAAGTAGGAAACTTTTGTTTTGTGCTTGTTTTGAATGTAGGTTTTGATGGTTTGATTTCGAGGACGAAATCCTTTCAAGAAGGGGAGGATGATGCAAGACAAATTGGAGCCAAGGCGCCAACAATCAAGAGCCAAGCTCGAGAGCACAAAGAGTACACGTTAAGAGCTTCGGAGGAGGGTTCGAGAGTGATTTGAAGTCATAAACTTGAGCGCCATCGAGGGAGGACCAACTACAGACCAAGGAGGAACACCTAGAGTCCATTTCGAGCCATCTCCATGCCTCCCAGGAAGAGGCGGACCGGACCGTCTATACAATGGGGCGGACCGCCTATAAAATGTGCAGCCTCAGGATCTCCTCCCGGGCGGACCGCCTCAAGCAATGGGTGCCCGCCCACTATGCAGCCAAGACAAAAGAGGCGGAGCGCCTAGATGGGGTGGGTGGCCACCTACCCCCTGTGACAGCATGACGGGATTTCACTTAGTTTTGTGTGAAATTTCAACTATAGCCTTGCGTGGCCTTATTTGTTTTAACCCACTTTGGGGGTATTTTAGACATTACATTAGGCATAGAAGAAGACTATAATAGCCTTCCTTAGGTCTTCCTTTCATTTAGACTCCTTTGAATGATAAACATGAAACTTGAAAGCTTGAGAGCATTTCAATGAAAACCCCTTGTGCGGGCTTGATTTCAATTGGTGGATTCCAAGTTGAACTTCAATCCTTTCCGATCATTCTGTTTGCGAGAGCCAGGTGTCTTTCGAGGATAGTTGCTTAGTGTAGGTGTTCCTTGACAATCACCCGAAGTGTATCGAAACAAGTTCTTCGGTGCTACTTAGGTAATTTGTTCGAACCACGTCTCGCTTTTATCTTTACTTTATCGCTTCCGTATTTTCCGCTGCATCAATTTTTGAGTCACTATTGATTGTGCTAAACGTGAAAAACACCATTATTTTTCACATTGAAATTCAAAAACTCTACTTAATTATGCGTTGTTCAAATCTCCATAAAATCGTGTATTTGTATCAGAATCACAATTTATACTTAATTGTCATAGATTCTGACAAATTAAGTTTAGAAACCCAAACTTTCTATTAATAAAGTTTTGAGAAAACTTTAAAGAACCAAAAATGGTGGGGCAGCTATAATTTGGGTATTTTTTTTTTTCAATTGGTTGATTATAGTTATACTCATAGATAGAGATAAGAAGAGAGAGTTGTGAATGAGTTCTTTGCTTGAACATTAAGAAGGATTATGTAGACTTTGAGAGTGGTGGAGATTGTGGTCGGATGGTGATGTGTTGTTTTGGGGAGTGATTAAAAGGTAATTTTTTTTCCTTTTTCTTTTTCTTATTTCATCTTTCATTTTCCTTCTATTTTCAGTTGGTGTAAAATGGGGCTAATTAAATGCTAAGTAGTGCTACTTTATTTTTTCATATTAAAACATTGGAACTATTAGAACCCAAAATGTTCGTGGCAAGGGCATTGTTGAGATCTAGTCTAGTTTAAACGGAGTGCAAAAGTGTACCATTTTGCCAAGCACAAGGGTAATTTTGACTCTTTTTCATTTATCTAATTAGATCAATATATGAGTTTACGAACTGAACGCCCGTTAATAATGAATTTTGATAACAGTGGGAAAAATGATAACCCCAATTATTAATGAAAGAAAACTTAGTCCATGTTGTGTAGTTCAAGGTAATAGTGGTCATTTTTTTAATAAATTAATGGGACCATCAATATTAAAAGTTACTATCATATCAAGTTTTTATTGGAGAAAAAATAATCATTGATTTCGAAATTCTTGATATATCGCTTGTAAGTATTCTTTTAGGAAAAAATTAAGAGCCTGTTTGATAAGCTTAAAAGTAGCTTATAAGCACATATATGTTTTTTGAGTGTTTGGTAACTCAAAAAGTAGTGTACTTAACTAACTTCTCAAAAGTAGCTTAGAAGCAACTTTTAGCTTATAAACTACTTATAATAAGCCCACTCAAGCAGGCTCTAAGTCATATTTGCAATGTCTACAAAGATGTGTTTGGAGAATTATAGCATGTTTGGCATTGCTTCTCCAAAGCCAAAAGTTCTTGTTTTTCAACAAAAGTACTTTTTTAAAAATTTTGAGGTGTTTGGCAACTAAAAAAAAGTACTTTTAGGTAGAAGCAGAAGCAGTTTTTCTGCTGTTGGGGAGAAGCTACAAATATCTGCTTCTTCCAAGAAGCAGAAGTAGTTTATTAATTTTTTCAAGATAGAAATATCCTTACCAAGAATTCATATTTATCATATTATTCCTTATAAATTAACCATATCTCTCTCAAAATACAATTATATTTTTCTTTTTTCTATTTTTTTCTACTACGTACTTTTACAAATCTTCTTCCTCTAGGACTAATTTTTATTTCTAGGTATTACTATCAACTGTATATAGAATGTCCTACTCTTTAAATCATCTTTTAAAAGAAAGCGATTACTAGAAATTCCTAATTCCGTTATCACTTTGATTTAACTATATTTTATGTTGTTCAATAGTTTAAATTTATATCTTTTACGTTATGTTTTACATTTAATTAAATAAATTTTCTAATTAAAGTCTTTTATGATAAATATTCAAAATTATTTTTTTGTTTTTATTAATCCAAATGTAAAATGAACTTGGATGTCCTTTTCGTAATTTGACACTGAAAAGTACTTTTCGTAACGATTAACCAAACACAAATTATTTATCAAAAGTACTTCTCCAATGAGTTGTCCAAACACAAACTACTCATTATCCAAAGTACTTATTTAAAAAGTACTTATGTCAAAAGTACTTCTCAAAATAAGCAGTTTTTTGCAGCAATCCCAAACAGGCTATTAATTTGTTAAGCATATGCTATTACCTTGTCCTGAGTGGCAAAATGTCTGGTGAACGAGCTCTAGTGATGAATCAAAGAAAGCTTTGTTTGAATATAATGAATTTCTTGAAATTGTGCCTTCTTATAGCATAACTGATGAGAATTGTCATGATATTGTTTCGCCTCCTCTAATGATGCCCGAAGATGGGGGTTGTGTTTTTGTTTATGTGAAGTTTCCATATTGGGACTAAAGAAGCTATTATTACTATGGTTGTTATGGATAGAAACGAAGATTTGTTTCATGCCATTGACTCGCCTATTCAATTTTTCGGAAGGCTGTAATTGCGAAAGTTAGTGAAATTAATAAAGCTTATAAAAGTGTGATTTAAAACATTTAGAAGAAGATCAAAATACTGTCTGATACGATCAAACCTCTCTATGAGATATAGATGCTGACTGTGGAGAGATATGGTACATATCTTTTCTACCTTAAATCATGTTTAATTTGTTTTTTTTAAAAAAAAAAAAATTGTTTGGTTCCGAAAAAAGTTATCCCGGGGTCATAATGTATGGATTAGTATTATAGGATTAGTAATACGAGTATTAGTAATACTTGAATTATGACTTATTGAATGTTTGGTTCATTGCACTAAAATTAGATATATAATATATATATATATATATATATTATTTAATACATTTATTTATCTTTTAAAATAAAATGAAATGATTTTACAATTATACCCTTTAGGGGTCGCTCGGTTGTCACTGTATTGGAGTAATACCCGCACAAAATCACACACAAATTTAGTACTATGTTCGGTTGGTTTGGAGAAATTTTAATGTTTAGCATAAACTTAGTGCAACATTTGGTTGAGCTTTTGTATATTCTGCATAATTAATACCCGCATAAGTTATGCAGGAATCTATGTATTATTTTATGCGGGGTAGAAGGTGAAATAAGTAATATGAGTATGAGCAATGCATGTATTAAAATTTAAAATGACAAAATTAACCCTCATAATAAGAAATTTTTAAATTTTATTTAAGGAGTACGTAACTAAATATTTTAAATTATAATATTGTACATTATTTATATATATTAGTGATTCAAGATATAATCCCTATGTTACAATATATGCATAGCTAATACCTATATTATTAATACTTACATTACAAATACACGCATTACTAATAATCACATTACTAATACCCTATTAATTGTTAATACCTGTATAAAAAATTTATCAACTGAACGACCCCTTAATGCTTGATGTTCATTTCCTTCTAGGAGAATTACAATGATAGTTTTGTCATTGATAAGCTAAACTATACCATATAAAAGGAACTAAGTGGCCATCGCAAAAGTAACTAAGCCAAGTCGTCTAGATCCAATCAACTGTATGGTTAATAATATAACTTATTCCTCCATTTATTTTAATTTATTTGATCCACTTTTCTTTTTAGTCTGTTTCAAAAAGAATATGACACTGTCTTATTTGATAATTACTCCCTCCGGTCTACTTTAGTTGATTTTTTAGCCTATTATTTTTTGCCCACAATATTTGATCTTTTCAGAAATTAAGATGGAATTTTACAATGTCACCCCTTGCTAATAAAGGACTTTAAACAAAATGATAAATAATAATAACTTGAATAAGGGATAATATAGTAAATTACATTACTAATTAATACTAAAAAGGTGATTTTCTTAATACCCGTAAAAACACACAAAACATCAAATAATATGGACCGGATGGAGTATTTAATAGTACTATCTTTATTTTACCTTTGATAAGGCTCCTCTCCATTACCGAGTTTCTCTATTTCTCCAAATTTTTACTTAGATGAATAACACTTGTCTCCCCTTAAAATAAATGCTCTACATCTAATTAGCTAAATTAAGGTGTTTAATCATGATTAAGAGAATATACTATTCCAAATTTAATTCAAAATATCTTTTATATCCTATGAATTAGCAACAAATGTCACCTCCCTTCGTCAATATTTTCAGTCCCTCATTTTTTTTAAAATTAAAATATAATTTATTCTTTAAAAAGAGGCAATCTGATGGATTTGGACTATGGCTAGGTATTCTGATAGACTTTACTTCTTTTTTCTTTTCTTTAAAATAATTGTCGAGTCCCAGCTTTTCTAATGCTAATTTTTAAATCACATAATTATTTTATTCCTTTAGCCTCATCTCTCGTCGTTTAACCGTAAGTGATGGCTGTCTTTCATATTTCTTAGATCTAAAGTTTTTTTAATTACCTTTTGCATAATTACTGCCGATATGCTTTATATTTTATTGTTTCTAGTCACACATGAAATATCAAGACTTCAAAAAAATCAAACAGACTTGGTATAGTAGATAGGTCCTCCTAAAGAGTAAAAATCTGAGATGGTTGTATTGGGTTAAATCCGTCGTCACCAAAGTTGGTGACTAAGCATCCACATAGGACGACGTATAGACGACACGTGGCTGTGAATGGACATAAAGGCAATGGATAGAATCGAAGATTGACAGTTACAACGGACAGATGAACAGTCGCCGCGGCCAGAATAGTCGCAGCTCATCAACCAAGCCAGTTCAAAATAGAAATCTTATCCATAAGCAACGTAACCGCTCGACTAAGGAGTTACAACTGCTCGTGAACAGACACATAGTTATCTATATATTGTAATTTAAGTCACAAGCATTGAATCTAATGCTTCTCTGAACATACATTTGTATTCCGACTATTTACTAATATCCGATTCTTTATCTTCAGTCAATATTTATTACTACTGCTGATAGTCGAAAGATCTCATTTATTATTCCATTGATTGAGTATCATAAAGAGTACGAGGAAGGGAATTTGATCAAATCTATACGGCCTGAGCACGGTTCCTTTTGTTCAAATATTCATTTATTACATCGCATTGATTGCATCTTTACTTCTTCGCATTTATTACCGTCATTTATATCTCTTCATAAAGAGCATTTAATCTCGATTATTGACCGTGACTCCGCTTTATAAATTTAATTGTGACTTAACCTAATAAAACGAAATTACGGTTAAACAATTTGGCGACCACAGTGGGAGCCGGTCAATAACTTCCGTAGGTTGACTGCTCATCGTATTTTTATTCTTTATTCGTTTTCTTCTCGCTCGCTGGTTCTCCTCGTTTTCTTTTTGTCAAAATGGCAGATAACAACTCGCACAACAACGCTCCCATTGACGGGCAACAAGACCTCAACGCTGCGGAGCAGGTAGACTTGAATTTGGCCGGGGACGAGCAGCAAGATGTTCTTCCTGCAGACGACGACGCGATCCCCATTGCAGAGGACGAGAACGTACTCCCAGCGGAACAGGAAAACGAGCACAGTCAGCAAGGTAGCAGAAATAGCCGCCATCCTGGCCGAGGAAACGTCGACCAAGGGCCTGGAGGATCTAGAAGGCCCAATGGTCCTGGGAATTCGAGGAACTCTCAAGACGCTGTCCTTGAATTCATACGGCAACAGGCTGAAATCAACAGGCAAATACGGGAAGCTATCGACAGCCTACGAGGACAAAACCTACCAAACACAGGAAATCCACCCATGGGACGTCCAAGGGATGCTTCACCCTCTCATGCCTCGAGGCGCGCTGAAAATCAGAATGCAGGATCAGCGGTGCCAACAGAAATGAGCGAGGTCATGGAGGCCCTCACCAGGCAGTTCAAAGAGAGCCAGGAGGCCCTGCAGCGCTCTCTTCATGAGAGGATTGACCAGATCCCTGGCGCACCACCCACTTTGAAGAAAGTTGACGTTCAATGGTATACTCAAAGGCCTTGGAAGAAAGAAGCAGCACCAAAAGCCATCCCCAAAACATTCAAAATGCCAAACATACCAAGATACCGGGGAACAACTGACCCCAATGACCACTTGATGATGTTTAGCAATTTCATAAGGGCGAGCGATCTCACCGACGAGGAGATCGAATCAGTGCAATTGAAGAAGTTCGTAGAAACCTTGGCGGATGGCGCTCTGCGGTGGTATTCAATGCTGCCACCAAATTCAATAGGATCTTTTGCCGAGATGGCGGAGTTATTTGTCAAAGCACACACAGGCGCTCAGAAAACAGAAACAAGAGTTGAGGACATCTTTGAAATCAAGCAACTGCCCGGGGAGTCCCTCCGGAAGTACGTGGATCGCTTTCAGCGCGAACGTATGTTGCTACCCAAAGCTCCAGATCGATGGGCGGCTATTGCATTCACAAACAGCTTGGACGTCAAGAGCTCTGAAGCGACCAGGCGGTTGTATGAGTCCCTGCGAGAATATCCTGCGGCAAACTGGTCGGATGTCTACAACCGTTATAATTCCAAGGTACGTATAGACGAAGATAAATTGATTGGCACAGGTACCCGAGGACGGAGCCAAACTCGCACCAATGGCGCTGGGGGAAAGATCGAGACAGATAGGCCGGACGCACGACACGAGCCATATCCCAGTCGGTCGTGTAACAACTCAAACGGACGCGGTCGTAACAACAAAGGCCTGGCAAGGAGCAATGATTCCACTTCAACTTCTAGTGGAATTCCAAACCTGCCCATCTTCAACATCGGAGCAGTCGAACTTGTAGCAGTGCTCGAGGAGATGAGCGAAAAGGTCAAATGGCCTAAGGATATGAAGGGTGACCCCAGCAAACGCAACAAAAACTTATGGTGCGAATTCCATCGCGATCACGGCCACACAACGGATGACTGCAAGGCTCTAAGGTACGAAGTTGCTAATTTGTTGAAACAGGGCTATCTCAAGGAGTACTTGACAGAAAAAGGAAAGCAAACTCACGCGAAGGCCCAGCAAAATAAATCAGGACCTCCCCGAGTATCATCTCCAAAAATGACAGTCAACGTCATCTCTGGTGGAATTGAGGTTGATGCAGTCACATACACAGCGAGGAAATACGCCAAAGTCTCTATTACAAAGACCAAACGACCACGACTTGAGGATACGATGACTTTTGAAGAAGCAGATGCAGATGGCTTGCAATTTCCTCACATGGACGCTTTAGTGATAACATTACGAGTGGGAGAATTCGACGTCAAAAGAGTGCTCGTTGATCCAGGCAGTTCAGCAAACATCATATTGTCTCGGGTCGTGCAGCAGTTGAAACTATACGATGGGATTGTACCAATTTCTCGCGTTCTCTCAGGATTTAACAATTCCAGCGAGAAAACGTTCGGAGAAATCACATTGACGACCCTGGTCGAAGGCGTCATGAGACGAACAAAGTTTCATGTCATTGATGGGGACATGGCCTACAACATAATCCTTGGGAGGCCATGGATACACGATATTCAGGCAGTCCCGTCAACCTATCATCAAGTGATGAAATTCCCTTCAGAGTGGGGAATACGGGAAGTTCGGGGAGAGCAGCGTTGCGCTAGAGATTGCTACTCAGTTGCAGTCAAGCTCCCCGAGGAGGCAAAATAGCAATTAAAGAACCCGGGATCAGAATCAAGCAATGAAGCATCAAACTACCAAGTCCCGGAATTCATATCAAAACTGGATGCACGGGAAGAGTATGCGCCAACTATTGAAGCTTTGGAACCAGAAGAACTTTTCGACAACATGCCCGAAAGGAAGGTATATTTGGGAGCGGAGTTAAACAAAGACTTGCGCAAAGATATCTTGCACTTCCTCAAGGAGCGGCACACCACCTTTGCGTGGTCACATGCAGATATGACAGGAATCTCCCCGAAAATTATCTCTCATAAGTTGAACGTGGATCCCTACTACCGCCCGGTGAAGCAAAAGAAGCGCCAGCAAGGAGCATTCAGGAACCAGATCATAAATGACGAAGTTGACCGCTTGCTCAAGATTGGCTCCGTCCGAGAAGTCAAGTATCCAGATTGGTTGGCCAACATGGTCGTAGTGGCAAAGAAAAACGGCAAGTGGAGGGTCTGCATTGACTTCACTGATCTGAACAAAGCCTGCCCGAAAGACTCTTATCCACTACCTCAAATTGACCAACTAATCGACGCGACGGCCGGGCACGAAGTGCTTACATTCCTTGATGCATATTCAGGCTATAACCAAATCTTAATGAATCCCGACGACCAGGAAAAAACTTCCTTCATTACTTGCCGAGGTACGTATTGCTACAAAGTAATGCCTTTTGGACTTAAAAATGCAGGTGCAACTTACCAACGATTAGTCAACCGGATGTTTCACGACCACATTGGCAAAACCATGGAGGTTTACATCGACGACATGCTGATCAAGTCCAAACGGGCAGAAGATCACTTAGCTCATTTGAAGGAGGCCTTTCGAATCCTTGATCAATACAACATGAAACTCAACCCGGAGAAATGCGCGTTTGGAGTGGGTTCAGGGAAATTCCTTGGATTCATCGTTTCCCAGCGAGGGATCGAGGTGAACCCCGCCCAGATAAAAGCGATAGAAGCCATCCCCGATGTACTTCATAACAGAAAAAGATGTAATGCGGCTGACCGGGAGAGTAGCAGCGCTGAGGAGATTCATCTCCCGCTCATCTGATCGGTGCAAAAGCTTCTTTGACGTACTGAAACAGAACAAGGAGTTCGAATGGACCCCTGAATGTCAGCAAGCACTTAAGGATTTGAAGCGGTACTTGTCAAGCCCGCCTTTACTTTCAACGCCACAACCAGGTGAACAACTATTGCTCTACCTGGCCGTGTCTGAGTCTGCGGTAAGTGCAGTTTTGGTTCGAGAAGACAAAGGTAAGCAACTACCAATTTATTACATCAGCAAATCCTTATTAGATGCTGAAACCCGCTATCAACCTTTGGAGAAATTAGCGCTAGCATTGGTAATCGCTGCCCGTAAATTAAGACCTTATTTTCAAAGTCACTCAATAGCTGTAGTTACTACCTTCCCCTTACGCAATATCTTACACAAACCTGAATTCTCGGGCAGGCTAGTAAAATGGGCAGTAGAATTAAGTGAGTTTGATATATCTTATCAACCCCGGGTAGCCATAAAATCTCAAGCTCTAGCAGACTTTATCGCAGATTTTAGCGCCACTATGTACCCTGATGCTCAACGTGAGGCGGTTCTTTTCGCCGGATCGGAGTCGGGGACTTGGACCTTACACACTGACGGGTCCTCAAGCGTAAAGGGGTCAGGGTTAGGCTTAGTCCTCACCACTCCCTCGGGGGAGACCATTAGACAGGCCATAAAATGTCCCTTTATTACTAATAATGAGGCCGAATATGAGGCCGTAGTTGCAGGATTAAAACTGGCTCGAGATTATGGAGCGGACAGGATTCATCTTAAGAGTGACTCTGCCCTGGTTGTCAACCAGATAACTGGAGGTTTCGTCGCAAAGGAGTCTCGTATGCAAAGGTATCTTGCCCGAGTTACTGGTTTGCTGGCACAATTCGACAATTGGGAAGCCACACAGATCCCACGAGAGGAGAATCATGAGGCCGATGCTTTGGCAAATTTGGGTTCAGTCGCAGAGATTGGAGCAGCAGGTTCAGTGGCCGTAGCTCATCTCCTATGTACAACAATCGATAAAGACGCAATGGAGGTCAACACGACCAGTCTGACTTGGGATTGGAGGAATGAGATAATCAATTATATACTGCATGGAACCCTACCATCAGACGTTAAGGCTGCTCGAAAACTGAGGATAAAAGCTGCTAGGTATACAATTATAGATGGCACCCTCTATCGTAAGACTTTTGCAGGCCCACTTGCCAAATGTCTAGGTCCCAGCCAAACTGAGTATGTGATGAGGGAAGTTCACGAGGGATGCTGTGGAAATCACTTGGGAGGAAAGGCGCTTGCGCGAAAACTTATACGAGCAGGATATTATTGGGACAAAATGGAAAAAGATACTAACGAGTTTGTCAAAAAATGTGATAAGTGCCAAAGGTTTGCACATCTCCTCCATCAGCCAGCAGAGCCCTTGCATTCAATCATCTCCCCGTGGCCGTTTATGAAATGGGGAATGGACATCGTTGGGCCACTGCCCACTGCACCCAGAGGGGTACGTTTCTTGTTAATCATTACTGATTATTTTACAAAGTGGGTTGAAGCTGCAGCATATTCAAAGATACGTCAAACGGAAGTAGTTGATTTCCTTTGGCGTTATGTCATTTGTCGATTCGGAGCACCCAAAGAGATTGTCATGGATAACGGTCCCCAATTCGTTGGTCAGAGGGTCACAAAGTTCCTTGAAGATCTGCATATTAAAAGGATTACTTCCTCCCCATATCACCCAGTGGCAAACGGGCAAGCGGAATCGACCAACAAGATAATAGTGGACTCACTCAAGAAGCGTCTCGAACAGGCCAAAGGGTGCTGGGTGGAAGAACTCCCCGGGGTTCTTTGGGCATATAGAACAACCACAAAAATGAGCACCGGGGAGACGCCCTATTCCTTAGTATATGGTTCTGATGCATTGATTCCAGTCGAAATCGGCGAGCCAAGTCTACGATATGCTCATGCAACTGCAGAATCTAATTCAGTCAACCTCTCCGAGGAGTTGGATTTTCTAGAAGAACACAGAGAATTAGCACTTATACGAGTAGTGGCTCAGAAAGAAAGGATAGAGCAATATTATAATCGGGGACTGAGGCTACGTAACTTCGAAGTCGGGGACTTTGTATTGCGTAGGGTCTCCCAGAGTACGCAAGAGGCAAACATCGGCAAACTTGGTCCAAACTGGGAGGGTCCCTACAAGGTGGTTGCATCCGTGGGTAAGGGTTCATACCGTTTGGCACGGCCAGATGGATCGCTTCTGCCCAGCAGTTGGAACGTGACTCACTTGAAGAGGTACTACTTCTAAGTGGTACACGGGTTAGTGTTTCTATCCATTCTCTGTTGCTTACTTGCCTTCGTTCTCTTTTAAGTTGCTCTGTTTTCTTATCTTTGTCTAAATGGTACTAACGGTCTTCAAAAGGCCAGATCCGTTTAGCTCAACTGGTAGAGCTCGAAGTCCTCGTGCTTCGCGGCTGTGGGTTCAAATCCCGCAACGGACACACTCCTCTTTTGGTTATATGTGTTCTCTGATTCAGCGTTTCACCCATTGTCTTTTTATGTCTGAAATTACGAAATTTCAACATAAAAACAGGGGGGTGGCAAGGGCCCCAATAGGCCAAAGTCCCGGCTAACATAAGTGACCTTCGAGCAGAGCAAGGTCTTGGTCATTCGCTAAATCCACGACTAAGCAGAATCAAGTAAGTTCAATAGAACTATTTTACTTGTGCTACGTTATTTTCTACATTTTGCGGCCAGTATTCGCCCAAGTCCTACAACTTTACGACCAAACAATCTTGTGTTCTGGTTTACGACCAAACAATCTTGTGTTCTAGTTTACAACCAAACAATCTTGTGTTCTGGTTTACGACCAAACAATCTTGTGTTCTGGTTTTACAACCAAACAATCTTGTGTTCTGGTTTACGACCAAACAATCTTGTGTTCTGGTTTACAACCAAACAATCTTGTGTTCTGGTTCACGACCAAACAATCCTGTGTTCTGGTCATTGGGTTACCTATCCTTTTCAATAGAAATAACAGGGCAACCTTAACAAAATTTTCTCTGCAAAAACTTTCAATTGTCAAATATGATAAGCGAAGTTTATCGCAAGACCATCTTACACGGCCAGATTTCAGTCAGCCTAAACGGCCTGGTTTCGTCCAGCCCAGGGGGCCTGATTTCAGTCATCTTAAATAAGGGCAGCTTAACCTGGTTATGATCAGATTCTATTTCAAAACATCTGCACAGATTAACACCAAAAAGGGAACTCAGACACTAAGATTTGAAATATAATTTTGACCTCTGAAAACCTCACTAAGCAATAAATAACAACAGCATTCATATAAGCGAAACTTAAGAGACCAAAAGTGGTCGTCAAGCCTCGCCGGTCAGACAAAAAAGGAAGCAGCCAAAATATACATTCATTCATGAGTTAACAATATTCAGAGTTAACGACATCCAATAAATTACAAGAAGGACTAGACGAGGCATCAATCGTCATTTTGGCCAGGGTCTCGACCTGATGCACTAGCTCCATCAGTCGGATCCCCACCCAAATCTTCATCTTCATCGTCCTCACTGCCTTCATCGTCCTCTTCGACATCATCATCGTCAGCTCCTACTTCCATGCCCAAGACTTGCTTGACACTAATGATAGCTGCTATGGTCTGATCAAGGACTAAGTCGACGTTAATCTGGCCGCGCTGCATTTGGATAAGCAACTTCTTCTTGGCCTCAAGAGCTTCCAGTTTGGAGTCGATTGTATAACGATCCCTCAAATTCGCTAACTCCATCGTCAGTAGCTCTTGAACCTTCGCAGATTCCACAGCCCGATTCTTGGCCTCTTGTAGTTCTCCTCGAGCAGCATGAGATTCAGCTTCAGCTTTGTTCATGTTTCTCAACATCAGGTCGGAAGCGTTGCGGATGCTCTCCAGAGTAACTTCTTTCACATTAAGCTCATGGGCAAGTTGGGAAATCTGACGACCTTGCTCATCCATCTTAGCTTTAAGATCTTCAAAAGATAACGCAAACCTCTCCTTCTCATCCAGAAGACGGTCCCTCTCCTCGAGGAGTTTGCTTATCTTGTCGTTAGCCTCAGCGTTGGATTTCTCCAACCTGTTTATCTTATCCTCAAAGAAGCCATGCCTCCTCTCCAGGACCCGCTTCTCCCCGATCAGAGCTTGCTTTTCCTCTTCTAAGGCTTGATTGTCCCGAAGAGCCTTCAAAAGATCTTTCTTAAGGCCAAGGACTTGTTCCTGATTGTTCAGCCTAGAACGGAACATGACCTCGGCAGCCATCATACTTGCCTGGCAACAAGTAAAAAATGCGTAGGTAATTAGAACTAAGGTATCGATAAAAGTAAAGGAGTAAAGGGGGAAACATTACCCGAGCAGTGTCTTCAGCGATTGCATAAGCCAGCTGCTCGTCGCTCATACTGCGCATGTTCCACTCCTCGCGAGGACCAATCAGGTTGGACATCACTTTAACTAAGTGGCCAGGCTTCGTCAAAAAATCTGTGTCCGGGGAAATGGAAAAGTTGCACTCCCTCATACACGGCATGGGTTCCCTCGCTTGCTCAGAAGGATATTGGGGACCAAATTTGTGGCGTATGCCCTTGACAGAGTACGCCCCAACCTTTCCTCCTAAAGATACTCGCCTAGTGAGCTTAGTGCGAGAGATCTCGATGTCACCTGCCTCATCGGGGCCCAGAGTGTCGCACTCTTGCAGATAAACTGGCGCCACCCCCTCACCAGCCAAGTTCATCATGTCTTTATAATGAAAAACCTGAGGTTCATCCTCCCCCTCAGTCTTCCTCTGCTCACCAACCTCCTCGTTTTCCTCCTTATCCTCCTCCCTCATCGGCTCCTTGCCAGGTCGCCTGTGGCTGACTTGCTCAGACTCGCCCTGTTGGCCACCAACCCGTGCAGGCTCATCCAACTCTGGGCCCTCAGGGAAGAAAGCAAAGTCTTCACGCACTCCCTCTTCCTCTACCTCCCCAGACCTAACTCCTTCTTCACCACTAACTCGGGGACTCTCCTCGAAAGCGTAAGAAGAAGTTTCTACATCCTTCTTCTTATCACCCCGAAGAGATGCCCTCTTCCTCCGAGTCAAGCTCACATCGGGAGCCTCTGAATCTGAAATATCAAAAATTATAGGCTCAGCAGATTCAGGGACAGCCGCCGAGCTTCTAACACTCTCTTGCCCAGACTTGGGCGTATCAGCAGCAGCAGCATTGAGTTCGACTGTTTTTTCGGAGGGCTGAGGAGTCTTACGGGCTGTCCTCGTTTTCTTCTTGGGTTTGCTCTTTTCTGAGTCAGATTTCTTTCTCTTTAAATTCGCGAGGACCTCCTCACCACCCTCCCTGGCCTTGATAGTTGCAGCAGTCTGAAGAATGGCAGCCGCCTCCTCGTTGATCTCAGCCACAGGATCAACAATCACTTCCTCAGGAGGAGGAGCAGGGAAATAGCTACCACCAGTACCTAGACCTGAGAATAGAGTTATATTAATACCGTAATGAGTTCTGCATAAGTTAGCAGGAATTCGGGTAATCAGCTTACCATGGGTGCTGGGGTTCGATAAATGTTTTAAGGAAGCAAAGTGAGACCACTGCCTCTGCTCGTGAGTGAACTCTGCCAGAATTGGTTCAACCCAAGCAGACAGTTCCTCCTCAGAGATCAGACCATCGTAAGGAATCTTGTCAGCTAACCAACAAAGAGTGTAAATTAGAAGGTGCAAATACATAGTTCAGAGAATATTCAATACAAAGACTCGGGGACTTACGAGTTTTATTCCACACCTCGCGGAGATTAGTTTTGCTGCCACGTGTGAGAAGCTTAGACTGCACATAGACATACCTATGCATCCAACCTCTATCCCCTGTATCTTCATATTTGCTCACTAGAGCTTTTCTTCCCCTCATACGGGCGTTGATATATCCATCTCTCGTGACCTGAAGGCTATACAAAGAGACAAAATGCTTAAAATTAAAGTCCTGCTCAGTCTCGTCGGCAAACCATTGTAGCAAAGAAACAATCCTATAAATACTCGGACACAGCTGCCCCGGGCAGATAAGATAATATTTACAAATGTCCTCTATAACAGGATGCAACGGGAGCGTGTGACCTATCGTGAATGGGTACGTTGATATGGCCGTCCACCCAGTTCTCGTAGAAGTAATATTCTCCGTCGGAAAGGGGCAAGAAACTATAACGTCATCATTCCAGCCACAATCTTCCTTAACCTTAGGCAAAAGGTCAGGAGTAATCGAACTCTTAAATCGACTTGAAGGCCACGACCTTATGTTGCCATAATGACTGAACGAGCTGATCGAACAGTCATTTTCAAGATTTCCCCAGATTTTCGGAATCACGTCAGCAACTGAAGTCGGAGAACTCGTAGACTGACTAGCTGCTGCTGAAGAACTAGTAGCCACAGCATCCATATTCAAACTTTTCTTAGCTTTTGGAGACATTTGAACCAGACAATTGGAAGAATTTTCTGCGTTTTAGAGGGTTTAAAAAGGGCGTTTTGAAACTTTGAAGGTTTGAATGAGATTTGGGATGCAGTAAAAAGAATTCAGGATGGTGGAAATCATATTTATAGGGTTGGTAAAACCCGACCCGCCCTACACGTGGCAAACATCCGCGCAAGAGGAGAATAAATCCAGCCGTTAAAGAAAATAATGAAATAAAAATCGGAGTGACGGTTTCTTGCCTTGGGACGTGCAAGACGTGAGTAGGCGCAGTTTAATCATCACACCTGCAGTCTCGGAACGCGCAACAGTTACTTTTTCAGTAAAAAGTGGAATGGAATTGACAACTTGCACGTTTTGTCTTTAGCGGAGCATTTAATGCTCATACTGATAAAACGTCACTCAATCAAAAGCCTATAAGGAGTTCAACGGGCAGCATCCAAATACGAGTACAAGGGCTCAAATATGTTACTTGAGAAAAATTCCAAAAAGTTCTTTCCCGCTCAAAACTCACTTTCCACTCCTCGACCAGATCCTCTGCCCGAGTAGTGCGGGGACTATCTGTATTGGGTTAAATCCGTCGTCACCAAAGTTGGTGACTAAGCATCCACATAGGACGACGTATAGACGACACGTGGCTGTGAATGGACATAAAGGCAATGGATAGAATCGAAGATGGACAGTTACAACGGACAGATGAACAGTCGACGCGGCCAGAATAGTCGCAGCTCATCAACCAAGCCAGTTCAAAATAGAAATCTTATCCATAAGCAACGTAACCGCTCGACTAAGGAGTTACAACTGCTCGTGAACAGACACATAGTTATCTATATATTGTAATTTAAGTCACAAGCATTGAATCTAATGCTTCTCTGAACATACATTTGTATTCCGACTATTTACTAATATCCGATTCTTTATCTTCAGTCAATATTTATTACTACTGCTGATAGTCGAAAGATCTCATTTATTATTCCATTGATTGAGTATCATAAAGAGTACGAGGAAGGGAATTTGATCAAATCTATACGGCCTGAGCACGGTTCCTTTTGTTCAAATATTCATTTATTACATCGCATTGATTGCATCTTTACTTCTTCGCATTTATTACCGTCATTTATATCTCTTCATAAAGAGCATTTAATCTCGATTATTGACCGTGACTCCGCTTTATAAATTTAATTGTGACTTAACCTAATAAAACGAAATTACGGTTAAACAATGGTGACTAAAATTGAGGAGGATCGTTAACAAAAATTTATGAGGGAGCTAAAATTTGCTCCTAATTTATAAGGTATGCAAGATATATTGAATTAAATATAGAAAAATATATTCTCCTAACTATAGTTAAACATCTTAATTTAGCTAATTAGATTTAGACCATTAATTTTAAGGAGGACAAATGCTATCTATCCAAGTGAGAATTTGGGGAAATGGAGACACTAGGTAATGAAGAGGAGACGTATCCTGTTGTTCTACTTACTTTAAAAGTTACCAACTATTTTTAATTACTCCAATTATTTTTCTCTTACTTTTCTTTACATCTAACAAGAGTAATTTTGAAACTGGACGGAGGCAGTATGAATTATTAAGTAACTAAAAAGCAAAAGTAAAATGAAAATTAGTGAATAACTAGAAAATGATAGTCAATACGAGAGAGCTAGGTTCCGACTTCTCCAATTAGTGAGTTGAAATGCAGACAAGTTACTTAAATCACACTCTCTTCTCCTCTATTGGCGGCAAATGCCAAAGCTACCACAATTCTCTTCTGAGCAATCATATATTTAACCTAGATTTATTTTTCTGAATTTCGTCTAAGCGTTTAGATAGCTATTACGTGACACAATCAAATTTGTTATTCATAACATCTCTCCAATTATCATTTGTTCAATTAGGAAGAAGTATTATATTCAAATCTACTTTAACACTATGTTCTCTTTTGTGCGACACTAGATTAAGTAACTAACACAGTCATGCAGTTAATCAAAAGTAGAAATAGAGAAGAATAAACATAATCATGAAACAATGACGTAGATTATAAAACTTGTTTATAGCATTTCAAACCAGAAAACGGTACATCATAATCCTAGAGTAAGGTTTAGCTATTGATATATGGGCATTTTGCCTATATAAAACTCACTTTTACTTTTGTTTTTTAATCTAAAAGCAACCAATGATGTGTTTTTGCTTAGTTTCAGGTATTTAGAAGTGTAATCTAATGAATGAAGCCACAAAAAGAATAATATTCTAATTTCAAGTCTTTAGGAGTGTAATGGAAGAATGAAGCCACAAGAAAGAAAAAAAAATCAAAGTTTAGCTAAAAACTGGATGAAGTGGCAGAAACAAAAAAAGTATTGCAGTACAATGGTTTGGCAGCCACATAATTTTGCAAAGATGTGACAGCCTTACTAAGATGCGGCCGCAAAATCCAAGTCAAAGAGTCCTCAGTGTGCTGCGACCAAATAGTTATGCTACATCACAACCATGGAGAAAATGTTGTTGCACCACCATAAGGCGGCCACAAAATGACAAGTCCTTGAAGTTGACAAATATAAAGACAACTCCAAGTATGGCATAGCAATGAAAAGAGCATCAAAGCAATCAAGAGAGAAGATCATTGTGCGGTCGCACACTAAAGTGCATATCGCATGATCTTGGTGGATCAAGAGAAAGAGCCAGCCCTTTGCACTGCTGGCTGCACAATCCCAAATTTGGGAATCAAACTTCAGGCAAATCCCAATTGTGCTACAGTACTATTAAAGTGTTGGACGTACAAATACAAAATGGCATTTTTATAAATATTTTTAGCAAAGACAGTAAATAGTTAGACTTAGTTTATTTTATCCATATTTTACTTTTGAAGACATGCTAGAGAGAAGCTTTGGCCGTTTTTGCAAGTTTTCATCCACTGTTGAAAAATCTACTAAGTAAGAATCTTACATATTATTGATTTCAATGCAAATATACTTCATTATATATATGATTTCATTCAAAAATATGAATAGCTAAATCAAACATAGGGATGTAGTCTAAACCTATATTGCTAACCTAATGAGTCTGATAAGCTAAATATATCCATGAATAGTCATTTTCACTATCTTCATACTTTATTTCTTAGGGGGCTTGTGGTGATCAACATAAACCTAATCATAGTAGTACATAAACTACATCAAAAGAGTACATTAGGAAAAAGGTAAGATAATGACGAGGAATTCAAGGTAGGTGTACTATCGATTAACTTGGATTGAAACACCGAAAGAGAAAAATTCCAACCTGTGAACAACCACTTTCATTTTATGTAATACACCTTAATACTGGGTTGAGGAGTATAATTCACACCTATAATCGAAAAGGATAGGTGAGTGTACTTGAGTGGGTTCCAAAGTGTAGCCCAAGCCAATTCTAAGGCTAATTTGTGGTTAGTACCTATTTAAGGGTACAATTAGGATAAGACTTATAACTCCAATCTTTTAAGTTTATAGAAACAACCCATTTGTGTTAACATAACTTTAATCAAATTTCACCCAATTTGTAGAAATACAATACCTAAACTACTTTAGATTAAACATTGCATAGCTCATTGTGTTTGACCCCGATTATTCGGGTATTGTTCGCACCCAACCCACTTGGGGGGCTTGTTAGCTGCTCATGATTAATGGTATGAACATAACTACAACGAGTATTATAAGATATAGGAGAAAAAACTCTTGGAATCTGTTGTCTTTCAACCACAAGATTTATATTTGCACTCACTTACCTTCAAAATTTTATTATCTCTTCAAAATACATTTTATCATGATTAATGGTATGAACATAACTACAACGAGTATCATAAGATATAGGAGAAGAAACTCTTGGAATTTGTTGTCTTTCAACCACAAGATTTATATTTTCACTCACTTGCCTTCAAAATCTTATTAACTCTTCAAAATACATTTTAAGATGCATTTATACTATTTTAGAATGAATTAGATTAATCTGACTTTGAAAACCCGACCTAAACCAAAATGGACTCGAAAGCCGCATAATTGACTTGGCGCACCGCGTTAGGGTAGATTTTTTGCTAGTTTGCTTGATAGGTATATGAAGTTTAGGCTTGCCACCTTGCGTCATGCGATGGGGAGCGCGACACGGTATGTTGTTTTCTCCATTGGTTGGGAATTTTTGTCTCCATCATCTTATGTCTCCGACCTCTACACAGAAGCCGTCAAATTTTCCTCTTTTAAGCTTCAGAACGACCATAATTTCTCATTTCTTTCCTGCACAATAAACACCACCTTATAAGCATAAATATTTAGAGGCAAAACTAAGGCTAAGCATATGCACTTTCCACCAAATATCAGTCATTTGGTGCTTTATCCATGTATAAGTTATACATGAATAAATTATCTCATGTTTATGGAGTCCCATTGGAAAAGAATGTTCCCAGGTTGGATTGCAAATGAAGCTACTTATTCCTTTTGACATATGATGTTCCTAATGATTTAGTTAACTATTCATGGAATAAAACAAATGAGTCCCTAATACTCCGAAAAGAAATTGAAGAAAAAGAGAATGCATTTACTCTTTACCCCCCTTTAGCTTGAAATACAATGGCCTATTTGTGTCTTTTATAACTCTAGCTTTCAAAGGTGATGGTCATTCCCCGGTATGGGTGTCAAACGGGTAGGGGTCTACCCGTCAAAACTCAGACCCGGACTCATTAAAACCCGACCCCACCCGGACCCGTAAAAACCCAGACCCGTAGACCCCTTAAAATACCCCCTACCCGAATGGGTTTTTTTTTCTTAACAAATACTCGTATCCGTTAAGACCCGTCAAAATTATGGGGTATTAATGGAGGGAAATTTTGATCACTAGCCATTTTTGGACGCGCTCAATGGGGACTATCCACCGTTTCAAAATTCATTGAAGAATAGCCAAAAATTCGCGCGCACACTTAAGCTCCATTAGCGTTGGAAAAACACTCCATACTAGTCCCATAACAAAATACTGGGGCTTTGAACAAAACTTGTTCAAAGCCCAAGTATTTTGTTATGGGACTTTATATATAAAGTTTCAGTCCCATAACAAAATGATGGGGCTTTGAACAAGTTTTGTTCACAGCCCCAGCATTTTGTTATGGGGTTATGGGACTTTATATATAAAGCTTCAGTCCCATAACAATACTGGGGCTTTGAACAAGTTTTGTTCACAGCCCCAGCATTTTGTTATGGGACTGAAACTTTATACAAAGTCCCATAACAAAATACTGGGGCATTGAACAAAACTTGTTCAAAGCCCCAGTATTTTATACTGGGATTAGTTTACTTCAGCTTCCCAGTATAAGTACTGGGGCTTTGAACAAAACTTGTTCAAAGCCCCAGTATTTATACTGTGATTTGTCCGGAGCTGGCTAGTCTTCAAACAGTTTTGTATTGCTGGCTAGTATTCATTTAACGCGGTCAAAACTGGCTGCGTGACTAAATTTTTACTATACCCATACCCGTACCCATTAAAATAAACTGAGTAATAAAACTTGTACGTGGAGAGAAAGGTATACACATGTTTTCCACTCATGGTTTAATTTATTTTGTGTCCATATTGTTAGTAGTGAAATATGTTCAAGAGAAATAAATTATTTATTTAATTAAAAAAATATTTTATATTCCATAATAAATCAACACTTTGAAGTTTGAATATATATTACTCTAATATGGTATAGAACTTCAACTAAGGAACGAAGAAACCAAGGAATTAAAGACTCACTAGAACAAGATGATAACCTTGAAGAAATTCTGTTAAGTGATCAAGCACCATCAATGGCACCTACACCGGAGCATGATGGAAATGACATGGAAGAAATTACACAAAGAATTAGGCATATTTAAATTTGTAATTTGAATTTTCATTATAGTTTTGATGTTACACTTTTTAAATTTGGAAGTTTAATATTTAGGACTTTAATAGTTCAAGTATCTTAAATAAAGTAACTCTTTGAATTTTTCCTATTGATCTTTTTTTAATTTGTTTTAAGTATTTAAAATAAAATTATAAAAAAATAAAATTATAACCCGTAGCCAAACCCGATTTGTTAAGATCCGAACCCGTACCCGTACCCGCTAAGACCCGAACCCATAGGGGTTTTTTTTTTCTAGCCGAAACCCGTATCCATTAAAAATCCGTAAATTAAACCCGTACCCGGAACCTGCGGGGTTACAATTTTACAACCCGAACCCGGACCCGTATACCCGTTTGACACCCATATTCCCCGGTTGGATTGCAAATGAAACTACTTATTCCTTTTGACATATGATGTTCCTTTTGACATATGATGTCCCTAATGATTTAGTTAACTATTCACGGAATAAAACAAACAAGTTCCTAAAACTCCGAAAAGAAATTGAAGAAAAAGAGAATGCATTTACTCTTTTCCCCCTTTAGCTTTGAAATACAATGCTCTATTTGTGTCTTTCATAACTCTAGCTTTCAAAGGTGATGGTCATTTATAAATATTGTTATCTTAAATCTGAAAATAGCAAAGAAAAAGAAATTGGCTGAAGAGTGAGCTAGTAGGGGTTCATATAGTCCTGGGTGCAAGTAGGGGTCGTTTGGTAGAGAAACGAGTTATACATGGTTTAATAATACATGAATTAATAATATAGGGATTAATAATGCATGAATTATTTTATCATGTGTTTGGGTCATTGTATTAAAAATTAGATAGACTAACTTATCCCCACCTAGGTAGGATATCACTGGGTATGTTGTTGTATGTATTAACTTAAACTAGTGTTTGGTTACAAACATGTATAAACTTTTGTTTATAATTATACCCTTGGACATTTATAAACTTCTTTATTTATTTAACTAATTTATGGATATGCGCATTGTGTTCCACCACGTGTTCAACAAATCGATAAGTATAAAATTTAAGAATGATATACATAATATTATTGTATTGTAAAATAAAAATGTTAAAATAAAGTGCGAGCCTATCCAAATTAGATATAAATGTATATGTCAAGATCATCAAAAATTAATAACCAATCAGATTTGAGCGAAATGTATCAACTATTCAGATCACTTAATAAGGAACCAAATTAAGGGAAAAAAAAGAGATTGATGTAAGCCTACACGTCCAAAGATTGAGTGGAAATTTACTGCTATCTGGCTTAATTTCCAATTTTCTGAAGGAAAAAAAAAGGGCTTCTTTACTTTACGTATAGAAAGGAGGTTAATAGAGACCAGAGTAGTTTGGTCATTACGAAATTTAATCCATATATTATGAAACATGATTTTATTAACACCATATAGGTCTTGGGATAAAATAGTATCCAAATGGGATAAAGTAAATTATGTATTAGTTATCCATGATTTATTTTTATAACCAGATATGAGATAACTCAATGCACAAATTAATGCATATATTATTTAGTTATATACATCAAACCAAACGTCGCCTAAGAGCAAGGCATAGGAGGACAGCAAATCTAATGGAGATTATTGACAAGTCACATCACCAGCTGCACGCTTGCTACTCCCAAAAAGTTATACTAGCAGAAATTAGTGGAGTTCGCATAATGGTAAGCTTGGTTACAACCAAACATAAAAAGTGTCACATGCATCCATCAATAAGGCAAACTATCACCACTGAAATTTCCGGTTTATTCGGAGTTCGGACATGTTCCTAATCACGTTTACGACTAACCATATGTTCATCGCTTCCCCATTCTTGGTCATTAGCTCCGTATTATAGCTAGAAATCTTTATAATAACGCCTATGCCTGTGCATTGAGCCGATATAGCGAGCCAAGCTTTAGCTGAGCCTGAGTCTTATCCAAATTATTGTGCTATAGAGCCGACTCAAGTTCAAATCGAATCTAACCGAGCTCTATACCATATCGAACCGAGCTCAATAAAAAATTACTATAGTTTGACGGAGCCCGTGCCGAGCCAAGCCTGCTCATTTATATTTATATTTGCATAGTAGAAATGCATAGCGTGGTTTTCATTTATTTATATTGTAACAAAAAACATAGTTTAAAAGATAACGTACCTCTATGATCAGTGACAGACGCAGAATTTTTGCCAAGGGGCTCAAAAAATGCAATTGTTGTACATTGAGTTCGAACTAAGGACCTAAGTCATAATTTTGATACCCCTTCACCACTAGACTAGAAAATTTTATATTGCTAAGGGGACTCAAAACTTGTATATATCCGTATAAAAATAATTTTGGGTTCTTTACATAAATAGCAGCCCATATAAAAATATTTACTATTCTTTAGCCCTTACTTTTGGTGGCCACCACATTACATTAAAATAATAGAAATAAATTCTAGTGTTAATAATGATATAATGCTATTTTTCTTAAATAAAAAAAATAAAATAAAATATATATCACCTAAAAAGAAGAATTTGCATAATACTATTTTTTATTTTTTTCTTTTAGTCGCTATATTTAATATTTGCATAAATAAAAACATATCACCTAAAAATAATAATAACAAATACTAAAATAAATAAATATTGAATATACACCATATTCAAATAGTGATATATTATATTAAAATAGTAAATATTAATATTTATTTATTATATATTTAATATATATTACATATCGTATATTTAATATTTAATCACTTAATATCTTAACATATGTATGTAATATTAATTGAATTATTATTTTATATATTAATATTTATTGGATACACAATATATTCATGATCTTTAATATTTATATATACACCACATATGTATGAGATTTTTATATTTTTATTTAAAAGATACACGATATATTTATGATGTTAATATTTTATATATTTTATTAGATATTTATAAAAATATTATTATTTTATATATTAATATTTATTAGATACATGATATACGTATGATATTTTAATATTTATTTGATATACGATATATGTATGATATTATATTTTATATATTTTATTAGATATTTATAAAAATATTAATATTTTATATATTAATATTTATTAGATATTAATATAATTTTAATATATTTTATTTGATATACGATATATATATATATGATATTTATATTTTTTTATTAGATATTGCGCATCTCATATTTAATCACTTAATATTTTAATATATTGTGTATGTGAGATTTATTTAATTAGAATTTTTATATTAATATTAGTATTTAATTAATTATATATTAACATATTGTGTATGTAATATTTATTTAATTACTAAATTTATCAAAAATTTAGATATTAATTAATATTTCAAATTGTGCTCAATCCCTAATACAAGGGATAAATATTTTTTGTATGAAATACAATTAATAATATATAAATAAATATTCCTAAGTACTCGTAATATACTTGCATAACTAATATTTTAATATTTTAACATATTATTGTCTATGTACTGTTTATTGTACATAAACAAATAGTAAAGAACCATACACAAATAGTATATAAACAATATCATGTATTTAATATTTATTTATTAAATGTACAATATTTAATATCATACATATTCTGTATTTGAATCATTATTCTCTTAATTTTTAAAATATTATGTATGTATTATTTATATATTAATATTTATTTTATATATACACACACGGGGAGGATTTAAATCGTTAAAAAGCTGATTTTGCGCTAAATATGTTATATAGGCGATTTTAGGCGGCAAAACACAATTAACAAATTCATTATGATCTCTAAATAAATGTACAATTATTTTTTAAATATATTAACACAATAATATGAATAAAATTATAAATATTAGAAAAATAAGTAAAATATGCTCTATATGTATGTGTGTAATATACTCAATCATTATTATATTTTAACTATTAAAAATAAATTCTTGAAATATTCATTTTGTACATTTAAAATATAAACATAAATAAATATGCAATGGGAAAGGAAATATAAAAAAGTTAAATTTGATAGTTATGGAAACTAATAGAAAGGAAATATTTTATTAACTAGCATTAGGAAAGAAATAATAAAGAGTTTTTTTTAAAAAATAATAATAATAGACTCCTATAATAACTCATGTCTTTAATTCTTAAAATAACATTAACAAATATGAGATCAGCATTAACTAAACCCTTAAATTAAGGAATTTTTTTTATTAATTTATAAAATAGGTGAATTAATTTATAAATTATCTAATGGTTAGAGAAAGAAAGGGAGTGAAAAGTGGGACTAGGAAAAGTAAATAAGTACCACTCATATGCTTATTGAGTAATTCTCTCAATAATTTTTTACCTATTTATACAGTGTAATTTTTTTACCAAGGAGTATCAATTAGTACCCCTTCAGTATATGATTAAACAAACTATCATAAAAGAGATTAGATCAAGAATATAGTTTCTAACAAAAAAATGAATGTGCTAAAACTATTCATGTTTGGTTGTTTGATGAAGAAAAGATGTAAGAATGATGTGATTAAGAATTTCCTATAGAAATAACGTTAAAGATTGTTAAGTCAATTATATAATAGATAAAAATTTGTCTAGTAATATCAGAGAATTTATACGAGACAATAATGATAACATTAAATTTGTTGATCACACTATAAAATTTAATACTCCGTACACCATAAAACTATAATAAGTATACCCTGTTAATAATTTGAACTCTTAATTTTAACACGTTTAATTGTATCTGACAAGCATTTAGTGGGCTAACTTACATAATTGTGATAAAGAAGGCTCTTATATCGTGTAAATAAGTATATATAGAAGTACAGAGTAATCAGTTATTAGTTGTTGCATTAATATATTAGATATTAAGTTGATTTATATTTTTTTAATAATTGAATTTGATGAATAAATATTCTTTTTATATAAGAAAATACACGACCAATCGAGTTAACTGAGCCGAGATAGCTCAGTCGAGTCCGAGATTTGACTAAGTTCAGCTTGACCGTGCTTTGATCGAGCCGAGTAGAATTTTCAATGATATTGAGCTGAGCCAAGCTTTTTTTCGAAACGACCCCAGCTAAAAGCAATGGAGCCAAGCAGAGCCCAGGCCTAATAGGTGATTTTTCCGATATTTTTTTAGTACTTTTTATAGTGATTTTGTTATATAAACTATATAATATGATAACAAAATATGAAAAATTGGTTCTAAATAAAGCCCGAGTGTTATAGTAAATGTTGGTTTAGGATATCTATCCTATAGAGATTTGACTGTATTACTTTACTCTGACATTATTAATATTAACTCACGTTTCCTAACAAACTTATCCCTATAGAGATTTGACTGTATTACTCTACTCTGACATTATTAATATTAACTCACGTTTCCTAACAAACTTATCCCTAGTTGCATCCAATGTTTATGCATAGTTATATTGATTTATCATAAATAGTATGAATAAACAGGGGGTATTAGAATGTGTATTCATCAATTATTAAGGTCAGAAAAAATAAGCACCTAATACGAGTTTCATTTATTAGTTTAACTAGTTTCTCGACACGTGCGTTACACGTGTATGTTGAGCTTTATAATACAGTGCTGTAAAATAATGCCAATATTATGAAAACGAAGCTTTGAATAAATCACTATAAATGAAAGAATAAATTAAAAATTTCTGCAAATGATCAATGTGAATCACTGTATGAATAATTAAGTCAAGATTATTTTGACTTAAAATGCTTGGAACTTCACATTGAATCTATAATATGAATCGTACACATAAATTTTGCTATTTTTAATATGGAGTAATAGTTATGAGAAGTCTGTTTATAACTCCACAGTTGAACAATAACAACAAAAAAAGTCTGAGAAAATAATTTATGGAATCTAACATTTGAGCAATGTTCTTCCAAGATCATAAAAAGGTTGACAAATTCAACTTCCAAATTCGAAGGTGGCATACGGTTTGACCGATTTAATGTACAACTTACTACCATTTGAATCAACGGATGCATAAATAACCGAAAAGCAAGGTATTTCAGATAAAAAAAATTAATCTCAAACAGCACGCAATGTGGCATATATATGGTCTCCTTCCTGAAGGTTGGATGAACTTTGTAGTAAGTATACAATGCAAGGAAGATATTGCTCTTGGTCATGCGAAATGGAAAACTTTTCATGCCCTAAGATGACATATAACCTTGAAGACGAAAGAAACAGTAAAAGCAGAGGTAGAAATTAAGTATGATAAAGTCTTCGAGCAATTCACAACGAAGGCTTGACATGCCAAAAGTGAAACATTTGTCCCCTTTTTTTTTCTTTAGTGTGTTTTTGTTGGCTGATTAACCAAGAAAGTAAGAATCGAAAACATTCATCATCAAAATATTTAGATAATCAAAATATAGAAACTTGTAGGACTTGTGGCACAAGCACACAGATAGATGTAAAGGAGCACAATATTAACACGTTGGCTGGGACGAATGTACCTTTTCATTCTACCTTGGAGTAGCTTCTGGCAGAAAGTGCGAAATTAATACCTACTACTGTAACAGATTAGTACATGTACGTTATGAGAAGTGTAAACCAATCTACTCTTTGGTGAACTCAAACATACAGATTATTTTTCAAATCTGTTCAATCTTGAAGCTTCACGGAAAGTCTTCTTTATCATCAAATATATTGGTTGCTACGTACATCTTCTTTTGTTGATGACTTCTCAGTTCTCTATATCTTCAATCATCTGCTTTCATGAGAAACTTTTGGCTTGTTTTACTAATATAACGAACGATCATATGGAAATTTTGAATTACCAATCGATTAAAAATCGACAATTGTACTTCTAAGATTACATTATTCATCATATCTAAAAAAACAACCAATATCCAGAGATTCTGGCGAAGGACATATCAAAGAAACATGACAATGATTGTCATGATAAAATTTTAACATTAAAGATACATAAACATCCGCATAATTCAACTGTAGAACTTTTAAGTTTTAATCCAAGAAACCAAAGTATAAGCTATTGTTAAATGAAAAGGATAGAAAATCTAACTATTTGAGATCCACCAGAGTACATTGACAGCAGAGGGCCGATTGTCAACCAAAATCGAACAAAATGATAGGAGGAAAAAAATGTAGTGATAATAGAAGAGGCAAAGATATGGCAAAGATGTGAAGTAGCAGCGCCTGTCTTCATATAAATGAGTATCTGTGGATGTCTGAAGGAGCACGTCTGATCCTGTAAAGCCGTTGGTTTGCTGGGTTGCTAACTGCTGCCTGTTAATTTTTCTTAGGTTTTTATAAGGTTGGTATTTTTAGATTTTAGAGGGGTAAATAAGTAATCTGACTTTTACCATTTTAGAGTACATGCTTTTATAGTAGTATATGATGATTATGTTAAAACACCCATTATAAACTGAAGAAATCGATTCTTAAAAGGAAAAAAGATAAAAAAGATTATGCAACGACTCACAAGCAATACCAAAGAGATGTCGATCGGATTCATCCCGTGCACAAGCACTAATCGGTGATAATGTAATGATCTTATGTTTTGCCTAAGTTATATACCAATAGAATGTATGGTCGTTTTTTTACAAACAAGGATAGATATGTCACCTTCTCTCTATCTGAAAATGAGATTTTATGATATATAGTACGCTCTCTGTTCCATTTTGTTTGTCATAGTTAGTTGAGAAGATTGGGCCAAAAGACCCTCTCAAGTCTTTATTTAATAAAAGGGGACGCGCATGGAGTGTAACAAAACGCGCGCGTTTAACTTTAATACATGGGCCAAATTAGACACAACAAAACTTTCGGGCCTTCATTAAAAACTTTTTGGACTGAATTAACAATCCCAAAAACTTTTAATCAAAATGTGGGAAACCGAACAGACATCAGCAATCATTTCAAACATCGAACCCCAAAACTTCTCTTACACACTTTTCTTTTTAAGTCGTCTTCTAAAGTCTTCTACGCAACCAACCTTCTGAACATCATCGTCGGCGACCATCTACATTTCTCCGGTAACATCTAAAGGTAAATTTTGAACAATATTGATATTTTTCAAGTGAACCGGGGTTTATTTTTTGCTATTTTGCTATTTTGAAAAACTATGGTTTTAACGCCTTTTTACTGGTACTGGAATGAAGTTCTTGTGAAAATCTTTGTTTTTGTTGATTTTTTCGTCAAATAGTGCTATGTTCTTGTACAAATGGTGAAGTTTTTGCATGTTTATGTTATACTACCATGTTAAGAGCATACTCCTTCGCAGTGTCAAACATCGTGAGACAGTGTTCTAAACGTGTGATAGGATGTTTGAAGTTGGTGATGCATTTTAGATGATTTTCGTTAAAATAAATTAGGGTTTTATAAAATAAATATGCTACAGGTTGAAAAAATGTTGTACAAATAGTGAAGTTTTTGCATGTTTATGTTATATTACCATGTTAAGAGCATGCTCCTTCGCAGTGTCAAACATCGTGAGACTATGTTCTAAACGTGTGATAGGATGTTTGAAGTTGGTGATGCATTTTAGATGATTTTTGTTAAAATAAATTAGGGTTTTATAAAATAAATATGCTAAAGGTTGAAAAAATGTTGTACAAATAGTCAAGATTTTGCATGTTTATGTTTGTGCGTGCATGTTTAAAGCTCTGGAACATTTGAGATAGTGCTCCGACCGTGCGTAAGGATGACAATGTTTAATGATGACTCTACTTGAATTAAATTTCCTTTTTAAAAAATTAGGGTTTGATAAAACATATGTATATTATGTTTCACACACCCATATTGCATGTTTGTACATCTTTAATTGATGAATATGCTTGTGATTTGCAGCTACAATGGTTTATACGCGGAGAATTAAGAGGAAGGAGACTACTCCTCCTAGTAAACAGCCTCCTAGGAAGAGGAGAATTATATTGGAGGACGAAGAGGAGGGGTCCCTAGACTATGATGTAAATGTAGGGCCACAAGAAGCTGTGAGGGGGCCGGACGATGGTAATTTATCAGAAGAAATAGAAGCGTTGTTTGGTGATGATGAGTGGGATGAAGAGGGAAACAAAAAAGAGAGCCTTTTAAATATGGCAGAAGAAGAGGAGGTGGGAAGGCTGGTAAATAATTTTGCAGGAGAATTTGCAGGAGTTGCAAATGTTGAAGAAGTAGATGATGTACAAGAAGTTATAGAGGTTGTAGATGTTCAAGCTGGTGAAGGAGGTCGGAATGGTAGGGAAGAAGAAGAGGTTGAGAGATGCAAAGGAGAAGGTCGGATGAAGTTCGTAGACGACGTGGGAGCTGATTCTGCAGAGCCACCTAGAGAGGTATAGTTGTTGTCTAGAACATACATGAAGTTGTTCTTCACTTTACAGTAGAATGTTCAATATTTTTTTATGTGATTTGAGAACACTCGCGTGCATGATCAGATCAACCTTAAAAATGTTCAAAGTATTTTCTTGTAGTTCCTTGGAACATCTCAAGGGATGTTTCATGCATCTGATATTATGTTCTTGCTACCGTGGTGATTCCTTAAACTAACAAATTTCAAAACATTGTGCAGCTTGAGTACGTTACCAGTGTCATTCCACCAATGGTTCTGAAGACTTACTTGGATGATCATGAGCATTTTCAATCCAAGATAACTGTCCGCTCGTCGCTTATTGGACGAATGCGTGATTTCAGGATTGTGTTGCGTACAAGTGGTTTGTATGACAAGTTCAAAAACAGTATCTTTGGCCATTTCTTGGACTTGCCGGAGGAGCCATCGTTTCCAACCAGGTTGGTGCACAATATTCTGCTAAGAAGAGTTTTGTGCAATAAAGAAAAAGAAGCTTGGTTCAATTTTAATGGAGTGCCTGTTCGTTTTGGCCTCCAAGAGTTTGCTTTGATGACAAAGCTGAGATGCCAAGCCTATCCAAGTGTCCAATGGGAGGCTGCGATGAAAGAGAGTGGCAGGGAGATGTGGGAGTATATTTCAACGGTATTGAGGAATTACTGGTCTGCCTTGCATATCTTCCAAATGAATTTGTAAAGTATCCTTGGGGGCGGAAAAGCTTCAAGCTGACCATTGAGTACCTGACGAAGCCCATGGCTAATCGTGCAGCTAGCAAGGCTAAGGACGGGCCAAATTACAATCTCTATGGGTTTTCTTGGGCATTTGTGGGTTGGGTATTTGAAGCAATACCTGGGCTTCGTCCCAGGGATTTTCCCAAGGAGAGGACCATGCCAAGGATGCAAAGGTGGATCATTGAAAAGAATGAAAGAGACTCCCGAAGGCTGTTTGAGAATGTTGCAAAGCATGTAAGTACTTTACCTACAATTTTCTAAATGTTGGAACATCTGCAATGTCGTTATAATCATTGCTGTTAATGTTAAGAACGTCTTTTCAGATGTTTTATCACGATAGATATGATGTTCCATTTTTACTGGAGTTAAATGTCGAACAGTAATTATGATGTTCTGAATACTCTTTGTGATGTTAAGGTTTATTTCTCTTATACATTGTATTCTTAACAAATATTTATGGTATGTAGGTGGTGCACTCTTTGACCCTATCGATGCAGAGAGGGAAGATGATACCTTTCAAAATATTGAGCCGTTTGTTGATGAGAGCGATGAGGTAATTGATCAGCTTGTTGTGATGTTGGAGGGGGCTAGCTCGATAGTTGGTGGTGATCGAGTGACAGTTTTTAGGAATTGCCCCAGGACCCCTCCAAGAGAGGTAATTGATGAAGGACAAGTTGGTGAAGAATTTGTTAGTGGAGGTGTTGGTAAATGTGAAACACAAGTTGGTGATGAGATTGGTGGTAGGGCTGGTCGTTTTACTGGTGGTCTTTTTAGTGGTAGGGGTTTGTTCGAAGTTGGAGCAAGCTCTAGGAGGAGAGAACATGAGAATGTGCAGCCTAGTGTCTGCAGTTGCAAGTGCCACGACTGCCTTCAATGGCGACAGGGACTGGATCAGAAGCTTGATGCGATCCAGCTGTCCCTTGCTAATATTGTAGCGTCGTCGCCAAAGAAGGAGAAGTAGCAGCAGCGACCAAAGAGGCATATTTTGTTGTCCAGGATGCTCCAGGCAAAGAAGAACCGAGGAAAGAAGAAAATGACTGCTGCCAGAATGGCAAGGTTAGTAAAACATCCAATTAGAGTCGTTGAACATAAAAGGGACGTTCTTCTATTAAATCTAGAGATTTTTTCCAACATATTTTTTTTTTTTTGGAAATTTAGAGAGAGAGCTCAAGTCAGGCTCCAAGAGAGATTGCCAGTGACACTGTACACGGCACTCAACATTCACAAGAAAGCTACATTTGACGCTTTCTTGGAGGAGAAGAAGGAAGAAAAGACTGCCTTCCTGTGTCACGAGTTCAATTACTTGGATTTTCTGGACTTCCTGGACGTGAAAGAGTGGATGTGGGATAGTGTAAGTGCATCTCTTTACTTCTATTGTTTTGTTAGTGTTTGGTTTTTATCGAAGAAAGAACATTTTTTACTCCGTTCGGAACCTGATGGTCCTATGTTCGTTGAACATTCGACTGGCTGGTCCAAACATAAAATAGTATGTGTCGGTATAGTTTTATTCACAACTTCTAATTTGTTTTATTCTGCAGTTTATGGATGAGTACTTGGCCTTGATGCGTGTGAGGCATAAGGCTTACCCCCGGCATGATGATAGCTCTGATCTTATCCTCGATCTTTCATTCTTGACCAACTTGTGCGTACGATACAGTGCGGCTGAAGAGGAAGCGAAGGGGTTTGATGTCAGCCTTGACAAATTTCTAGCAGAATATAAGTTTGAGGATACATTCCTTGATTAAGCCAGAGGTAAGTCTCCACATCCGGGTGGAAGGAAGTGGGATGGTGTGAAAAGACTCTTTGTCGTGTATAACATTGAAAGCACGCATTATGTTACATGCATCTTTCATTTAGAGGAGGCAAGGATCGATGTCTACGACTGCAACATTGGGTTGTACAATGAAGACCGCTTTTATTCAATAATGGGGCCAGTAATGTACATGTTCCCAATATACATCCGGCAGTCGGGGAAATTCAACCACCTCCCTCCTGAAATCCAATCTATTGAAATTTGGCCGTATGAGTACATCGAAGGCCTTCCAAGGAATTTGACTGGTACTGCATGTGGAGCGTATGCCATCATGTTCCTCGAACATTTGTCGACCAACACCCCGATGGAATTGCTGTGTGACAATGTGATAAAAGACTGTCTAGTTCAATTTGCTGTGGACATATTCCATGGCAAATTAGTCCCTTAGTATGGGTTGTAAAATTTGGATAATTATGTTTTTGTTTTTGATGGGTGTAATATATGGATGATTACCCATTTTTTGATGATATATATGGCAAATGATAACTATTGTTTTGCATTACACTGAACATCGAGTTTATATTATTAGAACATCTGTATGATGATAAGATTGACTTAAAAATATTAAAAATTATAGACTATTGGAACAACATTAGTTATTTTCGGAACATTATGTTGTACGTTCAAATAGTTTTTAACTTAATGGATATTTGATGTTCAATAACTAGTAAATAGGGAAACAACAACAGATGTTCTGAACATTACAGTTTATACATTGATAATCAAGAACCAGGTAAAAACATTCTTGATTGTTCAAATATTCAGCGCTTTACAAAAGTATGCTAATTATATTAGCATTTAAGACATTACTTAATAAACAGTCATATTAACATCCTGGTCAGAAACCCAAAATATGCGTTTTCACTTCAACGCGATGCAGTCCCTTCTTGTTTCAAGGTTGCTATATGGAGGATGGTCTTTATCCTCTTTATTTCTTTCAACATCTTTTTGACGTCCCTATTATAGTATTCGAATAATTCCTCAAATTTGAACTTCCAACCCCAAACTTCAGCACGAAGTTGTTCCAAAATATCATTTGCACGTTCTTGTTGTTCTGCAGAAGTGTTTCGACTTGTTCTTCCTCCTCTTAGCTTGGCTGATCCTCTTTCCATTTTTCCTTCTTTTTTGCTTGGCTGATCCTCTTCCTTTTTGTCCTTCT
This sequence comes from Petunia secreta, assembly GCA_029990175.1. Lineage (NCBI taxonomy): Eukaryota > Viridiplantae > Streptophyta > Magnoliopsida > Solanales > Solanaceae > Petunia > Petunia secreta. The sequence goes on along the minus strand of JARKIP010000059.1, from coordinate 3,217,911 downwards.
TTTTGCTTGGTTGACCCTCTTCCCGTTCTTCCTTCGTTTTGCTTGGCTTCACCTCTTCCCGTTCTTTCTTCGTTTTGCTTGGCTGACCCTCTTCCCGTTCTTCCTTCTTTTTGCTTGGCTTCACCTCTTCCTACTTGTTTCAAGGTTGCTCCCTTTGTCGTTTTTGCTACTCTTGACGTGGATGCTCTTGTATTGGTTGCTCCTGTTCCTGCAGTAGTAGCAAGTATTGAGGAGGAATGTCGGCGAATATATATATATATATATATATGGCTGAAGATTATAGGTTGTAGTAGTATAGAGTTTTTTGAATGGTTTGATCGAGTATTTATAGGAGAAAAAGAGGTAACCGACTTAAGTGTGTTGTATCCAACACTAGCCGTTATGTATTTTTTTAATTTTTTGAAGTGACGCATTCGTTGCTTTGCTTTAGATTTGAATTGAAGGGGATAGCCGTTAAGTGTATTATGATGAGTAGTTTAAAAAATACTAATAGACTACTGGAAGGGTATAAATAATTTTCAAATATGAAGATCAATTTGAATTATAAACGTCAAAAACCAATAGACTAATGGAATGAGTATATGATGATTCGTATCGCCATGAAGATGTTCTGACTTCCGCGGAAAGGATTAGGAACCCCTGTTCACAATTAAAACACGTGTACTAACCCCAACCATTCAACCGAAAAGGCACCAAGCCTGGTTTCTATAAATGTTAAACGTCTACACAACAACAACAACAAGGCGAAACAACAACAATGCCTCACAGAGTAAGGCACCCAAGAGCACCAAAACATGATAGTGGAGTTCCAAGTACTAGTAGGTTCACTGAAATCGATCATGTCCGTGAAGATATCGCAGATCTGACCTCAGATGTTGATCAGCTTACAGTATATATAGGAAATGTGGAGGATCAAGTGACGCGATTAAGGACTAGATTCGATGAATTCCGTGAGGATATGAATCTTATTAAGTGTATGCTTCGTGGTATTCAAGCCGAACTCGAGATTGACCCCCAAAACTATCCTTCACCACCACGGCCTCCAGCGGCACACATGTGAAATGAAGAAATAATCTCCTTTCGAGTCTAGTCATTTAAGAAGATTTTCTATTTGTTTTGAATGTCGTATTTTAAAGTGTTGTCCTTTAATTTTCAGTACAATTTAGCATGTTTTGAATATTTATGAATGTTGTTTTGCATTACACTGAACATCCCGTTTGCAGTATTAGAACATCCCTACGATGATCAATTTGAATTATATACTACAAAAATAATAGACTTTTGGAACGCCATTGATAAATGCTCGAAACATTAACTTAAACGTTCAAATATATAAATCTTAGTAGTACTCGATGAACAACAATTGGTATCAAATAAACCTAGCTACTATGAAACAAAAAAAAAAAAAAAAACTGCCCAAGACAATAAGAAATACACCTTCCACCGTTGCAATTTATCCTCTAACTTACTGATCTTCAATAAATTTGTAGTATTACAAGCCCCCTGATTTGTCAACTTCCTTCACCAAATTGGCCCTTTCTTCACAAACTTCATCAAGTGAAATTTTCAACTTATTTATGACCAATGTAGTAGGCTGGGGATACTCCTCGTCACACCATTCCCAAAATCCACAATTGCTAATACCCTTGTGGGGACACTTGCAAAATTTTCGTCCAGCATTCGACTGTGTGCCCGCCGTGAATTGTATCGCAGGTAAGTTACACCAACATCAACGATTTTGAGAGGAGCTGCGAGAACAAGTTGATCCTTGAGACATGGTTGAGTTAAGAAGAAGACGATGTAGAGGGGGTAGGGATAACTTATATTTCAATAATGGGGTAAAAAGACCTAATTAATTGAATGGTTGGGGTTATTCCACGTGTTATAAGGTAATAATTTCGTCCGGAGCGGGTTAATAGAACGGGTTGGATTAATGTAAGTTGTGGAGCAGGTCACTCCACGTATTTAAAACGGGTTGCTCCATTTTTTTAGCATTAGAAAACCATGTTTGGCATGTAGAAGAGATTGTTCTAATATCTCTAAACAAATGTATCCATTGTATTAGTACTACAAACACCAAAAAATTTCCAAAGATTGATGCAAAAACATCTAATTTACGTCACGAACATGGGTTAGTATGTTCAGTTCAAATAGGTGCCTATTTTAATATGTAGTGTTCTAACCTTTAATATGATTAAGAAACTATATAACATGACTGAATTAATAAGGCTTCATATTTAAGGTTAAATCATCATTATATAGATTATCCACTTAGTTTGAACAACATCTAATGAAATCCTCGATAACTTAGTAATTGCTTTCATTAGATATAACTAAGCAATCGCTTTCAATAGATATAAAAGAGTATACTCTAGTAGAACTTTTATGAGTAAACACTTCCAATAGACATACTATTGAGTAGTCACCTTAAATACACATACTATTGAGTAATCTCTTTGAATATACATAAATTTTCAAAGATTGATGCAAAAAACATCTAATTTACGTCACGAACGTGGGTTTGTATGTTCAGTTCATAGTAGGTGCCTAATTTAATATGTAGTGTTCTAACCTTTAATATGATTGTAATAAGAAACAATATAACATGACAAGATTAATAAGTCTTTATATTTAAGGTTAAATCATCATTATATAGATTATCCATTAGTTAGAACAACATCTAATGAAATACTCAATAACTTAGTAATTGTTTCATTTGATATAACTAAGTAATCGCTTTCAATAGATATAAATGAGTGTTCACTCTAATAGAAATTTATAGCACTTCCAATAGACATACTATTGAGTAGTCACCTTAAATACACATAAATGATGTATCACAATTAATACTTGTATGATTTGAAGTCTTAGTTGTTGTAGATACACGAAGAATGTCTGTAATTTGTGAATGAAATTGTATATTTGTTCAAATAGATTATTAATGTGTCTATCTAGTGATATAACGTCCAATCTATGCTACAATTCGTTAGAATACACTTCTTAATGATTAAAATTATTAATTGAGCTAGAATCAACCCTACACTCCTTATCCAAATAACTTAATAATTACATTTTGGTATAATTAACGACATATATTTTGGTTTACTTACACATAGCATGTTTTGGAATCTTAATAAACTACTAAATCATTGTTTATGCATTTCAAATGATCCTTATATTAGTATTTCTCAACTAATCCTCAACGGTACAAAAAAAACATCAGTATGAAGATCCAGAATAGACTTATGATGTTCGAGAACGTTCCGCACAAGGTTCAGAACAAGAGATTGGATGTTCTCTAAATGTTAGGAATTTTTGCGGTTTGGGGTTTGGGGTTAGGGTTAGGGTTAGATTTTGGGGTTCAGGGTTAGGTTTAGGGTTCAAACATCGTTTATTATGTTCTGAATGTGAAAAAAGTACCTTTTATTTTTGAGCAAACGCGTTTCATTTTAAACGAACTACCTAATAGATAATTATGTTTGGAACGTTCAAAAGAACGTTCTAATATCTCAAAAAAGAAATGTACCCCTGCCTCGGGCTCTATTTTATACAAAAATAGTGCGCGCGTGGAATTCGGAAAAAAAAAGGTGGGGCCTTAATGGCAATTATGACAACCCCAAAAGTGAAGTTTTAATTAAAAATGCGGCTGATCAGTCTTATCAATTCTATCATTTCAAACATCGAACACCCGCCCTTTTCTTCTCTTACACACTTCTCAAGTCTTCTTCTCGAGTCTTCTATTTCGTCGCCGGCCATCTACATAATGTTCTCCGGTAACATCTAAAGGTATATTTTGTACTATATTGATGTTTTCAAGTGAATCGGGGTTTATTTTTTTGCTATTTGGATATTACGATAAAGTTAGGGTTTTTACGCCTTCTTTCTGGTTCTGGACTGAAATTCTCGTGAAAATCTCTGCTTTTTGTTGATTTTTTCGTTAAATAGTGCTGTGTTGTTGTACAAATAGTGAGGCTTTTGCATGTTTGTATTAATAACGATTTTAAGGCCATACTCCTTCTGCTATGTCAAACATCTTCATACAATGCTCTGAACTTTTGTTAGGATGTTTCAACTTGCTGATGCATTTTAGATGGATGTTGTTAAAATATATGCTAGTATGTTTACATTAATAACGATGTCAAACATCTTCATACGGTGCTTGGAACGTGTGTTAGAATGTTTCAAGTTGCTGATGAAGTTTAGGCGTTCACTTATGTAGTGGAAGTATTATCAACTTAACACATAATCTGATAATTTTCATTCATACTTAAGGAAACAAAATACATATACAAAAATACTTGACATAATGGTTAGACAAAAGTACTAGATATAATGCATAGACAAAAGTACTAGATATAATGCTTAAATAAAAGTTCTAGCTGTCAGCATTGGGAGAATCTGGAGGAGTAACATACTGCTCCGGATTCATCCCTTGTTGGAGAAGGAGTCTCAAAAGCATTCTTTCAATACGCTCCGAGCTCTGAATTAACACTTGCCTTATACTCCATACATCTGCAGATAAGCGGTCCACAACATGGTTGATTGCAGTGATGTCAGTTTGTATACCGGCAATATCCCAGGCGATGTTTCCATAATATTCGTTATGGTCGGGTTCGGCTGGGGCATAGTGGCCATTAGCGACAACTTCGTTTTGGTTATTTTCCATTTGTGTTTGTTGTCTATGAAGAAATTTTGATAATTCAAGTAGGAGGATAATTGTGTGTATGTAGGAACAAGGAAATGTATGTATTTATAGATGAATTTAACATAAAAACACCAAAAGGTGTGATATGAACATTTAAAAGACGTTCACTACTCTCTAGGTGATGTATCTGGATTAATTAATGCCTTTTTTCGTATGCAGATTTTGAGGGATGCTTTCACACCTTTTAATTGCACAAGGCAACCCTTCGCTTGAATCAGCATGACTATTGCATTACAGTGAACATCCCGTTTGCAGTATTAGAACATCTGTATGATGATCAATTTGAATTATATACTACAAAAATATAGGAATTTGGAACGCCATTGATAAATGCTCGAAACATTAAGTTAAACGTTCCAATATAAAAATATATAAAATTGTCAAGATTAAAATTCAAAAAGCAATACTTTGAGTTTGGGAGGAATGTCCACTATCAACTGATTTTGGGCAAGTAGTTCTTTTATGGCCTGACCTTTTGCATATGCTACATTTGTTTCTCCTACTTGAAAATACTTCATCAACTGATGGTAACCGCTTTTTCCTTCGTCTACCCTTACCCACGTCGATGAAAGGAGACAATATTCGTCTCTCAAGCAGCTCAGGAGGAACATTCAAAATTCTTCCGGTCGAACAGCATTGATCGGTTCTGCATAGGCAAGCATATATGACTCTAACTTGTAATATGCAGAAGTGAAGTCATAGACGCACGCTCTATAGTCTTCTGGACGCAGCATTCTGATAGCTGCCATAGCATGTTTACAGAGTAATAAGTCAATTTGATACTCTCTGCACGTACAAGTTCTGTTGAGTAAATCGACTTCTGCTCCCTGGCCTGGACTGATGATGGTGAAACCATACGTACATTTTCGACTAATTGCGAGCTTACCCCCTTCCTCCAGGTTGAATCTTATTTTTCCTTCAATTGAAGGGACACATATGGTTGAAACCTCGAGGAACTTCGTAGCTCTCACATAGAATTTTTCGCCAAATGTACGATGATATGATTTAATAGGGCAACCATAGGATATTCTCTTTCATCCATCAGCATTGCATTTGTGGACTCAGCAATGTTTGAGGTCATCACTGCAAATCTGAAATTGTAACAAACAAACAAAGACCTTAATACTAAATAAATCTAATCCAAGTGCGAACATTGAGCATGCGATCAGAACATCAATAATTACGTCATACACATCATTGGTACTATTTTGAACGTCAATTAGAATGTTCTCGGCTTAATTGCCATGTAAACATAGAACATTCCAACGCAATGTTCAGAACATTTGGTATGAATGTTCATAGTCGTGTACCTGTGCCCAGGGAAAAAGCCTCTACTCCATTTATGGAACCCCACGTCATCTTGAAGATATCTGGCAACCCTTGGATTGTTGTCTTCAATTTGCTTAAAGTGCGTTCTGAAATCATCCACACGATATGCATCTGCTGCCAAGTAATAGGACCACAGGTGGTCTCCAAACTGAAACTTTGTACGGATATTTTCAGCAAGGTGCCTCGTGAAAACTCCGTAGTGAGCTTGGGGAAACCACTTGGCAACTGATTTTGCTATGCTTTTATGCCTGTCTGAAATGACGCTCAACTCATCATTGTACTGGGCTATGTCAACCAATTGTTCGAAAAAAAAAATCATAAGAAGCATCACATTCTTTGTCCACAACGCAGAATGCAACAGGGAATATGTGCTTCTCTGCATCCTGGGAAACGGCAGACAACAACACACCGCCGTACTTGCCTGACAAATGAGTCCCATCAATAGCAAGGACTTTCCTCATATACAGAAAACCCCTAATCCAAGATCCGTAAGATATAAGAAAATACTTAAACCTCCCACAACTATCAATCTTCAAAGTTGTCTTGCTTCCAATATTTTGGGACCTTACCATATAACTGTATGCCTCTAAAATTTCATAACTGTGTTCATGTGTCCCTCTTGCTATTGCCTTTGCAATCTCACATCCCTTCAAACTTTTCCAATAACTAATGTTGCATCCCAATTCTCTGTTAAATGCAACTCTGATATCTTTTGGTGTTATTCCTTTCCCCTCAATGTACCTATCTTTCATGTATTCATCAACAACATCAGCTGTGGCATGTGTATGGTGGCTTTGCAGGTGCTGCACACCGCACGTGAGCTCGCCATTGTAGATTGTAATATAAAATGTATCACTATTATGATACCTCAATGCTCGAAGCCACCACTTGCAATTTGCATCAACACATCGGGCATAAAACAACTTTTTTGTATTCTTCACAGCTTTGAAAGAAAAAGGCTTCCTCACTGCAGCAAGCCTCAACTTCACCACTAATTCTCGCTTGTTCTTGAAAGTTATACCCTTTACAAAACCTGTGCCGTCTTTTTCAAAAAAAATCGTTGCAGCTGCTCTGTGATGGTGCTCCTTCTGAAGGATTACCAACTACTTCTCCACCTTCTTCACCTTCTTCGTCTGCCTCTCCACCTTGTTTTAATTCATCTTCATCCATCTCAACATGCATATCTTGTTCATTTGAACTTGAAATTCCTTCAGGCCTTGGAATCACACTAACCCTTAGTGTTGGCCTAGCCCCAGCTGGGTCTACATCAGCCATATAAAGCTGAACATCATCATCAGTCCTAATTTTAGATGGAGCAGTCTTTTGCTTTGCGGAAACACTCAGCATATATGAAATGAAAAGATCCCTAGGATCATCACTTACCCCCCAACTGCGTATGATTTTGTTGACAAGTTCATCATATGTAACATTCCTACTCACAAGGATAGGTCTTGTCTCTTTCACCTTAGGAATCCAAGCATAGCATTTCGAACGCTCAACCCATTCACCGAGAAAATCAACTCCTAGTAGTATGTTGTCCCCCATTACTTTAACGATATCTGCAAGGTAGGATAAACATTCATCAAATATGGTCCAGGTAGCAAAGGATACTGGAACATCAAAAAACAGATCCGAACATGCCCAAGGATGTTTAAGAATACAAGCATACCGATGTGAAACATCGATACATCAGTTCCAACGATCTACAAAAATGTTCCAACATTATGAATAGCATTTACTGAACATGCTGTAAGATTATTCGGGCAATCAAAATTATGTTCCGTAACTCTGACTAGCACAATAGGAAAATCAAAAGGATTATCCTGAGCATCTAATACAATGTTCCATAATTGTGACTACGTTGTACGAGTTTTGTAGAACAATATTTATAATGTTGCGATCGTCACATTAAGATGTTTCAAAACAGCAACATACTGTTTAAAAGGGTTTTTACAAAAATTAGAATCGTAGAGATTAGCAAGACGGAGATTTACACTTACAGGAGATATGAGACTTGTCAAGCTTTCCAGTTTGAAGTAATGCCCAACGTTATTCAAACAATTTCAATGACAAGCTTTCCAATTTCAAGTAATGGCCAACAGGTAAACATTATTCAAAGCATTTCAACGTCAAGCAAACCAATTAAAAGTAATGCCAACCAGAAATTGTTATTCAAAGAATTGCAGCGTATTTTTTCCAAATTATTTTTTCAATTAGAGTCAATAATACCTAATTAACCGAAAAGGATTTAGATCTGACAATATTTTTCGTTTGGGAGAGTTGGAATGCAAGAATAATAGCGAAAACGAATGGAGATTAAAGAAAGCAGATGCGCAGCAGCTATGGTGTTTTCAGATCGCGAGGGAGAAGAGAGAGAGAGAGAGAGAGAGAGAGAGAGAGAGAGAGAGAGAGAGAAAGGAGGGAATAAACGGAGGGAAAAATATTTTCCTAATTTGACAAATTTTATTTTTTATATACGTGAGGACCAAAGTGTAAGAAATAAAATTTTAGGGTGAAGGGGAGTGGAGGAAAGTTATGTTTAAGAGCCTTAATTAGATGTGTCCCTTCTACTACATTAATTAAGACTTTGTCCCTTTTACCTATTTACACTCTTGAGTGTCCCTTTTGACCAAATGTCCCTAGTTAGTTGTTTCGATAGTCAAACTTCTTAAATTTGATCGTGGATTATAATATAAAATCTTTAACTTTTCTTAAATAAAATTTATATATTTGAAAACTACATGAAAAGTACTATAAGTCACAATAAATTACAAATCAAAATATTTAAAAGATATGTATAAAGATCACGGTCAAAGATAAACACGTTTGACTCTTGAAATCCGAACTACGACAAACAAAATGGGACAGAGAGAGTATATAATATGGCCGATACGGAAAAGAATGAAAATGGAAACAATTTAAATATTTTGACTTAAATATGCAGGCATTTGTCTAAACTAGTACTGGTTTTTTATTTTTTTTTTATGGGTTTCATCCCTTTAAGTATTTGTTCAATCCAAGGAACAATACGTGCATGTATGTTAACTTTCATCAATATATAGAAGCAATACCGTGGCAATATTTTAATGCGATCGACATGTTCGATAAATTACTAAACTTTGAGTTTTCTTATTCCATCCACTGCCAATTGACCATATGTTTCTATTTTTCAATGGCATATAATACACATAGGCACCAAATTAAAGATATTTTAATTAACAAGTATTTTAGATAAATTACTAGCAACTCGAGGTAATTTTGAGCTCGATTGGTTGATTGAGCACATGGTTCATACTTCAGAGTGTACCTCGTGCCGATAATTTCCAAGGGAGTTTTTGTGTGAGGTGTGGAATGCATGGTCCATTTGTCGAGCACGACCTTTGACCAAGCGTCCTATTGTTCCCTCAAAAAATAAGTAGAATCATTCCAAGTACATGGGTTCACTTAATCCGTGAATTAGGTAACGGTAATAACAATGGTCCAGACACGCTTTAAAACTTTGCTAAAGGAAAATTTGAAGAGTATTGTGTTAGCAATCATTAATGGACTGGAATGAGAGTGAAAGTTATAAGAGGAATTGCTTAAAGAGTACGCTGAGAGAGAGAAATGGGAGCTGCTTCTTCTCATTGTTTGAGATACTGAATGCATATATATATATATATATATATATATATATATATATATATATATATATATATATATATATATATAAAATTTTGCTATGCATCTTTTGATTCACTAAAATACCCCCTCCCACCTCATTAAAATAGGAGCTTTCATGGACTTTTTAGTCTATTTACCAAATCCCTAAATTTTTGTCTCCTTACTTTTCATTTTGTTCCCAAATCCACCAAACCCAATCCTTCAGGTCGCCACACCCCTCAATTTTCTGGTCAGTTTCCACTTCCGGCCAACTCCAGCAAAAGGAAAAACATGATGTCTGTTACCTAAATTGGCTTCTTGTCACTCCTAGTAGTTCTCTTGCATATTTAATCTTTGTAAAAAAGCTTTATGAAGCCCATTGTAATTCTTTTCCTCCAAAAATCATTTACCTTATCTCTTTGCAAAGTTAGTTTATTTTCCCTTCCCTCGTTTAAAACCATTCAGTTTTAGAAAGATGGTGGAAAAAGACCCACCTCCCTTGATATATATAAATTCTATTTGCCTAACTAACCGACTAAAAATTTTGACTAACTAATCCTCTGACTAATCAATCTAGTTAACTTAACTCCTATACACCACAGCTGGTATAGTTTCTAATCATGCTTCAACACCTTTCCTCCAGCTAATGGTTCAAAAATATTTTTTCACTCCAAGCCTGGCCAGCAAAAAATCATGTTGATACTTTCATAAGCTCTTGGTCAACAAATCTGCTAACTGAGCCTTGGTAGAGATAAAATCAGTCTTCAGCATACAATTACAAATCCTGTCTCTGGCAATGCGACGGTCAATATCTATATGTTTGATTCTTGCGTGGAATATTGTATTAGCAGCTATTTGAATTGTTGTTTTACTATCACTGGAAGTTGTACACATACTCTCAATTCCTTGAACACCTTACAAGCCAAAAACATTTGTTGTACTGCCATACTTCTGAATTCAACTTCAGCTAAAATCCTTGACACGGTGTCCTATTTCTTTGATTTCTAGGAGATTGGAGCTTCCCCAAACTTTATCATGTAGCCTGTGACTGATCTTTTAATTTGAAGGCATTCTCCCCAGTCTGAGTCACAGTAATCAAATAACTGATTTATATACTATGCAGCCATCAATAGTCCCAGTCCAAGGGCCTCTACTATATACCTCACAACTCTTAGAACTGCATCAATGTGTGACTATGACAATGCATAAATTGACTTAATGTCTGCACAGCAAATGACAGATCATATGTGTTCATTGTTAGATACAATAGCCTTCCGACTAGTCTTTGGTACACATTAGGATCAGTGAGTGTCTTGTCTCCAGCGGCACCGTTATTCTTCAGTGCCTTGTAATATTCCACAGATGTTAGTTTCTGATTTAGCTCAAAAGGAGTTCCAGCTGGTTTGGAACCACTCAATCGAGCTTAAGTTATTAGCTCAAGTGAATATTTCTGTCTCATCAAGTCCCTTATTTTGATCTAGCTTCTTCAATTCATAAGAAGAACTTAGAGTTTTCCAAGACCTTTCATTTTGAACTTTTGTTGCAACTCTTTTCATGTCTGACTTAGTAATGTCTGATTGTCGCATGTGATTAGCAAATCATCTACATACACTAATATAACCATTATATAACTTCTAATTCTTCTGGTGAATAGAGAATAGTCAAAATGACTTGGCACAAACTTCATCTGAAAAAAAGCTTTTGTCAACTTCATATTCCACTGCCGGGGGGCTTGTTTGAGCCCCATATAATGACTTGTGCAGTTTATAGACCTTTCTATGCGCCCCTTCCCCCGTCTAGCAAACCCATCAGGAATGGTCATATACACTGATCCATGCTCAATCTTACTCCATTAATGGTGAGGGCTGTCGTCAAAGTATAATACCCGATATGAGTTGGGGTCGATTTCCTAAGGAAACTAGCTCGTCAAGTAAGATAGTCACACATAGAAATTCAAATGAAGTTTAATATTGAGTCTTAGAGATGGTGTTTGCTTGATGTAACTTTATATTAAACTACAATGCATTCAAATTAAAGCAAGTAAATTGATTCTATATTACGAGACTACTAGTATAAACGGCTAATAGCAATTTCCAATCAACGGGTATAATTACTTCACATTCATAACACAAGCATAATTATGGTCGAGTCTTCCTATTATGATCTCTAGAATCCTTCCAGCCTAGAAGAGATCGATCTCAACCCACTCGTCAAAGTCTTAGTTGAATGCTTAAAGAACTACTCAAAGACCCGAGGAAAGGAGACCTCTTCCGAGCGTAACACCTTTTAGATGTGTTAGTCTAGAAAAATAGTCTATCAACCTAAATCCTCTCCTATTCCACTATTCTACACTAATTAATCTCTCTCGAGTCTTTAATTAGCAAAATAGACAAGAAATCCTAAATATCATGGATATTAAAATTATGATGCTATTGTAATGGGGAATGGGATAATCGATACTTGTGTTATGCGTAATGAAATGGAATGGCACCCGTTGATTTTCAATCGCTATAGCATGTTTACACCCCTAGTTATGAGTTTAACTACTCATAATTAGGGTTTGAATCAAAGCAATCAAAATGTAATGAAATGATGAAATGATTTCAAAGATAGATCTTGAATTGATATATGAATCAAGATTCAAAGATACAAGTTAACAAGCTTACAACTTGATGTTAAGACTCCTACTTGGCTCCCAAAATCACCTCAAATGAGTAGAGTATGTAATATGGAATGAGATAGTGTTAAAACCCTATATTTTGCTATTTATACAAAGTGGAAAACGTGGGTTCACAGGCTCAGGTGGAGCGCCTAAGGGTCCATGCGGTCTGCCCAACTCTGGGTCTTCAAAAATGTCACTCTCTGAACTTTTCTTCAGGCGCTCCGCCCTAAGATTTAGGCGGTCCACCTGGGTGCAGAGGCGGGGAGCCTCAACAGAGATGGAGTGCCTCATGTCACTCTCTGAAGTTTTCTTAGCGCTCACTACTAGAAATTAATTGATTTGCATCACAGTTTGGAGACGAAATTCCCTCTCTAAAAGGTGTTTGGAGACGGAATTCGGTCTCCGCGCGTTCTTCGCTTTTAAGCGCATCGTTGGACAACTTGGAGACTGAATTCCGTCTCCAAATGCAAAAGTAGCTGACACACTGACACATTCTTGGAGACGGAATTCCGTCTCCAAGACTGTGTCAGTGCACACTAACTTTTGCATTTGGAGAGGGAATTCCCTCTCCGATTAATTTAATTAATTTAATGCTTGGAGAGGGAATTCCCTCTCCAACATAAATTATATATATTAGTTTTATTGTTTAGAGACGGAATTCCCTCTCCAGTAAAAAAATTAAAAATTATTTTTGTTGTTTAGAGACGGAATTCCCTCTCTAATAAAATAATTTAATTTTTTTGGTTGGTTAGAGACGGAATTCCATCTCTAACTATATAAATCCTGCTAAATAAAAACATTGGTACAAAGCAACCAAAAACCAAAAACAACATGTTTAACATAAAATACCTGTTTAACATAAAACAAAGCCACCACGGCCAATAAAACAATTCAACATACATATTGTTTCATCATTAAGCATTCAACACAAATAAAAACTAAAGTATTTAATTAGTAACATGTTCACAACTTAACAAACCATGAGAGTACTAATCCGCCCCTTGGGAGGAGCCACTTCCTTGCTCCTTATCTCTCCAAATCTTTGCCACAATTTTCTGTAATTTCTTCACATTCTCACGGTCTTCCAACCGTTGCCTTTCACTATCTAGTAGCCTTTGCTCCATTTCCGCCAATCTAGCGCGCAACTCATCATCTGCAGCTTGTGGTGCATGTGAAGAAGAAGAAGAACAATTAGCATTGACAATACCTACACGAGAAGGCTTCTTGTACCTCGAAGGACCAAGGCCATAGGCTCGATTTTTGCTAGTATAGCCACCACCCGCCTGAACGAACATTGCATTTTCTTCATCCTGGGTAGGTTTAGGAGAGCCTTCTTCGACTTGTGACCCTTGGCTCTCAAACCATTCTTGGTGTAAAGCTTTGTAGTTTTCCTAAAACACACGACACGATTAGAATAATTAATTAAAGAATAATTTAAAAAAATAAAATTATTTATGATATCTCACCTCTAGTTGTTGTGCACGTGGCTCGACCCATCCCACCTCATTTCCTTGTTCGTCATATAAATAATGGAACAAACGGAAAAATTCATAATCACTAACTTTTCCATGTACCGCTTCCTACACAATGCAAATGTGTTAATGCTAAATCAAAATGGTGTTAAAATTTTAATTTAAATAAAAATTATAATGACTTACATATCGTGCCCGATGGGTGGCCAAACTAACTGAACCACAAGTGTGCTTCGATCCTCCCTTTGCGGATGCTCTGTTTTTCTTAGCCTGCTCGCTCTGGGCTAAGAATTCATGTGTTTCCCAATAAATTTTGAGTTTATCCCAATTCTGTTGATAAATCCATTTGGGAACTTTACCCTTTTTCCTGTATTTTGACAAGGAATCACTTAGCCTTTTAGCCGCTAAAAACTGCTCGGACTTCATCATCATATATAGGATCCCACAAACACTTGTGCTGAAACAATAACAATATAATAAGTGAAAACTAATAAAACACATATGATAATCAAATGATAAAAGCTTCATAAGTATAGTTAATACCGTAAAAGCTTCAAACATGCGGTTTCTAACAGGTACTGGCACCTTTCCCCAGGTCGGCCAACCATCAGTAAAATGTGGTGTCATAGATTCAACAACAAGTTTCACTGCCTTGTCCGATGGAAGAAACCTGCATTAAATTTAACATACAAAATTATGTTGATAAATATATATTGCATTCAATTCAAAAATTTATAATTTAAAGGTTACTGAATAAATCTTACCCTTCTTTGCTGTCAGGCATGACAATCAACTTCCCAGACTCATCGAGAGATCCAATACCACCAGGCAACTGAACTGTAGCGCTAGTACGCTTTTTCCTACCCTTTCGCGCTGTAGTGGTGACAGATGGAGAGGACTCTGGCTGAGTCTCTGGTACGGGTATACTCGAACTGGGGCATGCCGATGATGATGCAGATGGAACAGTACTCAAAATGGAAGGTGTAGCAGATGGCAAACTATGTGGATGCATACTAGGAGTAGGTATCATCATCAGCTGTGAAGGGCCCGGTGCGCCGAATGGCTGAAATGTAGGGGCCCGTACATGCACAGACTGAGGGGATGTGCCTACTATAGGCATGGAATGGAAAGAGGGACCAGCAGGCTGGCCAAACTGATAGTGTGGCCCCGTATGTAGCATGGTCTGTGCAGATATATACTAGGGGCCTGTGGCTGATGGAATAGTGGGGTACTAGGGAGACCAGCGAAAAATATAGGCGGATAATTACCTAACTGTGAGAGCAAGGCAGAGATAGGGGTCAATGCCGGAAGTGGAGAAGTAGTATGACCTGTGGAAGTATGGCCACCACGGGTCTTAGGTCCTTTCCTACCTCGAGATGCCATATCTGCAAATTAATATTAAATTCAATAGAATTAGATATTTAATAAAGTGTATCATCGTTAATTAAAAAAATATTACGCAAAATATTAAGCAAAAATACCACAAACAACCAATATAACGCACAAATATTCAACTACTAACATCAATCATCATCGCTTCCTTCTAGTTCATCAAGCAATTCATCCTCAGAGGTATCATTTTCATCTATGTACTCCCCTTCTTCATTTCCCAACGACGTTTCCATGGTTTGATTGAGCACCGACATATCAAATTCTTCAAAATAATCCACACCCTGATGCAACTTGTCGGGTAATTCTTCATCTACAATTTCTTGAACAGTTGAAATGTCATTTTGGTATGCTTCATCTAATGCATCATCCACCTCAATTCTTCCAACCGGTTTGGCTTTCAAAACAACCCACCAATTTGCTTTTGCCTTGTTCTTCAGTTTATTTTTGCACTTTGGATAAGGAACGTAGTACACTTGTTTCACATTTGAGCAATGATAAATGGATCATAATGTGCATACGTTCTTTTGTGATTGATTTCAACTATTTTATATACTGGATGCACCTTTGTACCCCGAAGTGGTGTTGGATCAAACCACTTACACCGAAAGAGCACCAACTTTTTCCTTGGATGACCATTAAACTCTAGCTCTAATATTTCATGTATTACACCATAATAGTCAAACTCTCCATCACCAGTGCCTGCATTCACCCACACTCTGCAGTTATATGTTTTCTCTCCTATGGACCATTCTTCAATATGAAACTTATAGCCATTGATGAAGTACTTAGACATTTGTCTGTACTTATAAATAGGGCCCAATGATAAATCACAAAGCAGTGGATGATTGACGCCGTTTTCAGGATTGTGCACCTAACATGCATACAATTAAATTTATAAGTTAAAACATACTTGCGTATAGTATTCACCAACGAGATATGTGCCACTAAAATACTTACGTATTCTCTAAACCACTCTGAAAATTTGGCCGTCACAGCATCGTGCCCAAAGTTAGTGACAAATAAACTGCTATGCACAACAACAATATTCAGGATGTAAAAATTAATATATGTATTAAACTTTTTTTTATGTAGAAAGTGACAAATACCTATAAAAAGGTTGCACTTCTGGGTAATTCAGCAGTACATGTGTCGTAGCAACTTGTCTATCGATGTCGCTGAATGGTTTTGTGCAACCTTTTTCTGATCCTCGACCGGGATGATTGAATATGGAAAAATGAGGATACAGTGAATTGCCGATTCCACCATCATCATGTCGGTTAGGCCTGTGACTTAGAGAAGGTACTTCGGCCCCAAAATAATAAGAACAGAAATGCGACGTTTCTCTAACAAGATAAGCCTCACATATCGACCCCTCAATTCTATTCCTATTTTTTGCAGTCCGCTTACATTTGCCAATAGTCCTGTATAACATAGATAGCCATATAATTTAATAATAAATTAAAAAATATTAAATATAGGAGGAAATCTTTGATATGCATTACCTTTCTAGTAGGATACATCCACCTTCCCTGAACCGGGCCTCCAAGTCTTGCTTCTTCAACAAGGTGCATAGGCAGATGTTGCATAACATTGAAGAAACCAGGGGAAATATCTTGGTCAATTTAGTAGAGATCACAGGAATATTACTTTCCATCAATTGTAGATTTTCTTCCCTCAATGTACTAGAACACAAGTCCTTGAAAAACACACTCATTTCAGTGAGTGGTTTCCAAATTGTATCTGGCAAGCCATTGAACGCAATTGGCAACAAATTTTCCATGAAAACATGACAGTCATGGCTTTTCATTGCCGTAAGCTTACCTTCTGTCATGTCGACACATTTGGATATATTCGATGCGCAACCATCAGGAAACTTAATATTCTGTATCCACTCACAAATCATTCTTCTTTCCTCCAAGTCAAAAGTGTAGTTCGCTGATGGCTTGCGCACCTTAACGCCATCTGACTGTAGGTGCAATTCAGGTCGCCGACAATATGCCTGAACATCTAACCTTGCCTTCAAGTTGTCCTTTGTTTTGTTATTGACATTCATCACAGTGTTAAAGACAGCATCAAAAAAGTTTTTTTCAATATGCATTGGATCCAGATTATGCCTAAGAAGATTGTCCTTCCAATAAGGAAGTTCCCAAAATATGCTCTGCTTTGTCCAATTATGTGTAACACCAAAACCTGCTATTCTAGGCAATGGTTGCTGCTCCGTTGCCTTGGGATACCTCTGAACCCGAGACCAAACTTCATGCCCCGTCAACCTCTGTGGAGGATCATCAAAATCCTCCTTGTTCTTCATGAATGCACTAGTGTTTCTCCTAAATGGATGGTCATCTGGCAGAAACTGGCGCTGACAGTCGAACCATGGGTGCTTACGCCCATGTTTCAAATAAAATGCTTTTGTATCTTCCATACAAATAGGACAAGATAGCTTACCAGCAGTGGACCAACCAGACAACATGCCATATGCAGGGAAATCATTAATTGTCCACATCAAACAAGCATGCAATCTAAAGTTTTGTTTCAAGGAACAATCATATGTTACAACACTATCACGCCACAATATTTGTAACTCATCAATCAAAGGCTGCAAGAATACATCAATAGAGCTTTTTGGGTTACTAGGACCAGGGATAATACAAGTCAGGAAAATATATGGACTTGTCATACACATTTCTGGGGGTAGATTATACGGTGAGACGAATATAGGCCAGCAAGAATATGGTGCAGCAGAGACAGCAAACGGAGTAAACCCATCAGAACTTAAACCCAACCTGATGTTTCTAGGTTCACTTGCAAATTCAGGATACACTCTATCGAAATGCTTCCATGCTTCTCCATCAGACGGATGACATAGAGTACCAGATTGTCGTTTACGTTCACGATGCCATCTCATATGAGGAGCAGAACTCATTGATGCATACAACCTCTTTAACCTTGGTATAAGAGGTAAGTAATGCATCGCTTTTACTGGGACCTGTTTCTATTTAGAATTTTTGACTTGCTTGTAGCGAGCCTCACCGCAAAATGTACAAAATTGCTTATCTTTGTTTTCTTTGTAGTATAACATGCAACCTTTTTTACAGCAGTGAATTCTTTCTGAAGATAGCCCTAAAACGAAACCAACTTTTTTGCATCGTAGTACGAGGAAGGCAATCCCAATTTACTTATGTTTAGTTCATTCAAGAGTCCAATGATCTCATCCATGCCTCCTTGAGATATGTTATAATCTGATTTAATACTAAGCAACCTAACTGCCACCGACAGCTTTGAATGACTTGCCCCCTCGTAAAATGGGCGACTTGCTTCGTCCAACTGTTCATAGAAGAGCTTCGCCTCATTATTGGGAATCTCCTCAACATTCGGTTGAGAGGGTTCCCCTTGGTACATTCCAAACGCATCATTCAACATCTCATTCATAGGATAGTTATACCCGACATAGTCATTTTGGAAGTTCTCTCTATGGACACTAGGGTTACACTCTCCATGTGCAGTCCACACAAAATACTTTGGCATAAATCCTTTTCTATAAAGGTGCAACACGACATTTTCAATTGGTTGCACGTGGCTACACTTGCATTTCACACAAGGACATTTGATTGAAACCCCTCGTATATATTCAGAAAGTAATTTAGCTTTAGCAATAAACCCGTCAACCCCATCTACATAACTTTTCCTCAAACCCATATTTTCATAGAACATATTGTACATCCAACTACGATTTTCATCATGTTCCATCTACAAAAGTTACAAACAAATAAATATAAATCAATGCAATAAATTATAGCAATTTTTCTAGCAAACTATAGATGTATAACATTATTGTTAAATTATGTTGTATATTAATTTTTTAATTAACTAACTAAATCAAACTCCCTACATTTATTTTATTTGCCATGTTCAATAACATTGTTCTTAATTATTTCTTTCTAATTATTCTTGCATTAAATTTATCTACTTTATATTATTTTTCTAACTATTTCTAAATTTCCAAGAACTAATGACATTTCTAATAATCCAATCTAACCAATATTCTAAAAAATGAGGAGAATATTAAACAAGTATACAAAAATGATAGAATTATATAATAAATTCAATATTGATAATAGAGTGTCAAAGTTGGTATTGGGGTGGGGAAAATGGGGGCCGAATTCATGGATGGAAAAAATGGGGAGGGAAAAATAATTTGAATTATAGCTAAAAACAATGGGGAAGATGAAGAAAACTTACTTGAATAAGTTGTTAGGATGATTGGGGAAGTTTTCGCCGGGGGAGGGAGCAATTTCACCGGGGCAGGGAGCAATATCTTCGCCGGAGCAGTGAGGGAGACAGTGAATCGGGTGGGGAGGGGTTTTTTAATTTGGGGGAGATAATGAATCTAAAAGAAGAAGTGTGCGTGTATATTTTTAGAGTTGGAGACGGTCTCTAAAAAATTTAATTATTTTTTATTGTTACAGTGATTGGAGACGAAATTCCCTCTCCAATCAGTTAGAGAGGGAATTCCGTCTCCAACCTTTTTGTAGCATTTTCATCAATTTCTAGTAGTGGCTCCGCCTCTGATTTTAGATGGGGCGCCTCAAGCTGTGCCCAAATTCTTGACTCTTTGGCTCCAATTCTTGCTCTTTAGATTCAATCTTCGATCAATTCTCATGCAATTCAGTACAACCTGAAATTAAGAAATTTAACACATTAATTAACACCAAACATTGCCTTTGGATTCAAAAACGAAACCTTAAAGTAGTGTTTAAGTTGGTAAAATACCAACTTATCATACACTTCCTCCAGTAAGTTACCATGGAAGAAAGCATTAGTGCACATCCATTTGATAGATATACCATAGTCTAGGTGCCGCAATAGCAATAACATAACTCATTGTGACCATCTTTGCAACAGGAGAAAATGTTTCTTTGTAATCAAGTCTCTCTTATTGAGTATAGCCCTTAGCCACCAGTCTGGCTTTAAATATCTCTACCTCACATGAGGCTTTATACTTGATCTTGAATATTCATTTTCTTCCTATGGGGGACTTGCTAGGAGGAATGTCCACAATGCTTCATGTGTTGTTTTCTTCAATTTATTTTCTTTCAAGTTTCATGGCCTCAATCCACCTAGGATCACTGGCTGCCTCTTTAAAAGACTTAGGCTCATATAGAATTGAATAAGCAGTTAGTGCTTGTTTGTAGGTTGCTGACACTTAATGATAGATAACATATAAGGACAATGGATAAAGACAGTAGTGAGCCTTTCTTTTTGTATTAATGTATTCTTGAAGCCAAGCATGAGTTCTACTAACTCTGGGAAGTCCACCAATTGCCACTGTATAAGATACAGATGTAGTAGTAGGAACTACAGGAGGAGGCTCATTTGGGAACTCATGTTGTGGAGCTGAATCAGGGACACCAGGTGACCTACTAGCCTCATTTTCTACTCCTGCTAGAGGATCACAAGATATTGATGATTTTGGTGCATATTGATTTTCAGGACCATCTTTGCTCAACTCATACTTAGTAGGTAATTCCAGAACATGAAATTAGGGAGTGCCTAGAGCACTCAGCTTCTTAAAGGGAATGATCTTATTGGTATACAATATTCCTGATGACAAATAGTGTCTTGGAATGTAAATCATATAGTTTATAGCCCTTTTGAGATGAAATTTACCTTAGTAGATTGTAGGTATGGCTCTGGATGAAAATTTGTCTATACTTTTGGGGCAGCTGCATAGCTGGGGCTAGGGGTGTTCACCGAAAATCCGAATCAAATCGAAAACCGACTCAAACCAAAAGAAAAAATTGAAATTTTATAGTTTTGGTTTGGTTTTCGTTTTTAATTTTAAAAATCGACAAAATTTAGTATGGTTTTGGTTTTAAGAAAAAATTAACTGAAATAACCGAACCAAATCGATTTGATAAATACTTACTCAAAAATTAAAATTACACATACATTATGTTTTTTTATGTAAATTTTTATAAATTTATATTATATATTAATTTTTTGCGCTCTTAAATTTTAATCTAGTTCTCCACTTTTTAAGTTTATGTATTTTATGTTCTAGTTTGCATCTAGTCTTTATTTGTTAAAATAACTTGTCTTGTAGTCCTTTATTGTTGGTCAATTCAATATCATCAAGATATCATGGAAATGATATCTCTTCACAACCTTTCAAACACGATTTTTTTTTTTTTGTAAGAAGTTTGATTAATTTAATTGAAATGGTTAAATGCATATTCAATCATACGATTTTGAATGAAGTTACATATATAACTTGATTATATATATGATTTATTCTTTTCTAAAGAGTACATGACTTAGGTGTGCCATGGTGGAATATAGTCGCTCGAATATGTGATTGATCCTTGGAAGTGTGTGTCACAAATTTAGAGAGAACAAATTAAAAAAAAAAAAATCGACATAACCGACAAAAATCGAACAAGTAAAAAACCGACTTAATTATTTTAGTTGTGATTTAAGTATTTGAAAAATCAAATTAATTGGTTTGATTATCTTTTAGAGGAAAACCGACTCAAACTGACACATGAACATCACTAGCTAAGGCCACCAAATACCTTGAGATGGGACAAGGATAGGATGATGATACAGAATCTCAAAAAGGGATTTGAACTTGAAGAAGATAACATAGTTGTCAGTACACATTCAAAGAAGAACCTAAGTGGAACTACAACTTGAAACCTCAAGGATTTGGCCATCATTAGAATAAATCTATGTTTTCTATCAGCCACCCCATTCTGCTGAGGGGTGTATGTGCAAGAGCTTTGACGTTCCCAAGATTAGACAACGGATTTTTAAACTCATTGCTGAAAATTCACACCTATTGTCTGTTCTTATAATCTTTATTATAGCTGAAAAAACAGTGTTTACTCTAAGAATAAAATCTTCCAACACTACCGAGATTTCTGACTTTGAAGTCATGAGAAACAACCAAATTTATTTAGACAATAGTTAAAATATACCTCATAAATATAACTTCTAACTACCTAACTAACCGACTAACAACTTTGACTAACTACTTTGAGTAATTAATCCACTAATCAATCTAGTTAACTTAACTCCTACACACCACATTTGGTATAGTTTCTAATCAGGCTTCAACATATTGTTTGATCACCGCAATGGTCGTCTTCACCATATAGTTAAAAGGGGAAGAATTGTTGAAGTTTTTGGCCTTTTCTCTTCCTTCCTATGTAGATAAATAAACACTCTTTTGGACCTAGCCGATGACTTTTACCATAAAGCCCACTATTTGTCACACATATAAAGGACCTATTTAGGTCTAATTTTGGATAATATAAGAGAAAGATACAGCATCCTAGAGAGAGAGAGAAGAGAATTTTTCGCACAATTCTAGTCACATCGGTCAACTTTGAATGTAATCCCGCTTCGTTCCTTGTCTAATTGAGCTAATTTTTGGACACTTTCTTCTACTAATCTTGATCTTTGATTATGAGCTACCAGAGATCGATTTGGAGTCCTGTAGTCTCAGATTTTGGCTTGTGAACAGTAGCTATGTTTTGGTGACTTTGCTCTTTTTCTTCTCTAGTTTTGGTGCTTTGTTATATTTATTGTTGCTCATTGTTTTACACTTGATTGGTAGCCAATTTGGAGAATATTACTTTACTCTTGTTATTGATTTAATAGAGCTTTTGTGGGTCAAAGTCTCGTGATTTTTTCCTCTTCACATTGAAAAGATTTTCCACGTAAATTTTGTGTCATTTGCATTGATTACTTGCTATTTTATTGTTGATAATGCTGCCCGGATTTTCATTTGTGCTTAAAGTTAGTTTGCTCTTCAGGTTCAAATAGTGTAGAAAATTGAGAATTTTTTCTGTTGCTACCCTATCGTGCATTTGGCATTGCTTGTTTCTTTCCAACACTTCTTCCTCTCAATAATGGATTTTTAAATTGTATAAATATCATAGCTAAACATAGGACGTAGATTTTTTCAAGAAGAACGAGCTGATTGATCTTTTCAAATATAAAATACTCCCTTCATTTTATTTTATGTGGCAAAGTTTTAATTGGCGTAAAATTTAAAAAATAAATGATGACTTTTAATATTTGTGGTCTTAAACATTTGTATAACTATAAAAGCTTCTTATTACGAATAAGTGAAAAGCTTAAGTTAAACTATTTTCAAATTTAAAAAATTAATATATTTTTTTTAAATGTCATATAAATTAGGATGGAGGGTGTAGCATTTATTCTCCCTATATAACAAATTTCATTCTGGGAAAAGCATTAAGGCCAGAAATCAATCCCCTTTGAGATTAAAGCTAATTAAGTTGCCGTGTTTGATTCGCTTGAATCAAACTACAAGGTTGCATGAGTGGATAACTGAAAAGTGGTTGAAGAGGGAGATCGTTTAAGGGATATTTTGTCGTTTCCTATGGGAAAAAAGAAGGTTTAAGTAAAGAAGGAATGGTGAAAAACTTGTAAGGTTGTCCTCGTTCGCTAGTATCATCTGTTGATATGTTTGAAATATTCGTATTAAATCAATCAAATTAATTTTAGCAAGTACAGATTCAAGTTAGAACATATACTTTTGATGAAGTGATAAATAACTGTAAAGATGTATTTTATATTCATTGATTTTGTATAAACATAGTATACGAATAGATCTTTTCAATTCCTTCATGTAATATGAAGGAATGAACTCGGGGTAGAATATATTCTCCCTACAAGACTAAATTTGTTTAATAAAAAAAAAAAAGAACCAAAAAAAAGAGCACATGCATCCAGGGTAAAGTTGATCTATATATGATATTTGGACTTTTTACTAAATCAACACATTCTTGGGCCCGAGCACTTTCCACCAAAGAATGTGATTCATGGTAATACCCAAATAAAAAAGAATGACGTGAGAAAGGTCATTTCAGAGATCAATAATCATGGTATCACTAAATCTGTCCTCAATAATTGAAATTATACAAGTAGTCAAGAAATAAGATTGTGAACACTTTTTTTGGATGATTGAGAATTTTTCATGGGCTATGCAAAGTAAGAAAAGAATGAGATCAGGTTGTAGATATCTGTATCTCTGCCGAAAGAAAAAGAATTTATTCTCTGCTGATTATAGTGGTGTGCATGGGACGGTATGGTTCGGGTTTGAGTTTATTGGTAACGGTATATCGGTTAACGGTATGTAATTATATAAAATCAATACCGTAACAATAAGCTATCGGTTATCGGTTCTTAACGGTTTGGTAACCGGTACACCGAAATAACAATTCTTGGTGGATAGTTGTCAATAGGTAATATTTTTTAATTAATATGAATAACCACTAAAGTAATAGACAAACCATCCACACAAACTAAGTAACAAGTGTAATCAACAAGTCTTAACAATATGCTAACATAACACAAAATAATGAAATAGAAAAAGAAAAGATAAGCAAGTGTGATCAATGATCCGAAAAAGCAAAATTAATTATAAAATAGGCCGGACTCATTAATTAAAATGTAAGAGTGTTGACATATAACTACCAAAAATAATAATAATAATTAAAGTTTAACCTATAAGTTAATGTTGTAAATTAAGAGTTTAAATGACTTAATATACTAATAATAATAAAATAAAATATATAAAAATTATAAAAAAAAAAAACTTATCGGTTATTGGTACAATAATGGTAAAGAGATATAGAAATTGTTACTGTACTGATATCTTATCGGTATTGGAAATTAATACCATTACCGAATCAATAACCGTTATACCTATACCATTATGCTTATCGGTAGCGGTAGCAGTTCGACTACTGGTACCGGTTCGGTTTTGCACATCCCTAACTGATTACATAGGTAAATACCGATCAGCTTTTGAAGCTGAGATGACACCGACTTACGCAAATCGCAATCCCATCCCCCATTATCTTAATATTTATTTTTAGCTGCCCATTGCTCTTAAGGTTAGTCAAAAAAATTCAAGCCCACGCAAGACCATATCCCAGATAGACAAGCCCCAATAGCCCATAAGGAAAGCCAGTCTATAAACATACAAGTTGGGGTGATACCCGTAATTTCTTTAACAAAGCTAGTGTCGACCAATCTAAACGAACCTCAGCTATTTTATCGACTTTATATTGATAATCTCTTTTTTGGATGCAAAATCCAGTGGATAAAGTGAACGGATAATGAAGTTGATTTTGGAAATTTGTTACTTAGTTCATAATGAAATTGTGATGGAGTTCGTGACTGCGTTTTATGATGACAGATAGGTGATTTTACATGAAGGCGGAGATGATGATTTGAAGAGGCCAGCAATTGGTGGTGGAACGATGGTGTTTCTACCGATTTAGGGTAATCTTTTGGTTACAAAATGATCCAGCAATGCAAGTGAAATCCGTCAGAGCTCCGCTGGCCAGTTCTTTAAAACTCCCTACCGAGAACCCAAATCCAGTAAACAAGATATATCTCGAATACCACAAACAGCAAGAACAATAAGGGACAGACAAAAAGGAGGGCTATCAAAAGCCTCTACATGTTAGACATGCCTCGAGGAGATGCGACTTGGCTGCAATAAGTAGGACAGTTCCCCACTACTCAACTAAAAACTGTAATATCACTGCCTTTCGTTTAACACTACAATGCGGCAAAAGAATTAAGAACGGACCCAAATTTATTTTAAAAATAAAATTATTAATATCATTATATTACACCTTTTTAATGATAATGCAGTTCCCTACAAAAATCATGGGGGTCTGCTATTTACAAGTTTACAGCACCTACTTTTCTGCAACTCAAATGACGAACTTGAATAACTGAAAGCATAATTGCTTGTTATTACAACTTCAGAATCCCTATCGTCATAGCTAAACACTAACATAAGAAACTATTGGCACTCACAAACTTCAGAAATGTCTTTTATACTTGCATCGTTTCCAGCCTCAGCACTTCAATCATTGGCCCCAAATGCAAGCCCTAAGACCATGTTAATGGCACAAAAGATCAGATCCTGCTATGTCACCCAAATAAAAACTAAAACACGATTTTAAATAAAAGATGACCAGACAGAAAAATCCAAGGAAAAGATGTAGAGCAGCATAAAACACGTGGTCTATGTATGATATAAGCAAAAATAATAGAGAAAGGGACAACAAACTAAAAAGAAAAATTTTCAGGTAAGTTAATGCCAAGAGCAAGATAAAAAATTATCTTTGAATCAAAGATCTCTGCTAAAAATATGCACACCTTGAGAGGAAAAAAAAAAAAAAAGCATCTTCTCTGAACAAATATCAGTCCTGCCTACATCTATTGAGAGTGGAACTGATATAATAGCGACAGATGGATCTTCTCTCACTAGGTTATGTGGGAAGAGAGTTCAAGCTTCTATTAAATTGGACATGATAGACATGCAGAAGTATCTCTTCGGAACTACAGACCTTGTAAGAAAAAGATGCAACAGACAAGCTCTGTACTGTTAGGACTGGGATCCATCACCAACATCATGGCAAACTTGGTGTTGGCATACAGATATTTTTAACCTATTTGGAATAGATAATTTTTTTTTTCAACAGAGTAATAAAGTCAATCCAACAGCCATGCATCATCCCTGTGAGTCTGAAAAAGGCAAGGATCTCTCAATCTTCCCAACCAACAATAAGCAGATAGGATAACTTTACTTGCAATACCATTGTCGACAGCCCTTATCTAACTATTATCGTCTTCAAGATATGAAACTCACTGGTCAAAGTCATCTCCCTTTTCAGAAATCCTTTAATGGGCAGATTATTTTCTAGACTAGTATTCTCATACACTAAAATCTGGGTACAGTATAATAGCCTGTAGCAGCAACTATGCCTCAAACCAAAACAAGTTGGAGTAGGCTATATAAATCCTCATTGACTATCACCTGCATTATAACCAAGTCCACTTCCTGTCTCTTCTGTCTGTAACATTTACATTCATGATGTTTAACATTTTATGGTAGTATTTTCATTAACCATTCCAATAAAATTTATCTAAATATTGATGGCCAGTTTTACAAGTAACCAAACTCATTTTTGAAAGCAAGTTCTTTTACAAATCAAATGAAAGAAAACTGAAAAACAAACCCAGCTAAAAGAAATAGAGAAATGGAACCAAAGCTTCAATATTATTGAAATACACTACACAATGGCTAAAGGGATTAGCATTTTGAGTTGTAGATGGCTGCATATGTGACGTAGGTTGCCAGCACTTAAAATTTTGAACTAGAAATAGCTGGATTTAGAGTTGAAGGCCAAATAGATAACTGTGATGTTTCAATTTGAGATAAGGACAGAAAACTAAAATGGAAAGAGACGTCGTGCAATCCGAAGACTATTACAGGTGTCATAAGCACGCCTCTGAAAAGGGCACCAACCTAAGAATCAATCACACTCAAATCTATGAAGGGGAGACCCTCTATCCTTTTAATCTTTAGAGTCGATATTGTATACAGGACAACCAGTCCAATAAGAACCAATAAGAAAGGAAGAAGCGTGGGAAGTAAGGTTTTGACGAATAGATTAAGGCTTATAATGATGTGTGCAGGACAAACAATGTCAAGCCTAATGTAGATCAGGTAGGCCCTCAATCATACCAACCTGAATATACATTCAGAAGATCAAGCTCACAAATTGACAAGACAGGCTATGACCAAGGAGCTCAAGAGCAACACATCATTTCCACCTCATCCAACCAACCAGTTTCTTGTTAAAACAAAACCACCTCTTACAGCACAGCCAAGACACCCTGATTAAAACAACAATAAACTTTGGAACAACCTTATCTTTAAGGATATTGTCTGACACTGCACCACAATTAATCAATTACCAATCTCCAACTAATTCGACCTTTCTTCTGGATGAAATAAACATTCACCAACACAAAGAAAGACAATACATGGAGTATGGTTAATAATATACACAACGAGGGCTTCTTCATCAAAAAGAAAATATGCACAACGAGGGCTTGTTTCTTATTCTTAGTCAACATTTGGTGAACCAAGAAGTTCTTGTTAGCATAGATGACGCAGTGATATTTGTATAAACACATTACTTTTAGTAGCCTCTACTTTTGCACACAAGTAGTATGCAAGGTTCTCCTACCACATTAAATTAGTAAAATTAGTCTTTAACAAAAAAAAGGGGTAGGGTTAATCACTGGACTAAAAACAGGTCGCGCAAAATAGACTTTAATATCTTGAGAGATTGGCCAACAGGAATAATGAAATCAAGTCCAAACAAGTGTGGAAAACCATGTATCACGCGCCTTGTCTATGTTACGCAGACCATTGTCCTAAGCGGACATGCATGATCCATGTCAATTTGATCTACAATTCAGCTCTTTAGAGAGTAGTTTTTTTTAGTTTAGCCCGAATAAATAAAATAGACAGGAAATATTTTATACATCCCATGGTTGGGGAACATTTTATCCATACCAATGCATACTAAAATCAAGAGCTTAAGTAAATCAACCTCAACATACACCTTGTTATTTTTTATTTTTTTAATAAGTCATAATTTTATTAAGAAAAGACTGGCAACAGAAGGCACTCATATACAAGGAGTATACCAAAAAGTAAAATATAAATAATAAAATTGATTTTCTACGAACGACGCCCAATCTTCTAAAGGTGCACCAAAAAGGAATAAGGGATAAGAGGCTATTCCTCAATTGGACCAAATCCATCTCTACATTTTCAAAAGTTCTCCTATTCCTTTCCTTCTCAATTGGACCCTCTATTATAATCTTAGTAGAGAACAGAGGAGGAATAAAAACGTGAAGGAGATAGACAAGAAAGGAAGAGGATGGCATAGAATCATCTATCTTATCCGCGCATAAGTGCGAGCGGAGCACAACATTCCATGCTTTGCGTCTTCTTTTCAGCTACCACAATTCCAACTAAACATTAGCTCTTCAAGGCACTTAACAACTACCTTATTCTCTATACCCGATTTCAGTTTGAGAAGAATCGAGAAGGCAAGCGAGCAGCATGATGCCTATTACACCTTGTTATAGATAGTAATATTCACGTCCATGTACGAATAGTGTCCTAGTTTGTTTCAACAAGAAGAGCAGCCACAACCACATTCAGCACTTATGCAGCCCACTTCTTTCTTTATGTATTCATTGTACATCTTTTTTTCTTCGAACATCTTTTAGCATATGCATACACAAAAACTAAAACTTGATAAGTCATCTCTCCTTCTCCTCCGGCCCTCTCGAATCTCACTCTCCCTCGAGTCCCCCCTCCCCCCCCCCCCCCCCCCCTCTCTCTCAACTTTTAAAGCCCCTACCATCACTTATAGCTTCCGAAAACAAATCCGTCACTTATATTTGGATCACTAGTAAATTAAATCACTAAAGCAAGTCGAAGAGAAACTTTATTTCTTTGATATAATGATTTAGGAGGTTCCAGTAGAATCTTAATCGACTTGAAGATTCTCCATGCATGCAAGGAAAACAAAACTGTGAATGTTTTAAATGAATAATAGTGTGCGCTTCTTTTTATAAGTATAGCTATAATGAATAATGGCGTGCATTTTGCATCCGCATACTATATAGCGGACAGGTGAAAAGAACAAACCACCTCCTTGATCCTTTGTTGAATTGATGTCCGAAAAGGAACTATTATTTTGATCAAAATCCCATCATTCAACTAATTTTCCGAACACAGTGTTTCCAATTATTGAACACCATTATAACTACATTTACTATGCACTTCTCTACAGTTTTAGTGTTAAAGAAATGGTACCCGACTTTTGCTATTCCCTATATGTCTTTTTCCTTTCTTGATAGGATCAATACATATGGATCAATATTCGATTCATCAGTTTGAGGTTATCAATAAAAAGAGATTTTCCTAAGCCACTTCCTTTCTTTCTTTTCCGCGATTAGCAAGATATCCACAAGGACAAATGGCTCAAGGTTCAAAATTAGTGGATAACGGACCTGTTCATCTACCCTGCTACATTTAAGCTTTTGTACATGGAGGATTCAATCCTGTAATGTGTGCCTATACCACACATCACTACTCGCTTCCTTTTTCTATATAAGTTTTGGAAATGTCTGCATCCTTAGGTCTGAGATCTACATAAGAATTGAAAGGTCAGAATGATCAACTCTACAATCAGTTGTTCAAATTAGTAGGTCTTCAAATTGTTCATTTGAAAAATTTGAAACCTTTCTTATTGAAAGATCCAGATACTTCGCAACGCCCGAAATTCTTGATAATGGAGGAACAATATTGTCGTTCTTGTTCAAAAGATACTAAAGCTGACAGTTTGCTCATTCTAAAAACATAATTGTCGAAAAATCATTTGTCAACTCCGATTCCTATTTCCCAGTAATATTCCAAGAAAAAGACAATTAGTCGCCATTTCATAGGAGTTCCTCAATATCTTCTTTTTATAAATTAAAACTTCAATACTTGAATAATACACATCGCTCCTGCTTCTGTTGTATCTCAAGACTGTATGTGGACCCATATCAATAATTATGATTTCATGTATGTATAGTTCTAGGATATCTTGTTCATTTGATACAAATATTTTCTCTGTGCTCAGAAAAAAAAAAAAAACATGCTTTTTGGGAGTTTACTATTCACCAATCGAAACACACTTATTTAACATCTGGAACACCTCCAGGCTCCAACATAGTGCTACAGTCAATTTTAATGAAATCTAGAGTTGACCTCTTACATAAATTGAGTTTATCTGATTCATAAGGGAAGAACTTGCATCAGCATCTCAATTTCAATCCAAACATAGGGTTGATTCAAACTCTATTGATAATGCTTCTTTCTATATGTATGAATCCATTTGACCCAGAAATGATACATCGGAAGAATCAGTTTTGTCTTCCAATACCAAATATCTTGTCACAATTGTTTAGCTAATCAAGTGGTGATTTTTTCCGTTAGAAAGTGACCTATTTCCACATTTGGATTTGAAAGTTTATTCCTTTCTAGATATAAAACTTAACTTGTATGCTTTAGTAGGATATGCAATACCATTGACTATAACTATGCAAAACCTTCTTAAACAGGAAGATCTATATCCATGTACTCAATCTAGAAAATTCATTGTCCACTAAAGGCCACAATAACACATAACACATCTCGAGGTAAGAAACCAATCTAAGGGCGGTTCTTGAATCACACCAAG
Source organism: Petunia secreta (assembly GCA_029990175.1). NCBI lineage: Eukaryota > Viridiplantae > Streptophyta > Magnoliopsida > Solanales > Solanaceae > Petunia > Petunia secreta. Next base: position 3,186,558 of record JARKIP010000059.1, on the reverse strand, counting down.
TACTCAGCATTCATGCAAAACATCTACTGCAATGAGTCGCCAATAACATACTCGTCAAATGCATGATCTAGACTATATCATATCGACATTCAAAAGGAAATTGGTAATAATACCCGAGGTTGCCAATGCCATTAATAGGCTCTAGTAGTTGCAACTGATGTTGTTGTGTCTCATGTTGAGGCTCGATTTGCTGCAAAGGCTGCAGACTACCACCCTCCATTGCTGCAGCAGCAGTAGTAGGACCCCCCTTTCCTTCCACAAGCCGCCACATATACCACGCCCCAACTGACCGATACGGCTTCCATTTCTCACACAATTGTTCCATTTGTGCCGGCCTAGGCAATTCCTCCAACCCATGCAGCATTTGCAATCCTTTCTTAAACCCTAAATCACTAACAGGCAAAACATCTGGTCTATGCAACGAAAATATCATAAACATATGAACTGACCACGAACCAATCCCTTTCACCATCGACAACATCGTATACAACGACCTATCATCCATCTTCACAAGCGTATCGTCCAATAAAATCCCGGACTTATACTTATTCGCAAGGTCATAAAGGTAACTCGCTTTTCTCCCCGATACACCAATCTGCTTCAACTGTTGAGCAGATAACGAAAGCACAACATCAGGACAAACCGCTTCCTCGCCCCCACAAAGGGCGATAAAACGAGTATAAATCGACGTACCCGCCTTATAAGCTAACTGTTGATACAAAATACTTTTACTTAGTGCTAAAAACGGAAGTTGATTCGAATCAAATGCTGGAAACGGAAGTGTATCTATTAATTGACAAAGTAACGGGTCCGCTAAACGTAAATGGCGCACCGCATTCTCGATTTCTCCGTTAGCTGACAAGGGTTTAGTAATCTGAGGCAAAACCCTAGGTATTTTCCGTCGATTTTTTGATGTGGTTATGGATTGTGATGTATTTTGATCGGAAGATTGGGGAGTTGAAGAGAGTTTACGGATTTTTTGGGGGCGAATTGGGATTTTTGAAGGATTTGAGGGATTAATTGGGGGAATTTCGACGGGAACGGGGACTGGTGGGTTTGAATCGGAAATGGGTGGAGATTGAATTTGGGTTTGGGTTTGGGTTTCGGGTTCTGTTTCTGTTTGGGTTAAGGTTAGGCTTTGGGTTTGGGTTTGTTCGCCCATAGAGATAATTGTTAGGGTTTTTTAAGATCAATGGTGGTGGCGGAGGAGTGGTGGAGAATAAGAGGATACGGCGGCGATTGGGTGGTGGTGTTGCTGTTGGATGAAGTGATAGTGGGAGTTGCTTTTTTTGTTAAAAGGGGTTACGATTTGGCTTATGTGGTAGTAAGATCTTTTTTGTAGGAGAATGGGGTAGCTTAGGCCTCATTTATTTGCAGTTAATAGAGGTATGACCTCTAAGCATTAAATGCATTTATTTTTATAAAGATTTAACTATTTAATGACTTTTAATAGATCTGCATAATTCGAATAATACCATTAAGAGGTTCATCACTCCTCCATATATTACTGTAATTAACTATCACTACACTACCACAATCGGTAACCACCGCCACCACTACCACTGCCAACCACCACCCACCACCACCAGTCCATCACCACTAGTGTCTGCCACCACTAGCTATCAACAACAACCACTAACCACCTCTACCATCATAACCTATTGCTACAACCACCAACCACTATCACTACCACACCAATCACCTCGACCATCACAACTACCATTATCTATATCAACCACCGCCACATCTACCGCTACAACTCCTTAACCACCACCTCCCACTAACGACAATTGGCAACCACCACTACTACCACCGACCACCTCCACCATCACAATAACAACCACCACTATCTATAACCGGCTTTACCAATGTCATTTGCATAATGATCACCACCACCGCCGCCAACCAATACTAACCACCCCCTCAAATACAACTACCTTCACTACCAAGCACCACCCCCACCATTACCTACCACCTCCAATATTGCTAGTCGATACCACTAACCACATCTACCATCAAACCACCACATCACACAACAACTACCAACACTACAATTGCTAACAAGACTACTACCAGACACCACCGTCATACCACCACAAACCACCACCTTACAATCTAATATCTCGCGGATATAATAGTTAAACTATATTTATAGTGTACCAATAAACTTTAATAAAGAATAAATATAAATTATAAATATTTAGACGTTGGAAAAAAAACTGTCTTAATCATTCAGTATTCAGAACTTAATACCATATCTTTATATTCAGATGTGTATCCAGATTCAGATCTCTTAATTTTAATAAAAATAAATGCCCCCTAGTTATATATACGGAGTACTTTATATCAAATGGGCCTCTGAATTTGACATTTTGTGCAATCATTCTTGAACATTTTAAGAATTTGTTACTTTTTTCTGTTTGTCTTGATCATTTTTTAGATGCAATTGCAAGAGAGAAGCACTTTGATTTTATACAATTTAGAATTTTAATAGCGAAAAAACCTTATCACAAATAGGAATGTTTGGGATAATAAGTTCAATTTGAATTTTAAAAATGCAAACTGTTTTAGAAAATGTTTAAACTACTGCAACCTTATAGACCTAGGATTTATGGGGCCAAGATACACTTGGTCAAATCATAGTAAGTGTAGTAGTAGCCTGATTAGGGAAAGGCTAGACAGATGCTGGCTAATGAGGACTGGGTAACATTATTCAAAGAGGCTTCCATTATTCATCTTCCTAAAACCTATTCCGATCACCATCCTATCTTAATTGATTTAAATAAAAACTCTTTTTCCTCTCCTAACAAACCTTTTAGGTTAGAGTCTATGTGGATGTCTCACCCTGGATTTTCTGATATTATAAAGAATGCGTGGGACAACAGAAATTTTCATGAAGCCACTAAAGTTTTTGAAGATGATGTTACTTTGTGGAATAAAACAGTTTTTGGGAATATTTTCAAAACAAAAAAAAAATTACTTGCTAGACTAAATGGAATTCAATCTTCTATTCATTACCCTACTAGTACCTTCTTACGAAATCTAGAACAAAAATTACTTCTTGATTTTAACACCTTACTTAAAAATGATGATGAATTTTGGCGTCTTAAGTCTAGAATTAATTGGTTAAATAATGGGGATGCCAACACTAAATTTTTCCATATCACTACCTTAAATAGAAGACGTCACAATTCAATTACTCACTTTCAAGATGATGAAGGTTCTATAATTATGGACCAGGAGGCTGTAAAAGACCATGTTTTAAACTATTTTGTGGAGCTTTTTTCCACTAGCCACGTCCATAGTGCCCTCTCCCCTGCTAGCCATAATACTAGTTGGTATAATGGAACTGATCTTAGTAGCCTTGATAGACCCTTGGTAGATGAAGAAATCACAAATGCTATCTTTTCTTTTAAGCCATTTAAGGCCCCTGGTCCGGATGGCCTTCACCCTTTCTTTTTCCAAAATTATTGGAACATTATTGGAGAATCGGTTAAAAACTTTTGTCATAATGTTTTTGACACTGGCTATATTCCTACTTTTTCTAACACTACCTACCTTTGCCTAAAAATGATGTCCATCTTAGAAATTTTCGTCCTATAGGCCTTTGTAATACAATCTATAAAATTATTACGAAAATTATTGCAAACCGTATTAAACCTTTTCTTGATAGCCTTATTAGTCATTGTCAAGCTAGTTTTTTTAAAAAATAGACGTGCATCTGATAATGCTCTCATTATTCAAGAGATCATGAATAAATTTTATCAAATGAAAGGTGTAAAAGGTGAAATATTAGTTAAAATCGATTTGGAGAAAGCATTTGATAGAATTGAGTGGTCTTTTATTCGCACTATGTTAAACTTTTTTAAGTTTCCTCCTAATATTACTCGTTTAATTTTATCATGTGTTACTTCGTCCTCTATGTCTATTTTATTTAATGGCTCTAAAACTCCATTCTTTACCTCGACTAGAGGTATTAGGCAAGGGGACCCTGTGTCTCCTTATATCTTCATTTTATGTCTAGAACTACTTTCAATCTATATTAACCATAAAGTAGATTATCAGTTATGGAACCCTATTAAATTGTCCCCTAAGGGCCCAGCTCGCTCACACCTTCTTTTTGCAGATGACTTAACTTTTATGGCTAGAGCAAATGAGAAATCTACTGTTAACATTAAGTCAACCTTAGAATTATTTTGTGAATTTTCAGGAGAAAAGATTAACACCAATAAATCTAAAGTTATCTTCTCCAGAAACACAAACTCTTCTCTTGCAGAACACCTTAGCTCTATATTAGGTATTGAAATTAGTAAGAATTTTGGAAAGTATCTAGGGTTCCCTATTTTTAATCATAAACCTAAAGTTAATGATTACCAATTTTTAATAGATAACTTCCAATCGAAACTTTCAAACTGGAAAACAAACTTCCTTAGCATTGCTGGTAGGGCTACGCTTATCAAGTCTACTCTAAATACTCTCCCAAACAACATTATGCAATATCATCTTCTTCCCTCTAGAGTCCATAAAACTATTGACAGAATTCAAAGGAATTTCTTGTGGGGTACTACCAACACCAAAAAGAAACTCCACTTGCTTTCTTGGGAGTTGGTTACTAAACCTAAGCATCTAGGTGGCCTAGCCATTACCAAAGCGAAAACTAAGAACCTAGTTATTCTCTCAGAATTAACCTGGAGATTCCTTTCTCACCCAAATTCTCTTTGGTCCATGGTTGTCAGTGCAAAGTATAAGAAAAAGATGACTTCTAGACCTAACTCCTTTATTTGGGGTAATATTATGAAGGGCTGGAAAATTTGTCATGAGAACTCTCATTGGATCATAGGTAATGGCTCTTTTACTTCCTTCTGGAACCATAGCTGGCTTCCAAATAGGACTCCTATTAGAAATCTCATCTCTGGCCCCTCACTTTGAATGAATCTAATCTTAGAGTTGCTAACATTCTTAAAAATAATAATTTTGATTTGACAAAGCTTTCTTTCCAGCTCCCCGATAGTATTGAAAAACTGCTTTCTAATTCTCATCTGGCCTTAAGCAATGAATTAGATTATCCTATTTGGAGAGCTACTTGTAATGGTTTATTTTCATTAAAGTCGATTTACCCATTACTTGACGATAACACTCCTTCTGGGGAGGACTTTGATTGGATTTGGAGAATGAATACTCTTAATAAGATTAAGCATTTCTTTGGCTTTGTCAACATAATCGCCTTCCATCTCGACTATATTTGTCTAAAATTGGAATGAATATTGACCCTACTTGTGCAATTTGCAAAAATGAAGATGAATCTCTATTCCATATTTTTGTTAACTGCCCTATTGCTAAAGTTTATTGGCAAAGTTGTTCCTTGAATCTTAATACTCACGATCCTAAGAATTGGTTACAAGTACTTAAAGACTACTCTTATAGAACTAGCTCTAATCATTACAATTGATTAGACTTCCTAGGTTTTGCTCTTTGGAACCTTTGGTTAAATCGTAACTTTAACAATATTAATAATATGACTAGAAGCCTATTACATGCCACTGTTAGCAATAAAATTATGGAATACAACTTCCTTACATCAAAAGAGCCAAGATTAATGCAAAATAAATCCATCAAAGTAGTGTGGCACCCCCTAATCACGAGGTTATCAAGCTCAACATTGATGGGGCCTTTAAATCTCAGAATTTTATGGCTAGTACGGGTGGGGTTTTTCGTAATAGGAAAGGTGACTGAGTGTTAGGCTTCCATAAAAAGTCACTGGGCTCAACCCTACGCACGTGGAGCTTCTAGCATTGTTTCATGGTCTTACCCTGGCCATTGATCAAAACATCTCTAAGCTGGAAATAGAAACTGATTCGACTGATGTAATCCATCTTCTTGATAACCCTAGCACTAATCATTGCTTTTCTCCTATTATATTAAAATGCAGGTCAATGATGAACCACCTGCACTCACCCATAATTAGGCACACTTTCAGGCAGGGAAACAAGGTTGCGCACCTCTTAGCGCAAGGAGCTCCTGACCAGTCCAAGTCTATTTCCACTTTCTACTATGCCGTGCCACCAAGTTTTGTCCAAAAGCTTGACCGTGTGGGCACATCATCTACTATTAAAATATCGGATAGATCTTTCTTTTGCCTATCTAAGTTAGGAAATCTTAATGTACTTAGGGGTCGTTCGGTTTACAGTACTAAATATTAATACACGTATAAAACTCAGCGTTAATTTAGCGCAACGTTCGGTTGGTTTTTGTGAAATTTTAATATCCGCATAAAATTAGTGCAACGTTTGGTTGCGTTTTTGTATATTCCGCATTACTAATACCCGCATTATTAATGCGGGAATCTATGTATTATTTTATGCGGGGTAGAATGTGGTATTAATAATGTGGGTATTAATAATGCAGGTATTAAAATTTAAAATGACAAAATTAACTCTCATAATAATAAGGATATTTTAAAATTTTATTTAAGGAGTAAATAAATATTTTAAATAATAATATTTTTTGTTAATTTGTAATATATCAGTGATTCAACAAATAATTCCTACGTTATAATATATACGTGGCTAATACCCACATTATTAAACCCCACATAACTAATATCCGCATTATCAATACCCACATTATCAATACACGCATTATTAATACCCACATTACTAATACCCGCATTAATAGTTAATACCCGCATAAAATACAAGCCAAACCGAACGACCCCTTAATGCAACTACTGTTTCTATTCCATGTATTATCCAGTCTGCGGATTTACCCAACAACAGCATGAACTTTCTACGTAATCCACCGTGATTTCTATCTATGAATATCGTATTTAATTAAAAAAAATATCGTGATTTATAATTCTATCAATGAATGGTCAATTAAACCTTACATGTTTCAATGTTAATTACTTGAAATTAAAACATACATCTTGAATGTAAAATCAACGAAAAATCAATTATTAACATGTCATTTATAACAGTAAAAATTTGAAGCTTAGACATAACTAAAAGTATAGACTACGAAACGAGAACAAACTTTACATTCTTATATCGAGTAATATGAGCACAAGCATATCTAAAATATGCCACTCCTATTTACACCATCATGACTAAAACACAACTACCATCATCACATATCACATATAATAGAAATATGAGTATCATCTATTTAGCTCGATTAAGATTATTGGTGTTTCAGTTTGAACAATTTTTTCTTGCCATATGCAGGAACAAGGAGATTCTACGTATTTAAAAATCAATGAATAAGAAAATGATAATACCGGTTAGAATCAATTAGTTTCTAAACATGTTAGTAGAGGATCATCTAAAATAAGCATGTTAAATATTGTTACAAGCGAAGTATCATGAATAAGAGTAAGATAAACTTTGTAGTCGTATGCGGAGATAGAGAATCAACTTGGCTTGATATTTTTTCGCTTAGTGCCAACCTAACTAATTTGGCCAAGTATCTGGCAAAGCAAAAACACTTATTTTTCATAAAAAAATATTTATTTTAGATAATAAAGATGTTTGGCCAAGTTTTTGAGAAAAAATAAGTGCTTCTAAGCAAAAGCATAAACTGTTTCTTAGCTTTTAAGCAGAAACTGAAAAAAGTAGATTCTCTAAAATATAAATGCTTTTGATTTTAAAGAACAAGATTAGACATATAAAAAGAATAGGAAACAATATATGCATATCATTTTTCGTAATTTGATGTTTAAAAATAAATTTTTAAAAGCACTTCTCATATTATTTGGCCAAATACAAATTATTATTCTTCTAATCCACTTTTTTTAAAAGCACTTTTTTTCAAAATAAGCTGATTCTCGCAACTTGGCCAAATAGTTCACCCAATATTATTTGATTTATGATATACTAACACGATTAAATTTAAAGATGCAAAGAGATTCTCAATTCTTATAATTTGAACTCAATCCGAGCAATGTTTTAAAAACGCAAGGCGAGACGTTTTACTTACAATGGGGCGAGGCGTAAGCCTCGAGACGTGGGGCGTAATAAGCCAAAAAAATATCGATAAAAAAAATTAAGAAAATTAAAATAAGAAAAAAGATTATAGTAACAAACAATCTAACGTTTTTTACAAGTATAAGAAACTGAATAATGGTACAGTTTTTATGAGACAAATAAACTATATTAACTTTCAAACAATTAAAAAATTAAAATTTTGTTAATATTAAACTGAATAACAATAAAATTTATTACTATTATAATTTAAAACATTAATTCTTCATTGATCAATATAAATTTCTTCTAAATTGTAAAATAATTTACGTCTAATTTTGAGTGATAGAAATAAGACATGAAGACTAATAACAAGTGATGATATATACCTCGACTACGTATTTTCAGATTAAGTATACAGATGAAATATGTCTCGTTAATTGAGCTACACTCAATTTCTATAAATGAATACAGCTTGCATCAATCATTTTAAAGAAAATTATGGATGAACAATCTTAATTAGGGAATTGGACAGATTATTTGCATATGTTATATAAGGCGAGCCCCGAGCATTGGGCATTGGGCGTACTCTGGGCGCACTGCCGGACGCTTGAGGCGTAAGTCTCACGGATCTAAGCCCCGCCCGAGAGCCTCAAGGTGTTTTGCAAGTGCCCCGCCCCGGGGCGAGTTCCAAAACTGCCTTTTAAAACAGAGTATCTGAGTGAGTGTATCACAAGGCTAGAGGTATATATATATATATACTCCCTCCGTTCCACTTTATGTGTCATAGTTTGATTCGGCACAAAGTTTAAGAAATAAAGGAAGATTTTTTAAACTTGTGGTCTAAAATAAAACAAAAATGTTTGTGTGGTTGTAAATCATTTAAGTAATGGCAAAACTGTAATTTTGAAGTTAAATTGTTAGTAAATTTAGAATGCTGTTATTCTTTTTGAAACAGACGAATAAGGAAATGCTGCCATATAAATTGGAACGGATGGAGTACTATATTTCTAGTCTCTTGTAACCACAAGCCAAGAAAAGACGTAGAGCCACTTCGCATTAGCTGATTAAAAATAGTAACAGAAAAGCATAGAGTGTAGCCGGTTTATTTCAACAGCCTCGTAATGTTTTTACCACTATGTATTAAGTTAAATTAACACTTAATAACATAGTTTAAATTTTATTATAGGAATTCATGTTTAAAAAATTGAAAGAAGTAATAACAAATTTGAAACCATAGAAATGAAGTTAAATATAAAAACAATGTCCATCCCGCTTCTATTGCCGCTTGAATGCTTCACCATTACTTTAAGAGCGAGTCTGTTGCGATTTATACGGCAATGTCAAATAATCCATCATGCTCCTCACTTTCCATTATTGCTCTTTCACTTTCATCCTGAAAGGGAAAGAGAAAACAAAAGACGTGAAACGATGAGTTTCCGAGATGATACAACCTCCGAGGATGGGCTTCGTAAGCCATTACTTCATACAGGAAGTTGGTATCGTATGAGTTCCAGGCAATCCAGCATGATGGGCTCTTCGACTCAAATCTTACGTGAATCAATATCCATTTATCTTTGTGTCCTCATCGTCGCACTTGGTCCTATTCAACTTGGCTTTACCGTATGACCACAACTCCTCTAACTTTATCTTGCATGTATTCGTATTCTTATATTTCAATGACGAATAATTAATTGGTGGTTGTATGTTTTTTTTTTTTCGGTAGTGTGGTTACTCAAATCCTACGCAGTCCGAAATTATGAGTGATCTTGGACTTACCATTTCGGAGGTTTGGGTTCTCATTCTTTTGAGTATATTCATTTTGCACATAGTTCTTTATCACATTGTTTCGGTTGTGTTTAGAAAATTGAAAGAACCAGTATAATAATTAGAGAATACAGACAAGTTACTTTAGGATATATGCAACAATGTTGAAGGTACAGTATAAATTGATAAACCACTTTCACGCTTTCCATTTCTTGGATGTTGTCCATGAGGTGCTCAATAGTTACATTCCGAATACATGTTAGTACTAGTTAGTGTCTAATAGGCCATACCCTAGTTGAGGTGCCTAGATAAAAAATCAAGACAAGCTCAGGGGGCTCTATGTATTTGACCTTAAATAAACTATAGTAAATTTTAGCACACACACATATACACCTTCAAATGCTCTTGTGCCAACCAATGTGAGACATTGCCTTCCTATGAAAGTAGAAAATATCCAACATTACGGAGAGGAAAGAAATATCTTATGCAGTTAAGCTATAAGTGCAAAACTGAAATAACTAAAATTATGGGTAGTTTTCACAGATGGTCACGTAACTATAGTCTTTTTTCTCAAAAGTTACATAATTTTTGCTATATTGGTTGAATTAGTGTGATTTTTGGGTAAGAGACACAAGTTATGTGACTTTTGGGGAAAAAAAACTATATTTATGTGATCATTTGTGAAAATTATTAGTGACTGAGACGCCGTGCTATTCTGGTTTTAATTATTATTTCTATCATTTTACTGATGTTTTCTTAAACATGTCATACCTTTTTCATGGACAGTTTTCGGTCTTTGGATCTTTAGCGAATGTTGGTGCAATGGTTGGCGCAATTGCAAGCGGTCAGATATCAGAATACATTGGACGAAAAGGGGTATGATTTGAGCTTCCTCTATGGTTAAAGAACTCTTTGACTAGTGTAGGTAGGCTGTAGGCGTAGGAGAATGTGTGCATATATGTGCACAACCTTCCTTTTACAGTTCTGCTAATATGTTTTGTTCACAGCTTGAACTGTGAGCTACATCTCACCAAAGGAGCAACTTTTCCATTGTCCTAAAACTGTTTCAGTTGAAGTTGTTACTATGATACATTTTTCTTTTTTCCTTGCTGGCGCTTTATTTTCCAACTTAGCTCTCTTTTCTATGAAATGCAGACACTAATGATAGCATCAATTCCTAATATTATTGGATGGCTCGCCGTTTCGTTTGCCACTGTAAGTGCTTAGTTGTTATAACTTGGAAACTCTGGTTAATTTTGCATCTCTTGTAGGTAAGTAACTTGAACATATATGCCCTTTTCCCTCTTGAACAGGATGTCTCATTTTTATATATGGGAAGGTTGTTGGAAGGTTTCGGTGTTGGCATTATTTCCTATGTGGTGAGCTTAAGTGTTTAGCTTCTATAATGGTTCTTGTTGAACTTGTTGTAAATTGTTCTGCTTGCTGGAATCTTCTTGCTTGTATCTATAGGTGCCTGTGTATATAGCAGAGATTTCACCTAAAAACATGAGGGGAGTCCTTGGATCCATTAACCAGGTTGGTTTTACGTTGTGCTTCACACTACCCCTGGTCATTCAGTTAACTCTAAACAAATTATCATCTGTCCTTTTGTTTTAGAAGAAGTTAAAATAATTTGATCTCTTGGAATTTAGCTCTCTGTAACAGTGGGGATAATGCTGGTGTATCTGTTGGGGTTGTTTTTAAGCTGGAGAGTGCTTGCAGTTTTAGGTGAGCAATACAGTCTTTTCTTGTAAAAGTTTAAACTTAACTGCTAATAGATTCCCTAACCATTTGTATCTGGATAAATTGATTTTGTCTTATTTGCTTTTCTGTTGTTATGGTGATATGAATGGAATGGAAATAATTTATCAGGTAAAGTGTTTTGCTGAAATTAAGTTACTCTTCTTTAAGTACTACCTGAGGAAGTTATTCTTCATTTGCAAGTTCATTCACGCAACCTTAAAAATATGGGATGAGCTGATGGTGTTATGCTTTTGTGTATCAAATAGATTTCACCTCAAAAATATGGAATGAGCTGATGGTGTTATGCTTTTCTGTGCATCAAATAGACTTCTTCCTCCCTTTTAGACCGTTGAACTATAATGTGATTTCATTCGTATTCTTGATTCAAACATATTTATTCAGCTAACCTTTATATTAGGTAACTAATTATTTCACTTTGCAGGAATGCTGCCATGCATGGTTTTGATACCGGGTCTATTTTTTATACCTGAATCACCTCGTTGGTTGGTATGAGTTCCAGACTTAGGTTTGTCTCTACTTGATATTCATTTGTTATGTTATATTTGATGTTAACACCGTAATATTTAGGCTAAAAATGGGCTGAATGAAGATTTTGAAACTTCTTTGCAAGTTCTTCGGGGATTTGACACAGACATATCCGCAGAAGTGAATGAGATTAAGGTAATATATTGAACATCTTTAGTGCTGGTTGTTCAACTACTAGACCCTTCAAATTGCACAGAAGAAACTTTGCCTCTGCAAACTCTAAAAATGGTTAATGCTCATTTGTTCTCGTGTCTTTTGTGTAGAAATCTGTCAAATCATCAACTAAAAAAGTTACCATTCACTTTTCTGAGCTCAAGAGACGGCGATATTACTTCCCTTTGCTGGTACATTTTCATATTGGTTCTATGCCGATTTTTCTATAGTTCCTCGACTTAGACAAACACATGAACCTCCTTATTTTTGCCAAGGCTCACTTGGTGATTTTATTCAGGTGGGCATTGGACTACTCGCACTCCAGCAACTCAGTGGCATTAATGGTGTTTTATTCTATTCCAGTAACATTTTCAAATCTGCTGGTCAGTTCACTTCCTTGATCATCTGTAGAAAGGCATACCAGGATCATCATATGATTAGATAGTGGTAGTTAGAAACATTATTGTTCTATACTTTTTGCTCTGTACTCTGTTGGTAGAAGCAGAAAGAAAAGAACCAATCTGGATAAGGAGAAACGGGAAAAAGCATTTCTCTGTTTTGCATGAAGAGTACATCAAATCCTCCTAAGCCTAGAGAACACGTTGCAATAGATTTGGCATGAGGGCAGGGATTGGGTGCCAAAGATGAGTCTATGTGATGTCTTTCTTGTAGTTATCATCTCCTCTTATTTAATAGCCATGTTTCAGCTCTCGGAAGGAAATAAGGAAACTTCAACAGCTTACTTAGAAGTGTAATTGTAGCCAACCGTCAACTTTAGAAATGTGATGCTAAATGAAACCGAAGAGAATTTACCCCAGAATCTATCACAAGTGGCAAATTTTAAATTGCTAACTTATTAATTTTATAAAACTGTTAAAGCTATTAACTATAGAGAAACATTAGATCAACTAGTAAGAATCAAGCCACCTTTTCAAGGTTATCCTGAAAGTAAACAATAAGCTGACAAATATAATTAGCAGCTTCTTTTCAGTTGTTTCTAAACTTTCTTGAGTTGAAAATGACTTGTATTATGTCCTTTCATAATGCTATCCAATTAGGCAATTACTACTTGTCTTTTATCTGGAACCTTTAATGCAAGGCACTTCTTGCTTTTGTTTGAACATAGGCCTGACGAATCTGGTTAATGGAAACTGATTTGGAACTTGGCCATTTACTTCTGTTAGTTAATGAGTAACTATTCACATGTGCCAGGACTGTCTTGTGAACTATTTTTTCGCTTTGTTGGCTCCTGAGAAATGCTTCCTATATTATGTGTTATGCACTTCATTTAGTTTATCTCTTATATAAAGAGCTAAAAAATCTAAAGTGTCATCTGCGGTGATCTCTCAATCTTAAGTTAGTATGTCATTATGCAGATCTACATACACGACAGTTTCTTTGGGTGGGATTTGGTGCATAACTTCACCAAACACCAGCTAGAAATTTTATATTCATTCATAACCCAACCATGTTGTGACATGATGCTTATCTAGAACATAATTTTTCATTCCATAGTCAGAAATGGAAGATGAATTCGAAAAATTAAACTACGAAAGTATCGGGCGCATTTCAGGAGGAAATATTTTGGAGTAGAATCAAGTAAAATACATGAGTAGTAGCATGAACTATAATCTTAATCTACATCTTGGTGTGCAGTTTTCCACCCTAAGAGAGTATCACGAGCCTTTTCTTTTATTTGCCAAATTAGTTCCAGGTGCATCATCATTAGATTGTATGTATAGCTCTACTCACAGAGAGACTATGGAATGTTACAACTGGTTGAAAATAGGAGTTATATTGCAATGCATTTCAAATGTGCAGGAATTGAATCCAGTAAAGCTGCGACATTTGGTATCGGGGCTATTCAGGTAAGTCCCCTCTATTGGATCTAATGTAAGTTGCATATATGATTCTGAGTTAATTTGCATCTTTTGTAGGTCATTGTCACTGCTATATCTGCATCATTGGTGGACAAGGCTGGTCGCAGGCTACTCCTTATTGTGAGTCTTTCCAGAATTTTCTATTTCACTGCTATATGGAAATTTCTATATACCAAACAAGAAAACAAAAAATAACTTCCCTATACTCTTTCTTCAGGTATCCTCATCGGTAATGACTGCTAGTAGCTTACTTGTCGCAATGGCATTCTACCTGAAGGTCTGTTACATTTACTCATTATAATTGATCAAGCAATTTTCTGAATTTAATGAGATTTTATTTCTTGGTGTTGGAATTGACTCTCTTCTATTGTCACTCGACATTTCTTTTCTATTATAACCAGGGTTGTACGCCTGAAAACTGGCATCCCTTCTTTGCAGTATTGTCTCTGATTGGACTTGTGGTATAGTTCCTGTCTCACCTTCTATTGTCTCCACCCTACTATCCCCTCCCCTCGACTGTTTTCTTTATCGTTTGCATTCAGGTCCTGAGACCCTTACCTATTAATTTTCCAGGTTTTGGTGATGGCATTCGGTGTAGGATTGGGTTCCATCCCTTGGATCATAATGTCTGAGGTATAAACAACCTAACTTGTAGTTCATGACACAAGAAAAATATATTTTTCTAAATATAACTATAGATAGAGCATGGATCATAAACAACTACTGTCAATAGATAATAACATTTCTCAGGAGAGTCAGCACCACAACTGTTGTTGGACATTTTAAGTACAACTAGCAATAGATATCTCCCTTGTTTAAGCTGACGTTTTTGGTGTTAAAACGGCAGATCAAGTATTACAGACAGGCTTTATTCAACCTATGAACTTTAGTGCTGTGATGATCATATACTTTTCAGTGGCGTATGCAGGATAATTTATAAGTGGTGTCATTGAAGGAAGTGAACAGATGAACAAATTATTGTAATGAAATCGTATTTAAGAAAGCACAATTCAGATCATATTAATAAAACATAATTCAAATACATTACTACAACTCACTTTTAACTGATTTTCATGAGCTTGAACCTTTCTAATCAAACAATTTTTTAACGGTTGAGGCTAAATACTATAAAAGACGAGTATAGGTGGAGGCTCGGTACAACCTTTGTGTAAGGTAATCCACCCCTGGTGCTTAGATTTGATTCAACTTTCTTCTTAAAATTCATGTTGTGCTTAAGATGTTATCCAATGATACTAGCTTAAGGTTTTATCACAATCATTCTTTCTAGGATTACTACTCTAACAAATACTCCTTATTCATGACTATGGGAAGTCTGTTCTGTTTTCCTTCTTCTGAGACCTCATGGAATTAATTGGTTGTGCAGATACTACCGGTGAGCATCAAAAGTCTCGGTGGCAGTGTTGCAACACTGGCCAATTGGTTTTCAGCATGGCTTGTTACAATGACAGCAAATTTGCTTTTGACTTGGAGCAAAGGAGGTTTAATTTTTACCCTTCCCTCTCGCCCCCCCGGTCTCTCGTCACACCATGCCAGGAGTTAGACTAAAGTTTGTATATTTGGCAGGAACATTTGGTATTTATGCACTGATATCAGCTTTTACGGTGGTTTTCGTGAGGCTTTGGGTTCCTGAAACCAAAGGGAAAACACTGGAAGAAATTCAGCAGTCCTTCAGATGATGCCAAATAAATTTGCAGTAAGACGATTAAGTGGAATGAGTGATACAAATCCAGCCCCTCAGTGAAACTTGTTTTGTTCCACATTTACCATATATTACTGTTGCCTTGTCCACAAGTATTTCTCGTGCCAAGAGACTGCTAATGAGGAGCAAAAATATGCAGCTTACAATATACGTATATATATGTATATATTATCATGTGTTTAAGACATCAAATTTGAATTCTGAACCTCAAATCATACAGTAACTAATATTACAAAGGAAACACGAAGTTCTTTTCCTTCCAAAAAGAAGCAAAAAGTTGCATGAATAAGTGAAATTTCTGGCATGGTCCTTCACTTTTCAGCTCTCTCTTCATGCAGGCAAGTAAGGAACTGCTTGAGACACCTGTTGTAGACGCAAGGTCGCTCTAGGTGAACCAAATGGCCTGCCTTGGTTATGCCATGAAATGTAGTCTTGTCACCTAGTTGTCTGTCATCATGAAAACGTAAAACCATCATCAGGTTTAGTGGATCTTTCACTTTTTTCTACTTCTATGTGGCAATAAAACTAAGTAATTGATTTAAGTGATTAATCTCAAATCTGGGCGCCATATATCGGAATGGTACACTGCCAAACTACCTAATAACGTTTGTGTAAATTAGTTGCTGATGGAACATCTCTGTAACATTGTTGGAGCTCATATTGCTGCTTTGTTATATAATAAAAGAGCATGTTAAGCCTGAAAACTTACTCTTTCATTTTCTGAGCAAGGTCCAAATTGAAAATTTGATCATTCTCACCCCATAGGAGATGTATTCTCTGACAAAAGGATGAAATAATGGCTAGTTATTCATTCCGTAGTTTTATGTGAAATGTTGCAGAGTAAATGTCATGAAATGCCAATTACCTGTGGAAAATTTGGGATAGTCGTTTCCTTGTTGCTCACCACCAAGCCTTCTAGCAGTTCTCCTCTTTCCTTTCTGTTGGTGAACATTACCTGACATCAGTAGCATTATTGTCAAATGCGTTAAGATCCTTCCTATGCATATATTACATGTTAGATATGAATTACATGATGATGCAGACTTTGTTACTGCATAGTGTTATATATGATATGGATCCTTCTTATCCTAATATCACCAAATTATTAATTGTCCTCCGGATTCCTAGAAAGAAACTTGATACATCCAAGAATTTGGTTTGACAAACTCTGAATTTGACTTGTTACTGCTTCTAAAGTTCGAATTTGAGGAATTCCAAGAAAGAAAGTGGTGGTTGAATTGAGGACATCCTTTATCTGTAAATTTTATTTGATATTTATATATACTGTATTAGTGCACTTTAACTAGTTATAGCATTACTTGTACTGGGCAAGACAAATATGTCATCCTTTCTAAACCATATGGTTACCAAAATTAATGTTATGAAATGGTTTTCTGAACATTTGAGTTATTCAAGTCGTCAGCTTAGATGTGTAAAAAAAATATGTCAGCTACTTTAGTACCGTTCAACAAAGTAGCTGCTTACAAAAGTGATTAGGTCGAGTTGGTTGAGCAAACTGGAACTTATTGACTAGTTTAGGAAAATCTTGTGGACGCCGTACGTGAGGTTTACAATAATAGTCGCATAGTAAGACTTATGGTAACGTGATTTTTTTTTTGAAAAAAACATAGTGCTTATTTTAGTAAGTGGGAACTGGGAAAATATGAACAAAACTGCAATAAGATTCACCTAGGGTAAGTGATGGGTTCATCCGAATCTAGTAACTTTGGCTCTAACTAAATTAAAAAATTCATAATAAATCATATGAATTGTGGTAATATCCCGAATTCAAATAAAGTTTAAATCATGGACTTGCTGGTAGATTTACCATCAATGTTCCATCTCTACAAGTTATTGGACGAACCATATCTATTGATATAAGGTGTAAATTAGAATGAATAATGCAACTATGTGTTAAAAAAAAAAAAAGTTAAAGACTGGTGTTGTATACTAAAAGACAACAAGAATTGACATTAGTGGCCTAAGAAATACTTAAGATACTTACTATTTGGCATAACAGTTAAAACACACTGATCACGTATAATTCTTTTGTGTACAAGCTAAAAATGCAATGACTAATGATTATGAAAGCATGCAGGAGGAAAAACAAAAAAGGAGCCATGAAGATTGTTTAAAGAGCAAATTACCTCAAGAAAGTCCCTGTGAAGACGATCAGGGAACCAAAGTTTCTTATAAGCAGCAACTTTAAGAAGTGCCTTAAGACCCTTAACAGAAGTAGGAAGCAACAACTCGGAAGATGAAGTAAATCCCAAGCCATTAAGAGTAGAAGAACTAATAGAATCAGTCATAGCCAATATTGAACCAGAAATTACTAAAGCCTCAACTAAATCAGGATACATTTCAGCCAATTTAAAAGCAACCATACCACCATAACTAAAACCAACCACAGTACACTTTTCAACACCTAATTTCCTTAACCCTTTAGCCAAACACTCAGCTTGAAAACTTGGTGACCTATCTTGGCTATCAGTTATTGAGCCACCAAAAAAAAGTAAGTCAGGGACATAAACTGAGTATTTTTTAGTTAATGCACCAATCTGAAATTGCCACGTAACGATACCTTCGCCCGCAAACCCGTGGACTAGTATGACCACGGGTTTTGTTGGGTCAGGTTTGGTGGTGGTTTCATAATATTGGCCATTGGAGAAAGGAGTTGTGGTTGTGATTTTCTTGTTTTTCTTTGGTATATTTATGGTTTCAGAAGGTACCCAAAAGTTCATTATGGTACCTTGTTCTATTTCTATTGCATGTGGTTTGATTCCAGCCAATTTCATTAGGCCATGCAATAAAGGCTTCTGTGCTTCTACCAAGTTCACCATTTTCTCTTTGGTTTTTTTGTTCCTCAGCTCTTCCTTGTTTTGCGTTTGTAGGAGTGAGGTGAAGTAAAATTGATGAGAGATCAAGGGGGGCTTTTTAACGTAAGAAAGATAAGGGTAGGTGATGGGTTGTTATCTGTTATTTGTCATTGAATAATATTGGAGCTTATACAATACTAAAATGATGAAAGGGGCAGGTGGTACTGTTGCATCTACTTGGCTTCTAGATATAACAACTACTAGTACGTACTACTCATTTTACTGTATCACTTTTAGTGCATCTTTGTTCGTTCATTCAAGATTTCATTATGTCTACTTTAGGATTATTTAAATAAAATACTCGTATTTTATAATAGTAAACGAGTATTTATTATTTTCAGACTACTTAATTATAACATTTGCTCTAATAGCTAATCTTGAATCAAATCATTTCAATTGTTATTAACTTGCTAAAATAAAAATAAAAATATCAAGATAAATTTATACTTGGGCACCTTCATGCTTCGGCCTTAGTTAAGCGGATGATTGTTCATGGCTTATAAGTATTTCTTGCCCTTTCATTTAACGATGTGGGACTCCTCGTCCCAATACTCCACATTCATTCAACAGAAGATATGAAGTTTAGATAGTGAAAGTTTATAAAATTACAGCAAGTAGTTGCATCAAGTCGTCATCAGCCACATTACCATTAACGCCCGCCCCACAGAAAAGAAAAGAAAAATAAAAAGTCAAGAATATATAGGAAGCATTGAATGTTTGTCTTGCTAATGGGCTATTAATTTGTCTTGCAAGTTGATATAATGCTGCGGCCGCAATTCACGTTTAATTAGAAGTATGATATCCATTGACACCCATAGGCTATACTTCAACGAAAAGCTGGCCTTTTGACTTTCATTATCCCATTCGTTCTAGCATGCAAGTCACTTCTTCAATTCAATGAGCAGAAATGTTTACATTTTGGTTTCTCACACGTAGTGTTTGGAATCTGTTCTGAGATCCGATTAATTTGGAAAAAATCTTATATATTTTATTGGGAAAACACTCTTTATTAAAGGCGATTTCATTTCCAATGCTAGAACCCTAGACCTTTGATTAAAGATTGAGGAATACTTACAAACCATAATCTTTGGTTATTTGACTGTTTTTTTTAATCTATCTTAGAATTTTATAGTTCATACTTCACTTGAATCTTAGATATATTTTCTTCTTCAAAATATTGGCTTGCAACTTTGAGATTGTTGAAGACATAATTAAGTATAAATACGAAGTGCACTCTCTAGCTTTAAAATTTTAAATGGGATGATCACACACTTCAATATGGTATACAAGCGTAAAATATTCAAGATTGTAGTCTCTCCCCCACCCATTATCAAAGAGATTTACATTCTCTTATGAAAAAGAATCATGTTCATAAGCGAGAAACATGTTGTAGACATAATTAATCGAATAAAAGTGTGATCTAGGCATTTAGCGGTCTAAGTTTTAAATGAGATAGATTACTCTCTTCAACTAGATTTATACTATTTTCGTTTCAAGTTCACATTCTTGTTAAATGGTCAAAGAGCGATAGTGAATGATAAATTTATTACCCTATTGTATAAGTCCAGAACTTATGATTTGAAGTAAGTATTATTCGAGCAGTACTGACTTGAACTTTACGACTTAATCCAATAGCCTTGTAGCGTGATAACATCTCATGTATTGCAATATATTGAGTCTTTGAGGTTTCAAGTTCTAGTTTTAACCAGAAATCGATCCGAGTATAGATAGAAGGTGGGTGTAGTTTTTTATATAGACCGAAGTTCGAAGTGTACATATCATACAATAGCGATTTGACATAAGAAAAATATCGTTACGCAGTTATCGTGCAATTTGTGAGCTTTGTGTGGCTTGAGTACTCAATGAAAAGCTCTACAATTGGTAGTATGATAAATGTAGGTATACGTTTTGCTGAATGGGACATGCAGACTTGAAAAAGACTTCCCGTTGAAGGTGTTTATCATTTGCCTTAAAGCTCAAAAGCATAAAGAGAAACTGATTTTTCCAATTCATCTGTTAAATTAGACTTAAGTTCTATGTATATCGTATACTTTGTATACACTTGAACGAACTATTTGCACATCACCTCCCACCAATGCACAAAATATATTAATCCTCCACGCTTCTATAACTTACAAATACAAATTTAAAAAAATATACATAGAAATAAAATTTTGACTTCTTTGCCTTTCTTGTGATTGCGAAAAGGCAAGATTGAATCTAAGAGATATGTATAAGCCGGGGAAGAAACCTGATCAAAGCTATTAGACCTGGACTAATTGGAAGTGTTTCCTGCAATTTTGGGTTTAATCAGTAATAAAAGACACGAGTACGTAGATTGATTGACCGAAAATAAGGAATAATTTACACTTGAACAGAAAATTAGGTGGTCATGCTATTGCTAATTCTTGCACGCCATTAAACATTATTATGGCCTTGAAAGAGCCAGTTTACTTTTACACAATTGTTAAATTGAATGATAAACGCAACACTTTGATCTACTCATACAAGGTTGTTTAAATTTTGATCAACCATACTGCCTACTTCTGATTATCATGACGTCCATTTCAGTCGTAGACTTTCAAGGAATTTCTTTTTTCTGTTTTTTCTTTTGGGTGGGAGATGGCCCGGGGGGACGGGAGGTGTTCAGGTAACCAAACGATTCAGCAAGGTTTTTTGTTATGTCTCTTAGAAGGGTTTTTAGTCATCTCGAAATTTAGAAATGTATTCATGCAATTGATATTCCAAAATATAAGGGCACTCCCTTCGTTTTACAAAAGATGGCATATATTTGGATCAAAGTTTAAAAAAAATACAGTAATGACTTTTGAAACTTGTGGTCTAAAATGAGCTGTTGATATTTGTGTGGCTATAAATTATCTCATTAAAAATAAAATGAAAAGTTTAAATTTAAATTGTTTTCAAATTTAGAATTGTACAACTCTGAAAAGTTCTATGAATTAAACAATGAGAGAACACCAAACCAATTCTAGAGAGAGAATTTCTTACTCATTGAGCTAAGATGAAATCAGATTGTGTACATTCTAAGTTTAGCTAAGACTAAAGCTAACAACTAACTATATTATGACTAAGTTAGTTATCAACTTACACTAATTACATTTACCCCCTCACACTCTCTTAACTTAATTAATACACCTCCTAACTTGTTAACTAACACAACCAACTAACTTGTCACATTATTGTCACTAGTCTCAATACTCCCCCTCAAGCTGGAGGGTGCAAACACATTCAGCATCCCCAGCTTGGATACCAGATATTCATGCTGTGGTCTGCCTAGACCTTTGGTCAGCAAGTCTGCCTGTTGCTCTTTTGACTGCGCATAAACTGGATCAACATCCCCTTTCTGAACCTTCTCCCTTATGAAGTGACAGTCGATTTCTATATGCTTAGTTCTTTCATGGAATACTGGGTTCTCTGCAATCTGTATTGCTGCTTTACTATCACACATTATTGGCACTGGTAGCCTGACCTGCACCCCCAACTCTCTGTATAACCTGATCAACCAAATGGTCTCTGACATTGTTGAAGACATGCTTCTGTACTCAGCTTCTGCTGAGCTCCTTGATACTGTGGTTTGCTTCTTGGATTTCCAAGATATTAGTGACTCCCCAAATCTCACCACATATTCTGTGACTGATCTCCTGGTGTTGGGACATGATGGCCAATCTGCATCACAAAAGGTTTCCATGATGTCTCCCTTCTTGCTGGACAAGAGTACTCCCAAACCAGGCTCGCTCTTAATGTACCTTACTATCCTCAAAGCTGCCTCAAGGTGTGACATCTTGGGTTCATGCAGAAACTGACTCAGGGTTTGTACTGCAAAACTTATGTCTGGCCTTGTCATAGTGAGATACAACAACTTTCCTATTAGCCTCTGATATATAATAGGAGGCTGTCTTCTGTGTGTCCAGTCAGTGTATCCAGCTCCTTGCTAGTGAGTTTTTGGTTTTGCTCAAGAGGTGTCCAGGCTGGCCTTGCTCCTCCTAATCCTGACTCTGAGATTAGCTGTAAGGCATACTTCCTTTGGTTCATTAATATTCCTTCATTAGATCTTGCAAACTCTATCCCTAGAAAGTATTTCAATTCTCCTAGGTCTTTTATTTTGAAGGCTATCTGCAGTATCCTCTTTGTCTCCTCAATCAGTGCATTGTCATTTCCTGTGATCAATAGGTCATCTACATATATCAATATGATGACTATTTTGTCTTGGATTTTCTTTGTCATCACCGAGTAATCCAGCTGACTCTACATAAAACCTGAACTCACCAGTGCCTGCACTAGTTTAATGTTCCACTGTCTAGATGCTTGCTTGAGTCCATACAAAGATTTGACAAGTTTGCACACCGATGGTTCCTTCTCCCCCTTGATGTGACACTTCTTTCCTGAGATACCAAACCCCTGTGGGATGTTCATGTATACTTCATCATGCAAGTCACCTTGAAGAAAGGCATTATAAACATCCATCTGATGTATGTGCCATCCACTACAAGCTGCAAGTGACAGGACTGCTCTCACTGTTACCATTTGCACTACAGGGGAGAATGTCTCATGATAATCTAGCCCTTCTTTCTGGTTGTACCCTTTTGCCACCAGTCTGGCCTTGTATCTCTCAACACCTCCATCTGCCTTGTATTTTATCTTGTATACCCACTTGCAACCTATTGCCTTCTTCCCTTGTGGGAGTGGCACTACTATCCAGGTTCTATTTTCCTCTAATGCCTTGAGTTCTGTTTCCATGGCCTCTATCAATTGTTTGTCTGTTGATGCTTCCTCAAAGCTTCTTGGTTCTACAGTGGCAGAGAAGGTTGTCAGGTAAGCTTGATACTTAGTAGATATTCCATCATAGCTTAGGTGATTGCACATAGGATAAGTGCAGTTATAATTGGATAAAGCTGTCATGTAGTCTTTCATCCATAGTAGTGGCACCCTCTCTCTAGCTGACCTCCTTTGAGCTGCATCAACATCAGTGCCATCAACTACTTCAAGCTGATCCTGTGCTTCAATGTCTTGATGCACTGGTTCACCATGGACATGATTCTCTGGATCTGCTTGATCATGAGCCTGACCTCCTTGTTCTCTTGGAAGCTCTTGTTCCTCAACATTATGATCAGGAGTCTCCTGCATCATGTCTTGCTCAAATTGTTCTTCAGCTACTTTATCCAGATTCAGTATGGGAAATTCTTCACTAAAGTCTGCTCCTGCATGATTGATTGGGAATAACATATCCTTTTCCTTCCTTGTACAAGAAAAGGGAAAGATGTCTTCTCTGAATGAAACATTCCTGCTTACAAGAAAATGCCTGTTAGTTAAATCATACACTACATAGCCTTTATGTACTGAGGAATATCCCATCATAACACAGACAATGGATCTTGAGTGTAACTTGTCCCCCTTTAGTGGTGTGCTCACATAACATAGACTTCCAAAGACCTTGATATGACTCAGTTCTGGTTTCCTTTTGTGAAACATTTCATATGGAGATTTTCCTTGCAATGTTGATGTAGGCCACCTATTTATGAGATAAACTGCTGTCAATATGCAGTGCCCCCAGAATCTGACTGGAATATGAGCTTGTAGCCTTAATGCTCTTGTAACTTCTAAGATGTGGCTGTGCTTTCTCTCAGCCACTCCATTTTGCTGAGGAGTGTAGGGACAAGATCTCTGGCTTACTATTCCCAGGTTTGTGAATAGGCCTGTACATTGTTCATTCACAAATTCTGACCCATTGTCAGATCTGATTACCTTTATTTTAGCATTAAATTGAGTATTCACCATAGTCAAGAAATTTTTAATAGCCACAATGACATCAGATTTCAGTTTTAGGAGGTAAATCCAGGTAATCCTTAAATGATCATCTACAATTGTTGCTGCTCCCAAACGCACACGCAAGTATACGTGGTCGACAAGTAATAAAGTGATAAGATGAGTATCGTTCCCACGAGGACTATGCAGACTGAGTTCTAGCAAACAATTTATTTAAACTATTCAGGGATCTTTTTCCAATAGTGATGATTTTGTTAACTAAAGAACAGTAATTAAATGGTAAAAGTGAATTCAAGCAATGGAGCAAAACTTGGTTGTTATCAGTAATAAGGAGACGGTCCAGGGTCAGAGTTACGAACAATCCAGTTGAGTTATCCAATTGATTCCACTTCTTAAATCCCGGGTTACTAACTAACAGATTAAATGTACCCGTGAAAACCTTTCAGTTCTTCACGGTCTATGCAGGCTACTCCAATCCCTATATGTCTATGGGTTGAATCACGTGCACGCATTAACGAATTCTGTAATGAGTTAAACTAGGCGAGCAAGTATATGTCTATCCTACTCACAAATTGGTTCCCCGATGCCCGGGTTCACAAACTAGTCCTATTCTTTCTTATTACGTAATTAAATTCCCTCTTTCGAGTTCAATCTAAAAACCATAGATAATGCGTAATAATCGGGCCCTGACAATTACACAAGTGAAATCAAGAAAGAATAAGCAACCCGTAATGGGATTCAATTAATGGGAATCAATCTTCAAACATCAACCTTCATGTAATACTCTAACCCTAGAACGATATATTTAGCTACGCATACTCATGATAACAACACAAGGAATTGATGTAATAATGAAATAATGATGTAATAAATTAATGGAAGGAAGAAAAACCCTTGTTCTTGATGTTATGAGCTCTCCAATTTACTCCAAGGTCTGAACTCCTATGAAAAACTAAGTAAAAGAGTATTTATAGAGTTTACAAACACCTAGTAATAAGTTAGACCCAAGCCTAGACGAAATAGGACATAAAAACGCGCACAAGGGGCGCTATAACGGGCGCCCCGCGCCTCGGAACGCGTGAGCTTGGACAGAGGACGTCGAAATCAGCCCGCTTTGGGCCTGCGGCGCGCTGGGAAACGCGCTGGAACACTGGGCGCGGTGGGGGGCGCGGGGCATGCCCTACAGCGCCCGGCCAATCTTCGTGTTTTCTCGCTCCTTTGCTCGCTCGTGTCGTACCTTCGTGTGCTCGATCCAATCCCCAATCAAAATCCAATCTTTTCTTGCTCAATCAAGCTCTTAAAAGCTCCAATTACACTGCATAACAACCTACACACACACGACATAAAATCAGTGTAAAACCACAGTCACAAGCTATAAAACGAGCGAATAAGGTACTAAAACGTGAGGAAATATTAAGGAAATATAGGCATAAAATGCCAAACATCAATTGTCAAAAAGTATTTGTTTCCATCATAAGTGGGAACCTTATAGGGTCCCCATACATCCATATACATCTGTTCAAAACAGCTCCTAGATCTTGAGGTACTAATAGGAAAAGGTAACTTTGTCTGTTTAGCTAATGGACATACAGAGCATTTATTCACTACATTTTTATAGCTTTCTTCACTAACATTCAGCATATGACTCATTACTCTTGAGGCTGGATGTCCAACTCTCCCATGCCATAGCTGGAGTTCCTTCTGATCCAATGTCATGCCACTAAAGACTTCATTCCTCTGTCTGGAGGTGCTAGAAGACAGTAAATAGACTCTATTGACCTGCCTACCAATCTCTTTCACCCTCCCAGTGTAGAGGTCTTGGAAAATGCAAAAATCAGGAAAGAAGGTCACTGCACATCTGAGTTCTTTAGTCAATCTGGACACAGACAGTAGATTGTACTGGAATTCTGGTATGCACAGCACATTTTTAACTTCATCCCTAGCATTCAATGTGCATTCACCAATGTGTGTTACTGACACTTGTTCTCCATTAGGCAAGTGTACCTTGCTTCCCTCACTATTCAGCCTAGTGGTAACTCTTGTTACATTGAGCATTGCATCTAAGTTAGATGTCATATGGTTAGTTGCCCCTGTGTCTATTATCCATCCCTTTAGTGAGTTTGAGCTGTGTTTTAAGTGACTTGCAGAGCATGAAATACTATCCACTAAGCAAGGTGTATCATGGATGATACCTGCCATATTAGCTGCCTCAGCCTGCACTTCTTCCTTGCTCAGCATTCTCAGAATTTGTGCATATTGTTCTTGAGTCAGCATAGGTCCTAGTTGTCCTGAGGTGCTAGGCTTCATTCCACTAGCTGAACCACAGTATGTGTCCTTCAAGGGCACAGATACAGGAGAGCTTTCAACCATGGCATTATTTGCATTATACTTGCCTTCCCTATTGTTATAAGTGTGTTCCCTTCTTCTTGGCTTATAGTCATCGGGGTAGCCATGTTGCTTCCAGCAACCAGCATCATTATGCCCCTTCATTTTGCAGAATTCACAATACAGATCACTTTTCCTAGACCTAGAGTTTGCATCACTTCTTCTCCTTTTATACTGTCCTCTCCCAGTAGTAAATAGGGCTGTGTTTTCAGCTAGATCTTGATTTCCAAATGTTCCAGATGTTATCCTTTCACTTTCAACTTGAATCATCATGCTATATGCTTGGTTAACTGTGGGAATTGGCACCATGAGCAAGATCTGAGCTCGAGTCTGACTGTATGAGTCATTCAATCCCATGAGAAACTGCATTAGCTTCAATTGAAGCATGTGTACAACAAAGTCCTTGGACTTCTCACAACTACATCCAGGTGGAGGTGCTAAAGCCTCATACTCATCCCAAAATGTTCTCAGCTTTGAAAAATAGACAGAAATGGAACTTGTACCTTGATTAATCCTGGAAATTTCCTTATAGACATGGAAGATTCTCGATCCATTGATTTTGTCAAACCTTTCCTTCAGATCATTCCAAACTTCACTAGCATCAGTCGCATAGACTACACTCCCTAGCAATTCTGGTGTAACTGTGTTCATGATCCAGAAAATTACTATCGCATTACATCGCTCCCACTGCTCCGCCAATTATGGTCCATAGGTATCCCTTGTGCAAGTTCCATCTACGAGCCCTAGTTTGTGCTTCACTCGCAGAGCAATCTTCATAGATATGCTCCATATTGCGTAGTTCTCTGCACCTGAGAGCTTAACTGAAACGAGCACTGATCCTTGAGTGTCAGAAGGGTGGATGTATAGCGGGTGACGGTGGTCGATGATGATGTCATCTCCGGTGACTCCTTGCAGTCCTCCATTGTTAGCCATTGTAACAGTAGATAGTGATCGACGGTGAATCGAGTAGCGGATTCACTGCTCTGATACTATGAAAAGTTCTATGAATTAAACAATGAGAGAACACCAAACCAATTCTAGAGAGAGAATTTCTTACTCATTGAGCTAAGATGAAATCAGATTGTGTACATTCTAAGCTTAGCTAAGACTAAAGCTAACAACTAACTATATTTTGACTAAGTTAGTTATCAACTTACACTAATTACATCTACCCCCCTCACACTCTCTTAACTTAACTAATACACCTCCTAACTTGTTAACTAACACAACCAACTAACTTGTCACATTATTGTCACTAGTCTTAATAAACTCTTTTTTGAACGGAATAATAAAACTTGGGAAAAAAATCAGAGTCCAAGGCTTTCCTTTTGGATGTTGCAAACGCACAAACGAAAGACCTTAGTCTAGCGGAAAAAGTCACTTTTCAAACTCTAGAATAATCCATGATTTTTTCGTGGAGCTTTTACTAACTATTTTTTAAAAACTCTTAGCAAGACTATTATGCACCTGCTTAGCAAACGCCATCTATTTGTCACAATTTTCCCACACTAAGAAAAACATAACTAAAAAGCTAGAACAGGAAAGATTCACCCTGTATACCAAAAAATTGACTGATTCTGAGAATTTATTCTCGTTTAAGATGGTTTTAGTAAAATGGCCCCGCTTTATTTCGTGGACAACACCTCAAGTTAGCTGAGAAAATGAGAGGGTGGGGATACAATGCGTTATATATAAGATTCATAGGAATATTTTCGTTCAAAATTTATTCATCAAACCAAATAGAGATTATTTTTGCTAAACTATCTTTATGGAGGTAAAAAAAGGCAACCAATTGCCCTGATGTCATAGTTTTATGATCATCCCAGCTAGTGCTCGTGGACTAGGTTTTAATCCAATGAATTTGATGCAGCTTCAGGGCACAATATCACGAACAATCATTATCTGGGACACTCAACAAGCAATATCCAACATTTGCTATATATTAGAGAAGTAGTCATCCCTAGCGGGGGCGGATCCAGGATCTGAAGATTGTGGGTGCTACTCGATGTATCTATCGTTAGTAATAAAGATTAAATTGGAAGCGTGGGTCGGGTCGGGACTGATCGTGCATTTTTTTGTTACTTCGACGCCTAGTCGAAGTTAGATTTAATTCAGTTATCTATTTTTAATCTTTATTTTTTCTTTTTTATTATGGAAGATCACTACAAAAAAATAATAAAAAAATGAAAGAGTTCCCCAACTAGAAGATTTGCTTAAAAGTAGCTCAATTACTTTATTTTTAATTGGCTTGACTAATTTACCTTCAATAATCTTGTGTTAATACTTTCATCTTAATTGTTAAGTTTTATAGCAACTTTTTGCATAAAAATAATTTTAAATTTTAAATCTATAAGACACTCAAAAGATCTATAAGTCAAGCCACTTGATTAATTCAATTTATTTATAGAAAAAGTTGGTCATAAGATAAGGTTTTATTCTAGAAACAAATTAGGAAAAATTTAACAAGAAAAAGAAATAAAGAAGAGGAAGAAGAAGAAAAAAAAAGAAAAAGAGAGAGAGAGAAAAAAATATTTAGCAAATAAAGAGAAAAAATGAAAAAGGAGAAAAGAAAAGAGATGTCTGCCTAGTGCCTAGGGCTTGGATTAGTACTGTATTGTGTTGTGAAACGCAAAAATAGTCATAGCCAAGAACTAAATATTTCATACGGGGGGATTCGAACCCGCATCTTCAGGAAGAAAACATTACTCATGTCAGAAAAATTTACTGACATGCGCAAGACGGTAGTTCAACAATTTCAGATGATCGTCAGGACTCGTCAGTAATTCTTGCACTGAAGTCTGGCGACTCTAGGAAAAAATGTACTAATAGTTTTCTTATGAGGGCAAAAAATACGAGAGTTCGTTTTTTAAATTTTCCAATTTTTACGCTACTGCAATAACTTTTTTGTGCGAATTGAGTACTTTGCTGCCTGGTTTTGAATGTACGCCTTTTCTATTTTATAAAAAATCAAAGGTTTTCCATTTTTTCGGGTTTTAAAAGTTGTTTTGTCCCTTGGATAATTTTTTTTATTATTATGTTGTTGCATTCTCTTCAACAACATTGATCGGGGTTTTTGTTTCTCCATCCATACATATAATTCCTTTCTTCAGTATGATTTTCTTCTCTTTAGCTCGGAGCCAAGTTTCTCCATTAAATGCTTTGATTTGCTTCAGTTTGTGCTTTCATTTTTATGTTGAGGTTCTTAAATTATTGATTGTTTATTTAGTGTTGTCTGATTTTTTTATTTAGTAGTTTTGTTGCCATTTTCATTTGTAAAATTCGTGCATTAAATAAATACTTTTTTATGAATTTACAAATATAATTTGTCTTGAAATCTATGGATATGTGCAGTTATGAATTTAGGACGATCCTGCCTCAATTATCAGCAATAGAATATACTATTTAGCTCGATATATAAAAAAATTTCACCGTGTTGTCCTTATTTTTTCCTTCTTTTTTTTAATTGATTTAAGTCTGTATAGGATGATGATATGTTTTTTTCGTTTTGGTTGCTTTTATGCTTTCATTTTATGTTGTGTTTTAAAATTTTTGCAAATCATAAAACTTTAACTTTGTGATTTAGTATTTTTAGATTTTCTAGTTTTAAATTTTGTTTATGTTTGGGATATTGGTGCTACTTTGGTACATCTTAGTGATATACTTTTTGGAAATATTTTTACGAAAGTGATTTTTTTAGATCTTTTGGAAACGCAAAGTTCGGACAATTCTGCTTGATCAATTAACAAAGCATTTTAATGTAACAAAAAAAAAGTAGTAGCTACGACACACTGGCAATATCTATATTTTCATGTGGATAATTGTATATGTGTGAAGTGAGGATGAAGCTTAATTATGAACAAAAGAGGCTTAGTATATGAATACTTTCTGCGGAATTGTCCATTTTTTTTTTTTGGCCATTGATGTGTGCCATATATTATGGCTAATCAGTATTTTAGGTTCAAGTTCTTTAACCATATTTATCTGTGTATTTTTCATTTATCTCTAGTTTTGTCACATACTTACATATTATAGATTTGAATTTTAATAAAAAGGCCGCGAAGCAACCAAAGCAAGAGTTAAGGCAAGATGTCTGACGATTGTGACTGTCCTTTGTTTTCTTTTCTTTTTCTTTTTTTGCTTAACCGGCCATAGTATTAACATAAAGCAAAAGCTTAGTTAGGGGACTCTTCTTTCCCTAAGGAGGGAAGAAGTGTCTAATAGCATTTCATACATAACAAAAGGAGGAGCATAATCAAAGTACATAATATCCGCTAAGGAAGCATCTGTACAGCCATGCTTGGCGAGAATATCAGCCACAAAATTTGCTTCCCGATATATATTGCCTAATGCCATCCCTGCATAGATCAGCGAGCAATAACCTGCAATCATGAAGCAAATTTGCATATATTTCATCAGATCTTTGTAACATATGGATGATGGCTAAGGAGTCACATTCTATTTGGAGAGGAATGAGGTTTTTTTCTTTTGCCAGGCTAAGACCATGAAATAAGGCCTGAATTTCGGAGTAAGTCACTGAACTGTGAGGGATGTGTTTAGTAAAGCCTGCCTTCTAGGAACTAAGGTGATCCCTTATGACACCTCCAATACCTCCTGATTTATTGGTAGCACAATAAGCATCATCAGTATTAAGCTTGAACATATTAACATCAGGGGGGTTCCATTTGAAGTAGATGGCTTTGGATATGTGAGGGGGCTTATTGGTAGAGTTGAGGAAAAAATACTCTGAGGCATGAGATATGATATCCCTGCTCATAGTGATCTTGCTCTTGCTTTCAAACAGGTTTTTGTTTCTATTAATCCATATGCCCCATAGAGCAAAAGGAATAATGACATTTTGGGACGTGCCTGTGGAATGAGTAAGGGTGTTAGATGACTTGCATTTCTTTTTGCCCAAGATTGTTGGGCCGGTAGATATATCAGCCCACGGCCCAAAGCAGAAATAATTTTGTTAGTTAGTCCACTTACACTTGTAACTTATTATGTAGCTCACTTTATATTTTAGCATAGCAATGTATAGAGGAAAATACGAGTCGGGTATTATCCCGGATATCGGGTTTGTATATAAACACTTGTGTATTTTCTGATATGGGCAGAGATTCATTTTCCCACTTTCTAGACTTTTCCACTTCTTCTTCCTCTCGCAGTCACTCAAGAACTCTAACAGTAAATCTGGATCTCTCGTTCGATTGTGAGTCTTCTCATGGTATCAGAGCCTAAACCTTGATAGGTCTTGTGCTCCTCCACGTTTCGATAGTAATTTTGAGGTGTTTCACCGGAGCTTAATCGTCCACGACGGTGATTCATATTCTACCGAAATCGCCACCGGAGTCTTGCCATTTCCAGAGATTTTCCGATCGTTTTCGTAAGGGCTGTTGAAGGTGAATCAAAGAGTCACTGTGTCTGGGTTTTTCAAATTACCATTGCTGATTTACTCAAGAAGCTAGGGTTTTCCTTTTCCGGCTGTCTTCACATCTGGTAACATCATTCCATTATTGCTCGTTAGCATTGAATCCCTGCTGCCATTAGTGAAAATTTTGATAATTTTGCAATTATATCATGGCTAATACTACTGAATGCGTGTTTACCCCTGACCTTTCGAGTCCCCTCTATATTCACTCCTCTGATATACTTGGTACATGCTTAGTCAGCGTGCCTTTCTCTGGTTCTGCTTTTGGTAATTAGAAGAGGGATATGATTGTTTGTTTGAGTGCGAAGAATAAGATAGGGTTTGTAGATGGTAGTTGTTCCAAGCCCTTTGAAAACTCACCTCAACTCAAACAATGGAACCGCTGCAATAACATGGTGATTTCTTGGTTAACAAGTTCCCTATCCCCAGAAATTGCAAATAGTGTTAAGTATAATGAAACGGCAGAGAGCATATGGAAACAATTAGAGAGCCGATATGGAGTGGTCAATGGGACTAAGGTATTTGAAATTAAGAAGGAACTTGCTTCTACACAGCAAGGACCTTTGGATATTGCTTCCTACTTCAACAAACTGAAGAGATTATGAGATGAATTGGGGGTAATGTGTGAGAGCAAGCGAAATCAATGTATATGTGCAGCCAAGAATGAATTACAGAAAGAATTAGAAGAAGACAAACTCTACCAATTCTTAATGGGACTGAATGACACCTATATCACTGTGAGAAGTAATCTTCTCATGATGCACCCTTTGCCATCTCTTGATGCTGCTTACAGTATACTACTTCAGGATGAGTCTCAAAGACAAGTTCATTCTAACCCACAAATGAATCCAGAGTCAGCCTCCTTCAATGTGGACAGTAGTTCTTCCAAAATGTCTAATTTTCAGAACACAAGTAATAGAAACAATAACAGTTACACCAACAAGAACTCCAACCAGAGATCCTACAGTCAAAGAATAAGCTATGACCAGTCCAGAAACAATCTCTTTTGTAGATACTGTAGGAAGAGTGGCCATGTCATTGAGGAAGGCAGAAAGTTGAACCCAAATAACAATAATTCCAACAATAACCAGAATTCCAATCACCACAATTCTATCAACGCTGGTTCCAGCTATAGACCTAACAGAGGTGCAAGAACAGCTGCAAATGTTACTAGTGATGCTGGTTCATGGAATGGAGAATCTGGGAATTCAATCCATATCAATGATCTTCAAGAAGGATCCATGATTCCTGGACTCACAAAGCTCCAGTACCAGCAGCTGCTTAATCTGCTGCAACACTCTGAGATTTCACATTCAGATCCTCAGCCTCAGTCCAGTCTGATGGCGTCTGCAAATTTTGCTGGTACTATGCTGCCTGGTAATGTAGTTTCTGGCCTTAGTTCATGCATGTTAAGTCATTCTTCTAGCATAACATGGATCATTGATTCAGGTGCATCCGACCATATGACATCCAATAAAAATATCCTCTTTAATATCATTCCACTAACTGTTCCCCTTCTAGTCTCACTCCCAAATGGATATAAAGTGAAAGTCACCAGCACCGGATCTTTCACTTTAACTTCCAGTATCACTCTTCACAATATTCTCTATATTCCATCTTTCCAATACAATCTAATTTCTGTTCACAAGCTGCTTCAACAACTACATTGCACCATCCACTTTACTGAGAATGCTTGCCTGTTGCAGGGCCCTTCTATGAAGAAGCCTCTGGAGCTTGGTAAACTGGATAGTGGACTGTACAAGCTTGTGTGCCAGAAGATGTTAACTCAGTTCCAAATTCTTTGTCTTTGTTTAACCGTAGTTTCGTTTTATTAGGTTAATTTACAATTAAATTTGTAGAGCGGAGTCACGGTCAATAATCGAGATTAAAACGCTCTTAATGAAGTAAATATAAATGACAGCAATAAAATCGAAAGAGTAAAGAGGCAATTAATGCGATATAATAAATGAATAATCGAACGAAAAAGGAACCGTGCTCAGGTCGTTCAGACTTGATTAAATTCCCTTCCTCGTACTCTTTATGATATTCAGTTAACGAGACAATAAAGGAGATCTTTCGATCAGCAATAGTAATAAATATTCGCTGGAGATAAAGAGTTGAATGCTAGTAAATAGTTTGAATACAAGTGTAGATTCAGAGAAGCATTAGATTTTATGCTTGTGACTTAGATTACAATATATAGGCAGCTATGTGTCCGTTCACAAGCAGTTGTAACTCCTTAGTCGAGCAGTTGCGTTGTTTGTGGATAAGATTCCTATTTTGAACTGCCTTGATTGATGGGCCGCGACTTTTCTGGCCGTGGCGACTGTTTATCTGTCCGTTGTAACTGTTTATCCTCGATCTTATCCATTGTCTTCGTGTCCATTCGCAGCCACGTGTCGTCCGTGCGCCATCCTACGTGGATGCTGAGTCATTAACTTTGGTGATGATAGATTTAACCCAATACAGATAGTCCCCGCACTTCTCGGGCAGAGGATCTGGTCGAGGAGTGGAAAACGAATTGCGAGTGGGAATGAACTCTTTTGATCTCTCCTCACATAGTAAGCGTAAGTCCTTACAAGATGTTGCCCGTTGGACTGATCGTTACCCTATCAGTATGAGTATTAAATGTTTTCTCAAGAGCTTTTGACTGATTGGCGTCCTTTTAGTGTGTGCATTAAATGCTCTGTTAAAGACAAAACGTGCAAGCTGTCAATTTCGCTCCACTTTTTACTGAAGAAGTGACTGTTGCGTGTTCCGAGACTGCAGGCGTGATGATTGAACTGCGCCTACTCACGTCTTGCACGTCCCAAGACGAAAAACCGTCATTCCGATTTTTATTTCATTATTTTCTCCAACGGCTGGATTGATTCATCTTTTGTATGGATGTCTGCCACGTGTGGGTTTTGCGAACTCTATAAATATGATTTCCACCAGCTGAAAATCTTTTTACTTCATTCCATATTTCGTGCTAATCATCAGAGCTTCAAACAATCTTTCCAGCAAAAATTTGAAACGCGACGAATTCTCTTAACCTTTCAATCAAAATGTCTCCAAAAGCTAAGAGGAGTTTGAATATGGACGCTGCAGCTAGTACTTCTTCGGCAGCGGCTGGTCAACCCACGAGTTCTCCAACCTCAGTCGCTGACGTGATCCCAAAAATTTGGGGAAATCTTGAAAATGACTGTTCAATCAGCTCGTTCAGTCATTACGGCAATGTTAGGTCGTGGCCTTCAAGCCGCTTTAAGAGTTCAATCACTCCCGACCTTTTGCCCAAGGTTAGGACAGATTGCGGGTGGGATGATGATGTTATGGTTTCTTGCCCCCTCCCAACGGAAAATATTACTTCAACGAGGCCTGGATGGACGGCTATATCTACATATCCATTCACGATAGGCTATACGTTCCCGTTGCACCCTGTCATAGAAGATATCTGTAAATACTATCTGATCTGCCCGGGGCAGTTGTGTCCCAGCGTTTATAGGATCGTTACCCTGCTGCAGTGGTTCGCCGACGAGACCGAGCAGGATTTTGAGTTTAAGCATTTCATTGCTCTGTACAGTCTTCAGGTTGCTAGGGATGGGTATATTAATGCCCTTATGAGGGGGAGAAAAGCTCTAGTGAGCAAATTCGAAGACTCAGGGGATAGGGGCTGGATATGTTTATGTGCAGTCCAGACTCCTCACACGCGGCGACAAAACTAATCTCCGCGAGGCCTGGAACAAAACCCGTAAGTCCCCGAGTATCTGTGTTGAATATTCTTTGGATTACGTATCTGCACTTTCTAATTTCCATTCTTTGTTGGTTAGCTGACAAGATTCCCTATGATGGCCTGATTACTGAGGAGGAGTTGTCTGCTTGGGTTGAACCAATTCTGACAGAGTTCACCCACGAGCAGAGGCAATGGCCTCATTATGCTTCCTTGAAGCATTTTTCTAACCCCAGCACCCACGGTAGGATGTTTACTTGAATCTCTTACTAACTTATGCAGAGCTTATTACGGTATTGATACGCTTCTATTTTCAGGCCTAGGTACTGGTGGTAGTTACTTTCCTGCTCCTCCTCCCGAGGAGGTGGTTGTTGATCCTGTGGCTGAGGCCAACGAGGAGGCGGCTGCTATCCTTCAAACTGCAGCAGCTATCAAAGCTAGGGAGGGTGGCGAGGAGGTTCTTGCGAGCCTGAAGAGAAAGCAAACCGACTCTGAAAAGAGTAAACCCAGGAAGAAGAAAAGGACAGCTCGCAAGACCCCTCAGTCTTCTGAGAAAACAGTTGAGGCCACTGTAGCTGCTGCTGAGACCCCCAAGTCTGGGCAAGAGAGTATCAAAAGCTCGGCGGCTGCCCCTGAATCAGCTGAGCCCGTGGTGGTTGTCCTGTCGGATTCAGAGGTTCCCGACGAAAGCTTGACTCGGAGGAGGAGGGCGTATCTTCGAAGTGATAAGAGGAGAGCTGCGGAGACTTCTTCTTATGCTTTCGAGGAGAGTCCCCGAGTTGGTGATGGGGAAGGAGAAAAAGCTGAGGGAATGGGGGAGGAAAGAATGCACGAAAGTTTTGCATTCTTTCCTGAGGCCTCAGAGCCAAACGAGCCTGAGCGGGCTGGAAGCCAACAAAGTGAGCCTGAGCAGGCCAGCCACAGGCGCCCAGGCAAGGAGCCAATGAGAGAGGATGACGGGGAGAAGGGTGAGGAGAAGGGTGAGACAGGTGAGGAGGTTGATGATCGGAAGAAGGCTGGGGGGGAGGCTGAACCCCAGGTCTTCTATTATAAAGACATGATAAACTTGGCCGCTGACGGGGTGGCGCCAGTTTATTTGCAGGAGTGCGACACCCTGGGCCTCGGCGAGACAGGCGACGTCGAGGTCTCTCGAACTAGGCTTACCAGGCGAGTATCTTTGGGAGGTACGATTGGTGCGTACTCTGTTAAAGGTATTCGCCACAAATTTGGCCCCGACTACCCTTCGGAGCAGGCGAGAGAGCCCAGGCCGTGCATGAGGGAGTGTGACTTCATCATCCCCCCAGACACGGATTTTCTTACGAAGCCTGGCCACTTAGTCAAGGTGACGTCCAACCTGATCGGCCCTCGTGAAGAGTGGAACATGCGCAGCATGAACGATGAGCAGTTGGCTTATGCGATTGCTGAGGACACTGCTCGGGTAATGTTTCCTTCTTTACTTTCTTTATTTTTGTCAGAAACCTTAGTTCTAACTGTCTGTGTATTTCCTTCTTGTTGCCAGGCGAGTATGATGGCTACCGAGCTCATGCTTCGCTCCAGGCTGAACAACCAAGATCAAGTCCTTGGCCTGAAGAAAGCCCTTTTGGAGGTTCTCCAGGCAAATCAGGCCTTAGAAGAGGAGAAAAAGGTTCTGATCGGGGAGAAGCGGGTCCTGGAGGGGAGACGCGACTTTTTTGAAGATAAGATAGATAGGTTGGAGCAATCCAAACCTGAAGCTAACGACAAGATAAGCGCACTCCTCGAGGAAAGGGACCGTCTTCTAGATGAGAAGGACAGGTTTGTGTTGTCTTTTGAAGACCTAAAAGCGAAGATGGACGAGCAAGGCCGTCAGATCTCCCAACTTGCCCATGAGCTCAATATGAAGGAAATTACTCTGGCGAGTATCCGCGATGCTTCCGACTTCATGTTGAGGAACATGAACAAAGCTGAGGCTGAATCTCAAGCTGCTCGAGGAGAACTTCAAGAGGCCAGAAATCGGGTAGCGGAATCTGCAAAGGTTCAAGAGCTACTGACGAAGGAGTTGGCAAACTTGCGGGATCGTTATACGATCGAATCCAAGTTAGAAGCTCTTGAGGCCAAAAAGAAATTGCTTATCCAAATGCAGCGCGGCCAGATCAATGTCGACTTAGTCCTCGATCAGACCATAGCAGCCATCATCAGCGCCAAGCAAGTCCTGGGCATGGAAGTGGGAGCTGATGATGATGGAGTCGAAGGGGACGATGAAGGCAGCGAGGACAATGAAGATGAGGAAGATGAAGATTTGGGCGGGGATCCGACTGATGGGGCTAGTGCATCAGGTCAGGACCCTGGTCAACATGATGATTGATGCCTTGTCTAGTCCTTCTGTTAAATTTGTTGGATGTTGTTAACTTCGAATATTTGTTAACTTTATGAATGTATGTTTTTGGCTGTTTCCCTCTTTTGTCTGGCTGGTTGAGGCTTGACGACCATCTTTAGTCTTTCAAGTCTTATTCATATGAATGCTGATTGTTGCTTAGTGGAGTTTTCAGAGGTCAAGATTATGTTTCAAATCTTAGTGTCTGAGTTCCCTTTTTGGTTTAATCTGCGCAGATGTTTTGAAATAAAATCTGATCGTAACCAGGTTAAGTTACCCTTAGTTAGGATGACTGAAGTCAGGTCCTCTGGGCTGAACGAAATCAGGTCGTTCAGGCTGACCGAAATTTGACCGTGTAAGACGGTTTTGCGATAAACTTTGCTTATCATATTTGACAGTTGAAAGTTTTTGCAGAGAAACGGAAAAATTTGGTTTGGTTTGGTTAAAACTGCCCTGTTATTTCTATTGAAAAGGACAAGTAACCCAATGACCAGAACGTAGGATTGTTTGGTCGTAAATCAGAACACAAGATTGTCTGGTCGTAAAGTCGTGGGACTTGAGCGGATGCTGGCCGCAAAGACGCAGGAGATAATATAGCACAAGTAAAATAGTTCTATTGAACTTACTTGATTTTGCTTAGCCGTGCTCTTAACGAATGACCTTGCTCTGCTCGAAGATCACCTGTTTTAGCCGGGATTTTGGCCTACTGGGGCCCTTGCCACCCCCCTGTTTTCATGTCGAAATTTTGTAATTTCAGACATGAAAAGACAATGGGTAAAGCGCTGAATCTGAGAACACATATAACCAAAAGAGGAGTGTGTCCGTTGCGGGATTTGAACCCACAGCCGCGAAGCACGAGGACTTCGAGCTCTGCCAGTTGAGCTAAACGGATCTGGCCTTTTGAAGACCGTTAGTACCATTTTGACAAAGATAAGAAAACAGAGCAACTTAAAAGAGAGCGAAGGCATGTAAGCAACGTAAAAATGGATAGAAACACTAACCCCTGTACCACTTAGAAGTAGTACCTCTTCAAGTGAGTCACGTTCCAACTGCTGGGTAGAAGCGATCCATCTGGTCGTGCCAATCGGTATGAACCTTTACCAGCTGATGCAACCACCTTATACGGACCCTCCCAGTTTGGACCAAGTTTGCCGACGTTCGCCTCTTGCGTACTTTGGGAGACTCTACGCAATACAAAGTCCCCGACTTCGAAGTTACGTAGCCTCAATCTCCGATTGTAATATTGCTCCACCCTTTCTTTCTGAGCCACTACTCGTATTAGTGCTAACTCCCTGCGTTCTTCCAGAAAATCCAATTCCTCGGAGAGGTTGACTGAATTAGATTCTACGGTTGCATGGGCATATCGTAGACTTGGCTCGCCAATTTCGACTGGGATCAATGCATCGGAACCATATACTAAAGAGTAGGGCGTTTCCCCGGTGCTCATTTTCGTGGTTGTTCTATATGCCCAAAGAACCCCGGGGAGTTCTTCCACCCAACACCCTTTGGCCTGCTCGAGGCGCTTCTTGAGTGAATCCACTATTATTTTGTTGGTCGATTCCGCCTGCCCGTTTGCCACTGGGTGATACGGGGAGGAAGTAATTCTTTTAATATGCAGATCTTCAAGGAATTTTGTGACCTTCTGACCCACGAATTGGGGACCGTTATCCATGATAATTTCTTTGGGTGCTCCAAATCGACAAATGACATAACGCCACAGGAAATCAATTACTTCCGTTTGATGTATCTTCGAATATGCTGCGGCCTCAACCCACTTTGTAAAATAATCAGTAATCATTAACAAGAAACGCACCCCCTAGGCGCAGTGGGTAGTGGCCCAACGATGTCCATCCCGCACTTCATAAACGGCCACGGGGAGATGATTGAATGCAAGGGCTCCGCCGGTTTATGGAGGAGATGCGCAAACCTTTGGCACTTATCGCATTTTTTGACAAACTCGTTAGTATCTTTCTCCATCTTGTCCCAATAATAACCTGCTCGTATGAGTTTTCGCGCAAGCGCCTTTCCTCCCAAATGATTTCCACAGCACCCTTCATGAACTTCTCTCATCACATACTCTGTTTGGCTGGGGCCCAGACATTTGGCGAGTGGACCTGCGAAAGT
This sequence comes from Petunia secreta, assembly GCA_029990175.1. Lineage (NCBI taxonomy): Eukaryota > Viridiplantae > Streptophyta > Magnoliopsida > Solanales > Solanaceae > Petunia > Petunia secreta. The sequence goes on along the minus strand of JARKIP010000059.1, from coordinate 3,146,132 downwards.
CTTTCGATAGAGGGTGCCATCTATAATTGTATATCTGGCAGCCTTTATCCTCAATTTTCGAGCAGCCTTAACGTCTGATGGCAAGGTTCCATGCAATATGTAATTGATTATCTCATTCCTCCAATCCCAAGTTAGATTGGTCGTGTTGACCTCCATTGCGTCTTTATCGATTGTTGTGCACAGGAGATGAGCTACGACCATTGAACCTGCTGCTCCAATTTCTGCGACTGAACCCAAATTGGCCAAGGCATCGGCTTCATGATTCTCCTCTCGCGGGATCTGTGTGGCTTCCCAATTGTTGAATTGTGCCAGCAAACCAGTAACTCGGGCAAGATACCTCTGCATACGAGACTCCCTTGCAACGAAACCTCCAGTTATCTGGTTGACGACCAGGGCGGAATCACTCTTGAGATGAATCCTATCTGCTCCATAATCTTGAGCTAGTTTCAATCCTGCAATTACGGCCTCATATTCGGCCTCATTGTTAGTAATAAAAGGACATTTTATAGCCTGTCTGATGGTCTCACCCGAGGGAGTGGTGAGGACTAAGCCTAGCCCTGACCCTTTCACGCTCGAGGATCCATCGGTGTGCAAGGTCCAAGTCCCCGGCTCGGATCCGGCGAAAAGAACCGCCTCACGCTGAGCATCAGGGTACATGGTGGCGCTAAAATCTGCGATAAAATCTGCTAGAGCTTGAGACTTTATTGCTACCCGGGGTTGATAAGATATATCAAATTCGCTTAATTCTACTGCCCATTTTACTAGTCTGCCCGAAAATTCAGGTTTGTGCAAGATACTACGTAAGGGGAAGGTAGTAACTACAGCTATTGAATGACTTTGGAAGTAAGGTCTTAGTTTGCGGGCAGCGATTACCAATGCTAGTGCCAGTTTCTCCAAAGGTTGATAGCGTGTTTCAGCATCTAATAGAGATTTACTGATGTAATAAATTGGTAGTTGCCTACCTTTGTCTTCTCGAACCAAGACTGCACTTACCGCTGACTCAGATACGGCCAGGTAGAGTAATAGTTGTTCACCTGGTTGTGGCGTTGAAAGTAAAGGCGGGCTTGACAAGTACCGCTTCAAGTCCTTAAGAGCTTGCTGACATTCAGGGGTCCATTCGAACTCCTTGTTTTGTTTCAGCACGTCGAAGAAGCTTTTGCACCGATCAGACGAGCGGGAGATGAATCTCCTCAGCGCCGCTACTCTTCCGGTTAGCCGCATTACATCTTTTCTGTTGTGAAGTACGTCGGGGATGGCTTCTATTGCTTTTATCTGGGCGGGGTTCACCTCGATCCCTCGCTGGGAGACAATGAAACCAAGGAACTTCCCTGAACCCACTCCAAATGCGCATTTCTCCGGGTTGAGCTTCATGTTGTATTGATCAAGGATTCGAAAGGCTTCCTCCAAATGAGCCAAGTGGTCCTCTGCTCGCTTGGACTTGATCAGCATGTCGTCGATGTAAACCTCTATGGTTTTGCCAATGTGATCGTGAAACATCCGGTTGACTAACCGTTGGTAGGTTGCACCTGCATTTTTAAGTCCAAAAGGCATTACTTTGTAGCAATACGTACCTCGACAAGTAATGAAAGAGGTCTTCTCCTGGTCGTCGGGATTCGTCAAGATTTGGTTGTAGCCTGAATATGCATCAAGGAATGTAAGCACCTCGTGCCCGGCCGTTGCGTCGATTAGTTGGTCAATTTGAGGTAGTGGATAAGAATCTTTCGGGCAGGCTTTGTACAGATCAGTGAAGTCAATGCAGACCCTCCACTTGCCGTTTTTCTTCGCCACTACGACCACGTTGGCCAACCAATCTGGATATTTGACTTCTCGGACAGAGCCAATCTTGAGCAAGCGGTCAACTTCGTCGTTTATGATTTGGTTCCTGAATGCTCCTTGCTGGCGTTTCTTTTGCTTCACTGGGCGGAAGTATGGATCCACATTCAACTTATGAGAGATAATCTTCGGGGAGATTCCCGTCATGTCTTCATGTGACCACGCAAAGGTGGTGTGCCGCTCCTTGAGGAAGTGCAAGATGTCTTTCCGTAAGTTTTTGTTCAGCTCTGCTTCCAAATATACCTTCCTTTCAGGCATGTTGTTGAAAAGTTCTTCTGGTTCCAGAGCTTCAATGGTTGGCGCGTACTCTTCTCGCGCATCCAATTTTGATATGAATTCCGGGATTTGGTAGTTTGATGCTACGTTGCTTGATTCTGCTCCCGGGTTCTTTAATTGCTATTTTGTTTCCTCGGGGAGTTTGACTGCGAATGAGTAGCAATCTCTAGCGCAACGCTGCTCTCCCCGAACTTCTCGTATTCCCCACTCTGAAGGGAATTTCATCACTTAGTGATAGGTTGACGGGACTGCCTGCATGTCGTGTATCCATGGCCTCCCAAGGATTATGTTGTAGGCCATGTCTCCATCAATGACATGAAACGTTGTCCGTCTCATGACGCCTTCGACCAGGGTCGTCAATGTAATTTCTCCCAACGTTTTCTCGCTGGAATTGTTAAATCCTGAGAGAACGCGAGAAATTGGTACAATCCCATCGTATAGCTTCAACTGCTGCACGACCCGAGACAATATGATGTTTGCTGAGCTGCCTGGATCAACGAGCACTCTCTTGACGTCGAACTCCTCCACTCGCAGCGTTATCACTAAAGCGTCCATGTGAGGAAACTGCAAGCCATCTGCATCTGCTTCTTCAAAAGTCATCGTATCCTCAAGTCGCGGTCGTTTGGTCTTCGTAATAGAGACTTTGGCATACTTCTTTGCTGTGTATGTGACTGCATCAACCTCAATTCCGCCAGAGATGACGTTGACCGTCATTTTTGGAGAAGATACTCGGGGAGGTCCTGATTTGTTTTGCTGGGCCTTCGCGTGAGTCTGCTTCCCTTTTTCTGTCAAGTACTCCTTGAGATAGCCCTGTTTCAACAAATTAGCAACTTCATACCTTAGAGCCTTGCAGTCATCCGTTGTGTGGCCGTGATCGCGATGAATTCGCACCATAAGTTCTTGTTGCGTTTGCTGGGGTCACCCTTCATATCCTTGGGCCATTTGACCTTTTCGCTCATCTCCTCGAGCACTGCTACAAGCTCGACCGCTTCGATGTTGAAGACGGGCAGGGTTGGGATCCCACTAGAAGTTGAGGCAGAATCATTGCTCCTCGCCAGGCCTTTGTTGTTGTGACCGCGTCCGTTTGAGTTGTTGCGTGACCGGCTGGGGTATGGCTCATGCCGTGCATCTGGCCTATCCGTCTCGATCTTTCCCCCAGCGCCATTGGTGCGAGTTTGGATCCGTCCTCGGGTACCTGTGCCAATTAATTTATCTTCGTCTATACGTACCTTGGAATTGTAACGGTTGTAGACGTCCGACCAGCTCGCCGCAGGATATTCTCGCAGGGATTCGTACAGTCGCCTGGTCGCCTCAGAACTCTTGACGTCCAGGCTGTTGGTGAATGCAATAGCCGCCCATCGATCTGGAACCTTGGGTAGCAACATACGCTCACGCTGAAAGCGATCCACGTACTTCCGGAGAGACTCCCCAGGCAGCTGCTTGATTTCAAAGATATCCTCAACTCTTGTTTCTGTCTTCTGAGCGCCTGTGTGTGCTTTGACAAATAACTCCGCCATCTCGGCAAAAGATCCTATTGAATTTGGTGGCAGCATTGAATACCACCGTAGAGCGCCGTCTGCTAAGGTTTCCACGAACTTCTTCAATTGCACTGATTCGATCTCCTCGTCGGTGAGATCGCTTGCCTTTATGAAATTGCTAAACATCATCAGGTGATCATTGGGGTCAGTTGTTCCCCGGTATCTTGGTATGTTTGGCATTTTGAATGTTTTGGGGATGGCCTTTGGTGCTGCTTCTTTCTTCCAAGGCCTTTGAGTGTACCGTTGAACGTCAACTTTCTTCAAAGTGGGTGGTGCGCCAGGGATCTGGTCGATCCTCTCATGAAGAGAGCGCTGCAGAGCCTCTTGACTCTCTTTGAATTGCTTGGTGAGGGCTTCCATGACTTCGCTCATCTCAGTTGGCACCGCTGAACCCGCATTCTGATTTTCAGCTCGCCTCGAAGCATGAGACGGTGAAGCATCCCTTGGACGTTCCATGGGTGGATTTCTCGTGTTTGGCAGGTTCGGTCCTCGCAGGCTGTCGATAGCTTCCCGTATTTGCCTGTTGATCTCAGCCTGTTGCCGTATGAATTCGAGGATGGCGTCTTGAGAGTTCCTCAAATTCCTTGGGCCATAGGGTCTTCTAGATCCTTCAGCCCCCTGGTCGACATTTACTCGGCTAGGATTGCGGCTATTTCTGCTACCTTGCTGGCTGTGCTCGTTCTCCTGTTCCGCTGGGAGCACATTCTCGTCCTCTGCAATGGGGATCACGTCGTCGTCTGCAAGGGGAACATCTTGCTGCTCGTCTCCGGCCAGATTCTGGTTTATCTGCTCCGCAGCGTTGAGGTCTTGTTGCTCTTCAATAGGAATGTTGTTGTGCGAGTTGTTATCTGCCATTTCAACAAAAAGAAAACGGGGAGAACCAGCGATCGAAGGAAAAACGAATAGACAATAAAATACGACGAGCGATTTAACCTACGGAAGTTATTGACCGGCTCCCACTGTGGTCGCCAAATTGTTTAACCGTAGTTTCATTTTATTAGGTTAATTTACAATTAAATTTATAGAGCGGAGTCACGGTCAATAATCGAGATTAAAACGCTCTTAATGAAGTAAATATAAATGACAGCAATAAAATCGAAAGAGTAAAGAGGCAATTAATGCGATATAATAAATGAATAATCGAACGAAAAAGGAACCGTGCTCAGGCCGTTCAGACTTGATTAAATTCCCTTCCTCGTACTCTTTATGATATTCAGTTAACGAGACAATAAAGGAGATCTTTCGATCAGCAATAGTAATAAATATTCGCTGGAGATAAAGAGTTGAATGCTAGTAAATAGTTTGAATACAAGTGTAGATTCAGAGAAGCATTAGATTTTATGCTTGTGACTTAGATTACAATATATAGGTAGCTATGTGTCCGTTCACAAGCAGTTGTAACTCCTTAGTCGAGCAGTTGCGTTGTTTGTGGATAAGATTCCTATTTTGAACTGCCTTGATTGATGGGCCGCGACTTTTTTGGCCGTGGCGACTGTTTATCTGTCCGTTGTAACTGTTTATCCTCGATCTTATCCATTGTCTTCGTGTCCATTCGCAGCCACGTGTCGTCCGTGCGCCATCCTACGTGGATGCTGAGTCATTAACTTTGGTGACGATAGATTTAACCCAATACAGTCTTTACATTCATGCATTTCTGATTCCTCTCCTATTTTTGATGTTTCCTCTGTAAATACCATATCTGCTGATTCTAGTCCTGATTGCAATAAAGCAGATGTTAAGAAAATTGATATGCTTTGGCATCTCAGACTTGCTCACACTCCCTTTATTATAATGAAACACATCCCTGAACTATCTAAGTCTCTTTCTTCTAAGCAATCTTTTCTATGCAGTGTGTGTCCCATGGCAAGGCAAACTAGACTCCCTTTCCCTGATAGTATCACTCACAGTAGTAAACCTTTTCAATTAATTCATGTGGATACATGGGGTCCCTATCACACCCCTACCTATTCTGGAGCCAAATATTTCATCACCATTGTTGATGATTACTCTAGAGCAACTTGGACTCACTTAATGGGCTCAAAGAGTAATGCTTTTCATTTAATAAAGGCCTTTGTCTCTATGGTCAGAACCCAATTCTCCATAAATGTTCAGACCATTAGGAGTGATAATGCACTAGAAATTGGTGGTAGTGCTTCAGCTATTGCATATTTTTCAATAAAGGCATCATCCATCAAACCACTTGTCCTCACACCCCACAACAAAATGGGGTGGTAGAAAGAAAACATAGAACTTTGTTGGAACTTTCAAGGGCTTTACTTTTCCAATCTCACTTGCCTGTGAAATTTTGGGGTGACTGTATACTCACAGCCACTTATTTAGTCAACAGAATACCTTCTCATGTTTTACTCAACAAGTCTCCCTTTGAGGTTCTCTATGGCAAACCTCCCACTTATTCACACTTACGGACTTTTGGTTGCCTATGCTATGTTACTGTACCAATCCCACAAAGAGACAAGCTCAAACCTAGAGCTATTCCATGTGTTTTCCTAGGATACCCATTTGCAAAAAAGGCCTACAAAGTCTACAACTTACTCACCAAGACTACCTTTGTTTCGAGGGATGTCATATTTCATGAATCTATTTTCCCATTTTCTCAGCCAGATGTTTTAACAATTCCATCCCAGAATCATTTCACTGTACCATTTCCTCCTGCTGCTCCATCTACTCTTTCTTCTTCTCAGTTTTCTAATTTTCCTACAGATCTCATTTCTCCAAATTCTGCTTCCCCTTCACCTACTTTGGAACCAGTTGGTTCTATGCATTATTCCCCTCCAATGGAATCCAGTCCTTCTTCTCCTTCTACTTCATCCAGCCCAACAAGCCCAGCTCTTCCTCCTGCCCCATCCAGCTCTTCTCATCCTCTTCATAGGCCTCTTAGAACTCATAAACCACCCTCTTATCTTCAGGATTATTCTTACCAGCTCCCTCCATCTTTTTCCATGAATACTTCTTCACAGCATGCTGAATCTGAGCCAAACTCATACTCTAAGGCAGCACTTGTTCCAGCCTGGCAAGATGCTATGACTAAAGAGTTTGAAGCCTTGATAGCTAACAATACTTAGACTATAGTTCCATTGCCTAGCGGTAAGAAACCTATTGGGTGTAAGTGGGTGTATAAAATAAAGTACAAAGCTGATGGGAGTGTAGAGAGATATAAAGCAAGGCTAGTTATACGGGGGGATACTCAAGTGGAGGGTGTAGATTTCCATGAGACCTTTTCTCCTGTGGTCAAGCTTACAACTGTGAAATGTCTTATCTCTGTTGCAATTAAGAAATAATGGCCCCTATTCCAATTAGATGTAAATAATGCTTTTCTACATGGGGACCTAGATGAGGAGGTGTATATGAAGGTGCCCCTAGGTTTGGTTGTTTCCAGTACTCCTCCTACTAGTGCTCCTTTGGTTTGCAAGCTTCAAAAATCCCTTTATGAATTGAGATAGGCTTCTCGATAATGGTATGCCAAGTTGTCTCATGCCTTATGTTCCAGGGGTTACACACATTCCTTAAACGATTACTCCCTGTTTACTAAAGGGTCTGTTGTCAACATGGTTATATTAGCTGTCTATGTTGATGATATAATATTGACAGGTGATGATGTTCAAGAAATTAATCAACTGAAATGCTTCTTAGATACTGCTTTCAAAATTAAGGACCTTGGTCATGTTCATTACTTTTTGGGGATTGAGGTCTCATATTTTTCTTCTGGTGTTCTTTTAAATCAAAGGAAGTTTGTGTATGACTTGCTACATGAATACCATTGTTTGGATGTGACTCATGTTGTGAGTCCTTTGGAACTCAATGTGAAGTTGAAGGCTGCTGAAGGTATACCATTTCCACATCCTGACAAGTATAGGAGCTTAATTGGTAAGCTTTTGTTTTTAACCCACACACGGCCAGACATTTCATATGCTGTCCAACACTTGAGCCAATTTATGCAAGCTCCTCGGCTCCCTCACATGGCTGCTGCTTTGAGAATCTTAAAGTACCTTCGAGGCAGCATGGATCATGGTCTTTTCTATTCCAATGCTCCTGATTTTACTTTGTCTACTTATTCAGATAGTGATTGGGGTGCTTTTCCGGATACTAGACGTTCGGTCACTGGTTTTTGTGTTATTCTTGGTGGTTGTTTAGTCAGTTGGAAGTCTAAAAAACAGCCCATTGTATCCTTGTCTTCAGCTGAAGCTGAATATAGGGCTCTGAGCAAGTTAGTGGCAGAATTGACTTGGCTTACGAGGCTGTTCAAAGATCTTGGTGCTTCCATTCAATTGCCTGTGACGGTGTATTGTGATAGCCAGTCGGCTATCTATATTGCAAAGTACCCGGTCTTTCATGAGCGCACCAAACACATCGAGGTGGATTGCCATTTTGTGCGTACCAAGTTGGTTGATGGTTTGATTTCCTTGCTGCATGTCTCCACCTATCATCAACTTGCTGATTTTTTGACAAAACCTCTACCTGGTGTTCTTCATCGTCAACATTTATTCAAGTTGCAGGTGTTATCCCCCTCCAACTTGAGGGGGGTGTTGGGCCGGTAGATATATCAGCCCACGGCCCAAAGCAAAAATAATTTTGTTAGTTAGTCCACTTACACTTGTAACTTATTATGTAGCTCACTTTATATTTTAGCATAGCAATGTATAGAGGAAAATACGGTTCGGGTATTATCCCGGATATCGGGTTTGTATATAAACACTTGTGTATTTTCTGATATGGGCAGAGATTCATTTTCCCACTTTCTAGACTTTTCCACTTCTTCTTCCTCTCGCAGTCACTCAAGAACTCTAACAGTAAATCTGGATCTCTCGTTCGATTGTGAGTCTTCTCAAAGATAGAATATCTTGGTTTGGTCTGAGATGGAGGATAGGCCAAACTTGAGAGGCTTTGGGACAGTCAAGAAAGATGTGCTAGGTAGTTTTAGGAGTGAGAGGACAATGCTTACAATGGTCGAATGTGATGATGTTGCGATAGAACAAGTTTGCTCCAGTCGGGAGCTTGTTGGAACTAAAGGACCATAAAAAGAATTTGAGTTTGTTTGGGATGCTAAGTTTCCATACCAGCTCGAATGGGAGTTGTTGGGGGTAGAGTGATTGAGATGATTGTTCTACAGATGGTAAGCAGATTTGGTGGAGAAGGAGCCATCTGAAGTTAAGTTCCAAAAACACTTATCTTGTGCATTGGGGTCCACACTGTGATGAGTATTGTCCTTTGTTTTCTCTTCTAAGCTTATCAAATAACATACAATAAATGTGTCATGGTAATTATGTTGCTGAGGTCCATGAAAACAAAGTAAGTAATAATGTCGTTGTTGAAGGACATCACGGTGTTGAAAGTGATGATTATTGTATAGTCGACTGATAAATATTATTTTTGTAAATTTTTAGGAACTATGTGTAATTAAGTAACTAAATAATATTTTGTTTTTTTTGTAAATATAATCTTGTACGATGAAGCTATGTATTTGTAATGTGTTGTAGAATACAACGCGATTAATAGGGATCTATTGTTACGTGAATTTTATGACAACTTCTGTATTCAAATTATGGCTATTTGGCTTGATTTGTGAATAATTTAGAAAATATTAATTGTATGGATAAATGCTGCCAATTAGTCTTTATTTTGGTAATCTAGTGAGCTGAAAGTTAAGACAAATGATTGCATTCCGACTTGATTTGTGAATAATTTAGGGAAGATTGGTTGAATCTATATAACATAAATTTTGTCAAAAAGTCTTAATTTGGTGATTATGAGAAATAGAATAATTTTTTTTAGTGAAAACATGGACAAATCAAGAAAATGCGGCTAAGTTTATTAACAATATGGCAATATTGACTTAACCACTAAATTTTAAAATGAGTCTGAATTGCCATACTTTTTTTTTTAAAAAAAAAATGAGTGCTTTTTTTTCATATTAAAACAAGGAGGCTAACCCGGCCATAGTATGCTAGTTATTGAACACATACATATCAAGACAATATGGTTGTATGTACGAATAATACAATACTTGGTTTAGTCATTTAACTATAAACTAATACAGTCCGTAGGGTTTGAGCACAACTAAAAAAGACATGTAAAATGAATATTCAAGTCAAGCAAATTCACATGGATTTGTGAATTATTGAAAAATCACAAGGAGAAGGCACAAACCCATGCCAAATCCCATGTGATTTATGAATAGATAATTATCTTCTTCAAACTTTTTCAACAGCTATATATAGAATTGATTGCCTCTATGGTCACTCAACTTTGGGTAATTGGCCACCATGGTCACTCATCTTTGCTTTGTCTTTCTACAAATATTGATCAAAATAATATCATGGGATATTGCAAATCCACTGAAAGCAAAATTTGGTCCTAAGAAATTGTTCATCTTGGCAGCGAGTTGAAGTTGCTTTGCCGCATAGTCCTTAAGAAAAATATATGAGAATGCAAAATCTCTTGAACCAGTTTTGCGAAACAAAAACAATATTACTTAAACAAATTGTGAAGTACTATATTGTTTAACGTTTGTTTAAGTATTTCACAGTTTGACAAAGCAAAGATAAGTGACCATGGTGACTAATTATCCAAAGTTGAGTGACCATAGAAAGACAAAGTAAAGATAAGTGACTATGGTGGTCAATTACCCAAAGTTGAGTGACCATAGAAGCAATCAACTCGCCATATATTATATATATATATATATATATATATATATATATATATATATATATATATATATATATATATTAGTGACTTAATTATTAACTACCACGTTAGACAAATTCACTCCACAACGTGGTAGTTAATAATTAAGTCACTAATATATATATATATATATATATATATATATATTAGTGACTTAATTATTAACTACCACGTTAGACAAATTCACTCCACTTCATAACATATTTCCATGTACTTTCTTACCATGGAAAGCAAATTCTATACACGATACTTTTGCATTTCAAAAAAACCCTAAAAGCGTTCTCAAACGACATGCAAGATGCACACCTTAAAATAATTGAATTCCAACTAACTGCGTTTGTCAAGTATTTCATCAAACGCTTGTCGTGAACTACAAACATCAACAGATTGCAAAATCATTTTCAAGCGTATATTCAACATAACATTCTTGTTAGGTATTTCATAGAGAACCTTCAAAATATTATCATCCGCTCAAAGTTTGCATACAAATCAAAGCAAAAATTACCATGAAAAGTATTCTAGTTTAACCATTTTATCGATTTCCCCTGAAGTATGTGTAAAGACTTGGACGAGTTTCTCAATAAGAGGCTAGGGCCGTGAGGCTATACCAAATTTGTCGCGGAAATTATATTAATTCATCACTAGAATCGGCACGGTCGTTGCCGGAGCTGTGCGGCAGTTAATGTCAGAATCGAGTTGTGTAAGATTGGGGATGGTTTGATTGTTATGTTTTGTAGAAGCGAGGATATTTTCGACCACTGAATTTCATTAAAGGTAAAATTGCTCATTTTTTAAAGATCATCTTTAAAGTGCCTAATATTTTTAAAGACAAGCTCAAATTCATCTATTTGTGTAAATTCACCCGACTTTTAGGACAAAATTTGGGCTTTCTTGACAAAAAGAGAAAATCTCACCATGCTTCCTCAAAATTGATTGGTGTAGTTTTTTTGTCCACATTTAAGATGGTTTTAGCAAAATAGCCTCTGTTTCTCTGTAAGAAACACTTCAAGTTAACAACTGCAAGTACTGCCTCTTAGAAAAAGATTAAAAGGCAACGGTTACCTGTGAGAAGGTGAGAAGAGATTATAGGGACTAGTGATGCTTATCTGAACAAATGTGGGAATAGATTAAAGAGAAAGTATTTCTTATGGAAAAGAGGGGAAGAGGGGGGGGGGGGGGGGGAGTCAAAGGCAAGTGATGCCTCTTAGACAGTAATTACGAGAAAGGGAAGGCGGGATACGGGTGTCATTATAAGATTTTATAGGGGCATTTTCATTCAAAATTTATTCATTAAACTTAGCGGAGGTCATTTTACTAAACTACTGGTGTGGAAATAACAAGGCAACTCCTTGCTTATGGTGTCAAAGTTCAGCAATTCTCCCTGACATAGTGCAAAAATTTGTACCACCGTCCTCAAAATTGGCTTGTGCTGCCTTTTTGTCCTCATTTAGGATGGTTTTAGAAAAATGATCTCCATTTTATCCGTAGGCAACACTTCAAGTTATGAATCGACAAATAATGCCTCTTAGGAAGAGATCAAAGGGCACGTATTACCTGCGAGAATGTGGGAGGGGATTGAAAGGCCGGGCAACACTTCAAGCTATATGTGAGAATGTGAGAAGATATTAAAGGGTAAGTGTTGCCTATGCAAGAGGGGGTCAAAGGCAAGTATTGTCTCTTAGGCAGTACTTACGAGAAAGGGATAGGGGGTATATGGGGGTCATTACAAGATTTCGTAGGGGTATTTTCATCTGAAATTTATTTATTAAACTTAGCAGAGGTTATTTTTTTACTAAACCACTGTTGTGGGGGACAAAAAGGCAAACCATTGCTTATGGTTTCATAGTTCTGCAATTTCAATGACAAAAAAAGAGAAGAATTAGTAAAACTTTGGCCCCGTAGCCTGTTTGCACCACATTAAATGAAATCAGCCAGCGCTGCAAAATGCTTTGAAGACTAGTCAGATCCGTAAAAAGGCCAGTATTTTATACTGGGATTTATGAATAAAATTTTAAAATCCCAGTATTTTATTCTGGGATTACTTAAATATGAATCCCCGTATAAAATACTGAGACTTTATATATGAAGCTTCGGGACTTTGAACATGAATCCCAGTAAAAAATACTGGGATTTTGAACATATTAATTCAAAGTCCCAGTAAAAAATACTAGGACTAATATGAGCGTTTGTCAATACTAATAGTGTATAAGTGCGCGCGCAGAAATTTGGCTTTTTCGAAATTACTTGTGAAACAGTGGATAAAACTCACTTAGAGGTCCAAAATTGGCTAATTATCAATTTTTCATGCAGAGATATTTCCGAAAATTTCACCAGTGTCCCTTAAATTGACTGGTTCAGAGAATTTATCCCCGTTTAATATGGCAAAATAGCCTCCAATTCATTACCAAGGCAACATGTTAAGTTAGTTGAGAGAATATAAGAAGAATTCAAGAACAAGTATTGTCTAGGCTACACTTCGACTACCTGAGAGATTGAGGAATGAGTGAGGACAAGTGATACCTTATGTATTACTTGAAAGCAATTAGTTAGGAGAATGTGGGAATTAGTGAGGTCAAGTACAACATTACACAGTACTTACTGAAAAAAGAAGTGCGGGGATATAAAGCGTTATTTATAAGATTTATAGGTACATTTCTGTCCGAAATTTATTTGTTAAATCAAACAGAGGTTAGTCTTGTTAAACCACTATCATGGAAATTAAATAGGCAAGCCAATTGTCTTGGTATCATAGTTTTGTTAATATCCCGGACTATTTCATCCAAATTTTCACGTTAGGCAGCCTTATGGGAACCTAACATTTAAACTTCTGCTTCAATGCAACAATCGTTGTGAATATATATGCTGTTTAATTTATGGTGTTATGCTAGTACCTTTTTGAATTAAAATCCTAGTGATCCATCATGATCCTATTAGGAAGCCCCTCCAAGTTCTTGTTATCTGTCTTCACTTTCGATAATGACCAAAACAGAAATAGATGAAGTAGAAAAATTTCAAGCCAACAGTCTACATTGCTTGTCCTTAAGAAATCTAATCCCCTCACAGTTACCCAAGGTTTGTGGATTAATTTCTCCCAGGATAGAATAGAATTATCCTCACTGTGATAGCGGTAATTCAAATCACAGTGAACAGAGAACTCAAATAATGGTAGCAAATCACACTGACTCAGAACTTACTTTTGTTTTGAAAACAAATGCAAACGGTAATGAGAGAGAGAGAGAGAGAGAGAGAATAAAATTTTTGGATGAACAAAATGAGGCAAAATGCCTCTCTATTTATAGCCACAAGATTTGAAGTGAAAAGGCATGGAGGTGTCTTTTTATTTTGCTGAAGTGACTGTTCATGAAAGGCAGCCTTTAAAGTGGCTGTTCAATGAAAAAGTACCCTTCCATTAACGTTACAGCTTTTTAGAAACTTTGGAATATTTGCATAAGTATTCCACTCTTTAATTCCGTTACGAAAACGGCCCCAAATCAAATATTAATATAAATATTAATCTTTAATAAACATTCCATTCATTTCCCATTCACACCACTTTACCTTCTTTCAAAACTCAACAGTTCTGACGCTGAAGATATTTTCGCAAAGAATTTTTAATAGGAGGTTGAAAAACAACGACCGTTTGTCCATGGAAATTTTTTGGAATTTTTACACAAAGACCAGCATCATACGAAAATTACCAAAACTAGTCTCTATTTGTGAATCTTACCCGAAATATCACCCTTTTCCCGATATAGCAGTCTGCCGCAAGTTTATATAAGTTTATACAATTTTATACAAGTTTATACACGTGTATAAATTTGTATAAGTTTGTATATGATAGTGAATAAATCTGTATAAATTTTCAGTTTTCTTTAGTATTAAGGATGTTTATATGAATTTTTATTTTTTGTGTATATTTTTATATTTCTCTCATTGCCTACGTTCATGTATAATTTATTTTTTGGGAGGATCTTCGTGTGTATAAACTTGTCCAAAGCAATGGTATAGACAAAATCAACAGCATAACTTTAGTGAAAACAAAAAAGTAACGACACCATCGATGGAGGAGGGTGTCTGCCGGTGGCTCAGTGGCAGGGAAGGGGGAGATTTGGTAGCTAGAGTTTTTTATTTTGAAGGAGTGCTTAAATTTGTAATTTTAGGAATGGATGCTACGCGTGAAAAAGTGATCTGTTGTTTATAATTTTGGGTAACGGGCTGCCTCTTTCTGAAAATTACCAGGCGATGGAAAAGAACGCCAACAAAAATCGCTAGAAAATAGCAAGTCTTGACAATCGCCAGGCACATATAGATAACAAAGTTTGGCGTCGCGAGGGAGCGCGCAGACTACTGAGCATCAATTTATGTTATGTCACGAATCGGGCCTTGAAATTCTAAATTAAGAAATGCATCATTAAGGACACTCTTCTCCTCCTTCTCTCTAAACACCTAGGAATTATCAACATTCTAAAACAATACTCATGGACATCGATCTTACTTCAAATTGACTAGAGGAATCCATCCCACCTAAGCCACCAGATGATACAACTTCGAATGAAACAAAATCCTCTTTTAAAGAGAAATTAATTTCCACAGTTTCACTGCAAGCTCAATCATCATCATCAACAACATTCCTTTTAGACCCTTGCATGCATCAAAATGACTCCCAAATGACCCCTCCCCCCCTCCAAATGAAGAAAACCTTATTACTTTGTCCAAATCTGACATGGAAAGATTATATTAACCCTGAAAATTTTTACTCATTGTAAAATTATTTGGCAAAAGACTGAACCATCAATATTTAATATCCAAACTTATTCAACTCTGGAAATCAACAGAAAATTTAACCTTGATCGATCTAGGATCCGACTACTATATTGTTAAATTTGTTAAAGAAGAAAATCTTATTAAAGCCCTACAATATGGACCCTGGTTCATTAATGGTTTTTTCTTATCCACTAAAAGATGGGAACCAAATTTTGTAGCCTCCATGGCTAAAATTACCTACTCAGCTATTTGGTTTCGTTTACCAGAATTACCCACTGAATTTTATGATACAGAAATTTTATCAAAAATTGATAACAAAATTGGTAGACTACTCAAAATTGATACATGCACATCCTCTACTCTTCGAGGACGATATTCACGTATTTGTGTGGAAATTCCCCTTGAAGTGCCAGTTAAAAACTTCTATGTAACAATTGCGGCATACTTGGACATAAAGTGTTATTATGTACGCATGTGCAACCAAAAGGTGATCTTTGTCCTAATTCATTTAATACCACTTTTGCTACTTCTAACTTAGCTCAAGTGCAGGCTCATGATAATGAACGAGGCTGGCAAACTGTTCAGTTTTTCAGGAAAAACAAAGCTCCTGCTTAAGGTAAGTTTGACAAGCCTATATCAAATTCTACTACTCAGCCGACTTCCACCATAAATGTGAAAATTTATGATGCTAAAAATGAGAAATACCTAGATACCCAATCTTACAAATATAGAAATAAATCTATACCTAAAACTAATACTTCTAGTAAAATTGATAATGCTAAAAATTATTTTTCCATTTTAGCAAATGATTTTGAAAATACAGAAAATTTAGACAAAACTAATATAATTAATCATGCAAAAGGCAGCTCATCTCTTTTGACAAATGGCGATACACCATACTCTCAAACAAAACAAAATTGCAATCATTGCATAACCAACCCAAACTTCCCAAGCAAACTGCCACGTCCAATCACATACAATACAACGACCAATCCCAAATAGACAATTCTTGCATGCCGACTACAACACCAAACCACACAAATGCATATATTACTAATCATCCCATCTGTCCCTTATCCTCAACTCAACCAATGCATTTACATGCATTTAATAACCCCCCCCCCCACGCCACCTCAATCATACTCGATAGATATAGACCCCAATAAAGCAACCCTAGTATCAATGATTCCAACTGTCTAGTTTTGAAAACTTTCCCAACAAATTACAAAAGCATGCCAAGGCTTGCAATAAATCAAAACCGGAGGAGAGTAAGGCTTCTAAGCACAACTCAATGACTGATTCTTCGATTCCCTCACTACACAAGAATGAATCAACAAAATTTCCCTCAAGCCCCACCCAATGCACACCAAACAATCGACCACCTCATCTGATTTTCAATGCCACAACTAAACAACTCTCTTCCCGAATCTTGGATAGAACAAATGATCATGAGGCAAGCTTTTAACTTCAATCTGAACAACCAAGAAATAATTGTAGCCCTACAAAACTCACAGTACCTAGCTCGAGCAATATCAGATGCAATGAGACGCACTGCTCAAAACTTCATGAACTTTCACTTGAACCAAAACGTAATGAATCCTCTTGCGAATCCCAACATGTAGGACCTCCATGCACAACACCTCCAAAACCTCCCATTTTATTATTCACCAGAGGAGAATCCACAAATTCCCATCTTCTACCAGTGGCCACCACTACTCCACATGGATCAACCCCCAATGAACATGAATCATGTTGTCCCTTCAATGAATGCACAACAAGACGAGATGAGCTTGAACCAAGAGGTAGTGGAGGAGATACCACCACCACATATACCACCACCACAAAACCCTCAACATCCCAATGCTCAAGAACCAAACGAGGAGATGCTATAACAGGATCAAGGACAAGAAAATTTACCAGAGGACCTACAAGCTATTTATTCAAGTTTAAGGGAGATAACCATAATGTTATTCAAGGAAACGGTGGAAAAAATACGTTTTATTTTGTCCAAACGCTCTATTCAAATGTTCAATTGACCTCAGGTTTCCCTCCAACCAACAAATAGCAAAATATGCTATGATCATGACGCCCACACTAAGGGAGAATGTGAACCTTCCCCAGGACAATCAGATGAATCCACCTCAGAACCCCAATGCTCAAATGACTAGTACAACTTACTTTATGATCTAGAATGTTCGTGGAGCTAATAATGCTAATTTTAGATGTAATTAGGTCAGCCTTAGATTATCACCACCCTAGTCTAGTTGTTCTGCTTGAATCTCACATGAGTGATCACACTAGGCTTAGGGATGAATTTGGTTTTAATGGTATGATCGAAGCTCCTGTGGATGATCGATGTGGTGGCATTGTTATTTTATGGAATAACTCTATCGTGACAGTAGGTGATATATACATGTCTAACCAGGAAATTCATGACATGGTGAAGGTAACTCAATTCCCCTATACTTTTTTATTTTCAGCAATTTACGCTAGTAATAATTATGCTAAGAGACAACTCTTATGGAATAATTTAGTTAACATTGGTAAGAAATATTGTATGTCATGGCTTGTCAGTGGGGACTTTAATGAAGTGCTCACCTCTAAGGATAAATGGGATGATCGCCCTATCAATCTTAATAGATGTACTGTCTTTAGAAATTGCCTAGATGAATGCAAGCTTCAAGACTTAGGCTATAAAGGCAACAAATATACTTGGACTAATAAGCATTGAAAAAGAAAATTAATCCTTGAACGCCTTGATAGATGCTTTGCCAATGAAGATTGGATTAAAATTTTCCCAAATGCTCTTGTTTCCCATCTTCCTAGAACTCATTCTGACCACTCCCCTTTATTGATTCAATTTAATAGGCCAAAATTATGTACATCTGACAAGCCTTTTAGATTTGAGAAAATATGATGTAATTACCCTAATTTAATTAACGTTATTAATAAATCCTGGGCTGGTGATGTTGCTTTTTCAGTTGGTTCTAATAATTTTCAAACAAATGTCACTAAATAGAATTCTGAATATTTTGGAAATATTCTCAAAAAGAAGAAAGACATTATCTCAAGACTTAAGGGCATTCAAAAAATTCTTCAAAGTATCATACTAGCACCTTTCTTCAAAACTTTGACTATCACCTTCAAAATGAATTTAATGATATTTTGAGAAATGAGAAAGGCTTGTGAAAAATGAAATCCCGTATCAATTGGTTAACGGATGGTGATGCTAATACCAGATTTCTCACATCAGTGCTTTAAATAGACGTAGGGTTAATCGCATTGCTTTTATCAAAAATAATGATGGTGACCTTATTTTTTATCATTCTGATATTGAAAGGCATATTATAAATTACTTCACAAATCTCTTCACCACTGATCAACTCTTTTCCTATCACATCCATGGAACCTCAAATGATACTTCTCTCACAACCCAAGCAATTACAAAATTGGCCTCTCCTGTTACAAATAAAGAGATTGTTAGTGCCCTTAGATCTTTTAAGCCCTACAAATCCCCTGGTCCAGATGGACTCCACTCTTTCTTCTTCACTAAATATTGGGACATTGTGGGTCCTTCTTTTCTTGAGCAATGTCATAATGTTTTTAGCTCCTGTTGCAAGCCAAATTATTTAAATGAAACTTATCTCCGCCTAATTCAAAAATTTGACAATGCTATTGACATTAAGACTTTCGTCTAATTGGTCTTTGCAACACTCTCTATAAGACTATCACAAAAGTGGTTGCAAATCATATAAAGTCATATTTAGAAGACATCATTAGCCCTTGTCAGTGTATCTTTATAAAAAAATAGGCGTACTTCTGATAGTGCTATTGTAGTTCAAGAAATTATTAAATATTTCAAGAGAAAAAAGGTACCATTGCTAACATGATCCTTAAAATCGACCTAGAAAAGGCATTTGACAGGCTTGAATAGTCATTCATCCTTAAAATCCTTCAATTTTTCAAATTCTCTAAGAATATTACTTCTCTCATCATGTCCTGTATCTCCACCTCTTCAATTTCTATTCTCATCAATGGAAAAAAAAAACTTCTTTTTTCAATCCTACTAGAGAAATTCGTCAGGGTGATCCTCCATCACCATATATCTTCATCCTTTGCCTTGAAATGCTTTCTAGAAACATAAACAGTAAAGTCTTAGCTGGTAATTAGGATCCTATTAAACTATCAAGACATGGTCCTCATATATCCTATCTATTTTTTGCAGATGATCTAACACTTTTTTGCAAAGCCAATAGCAAAAATTGTGAAGCCATCGATTATACTATGTCCTCCATCTGTAGGCAATCTGGTAAAAAAATAAACTACACCAAATCAAAACTCATTTTCTCTGACAATTGTGACATTACCATCAGATAAATTATTTCCACACATTAAACATCAACCAAAGTTCTAGTTTTGGAGAATACCTAGGTTTTCTTATATTTGATAAAAGCCCTAGAGCTAAAGATTTCCAGTGCATTGTTGATAATATGCACAATAAACTTGCCAACTGGAAACAAAACATCTTAACATGGCTAGTAGAGTTACACTAGCAAGATCAACTTTAAACTCTATACCTAATTATGTCATGCAATATCACAAACTTCCTAAAAAAGTATGTCATAACATTGACCAAATTCAAAAAAACTTTATTTGGGGATCAACACCTGATTAAAAAAATTGCATCTCATAAACAGGGAAACCATGACATTGCCTAAAAAAGAAGGAGGACTAGGTATAGTTAAGGCTGAAAATAAAAAATTGGCTTTACTTACTAGTCTAGCTTGGAGACTTATGAACAACACTTCAACTCTTTGGTCTAAAACCCTAATCTCCAAATATACTTATCCTAACCCTACAACAGGTACAATTCACACAAAAAAATTCTTATATTGCACATGGAAGAATGTGTTAATAGGGTTAGAACTTTGCAAAAAAGGTTCCATTTGGTCCATAGGAAATGGTCGTGACATAAAATTCTAGAATTCTGAATGGATTCCTAACATCATTCTTAGTAACCACGTGTATGGCCCCCTATCAAGAGATGAAGAACTTATTTATGTTGCATCTCTAAATGATAAAGGGAAATGGAACCTAGATAAAATCACTATCAACCTTCCTGAAAATATAAAAGACAAAATCCTTTCCATTCATTTACATAGCTTTCCTACTAATAAAGACAAACTCACATGGAAACTCATTTCAAATTGTATCTTTACTACACACTCAGTAAAGCAACTAATTGAAAGGACCTAAATTACCAAAGCAAAGACTTCAATTGAATTTGGACTCTCAAAACTCTAAATAAAATAAAACACTTTTTTTGGCTTTGCTATCATGATCGTATCCCTACTCGATCATACCTCCATCACATTGGTATCAATATCAACCATAAGTGTCCATCTTGCCCTATGGAAGATTAAACAGCCTCACACATCTTTTTGAAATGTCCCCATACTCATACTCTTTGGAAGGAACTTCACTTTGACCCCACATCCCAAAATCAACCCCCCACTGCTGGACCAAATTCGAAATATTAACCACATTCCTAATCATAATCACTATATCAGGAATGATCTTTTTCCTTTTATCATCTGGCATATCTTGTTATATAGAAATAATAATCATCACAACAATCTCTAAAATGATCCATCATTCTCTTTAATTCATAAACGTATCATTGAATATATAATGTTGGCTAAGAACCAACCTCCTACTAAAGACCAGCTTAGTCTTCATGTCAAATGGCATCCTCCCCCTCTGACCTACTATAAACTTAACATCGATGGCTCTAACAAAAATGGTAAATGGGGCACAAGTGGAGTTATTAGAAATCACCAAGGTGATTGGGTTCTTGGCTTCTATACTCACATTCCAGACACGATCCAAGTAAATGTCGAGCTGCTAGCTCTAGGGCATGGCCTTCTTATCATTAAGAATAGATGCCACCTACCAATCAAGATAGAATCCGACTCAAGTGACATCTTTGCTCAATTTTCAGATCCATGCACTTACAACTATGCTCTTTTAAATGACTGCAGAAAACTGATGGAGGAGCTGGGGCATTTGGAGCTGGGGCATTTGGAGCTTAATCATTGCTTCAGAGAACAAAACAAAGCAGCAGATCTGATGGCATAGGAAGGACTTTTGTGTAATGATAACTCTAGGTTTTATGTGTTTCCTAGGGCTCCTACTAGTAATATCCAAATGACTACTGTTTTAATGCTAATGGACTTTCATGTCCAAGAACAATTTCCTATGAATGTTGTAATATCCTTGCCAACTATGACAATGTTGATGCACAACGGATTCTCAATCCCGTTGTAGACATACTTTAATATATAATATATTTCGTATTCCTAAAAAAAGAAAAAGATCGCGGGCCTTAATTGTCTCTCTTTGATATCGTAGACAAAATTGTGTAACCTGATCCACTTCTAAGGACCCTCTTTAGCTTGTTGAGCTACTCTAACTTCTTTAATACTGAAGAAAGGGAACAAAATAAACTTTATAAAACTTTCGATTCCACTTGTATATAAGCTTTAAAATTTTGTTGACACGACCAATAGGATGTTAGAAAATATACTCACATCCATTGTGTAAGAGTTTTTGAAAGATTTATCATGATGCTTACACTTGAGCTTTTAAACGAAATATTAATGCTACATATAGGGATAAGGTTGTTAGAAAGGAAACCAAGTAAACACAACACCTGACCTCAACTTAAGTCTTCTTTTAACTGCAGCCTAATCAAAACATGATAACTGATAAGTATTGCCTAAATTTGAAGTATAAACAATTTAAATTAAGAAACTATCTTATGTAATAACAACATATATAATCTGGGTCTATCACAACATTGCTATATATAGGTCTAAAGATGATAACTCCGTGTCACCGTGCGGGTGAAATAGTTAATTGGACATCAACTCTCCTAGGTGATATTCACATCCTCGAATGTTATAAGTTTTTTGGTGACGAGAGACAGGTAAATAATAAATGCTTTCACAGAGGTTCAATTGTCAAGTTAAAATGCAAAATATTGTATAAGTGTGTCTAGCATAATTCACATTATTTTGACAGTTAAAACAAAGTCACGGTTTACTTAAACACGACTCAAAAGGTACAAAGTTTTAGAGAAAGGTACTGCAGATTATATTTTAATATTAGATAATCTATTAAATATTAAGAAGGAGAGTCGACGATTAAATCTTTTAATAGCTTCTGGGGAAAAGGAGCAGGAATATGCATGGCGGTAGATGATGATCGAGTTTGCAAATTGATTCACAGATCAAAAACAAACAAATCCTACACATATAACAAGAACAGACCACAAGATTACACAGGTAGATGCTTATGCTTTCCAGAGGATTTTTATGGTGATTGTAACCATTTTCTATAAAAATATTCTTACCTAAATACCGATTGTCGGGGCACATTTTTTCAAAGATTAGAAAATCACATAATAAACTAACTTGACTGGCCATATGAATTCATGATTAATTACTTACTATATTAGCCCTCTCCAGTTCAATATAGTATTACGTTTTCTTCAAATATATTAACTTATCTTCCTTGGTACGGTGCATCTATCAAGTTTCGTACTTTCTAGTTTCTATAACTCTTTGTGCTAATTACTACTGTTGGTTAGATTCTATTTCAGTAAGAACTTGATGAGTCGAATAACATGTTTATCTTTTTTGTTCAACGTAACTAAATAATGGTTTTGTTCGATAGAGACATGTACAAGAATGCCTTTTTCATTTTGTGAATTAGAATGTTAAGATGACGAATAGAAGATTAATCATATTACTATAAAAGCATGTCCTAGAAAATCCAAAAGTTAAAAGACCTAAATGTCTTCCTAAAATTTAAAAATACCTTATTTATTAAATCTAAAAACTTTCATTAAAACAAAAAAAGATCCGAGCAGACAGCTCCATACAGCAAACGTTGCCGCCGTTTTATTAGGAGTATTAGTTTCATATATTGCCAACAATTCACTTGATTCCTCTATATGAAGAGTTGCCACTGTTCTTCCCATGCTCTTTAAAAAATCAATTGTCTGTTCTCTTCTCCTTGCTTCAGGTCGTCCTCCATCACTCCCAGCAACTATTTTTTTTTTTTTTTGTGCAAAAGTATTTTTAACTTTCCATGCAGATTCCGATTGGTGGAATTTCATTTGAAGTGCATTAAGTCATGAACTGCTTATATATGGTCTTTCTAACTAATTTGATACTTCCTTTTTAACTGAAACTAGACACAACTTCATGAGGCGTACTTTTTTCTTAGTCTTTAGCATGAAAAAGTTAGTATGTGCTTTGGTCTAATGTTCTTGATAGCATGTATTTTTACGATATTTTCTTTTTATTGGTATGTTTATGTTGTTTAATTTGTAACAGTACTTTTAATATTTGAGTTTATGGTATCTTGGACATAATTTTTTGTATATGTAAGTTTATGACATCTTTATTGTTTGGCTTTTTCATATTTGTTTGTCTTCTCATATTTGCTGAATCTTCTCATCAATGGTTTTGAAGTGTTAGTTGTATTTAGCAATTTGGATTATTTCTCTTTGTTCGGAAATACTAAAACGTTTTAGTTTACGTAATTAAGTTCTTTGCAACTATTTTACGGACAATTTTGATGTCTTACCAAGTTTGTGTTTATTTTTAACGAACTTTCCACATACAATTAGTAAAACTAATTCAGTATCAATGTAGTGTTATGTCGAGTAGATGTTAACTTATTGCATTAACTTTGGGAGGCTCTAATGCAGTTGCATGAAGTAAAAGTCACTCTGTTGGCAGTATATTGGAGTTGTTTCTAAATTTCTTCAATTGCCCTTCTATGACCTAGATTAGATTTCAGGTGGTGTGGAACTTACCTCTTATTTCTTTAAAGTATTTGTTTATGATATATCCTCTTAATGAGTTTTTCATTAAACTTGTGTTGATGATAGTTCCTTATGGAAAACAATCTCCGTGTTGGATACCACAACTTAGTTTTTCACATAATCAATTTTGAGTTGCACTTTCATTAAGAATACTATCAATGTTGACAACAACAATTCTGGTCTAACCGTGCATGGATGAAAGGAACATATATCAGAAATATCGTCCATAAGTCTTAAGTAAGGTGTGCTTCATCTAATTAAGCTTTGATTGATAGTTCATATGATTTTATAAGGCTGTGGACTACAAGATTTGGAAGTAATTTTATTGTAATAATATTGATAAGGCACTTTATGTGATTTGAGGCACTAACTGAGTTGAAGGAGCTTGTACATTGAGAGATGAACAGTTGCAATGAACAGTATCCCTTTCTACTAGACCCTGAGATTGTACATTTGATATAGGGGACGCGACACCGCCTCAAGCTTAAACTCTTGAAGCATCAAATTTATATTCAGAATGTCTTCTAGACGGGAAAGCTAAAAAAATTATAGGGGCAGAGCCATTATCTAGCAAGTTGTGTTGGCATAGCATTCTTCATTTGAGTTGATTACAATACCATATACTTGACATACACGTGCATCGCACGTGTCGAGAAACTAGTTAAGAAAGAATATATGTACAAATGAAGGATCAAACGAAGGGCATAAACCTTGTATTCAAAACCTATAGCCATGCTTTTCATTTGGAAAAATGAATCTTATAAGATAGGCTGAAAAACATTTGTCAAGCCTTACTTTAATCTATTTTATCTAATAAACCAGAATTGCACAAGTCAATAGCTTGTTTCTTTGTTTGGTAATCTTTCAAAAAAAAAAAAAAAAAACTAAACTTAAAACAATAGAGCTCGTTTTGAAATTCGCTGTCAAAATATTAGGGTGTGTTTGGTATGACGCAAAATATTTTCCATCACTACTAAAAACACGGTGTATTCCGATGGCACCCTTCCGACGGCCGGTGGTAGCGTATACCGACAGATAGCTGTTGGCGATCTGTGGTGTATTTCTAGAAAATGAGTAGTTTTCCTACTTATTTTCTTGTGTTTGGTAGCTAAATGTAAACAAAAGAAATTCCTTACCCTCACCTCATCTCCCATCACCACCCAACGCTCTCACCCCTCTCCCACCCCCAAAACCCGCACCTGCTCCCCCACGCACCAAAACATCACATACTTAACCAAATCCCTACAATATAGCCAAAGCCGATTTTGCTCTTCCTTCGCCACCTCTGGTGCCGATCTTGGTCTCCAGTGCCGATGCACCTGGTCACCAGAGTTCACCGGCGCGTTACATTATGTTGTTGGGGAAGGGGAGGGTTTATCTGAA
Organism: Petunia secreta; assembly: GCA_029990175.1. Lineage (NCBI taxonomy): Eukaryota > Viridiplantae > Streptophyta > Magnoliopsida > Solanales > Solanaceae > Petunia > Petunia secreta. Next base: position 3,120,737 of record JARKIP010000059.1, on the reverse strand, counting down.
GCAGAAACGGCGAGGAGAAGCTCAAATGGAGGGAGTTTTTCGGTTCAAAATAGGTGGTAAAAATTTTCGTCGAGAAGGAGTGAGTTGCCAGAGCGATCCATCGTCTTGAAAACGTATAGGAGACGTAGTCGGTGGATAGGAGATGCCGGCACCAACGATGATATGGAAGGAGAGAGGAGACGAGGCTGATACACTTAAGGAGGTGGGGGTAGGAGAGGGCGGGATATGATGGGCAGGGGGTGGGTATTTTTTTTTTTTTTGTAAGCAAATACCACTAAGCATATAACTTAGTGGCTAATTTTATTAATCATAAATATGGTCTTTACAATCATGAATGAAATATGAACTTGCTAAGATTAGATGATGACTAACTAGTGGTAAAATAACAACTTACCCAAACATTACATCTACCTCATTGGATTGAGCATCATATAATGCTAACATTACCAATTAAAGCAAATTTAACACTTTGGTAATATGCTTCACATGAGCTACCACACTAGCTAGCAATAAAGTGAACGAAAAATTAATCAAATAACTAGCTAAGTCTATGAGTAATGTTAATAAACTTCTCACTTATAATTTTGAAAAGGATCATTGAGGTTGTTGAAAAGCATCCAAGACCTAGCATCCAACATGAAAATAGCTCGTTAGGGAGCTCGTCCAAAATCTGCCTGTGTCTAAGCCTTTCCAGGGATGCTCGCTAGGAGAGCTCGTTAAGCTTAACAAAAATCTTGTCGCTTCCCAACAATTTCTGTCTATGATCCAGCATACCCAGAGGGGGTGGGTATTATGGTTTGTATGTTTAAGAAAAAACAATTTTCTCCATTTAGAGAAAAATAAGTGCGTATGGAAAATATTTTTCAAGTCACATAAGCTAACCAAACATTAAAAAATGAAAAATTATTCTTCAAAAATTATTTTCTCCCATACCAAACACACCCTTAGTTTGATCCAATCCTATTTAATGGAGTAGTAATTCTTCATTTTGCAACTTTAGCCAATATTAGTTAAAATCCATGTTTATTCTCTATTTGTACGCAAAAGTACTTAGATGTTAATCTCATGATATGATTTTCTAAGACTCATGTCAAAATCTTATATTATGGCATATGATACATATACACATGTATCCAAAAAGAAAAACAATGGCAAGTACTACGTGGGAAATTAACGAGTCATAGTTTAGGAGCACATTAAATTTAACTCGGATCATAGTTGATGGAGAAAATTACATTAACAGAAGTCATTTTTGCCAAACTAAAATTACAAAACTCGCGTACGTCTAGCTACATATAATTAATGTCGTAAGCTGCAAATGGAGCATTACTAAACATGAGAAAATATTGAAAAAAGTAGATTTGAAACAGTACTACAAGTGAATCTATCTTTTCCACTGGAGTAATTTCACCTTTTTAATTGAAGAGGATCATAGTACATCTCATGATTATAAAACGAAAAAAGCAAAGAGTTCCACTATATTGTAACAGTAGTATAGAGCAGCATGCATGTAAATTTCCAAAAACAGACAAGCTTCTTTGACAAAGTCACTGCACAAAAAGTAGCATGGGAAGCAGACAACTTATGGGTAAGAATGGGATTAATTATGGGAAGGAGAAAAAAGTGAGGGGGAGAACTTCAAGTTTCCTTTGGCTACAAGGCTACACTCCCTTAGAGGAGACAATAAGAGGTTACAGTTTTTATTCTTTAGAGGGGAGAATCACAATATTTCACATGATGTTTTTGACCATAAAGTATAAACTTGAACTTTTCATACAACGGCTTATCAATGGTGTTGCTTTCTCTTTTGAATCTAATTCATCATTTTCTTTTCCTTTACTCCATCTATATAGATAGACCAATACCAAACTTACTCAAATTACCCGTTTAAAGCTTAAAGAAAGTCTGCATAGATGGAATAAGTGAGATTCATTCCAGTTGTATCTCGTTACTTTTGAGGGATGTCTTCTTTCTTTTTTTCTCTTTTTAGTAGTTCAATAATATTGTTCCTTTTTATCTAAAAAGTGTTTAATTCATTTGAATTTGGATTTAAACAAGGCCAAATATAACTACAGACACGTGTTGCATTCTACTCGAACTTCATATACATTAAATTAAACTTTGAATTAAAATACATACTTCTATTAGCTAGCTACGTTGGAATTTGTTATCGTAAGCAAATACTGCCTCTGGTCCTTTATATTTGTTTATTTAAGGTTTTGATACTAAATTAAGAAAATCATTGATTGTAGAGTTGAAATTCATTTGTATTGATCGTGCATATATTTAAAACTTCTTTTTATATTTTAAACTAACATAAAAATGAGTAATGAATATAAAGACTTCGTACCACGATTTTGAATTCTCAGTAATATATACGTCAGCTTATTAAGGTAATTTACATCTGCATGCAATGCATGGATAGTTGGATAAGTGCATGTAAAGCTCCGCGTGGCACGTGAATTAATGAGTAATGATTAACACTTTTTTGGGTTAGTGTTAGGCAGCAAAGCAGATGAGATATGATAATAATTATAAGCAATATTTGGAGAATTGGTCCCAGAGCTTAGCTATAGGACCCACAAAATCTAACGAGCCACGTAACACCATCACCATATAACCTCCTTAAAGAGTGTAAGAATTCAATGGGTGGGCATTCGTGGGGTTCTGGTTTACATGATTAAGCAAATCTCCTTAATGTCATTTCGTTAAAAAGAGTGTATAAACCACAGATCGTATTTATTGCCAGAATATTTGTTGGCATTTGAGATCACTGCTAGATTCTTTATTCCCACTCCCTCTTCTAGAGCTTGGCACCTGTCATTACTAATCACTATAAATATTTTAAAACAATTTCCTTTTTATTTTGAATAGAATAGCAAACGTAGATTCTAAGACAACGACCTCAAATGTTTATAAACGAGTCTCAATTCATTTAGTACTTTATTCATTTTAATTTACGTAAATCTATTTCTTTTTTAGTCTATATCCAAAAAAAATGATCCCTTTCTTAATTTACAATTAATTCAATTCCAAATTTAACATTGTACCTTTAATGAGATGATTTATAATCACACAAATATCAATAACTTTAATTTAGACTACAAGTTTCAAAAGTCTTTTATTAAACTTTGTGTAAAGTCAGATATGTTCACATAAATTAAAACGGATGCAGAAAATTTCTTAGTATATAGACAAAGTTAAAACAAAAGCTACTGAGCTATGTCGAACTGATATCATAAAGCCTACCTATGCCCCTATATTTAAGGTATATTTCTATACATTTAAAATACATATACTAATTTTTAATTTTCAATTTATGATAACAACATAATTAATTATTTTTATCAAATCACCTATTAAAATGTTATAAAGAATCAACTATTACTTATACGCGTATGGGTAAATATTTTTCTCGCGTCGTGCATATATGGAGGTTTAACTTGGATGATTAGATTTGAATGTTTTCTTGTCTCATTTCTGTTTTTCTTTGTGACGTCTCACTAATTGGTAATTTAAGCATGAGATGATTCATTCAAACTTAAATTTTCCGTCATGGCATATACACAGTAAATTGAAGGTTACAAGCGGATGTCAGACGTACAACCTTAAGAGACATCGATTATATTGGTTAAAGCGAATATAAGAGTTAAAATCTCCAATGGTCACTCAACTTTGGGAAATTAACCACCAAAGTCACTTTGCTTTGGTTGGTCCCAAAAAGATCACTCAACTTAGAAAAAATATCTCCAAAAGTAATTATTGTTGGTTTTTGCACCGTCACCCAACGGAAATCTGACGTGGCTTTATAAAATAATTTTATATAACCATAGGTCCCACTTTCTTTGCCATGTAGAACTTTTTTAATAGTTACTTACTAGTTTTCTGACAAGTGCAATGCACATGTATTCTTAATAACTAGTACAAAAATTATAAATATTTAGTAATAAGCATGTATAATTGCTAGTAAATTAATGAAAAAAATATAAATTAAAAGTACTGATATATCGAATCCTTTACAATTAATAGTTTTTATTTTTACAATACATAATCATACTAATTAAACATTACTATTGTACGAAGGCCAGTAATTAATATTTGAACAATTTTAATCATGCAAATTTTATAATTAGAGAAAACTTTCAATAATTTTATAATCATCCAAAATTTTATAACAAGTTGGAACAGTAAGGAATATTTTACTCCGAATTACTACAGTCAAATCTTTCAATAACATCAACTATTAGAGAAAACTTTTTCTTTAAATCGATTTTTTATGTTGTAGCTACACGAGGTATATATTTTAAAAAAATGTCTTCCTATAACAACTAAGAAGATATTCTAGGGAATTCTGACAGTACCAAGTTATTATGTTAGCTGAGAATTAGACTTAGCTTGTCTATACACAATGTATTTTATAGCTGGTATGAAAACGTAATGCATCTTTCACTAGTTAAATGAAGTAATGAATAAACAAAGAATGTGTGTTTAATTATGAGTAATGGGGTGGGGGTGTTGTGTAATGAGACGTCTGCATTGTAGAGAGGGTATGAGAATTGAGTAAATCGAAATTTTTTACTTGTGGGGGTGGGGGTTGATAGAGCATCTTTTGGAAAGTGAAGTGCAAGGAGGGTCTGGTCTGGTCTCTGGTCTTCCCGTTTGTCGAACTAAGGGTGACACCAATCTCAAGATGATCTGATTCTCTCCCTCTCTCTTTCTTTGTTTCTTTGGACTTTGAATCTTTTAAATCCAAATCCATTGATATTCCAGAGGAGTTTTGTTCTGTTTTGGTTTTGGACCCCATCATACTTCATCATGAGTGTGAGACTCGTGGTGGCCCCCTAAATTTTGTGTCTCATATTATATGTATATGTATCCCTAATTCTTTTTCTTTTCAAAAATTATTAAATTCAGGGGGTACTTTTTTAACTATACCATAAGTTCTTGCATCTTTGAGTCAAAGATTGCTCTCTATGTCCTGAAGGAACATTTGTTGCTTTGATGATTGCAGAGTATCTCATTTTCATGATTCCTATTCCTCCCTACCTCCTTTTTCACTTTCTGTCCTTTTGTCTACTGTCCACAAAATCTATGCATCTCCTCCTCCTACTCTACTATGCTTTTCCATTTAAAGTTCTAGCTTAATACTCTAGTTTTGTTTTCTAGCGTTATGATTTTAATGTTTCTTGAGTTATTTACACATTAGTATTAGAAGCAAATCTAGAAAATTCATGGTTCGTGTAACATTAAATCAATATTGGAACTTGGATTGAGAAGAATATTGGGTGACATAATTAAAATCATGATGACAAGAAGACTACCAGATTACCTAAAACATGCATAGAGAGTACTCAAATCAGTTCACGTGAATCCAGGGGTACGGCTACTGCCTAGTGATGATGGACAATGCCTGAAACTGCTTGTTTTTGTATTGTGAACCTTAGATGAAGAGAGGAATGGTGTATATCAGTATTTAGCAACACTTACTGCCCACTATCAATCACTTTCAATTCATTACTCTTAACTTTTGATGGTCGATGTGATGGATTGGACTGCCTAAAGCAACTAAAGTCTGGTCTTTCTTTTGTTGAATTACGTACATACGAATTATTGTGATCATATTACACTATTTTCTTTTTTAATCTACTTTTTTAATATTTGAAAGTTACATAGCACTTCCTAACTCTAAATTGCTTAATATGACATGTTTTTATAACTGTAAAAATATGTTATAATATATTTATGACAACAATGTTCACTCGTGAAACACCAATATACATAGCCACTCCAACCTAAAGTCAAGTCTGGGACTTTGCATTTGATACAAGTTTGAAAGTTTTTCACTAAATATTGGATAGAGACGTAAGAAGATCCCATTAATGCGGTTTGATTCAAGTCTTAAGGATTATTCTCTTATCTTGACAAGTAGTGCTCGAACAAAAACTTAAAATTGTCTAGATTAATTAACAAAGCTAGCTGTATCTCGCGCTAGTTCTACACTTGTCACTCTCTTGAGAAGAGTTAGAGTTCAGCCTTTATTTCTTCGGGCGTGAGACTCATTAATTTATCACAGATAGAGTTATCTTTGCACTACTTAATCCAGATAATCAGAGACATCTGTCCACTTAATTATATGCTTAAATGTTTTCTAGAGCAGATTAATGTCACGCAAAAAACAGATTGAACTTCACTTTTGGCTTGAAAATAGTAAATAAGTTAAATTTTTATTCCGTTTCATACTGTAGTACTATGTCATAATGGATTAGAGTTTAAGAAAAATAAATAAATTTTTTGAAAATGATGGTCCATAAAATAGGCATCGATATTTGTACTGTTATAGATCGTCTAATGAAGAATAATATATAATTTTGAAGTTAATATTGTTTTTAAATTTAAAATCGTATTATTTTTTTTTAATGAATTAATAAAAAAATATCTGTGAAGTTCTATGCACGGTTAGTTTATCAGCTTAAATAATTTTACACACCATCATATAATTCAAGAATATTTACAAACTATAAACCATCATAAAACCTGAGATTTGTAACTATTAAAATAAGACAAATTACAAGCCATATACATGTTACTAGTATAGAACATTTCATACAAACTTAGTATAAACTCATTAGCAACATATATTTCCACTTTCCTTGGGGAGAGGGGGGTGGCAGTGACAGTGCAGAAAGGTGGGGGATACGGACAGAAGTTAATTTGATGTAATATTGGGTTTGAAGAGAAGTGGTCGCCTCGTGATCGGAGAAGGCAGATCCATGGAAGACTGTTCCCTCTTGTCACGTGGGTTCTCTTTTGACTACCCACTTAATACTTATGACCAATATTTTCCCTTCTATCCTACTGTTATTGTAATTACTAATGTACACATAAAATACTACTTAGGGAATCGTATTAAAAAATCAATTTGCAAAAAGTTACTATACTACGTCTAACACAGAACTAGCAGTATAACTCAGGTATTACTATATATAGTGACCACTTGGCACTTGTTCATCAAACCATTATACTTGCATTTCCTTGTAGCTTTGTAAGTGTGACTTCAAGTTGCTCTCTTACTCTTTTTCTTTCTTATACAATCTACCACTAAATAACAACTCATGAAACTGGTCCCTCCACCCTCTCTGCCAATTTATCTGCAAACAAAGAATCCCCAAAAACGTTGTAACAGACGTTTGACGACCAACGTGCACCTGCTGACTAGTATTTCGCCATTTTATTAGTATACTCAGCTTATAAAGAACTAACAGACAACAATACTACAAAGCCCAAAGCTCTCTCCCTTAACTTCTTCTTTCCATTCAAAATCAAACCTTCTATTATTATTACATATCCCTTTCAACTTACTATTCCTTCCTACCAATCACTTTCACCCTCCCTTCTTCTCTTCTATTATAAACACTACGTTATTGCATCTTCCTTGTACTACTTCTCAACTCATAGAGCTAAGTGTTTATTTTTTTTTTAAAAATGATGCATCGTTGTAGTAGTAGTTGTCATGGGAGTATGGTAGGTGCATGTTCTTGTGGTATGTTTCATAGTCAAAACACTACTACTACATCTTCTGCATTCTCAATGCTATTCTCACATAACCCTACATTTGATCATGAATATTCAGAAAACATGTACTCTTTTGCACCTTCACCTTCTTCAAATGTGGATTGTACTCTTTCATTAGGAACTCCTTCAACTCGTCTTACCAATGACAATGAGAAAAGGGTTCAATCCCGTATGTCCAACTTTTGGGATATTCTTCAGCCAAAAAAACATACTCTTTCACCCCCTCAAAAGTCCGCTCGTGGTGGTAGCAATGGTAACACTAACTCTAATGACCCCCTTGTTGCTCGTCGTTGTGCTAACTGTGATACCACTTCTACTCCACTTTGGAGAAATGGTCCTAGAGGCCCTAAGGTATTTTTTTACCATCATTTTTCTTTATAAAGGTTTTTACTAAACTACAAGCATGAGTCTCCCACAAATGAAATATATATTCTATAAAGTGCGAGCTAGTGAAAAAAATGTTGGTCAATACCTCAAATATATGCACATTTCGTCATTTCAACATACTGATCAAAATTAATTATATTGTGTATATAGGTAAAATATTATTATCTTTAATAATACTCCTATATATTAAATCTTGAATATTCTTTATCTAATTCCTAGCTTCGCCACGGATTGATTGATTGCAATATGTTAAGTGCGAGCCAGTATTGAGTAAAACCTAACATGTTTTGTTTTCTTTTTCTTGTCTTTACAATGTTAATTACTACATTTGAAGCAATTTTAATATAGCTAATGGTTATAGTGGATTTCTATGCAGTCTTTGTGCAATGCATGTGGAATTCGTTTCAAGAAGGAAGAGAGAAGAGCTAGTGCAGCAGCAGCCACAGCTAACAGTGGAGGAGTAGACACACATCACATGATAAACACTACTACTTCATCATGGGTTCATCACCATTCACAAGTACCCCAAAAAATGCCTTGTTTCTCTTCAGCTGCCTATGGAAATGAATTCAGATTCATAGATGATGATGAACGTGATTCTGATGCTGGCATTCCTTTTCTTCCTTGGCGTTTCAATGTTGCTGATAGACCTAGCCTTGTTCATGACTTCACAAGATGAAACCAAAAGAAGAAAAAAAATCAAGAAAAATGGAAGGACCCATGACGTGTCATGATGATGGTTATATGATGGCTATGGTTCACGAATTTCTTTTACTTTCATCAGTTGTTTGATCTTTTTGGTCCATCGATGGAGTGAAAATGAGTTAATTCTATGTTTTTTCTTTTGTTGGCTTTTCCTTCTTTTGGTAGTAGTTATAGTTATTCTAGTAGTAGTGTCTTTAACTTTTCACTTTGATGATGATCAGTCAATATATATACTAAGCAGTAGCAGCATCACTTTTTTCTGTTAGTCCTCGTCATACATTATATATATAACTTTCTTGAATATGATGATATTATATCGACCAACAGTTCTCTTTATAAACTGAAAGTTTGTTGCTGTTTATGTTGCCGGCAAAGTCTGAAACAGTATCTCTTTATTTAGCTTTCTATGTATGACTTGAATTATTGCTACGACACCCAGTGAATGCTGCATTTGTGAATTATTAGTTGGTATATACCATTTCATTCTGGGCCATTAACTGACCCTTCATGAAATGTTAACAATCAGTGATTGTTTTGCATTTGATTGAGATAAGTAGTCGTTAATAATAGAGATATGGCTACAGCTTTTCTTTGTTTTCGTTTGGAGTGCAACAGAACAAGACACTGAGCACAGCATGGTCCTGAAGCACATGAAAAATGAAATTTGCTGTTTTCAGCTGTAACAGAAAAACTAAAGGCTCTGTAAGATTGGATGTGATGTTTGGCCAGGAGTTATTTTGGCTCTTTTTGGGGCCTGGAATACAATTTATACAAGTGAACATACAATGGCTTTTAATTTGTTACTGCAAGTTAATGCTGCTACAAATTTGTTTTGAAGATTTGCTACAGTACAAATTTGTTTTGAAGATTTGTCACAAAAATTATTTGCACTTAATGCTTACACCAAATTAACCTGTGCTTGCATATTTTCTCTTCATTAACTTACCTCACTGAATTAAGATAATCAAAAATTTGGTATACATAAACATCGGATATTTATACTTATTTACCAATTTTATTTACTATAGGGAAGAAATTCACTTAATTAGGATAAGTCAAAATAATTTGGTATATGTTAACAATCAAAGATTGAACGAATTAACTAAGCAAGATTTGATTAGGGTTTCGTGGAGAGAAAGAGAGAGAACAGAGTTGTGGAAATGAAAAAAGTATCCGGTCACCTTCTATTGAGTGGGCCTTTGCTATTTATACTTTGGACCCCAAATGCTATTGGGTCACAAGTTTACATAAATAAATGAATACACTGATTATTAACAAATATAAGCTAATTGCTAACTATTGCAAACGTAATAAACTATTACTCCCTCCGTCCCAAATTAGTTGTCGCTTTTAGCTTCTTCACGCCCATTAAGAAAATCATTAAATAGAGTGTGTATTTTACTATGTTACCCCTATTTAATGTTTGACTATTAAATTTTGTTGAGAATTTATTTAATTATTAGGGGTATAATTGAAAAAGACTAACAATTTTTGTCTTGAAATCCTAAAGTGTCAACTAATTTGGGACACACCATTTTTCCTAAAACGACAACTAATTTGGGACGGAGGGAGTACAATGTAATTTCTTGTGTGGGCCAGAAGCCAAATATACTGGTAATCCAACACCCTCTCCCCCCCCCCCCTCTCAATGTGAAGGGGGTTAGCACCTTCAACTTAGACAAAAATGAATGATGAAACACACCAGGTAGAGGCTTAGTTTACACATCAGCAAGTTGACTACCAAATGAAATATGAAATAAAATGATGAACCTATCCATGAGCTTTTCCCGAACAAAATGACAATCAATCTCGATATGCTTTGTGCATTCATGGAATACTGGATTCTTAGCAATGTGAATCACAACCTCGCTGTCACAAAACACTGAACTAGGCGGAGAAACAGGTATGGATAGATCACCCAAAATTTGAGCAACCCAAGTCAATTTACCTACCACCTTACTAAGAGCCTTATACTCAGCTTCAGCTAAGGAAAAAGAGACCACATGTTGCTTCTTGGACTTCCAACAATGAGGCAATCACCCAAAATATGCAGAAATCAGTTACAAACCTTCTTGTATTAGGGTAGGAAACCCAATCACTATCACTGTAAGCTTGAATGGCCCAGTCTGAAGCAGAAGAAAACACCAAACCATGATCTACAGTACTTTTCAAATATCTGAGCAAGTGAAGGGCAGCAGCCATGTGGGGAAATCTGGGAGCCTGAAGAAATTGGCTTAAATGCTGAATAGTGAATCAAATGTCTGGTCTTGTATGTGTGAGGAACAAAAGCTTCCCCACTAAACTTATGTATCTATCAGGATGAGGCAATAACTACCCAAAATCAGAACTTAGTTTGTTTTTCAGCTCAAGTGGACTCACAACAGGAGAAGCATCCAGGTAATCAAAAGTGAGGAGCAGGTTATGGATGAATTTCCTCTGATACAATACAACACCATTGGGTATAACAGTTACCTCTATGCCCAGAAAATAATGCAAGATTCCTAGGTCCTTGATCTTGAACTCAGTATCAAGGAACTGTTTAAAGGCAGTGATCTCAGAGATGTTATCACCAGTCAAGATGATATCATCAACATAGACAACAAGGATCACCATATTGCCAGGAGAACCTTTGACAAACAATGAATAATCATTAAGAGAATGAGTGTAACTTTTAGAAGATAAGGCCTATGATAGCTTAGAGTACCACTGTCTTGAAGCCTGTCTAAGGCCATACAAAGACTTTTTCAACTTATAAACCAATGGAATAGAAGAATAAGAGGGAACAGAGAGACCTTAGAGAAGTTTCATGTAAACCTCTTCATGGTGAGGCATTGTTGACATCTAATTGAAATAAAGACCATCCATTCTTAACTGCTACAACAATACGACACTTAATGGTGGACATCTTAACCACCGAAGAGAAAGTTTCTATGAAGTCCACACCCTCAACTTGTGTGTCACCTCTAATAACTAACCTTTTTGTATCTTTTCACACTACCATCAGACTTATACTTGATTTTGTATGACCCATTTGGACCCTATAGGTTTCTTGTCTTTAGGGAGTTCAACTATGTCCCAAGTGTTGTTGGCCTCCAAGGCCTCAAATTCCTTCCTCATGGCTTCCTGGCATACTAGAATAGGAGCTTCCTGGGAGTAATGGACAAGTTCAAATTCTGCATGTTGCTCAGAAGTACAGTTAAATGAAGCAGGAAGCTGGTAAACATAGTCATGTAGGTAAGAAGGAACAGAGTGGTGTCTAGGAGATCTTTGAGATGCATGATTGGGAGCAGGAGGAGGTGGAGTAGGAACAAAAATATCTGGATTAAAAGTAGAAGGTGAAGAAGAGTTGGATATGTTCACAGGAGTAGGAGATGCAGGAGTAGCAGAAGGGGAATGAGCAGGTGGAAATGTGATAGGATCAGTGGTTGATACATCAGGGAAGGATGGAAAAAGGGAAAACATTGTTCATGGAAAACCACATCCTTAAACATAAAGCAGGTCTTAGTGTGTAAGTTATAGAGTTTGTAACCTTTCTTGGCAAAAGGATAGCCACGAAAGACATAAGGGACAGCCCTGAGATGGAACTTATCTCTATGGGGAATAGGGACAATAGCATAACACAAACAACCAAAGGACTTTATGTGGTAATAAGAGAGTGCCTTACTATATAGTAACTCAAAAGGGGATTTGTTATGCAATAATTTGGTGGGAATTCTGTTGATGATGTAAGCGGCAGTGAATAAGCAATCACCCCAAAATTTAAGTGGAATATTGGATTGGAATAACAAGGCCCTGGAAGCCTCAAGTAGAGTCCTGTGCTTCCTCTCCACCACCCTATTTTGCTGAAGAGTGTGTGGGCAAGTAGTTTGGCGAATAATGCCATGTTCTGTGAAAAATGATTTAGCACAAGAGCTACTACCCAATTCTAAAGGCATTATCACTTCTAATCTTTTGAATTGGAACTTGAAACTGAGTTTTAATCATTAAAATAAAGGCCTTTAATAAGTGAAAAGAATCAGCATTGGAACTCATAAAGTATGCCCATGTAGATCTAATATACTCATCTATAATGTTAAAAAAATACCTAGATCCAGAATAAGTTGGGGTATGGTAAGGACCCCATGTATCCACATATATCAATTGAAATGGTTGGGTAGTATGTATGCTACTGTCAGGAAAAGGCAACCTAGTTTGCCTGGCCATGGGGCAAACAAGACAAAGGAAAGATTCTCTCGAAGAAATAGAGTCATAATAGATGGTATATTCTTGAGTTTGACAAAAGGTACATGAGTAAGTCTTTGATGCCAAACAATATCCATATCATTTTGTGCAACCTTGTCACAAACAGAATGATTATCACATGAAGAATCAAGACTGAAACTATTTACAGGATGAATACTTGAATTAAGTGGTGATGATGAAAACAAAATGCACTTATTGGAAGCAGTTGAAGCAGGAGAAATTGGTGAAGACCTCTGCCACAGAAACTTGTAGAGGCCTTGTCCAATCTACCAAGATCTAGAGGCTTCTTCAGAAAATAGGCTTGTAGAACACAAGATTCAGCAGTAAACTGAATAGTACAATGAAGCTGCTGGATTAGCTTATGCACATAAATCAGGTTATGCTGAAATGTAGGCAGATAAAGCACATTGTGAAGAGTAATTGTAATCACCTAATTTTGGCACCAAAAATACAAATTACATAAAATAGTTGTTAATTTCTATGTGATTTTTTGCTAGATTTTATCCTTTATTTAGCCGTATTAATTTAATTTGTTAGATAAAAAATATTAAAAATTACTAAAAAAAAATAGAATCATGTGTGGTCAGTGTCAACGTGGCTTTATGTGTTAGCATGCTTTAATTTAGTAATTGATTATTTTTCGATGTTGATTTTGTGTAATTGACAACATGGGTAATGGCTATTGTTAAAAAGAAATCAGCCCGAAAAGTTAGCCCAATTCCCCAACCTGACCCGGCCCAATGGCTCTCCATATAAAAGCTTAAAGCTTTGCCATTTTTGGCATTTAACACAACACACATTAGAAAATAGGAAACCCTTGCCATTTCTTCATAGACTCCACCGGAAATCGCCTCCACCTCCGGCCGCCGCTGATTCGCCGTCCGTCCGCCGTTCTCCGACCACCGAAAAATTCCCAAAACACAACCCCGGACTCGTCTCGACCTCCTCATCCCATTTTCGCGACTATTTTTTCCAAAATCCAAGTCGCTTGGTGTAGATCGAGCTTTAGAAAATCTGTCAATAATTTTCCGGCGATTCCTTCGAGTTTTCCGGTGAGTTTTGTTCTTGTTTTTTCTTCTCCTCACTTCCCCTCTCTCACCCTCACATCCCCATTCTCCTAAAAACCCCTCCCCTTTACCCGTTTGATTCTTCACCCGTTTCTGATTTTTGTTTTGTTGTTTTGTTTTTCTTCTTCATTTTTCTTCTTCTCTTTCTTGATTATGGGCATATGTTGCCATTGGTTTTGATGAGGCGGAGGGGCTGGACGACTGTTTGAGGGAGTCGGGTGATAGTGAGGCGTTGTTGCTGAGGTAACGGGAGTTGGTTCAATGATGTTCGTTGCTATGTTGATGGGTTGAGGTACTCAGGTTTGTTTAGGTAGCAACGACGGTGTAGAATGGATAACGGGTCAGGAGACAATGTCTTTGTTTGATTCCCATTCATTGGTGATCTGTGAGGCTATGACGAGAACATTAGGGTCGTGTTGGCTGATTAGAGCAGTGGCGACGTCTGGCAGTGAGGCTATTGCTTGGCATTTAAAAGTAGCGTGGTGAATTGCGTTAGCTATAGGGCTGCGTTATGTTGATTCAAGGCGTGGGAGAGCAGCTGCTTTGTTGAGCCATGATGGTGCCGATGCTGTCTGTTGTTGCTATGAAGCGAGACAATATCAACGCGCTTTCTGAGTTTGGTAATTGATTAGTTAACTCCCTAGTTTCTTTGATTTCTGTCAATTAGTGTTAGTTTTAGTTCCTGACTCCGGTTGAGTAATGTACACTTAGTCGTGGCTTGATTTAATGGAATATCAATTAGCCTACATGAATCTGTCTATGTTTTAATCTGTTAAGCCTGCGAATTGAATCTTGGATGTTTGTATCCCTATCTGAAGCTGCTTTGCTTGCCATTTAGTCACAGTTTTTTGGATCCCTGCCTGTTTGGTTCAAGCATCATTTGTTTGTTTGACTTACTTACTTAGAGATTAGTCATGTTTATTCTAGTTTGTGAAGTTGTTTAGGTTGTAAGTTTGGAATGCTCTGAAGCATAGCTTTCACCTAGTCAAACTTGTCTGTTAGCCGCATACCTATGTGTTAAATTGGTTCGTTTAATGTGTCATGTATTAGTTGTTATAGGATTGTTTTAGTAGTTAATTGTGTCTTAGTTAAAAGATAAAATACATAGGTTGAAATCTGGAAATTGTCTTTAGAAAAAGTAAAAAGGTTATAAAGAGGGTATGTACCAGCTTTTAGAAAAAGTCTTTGTCTCTCTTCTTTTTTGCCATTTTGGTGCAAAGCTTGGCATGCCAAGTTGAATTTTCAGAAGGGGTAAAAACATTGGCACATGGGTGTCCTTTTACCAAGGATTTTACCCCTTTCTTCTAAGTCTATATAAGAAGAGGGGTCTTGGAAAGAAGGGGGGGACTTTTTACTTACTCTCACCCTTAACAGAAGGCTTTACATCTGAAAATACTCTCACTCTCTTTTTTTAAAAAAAAAGCACTTTCCAGATCTGAAAAAGGAGAGCAAAAGTACCAAAATACTTGAGAAAAACAGAGAGAAAAGAGTGAAAAAAAGGAGTAGTGAGTTTAGTGAGTTAGTAAATATTACAAAGGGTTTGTTTAGTTGAGGTTTCTGGTTGATTTAGCTGCAGTCCGGGCTTGTGTTTGTTGCTGTTTAAAGGTTGTTTCATTTCCACGTTGCTGCCTTGCTACACTATAGGTATTTCTTAAACTTTGCAAGTATATTATATCATTATATGTAGTTCATCAGTGTACGAAGATCTGGATATGTAGGAGATGGCCTGTTAAGGCCCAATTGTTAGTAAATGCATGTTTAAATGATGATTCTATTTTATGTTCTCATTCATGTGTTTGTCTGCACGCTTAAGAAAAAAAACAAAAGTGATTCTATTTTATGTTCTCATTCATGTGTTGTGTCTGCACGCTTAAAAAAAACAAAAGAAGGAACTTGCAAATTGTAAGTGTAGGGACCATGTTTTCTTTTTTCATGAGATGCTAAAACTCAAACTTGTTAATCGTGTAATTATACATTTATTAAATCTGGACACATTTAAAACACTAGGCGACATTAGGACATCAAATTGTAAACAATTCGGGTTTGTAAAAGCAGGAGAGGGGCTGTTCAATATTAACTTCTTGTAACTTTACTTAAAGGTTGAGAATTTGAAATTGTTAACCAGTCGTGAATAAGTCGGAGCACTGAAAACTTGTGAATGAGTCGAAGCACTGAAAACTTGCCCATACCAACTAATAAAAATAGTCAGTTATATTTTTCTTACGAATTTGTTTGATTTAACTGACAAAATACAAGATTAGGCAAATCATAGGCCGAAACAAGACTATTAATTACTAAGTTTGCTCAAATGTTTACATGGAACTTATTTATATTGGAAATTCGAACGGACATGTGTTCGGGGTTAATTTTCAATAGAGTATCCATCAATGAACGGGCAAAATATTTAAATTAAGCTAAGTGTAACAAAGGTTCAATGTTTACACGAAACTCAGTTACATCAAGATTCGAACGGACAACGTGTCCACGGTTAATCTTTAGTAGAGTTTTCGTCAATGAACAAACGACTTTCATCCAAATCAAAGCGTAACAAATAATAATTTGGCAATTAAACAAACATAAAAGCCGGAGAGCGCCAATAAAGCAACTGTGCTCGCACAGGACTCGAGGGTGCCTAACACCTTCCCGAGAGTCAATCGAGATCCTTACCCGGAACTCTGACGCAGACCACTTACGAGTCATAGGTGTTCCAAGGTACCTCTTTGGTGACTTGGCACACCTTTGAACTATGTCAAGTGGCGACTCCGTAAATCTCAATAATTATGTACCTTTAAAACACCTAAGTCACAGCCTTTTATTTTTATTATTTTTTAGTAAATTTTAGGGCGTGACAGCTTGGTGACTCCGCTGGGGATACTTAGAATCTCAGGCTTTAATCATTGTCGCTTTTAGGCTTGTGAATATTTGTTTGTTTGCCATGTTTTGAATGTTACTGCTTTAATATTTATCTGAACTGTATATAAAACTGTCTCCTCTCGCACAACCCCTCTGAGTCTCTGATATATATACCAGTATTGCTTTCAGCATCTGGGAAACCTTCTTACACAAATTGCCCATGATTTAGGAGGACGGTGTGTCGGGGTTAAGTCGGAGACACTGTTGCCGAACAACCTCGATGCGCTTTCCGCCCGGTTTGTCCACCGGGTTCTGAGCCAGTCTAGACACCGAGTCAATTTTGTCACCTAGAGTTAAGCCTTTAGGTCCGATTTATCTGCATTTCATCTGATGACTTAGTGAGGTGCGGTACACCGGTACTGCATTTGTCTAGGCTGACCTCCTTCGTGTCAAGACGGGACCCACGTCCTAGAAAGACACATTTAGGGCATTTTATCTGTGTTGCATATGTTCGGAAGGTCGTTATGCTAACCGTTATCACTTTGGGGGTCGGGATACACTGAAATGGATGCAAAAGAACATAGAATTTTGGATCGAAAAATAAAAAAATAAATAAATATTTTTACGCCGTTATAATGGCAAATTTTTTTTTGGGTCATCGTGTCAAATCCATGAGAAATGTTTTATTTTTTCTTCAACTTTCTGTCGTTATAATGCCGAATTTTCTTTTTAGGTTATTTATGTTTAAATCAAGTCACATAGTCTAGTCTAAAATTCGAAAAAAAAAAATAATAATAATAATAAATATTCTTGCGCCGTTATAATGGCGAATTTTCTTTAGAATCATTGTGTCAAATCCATAAGAAATGTCTTTATTTTTTGTTCAAACTTTCTGTCGTTATAATGCCGAATTTTTTTTCCTTTTTTTAGGGCCATTTGTGTCTAAGTAGTCTATTCTAAAAAAAAAAATTGAAAATAATTTCTTGCGCCGTTATAATGGCGAATTTTTTTTTGAAGTTCGTGTCCAAATGTGTGTCAAAGGTTCCCCAATTTCGTCCTCTTTGCATCGTTGCGATGACTGCCACAGTCTGGGGTCTTGTTATAAGATGTCAAAATAAAACTGTCGTTTTAATGCCGTCGTAATGACGAATTTTTTCTGTATTTTTCTGTCAATTTTGTGCCGAGACGTTGCAAAAAAAAAAAAACAAAAAAAATAATATAAAATTGAGTCCTACTAAGTGTCGAGTCTTGTTTACTTTATTTTTGTTTAAGTCGTCCAAATTGTGCATTAATCCTAACCCATATTTTTACTAGGTACTATGGCTGCATCGTCCTCAAGGTTCGGGAAAAGAAAACACTCAGAAGGTGCTAGACCACCCGCTATTATGATGATTGATGGCCCGCCTAAAGAGTTAAAGGATTGGTGGAAATCTATGCCACCTATGCAAAAAAAGCTTGTCACTGGTAGGATTGGTCTCTTGACTGATCTTTTGCTTGACGATCCTGTTTTGATCCCACGCCGTGATCTAATTAATGCACTTATCTCCCACTGGGACCCTACCAAGAACACCTTCCAGTTCAATGGGTTTGAGATGACCCCCACACTAGAAGAGTTAGCTGGGTTGGTCAGAATGGACCTTACAAAGAAAAGAATGCTAGCTCCTAGGTCTGTCAGTAAGCAAGAGTTTTTCAAGAACCTAGAGATGCCAGTGGATAATACGTTGGGTGGGGTGAACAATGGTTGGATCTCATTTGGGTACCTCTACAAACGTTTTGGGATGTCGGACGGTTATCAAGAACATCGTTCTGAGTTCTTTCAAACTGTGACCTATGACGATTGGTCCCGACATAGGGCAAAGGTATTTGTGTTTGCCTTTCTGGGTTTGATGGTTTTCCCGATGAAGTGCAGACACATACCCATTTCGGTGAGTTGGGTGATGAAAGCTCTGTTTGATAAGGATAAAGACTTCACTGTCATGCCGATGATCTTAGGCAGCATTTATGGCGCTCTGGGTCGGTGCAAGAACGATCTCAAAGAAAACTTCTTCCATGGTTGTAACTTACTACTTCAAGTTTGGTTTATGGAACATATATGCAGTTGTCCACCTCCTGAAATGGTTGAGTGTTTTTCCATGAGCTACTTGAGTTATCACCCAAAACATGTCAAAAACACTCGCTTTCCGGGCAGTGAGGAGGGTTGGAAAGTATTTCTGAATGCCCTAACCTTTCATAATATTTTGTGGTATTGTAAGTGGTTCGTGAAAAGTGAAATTGCCATTAGAAGCCGGGACCACCCTTTCTTTGTGTTGATGGGATTAGAGGGGACGCAGCCATATGCCCCTGTCAGGGTACTCAGGCAGTTTGGCCACATCCAGGAAGTTCCCATAGTTGAAAATATGAGTGCTTATATCGCCAAGCTTGAGTCTAGTCAGTGCAAAGAGAAGGCAGAGTTTTGGAGTTTGTGGGATAACAGAGTGTTCTTGGATGATCGCACACTGGCACGTGAGAAGCTTAAGGGAGAAGTCACTCCCGAGTACGAGGCATGGTTTCGCCGCCAGCCCCCACTCGAGGTCATGCCTGAGAGACCCGGGAGGGGTATTGTTGATATCGAGGAGAGGATGGAATTGCGGTTAGCTGATATGACGCGCCGTCTTGAGGAGAGGCATCGTCTGGATATGGAGCGCATCGTTGCTGAGAGAGATGCCGCCAGAGCAGCTTTGATTGATAGTCAGAGCAGAGAGGATCATCATCGCCATGAGGCTGCAGTGTTGCGGGCACGACTTGACAGAGCATTGGGAGATGGAGTGAGGGTCAGAGAGCTAGCATTGGGTCGACTTCATGGTTTACAGGCTGCAGATCAGGTCATCAGGACGGCACATCAGCAGGTGTATGACACTGCCGTGTATGTCGCACAGATGTGTGTCGATTACAGGAGGCGGCCCGTCGAGGAGTTAGTTCAGCAGTTGCTGCCATTTGTCACCAGGGTTACAGCTGATTTGACAGGATTACGCCAGACTCTGGCAGGGGACCCACTGGCGGATCAGCAAGAACCTCAAGAGGACATGTAGCCGTGCCAGACTTGGGATTAGGATGTTGTTTTCATTTATGCACTTTTGGACATGTTGTACCTTTTTTATTTTATGTTTCAAACTCTTTTATCGTCTAGTATTTTATTCTCCAGTCTATGTCGGGATGTCTTCCCAAGTTACGATTTATGTCTTATTTTGTGGGATTGGTCATTGTACAATTGGTGTATTTTGAGAGCTTAAATGAAATGGAACTAGGCTTGGTCTCAAACTGTGCTACTGTTTTGTCTCGCATTCTAATTTTTCTTTAAAAAAAAAAAAAAAAAAAAAAGGGCTAACGGGAATTATGAAAAAAAAATGATGAAAAAAAAAGGGAGAAGAAATAATAATAGGAAAGTAGAAAGAAAATGATGATGCAAAGAAATACACTGAACAGGCAAGTCTTTTGGGGTACACATTTGAAATGTAATACGAACCAATTCGGGATGACGCATAACGACCTTAGGCATTGTTTAGGCCGACGAGCAAATTCATGCTCCATGCTATCTTGTTGCACTAACGTGTTTTGATTTGCAATAGAGCTTGAGCAACTGCCGTGCTGGCCCCACATTCCTATTCCACCAGAATCAAGGGACCACTGCCTGTTCCAGAAGTGGTTGAAGCACCTCTTCAAGAAAACACTCCAGCAACGATGGCCGAAGAAACTGAGAACACTGAGCTGGTTCGCTTGGCTGAACAACAGGCTAAGATGGCCGAGGATTTCACGGCCATGAAAGAAATGATGATGCAACTGGTCCGTAACTTGTCAGCGGTTCAGGCACCTCCTGCTCCGCCAGGTGCTGCTGGTTTCACGGTGAATGCTCAGCCACCAGGGCAAGGGCAATCTACAATGGTAGAAGACCCCCGTTATCCTCCAGGGTTCGGTCCACATCCAGAAACTGACAACGTAGCTGGACCATCTACTGTACAACCTGGGGCACAATTCCCACAGCATGGACAACATGGCCAAGCCCAAGTTCCTGCCACAGCATTCACTGTTCCTGCAGGACACACTTTGCAAAGGTCAAACAGTGACCCACAGTTGAGGGCTCGTGATCAACAATTCGACCAAACTCGGGGTAATGTACTCCGCCCCACTGAGTCGTATGATCATGGACACCACCCAGAATCACATGCTGATGTCGAAAGATTGGGGAAAACAGAAGAGGCTGACTTTGTTCGGAAATTGAAAAGCTTGGAGCAAACTGTGAAAAACATACAAGGGCAAGGGGGTAAAACCAGTATTTCATACAAAGACATGTGCTTATTCCCTCATGTGCCATTGCCTGAAGGTTTTGTTGTGCCCAAATTCGATCCGTACACTGGACAAAGTGATCCAAGGATCCATGTGAAGATATACCTTAACAAAATGAGGGGTATCGAGAAGGACGAATTGTTGATGGCGTACTTTGCGGACAGTTTGGGAGGACCGGCCACAGAATGGTTTGTGCAACAAGATGTTTCCAAGTGGGTCACCTTTGACGACATGGCCAGCGCTTTCCTGAATCATTATGGCTACAAAATGGAGGCTGCTCCTGATCGTTCTTCTTTGAAGACGATCACAAAGAAACCAGGCGAAAGCTTCAGAGAGTATGCCTATAGGTGGCGCGAACAGGCGGCGCGTGTGAGCCCTTTGATCCCAGATGATAAAATGGTTGAAGAATTCGTCGAAGTGCTTGACGAAACATACTACCAAGCGATGGCCTCTGCCCTTGGGAAGCAATTCAGTGAAGCAGTAAAGATTGGGGAGATGATTGAGAGAGGAATCAAAGCGGGTAAGATTGTTAGCCAAACAACTTTGAGAGCCACGACCCAAGTGTTGCAATCGGGGTCAAGTACTTTTGGGAAGAAGAAAGAGAAGAAAGACGAAGTGGCAATGGTTGGTCCTGGACCGAGAAGAAATGATGGGAGATACAATGACCGTCAGGGGTACATTCAGGCACCCCCGCCACAGCAATTCTATCCAACTCATGGCCAACAATTTGCCATGCCGCAGTTCTCATTCCCTGTAAATGCAGCATCTTATGCTCAGCCGCTATCTGGCCCACAATGGCGTCCACCCCCTGCTCCAGCCCAATATAACAATCAACAGGCACATGCTCAATTCCCGGCTCACCAGGAGATGCCTTATCGACCACGAGGTCCGCAGGGTTTTCGTCCAAACATGCAACAGAGAAACATGCAACAAGAGAAAAGGCAGTTCACCCTACTGGGGGAAACTTACACTAATCTGTTTGAAAAGTTGCAACAAGCCAATCTGTTGAAGCCAATCCCGGGGAAAGTGAACCCCAATGGAAGAGTTGATCATTCATGCCATTGTGCGTTTCATTCTGGAGCACCTGGACATGACACAGAATCCTGCTGGGAACTCAAAAAGGCAATCCAGGCAATGATAGACAACAACCAGATAAAAGTCGTGGGGGATGAAACACAAAATGTGAATCAAAATCCTTTACCAGCTGATGATGTTCAAAACAACGTACACATGGTAGGGATGGTATGCATAGAAGAGGACATGAAAGGGAAAGCCGCCAAGCAGATTGTGGCAGTTGGTCCCTCCCCAGACATCAAAGGCCCTGAACCATTTATTGTTGTAATCAGGGGAAAGTCAAGTGCGTCTGTTGTCAACAAAGCAAAGCAAGATACTGTTGTTGAGCCAAGCTTCACAATTCCGGCTGCAAAGCAGGAAAAGGTTCATGACAGTGCACCAGTATTTATTGTGCAAGGGGCATCATGCCAGAAAGCTCCGGTCTTCGAGGTTAAGGCAAAGAAGTGTGAACCGGTTATCATCACTCAAGCAGCGCAACTCCCTGTCAAAAGTACAAAGGTCGTTCCTTGGAACTACAACAAAACAATTGTGTCTTACAACGGGAAAGAAATCATGGAGGTTGCTGCAGACGTGAATGGTCTAACTCGGTCCGGGAGATGTTTCACCCCGGAAGAATTGAGAAAGGCAAAGCCAGGTCGAGAAGACCAGATTATTCCATCGTCGAGCAGCTGAGAAAGACTCCAGCTCAGATATCACTCTTGTCTCTACTTATGAACTCTGAAGCACATCGCAATGCACTGTTGAAGATATTGAATGAGGCCTACATTCCTGAACAAACTACTGTGGCTAATCTGGAAGCACTTGCTGGCAGAGTATTTGAGACTAATCGTGTGATGTTCACCGATGAGGAGCTGCCAGCAGAAGGAACCGGTCATAATCGAGCGCTTCATGTCTCAGTTAAGTGTGAAGACTCCTATGTCACACGTGTTCTAATAGATGGGGGCGCGAGATTGAACATTTGCCCTCTGTCTACATTGAAGAGTCTAAGGGTGGATATGAGCAAAATCAGGGGAAGTTCCTCTGCTGTTCGTGCTTTTGATGGTGGAGTTCGAGAATCTTTGGGCATCATCAATCTTGAGTTAACCATTGGGCCCGCTACCTTCAGCATTGAGTTTCAAGTCATGGAGACGGATGCATCATACAATCTGTTACTGGGCCGACCATGGATTCACATGGCTTGTGCTGTACCCTCCACAGTTCATCAGGTGGTCAAGTTTACTTGGGATAATCAAGCTGTCGTGGTTTATGGAGAGGATGACTCGCAGTTCAACAACAGCCTGGACGTACCAGCCCTTGAAGCCGTCACTACACGCCCGACCATCATGTATCAAACCTCCGATGTTGTGTATGTGGAAAAGGTAACAGAAGGGAAGCCTATACCCATCCCAAGAGTGTCAGAGACGTCTATAATGATGGCATCTGAAATGTTAAAGCATGGTTTCCAATTTGGAAAGGGCTTGGGAGCATCACTACAAGGCAGGGTAAATCCAGTTTATCCAAATGGCGTGCAAGGCACGTGGGGACTAGGGTTCAAGCCGAAAGCAGCTGATCGCAGGCAAGCAAAGAAGAAGAAGTCAGAAGTTTGGTCTCTCCCAAAGCCAATTCCGTGTCTCGCTCAATCTTTTGTGGGATATGTCATGAAACCAAAGGTTGTCGCTGCAAATGTCAACACAGTGGAAGACAATCAGGATGCGCCATTTGATCTGGGTGGCATCTTTGAAATCTGCATGGTACAGCTGGGTGAAGGCTCCAGTAATGCTTCAATACAGTACATTGGCCCGGACGTGCACCTGACTAACTGGAATGCAATTCCCTTCCCCATCAGGAAGGGGTCTTGGTAGACTGTTGTTTTACAGTTTTCTTTTGAATACACTTGGATATTCTAAGGGTTGTATGCCAAGTGTATTATTTTGCTCATCTTTCCTTTTGTAATTCAAACCCTTTTTCATTAATGAAAGGCCAAGAGCCAAGCTTTCTTTCAATCTCTATTCATATTCCTAATTTTATTCTATTTTGTTTATCTGTAGTGATATATCTGCTGGTCCTGATATCATGACATGTTCAAGGAACTTATCGTCCATCCAGGGACCACAATCTGATTTTGACTCCATAACCATAGTTGAGGTTGAAAGTGATGAAGAAAACATCGAGGAATTTGTTAATGAGGTTGAATATGATGGGGAACGGGCTGATTTTGAAATAGGCCTGGAAGTTGAACGCCATGAGGACAAGCCTAAACCCAATTTGGCTGATACAGAGGATGTTAATCTTGGGAGCCCTGATGATGTGAGGGAAACCAAGATAAGCATGTATGCCCTACCTGAAGTAAAGAACGATATTCGGAAAGTGCTTTTTGAATATCGGGATGTCTTTGCATGGTCATATGATGAGATGCCGGGTTTGAGCTCTGAATTGATAGTCCACAAATTGCCAATTCAGCCCGGTTTCCCTCCAGTGAGACAAATGCAACGGAAGTTCAAAACTGATATGATCAAGAAAATCCATGATGAAATAATGAAACAGTTGGATGCAAAAGTAATTCAATCGGTTCAGTACACTACTTGGGTTGCAAATGTTGTTCCGGTTCCTAAGAAAGATGGAAAAACAAGGATATGTGTCGACTATCGAGATTTGAACAAGGCAAGTCCCAAAGATAATTTCCCATTGCCTAACATTCACACTCTCGTAGACAATGGTGCCAAACATGAGATACAATCCTTTGTTGACTGCTATGCTGGATATCATCAAATCCAGATGGATGAAGATGATGCATACAAAACGGCATTCACTACACCTTGGGGAACCTATTGCTATAGAGTGATGTCGTTTGGTTTGAAAAATGCTGGGGCAACCTACGTGAGGGCCATGACTGCCATTTTCCATGATATGATGCATAAAGAAATAGAAGTGTACGTGGATGACGTGATCATCAAGTCTAGAACTGCTGAAGACCACGTGAGAGATCTCAGAAAGTTCTTTGAGAGGCTCCGTAGGTACAATCTGAAGCTGAATCCAGCCAAGTGTGCATTTGGTGTGCCTGCTGGAAAATTGCTAGGTTTCATTGTTAGTAGGCGAGGTATTGAACTGGATCCCGCAAAGATCAAAGCAATACAAGAACTACCTCCGCCTCGAACCAAGAAGGATGTTAAAAGCTTTCTAGGCAGGTTGAATTACATCAGTAGGTTCGTTGCTCAACTTACCACAATATGTGAGCCGATCCTCAAGTTATTGAAAAAGAATGCATCAATTGCATGGACCGAAGAGTGCCAAGAAGCCTTTGACAAGATCAAGCAATACTTGTCAAATCCTCCTGTTTTGGTCCCGCCTGAACCTGGCCGACCATTGTTTTTGTACTTGTCAGTCAACGAAAACTCCTTTGGTTGTGTACTGGGGCAACATGATGCCTCGGGAAAGAAAGAACAGGCCATTTATTATCTGAGCAAGAAGTTCACAGATTATGAGGCTAGATACACTTTGTTGGAAAGGACGTGTTGTGCCCTAACTTGGGTTGCACAAAAGTTGAAACATTATCTCTTGTCCTATACCACTTATCTGATTTCCCGGATGGATCCATTGAAGTACATATTTCAAAAGCCGATGCCAACGGGCAAACTTGCAAAATGGCAGATCTTGCTCACGGAATTTGACATAGTTTATGTCACCAGAACTGCAATGAAAGCTCAAGCTTTAGCTGATCATTTGGCTGAAAATCCGGTGGATGATGATTATGAGCCATTGAAGACTTACTTCCCTGACGAGGAGGTAGATGTGCTCGAAGAATTGATTAATGAAGAAGAGCACGTGTGGAAAATGTACTTTGATGGTGCTTCTAATTCAAAAGGCCATGGCATCGGAGCAGTCCTCATCTCCCCCACGGGACATTACTATCCGGCAGCTGCCCAACTCCGCTTCAGTTGCACTAATAACACATCTGAGTATGAAGCATGCATAATGGGTTTGCGTATGGCTCTAGACATGGACATCAAAGAATTGCTGGTGATCGGAGATTCAGATCTTTTGATACGCCAAATGAAGGGTGAATGGGAAACTCGAGACCTTAAGTTGATCATGTACAAGCAGTGTATGGACGATCTTCGGCAAAAGTTCGATGTCCTAAAGTTTAGACATGTTCTCAGAATACATAATGAGCTGGCTGACACATTGGCTACATTAGCCTCAATGCTTGTCTATCCTGATAAAGCCCATATTGATCCATTGGAGATTCAAGTCCAAAGCCAACATGCATACTGCAATGTGATTGAAGAAGAAATTGATGGCCAACCGTGGTACTTTGATGTCAAGAATTTCCTTCAAGATGGATCGTATCCTCCATCGGCGGAAAACAATCAAAAGAGAACCCTTCGACGATTGGCAAGTGGTTTCTTTTTGAGTGGCGGAGTGGTGTACAAAAGGACACCTGATCTGGGACTGTTAAGATGCGTGGATGCAACCGAGGCCACGAAAATTCTCAATGACATGCATTCGGGAATCTGCGGACCCCACATGAGCGGGCACGTACTAGCTAAGAAAGTACTCGGAGCAGGATACTTCTGGCTCACTATGGAGCATGATTGCATTACTTTTGTGCGAAAGTGTCATCAATGCCAAGTACACGGTGATTTGATACATTCACCTCCTTTAGAGTTGCACACAATGTCAGCCCCTTGGCCTTTTACAGCATGGGGGATGGACGTTATCGGGCCTATTGAACCAAAAGCATCAAATGGGCACAGATTCATTTTGGTTGCAATAGATTACTTCACCAAATGGGTTGAGGCTGTCACTCTCAAGTCCGTGACCAAGAAAGCTGTGGTGGATTTCGTTCATTCTAATATTATTTGTCGCTTTGGTATCCCAAGTACCATCATCACTGATAATGCGGCAAATTTGAACAGTCATTTAATGAATGACGTGTGTGAAAGATTCAAGATCATGCACCGAAATTCCACACCATACCGACCAAAGGCAAACGGCGCGGTTGAAGCAGCCAATAAGAATATCAAGAAGATCCTTAGGAAAATGATACAAGGATCTCGTGATTGGCATGAGAAGTTGTCTTTCGCTCTCCTTGGTTACCGCACAACTGTGCGCACTTCCATAGGTGCCACCCCATATTCATTGGTATATGGAACTGAAGCAGTCATACCCTCTGAAGTGGAAATACCGTCTTTCAGAATCATCGTGGAAGCAAAGATTGAGGACACAGAGTGGGTCAAGACCCGATTGGAACAATTGTCATTTATTGATGAAAAGAGGCTCAATGCAGTTTGTCATGGTCAATTGTATCAACAAAGAATGGCCCGAGCCTACAACAAGAAAGTGCGCCTCCGCGACTTGAAAGAAGGGCAATTAGTCTTGAAAAGAATCTTTCCTCATCAGGAAGAAACTAAAGGGAAATTTGCTCCAAATTGGCAAGGGTCATACCTGGTAAAGAAAGTATTGCCAAATGGCGCCTTGTACCTTACGGATCCAGAAGGCAGGACAGCTGAAATACCCGTCAATGCAGACGCGGTCAAGAGGTACTACATTTGATTTCAAGATGGCTTTCGAATCAGGATGAATGCAAGACTTTATTCTCTTTTGCTATCCCAAATTGTATCCCTTGTTAGCATTTTGAACGTTGTACTTTTGAGGCATGTTCTCAGTTGAAATCAATGTAATTGTACCAAGATGAAATGAAACTGAAAAGCATCAAAAAGAAACTTAGGCATTTGCCTAGAGCTACGTCTGACCTGATTCCTCTCAAAAGGATACGTAGGCAACCATTCTGGTGCGGTCACAACAAGAGAAAATTCCTCTTTCCCTGTTTTCTTTTATTGACGCAACACTTGCCTCCAAGTTTGCGGCCAACGTCAAAAGAGATTTAGATCCCCATTTTATGCTAAACTGGGGCAGAAGTTTGTTTTTATTTTATTTCATAAATAAAATAAAATAAAAACAAACTTCTATCATTTGTATCATCTATTCAC
This sequence comes from Petunia secreta, assembly GCA_029990175.1. NCBI lineage: Eukaryota > Viridiplantae > Streptophyta > Magnoliopsida > Solanales > Solanaceae > Petunia > Petunia secreta. The sequence goes on along the minus strand of JARKIP010000059.1, from coordinate 3,092,548 downwards.
ATGTTTCAAGAGATGTTGGTGTTGTAAATTGAAAAAAAAAAAAAAAAAAAAAAAAAAAAAAAAAAAAAAAAAAAGAGAGAGAAAGGAAAGAAGTCTTGTCGGTGAAAACCTGAGAAGGCGCCGCAAGACAAACAGTGAGGAAAAAGATTAAAGAGAGAGGCTAGTTGGTGAAAACCCGAAAGGGCGCTACTAGTCGACTTGAGAGTCACCTCAACTTGGTTATGGTTTGATATCTTCCGTGGATCAACTCTCAACAAACAAGTGGCACTGGTCGAACGAGGTCATCCAAGATACATGTCATGATCATCAAGGCCGCCAGTATATTGCCAGATAAGTTTCCCTTTTCAGAAAGACGTTCCCTGTCCAAACGACTTTCGTCCTTAAACTCTTTTTTATTATTCCATTTTGTACATTTTGCCTCACCATTTAATTCCTCGCCCTTTCGGCGCTAACCTCCCATGAGCAGCAAAAGAAAATTGCAAAACTCTGTCTTTCAGGATTCAGGTTTAATTCCAGCGAGCAGGGTACACCCTCGACAATGGAAAAGTTCTCAGCAAGTCATGATCAGCATTGATAATTGGAGCCCAGCACCGCACATCAGGCCGGAAGGACGACGTACCAAAATTGTATCATGAAGAATGGTTATGTTTGGGAGAAGCTTTAGGCGTTGTTCATCCCACAGTACTGTAAAGAATAGAACAAGAGTCGTTAAGCTTATTTGCAAGATCCGAAACAGGGTGTATCCACGATGCCGAAAGTAAGTGTGACATTTGCTATGTTGCCAAGAAAGAGCTAGGACCACTTGAATTGGGGTAGTTGCACCAGATATCAGACAGAACTCCATTCTCTCTTCGAGTCAATTCCCGCTAAAAGATAGCGTCATTTCCTTCCCACGTCAAGATCTGCTAAAAAATAGCGATCATTTCTCTTCGAGTCAATTCCCGCTAAAAGATAGCGTCATTTCCTTCCCACGTCAAGATCTGCTAAAAAATAGCGATCATTTCTTTTTCGAGTCAGTTCGCTCAAAGATAGCGTCATTTCCTTTCCATGTCAGGATCTGCTAAAAGATAGCGATCATTTCCTTTTCGAGTCAGTTCGCTCAAAGATAGCGTCATTTCTTTTCCATGTCAAGATCTGCTGAAAGATAGCGATCATGTCCTTTTCGAGTCAGTTTCGCTCAAAGATAGCGTCATTTCTTTTCCATGTCAAGATCTGCTAAAAGATAGCGATCATTTCCTTTTCGAGTCAGCTCGCTCAAAGATAGCGTCATTTCCTTTCCGTGTCAAGATCTGCTAAAAGATAGCGATCATTTCTTTTTCAAGTCAGTTTCGCTCAAAGATAGCGTCATTTCTTTTCCATGTCAAGATCTGCTAAAAGATAGCGATCATTTCCTTTTCGAGTCAGCTCGCTCAAAGATAGCGTCATTTCCTTTCCGTGTCAAGATCTGCTAAAAGATAGCGATCATTTCTTTTTCAAGTCAGTTTCGCTCAAAGATAGCAATCATTTCCTTTCCGAGTCAATCTCGCTAAAAGATAGCGTCATTTACTTTCATGTCAAGATCTGCTAAAAGATAGCGATCATTTTCTTTTCGAGTCAGTTTTGCTAGAAGATAGCACTCACATTCAGTTCAAGTCATTTGTGCTCAAAGATAGCAACCACTTGCTTTTCAAGTTGGTCCCGCTCAAAGATAGCAACCATCCCCAGCTTCAAGTTAAAGCCCGCCCGAGCGGCAATTTCAAGCTTCAGAAATTTCAACATTCAAGTCAAGCCCGTCAAAGCGGCAATTTCAAGTTTCAAGTTAAAGCCCGCCCGAGCGGCAACTTCAAGTTTTCAAAACCCACTTTGGCTAGTGGGAGCTTCAGACCAGTCCATCAGCTTGGGAATCATGAAGAGTAGTCTAGGAATTGTAACTTTTGCTTTTCAATTTTTGTAATCCCATTTTTCTCTGTAAAAGCAATGATCACCAGCCAGCAACCAGCAGCAAGTGACCAGCAGCAACAACTCTAGTATGTCAAAAGTGTCTTGTGTCAGTCCGGGTAAGTCTAGGAGCGTCGAGTCAGTCCCAGTTAGTTCTGAAAGTGTTTAGAGTTAGTCCGTGTATGTCTAGAGAATGCTTAGTGTTAGTCTAGAAGAGTCCATTGTCTGTTTAAATGCGGTAGTCCCCGCTATCGCACGTGAGGAACTACACTGACCTGATTCCTTAGTCTGGGGATATGTAGGTAGCCTTGTTCTTGGTTAGAACCAAAGGTCAAGGTACGGTCACCATATTAGAAAGCATGCTCTCGGCTAGAACCGAAAAGCCAAAATTAGTTGTCGATTACGTCTTTGTCCGAAAACTCTTCATGTTCTCGAACAAAGAGGGGCAGCTGTAATCACCTAATTTTGGCACCAAAAATACAAATTACATAAAATAGTTGTTAATTTCTATGTGATTTTTTGCTAGATTCTATCCTTTATTTAGCCGTATTAATTTAATTTGTTAGATAAAAAATATTAAAAATTACTAAAAAAAAAATAGAATCATGTGTGGTCAGTGTCAACGTGGCTTTATGTGTTAGCATGCTTTAATTTAGTAATTGATTATTTTTCGATGTTGATTTTGTGTAATTGACAACATGGGTAATGGCTATTGTTAAAAAGAAATCAGCCCGAAAAGTTAGCCCAATTCCCCAACCTGACCCGGCCCAATGGCTCTCCATATAAAAGCTTAAAGCTTTGCCATTTTTGGCATTTAACACAACACACATTAGAAAATAGGAAACCCTTGCCATTTCTTCATAGACTCCACCGGAAATCGCCTCCACCTCCGGCCGCCGCTGATCCGCCGTCCGTCCGCCGTTCTCCGACCACCGGAAAATTCCCAAAACACAACCCCGGACTCGTCTCGACCTCCTCATCCCATTTTCGCGACTATTTTTTCCAAAATCCAAGTCGCTTGGTGTAGATCGAGCTTTAGAAAATCTGTCAACAATTTTCCGGCGATTCCTTCGAGTTTTCCGGTGAGTTTTGTTCTTGTTTTTTCTTCTCCTCACTTCCCCTCTCTCACCCTCACATCCCCATTCTCCTAAAAACCCCTCCCCTTTACCCGTTTGATTCTTCACCCGTTTCTGATTTTTGTTTTGTTGTTTTGTTTTTCTTCTTCATTTTTCTTCTTCTCTTTCTTGATTATGGGCATATGTTGCCATTGGTTTTGATGAGGCGGAGCGGCTGGACGACTGTTTGAGGGAGTCGGGTGATAGTGAGGCGTTGTCGCTGAGGTAACAGGAGTTGGTTCGATGATGTTCGTTGCTATGTTGATGGGTTGAGGTACTCAGGTTTGTTTAGGTAGCAACGACGGTGTAGAATGGATAACGGGTCAGGAGACAATGTCTTTGTTTGATTCCCATTCATTGGTGATCTGTGAGGCTATGACGAGAACATTAGGGTCGTGTTGGCTGATTAGAGCAGTGGCGACGTCTGGCAGTGAGGCTATTGCTTGGCATTTAAAAGTAGCGTGGTGAATTGCGTTAGCTATAGGGCTGCGTTATGTTGATTCAAGGCGTGGGAGAGCAGCTGCTTTGTTGAGCCATGATGGTGCCGATGCTGTCTGTTGTTGCTATGAAGCGAGACAATATCAACGCGATTTCTGAGTTTGGTAATTGATTAGTTAACTCCCTAGTTTCTTTGATTTCTGTTAATTAGTGTTAGTTTTAGTTCCTGACTCCGGTTGAGTAATGTACACATAGTCGTGGCTTGATTTAATGGAATATCAATTAGCCTACATGAATCTGTCTATGTTTTAATCTGTTAAGCCTGCGAATTGAATCTTGGATGTTTGTATCCCTATCTGAAGCTGCTTTGCTTGCCATTTAGTCACAGTTTTTTGGATCCCTGCCTGTTTGGTTCAAGCATCATTTGTTTGTTTGACTTACTTACTTAGAGATTAGTCATGTTTATTCTAGTTTGTGAAGTTGTTTAGGTTGTAAGTTTGGAATGCTCTGAAGCATAGCTTTCACCTAGTCAAACTTGTCTGTTAGCCGCATACCTATGTGTTAAATTGGTTCGTTTAATGTGTCATGTATTAGTTGTTATAGGATTGTTTTAGTAGTTAATTGTGTCTTAGTTAAAAGATAAAATACATAGGTTGAAATCTGGAAATTGTCTTTAGAAAAAGTAAAAAGGTTATAAAGAGGGTATGTACCAGCTTTTAGAAAAAGTCTTTGTCTCTCTTCTTTTTTGCTATTTTGGTGCAAAGCTTGGCATGCCAAGTTGAATTTTCAGAAGGGGTAAAAACATTGGCACATGGGTGTCCTTTTACCAAGGATTTTACCCCTTTCTTCTAAGTCTATATAAGAAGAGGGGTCTTGGAAAGAAGGGGGGGACTTTTTACTTACTCTCACCCTTAACAGAAGGCTTTACATCTGAAAATACTCTCACTCTCTTTTCTTTTTTTTAAAAAGCACTTTCCAGATCTGAAAAAGGAGAGCAAAAGTACCAAAATACTTGAGAAAAACATAGAGAAAAGAGTGAAAAAAAGGAGTAGTGAGTTTAGTGAGTTAGTAAATATTACAAAGGGTTTGTTTAGTTGAGGTTTCTGGTTGATTTAGCTGCAGTCCGGGCTTGTGTTTGTTGCTGTTTAAAGGTTGTTTTATTTCCACGTTGCTGCCTTGCTACACTATAGGTATTTCTTAAACTTTGCAAGTATATTATATCATTATATGTAGTTCATCAGTGTACGAAGATCTGGATATGTAGGAGATGGCCTGTTAAGGCCCAATTGTTAGTAAATGCATGTTTAAATGATGATTCTATTTTATGTTCTCATTCATGTGTTTGTCTGCACGCTTAAGAAAAAAAACAAAAGTGATTCTATTTTATGTTCTCATTCATGTGTTGTGTCTGCACGCTTAAAAAAACAAAAGAAGGAACTTGCAAATTGTAAGTGTAGGGACCATGTTTTCTTTTTTCATGAGATGCTAAAACTCAAACTTGTTAATCGTGTAATTATACATTTATTAAATCTGGACACATTTAAAACACTAGGCGACATTAGGACATCAAATTGTAAACAATTCGGGTTTGTAAAAGCAGGAAAGGGCTGTTCAATATTAACTTCTTGTAACTTTACTTAAAGGTTGAGAATTTGAAATAGTTAACCAGTCGTGAATAAGTCGGAGCACTGAAAACTTGTGAATGAGTCGAAGCACTGAAAACTTGCCCATACCAACTAATAAAAATAGTCAGTTATATTTTTCTTACGAATTTGTTTGATTTAACTGACAAAATATAAGATTAGGCAAATCATAGGCCGAAGCAAGACTATTAATTACTAAGTTTGCTCAAATGTTTACATGGAACTTATTTATATTGGAAATTCGAACGGACATGTGTTCGGGGTTAATTTTCAATAGAGTATCCATCAATGAACGGGCAAAATATTTAAATTAAGCTAAGTGTAACAAAGGTTCAATGTTTACACGAAACTCAGTTACATCAAGATTCGAACGGACAACGTGTCCACGGTTAATCTTTAGTAGAGTTTTCGTCAATGAACAAGCGACTTTCATCCAAATCAAAGCGTAACAAATAATAATTTGGCAATTAAACAAACATAAAAGCCGGAGAGCGCCAATAAAGCAACTGTGCTCGCACAGGACTCGAGGGTGCCTAACACCTTCCCGAGAGTCAATCGAGATCCTTACCCGGAACTCTGACGCAGACCACTTACGAGTCATAGGTGTTCCAAGGTACCTCTTTGGTGACTTGGCACACCTTTGAACTATGTCAAGTGGCGACTCCGTAAATCTCAATAATTATGTACCTTTAAAACACCTAAGTCACAGCCTTTTATTTTTATTATTTTTTAGTAAATTTTAGGGCGTGACGGTAATGGAATTAATTAAGGCAAAAGAACCAGTATAGGTAACATTAACCTTATATGCATTAGGAAGATTGACCAGGAAGGGAACATGCAAAGAAGTAACATTGAAGAGAAAACCTTTACTAGATATCATGTGATCAGAAGACCCAGAGTCAATATCCAAGTTAATTTGGTAGACTGAGATAATATGCAATACTTAGAATCAGAATCTAAGACTCCAGGAAGAAGAGTACCAGCAAAGTTAGCAGAAACAATGAGTGTAGGCTGGCCAGGAGGATCAGGTTCATGTGTTTGATGCAGCAATTAGATTAGTTGATTGTACTAATGCTTGGTGAGTCCAAGAACTGTGTAGACTTGTTCACCAGCATTAGGAAGACCAGATAAATCCTCATACTCAGATCCAATGCCAGAGAACTCACTCTGTGTAGTAGCATTTGCTGCAGTACCTTTCCCTTTAGAGTTCTTTTGTTCCAACAGGAAACACACATCTTACAATACCTACAAAATGGCTCATAATTCGTTTTATGACTTCCCTTCTGTGATTATAGGTAGTTCTCTAGTTATTTCTGGCCTGGCCTGAATAATTCCCAGAGTTACCTCTCTGTTGATATTTGTTCTGGTTAGTATGAGGTCTTTGGTCATGTTGTCGGGAAGAATTACATGGAGGATATGTTTTGGGGTTGTTAAAATTGGAATTGGCATGAAAGGAGGCTGATTCAGGAGTGAGCTGAGTGTTGTTAGAGACTTATCTCAGACTCTCTACTTGCAGGAGGATATTGTACACAGTGTCAAGAGAAGGGAGAGCTTAAATCATCAGCACATTGCCCCCTCACACATATGTAACTTTCATTCAACCTCATAAGGAGCTGATACAACTTATCCTCATCTTTCTCTTTCTTTATGTCATCTTTAGCAGCATACTCACAAGCTTTATTCTTACGACTACGCAAAGTCCCTATCTCATCCCACAATTTCTTAAGTTTGTTAAAATAAGATTTTATGTCAAGATTACCCTGAACAGTGTGTGTAATCACCTAATTTTGGCACCAAAATGCTTAAAATTTCTCAAAATAGCTTGGCTAATTTCGTAGGATTTTTGTCAAATTTTCCTGGAATTCTAGTGTTTGTCTTAGCCAAAATTGTCGTTAATTAGCAAAATATGAAAATTGCCAAAAAATACTTGTTATGTGTTTAACTATGACTCTATGTTTAATTGTGATACTGTTGTAAATTTACGTGGTTTTAATTATAGTACATTATGAGTCTTTAATGGCCATTGGTAGAAATATATGTAGCCCGATCCTAAACCCGGCCCAATAAACCAAAGTCCACCCAAAGCCCTAGGTATATAAGCTCTCTTTCCTCATTTTTCATCCACACACCACCTAAGCCTTTGGCTTGGCCAAACCCTAGCCATTTTTCTCCTCACCATCAGAAAATCCCGCCACCCCTCTCTGCCACCACATTTCCGCCACCGGACCACCGCCTTCCGGTGGTTGGAAAATTACAAACTATACCATTCCGAAAAGCTATCGAGCCCCTCTATCCATTTCTGGTATTATTTTTCCCGAAATCCTCACCATTTGGCGCAGATCTGCATTTTTAGTTTCGGGTAACACTCAACTCCGGTGAATTTTGGCTCCTCCGTTGTTGTGGTCTTTGGGGCTGCTATGCTAATGAATTTTGTGATGAAGATGATGATGATAGGGCTGTTTGGCTTTCATACGTTGGTGATTTAATGATAAAGCATGTTTTGGGGTGATTGCCTTTAATTGTTTCATGATGGCAACAAGTTATGCTTTGGTGGCGACGTTCGTTTGACCAACATGTAAATTTTCACATCCTTTCCGTAGTTTTATTTTTTTCGATCCGTATGTTTAGCCTAGGGATAGGATTAAGATTTTTATGTTCATATGTTCGGTTTGTTTCTAGCTTAATATGAAGTATGTTAATTGCCTTGCTTCAATATTTTCAAGCATGTTTTGGAGCCTAAGTCACTGGGATTTGATTTGGCTCATTTAAGTTGTTTTAATTTTAGTATTTGGGGCTAATTTTAGTAAATTTCAGATTGGCATTTTTGTGTTTAAAAATTAGTTTCATGTTTTGTTGTCGGCCCAATAGACCCAAAAGTGAATAGTCCAAGCCGATGAGGTTGTCCTCTCAATAGGACTTTTCAGCTTTTGGGACAACATAGGGTGGCTGAAAAGATGTCATAGGGCTGCTGTACTTTTTCTAAAAATATGACTAAAGCACTCAAGTATAGGGGTGTGGGCTTGTACTTTTGTATAAGTCTACACTCCACCTTTTGGCCCCAATTTTTTCAGCTATATAAGAGGGTATTTACTCTTCATCAAAAAAAGGATCTACAAGCTGAAAAACAACAAGGAGAACCAGCTGAAAAATAATTAATTGTGAGCTAATACTTGAGAGAAAGAAAAAATATAGTAAGTTTTAGAGATAGATTTAGAACCAAAAGCCTTCATACCAAGGGACTTTTGGGGTATAAATCTTAAGTTTTAAGGGTTTAAAAGGGCGGTCTAGTTGTTGAATTTTGGTGACCTTGCTGTATTCGTTTGCTTTGATTTAAGCTTTGTGGAATCTTCATTGCAGTGCTCTAAGGTCTCGTTATATAGGTAAACACAAAGTTTAACCTTTGTATTTATTTTGAGTTGTTTGGCATGAGTAAAGATAGAATGAAACTAGTATGTTTTAAGTCATGAACTTTGCTTATTGTGTTAGAACTCTTTAAAACTTGTTCTTGTGCTAAAATAGAAAGGCTACTAGTACTTGTGAGCATGTTTCCAATGTTTATAAAGGTTGCTCTTGGTACGTTTTGAATAAAAGGGAAGAAAAGTGAACGACAATTTGAAATTAACAAAGGCAGACTTTATTTTGCAAGAAAAATGTAACACATTTTTAAGCTGGACTGTTTCTGCAAATATAGCCACGAGGTGTAATATCTTTTAAAATCTGGACGAATAGGCAATGGCTAGGACGTTTAATTTGAAATTTGGCCACATCTTCACTTCGTAAGAAAACAACTCATTTAGAATATAGGAATGAAGGTGATTATTTTTGCAAATGGATTCCAAAACGGCCCAGTTTTCGCAAATATTTCAGCCCACATCTTTGTTAAATGATTGGCAGTCTTGCTAAGTTTTTTATTTTTTCAAATGATAGTCGCAAGTTTGCGCTAAGGTATACCCAGTGGATTACCTAATACAATTTTGGTTAAACAAATAAAAGCGTAACTTTAAATGAACGGCAAAGATATAACAACCACGTTTAATAAATCAAAACGCGATAATAAAGCAACTGTGCTCGGCACAGGACTCGAGGGTGCCTAATACCTTCCCGAGAGTCAACTGAGGACCTTACCCGAACCTTTGACGCAGACCATTAGACGAGTCAAGGGTGTTCTAGGTACACCACTTTGGTGACTTGGCACACCTTTAACTTGTTAAGTGGCGACTCTGAAAATCTTAAATAATTGTGTACCTTGTAACACCCGTCACAGCCTTTAAATACGCAATTCTTCTTTAATTTAGTTTTTGTGTGTTAAAAAAGGGTCGTGACAGTGTGGGCCAATTCTTTCTTCAACTCTAAAACTTTTGCCCCATTCACTACCCCATACCTCTTGTTCAGCTGTTCCCAGATACTCTTAGCAGTATCTGAGTATCGAACACTATCTTCTATACTGGGGGAAAGGGAGCTGGTCAGCCAAGAAATGACTAAATTGTTACAGCGATTCCACTGATTTAGAAGAGGAGAATCCTCGTCTGCCTTTGAGCAAGATCCATCAATGAACGCGATCTTATTCTTAGCTGACAAAGACACAGTAACATCCTTTTTCCAAGCACCAAAGGCGGTGTCATTAAATGGCACGGAGACTAAAAAAACTCCAGGGATATCAGAGGAATGCAAGTAAAGGGGACTTGACTAATCAATAGATGATGCAGAAGAGGTACTAGTACTCATGATTATATATCTAGGGTTCGAAATCCAAAACTACGAAATTAGGGTTTCAAATTGGGGAAAATTCAACCATAACAATTATAGGCTAAAATAGGAGTATGGATGTAGTTACCAGTCACCTTCGCTACTGAAAAGTGCAACGGTCTTGAAAGAATCAAAGAATAACCGCAACAGCGACAGAGCAAATTCACCGGAAACCATCAATCAACAAATTTTGGCGTAGAAGTTCCGCGATATGCGACGGAAGCAGAGGTACACTAGAAAATTCAAGTAATATGCCGGAGAACTAAAACAAACGTGAACTGAACCATCGTAGAATAGTACTCCGGTGAAAAGGGTCGAGTGTTGGATCGGAAGAATCAACGACACTAGATCTACAAGGATTCCTGCTCTGATACTATGTTAACAACCAAAGATTGAACGAATTTAAACAAGATTTGATTAGGGTTTCGTGGAGAGAAAGAAAGAGAACAGAGTTGTGGAAATGAAAAAATATCTCGGCCACCTTCTATTGAGTGGGCCTTCTCTATTTATACTTTGGACCCCAAATGCTATTGGGTCACAAGTTTATATAAATAAATGAATACACTGACTATTAACAAATATACGCTAACTACACTAACTATTGCAAATGTAACTAACTATTGCAATGTAATTTCTTTCGTGGGCCAGAGGCCAAATATGCTAGTAATCCAACAATATACATAAACATCGAATACGTATACTTATTTACCAATTTTATTCATTGTAGGGGAGAAATTCAAAGGGTAGCGTAAATCTGACAGAGACGCAGAGGGTGGGCTTTAGGCTAGGTGGTCACTGGGTAGGGGGCGAAGTGCACCCAAGGCCACTTTTGGCAGCGGTCTTTGGTTTGAGGTCACTTTTTTTATTGGTTTTACATGAGAGGCCACTTTTTGGAACTTCAATTCGTTTGTGTTGAACTTCACACAAGTTCAGCCCACAAAGATTGAAGTTCAACTTCGCCCACCACAAGGATTAAAGTTAAACTTCAGCCCACAAGGGTTGAAGTTTACGCATCTATACCTAAAATTTCATCCCCTACAGATTGAAGTTGAAACTTCATAATTTAAGCATGAAGTTCAACCCACAAGGTTTGAACTTCAGCCCACAAAGATTGAAACTCCAAAAAGTAGCCTCTCATATAAGACCATTAAAAAAGTGGCTTCAAATTAAATACCAGTGATAAAAGTGGCATGTGGGTGAAAATTTTACCTGGTTAGGACTCCATGACCATCTCATGGAATCAGCTAGCTAGTCTTAGGGTTAATTGAGAGAGAGCGCCCAAAATAATGCACTATTTTTGTTACTTAAGCATAATATGATCTTACTAGGGTTTTTTACACAAATATACAAATTTCCACCCTTAATTACATAAAAATAGCAATATTTTTCTAATTACAAGACTTAACAATATTTTTAGCACATTTTTACAATAAGCAAAACATCTCAGTTTGATAATTACACTTACACCCCACTCTCCTACAAACCCTAAAACACTTTTTCTACTTTTCCAAACCAAATCAGCCTCCACGACCATCACCCCACCCCACAACCACTGATCCAAACAGAAACAGATCCTCCACCCGCCCCTGACACAGATCGTTACACAGTCTTTATAGCATGTAGAACAGTGAAGATCGTTAGAACAATTTGATTGCATAAGGTGCTTTACAGTATCTGTATGTAAATATCAGACTTCCATATTTTTAGCTCATTTTATAAAGTGCGTCTATTTTTCCATAGAGGAACTTCTTTTGTAGTTGTAGTAATTTTAACGCTTATTATGTGCGAAGAAATTCAAAAATAAATAGTAATGCTAACTTTCATATTTTATCACGTCTCAATAAAGGTGGAGAAAATAAAATATGGAGGAAATACTGCAAGTGTGGAACAATTCATATCTCTGACCAAACTACATGTATCCCACCTAACTCTCATGCCTTAAATCTGTGCAAAGATAGATGCAGCCACGAAATAACAAAGTTCTAAGCTACTTACTTAACAAAATATCTGAAAGAAAACAATCACTTAGGGACCCATCATCAATAACTACCGCATGAACCATTTGGAAGTGATCTGATTTGTCGAAAGATTGCCTAATTATTTTAAAACTTTTCCTATCTATTATGGATCACATGCAACCGTTTGAAACAACACAGATACATTGCTGAAACGGTGCTGAAACAGTTAGATACGGTGCTGCAGAAACAGTTAGATACGGTGCTGCAGAAATAGTTGAAACGATGCAGAAACAGTTGAAACGGTGCAGGAACAGTTAGATACGGTGCTGCAGAAACAGTTGAAACGGTGTTGAAACAGTTAGATACGGTGTTGCAGAAACAGTTGAAACGATATAGAAACAGTTAGATACGGTGCTGCAGAAACAGTTGAAACGGTGCAGAAATAGTTCAACGGTGCAGAAACAGTTAGATACGGTGCATAAATAGTTGATGCGGTGCAGAAATAGTGAGATTCAATGAGATACATTGAGGATGGATGAGGAAAAATAAAATTAGAGAAAATGAGAGGAGTAAAAGTGAAATCGGGGGGAAATGGTGGGAGGAAAAGTGAAATAAGGGGAAATGGGAGGAGCAAAAGTAATAGTGGGGGAAATAGAAAGAGGAATGTAAGGGTTTGGTATGTTATGGGAAAATATTGCTATGTTTTTGCTATGTTTGTAATTATCTTGTATTTTCCTCTATATAGGATAATTTTACTAAAATATTGCTATGTTTGATAATTAAGCTCTAAAACTTGTACTTTTATGTAAAAAATCCATCTTATTATCATCACATGAAACACTACTAATTCATATTCTTTCGACTAAGAGGGGCACCTTTTAGATCATTTCGAGGAATCTGTGATCAAATTTAATAATCCTCTTTATTTATTGTCTTAATAAACCATGAAATCACTCTCACGTCCTATTCCCATGAATAGCATAATAAGTTCAGACCTAACAATGTTGGCAGAATAGCAACAAAGAATCGCCTCTCTTTTATGTCCAATCTTTTATATATATATATATATATAGAGAGAGATTGGACATTGCCTATAATAATAATAATAATAATAATAATAATAATAATAATAATAATATCCAATACAAGGACATGAACCTGTTTAGGTGGGCTTAAAAACAGCTTATTTTAAGTGGCTTATAAGTCAAAAAGTGGCTTTTAAGCAACTTATGGCTTATAAATCCAAAAATTTTGAGATTACTAAACATATATTAATATACTTATAAGCTTATAAGTTACTTTTAAGCTCACCCAAAGTAAGCTCACACCCAAAGTAAGCTCACCCAAACGGGCTCTATATAATGATGTGAATGGTATATTCTTCCTTCATTTCATAGTTACTTGTGCGAATCTCGCACCTGTCTCGTTTTGAGTCGTGATTATTAATTAGTGGGCTCTTTACATAACTATAATAAGTGCGCAAAAGACTAGTTTATATAAAAATAGAAATAGTAAAGCATTTCTAAAATATAGCAATAAAAAAAAACATAACAGATATATATAAAAGATACAAGAATGATTTTGAAATACTTGTAGATCGTCTGCTTCTGGCGCATATCACCAATGAGGTTCTTCTTTTTCTTTTTCCTTTTTTTTTGGATCTAAGAATGATTTTGAAATGCTTGTCGAAGGATATACATTGATACATATGACATACACTAAAGATACAATGGAGATACTAAATATACAAGTCTTCCATGTTGTATCTCTTTGTATTTCTTGTATATTCCTATTATATTCTCAATGATACATTGGATGTACGCTAAAGAGACAATGAAGATACACTAAATAAACAAGTCGTCCACGTGAAACCACCACAATAGAAATAGAGCCTTCAGATCGAAGGAGGTTTTTACCAGAATCTTGTGGTAGAAGCTTAAGAAAGCAGCACAAAGAAATGATAATAAAAAGATACAGTAAAAAAACAAAAGAGGATTTCTCCTTTATAGAAAGGGCTTAAAGTGCTCAAGCAGGCACCACTTGGATGACCAGCTTAATGACCTGCTTAAGGGGCACAATTGGAAATTCTGAAATTAATAGCTTTAAGAAGCATTAAGCTGCTGTACTATAACGTTGCCATGTATGTACTGTTCTTCTGTTGGACCAAAAAGACAAACAATGCTTATCCGATGGCGTGGTCCCCCATGACTTCATCACACCATATACAGCTTCGGTGGATAGCCACGTAGCCTTCAACATAATGTGGGACAGAACCCAAAACACAAGTAAAGAATACAGTTCACTATGGCCAAAGCTCCGCCGTCCACGGCAGCGATGGTAGCCGGAAAAAAATATTTGCATTCCACACCCACCAATCACTTCCATTAAAAAATCATGTGTAATTAAAATTATAAAACTAAATAAATTGACCACAATTGAACTCTCCGTTGCCGTAGAAAAACACGTATACTAGCTGACAACAAGTTTATGAATCTGAATATTCTCTTAAGATCCCAAAAAAAATATATATGAACATTCAAATGACTAAAAATACAGAAATTAAGGAAGTAAAGAAACAGAGTACTGAACAATCGATTTTTTTCTGGCGTACTTTTCTGGTTTTACTGAAGACACACAAATTTTTGTTGATAGTACCATGTGTCTTTCTGGTCTTTTCCTTCAATTCCTTCTTTCCAGATATTCAGCCTACATACTCTTGAACTTTTCGGTTTGCCGCCATCCCTTTCATCTACACATGGGTGAGTTGTTGCATGTAAGATTTTTTCTTTGTAATTTTATTTAGCACCGAAAAAATTAAAATGCAGGAGGGAATTTTAGCAAAAGTTTGGAGAAACAAGAAAACAGAAATAATGGAGATAACTCTCCAAAAGAAAGAGACGAAGGGACTATAGAAGTGAGGAAGAAAATGGTAAAGTAATAGAGTAAAAGTTACTTGAAGTTACTTTTGGATTAAATGCTGTACAGCTGGTCTCACAGAGACTTTGGCTGACCCCACCACTTTCCCACGAAGGAGCTTTTAGTACTTACCATTTCACAGACTTCACTTTAATTTTAATATTTAATATATTCGTTTTCAAACACACAGCATAAAATAAAAGTTCCCATAAGAATGACGCTAAATTATCCAAATTTGGCTAATGAGAGTTTCAGTGTAATCATATGACAGTTTCAAAGTAATCCTACATTTTTTTATACTACATGACACCGAAAGCGGGTTTATTGATTCACCTTCCATATTTACCAAAAAGGAGCTGATAGCATTATCATATGGTGAAGTTTTTTACGAATATCTTCAACACTTTTTTTACTCAAAGTTCCAAAATGAAGATCTATATAAATAATATGGTTAGTTAATAAATAGGGTGAGATTTTTGAAATTTATGGTCAAAAGTAATTTATAGATATTTTTGTTGCTATAAATTATCTCATTAAAGGTAAAAATGAAAGTTTATTTCCTAATTTTAAAATAGGTCATTCTTTTTTAAACGGACTAAAAAGGGGAAAAAACTTACCCACACCGAATGTATACACCTAACTATAGTAATTAATCATGGTAAAGTGATTTAATGAAAGGGATGTATATTAATTAACCATGGTTGAATGATAATAGTGTATTTGTAAATAGATGGCGTGCATTGATTCGTTGGGTGTATACACCCGGTGTGAATAAGTATTTTCCCTAAAAAGGAGATAGGTTTATCATTTTTTTGACTGAGAGAGTAGCGGTTTGTTTTAATCACTTCATAAAAAAATTACTTTTCTTAAATGAGTTAGTCCAATGTGTAGATCAAAAAACAAGAAAAATCATCACCAAATTAATTTACACCTAAAAACCCATATTTTAAATTTTAAGTTATTTTATCCAAAATAGATAACTTATACTAACATATTATAATTTATTTAGAGGAAAATTTTCACAACACTATTTATTTATTTCTTATTCTTAAGTATAATAAGGTCTCATTCCTTTCTTAATAAACACTTTGCAGCTTCTTTAAAATTTCAGCTAGAGTTATCTAATTATATTTAGTTTGCAAACAGTGGTTCCCATAAAGACAATTCTAATAGATAAGTAGTATTTAATAACCAACATGTATAATACACCATATACCTAAATGTTTCTAAAAGAATTCGTCAACGCCTGGGTCCAACAATAAAGATAAAAAAAATAAGATAGAAATATAGGAATAATACTATTACTAATTTTATAGAAATATTGCTCAATTGCTATCTATAAAAATTCTACAAAACAACAAAATACTAAAGGAAAAATATATAGCAATTTAAGAGTATAACTATTGGGCCTGCGCAACTGGCTCTAGTATTGATACACATGACATATAATTGAGATACAATGAATATACAAATGATACACAATATATACAGCTACTAGAGAATTTTAAGAAAAATATTAACAGTGATACAATAATGATACAACGAAGAAGAAAAAGCAGAAGAAGAAAAACGACTACGGTGAAACCACATTTGTACGGAAAGCACCATATCTGAATTGAAAAGTCACCAAATTTTGAACAAGAAAGCACAGAAAATGGCAGTGAGAGAGTTGATTTGCTCCAAATTGCAAGTTTTCTGCTCTTCGACAAAAAACTTAAAATCTGAAATATTTTGTTGGCCCTTTTTCATTGTGGTAGATTTCACGAGGGAGGGGGAAGCCGTGGTAGGTTTTTCATAATCAGAAATTGAGATAGAGAGGGTAGCGGCTAGAGATGATGGTAAAGGGCTTTCACAGCAACAAAAATGAGGATGAAATGGCAGCGGTGGCTGGGGAGGTGCACAAGGAGAAATCAAAGTTAGTGTTAGGTTTATGCATGGAAGAGGGAAAGTGTGTGTGTGTATTTATCTTTACCTATCTCCTATGTTTTGTAGCATTTTTCTTAACTATTTCTACATTTTAGCAAAGTAGGAAAACTGTCTATATGTTTTGAAATAAAGATCCCGAAAGAGTCGCGTAACATAATTTTTTCATTATTAAAAATATTAGTGTTGAGTTTGACTACGTACATTTTAAAACAAGAAAAGTACGAGCCAAAGAAGTTAGTACTTATTTTATCTTTAGAGGCTAGAGCTATATCAAAATTCCCTAATCTGTCAAAAAATACTACTACTAGTTATTGTTTATCACTTAGGTTAGCTAATATTTGAATGTGTCTTAGTCACTGTCATTAATTTCATAAACAATATAATATATTCTTTTAATAAGATCAAGTTCTAGTTTATCGTTATAACCTCAAATTACAAGTCACCAACTTGGAGTTAATGACAAGATATGTATGTTAATCAACCGCCAGTTTAGGCTTTCATTCATAAATTATCTAATTTCTGTTGATTAAAGATAAATCCTTATCTTATTTTTTTGTTCATTAAAATTACTAATAGAAAATGGAGGCACTTTTCGAAACTCCTATAAGAAATACTAGTCAAATATTAGAAAAGGTTATCACAATTAACCATTACTGATTCAACTACTAACACCTATGTTAAAAGGAATTTATTAGAGCAAAAAAATATGATTTGTTTATCAGTGTAAAAAAAATAGTGATTTTCCAACTTTAAAACTAAGAGATTGAAATAAGAGTTCTTTACATAAATATACAAGTGAATGACTTTTTTAACATAATTTAGAGAAACTTTTAGCAATTATACAATATACAGGAATTGAGAATTAAGAGGAAAAAAAATCCTAGCTTCTTCCTCTCACTATCTGTATTCACGCGCTCTAACCCTATGCAATTTCGGCCAATGAAAGAACTAATACGACGAGAATTATCTGACAACCTTGACCAACCTGGTCAGAAAGATCTACCGACGAAGTTCACATTTCCAAGAAGCATTGCGAGATCTGTTGATGAAGTCTAATATTTTCTATTTGCGTTTTTCATTCGAGTTTAGACTCCCCAGCAAAGTCCTTCTCTTTCCTTAGGTGCTGCTACTCCCCTACCCTTCTCTGGCTGATAGTGTGGCAGTGCTAGTTCTCACTCTAGATTATCTCCCACTACGAGAATAAGTGATTTTTAACCGTCAAAACGGTCGAAAAGCGGTAGAAAATTGTGAGTTTTTGACCAATTTTTTACCTAAAAGGTACGGTCGGAAATCACTTGGTAGGAAAAAAATTCGACCGACTGTGGTCGGAATCCGTCAAAAGATACTAGTGAGAAGTCGTTTCTTTTTTAGAAAAATCGACTGAAATTATTTGAAAAACACATGGCTGACAGCTTCAATCGGAAATGTTAAAAAATAAAATATATAAATATTCTTCATTTACGACCGAGTCTGTTGGAGAAGTTAATAATAAAAAACTATTCTTTACACATTTTCGACTGAATAATCATAAATATCCTTATACTAGAAACTCATAGCAAAGTTTCCGACCAAATTTGCCGAAGAATGGCAACTCTGATTTTTTTTTTTTTAAACGAAATTTTCGTTTGATTCCACCGAAATTTTGGGTAAATCCTGCAGTACAATTAGAGCATACACCACCTATCGATTTAAAACAATACAACATCCAATGATATCCAGCCACAAGTCCTTTAACTACTACTAAACAATGTAATCTAATTATTAAACATTCAAAACAAGTCTAAACAACATTCAAACGGTTTCTAACATATTAAACGACAAGTCTGACACAAGTCTAACGATCTAACACACCTAACAAATCAAATAAGTTTAACACAACAAAATACAAGTCTAAAACTTTAAATCGTAAATAACTCTAGCAATCAAACATACGTCTAAAATATCAATACTTCACTATTTCGTTTCCTCGGAGTCAGGCTCAAACGACGTATGGTATCGACATTTGTCCTTGCCCTTGCCCTTGCCCTTTTCCTTTCCCTTGCACTTGCTTATAAAGTCCTTCACCATATTCTTCAATTCTTTGTATTTAGACTCTGAAGCTTTACGATCATCTTCACGCACTTTCTTCAGTGTTTCTACTTCATTGCGCAATGAGTCTACCTCTTACTGGGCATGTAAAGAACTAGAAGAGTAAGTGCTAGCCAAACCTGTTTTCAGACGACCCGAGCTATATTGTAATCCAAGGTCATATACTCTTCTTTTCTTTACCCCACCTTTACCTCTAATCAAAGTAAAATTTCCTCCTCATATAATGATTTCGTTGGGGCAGTGCTACCAGCTTCGGAAGCCTGACTATCAATCCATTCTTGCTCACAGGCTATTATTTAGCCTAAAATAAATTTCTATGACATATATATATATATATTTTGCTAACCTACTACATAGCATTGTACCCATTTTTAAGTTCACCAAATTGTCCTTATTATTTTTGTCAACTCATTAAAAATAGGGGCCTTTTTGTTATTTCAAGCTAAAATCCCCCAAATTCATTTCCACCCACTACAATGCCTACATCGTCCCATTCTGTGTACCAACGTGAAAGAGAGCAACCTGATATTCTTAGAGGGAGATTAAAATTTCTAGCTACTGACTCTCTCCAATCTCTTGCGGCGGGGTAAAAAGTAGAGAAATCATATCTATTTTTGCCCAAAAAAAAAATCTATTTATACACTCTTTATCTACTTATTATAAATATACACAAGTGGAAATATAGCGGTAAAATCTTTACTGTAAATAAAAACCAGACATAATGGGGTTAAGAGTTTTAATTCATGTTCTAATGCATGTCAATTGAAACCACATTGCAAAAGTAATTAATTAATACAAATTTTTAGAACGTAGAAGTACAGAAGTAAAAAAGCACCACTTAGCAATTAACAAAAAACTTTGGCTTTTGGTTATTTGTCTTTGATCTATTTCGTGTTTTGAGTTTGGTACTGTAATTTCGCCATTGACGAGCAGGGAGATTAGTAGCAAAGAAACGAGGGAAAGGAGAACTAGGTTTAAATTTTTGCTAAAATGACAATAAAACCCCCTTCATTTATTGTTGTTGATGTGTTTATAAAGGCATTTTGGTGAACTTAAAAATGGGTACAATGCTAACCCTCTATATATATAAAATCTTAAAGAAAACAAAACAAAGTTTGAAGATAAAATCTTACATATGTTTGTTCAGCATGAGGCTCGACCCACCCAACTTCGTTGCTGGCATCGTCTGCATAGTATATGCGATGATTTAAAAACTCGGGCTGAGAAATAGGCCCGTCTTCATTTTCCTACAAAATAAAATAAAAAGATAATTTAGATAAAATATTAATGATAGTTAAATTAAAAAATATATAATAAATAAGTTATCAAATTCATCCAATGAGTTCTTGCACTAACTGAACTGCCGGTGTGCAATGATCCACTCTTATCGGAGGCTTGAAATGTCTTTTCTTGGATATTCTTCTTCTGAAATTCTTCAGTCGCCCAGTATTCCATTAGTTTATTCAAAGGTCCCATGTATATTCAAATGGGCTTCTCTCTTCTTTGTCGAGCATAATAAAAGGTATCTTTGATTCGTTTAGAGCATTTGTTAAGAAATCTATTTTGCATAGGAGCATAATAGCAGAGACACCAAATACACTTTGTCTGACATAATTAATAATATCAGATTAAAAAGTGATACTTAACTAAATTATTAATTAATTAAATATAAAATTAATACCTTAAAGATTTTAAACATCTCGATCTTAGCTCTAAAGGGTAACTTACTCCAGGATTCCTACGGTTCCACATAAAGCGTTGTTAAATATTTCATGACACGTTTTCTAGCCATGTTTGAGGGTGAAAAACTACATAAAATTCTTGTTAATATAAAAATATGTTAAATAATTAAAAATATCAAATATATTCAATAACTAAAACTAACAAAAATAATACTTATTTACGATCTCCCTCATGAGCGATGATCAACCTCCCAGTGATCCAACGTGCCAAGCTCACCAATTTCCGCACTCTATGTACTAGATGGTACAGAATCGTAGACGGATGGGGATGGTGTAGGGTCGCCAGCCTGCAATCTAGATGCAATGGGAGTAGATGATGATAAAATGATTTGGCATAAACCCCACTTTATAAATATGGAGTTCATTTTCTTCCAATTTACATACTTTTATGTATTTGTATTTGACACAAAGACACTTAATATTTCTCTTTTTTTTTTTAAATTCATTAAGTGTTCTCGCCTTATTAAGAAATTCTTCAACGCCTTTACAAATTCAAGCCCCATCCGTCGACGTCCGGATGATTTCTATTATATCTCAAACAATGATTTTTACGTTCCATATCTACACAAAGATATATTTAGAATTTAAGATAATAGTTATCAGGGACTATTATCTACTTCAGAATAAAAATTTTAAGGAAGTCCTTTTATAACAAATTTAACATCAGTTGTAAACGCCAAACAAGAAATAAAGAAAGCTAAAAGGGAAAAATATGGCCAAATGCCACCTCTTAAATTTTATCTTGGCATTCTAAAATCATAAATGTTTTCACCATTTGAGATTATACCACTTTCCTTTGCTTTTACCATAAGAGATCAATGTCTGTTAAACATCATATTTTCTGTTTCTTGTCACTTTTTAGCTCTTATAATTTTTACTACCCACACTGTAAAATCCCTCAATACCTAACTTCATTTCTCATCTCAAAGTGCAAAGTCTAAATTTCGTCTTGTAGTGTATAGATCTCTATCCTAATGTACTTCATTTATCTTTTTTAATATTATTTTAGTTTACGTGTAATTATATATACTTTTGATTAGTTTTGAATACTAGTTACTTAAATGTACAACTTTATTATAGTTCAAAATAATACGGGATAAAAATCTAGATGGAAAACCAACTTGAGCCACCAGAGTGACTGGTCCACTGTTCCGCCAAAATCAAATTGGTCTAGTGCTCCGCCAGAATAGACTGAATTTTTAGAGAAGAAGAAAATTAAAATTAGGGGTTTGAGTTTTCATATTTTGGGGAAGAAAGAATTAAGAAAAATTAAAGAGAAAAGGAAGGAAATTAACTTACTAGATTCGTGGCCGGATTACCAGTGTTTTGATAGAGATAGTGGCCGGTAATTAGATTTGAGAGAAGAGAGAAGAGAAAGAGAAAAGGAAAAGAAAGAATGATGAAAAGATGCGTCTGTTTTGGGTTTTAAAAAAAATTCGACTGCGGTTCCCCCAAGTTGGTCGGAAACCCTTGTTTCGAAAAAGTAAAAAGTCATTAGACGAAGGTTGGCGGTTTAAAAAAATAAATTAAAATTAAAATAACATCCGACCGAGTAGTTGGATAATGGGTCCAATTTTTTCGCAGTAAGCTTTTTGATACGCGCAATTTTGTGGTAAATATTCCGATCGCCCATCCGTCGAACACAAAAAAAAAATGTCTATTCTTTCCGACGGATTCGGTCTACTAATCTCCGACTACACTTTTTCTATCGAAAAACTTCGTATTTCTAGTAGTGTCCGACACTGCTTTACCGTTTCAGATCTGGCACTGCTCCAGCCTCCTCGAGAGAGAGAGAGAGAGAGAGAGAGAGAGGGGGGGGGGGGGGGGGGGCAAGAACCATGCTTTTAGAGAAGTGGCAAAAAAATCATATCTGAACTGCGAGAATAATTTATTAATTCGTGCCTTAAGGGTTCATTCTCCAAATAGGATGGGCCAACCCTTTACATTGTTTAAGTAGGTTGGGTGATTAAACCATGGGAATACTCTAGGATATAAAATAGGGCAACAAAAGTGGACGAAGTTCTTCTACTCTAATCTCTGAAATCGGAGATCAGCTTACTGAAGCCTCCTTTTCTTTTTATGGGGGTTGTTGTTTGTCGATACTTCCTCCTTCTCATCCTCCTCTTCTTCTTCCTTCTCTTCCTCCTCTTCTTCTTCCTCTTCCAGTTCCTCTCCTCTTTCTCTTCCTCTTTTTTCTTCTCGTTCCTCCTCCTCCTCATCTTCTTCTTCATTTTCTTCCTGTTTTGTATCATGGTTATATCATTATTGTATCACTATTGTATTTGTTGTGACATTATAGTTTCTATTGCATCATTATTGTATCCCTA
The DNA here is from genome assembly GCA_029990175.1 of Petunia secreta. Taxonomy (NCBI): domain Eukaryota; kingdom Viridiplantae; phylum Streptophyta; class Magnoliopsida; order Solanales; family Solanaceae; genus Petunia; species Petunia secreta. The sequence goes on along the minus strand of JARKIP010000059.1, from coordinate 3,069,732 downwards.
TTTTGTATTTCTATTATTGTTGCTGCTTTTTTTTTCCTTTATATATTTTATCTCTCATTTGTTTTTGTGTATCTCAATTGTATTTTATTGTATTTTTTTTCTTGCATCTCGATTGTATCTTTTTGTATGTTGTGTATCTTTGCACTTTTATATCGTGGTTGCATCTCATGCGTATTTTTTATAATTTTTTGTATCTCTGTTTGTATATTTATTTATGCATCTTTTTTTTTGTATCTTTTGTGTATATTTTGTATTTCCATTATATTCCGGCGTAACGCTGTTATGCCGATATGCATCTCCAATGCATTTTTGAATCTTTGTATATCTTCTCTAAATATTTTCTATCTCTCGATATGTTTATGTAATTTTATGTATATTGTTGTACCAGTGACTTTCCAACTATTTTCGGCCAACGACGATAGTACATTAGTGGCGGCTGACTGTAGGCCTACAGTGTTAGTAGAGACAACAGGAGGTGGGGGTATGGAATGAGAAATAGAGGCTAGAAGTTTTTCTTTTTTTATCTATTCATATAAAGAAAGTATTGCTATTTTTTTTTGTAAGTGTCATTTTATTGCTATTTTTGTGTAAATAAGATTTAACATAAACCATTAAAATTTACTATGACTTAAATAAGAGGAGATATTTACTTTGGACACACCTATAACCTAGATGAGGGTGAAAGAACTCCCTAATTACTCTCCCCATTAATAATCTTACATGTGATGCTATATTTTAAGTTCACGTGGTAAGTGAATTCCTATTGGGAAAAGATGAATTCGTCTCCCCATTCATAATCTTGTATTTTCTCTGCTTGCGGCAACTTGCACACTTGTTTTTTAGTTTGTTTGGGTGCCAGGCAACTTGATCATTTATTTTATTTTGTATGTCAGTTGCCTTATTATATTGAAAAAAGACTTTAAATTCTTTTACCATTTAGGGCAAGACCTTGTAAACCCCTCAAAAACCCCGAGATCGCCGCCTGTCATTTTTATCCACTTATGACTACTTCTATTGGCGAAAACGAAGGAGAGATTGACTTAGACAGCATAGACAACCTCAATCCCTTCACTATGATTCTCCCACAAGATGGTCAAGACAGAGACCCAAATCATGAAACTCAACAAGAGCAAAAGCAAGTTTATTTCCTCCAATCCATTAATTCCAATATAGTCATCAACCAAATCCCATCTGAAGGCCTTTCTTTCCAACTCTGGCCTGCAGCCAACGTTCTTGTCACTCTCCTTGACAACATCCATGGCTTATCAACTCCGTTTTCTGACTTATTCAAACGTCAAGACAATGGGCACTCACCCCTTCGTATTCTTGAACTGGGCTCAGGCACAGGTGTTGTAGGGATAGCTGCTGCTGCAATTCTTGGTGCTAAGGTTACTGTCACTGACCTCCCTCATGTACTGTCTAATCTACAGTTAAATGCTGATGCAAACTCTAAGGTTTTAGAGCAGCAGAGTGGGGTTGTCGATGTCGCGGCGCTTAGCTGGGGGGAGAGTCAGCATATGGAGGCTGTTGGCAGAGATTATGACCTGATTTTGGGATCTGACGTGGTGTACCATGATCACCTTTATGATCCTCTGATCAAGACATTGAGGTTTTTCTTGTTAGGGGGTGAAAAGAAGATGGCTTTTGTGATGGCTCATTTGAGAAGATGGAAGAAGGAATCTGTATTCTTCAAGAGAGCTAAGAAGCTTTTTGATGTCAAAATCATACATACTGAGCCTCCGTCCAATGGGTCTAGGATTGGGGTGGTTGTGTACCTTTTCATGGGGAAAAGATAGCCTCAACAGAGCCACTGTCATCAAGCAATGTTTGATGTTAGTGGGATGTCAACATGAATCTTGTTATGTTTAACAGTGGGGTTTGCCCAGAAAAGAAGTAAACCTCTTTGATTTTACATGGAAATACAACAAAGAAAATTTTTGTATCAGTGCATATTAATTGAACATTCACAACTTTAAATACAACAAATCACTGCAAACAAATACACTCATCACAATCAAGTTATAAAACCAGCTCCATTACAAGCTTCGATCCTTTTTAATATAGACTGGCACTACAGGACCTCAGATTGTTTACACTAAATCACATTCGACATAATATACAACAAAATGTGTATTACAAATTCCTTTGTGAGAAGTACTGCCATTCTTCGCTTGCAAATATGTACCAGCAGCACGTTACATGTCTATTGGTGTACGTCAAGAATCATGCAAACAGATCAGAACACTTCCAGAAAGACGGAGAGCAGATGTGTCCTACTTCTCGGAATAAATGGTGACTTAAATTTAAAGCCACAGAACTCATAAAAAGCTATCAATGCCACACATATAGCAACCCAAGAACAAAGTTCATCCAAATCCAACTTCTCATTATTATCTTTTCCGGGAGCCTCTTCCAACCGCCTTCATATTCTGTGAATCTCTAAAGCAAACAAAGTGCACAATTGTCTTACCATTAGGATAGACTGCAAAGACACTGGTCCCAATCTTCTTGTTGCAAAGAGAGCACATGCTATCACTTGTGATCTTCATGACTGCTTTTCTTTGGTTATAGAGTTCGTCTTTAACCTGTTCCATACACACAGATTTACAATGTAGCTGACAAGAGAGAACGAATAGTAGAATACACTGCTACAGCTTTAGTAAACAATGTTGTAATAGAATTAAGTATTCCAGGATTAATTTTCAAATTTCCAAAAATTCACTAACACAAACTTAAATAATTGAATTGCAAAGCTGGCAATTGGCTCTTGCCATAAAGAAAAAGGGGGGAAAAGAAAACAAGATTAAAAAAGATGATTCTCATGCCAGTAAGGATAATAATCAGAGTACTCTGTATTGATATACTCAGCTAATCGCCCCTTGGCATAGGATCATAATGAAAATCAATGTACCCTACATTTATATAACTCGGTAATCACCTTATCCACATAAGCCCCAGCCGGGGGACAGGGGACAAAAAAGACTTGTAGAAATGAAGCCAGAGAATTCCAATAACCACATATGAAATATACCTGTAGGTTTTCACTTTCTCTCAAGCTTTTTATCACTGAAAAGTTCCGATGTGCTTCACTGGATTTCCTCAGAAGAGGTCCAAGAAATGGAAGCAAATTCTGCATGATGCCAAAATGAATGAATATATAATAGTACAACAGCAAGACACAAAACATTCTAACTCAAGCACACATCAATGCGCAGAGGGAAAGCTAGAAGTAATGATTCTGCAGTGGCAATTTAAGCACGTAGGCATGAACGATGTTTACTCGAACAAATGAACTATGTTGCATGCACTATTCCCACAATGCGCGTATTTCAGAAAACCCTAAAGGCTCTACCTACCTAATCTTATCATAACTTGGTGCTGGAAGAGAACAAAAAGGAAAGCTGAAATAATTCTTTGTCGAAAGAGAATCAAAGAAGATGCTGTTTACCAGTGCATGTGGATTAACTTTGGATAGAATTTTACTTTGCATATTGATTTAAATGCATGATTCGATGTACTTGACCATTTGAAAGACAATATGATCAAACTTCAGTTTGCAGTTTTCTCAATGTGTATTATCTCAAAGTTAATATTAAAAAGTAATATGGTTTGAAACATCTATATGCAGTTTAAGGACTACAACTAATCTTAAAAAAAACATATTTACAAATTTAGGACATATTAACATGATTACAGTTTAAATACAGCTAGGATACCACTCTTAACCAACATATAGCTTGTGTTCTCATAAGTTTTGTATTTTGTTTTTTGTAATTGGCCCGGGGTGGGGGGTTTGTGGCATGATGGTATAGCGGAGCAAGTCTGATATCATTGTGATGGTTTTTTACCTGTAGTTTGGTATCCCTTGGCAGCAGTTTCAGAGCTTGGGCCCCATGGATCCGATCCCACCTTCTACTCAAAAGATCAAGAACCTGATCTAGCATAATAGTAGAACCTCCTTCCTCAGCAGCATCTTCTGTATCCCCATCACTCCTACCACTATCAGTGCCACTTGGACTGAATCGAGTGTCCTCAGCACCCTCAATTTCAGCAATTTTCTTGAAGCGGCCCCCTTTTACCTTTGTTGTAGTTCCTGAACCAACTTTTGGAGTCCCAGGGCTCTGAGAGGATACCAGATTAGTAATTTTCTTCTCAAAACTTCTCGTTGTCTTCGTAGGATTGAGATAGATTTGCAGTAGTGTCAGATAAATGTTCCCATAAGATTTTGCTGAATGTTGAAGCCCCGAATCGTACACCCGGTCACAATAGGACAGTGCAAGTTCAGGAACATGAAGCTATCAATCAAAGAGAGAAATTCACTTCAGTATAAGAAAACCACCCCATTCAAGCTGGTAAAATACAACACAAAGATACAACTGAAAAGACACCAATGCCACCATCAAATTCACAAAATTAGACATGTATACTTAATGAGAAAAAATAAGACATATCGGTGCCCATACTAGGGAATGCATACTAGCCCAACAACATACAAAGGGGTAAATGTAAAATCAAAGCATGAGAAGGTTAACATGTCTGACCAACAGGTACACCTAACTAAAAGAAGATTGAAATGATCGGACTACTGAAATTGGCAGCTAGAGAAGTCAACAGATCTAACAGCAAACACCAAGTTCACAATTGAAGTCCGTAATCCTTGAATGCTTATGATGAAGACTTGTACAGTTTAGATTGTTGCCACCTTAAGTCCCCTCAAAAGCACAAAGGCATTAGATAAAAGACTATCCTAAAAAAAGGGTCTGCAATTGAGGCGGGAAAAATACCTTGTGTACATAAATAGACAGTGCAAGTTCATGTTGATTCATTTTCCCCAACAAAATTGCACGTTCTTCATACAAAGCATCTGGTGGAAGTCTCTTTAGCAACACCTCTGGATTATATCCAGAAATACTCTCTAAAGCAGACAATAGCTTTTTCCTTGTCGGGGAATGTGTTTTCTCATCCCACTTTTGCTGGGAATTAAGTTCAGCATATAAATCAAGCACTTCCGAGAGATAAATTTGGACCTGCCACAAGTTACTAAAACATTAATCATAGTCACAAACACTTTCACCATCTTATTTATTTTTATTTTTTTATAGACACTTTCACCATCTCACGTCAGAAGCATAAGTAAAAGTTTATCCACTAATATACAATTTTGGATGCAAAATAATCATTCTGCAATTTTCTCACGCGGGGTTTCTCAACTCAGCTTTGAGTTGAAAGGAGACAAAATGTGAACTTCTTTCCACCATATAAAGCAGGAAAATTAAAAGCCTCAGCCTTCTCGCTCCACTTGAAGCAATTTTGCTTTCATGGCATTCATGCAACAGAAAGTACAAAGCGGAACAGAAGAGCGAAGCTGCTGAAAGACCAGACTAATGAACAAGTGCCCCTACCATTTCATTCTGCAGATTCCCAGAGATGCTACTTTCATTCATAGCAAGCATGAGTTCCAGATATGTTGCCTGCATGTTTGGAGCATGCTGTTTCAAGTAAGAATTCACCAAGTCTGCTGGAATGTTACCAGACAAGAATAGCTCAATGGTTTGCATAGGACAGCTTTCAAGAACAAGCAATGAGAACTCCAGGACAAGCATGGGATCAGTTGCACAAAGGGGCTGCCAAAAGAAAGACAATATAATCAGGCATAGATTTACAGAATTGATATAATAACTGCATTGATGGAGCTTTGTTCCGTCAAATCCCTTACACAGATTCGTTTTTCCTTCTGTTGAGCACAAAAACAGTTTATAATAGGAAAGAAAACCAGGAATTTGTATAAAGATTTAAACAAAAAGGAATAAAAGGACTCCTCGACATATCACAGTCTAAAATTTTGACAATCCTTTCCGGAAAGTTCAAGCTGGCAGCTCATGGTTATGCTTGACATCTGTCTCGACATGGACCCATAACTCATACATCCCTCCAAATTCAACACAGTTGAGCGATAAACTTTACGAGCTTCCACATCTCTCAAAGTAATTAAATCCAAAAGAAAATTAAAAAAAAGTAGGTAAAGAAGCATACTTTGAGATATTCAATTATCATATCAGGCTTGAACTTTGTTGAGAGCTCTATGGGAGTTTGTTCCGACTTGGACTCCTCTACCAATTGATGGAGAAGTTTCAGTGCTTCACGATGCATTGAATTGCTTCGATAAAGTTCTAGCAGAGAAGCATACTGGCTTCTTTTCTGCAGGAACTCCTCACATATTTTCACATCACAGTAGTTCAGGGCTTTCAGAAAATCTATAGCAGCCGAGGACTGTCCGGTTAAAAGCAGCGCTTGAAGAAGTGCAGTGTCCAACATAGCAGCCATATCCCTAGCGACTGAAGTGATTGGAGCATGGAGTCTGCCCTAAATGGATCAAAAAAGCTACATTCAAGATGTAAATTAGGCAACAAGTAATACCAGCTACATAGAATTGCCCCAATACTAATGGCTCCGAGGGACATTAGTTATTTCTCCCTTTTAAGTGGTTTCGCTCTTCAGTAGGTCTCACTACAATAAGCCATTACTTTTGCATAATGTATTTAGCAGAATCAGAGCTAGCGCCCCCCTCACATTAGACATTCATTAGATACAAATGAAACAGTATTTGTTCCCTATTTGACCTTTGTTCACAAGGCTATAAATGATATATAACTTGAAGATCTTGCACCAACTGAACATTTTCTTTTTGATATAGCTTCGGTAATTAAAAATATCAAAACAAGACAATCAGAAAGCATTTACATTTAGAGGCTAAGAATGGTCCATGTTAAACAGCATAATATAAGTGGACTACCTGGATAAAATTTTTGATTTCCTCCACTTGGCAGATTACGAGATAAGGCGACAAACAATTTTCTATGCAGATGTACTGTATAAAATTACCTTTAATGGTGTGTGGGATAATGGTCCTTCTGGATTAAAGGCAAAATGAAAAACTTGTCTCTCATTTTCTCCATCTTCTTTTCAACCACAGGGAGAAAACAAGTCCCCCCCCCCCACCACCACTCATGTCTGTGTTGCGGGATTTCCTTTTCCCTTCTCCAAGCATCACAATCCTTCACCCTGCAACCTGTGGAATGCTTCTTCCACCCCTGTGCTCATGATCTATTCTCCCTCCCAATTCCTGGACACTTCTTTCCCATCTTACTAATTTATTTTCTATTCTGATTTTCTTTTCCATTTCTACAATTTCTTGGATCATTTCCTGATTCTTCGATTCTTCACTTATCAATTTCTCCATTTTCGGGCAGATTCTATTAGTTTATGTCATTTCTCCAGTCCACACTTTTTTTTTCTTTTGTGGAGCATGGCTCTAAATTATTTGTCTTTTTTTTTGTAGGACAAGTTTGTTATGTAAGTTGGATGGCTGAGAATATTTGGGGTATCCACATATATGTTTTTCGTAAATTTCTGGACTGCTGATAAAGTTCCCACACCTCTAGCGAATTGAATACCATTGTATATAGAAACATCTTGTATAGCTCCAGTTTTGTTTTGTATATTTTTAAATAAAGGCTTTGTATACTTCTTAGTACAGCAGAGAATAACCACATTTTGTGAATTAAAACGCTTCACTTAATTCGAAGGCAAAAGGAGCCATCAAAAAATCAAAACTTTGTACTTAAATTTTTTTTGATCTAATCATTTATCCCTTGCCTAATCCAGCACGGCTGTGCAAAGATTCCAATCCTGCTTATAATCTTCTCATCTAGAGGATCTTTTACTTGTCCAAATCACAGAAAAAAATACCCTCATCAACAGTCTTATCCGGAAAGTTAGAGTCTACCTTATTCACATCTGAAAGTACCAAACGCCCCTTAATGAATGGTTGTGCCACTGTGCATAACTCATGGGAAACATACTTTTTGTGAAATTCATAATGTACTCTTCGGAGATATAAATATAGCTTCAGAAGAAAGGGATTGGCAACGAAAGCATACAGAGTTAGAATTTCAGGTCAGGCACATGATTTGGAGGGCAACAAATTGAAGAAGCAGAGTATTTGAGGACTAACAGTCTGATTAGAATATAGAGTACGATGTTGATTAATCCGTTCAAGCGTGTAAATATTGTGGTTCTTTGGAAATTCTTGTAAACTTTGCTGATAAATACTGAAATATATTGTTAGTATTTTTTTTTTTTGTAACCGAAAAACAACCAAGGGCCAGTGGCGCACAATCCAAAGCTTGGTGGATAATACAATGCTAGTCACAATTACCAAGAAGATATATACTTCACATCAAAACTTTGGCATTTGATTGGGGCCTTACTGAACGAAAATAATTTCCTCAAAACATGTGTAGATGGAAAGATAAAAACTGAAAACTTACCTTGGATGGTTTCTTGGACCGACTAGTTCCATAAGACATGAAATTATCTCCTACAGCATCTGATACCACCTCTTCAGTTCCCTCAGTAGTGGCTTTCTCGATGACACTGTATCTCTTCTTCTGCAAATACTTAATAAGAGCCATTAATGTGTTGTGGCTCATCTTCTTGGATTCTATATCCATTTCATCAGATTCTAAGACATTGGAAGGTGTAGAATCCAGATCATCTGACAAACCAGAGGAACCTCGGGAGAGATATGATGCATCCGCGACATCCACAAATTTCTGTGGTTCAGGTATGAAAGATGATTTTGGAACAATAATGGATGGATATAAGGCAAGCACATAAGTGAGTTCAACTTGAGATGCCAGAAACTGTTCCATTGCTTCTTCATAGCTCCCATTTTCAAACAGAAAGTGTGCATATCTGTATCAAAGACTTGTTATCATTCTTCATATATTATTCTTTAGATAGGTAGCTAATACTTTTATTACTGCAAAACAGCATAGTGCTAAGTCATTCTTCATGAATATTATCGTCATCACTTCTTTTTTTGTTCCTACTTTTTAGAAAAAATAAATTTTGAACTAAAAACTACAAAAATGAACAGACTAGGAAAGAGATAACAAGCAGAGTTTTATTTAGAAACTTCTTTCAATTTCTTCTCGTTTTATAACGATCGTGTCCGAGCTAGCTTGTGCACACCTCCACACTAATCCACATATACCTATCTCCCACCAGCACAACTATCGGGTAACTTTTCCCATCAAGATTTAGTAGATGAGAAGAAATCACCAAGTGTTTTTGTCTGTACTAGATTTTTTTCTTTGCTCAAACCTTGACTATAACACCAGACACCTGCTACTTCCCACGAACACAAGTTTTGGTTAAATCTAGCCAAGGCTTAAGCAGATGGGAAGACATCTCCTAGTGTCTTTTTGTCTCTATCAGAGGACTTGAACCTTGGTTTCAAAGCTTTGCACCCACTTCATTGACCACAAGGCCACACCCTTGGGTGTTGTAAGAAAATATAAGCACCAAGTAGGTGCTGAAAATTATCTAAATGAGATTCGCCATTGACCTACAATGTTAGCAAAAAAATCTGTATGAGGCAGAAGGGAGGCCTTCGAAGGTGTATGACCTTATATGAATTGATTGCTCCTTTGCAGCTCTAAGGCTTGAATCTTCTGGTGGTAGCAATTTGCACAAAGCCAAGGCCTCCTCAAAGTTTCCAGATGCTGTTAGTTGTACAATCTGCATCATAGAGACAAGTTGAAATGACACTCTCACAATTCTCTGCAAGATGATGCATTTTAAAGGGAGTATTTTTAACTTCTAAGCTTTGTTTGCAGCAACTCTTGTTTAGCATTACTTAAGAAGTTGGTGAAAGAGGAAAGCACATGGAAACATACATATTCTCTAAAACTATGCATAAAGATCAGTAAATTTCTAGCAAAATATACAAGGAACTTCTTTTCCATGTTGCTGAATTTAGGGATCCTTTACTAATCTCTGTTAGCAACAGATTCAAGGTCCACTAACCAAAACTAGCCCGATTTGCAAGCTCAAGATCGTGGAATATCACACTACTAATCTAAGCTCAAAAACTCAGACCTAATCTTTTGGCCAATTGGTCGACCTAGCCCGGGAAGCAGGGTATAAGCATGAATCTAGATAATTATCAACATATCTTGAGTAACAAGCAAGAGGGGCACACTCCCAGCATGACAATAGCTCTATAAAGTTAACCTTTAAGCCATCCTTCAGTTCACAAAGAGCAATATAAGCACATTTACATGCAAAGCTCCATATCTCTCTATCTGGACCAACACCTACTTGAGCATCAGAACTCTTTCCTTAGGGCCACCTGAGATCCTAGCGAGCTTTGTGAGTGGGAGACTAAAGTTCCTGTGTTGATGTTCAACAATAGAGATGCCCTGACGACCATAATTAATTATCCAGGACCCCCAAATTCAAGCTTCGAGGTACAAGGTTCAACATGTATACTGTTTTGAGCAATAACATCCTCCAATCTCCGTCACTTCATCAAAAAGACTAGTAGTAATTTACTTAGGGCACCTCAGCTATGGTGAGTAATAAAGATGAAATACACTGGTAATAAATACACCGTCATTTTGGAGGTATATTACATAGATTTCACTTTCAGGGACTTCCCAAAGCAAGTTAGTAACATTAGAGACTAAACTAAATTGGTCTGATGTTTTTCCAATCAAATCAGCCGTGTCCACATACTGCAACATTTAGATTGCTAGTTCTTCAACCACATGAATGTGATACACAATAAAAACTTCTTACTTTACATGCTAAGTCAAACTACATAACATACAAAGGGATGCGGGAGCATGAGTATTTTGACGATGCGTTAAATGTTGCTTATTATCTATAATGAACAATATTCTCCAGTGCAATATTTATTTTTGCGACTGTTTTCCATAAAACTGTAAACTGAACTAATCACTTTTTGATAAGTTTAGAAAGAACAAAAAAGATAATTATGGCTCATACAGGTCTCGTGAACAAAACTAATCATGATCAGTCATAAATTGAAATATAGATTTCTAATTTATTTTTTTATTTTTATTTTTTTGCAAAAATATCCATTTGAGTGACCAACACATTTTCAACTCAGTTTCATGAGAAACCTCATTCCGTACAGAATGAATTGTTCAGTTACACAGGAGACATAAATGTGCTACAGTTCCAATACTGGATTAGAAGCACAAGCAAGAGAGTTCAACATAATATTAAACTAAACTTTCCAGAGGGACAATTACCTGTGCACCAAGAGGAACAGGAAAAAATCCAAAAACAGAATTATCAAGAGCAACAATAACAGCGTTGTTGCTTTGAACAAGACGACGAACATTCCGAAGGACAACTGTTTGAATCAAAGGATAAGGTACACGAAGAGAACGTATCTGCAATTTCCAAAAAGATCAAACTGCATTATACTTCCAGATTATTCAGATTTCAGACCTAAGGTGATTCACTTATAACAAAAATAAAACAAAAAGAACAGCTTAGCAAGCTAAAAACTCAAGCTACCTCAATATGACGCGGTAAGAGACCTATTGCGTAGGGCTTCTGAATAACAACAGCTGCAGGAGCCTCAGACCAACAAACCCTCCCATCTTGAATCAACTTGCCATTTTGGTCAACTAAGACACCAATATTATCCTGAAAAAACACAACAATATAAGCATACAGATAGTTTTCAAAGATCAGGACTATAGTTGAGAAAAGTGAGATGTGATCGACAAGGGCTCCATCAACTAAGATGTTTTTTTCTCAGTGCTCCATCAACTAAGTTAAAGGGAGTAGACTACAGATTATATGGAATCAAATGCATCCACTGAAGGTGCATCATACTAACAATTAAATTCCAAAGTAAACGTATGATTTCCCCTGCTCAATGGACAAATTGAAGCCATGGTAAGTGGAATTTGGAAAGTAACAACACTCTAGAAAGAAGGCTCACCTCACTCCATCAGGTCATAGTATTGTGTGCATGAGTGTGGAAAAGAATTACATCACGCCAATCAATCGAATGTAATAATGACAGTGATAACATTACCTTGCCCAAAAGAAGTTCTCCAGAAGGAAGAGATACCACAAGAGGTGGAGCTATCCTCCCTGAAGGAAATACCTCAGACAAGGCACCATTGGTGGTATTCAATATCATGTACTCCCTTCTTATCCCCAAGCAAATATTCTCACCACACCAAGAAATTGACTTAACTGTGTCAGGGACTCCAAATTCTTTCACCTCTACAAATCCCCTTCCCCCTGTAGAAGTTTCAAATAAGAATCAGATTGCAGTAAAAGCACTCTTACAGCATGAAAAATACTACTCATCAGGGTCCAAACTGTTTTAAGCAACCTAAAGGTCAACAAGTGCAGGGAGAAAGAAATTACAAGCATTGATGATATGTCTTAAACTAGAAGTAGTGAACAAAAAATCTATGCTCCCTCTGTCCCAAAATATGTAACACTCTTTCTATTTTTGGAAATCACAAATATTCCATTTCTGTACGACTTTCAAATATTTGAATCATTAAACTATTCAAATTTTCTCTATAGTATATGAAGTTTTCAACATCAAACTATCTTTTCAACCGTTATTTCTTCAACTTTCATTTTTATAACATTTAAATCAAGATATCTGTATCCAGTCAAATATTGTCATATAAAATCGAAAAAAATGCTATAAATTTCTTTAGTAGCAAGGACAAGGAAAACATCTGATTCGGACCCCTAAAATCGATCTAAAGAGAGGCAAAAAAAGTTAGCAACAATTCAAAGGCATATGTCTGCATTTACCGAAGGCCAGCGCAAAAACAAGTTCATCCTTCTAAGACATTTAACCACTACCTTTAAAGTGTGAAATCATAGTTCTAAAAATGTTTTGTAACATCATAAACGATTCAACTAATGAAAAAGAAAACACTTTTTTACCAACACAGCAACAAATATTTTCAGCTTCAGCACTTCCATCGAAATACTAAACTACTTAGTCAAAAAACCAGCTCTAGCACCAAAAAACACAAGTCCTTAAAAGCTACATTTTTCAGCTAAGCTAAACGGGCTCTATTATATATCCAACTACTTAGTTATAAACCGGCTCCAGCACTTACAATTCAAGTCCTTAAAAGCTACTTTTTTTCAGCCAAACCAAAGGAACTCTATTATATGTTTAACGTCATAAAATGATCATTAAAAAAACCATTACCGCAACAAAATGTAAAAATGTTCAATTAACAAATAAATCATAATTAAAACAGCAAACGCAAGTGAATTACCATCATCTGAACTACTTAATTATAAAAACCAGGTCCAGCACTTAAAACACAAGCGCTCAAAAGCTACTTATTTCAGCTAAAATCAACAATATAACACATTCAATCAACAAACGTCACAGTTAAAACAATAAATTCAAGTGAATTATCATCATATCTTAACTACTTAGTTATAGAACCCGGTCCAGCACTTAAAAAGCGAGTACTTGAAAAGCTACTTTTTTCAGCTAAAATCAACAGTATAACACATTCAATCAACAAACGTTGTAACTAAAACATCGAATTCAAGCGAATTACCATCATGTCTAAAAATACAAACCCTCTTTTGCCTTCCAAAACAAAGAAACCCTCGTTTATCGTCCCACGAGTACACATTAGCACCTTTAGCTTTAGTAATAACAGCAAAAGTATCCAAATTAGGCAACCGATGAAACGAAATCGACTCCGATAGCGAAACTAAAAGTTCTCTAGAACCGAGTACTTCCATTGCAACCATTGATCTTCTAAAAAATCCATTCAATGTTTTTTCAAGTACGTATTTTGTTTGAACTAGACCTAGGGTTTGGGAATGATAATTATCGGACGGCTGAGATTGATCGGACGATGATGAAGATGAATCTGGACCGTATACACGTAACGATCCATCGGAACATGCGATGAGTAAACTTGAACCGTAGGATTCAATTGCATCGATTTTAGTTGGGCAATTGTTTAGCAGTTCATATGTATCGTATGCACTGTGCACCATTTGATTTTTTTTGTTTTTGTTGGTTTGATTTTGTTCTTCTGCTTTGATTGATTTGTTTTATGATATGAAACTTTTTAGTTTAAAATTTAGAATAAACGACGCCGTGTTGGTATGGGTATGGTGGAGAGTTGACAACAGGAAGGGTTTCGGTTGTCTGCGGTTATTTGTCCCGCTCTTTTTGGATTTTGTCAATAATCCTATTTCTTGTACATCCAAATTACCACCAAAAAAAAAAAAAAAACACACACAACAATATATTCGTGATGTTTTTCTTTTCAACAATTTAATTAGAACCGGAGCCTAACTATGGGTTACGTGACAACAACAACAACCTCAATAGTATCAAGCTCAATCTTTCATCCTTTAAGGGAACTTGTGATCCGGAGGCATACATGGAATAGGTACTACTTATGGAGAGGGTGTTTGACACCAATAAGATGACCGAGGAGAGAAAGGGTACCTATGTTATTTCTACCTTTGAGGCCTATGCTTCTACTTGGTGGGAGTCTATGAAGAGGTCTAGGAGAAGAATGAATTTGCATTTAAATGTGAAGTGAGCCTTGGAGCAAGTGGTGATAGGTTACGGATTCAAGCCATGAAAACAGCTATTGATGTAACATCTATTGATGTTTACTTTAGGTTAGGATGTGTACATCACTCACTTGGGGTGTGGCCCTTCCTCAAACCTTGTGTAAATGATGCTTTATGCACCGAGCTGCCTTTTTAAATCTAGTTAGCTTCTTGAAAAACAAAAAGATCTTATATTATTAAAAATTGAATGGAGGCCCACATGTTAATGAAAAGCATAATATTTGAAACATCATCTTTAGTCAAATAGTAACGTGTCAATAATAACGCCCCCCTTTAATGAAGGGCCCTCGTTTCCTCTTTTTTTTTTTTTTTAAAAAAAAAAAAAAAAAAAAAAAAAGGAATCAACTAACGAGTAATTTGTAGTCTGAAGATATCTATGAACTTCTGTTAGAAAAGCTTATGCCAAAGTCATGAAACTAAAGAGTAAGTAAATGTTCTGTCAAACTCCTCTTTGCAATATTCATCTTTCGGCATAATGTAGATGAATGAATGGTCAAGTAATGGCCATATTGTTCGATCATAAGTGGACGATCAAGTCAAAATTTGATTCAAACACCAACATAACCAATCGTACTAAGATTGCTTTGAGAAAAACTCTCTTTAAAATATACACAACATTACACCTCTCATCTCCTACTAAAAACAGCACCAACCATTGATGAATTCTTCTTGTGCATCTCTCTGTAATACCCATGATCAAGCTTCATTTTTTGACAAATGATCAGAGACAGTGAAGTAATGTTTGACTCTCTCGTACAATTCAAAACGTCATAAGTTTGAGTACAACGAAATTTAGATTATACGAGTGGAAAGGTCTAAGTCATGGTCACCTTATTCATGTGCAAAAAGATGAGCATGTGAAAATTGTTACCAACACCAATATTTGACCAATCGAGTTTAGGGCTTACCAATTTGATACAAACTCAATCTATAAAGCAACACAACATATAATATGAAGCATAATATAGGCATCATAACTCTTCTCTGTAATAACATGATTTCGCTACTCGCAAATGATAAGATAGTAAAGCAGTGCTTGGCTCCGTCAGTCAACTCAAAACATCACAAAGTATTGACTTCAAGAAAAGCTCTATCGAAGCTATTGTAACTTAACATGTGGGAGAAATAATAAGCAAGTACCACTAAGAAATAAGATAATGTAAGAAATATTTTTTGTTTGTGAATAATTTTTCATATGCTAACTGCATTTACTTAAAGCTGAACTATTTTTGATATCACTATTCACTTGTAAAATTCTATTTCTACTAGAAAACATAGGAATTAGTAACTTTTCCTTGATCACACTGAAAAATGATAGGACAGAATAATAGTCACCTTAACCTGATCCTCAACCTTCTGCCGTTCTCATCCAAATTTCACAAATCATGGTATAAATACAAAATCAACCATCAAAACCACTTGCACAAGTCCAAACAGCCCATTACAATTAACATCAAATAAATTTTAGGGGTTCACTTGGTTAGATAGAAATGAGAAAAATTGAGAAGATAAAATTGAAAGATAATACATGCACTTACAATTTTCTTCTTTTTGTTTTATTTTCTCAAAGAAACAAAATGAATTTACAATTACAGGTGATTTTAGGCTCTTCTACTAGAGAACTATTCATTGTCCAAAACTTTTGCTGCAAAATTTGAAGGGTTCCTGACCAGCCAATAATAACCTAAATAACACGACGAGTAGTGTACATATACTTGTTACACCAACATTCTTTCAGATTATGTATTAAGTCTCCGGGACTTGACAACATGAATACTTCTCACAAAGCCTTTCCCCGTCTCGCCTATGGTTTTCAGTGTACTGAGAAGATCTTTGCTCTCCTCTGACGAGCCATCAGGGTTTCGTTTCTGGAAAACATATCACAGAACAATCTAGTAATTAAACATCCCAATATCATGTCACTTCAGTAAAACCAGAAAGCTTACCTTTGGATTTGCTTTCGCTAACGTGAGACCAAGAGCATCACCACCCAAAGAATCGTACCACACCTTGACCACATCAGGAAATCCTCTCTGCAACAGAGTGGGCAGGAAGAAAGGGGAAAATTTTCAGCATCATAGAAAGAGCAGGGTGTTCAAGGATGGAATAAACCATCTTGCACCACAGGGTAAAATCTCAGCAATTGTGAGCACTTGCCTCGATTTCATCAATAAAGCACCTTACTGGATCAAAATTGACCATCAGCTTACTTTTCAGTTCCCCAGAGTTAATTTTGACATCCCTAGGTGAAAAGAATGGATGGAAAATCTTGGTTGCATGGCCACGCACCACACACCGCTCTGAAAAGAAGTTGAAGTGTTCCCAATTCCAATTAGCACAGGAATTTTGTTGCTTAATGGATAAAACAGGACAGAAGGAAGGAGGAAATGAGGTACCCGTCAACAAAGTCCTAAAATCCTTCTTAAAGATAGGTGTGCAAAAACACAAACACAAACAAATACAAGCACAACGTAAAATGAGGAAAAGAACCTTGTTCGAGTTCCGATGGAAAAAGAAGATGCTGGGGGTAGGGCAATTTATCCCTGTGGAGAAGAACAACAGCATCGTAGTTGTTCAGAGGCGTGCGGAAAAGACACTGCAGATTGCAAAATTAACAGCACCATGAATGTCATGTTAAGCAAACCAATTCACAGGGAAGCGAGTTATTGATGTCTAACATACTTTCCATCCATAAGAATCATATCCATCTTCCAAAATCAGTTTGGTCAACAAATTTGCACTGCTAGTTGAATAAGTCACCAGTCTTCTCAGCTCCTTGAAAAACAGATGTCGCACATTAATATGAGAAGTTATTTGAAAACATACCAATCATGAAACTATATCAAAACACAACAATCATGAAAGGAGTTTGTGCTCACAACACATTGGGCATTGCAGACCTGGTTCATAAAAGGCTTGCACCTTTATTTATTGTTTGATCATGCAAAATCTTACCGTTCACAATATAACTTTATTTATCATTGTAAATAGTCCTCCCCCAAGCTAAACGTCCATGTTTGACTATGAAATTATTAAGATAATAGTTGAAAAAGGTACTGCTTAATATCATTTGGGCAAACATAAGGCCATAAGTTACTTTTAGTTACTTCGACAAGATAGGGAGTCTAATGGTAAGGACCTTCCACCTCCAACAATAAGACTGAGGGATCAAGTTACCAAGGAAATAAGCAGGAAAAGGATCATTATGGGGTTACCATAAGTATATTTGAGTTAAAAGTTACTTCTAGTTATTCTCAAAAAGTTACTTCTAGTTACTTCTTCATTATCTAGGAACAGAAAAGAAAAAATGTTGCACAAAAGTGGAAACATAGATCTGCTTTAATCTTGTGTGGTATATATGTTTGAAAATAGGTGGGGTTTACCATTAGTATATTTGTGTTAAAAGTTACTTCTTCATTACTCCCTCCGGTCCAAAATAGTTGGCCATTTTGGCTTTTGTACAGTTATTAAGAAAATTGGAAAAGTGTACTACTTGTAGTATAATTTGACTATGTTGCCCTTTATTGGGAGTCGAAAAAGTAAATGAAGTTGTTAATTGTCATTAACTATGACAAGGGTATTAAAGGAAAAACAACATTAATTTTGTCTTGTTTTCCTAAATGGCCAACTATTTTGGACCGGAGGGAGTATCTAGGAACAGAAAAGAAAAAATGTTGCACAAAAGTGGAAAGATAGATCTGATGTAATCTTGTGTTGTAACTTGTATATATGTTTGAAAATATTTCCTATTCAAAGCAAACATTCAGTTGGAGAGTGAGGTTTTTAATTAACTTTTATACTTGTTCTAGCTTCCACGTAAAAGATTACTACAGAAGAAATCAAATCATAAGAAATACTTCCCTTTCCCCTACATGATGCTATCACGAAGATTAACACTCATTAAGCATGTAGTTTGCATGGAGTGATAACTACTCTCATTGTGAGCATGTAATGGTATTGAGGCAGCAAGAACAGTTAGGTTTCAGATACAACAACAACATACCCAGTGATATCCCACAAGTGGGGTCCGGGGAAGGTGAGGTGTACGCGGATCTTACCCCTATCTTGAGTAAGGTAGGGAGCCTGTTTCTGAAAGACCCTCGGCTCAAAAAAGCATTTTCGAAAACAGGTTTGCAAAAAGGTAAGATGAACCAACAGCTAGGTTTCAGATGGAAATTGAAATTTCCATGGGCCTCTCCAGAGGCCACTCTTCTACACTTTTTTAGCATTTGTTACACATTCTAGGATCGATTGTCGTAAGTTGAACTCTAATCTAAAGGGCTTCCTAAGAATGTACAAACTACTGGGTGCTAAATATCAGTATGGACAAATTGCTTCATCACAAGTTTCTAATTCAGTGAATAATATTCCAAGAAACACATACAAAAAAACTAAAAATATAGTAAAATTGCTTGATATTTGAGAACCACTTACTGCTGTAGTGGGTGATGATCTCGTCCATGCTTCAGATGCACTGTCATATTTAGTAGCTAAGAACATTGCAGGCCTCAAATTTTGTTTGTCTTTTTCATACTCTTCTCTACTTTTCATGAAATTCTCCTATCAAATTCAGAGATAACATTATGGATTATTTTTTTAAAAAAAAAAAAAAAAGCCACACACACACACATATATATATATACATGGAAAAGAACATGGGAAATTTTTACCAACAAAAATGCCCTCTAAAGGTTGATTACTTGGCACTTACATTAATCTTATTTTTCTCCTCGGTAGAAAAGTCACCATCAAAATCAATAATTAGGGGAGAAAAGGTCCAATCATATTCGGACAACAGTCGTAAGAACCTGTCAGAGATACAGATTATTAGAAAGTCACCAACTTACGAAGTCTGTCATATAAAATATGAAACTTAAGCACCATTCTAGATTTTGTCTGCTTCTTAACAAAAAATAAAGAGAAAAAAAGGCAGGTCTATTTAAAGAAAAAACGAGGGGAGAAAACCAGAGGTCCCACAGCTCACACCCTTTTTAGCAGAACACTCAACAAGTTAACTGCTCGCAAGAGTAATTTTTACCCTGCCAACTGGTTCATGAAGTGAGTGAAAACTACGCGAAACAACAACAAACAAACAAAAAAAAAAAAAAACCAGTGTAATCCCACAAGTGGGATCTGGGGAGGGTGGGATGTACGCAAACCTTACCCCCACCAAGGTGGAGAGGCTGTTTCCGATAGACCCTCGGCTTAAAAAAAAATTTGAAAATTTTGAAGGCAAACAAATATTTTGAAAATAAGATAAAGACAAACAAGGTAAGAAACACCATTAATACTCAAGAACTCATATAAAACTACTATAGTCAGGGCAAACATAAGAGGCCAATAGCGAAAAGGGTGAAAACTACGCGAAACAAGGGTTCAAATCTTAGCAGGCACAAAAAAAAAAACACTAGGTAATTTCTGCCTACATCATGGTGGGTTGAGTTACCCAGTACTTGTGTTGGTACTCGGTGGAATAGCCGAGGTCGTACAAGCTGGCCCAAAACCACCATAAAGAAAAGGAATAAAAGAGTAAGTTAGTATCTTTGTCCTAAGTGGATCTTCTAGCCTACATGGGTTGACTCTATAAGTAAAAGCACTATACTTCCAATCCACTCTTCCTATTCTCCCAAAGAATCCACTGCTGCTCTAATTTAGATGCAAAATTTGTCATGCAGAACTGATTTTTATAGAGGTAAAAGAAAATTTCTTTTTCAAATTGAGTTCTTTACTTTTTGATAATTTCTTCAAGCCCCAAGATCATCTCGGGATTTTCATTCCGTCACTGTGGACCATCTTAACAAACTGATCTGCACCTTCAAACAATTCTTTTCTTTGGTCTTCATTAAGTTAAAGTTTCAGCAGACAGCAGATGTATGTTACAAGGAACCAATATGTACTTCTTTCATTCTTGATGAATAACTTTGCAACAGTGAGGAGAAGTTGGAGAGAGAGAAAGAGAGGAGTAAATGGAAATATGATTTAAGTAATATGAATTTTGAGTAAGAAATAGCCAACCTCAAAAATCCAGTTATTCGAGAGCAAGGAGGTTCAAATGGCAGAGGTCTCAAAAAAATATAAGAAACCAACAGTTCAACTGCCTCCTCTGTCAGCACCGTCGAAAATAGGTGCGCAGAGACCCATCTTTTAGCCAGCCTGCAAAGCAAAGAAATAAATGAGCTATGAGGAACCAAAGAGGGCATAGAGTATGAACTTAGGTTCTTACCGAACAACTTGCCCAAGTATGGGATAGTGACCCCGTAAAGCATTAATCTTGCTTGCGTGTTGGTGTCGTATGAGAAGTTTTCTGTCAGCAGAGAGGCTCCATTGCTGTCGACTACTATTACCTATAGGAAATATATAACTTATCAACATAAAAAAACATGTTCTTGCAGAAAGAAGGATGGATAACTACAGATGAAGATATGTCTTTTAAGTTTTTTTGGGTAAGGCAGAATATTCCATCAGAAAAAAGGTAAATTTCCCGTATGAAGAAGTTGAGAATAAAGCACAAAAGTGTCTTACTTTGCACATTCACCAAACCTAGAGCTCTTTCATGAGAAATTTTAAGGCGGAATGCATAACCAGACATTAGAACATCTACATCATCTTCTGTAGCTGTAAACATCATCCCAAACTTGTTCTGCAGACTGCCATAGAATAGTGCATTCAGACAAGTTTAATGTAGGCTTATATAAAAATATTTTATCAAGAAAATATTTTGTTCCCTAAAAGATAAGCTCAATAAAGCCCAACCTTTTCAGGGGGGAAAAAAAAAGACCAACCTTTCAGCAATTCTGAGAAGCAACGCAGTTTTTGTCTTCTCTATTGCAATTTCATCCATTGGCCAATTTCCAGATCCTTCAACCTACTTACAAAAGTGTGGGGTAGGAAATTCTTAAAAGGTCTTGGAATTTAGTGCAAATTACAACAAAAATCATACAGGGATACATCTTCATGCCTGAATCATGACTTCAACTGGATTTATACAGGTTGAAACAGGCTTCGTTAGCTTTACGCCAACACCCCTCTCGTGTGCCAAAGGATGAGGCATGGGCGGGAAGACAGATGTCAACCTGCAAGCTGTGACTATTTGTAAGCACAAAGCGCTCTATAGTAAGAGAAACATGAAATTTATATGTATGAACATCAAACTTCGAGTAGAAACAGGAAACCTGAGTCCAAAGCTTGCACAGTTGACACCTTTAGTGGAATATCAGCAAGTTGAAGCAAACGCTTTGACAGCTCTTCGAGTGCCACCAGCAATTTTTTCGAGAATGATATAGGATCTGAAAATCAACTTCATTATTCACAATGTACATTCTTCAAGCTTGATGGTATAAGGTAGAAAGTAACCAGCAATTATGACCATACCTACATCCTTGTGGAGAAGACAGAAATCAAGTTGATCCACAATAGGAATGATTTTTTCCTTGGGTATGGAAAGATGCCTAGACAAAACATGTTGGGTGATATCTTTTATGATAAGATGCCTTTCCCACTCCTCATGTTCCCATACTGGCAATTGAGACCAATACAGAATAAACATAAAACGTTATTAAACTCAACAGCCTCCCAGCCTGGCAGAAGCAGAAACATAAGAAGTATACTTATAACCATACCTGCAACTTCAGCTATTCTACTATCACGAAACTGTCGAAGAGTTGCCTTATCTCCCCAAAACTTCCGAAATTCTAAAGCCTGGTGGGATGTGACAAAGTATGTATAAGTAAAGCAGAGAGAACCCAAAATTAGCTAGATAATCAGTGATAGAGAATTGTACCTTATCTTTTTCCTCAGGGCTAGGACCCATTACAGTCATTTTAAAGGCTGCCTCTGCAGATATGACAGAAATCCCAATAAGCAAAGGCTCATTGTCTAGCTCCGACAGTCCCTAGATTAGTTTTTGACCAGAAGAAGATGAGTTATACACCATGATATCTTAGTTGAAGAACAGCTGTTAATATATACCTCTTCGAAGTTGCATTCAGATGCAGTGTTTCTCCATATAACACGAACAGACTTAGATCTGTCTCTCAGCCCTTGGTCCACGACGGAAAGTACCTTTTGCTCCTGAGATCTCCAAAATTCATCATCTAAGCAGAATCCTAAACTAGAAACTTTGCTGTTTCCCCTCAAATTCAACCTATTGGATCAAAGCATGATTTAAGTGATCTTACTAATTGAATAGCTAAAACAAAAGTTAACAACAATCAATTTGTACTCCAATAGTCCAATTAATAACTGTGATAGTCTGATAGAAATATTTCACATTTGACACTTTCTTTATAAGCATATCCCGTAACTAAATCCCCTCCAGTGGATCCCCCTTGTAAAAAAATAAGACTCTGAAGATCAACAGAACATGGTGTATGACAAATCTTTTGACAGATTTAAACATACTAATTATTTTTTAGGACGACTCTAAAGAGCATAATTCATGATTGTCATTGCAAATCATAACTCTGATAGATAGAAAAGGTAACTTCAAACACATTCATCATGAGCAAATGCAATTAAGTTAGTAAATAGTTTCAATTAATGCACCTCATACAGTAGTCATATCTAGCAGGAAAGTCAATCTTTGTTATAAAAAGCTCATCAAAGCCACCATCTCCACATTTATTGATGCAATTAACTGCCAAAGCAGCCTCATTACGCAGCTGCAAGTTATACAAGCAATCATAAATTTTTATGAATGCAAAATAAATCAAGCTAGAAATAGATGGGACAAGAAATAAAAAAACAGTCAAAATTATTTCTCCATTTCATTTTGTTGGAGCATCTGATAAACAAAATATGGACGAAGGACAGTGTTGTTACTTCTCCATTTTCATTAGCTATTAGATCATTACTGTTAAAATGAGAGTGTTCTTATAATTTAGATAAAAGAAAAACGGAAAGTGCACATTAAAATTCTCAAACCACCTCTTGGAAACCATTGTGCGACAGACGGAATGCCAAATTGAAGTCCTCAAATGAATTGCAAATGACCACAGGGAACTGCATATCCTGCATTTTCAAACTTATATGAGTATCGGTATAACACCACTCTAGATGACTGTATCTGTTTCAAAACCTTGCAGACAAGAAAAAGAAAATGAGCACTCGAGTTGAACCAATTCCTGAGATGGAAGTCATGCATCTCATGAAGAGCTACGACCACAATTAGGTAGCGAGATAGGAATTCTGGAAGACCAAACAATGGAATTTGTAATGAGGCTTTTAAATGTTGATGCCTAAAATGAATGCATAAAAATGGAGGGATGAACTAATTAAGAGCATTTTTGTTTTGATATGACACCTATTTATACAATTGATTTAATAAAAGAAAAAAAAAAGATCAGTATAACAGTTGGTTATCACCCTAGAAAATAAGTTTTGTTGCATAATAGCCAGACACGGATTAAAAGTGAGCTGTACTAATTTGATCTGACTCATATGAGAGAATCACCAATATGCTTTAACGCAACTAGGTGGGAAATTAGTCTGACATTCTTCCGAGAACATGCTTTGTAAGGCGACGCTCCTTTCTCTGTACCAGATGATTTAGTAGCTTTTCTACACCTTGTTGATTATTAGTTCAATTTTTATCAAAACGATATTCAAGTTGGATTGTTTACTTCTTACTTTTTTTGATGAAATAAGTGAGATAATATTAACAAAAGCATCAAGAAGATGCATAGATTACAGAAGAGAGGACACTTCTTACTTAAATCTTTACAATTCTTTTCGAGTTAATCATGAAATAGAGATGAAACGTTTTAGGGTCTCGGACACTTCATTTGGACAAGTACATATAAGTCTCTTTCACACTTCAGGACAAGTGACAACTATAAATAGTAATCACCAAATATAGCAAAGTCATAAACCTTGTTTGAAGCATTTCCCGCATGCTGAGGCTGAATAAAAATCCCTTTATCCCATGTCTTAGAGTTGGCTGCAAAAAACAGTAACAGTTAGTACTTTAGTTGCACCATTCCCTAACTCTACCAAAAGTAAGATAACTATGACAATCAAAATTCTAAGATACTCCTACTGCTATGATTAGCCAACTCCAAATCAAAGATGTCTTGTTTCTATTGCCCATAAGTCCATATGGATATCAATAAGATTTCAACATCATGTCAGCCTGTGACATGTGAGATACTTTTTGAAGTTCTTTTCCTATCAACTATGAGGATTTTGCACAGAGATCCTTAAAGGAAGAAGTACATGAAGGTAATTTTCTTGCATAAGCTAAATGATTTTATTTATAATGAAGGGGAAAACCCGTATACAAGTAGTACTTAAAGCAACAACATAAAAAACGTAATCATCTGTGATGTCATACATTTTTCCAAGAGAAGCCTAACATATCTATGTTCATCAAATCTAGAACATGTTCTGCCTTCTGCTACCTGCTAGTGCAGGTAACTATAGCAGAAGGAAAAATCAGGAAAGAGTACATACCAATGAAGTCCAATGTGATGCGAAAAATCTGCATCGTATTCATGGAACTGTTTATGTGATGTCTACCAGGCTTTGTTGCAAGGAAAGCCATTATTACAGAAATCAGAAACCCGTTTAAGCAATCATGGGCATAGATTGAACTCCTCTGCCGAGCCCACACCTATAGAAATGCAACTGTTATGATATTCTGTCTAAGAAAAGCAAGCTATTCGACTATATTTAGTTCAATTACACAAAATTGTCATACTTTTAGCAGTATCAAGGCTTCCCCCAATTCCTTCCATCCGGAGAAAGTTCTTTTGACAAATTCTGCATTATCCTCTAGAAACAAGTCCTCCAATATACTACTATTGTACCTTGGTGTTGCTTGTACAGCATCTCCTAGAAATGGAAATAAGTGGAATCATTGTTAAGAAACAACTCAAACATGAGCAAGGGAGCTTGACAAAACATCTGAAAAGAACTAAATAAACCTTGTTTGAGATTACGGATATTGTTTCGCTCCAAGCGAAGTTTTGTAGCACTGAACAAAGATGTCGCCGTAGGAATTATCCTCACCACAAATTCAGCATTTCCAATAATCTTAACAGCTTCAGTAACAAAACATCAAGTCAGTTAAAGCAACTGAATTGTGATAGACAGCAGAAAAGCTATATCCACTAAGATGCAAGAGAAGGTAGGGGAAGTCTGCTTCGACCTGGATAGACAAGTAATATAGGTTTCCGAGCTTCATTTTGAAAACTAGACCACCTCACAGCTTTGGTTAACGGAGAATTTTTCAGATGCTCTTTTACTTTGCAGAGATAAAGGAATCTTTTGGCATGGTATCGATAATTTAGGTAGTCTTTTTCGTAAAAGCACTCCTGCCAAAACACATAAAGATATGTCACAACAAGAAATTAAGAAGAGCAGCTTGTCATGAAGGTGGTTATTCATTATGAGACCAGCATAACCATTTTTCCGGAATCAATTATGTAACAAATATGTGCACAGGAAAAGTCTCATACTATCCTGCACATCACCCCTGCAGCATCAGAACAAATGAGCTTTCACCAGTGATAAGCCACAATCATCCCATATCTATATACCAAGCCACTAGTTTGCTAGAGTGATAAGCCCTTGACCAGGACTCATTCAGTAAAGCTTTCTGCCAAATTCTCCACATTCATTGTTGGAAATTTAGAAGGCATATGCTTTGTAGAAAAGCTATAACAGGAAGATAAAAACCAGAGAGCTTGCTTTTTCGTTTCACCATGTTGCCTACAGCGTTGTTAAACCAACTCTCGTAGTGATTCAGGCCAAGTAGAGAAATTTCTTATTGCAATGCATTTGATTGAATTTCCATTAAAATATTCTTACAATTTCATACTTAAATCTTTCACCATTACAGAGATTAAGAAAGACAAAAAAGAGACAATTCAAAGCTCTGAAAAGAAAATGTGACGTTTTCCTTTTTATATACTAAGCTTCTTACAGTTATCATGGAATCAACTAAAGCATTTGAATATTGCAACACACCGAAAAAGCAAGTAAATTACAATCCAATGTATCCAGTAGCTATCTAATGCAATCGAAGATTGTAACTTTCTGCAGGAAAATGGATGGCACACACCTTTGGCAAGTGGAGAAAAAGATCCACATTTAGATCAGGTTTGGTAACGCACTGTATAGAATAACTCCCGCTAACTTCTAAAGATGTTGGCTTCTTAAAGGTGAATTCTACTTTATCAGCATTGATCTCTCTAACAAACCCTGGTGCCAAGTCAGCCGTAACCTGCCAAAAGATACTTCACCAATTAGAAAAGGAGGCACCTAAGAATTGACTTGCGCTGCATAGGAATATTTTCAAATATTTGAAGGAAAAAAAAAACTCAAATTGTATTTGTTCATCAAATTGGTTCATTTTTTCAACCCAACTTGAAATACAAGTTTTGAAGCTCTTAAAACTTCAAATTTTCATTTTCAGGTTTTCACTCACAAAACTTCAGCTTTTTTGTCCAAACACAACTCAACTTTCAAATACGCTTTATCAACTTCAACTTCAACTTCAAATACTTCCTTCTTTTACAAATTTCAACAAAATCATGTCCAAAGAATTAACTTTTATTTGTCACAAACAGCTGAAGCAATCACTTAGTTTCAAAAAACTCAAACAATTAGTTGGCAAACTCCAAACAAAGGTCGCATTAGGGTGTGGACATAAAAAGGGCACTGCTCACAGCTTACAACAGTACTAGTTTCTCAAATATATACCTGGTCCTCGGGGATATTATGAATAGCTTGTTTAATGGCTGAAATGACCTTGTCCACTATTGCAGTGTTTTCAGGAGAGTGTTCCAGCTGCACCTCCTTCAACAACTCCCTCACCTTCAAGTTCATCGACTCCGTATCCGACGCCATTGCTCTACAATTCCTACCTCAAAACAATTGTAACAAAAAAGCTACTGATTGTTTTCCCAACCTCGTGCAACCACTGCATAAAAGCTATTGTAAGTAGCTATTTTGAGGGAAAAAAATAGAGAAGAGTAGACTTTGCTTACGTGGAAGAGAAAAAATTAGCGGCGAGTGTTGGGAGAATTTGAGGTTGCAGTTTTGGTCTACTTGTACAGGCACAAGAACTGGGTGAGCAAATAACGGGCGGAATGGTTTTGTCTAAAACCCTGCACTAAAACCCCCAAGGAGAAACTAATAATAGGGCCTCCTTAATCTAGAGAATTACACAACTATGATACCTTAGCCAATAGTTTGACTAACTGACCTCGCTTAAAAGGTTCGCAAGAATGGTCTTCACTAATTTTAAGCAAGTGCAGTACTTGATTTTTTATAACTTGAAGTGCTATTCGTGAATGGAAATATCCCTACGAAAATCTTATATTGACGTCAACATCCCGCCATCCCTTTTAAGTAAGTGATGCCCAGTGGTAGCACTTGACATTTTATCTCTTTCAACATTCTCCTCGGATAACTAGAAGTGCTACCTTGCAGGCAGCACTTGTCAATGCCTTTTAAGTAAGTGTTTTTCCAGTGGTAACACTTGAACTTTTATCTCTTTCAACATTCTCCCGGATAACTTGAAGTGTTACTCCCGCAGGCAATACTTGTCCTTTCTATTTCTCGAAAAGACAATTTATACCTTGAAGTCCTGCACCCGAGGTAGCACTTGTCAATTTAATTTGAAATGTTGTCTCCGAAGTCATTTTGCTAAACAATTCATAAGTGGGAACAAAAAATCATAACCAGGGATAAGAGGTAATGTAGTGAAATTTTATGAGAGGTTTCAGGTAAATTGCAAATGGTTTTTTACACAAATATACAAATTTTCACCCTTAATTACAAAAAAAATAGCAATACTTTTTAAATTACAACACATACCAATATTTTTTCTAGCAAGGTATAAATACTCACAACCATCAAAACACAAAAGGTCCAATTAGAAAATGGAAGAAATCATTGTTGACCCTCACACTCACCTTTCTCAACTCCTTCATTCACCGCACATCCACTCCTTCACCGCACCCCTGCCGTCGCTTTTCAACGATCAAATCTCTCACTATTCCAATCTCCGCTGTAAACCTCGCCTGAATATCCTTGTCAATTACCAAAACTTTCTCCTCTGTCGTACCCAGCCCGGCGAAAATGGATTCGGATCTGCTTGAATCATCGTGATTTGAGGATTTCGTGGGAATGTGTTGGCCGGCAGTCTTTGAATCAGTGGGGAGTTGTGATGGATTAATATATCCAAATCGGGTACGGGTAAGGAGTCTGTTCAAATTGGGAAGGGAATAAAGTGGGAAGGGCAGCTGTGTTTTTGGAGGGGCTTACCATATCATTGGAAAAAAATATATATGAATTGTTCTCACACAGACTATGTTAATTTGATCTGAGCAAAAGTAGATTAATTTGAACAGCGTTTTTGGTCGTGTGAGCTTCATGGAGCTTAATAGTAATGGCGTGAGGAGTCTGAAACGGAAAATCGTAAATACAAGAGAACAACGCTGGATTGATACAGTATGATCTATCTAATTGATACAGTAGATTGTTCCTTCCTTTTATCTCGGTACTCTCTGTCATGTTGAAGTTTGGAGTTGTCTCTATCTATTTGCTCAGATCATATTGAAGTTGGAAGTTGTCTGTGTCTCTGTTGCAACGCTTATACAGATTTGGGGGTGGGTCCAACTTTTCATATATTTTGATCTAACAAAGGAGAAACTCACTTTAAAACGCTGTTGAAACAGTCTTAAATAGGTTGAAACGGAGTTGAAACAATCTGAAACGGTATTGAACAATGATACAGTTTGAAACGGAGTTGAAACGGTCTGAAACGGTGTTGAAACAATTGATACGGTGCAGAAACAGTTAGATACGGTGCTGCAGAAACAGTTGAAACGGTGCAGAAACAGTTAGATACGGTGCTGCAGAAACAGTTGAAACAGTGCAGAAACAGTTGAAACAGTGCAGAAACAGTTAGATACGGTGCTGCAGAAACATTGAAACGGTGCAGAAACAGTTAGATACAGTGCTGCAGAAACAGTTGAAACGATGCAGAAACAGTTAGATACGGTGCTGCAGAAACAGTTGAAACGGTGCAGAAACAGTTGAAACGGTGCTGCAAAAACAGTTGAAACAGTGCTGCAGAAACAGTTGAAACGGTGCAGAAACAGTTAGATACGGTGCTGCAGAAACAGTTGAAACGGTGTAGAAACAGTTGAAACGATACAGAAACAGTTAGATACGGTGCTGCAGAAACAGTTGAAACGGTGCAGAAACAGTTAGATACGGTGCAGAAATAGTTGATACGGTGCAGAAATAGTGAGATTCAACGAGATACATTGACGATGGATGAGGAAAGGTGAAATTGGGGAAAATGAGAGGAGTAAAAATGTAATTGGGGGGAAATGGTGGGAGGAAAAGTGAAATAGGGGGAAATGGGAGGAGCAAAAGTGATAGTGGGGGAAATAGAAGGAAGAATGTAAGGATTTGGTATGTTATGGGAAAATATTGTTATGTTTTTGCTATATTTGTAATTATCTTGTGTTTTCCTCTATACAGGGTAATTTTACTAAAATGTTGCTATGCTTGGTAATTAAGCTCTAAAACTTGTACTTTTGTGTAAAAAATCCAATTGCAAAACTATGAAACCATAGGCAGTGGTTTGCCTTTTTGGCCCCATTAATAGTCGTTTTGTAAGAATGACCTCCACTAAGTTTAATGAACAAATACGGACGTAAATACCCCTACAGAATCTTATAATGATGCTCGCTTCCCGTCCTTCTTTTCTCATAAGTGTTGCCTCGTAGGCATCACTTGACTTTGACACCCTCTTGCATAGGCAACACATGCCCTTTAATATCTTCCCACATTCTTCCAGATAACTTAAAGTGCCGCCTTGGCAATATTTTCTCCTTCAATCTCTTCCCATATTCTCGCAGGTGACACTTGACCTTTGATATTTTCTAAAGAGGCAGTACTTGTCTATTAATAACTTGAAGTGTTGACTCCTGATGAAATGGATGATATTTTACTAAAATATTTTAAGTGGGAACAAAAAGACACCACCACGCGTTTGTGAGCACACATAGTGAAATTGAAATTATTTGGTTCTAAGAAAAATTGCACGAAGAACTTATTTTGTCCATGCCATTTAAGATGTTGTTAGTTTTTAAAAATTATTTTGTTTTTATCCGCTTCATAATCTAATTTCGGATTCTCAGTCTGTGATTGAACTTCAAATAGCCTGAAGTTCGAACTCGTCTAGCCTACATTCAGACCTGCATGTTTAAAGTTCAACTTCAGTCCTCCAGGTTTGAAATTAGGCTTAGAAAATTTTTAACTTTAGTCCATTTGAAGTTAGGCTTAATTTTCAACTTCAGTCCTTTTAGTTTAAGCTTGAAAACTTTCAGCCAAAAGTTTGAAGTTGAGAACTCACCAAGTCGAACTATATACATTATAATTAGAAAAACAAATTAAAA
The DNA here is from genome assembly GCA_029990175.1 of Petunia secreta. NCBI lineage: Eukaryota > Viridiplantae > Streptophyta > Magnoliopsida > Solanales > Solanaceae > Petunia > Petunia secreta. The sequence continues at coordinate 3,038,827 of JARKIP010000059.1, read as the reverse complement.
AATATGCTCAAAGTAGTTTTTATATGCAACAATGTCAAATGAACACTAATCAGTTTACCGTGGAGGAGCAGAAAAAGATGAGCAAAAGAGATAAATTAGGGGGTCTGAAGTTTGCCCTTTTAGCTAAACTTTAAATCGTTCGAAAATTAAGCTTCATTCCAAATAACAAGTTGCTGCCAGGTGCCATTTCTACTTGTGTAAGAACAAGACTACTTTGAAAATTAGCCTATTCATTTGAGATTTGGACATAAACTGTTGCTTAGAGAGTGTACGGAGTAGTGCTTACGAGCACCAAAGTTAAGTAGAGAAGTGTTTCCATTATGGCGATCTTCCAAGACCCGCATGTATTTTTTTTGGACCAGGTTCCTAGTGATTCCTTAGGAAAATTCTTCGAGTTCTGCAATGAGGTCTAAAAGTTAAATAATTTTTTAAAGGGGTCCAGAAATGTAACAATAACGCTGAAGTATCCTAATTTTCGGTTGAACTGCACAAATATGACACCGTAACCAAAGGTTTGCACGCCTTCCCATTGCTGCACGCCTGCCAATCGCCACCAGCAAGTTGCTAAAGTAGTTTTTTTATCTAAAAAAAAAAAAAAAAAAAAAGATGCAAAAACATACAAAAATACAGTTTCATGCTCAATAAAGGAGTAGGAGCCCGTTTGGGTGAGCTTAAAAGTGGCTTATAAGCTAATAAGCCAATTAATAAATATTTAATAATTTTAAAATTTTTGGACTTATAAGCCATAAGTGGCTTAAAAGCCACTTTTTGAGAAGTTAGGAAATCCTAACTTCTCAAAAAGTGGCTTTTAAGTCACTTTTTGACTTATAAGCCACTTAAAATAAGCTACTTATAAGCCCACCCAAACAGGCTCTAGGGTTGATCTAAGAAAATACATACATAAAAATTAGGATATACAAATATACACATATACACACACATACAATAATACAAAAGAATTTATGGAGATCTATAAAGTAGATGCAAAAAATTTGTAGGTGTGCACCTACAACTGACTCACACACACATATATACTAGTATATATAAAAATAGACATACAATAGATATTTGAAAAAGAACCTACACTTGACACACATATAAAATCATATAACAGATATACAACGAAATATAACTAGACATTCAAAAGGTATAAATATATTTATGCACCAAAATATACGCATACACAAAAATACAAAGTTATACGCATATATACACATAAAACAAAAAAAGGAGAAGCAGATTGACAGTAGCAGCTCTAGGCAGCCGCTGCCACAACAGTACAGAGATGATGAAGGGTATTGTGGCAACATTAGGCGAAGAAGAAGCGACTGACGATGGATGGAAGAAGGGGAGAGAAAGAGAGAGGATAGATAAGTGTTATCGAAATTATATATTGGGAACAACTCGAGGTTATTTTACTAAAGCAAATCCGAATCTCCAATTTATTAGTTGGCCTAAAATAGCCCAAGATACTCTTAACATGGTATGATATTGTTTACTTTGGGTGTCAAACGGGTATACGGGTCCGGGTTCGGGTTGTAAAATTGTAACCCTACAAGTTCCGGGTACGGGTCGGGTACGAGTTTAAATTACGGGTTTTTAACGGATACGGGTTTCGGCTAGAAAAAAAAAAACCCGTGCGGGTTCGGGTCTTAGCGGGTAAGGGTACGGGTCGGGTTTTAGCGGGTAGGGGTACGGGTCGGGTCTTAACAAATCGGGTTTGGCTACGGGTTATAATTTTATTTTTTAATAATATTATTTTAAATACTTAAAACAAATTAAAAAAAAGATCAATAGGAAAAACTCAAAGAGTTACTTTATTTAAGATACTTGAACTATTAAAGTCTTAAATATTAAACTTCCAAATTTAAAAAGTGCAACATCAAAACTATAATGAAAATTCAAATTACAAATTTAAATATGCCTAATTCTTTGTGTAATTTCTTCCATGTCATTTCCATCATGCTCCGGTGTAGGTGCCATTACTTTGTAATAAATACGATCCCATAATTACTTTGTCCGACTTCAAGTAGCTTATTTTCTGAGGTATATATCGAAATTAATAGTTGAAGTTCTATACCATATTAGAGTAATATATATTCAAACTTCAAAGTGTTGATTTATTATGGAATATAAAGTATTTTTTTAATTAAATAAATAATTTGTTTCTCTTGAACATATTTTACTACTAACAATATGGACACAAAACAAATTAAACCATGAGTGAAAAACTTGTGTATACATTTCTCTCCACGTACAAATTTTATTACTCAGTTTATTTTAACGGGTATGGGTACGGGTATATCCATTAATACCCCACAATTTTGACGGGTCTTAACGGATACGGGTATTTGTTAAGAAAAAAAAACCCGTTCGGGTAGGGGTATTTTAGCGGGTCTACGGGTTCGGGTCCGGATTTTTGCTGGTCCGGGTGGGGTCGGGTTTTAATGAGTCCGGATCCGGGTTTTGACGGGTAGACCCCTACCCGTTTGACACCTATATTTGGGCCAGTCCCACCCATTTTCTCCAAGATACGTGAAGTAGATGTAAAAATTTCACCAGGGAGTCACTTTTCCCCTTGCCATTTACTTTTTGCCGCTGTTTAAAAACTATTTTATTTTTGGTTATTTTTGGAACTTCATTCCTTGTGGGCTGGTATAAAGTTTAGTCCACAACAATATGAATGCAGGACTTTCTTCGCATCTAACAATATTTTAGTAAAAATACATTAAAACAGAGTATAAGATATTGATTATCGAGGTATTAAATGCACAAAAATTTGTATTGAATGCAAGGGGAAATGTGCTTAGTTGAGCAACAGAGCTCCAGAATAAAATATTTTGTGGTTTATAATTTATAAGTCAATTAGTAAATGTTTGGTAACTCAAAAATTCATGAGCTTATAAGCTCTTATATGCTTTAAAAAATCAAAAGTGAGAAATTAAAAAATTCGAGCTTTTCAAAAAATAATTTATAAGAGACCAAATTGTAATATGCTTTTGGTTTATAAGCTGCTTAAAAAAGAGCTCACCCAAACGCTCTAAATAAGGGACCAAATTGTAATTCCCGTTAAACAGAAAAAAAAATTGCAAACAGTGATGGAGAAATAATAGAGGCAGAGTGAGACAAAAGAGTAGCTTTGCTCTTTGAGATTTACATTACAGCAAAAACAAAAATGATTAAGGCAGTAATGGTGATTAACACTTTCGGCAAGCCTCGCCTTTCTAAATTCTATGAATTCCTGGTTAGTCCCTCATATTATTATCTTTTTCTATTTCTAAGATCTCTTTTTTATCCAATCTTGTTTTATTTTTTAACTGAATTTTACAATTATGTTTCATTAAAGTATTTGAATTTTGAATTTAGCCAGCAGAGAAGCAACAAGAGCTCATACGCCATGTCTATGCAGGTAACAATACACAAATTCGATTAAATTGATGTTTCCTTCAGTTTAATGAGTCTGTATTTATTATTCAGTGTTAAGCAACAGGCCTGACAATGTTAGCAATTTTATTCGGAGCTTAAGTTCTATTTTTGGTCCGGTAAGTTACTTTTATTGTCTCCTTGTTTATTCTTTCGGTCCTTGTGACAATTTTTATTTAGTTATTCCGTTCCAGTTTATGCGACATAGTTTGATTCAATATGCGGTTTAAGAAATAAAGAAAGACCTATGAAACTTGTGCTCATTAAGGTTAACATAAGAAGTTAAAGTCAATTTTTTTCCAAATATGTGTAATAGGAGCACCTTATCTACAAAAGCTTTCCTTGATTCATGTCAAATTCTAGAAAAGGTGGAAATGAGACTTTAAAAAGCTTTATTTCTCTACCCTTATCCTTTTGGGACACTGGTTTCTTCCCATCTGCTGATTTGCCTAAGCTTTGGTAAGCAGATTTACCGGGTGCTTTGTGGAATAGTCGAGGTACATACAAGTTGGCTGGACACCACCGTCTTAAAGGAAAATGCTTTATCATTAGTTTTAACTTTTATGTTAGTTACCCTCTTCCATCAACTGGGTAGTTACATATTGACATTCAGAAAGCTCTCTCCAAATGACTAGCATGATTGTAGCTAATAGATTAAAAGGAAATAAACAATGGACCAGGATATAATATGTTTAGTTCCATAAATATTACCACATGGTTCACAATTTACATGCTATACAGCTTCAGATAGTTGCATAAACCTCTTTTATGCTATGGAAGTTAAGAATAGTTAAGTATAATGAGTAAACTTTTCTTTATTAAAAAAATGAGTAAACCTGTTTAATAGAGATTGCTTCTTTTCCAGGATACGAGGCTTGTGTATAAGCACTATGCTACCTTATATTTCGTGTTTCTTTTTGATAGCTCGGAAAATGAACTGGCCATGCTCGACCTAATACAAGGTATTTTTCCTTATTTACTTTGTTTTTCTGAAGGGAAAACACATTTTTAAGTTCATGTTTAAGTTAGTGTCCCGACCATGTCGCAAGAATTTTATGCATGCTAAATTGTAAAGATTGATAAGAGGAAGAGAAAGAGGGTACCCAAGGTGGAAAACCAAGACCAGTTAAACAAAAGGTGAAAACAACTCAAAATATGAGATGTGCAATAGTGATGTTCGATAGAGTTTCTTCTCTTTCTGGTTCTTGGAAGGAGTAATTGGTGTCCAAGCAATGGGGAAAAAGATAATGAACACTCGCATTACAGGAAAAGATTGTTAACATGCTATAATCTTTTCAAGAAAAATGGGTCATGCCGCACACAATGCTGGAGTTCTTGAAGTGTTGGGCGAGGAAGGAACACAACAAAGCAACATAAAAAATCTGGAATTTTATTTCAGCAGCTATATGGTGGCAATGTGGAGGAAAAGGAATCTTACTATCATAGAAAATTTTAAGGCTTATTTGAATATGCAATTAGCTTCAACCTAAGGTGCATATATTTTGTTAGCTTTTTGGTGCAAGATGGTACAGTAAATAAACTTGTAGCAATACTTGATTTCAGCGGCACACGACAATTCATGTAAATCCTTGGCTGTATTTTTCTCCAGCTTTTTCTAAATGCTGCTTTGCATTAATGTAATTTACCTTTTTTATCCCCAAAATAAGAAGTAGAAAAGATAACGGACACTCGCATTAAAACTTTGGAAATGCAATTTACCAAGCTTCTGGACATTAGCTTCGCCGTGGCTTCCAACACTTGAAATGATTCTGCACTATTTGACATTAAATGAACCAAAATCAAATGAGTTTTGCTTTTCTGGACGTGTTTAATTCATAAGTAAGTGGTTCGTTGTTTCTGCAGTACCCTGTGGTTAAAGCATAGAGTCCAGAGAAAATGATCTCACTACATCATATTTTTTTCCGTGTGTATAATCTTTGTGTATGTCCTGCATGTCACAATCTGTTCTTTCTAGAGATCTTCTGTCTGTGTTCCTCTCCATGATTATTTACCATCTAGGGTCAACATGACTGCCGCTTGATCATCTTCTGGCTCAGTTTCTCCACATGTAAGATGCTACTTACATGTTCTCAAAACCCCGTGTCATGTACGTTATCCAAAAAAAAAAAAAGTCATGTCTAATGGATGGTGCTGATATTTGAATGGCATTACTTCAATTGTTTATTGATCTGAGCTCCTAATGATGAATTGTTCTCTTTACATCAGTTTTTGTGGAAACACTGGACAAATGCTTCAGAAGTGTATGCGAGCTTGATGTAGTCTTCAATTATAGCAAGGTAGAGTATTGCTCTAACCTATTATATAAATTTGCTATGAAACACAAATATCCTTATCTAGAAAATGAACATGTATAAGTTGGTAATAGATCATTAATAAGCCTCAAAATCCAACATCTCTTTTTCGCTATTCCGATTAGTTGCAGAACTGGTAGTCTCCCTTAATGATGAACTCTGATCATTACAAATGCATGATATGTTTAGATCGACTCCTACATTCCAAGACGGTACCACTTTTCCCAATATTGGGCAACATTGTGGTTTTTTTTCTGTTGTTGGAAGTCATAACCAGCATGTGGTCAGTTTGAACTAGCAAATGCTTCTAGTAATAACAGTCCGGGCACATTCATGCAAGCTTCATCCGATGCAGGAGTCCTCCAATGATATTTCTCTTGATTTTTGGCTATTAGACGGTATTAGACTGAATGTATCCCATAAAATAATAGGGAATCCTAAATAATATTGTGTCTTTTGAATGATTGTCTTCTGCAGATGCATACCATTTTAGATGAAATACTTCTGGGTGGTCAAGTGCTTGAAACAGATTCCTCTGAAGTTATGAAAGCAGTTGAGGAGATTACAAAGTTTGTTTCTCTCTCTCTCTCTCTCTCTCTCTCTCTCTCACACACACACACACACACACACACATCGATGGACACACCTGTGTATCAACACTGTCACTTGCATTGTCATCTGTTATTATTTTCCAGCTTTATGCAAAACTAATTGTTTTAGAGAATAATTCCTATTTAATTACAGGTTAGAGTCAACTACAAGTGCTGGCACATTGATTAACAAATCTATTCCTTCTTGGTGGGCTAGATAGCACATGTGTTGCTGTACATTATTATTTGTTATTATGTTGAAAATATCGCTTGGATATGATGTTTATACCTTTTCAGTGTGGCAATTAATTCTATTTCTCGACTCATCATCATAGCTGGATGGATACACCTTTCTCTAATTTATAAATTATAAGGGCTTTCGCTGATAGTTATACCGTGTTATAAAACAACTACAATGCTGAACTGAAGCAGTTCGAGTTCTAGAGTTTAACACGTCAAGGACAACTTACCTTCTTTCTCATAAGGAATTAGGATCACGTGCAAACCTCATAGCTAACTTGAGCAACCCTTTGACTGAACTAAAGAAACGGTCATTTTTGCTACCAACATAGCAGAGTTCGAGTCAACTTACACATGCCTTTGACTAAAGAACTCAGGCGTGCCACGGCTAATCCATATGGCACCTATTACAATTTATAGCATAGGTCTGAAACCTTGTGAGATAACACTGAGTATGTTGTTGTAAGCTTGGATGTAGGAAGAAATTATTTAGTATGATCCACTGATAGAGATTTGGACACAGCTTTCCTAGTCCATATTTTACCCGTTGTCAAATGTGCAAAGCTCAATCTGTCGATTAAAGTCAACATGAAAATAATAATAAAAGCCGCATAAGTTCATTATTGCTTCTGTTGTTCTCAAAATTAGTCATCTCTCCCAAATATTATTTCTGTAATTTCCTGTTCCCAGTTTACAACATTCGTTGTATTGAATGGAATTCTCCATATTCTGACAATTCTTTAATCAACAAGATATGCCTTCGCAATCCATCAAACTAACTTCAATTCGGGATGGGCATTTTAATCCCCTCTTTCAACTTCTTTTGCAAAATATAAATGCGTCTTTGTTCGGCTAAAAACAGTAGCGTTTTTCCAGATTAGATGTTCTTTTGATCTTTTTGGTGATCAAGTAAAATGAGGAGATCTAAATAAAATGCATCCAAATTCCAAAGGATGCCAATAATTACAGCAGCTGAGCAAAACAAAGGCTCCTGTACAATGAACTTGTGAATACTTGTAGTAATTCAAGGAGCTAATAAAATCCATGAATCCATCTTCGACTAATTACATTTTCAAGCTTACACCAAAAAAAGACTCATTAAACTTCTGGCCTGAAGTGTATATAGAGGAGAGGTAACATCCTCAAACCAAATGAGGTTCTGTCCTTCCATATGCTCCAAAGTGCAAGCCAGCTCCATTAGCCAAATATGTTTTATAGCCTTCCTTGGTCCCTACTTTCCAGGATCCCCAGCTTACATATGCATCTTTAAGGAATACGATGTTCATTTGATGGTGTCATGACAACTGGGAAGAAAACTAACGAGTGGTATTGTGTTCTTCATTCTAAATAAGCGCAGTAAACAAAAGCATACCAAATTTGAGGGCGGTTACCCATATTATATCAGGAGATGGAATATGGAAGACGGAGAAAGGTAAATATTAAGGATGAAGAAGAACAAATAAGCATACGTGCTAATGGTAAAAATCTTGATGATGAAAATAAATCAAAAGCAATAGAAAACCTCGGAGAATGATCACTAAACGGGATATATCTTATCTTTAAGGAAACTGAGAAGCACATATAGAACATAAATAGAAAACGCAAACTTGGTTAGACACTGAAAATAATTCTGTGCAACTCCCGTCTGGCTCACACACAAAATTCAGAATAGACAGTAGGGGTGTTCATGGTACGGTACGGTACGATTTTAAGCTTATCGGTAACGGTATATTGGTTAACGGTATGTAATTATGTAAAACCAATACCGTACCGATAAGCTATCGGTTATCGGTTATCGGTAGTTAACGGTTCGGTAAGCGGTATACCGAAGCCACAATAACCCAGATTTACGAAAGGAAGTAATCAAAGAAAGCTTGCTGGATTAATAAGAAATCTCACAAAAGCACATAAAAAGATTAGCTTTACTCTTAAATGTACAACTTATAAACTTTTGTTACAAGCAGCAGCACAACCTATAGAAAAGAAAATTAGCCAAAAGAAGGTAAATTTCATTCATATCTTCCATAAACAGACAGCTATTAATATTACTTATCAACATTAGCAACCTCAATCAAGGAATTATCATTTTACAGTAATGTTTCCTCCGCCAACATCTATGCACCTGCAATGTTTTCTCCCCAACATTCTCCATCTTAGAATGTTGTAATGACAAATTCAAAATGGGTCAGACCTCATATGTTTGTAACGACAAATAGCCACTGATAGCAATAATATTTATACTTTAACATATAAATTAATATACTAATAATAAATAAAATACATAAAAATTATATAAAAAAATCCTTATCGGTTATCGGTACGGTAACGGTAATGATATATAGAAACCATTACCATACCGATATCTCATCGGTATTAAAAATTTATACCATTACCGAACCAATAACCGTTATACCGATACCGTTATGCTTATCGGTAGCGGTAACGGTTCGGATATCGGTACCGGTTCGGTTTTGCACACCCCTAATAGACAGTTAGGAGGAAAATATTAGAAAGGCCGATAGGATTTTTATGATTTCTTAAAATCCTCAATTACGACATGAGCAGCATTGCGTCCTGGGGCGCCCATTACTCCACCACCAGGATGTGCCCCGCTGCCACACAAGTATAGGCCTTCAATTGGAGTCCGATAATGTGACCTGCATTTTAATGTTCAGAAAATAACACAATCATCATCTTATGGACTTGAGTCCTTCAAGAATCAATGTTAAAAACCATTTAAAACCATTACCATCCTTTTACTGGCCGCATTAAAAACAAAGAATCTAATCCCATGGTTCCATGGAATATATTGCCTCCTGTCAAGATATAACAAAACACATCAGCATTTCCTATATTAGTTTTCAGGCACGATAAGGCGTGCTCCAGCCCGTGGTCGTTCTCACAAGTCACAACTAGACGAATCCACAGACTTCTTAAACTAGACAAAGATGAAGCAAACATCAGGTTTTCGTACTTTCTTCCTAGATCTTGCCGTATGCTAGTACTTATAACCTACAGTTGATGAAAAGACTGATGCTTCAACAAGAAACAAGCTATATAAGTTGATTACAAAATGTTAGTTGACAGGAAGTTCAAACAATGAACATGATGGAGATCCTCAGTGCCTGCAAATACTCTTTAGGGCAGTTTCTGAACTACGATGAACTGCTGACACAAAATTGCGGCAACTCAAAGTTAATAGGATAAATTGTGGAGATATTTTATTCTAGGGATACACTGTTATTCACTAAATAGATTTTGCACTCACACCCAAATCCATTTAAGGCCTGTAGCACAGAAGTTAATACATAAATTACATATTAAACACGTTCGATAAAGTGAGAGGAGAATTACTCAATAAAGTGCCATCGGAATGTTACACAACATATTATGTCATTTAAAATTCAGTTATCACTGAGTATTGGAAACGCGGCAACTAACTATTTAGAAAGAGACTTCTAATAGTCTATCATTTTCTATTGCAATGGTTAAGATGTATCCAGTTAACAATTTGATGTTTAAAATATGAATGGTTCAATTTTGATAAGTTTAAAGTTTTTAGCGTATATTACTAATACTTGATGGTACACGTTTAGCAAACTTAACCAACATACAAGGAACATCCAAAAAATTCCAAGCTACACCATAAAGATAACTTGAATTTACATATGATTCAGAGAACGTGCATTTAGAATACTACAAACTGAAAACACCTTTCATCGTTGATTCAACACGTGTCAATCTTTAAAATTATCAAACAGCCACTAAATAAGGACATCCCCTATAGCTATGGTTCTTTCTCCAGGGAAAGGCCGATAAAAAGTAAAACTGAATCGGATAGTGGTGACGTACCTGTCAAACCAATTACTCTTTCAAGGTCTGGAGGAGTCAACATATCATACCCAATAATTGATGAGCTAAATCCAGGAGCATATTCATCTATCATACTAAAGCATCTCTGGGCAAATGATTCCTACAGTATAAAAATTTCTGTTAATCACAAACATGAAATATGTGATGCACAAAGATGTAATCAACTTGGATTCAGAAGTTCGAGACTGATTCTGAAAGGTATACAAGTTATAAGTGAAGAGAATAAAGAACTATCAAGAAAGACATAACTCTTCAGAGATACTCAACTCTATATGCAGGATTTTCCCAGCTTCCATCAGAGGGTTTGTAAGGAGTGTACTGGATGAATAAACCAATCACATGCTTTCCTAGGCAAAATAAGAATGAATATCTGTAAGTTCTAGTCTTGATTGAAAACCACAAGGATACAAGAGAAACATGATCTGTCTTATTCTGTTGAATACGAACATCATACTACGTGTTTCTTGCGTTTTACTCTTTCATGTTTGCACATTTAGTATTCAGCCTCCTCGTTCTGAGGAATTAGCCTAAACTCCTCTTTGGTTCTAGAAACCCTGCATTTTAACCCCTCAAACCGTGTTACCTCATCTATCTCTATGTCAACTTAGCCTAAAGTCATGTTCTTTTCGTTTCAATTTCGTAACTTCAAAATTTTTATTAAGATTTCTGTCTTAATTTCACTTGATTCTCATTGAACTGGTTTTATGATTTCGCATATACGACTAACCTGAGATGACAGATAAACCCTACTTAGTAGGTTGTTGACAATAAGCAAGAAGCAAAACATGCAAACATAGCAACTGAATTACAAGAACTTCCAGTTTTTGTTTGTGTATTTCCATTACAATTATCACATACAACAAAATTACGATTGCTTATTCCCTCTCATGTAAAGGATAAAGTAAAGAAAAAATATCACCAACTGACCAAGCAGCTACTTGATTACCAGATAAATCAACATAACCAAAGCGAAACCCCCTCCCCCTTCCAGATCTGTTGGTAACTAGAAGAGGAAAAGGCTATCCAAAGATGGTAAGTCGTGGCTCTATACTTCTATTTTGGCCATTCGCAAAGAAAATGGTTCTATTAATATGTTTGGCAGAAATACACCAGTCGTTTAGGGGGATGCTCTAATCCAGGTATTTTGCCTATCATGAGGCATGATAAAGCCCAGGGTGCGGGTGCAAACCCCACGAAAATTTTATGTTCATTATTTCTTGAAAACAAAAATAAAGTTAAAGTATGATACTTTATTGAAGATACGTGAAGAATTGTATTAAATTGTGAAGAATTGTATTAAATTCAAAAGCAACGAATGTAGAACTATATTAGAATAATAATATGTGGACACAATAATAGAAGTCACCCAATTATCAGGTTTATAACATATTACTAAGTTATAGTCAAATACTACAAAGATATTTAGAAAGAAAATGTTGTAGGGGGCATATAGGGCAAACAATCCTAAGAACACGGTACACCGGGGACAAATATCCTATGCGTAAAGCCTGCGTGGAGCATATAGAGGGTTAACCTATTAGACTTTAGCTTCCCTTGAATATATAGGGCGTTTAAAGCTTGCCTAGCCCCTTAACCAGTGTCAACTTTGTTTTGTACAACATTGATATCCACAATCAGAATACAAATTTGTAAATGAAAACTTAATAGCACCTTAGAAATTCATAAAAATTGTTTATTCTCAAATAGATAAATGCATAAACAGAATAAGAAGCAAACTTGAGTACCAGATGGAGAGATTGTTTTGTCAAAGACAGTAGGAATTGTCATCTCGATTATGGGCCGGCGAGATGGTAAGCCATTTTCAGCATCCTGAGCAGCACTGTGCATCTCTTCCATGCTAAAAAGCATCAGAATTGTACAGTTATCTTTGGATTATAATCACAAATGAAAGATATGCAGGAACTGGAAGAATGAAAATAAACCAGAGAAACAAGAACTGTTTACGAGCCAGGTGAGAGCAATGTATCTTAGCCTTAGTGTATCATTATTTGCATATGTATGTGCTGGTTGAGTCAAACAAGAGAACAGAGATTTGAACCAGGCAAGCTCACACAATCAATCGATCAACTAAGTGTCTAAGCCTCAATTCTAATTTATCTGAGGTCAGCTATATCAATCTTCTATTTCCATTCCACTCAATTCTGGCATTTTTTATTCACCGGTAAATAACTTGTCTTTTAAGACAAACAAGACTTGCAAACATTAGGATAAATCAATTCATAAAGTATCCCCAATTTGTCATGTCAAACATATTTTCAGGTACATTGTGTCCATGGTTTATGACAGGGTAGGAGACTAACTTGTGTCCTTGTTTATTCGTACTTAGGCTACATAGATGAATCAACTCATGTAGATCAGCAAAACGAATCTGAAATGGACAGCACTAAGTAAATACCTCTCTGGCCCTATGTGAATTGTACCGCTATGCTCTGGACCAGCATCTGGATGACTTGAATTGCAGCATTTGAATTGTGGCAATCTGTCAACCGCCAAATTGATTTTAGTAGTAGCCTGTTCCAGTAAACAATGATCCCTCAAATTTAAGGCACAAAAGATTAACAACCAAAACATGCAATATTCAGCCGATATTGCGCTATTGAAAATTGTGGTGATCTGTTAACAGCCAAGTTAATTTAGTAATAGTCTGTTCCATGAATCAATCCCCTAAAATTCAGGTAGAAAATATTAGCAACCAAAATGCAATGCTGTTCAATATAACGACCACAAAGAGATGAAATCTCATCACATAACATTTAGGGCCTAAATCATAAACATTTGTAGAGAAAGTTGATTATTACAAATGAAGGAACCTAGGGATTTCACCAGTAGAGCCACTTATATGCAAGTAAAAATATTCGGGAATAAACACTAAGAGGAAGTTGAGTTTTAGTAGGGAACTTGTACAGCACGTACATGACCATCAGGCATCTCTCTAACAGCACTTCCGCTTAAAGTCATATCAAACTGGAAAGATCATATATTCCTGTTATGCCCTAAAACTACATGCAGCTTCTTAGTTGGTCCCTCAAAATTGTAGAAGGAAGCCTGCTATCACACTGTCAGTTTAGAGTGCAGGCCAAAAAGCTGAAAGTTTAAGATGTGCCAGTACAAACAGCTTAATTGCTGTAGTAGGACTAACTACTAAAAGAACAGTTAAGACTTTTCTTTCTGATTAAACAAAAGTTCAAACTGAAGGTTAAATCGTCCATATCAATGAAGATAGCCATCAAGGGAGGCCACAGAGGGGGGAGGCTGGGGGGAAGGTGAAAGGTCATGAAATATGTCGTGCACTGCCAGCAACCTAGCTCAGCCCAACAAGTGAAGGACGACTGGAGGCTCATGATGAATGCGGGTGCAAAAAGTCACATGCATGTAAGTTTAAATGAAGGTTTCAGAAAACAAAATGTGGTACAAAGAAGGCAATATCCCCAACTTTAAAATACTAAGAAAAGAAAATTTTAAGAAAAGAAAAAATAATACCAGATATGCTCAAGAATTCTCATGTCTGATACATCTCTGAACACTATAGGAGTCATTACAAAAAACTTGTAAGAAAAAAAATGAATAGTGACTAAAGAAACATCGGATGCAGCCCAAATTGCCAATCTGAGATCCTTCAATCAGGTTAGATTGAAGTAGTTATGAAGCCAATATCATTGAGAATAAATGAAAAGAAAAAGAACAGGGAAAAGAATGGGTTGACATCTCATGCTCTGTGCTGGACAAGCACCATCAATTCAACGAGTAAGCAAGGTAAACTGCACTCTTATCTACATGGTCAGAACTGCAATCCCTATGCTGAATTTAGATATGTACTTTACAAGATTTATTTAATAAGAAAGATAGTGTATTTAACAGGATAATTGGCACACCATGAACTGTTTTAAAATGTAAATGAAAAATGCAATGACACTTCTTATTCATTGCTCAAAATACTCCACTGAAAAGAAAGAGAACATAACAACTGAAATTTAGAATAATAATACTTCACATGCAAGCTTACAGAGCGATAGTCAGAGCATTTGATAGCATTGAGAAAATCATGAGGAAGCACATCATCTGGCACAAGATCCTGGGATGCGGGAGAAGCATTGTCAGATGACACTGTTAAAATAGGATGCCTTTCCTCTGATGTTTTTCATAATATGTAATTTGCCGCTGTTAGTCTAAATCCTTGAAATCAAAGGAGCGGAACAAAATTTTACCACGAAAGTTTTGAATGGTGTTGCATTTGATAAAACGACAGATGATTGCAATGTGGTCCCATCAGCCAGCAACACCTAAAGATTTCATCCAGTTTGCAACATCAAGATCAACTTTGACCTTAAAAAAAAGGTAAACAATTGGAAACACAACTTAGTAAACTAACCCCATGCACTCTGCCAGTGTCTTCAATCATCAATTGCGACACCTACATGTACAAAAGAAACAACTTTGAATACATTCAAGAGGCAAAGAGACGGTATCCTTAAATTGCGAAAATATAAGAGAAAACTAATTATAAGCGTGATGAATTAATAATGAATGAGCCACTGGCGCTCCTTATATACGAGTCTTAGGGTATGTACAATATGGAGGTTATCATTTTCTATGCTGACAAGTGAATGGACCCTAGATCCCTTCTTCAGATATTAAGTGATTGGCAGCTTGGTCTCTTCCTCTACTAAAC
Organism: Petunia secreta; assembly: GCA_029990175.1. NCBI lineage: Eukaryota > Viridiplantae > Streptophyta > Magnoliopsida > Solanales > Solanaceae > Petunia > Petunia secreta. Next base: position 3,023,699 of record JARKIP010000059.1, on the reverse strand, counting down.
GATGTCGCATCCCGGTGAAAACCAAGATTAATCCCAAACAATGTCGTTATATTCATTCGTCCACTAACTACCACTTAATTAACTCTCAAAAATGGTGTATGCCAAATAAAAGAGCTAGACACAATGCTCCATACAATCTGCTATATGCCTTCACTTAAGCTGAACATTCACTAATATATAACAAAAAGGCGAGGGCAAAGAGATTAGCATTTCGGCCACAAGAAACATAAGTGGATTTTTAGCACATACCCAAACATGCAATTGAAAAGAATAAAAAGACAAATGATTAAATTAAAAAAAAAAAAAGGACCAACAGAAAACAAAGCAAATAACTCTTAGGAGTGTAATTCTCTTTATAGTGAACTCATAATGGTGCATAAACATACTTCGGCATTTGTCAATATGGTTGCACCAGCCTCCTTTGCAGCAGCAGCTATAGCCGCAGACACCGAGCCCATTCCCCCTTCAACATACCTACATGTAGCAACAGCCGTCAAGCATTTATTTAACTCATTAGTACCACCCACTTTAATTAAGAAAGACTATTTAGGATTAGAAACAAAAAAAGCATCAATTAAATTATTTTGACTGCGTAAGTAAATTAAGCTCTTCATAGTCAACACGTATGGAGCATTAGTTCAAATATATGTGGTCTCACATTAAGCCTTCATCTTGGGATACAAGGAAGTTGATGGAAAAGAGGGACGCCAAGCATGGTGCAGTAAATGGCCACCGCGAAAATGAAAACAGAAAGAACAGTTTACTGCTTTTGCTTAAGCTACAACAAGCAGCTAAAGTCATTAGATGTAATCATTTGCTAGTATCCTTAAGTGGAACACTGAAAAGTCTGAACTTTAGTAAAGTGTCTTACATTTAAAATGAATGAAAACAAAGAAACAATCCACTCCCCAAGAAAGAAAACAAAGCATAACTCTTTGTTATATCAATGTATACTTCATCAAACAATTGGATCATTTCGTAACTATGCAGAAGCAGGATCCTTCAGATAAATGGAACAAATGATTTATTGCAAAATTCAGAATAATCTAAGAATATGCAGAGGGCTAATCCTGCCTCTATGTAATTTGTATACGTACGACCAAATACCACGATCACCGTCAGATTCTCCCATCACGTGATGTAGCAATACATATCCACTTCCAGGTGTATGGACACTTGCCTATGAATTAATTAATTTAGTTAACAGACAAAAACGAAAAAGAGAGAGAGAGGAGTAAGTATGAAGCAGACTGAAACTGACAAGATAAAGAATATTAATCAAAATTTCCAATGAATCAGCATTTGGACACGATACAGCTAGCATACACAAAATTGACGAGAATGCAAGAATGAGAAACTTGAGGAAGATTAAAGGGATCTCTTTTTCCTGCCTGAACAGAGACTCAAAGGAATATTAAATCCTACAGTGTTCTCAATAAAAATGCAGATTCTTTTATGGTCCAACAGATTAAAATGCATATGCGTGAAAAGAAATTTCTGAAACCATGGCCATGTGAAACTTCCAATATTCACTTAAATCATTAATTGTTTTCACTAAATAAATGGTAATGCATAATAGCTACATTTTTACTTTTCAACAACGCCCATATTGGCGGTACTCTCAACTTAGATCCTAAGATATACATTACGATTCTTATAGATGCAAACCATGCTCACAGTAATTGACTGCATCTCCATGCATCATTGGTCACATTCTGAGAAAAACACAAGCCACATAAGCTTACCGTGGTCCCTATCACTGCATCAGTTGCAAGAGTTGCTTTCAGAACATCACTCTGTTATAATTCAGTCAAGCAGACAGAATTAGTAAGCTAGTGATACCAGTCAAGATGTGAGAGAAGTCTCCAAAATGTACTTTGAGGAATCTGACAAAATTATTCACTCTTTAAAAGAACACACTTCATAACAAGAATTAGACAGCACAATAACATGCAGTAGCAGCTTCTAGTACATTAACATGATTAATTACTACACACACCAGAAGAAAGTGATTTTTATCCATTGAGATTCTTGTTCATTTCAACTATCTTTTTTATGTCGAATTTGGAGAATTTTACTTCGAATTTCAATGAGACATACCATTCACGATCCGCTGCCCCAGTCCCCCACAACACACTCGACCTGATTGAAGATTTATAATTGATTGAGGAAAGAGGAAACTAAATGAATATTGGTGGATGAAGAAGTTAGAAGTAACAAGATATTGCCATGGATAAAATAACAAAATCCTCTCCCACTCAATTAAGGAAAAAATGTGCTACTTCTGATCTAGTTTAAGACAAGTTTACTAAAACAAAAGCCAAAAAGGAAACAATTGAAATGAAAAGGCTGAAAAGATACAAACCAAGAAAACATTATACTACAATAACAACTAGTCTTCAAAACCGAAGCCTAATTTAGAACTTACCATCCAAGGTTTCCAAACTATCTAAGGACAAACAAATAGTCGATGAAATTAATGATACAAAGAATTGATCGGGTCATAATTTTGAACCTTTAGATATCAAGCAGAACTACATTAAGCAGACTAATAGAGAAAGTTAAAGAAAATTAATTCTTGTAACAACCTCAAACCAATTATTCAAAACCTTCGAAGCTGGGGCGAGTAAAAGGTCCATCAAATCCCTGAAACGTTCAGCTGAAACAAGTAAATAATGATGAACTATGACAGTTGAAGTCAAGATTTCGTACATTTTTGAACTATATATCATTGGCAAACCAGTATATTAGACAAGCAGGACCATCTATAACATCTTACACTAAGTCCTTTTGTCCCAAGTGGACTGCTCGGCGTAGAAAGTTAGCCCAAAAGGCTGAATTATGCAACTTGTGCTTCATACGATCATTGAGTGATGAAGAGCCTTGTAGAGTTTCTGGTGTAGACGAATCCAGAATTGGGTCCATAAACTCGCAGAACTTGTCTAGTTGACTCTCATACCTATAATCAGGTGACACTTGGTAACTCAGAATCTAGAATATCATAATAATAGATAAAATGATAAGCGCCAAGAACTAATATGTAAATTCTTGTACAAACTTTAGGGGCTAAGCAGGCTCAATTCTTAAATTCAAAAGTTATCCTCCAATCTCATGCCTGGAATTTTTGGCAGGGAACTTATTCTAATGATTTGCTTCAAGGTTATCTTCCATATCCATTTCCCAATAGTAGTCGTAATCCAAGCAACATATAAGTTACTCTATCATAAGTGGTTGTACCGAGAGGCGGAGCCAAGTTCAACAAAGGGAATTCAAGTTTACACTGTGCAAATAGAGAAAAAACAAACTTTTGTGGTATATATACACTTTTGCATCCCTTTGACAGAAGACAAAACTCTAAAGCAGTAAAGGAGGTTCAAGAAATTTCTTTTAGATTATAGTTCAAATCCCATGTATGATATTCCTAGTATTTTTAAAATCCCTTGTATAATTTCCTGGCTCCACCCTGGGTTGTACATCAAATGATCACCTTCATCTAATTCTTATAGTCAAATTCACGTTACCCCTATAGCATTTTAATCTCCTCAACAAAATTGCTTAAATGCTTTTCCGACTGGATGAATAGCTCAAAGTTCAACTCTCTTGTGCTCCCTCTGTTCCAATAAAGTTTGTAGTTATAAATCATATCGTAGAATGGTTAAGTTATAAAGCATGTGTTAACATTTGTGTGACTAGAAAAGTTTATCATTAAGTCAAATGAGGAATATAAGTTGAACAATTTCTAATCTTAGAAAGCTGTCATTCTATTTGAAACACACTAAAACTGGAACAAAGGGAGTACAAAACATGGTTAAGTACTTAACAGGCAACCTTTTAAAGTAAACACATTAATTAAAGTACAACAAAAAATAAATGGACCTTGAGTAAGCCTCAGCATCAGATTTAGAGAACTTTGAAATCTGAGAATAATTAAGTTCCTTATCAGCACCAAGCAAAAGATAACGTCCATCACGACACGGCGTAAACGACGAAGGATTCCTCTTCAATAACTTCAATCCATATTTCTTCAGCTCCAATTCCCTATTAATCATAACACATTCCCAATAATTAAAACAAAGTAAATAATACTCCATCCATTCCAATTTATGTAGTCAAACTGCACAAACTTTAACCATCTTCCAGAGTCAAACTGTACAAACTTTGACCAACATTTTAAGATGTACTTTTTCACCATATTGACACAAGAAGAATTGGAACTTATAGTACTTTTTGTAAAAAAAATTTAAAAATTAGTCAAATTACTCTCGAAAAAACGAAAGGGGGTCACATAAACTGAAACAGATGAACTATTTCAACAATTACAAATGATTGATAATTAATTTGGCCACATTTTAAAATGTGGTATTTTTGTCATACTGATACAGAAGAGTTCCAACTTATAGTACTTTTTCTATAATTTTTGAAAGAATAGAGAAATAGACTCTTGGAAAAATGAAACGGAGAGAGTAATCAATAATTAGAAATGATTGTTAATTAATTGGGTCTTACTTAATAACACAAGGTCTAAGGAGACTTTGTAAATAACTACAACGAGAAAACTTGAAACCAGGAATGAGTTCTTCAGTAACAGCAGCACCACCAATAAGGTGGCGCCGCTCCAATACGGCGACGGAGAGACCCGAACGAGCTAAATATGCGGCGGCTGTAAGGCCGTTATGGCCACCGCCGATGATTAATGCATCCCATTTCTTGTTCTCTTTATTAGCAGTTGAACTAAATTTTCGTAACTGTCTCCACATTTTTATGTTTTATTACCTAATTACGTTTTTCTTTTTAGGAGAGTGAGTGTGTGGGGACTGGAAGTAAGGGAATCTATGCTTAGGTTCTTCACTGGTTAACGTGCATTTTCCCTCCTTTTGTCTTCTTCTTACTCTTTTTTGTTGTTTCCAAAGAGACAAGTATTGAAATTTATGTGATCGAGAATCATTTTATAAAATTGAATTATTACTATATATAGAAATATGTTTTTTTTATCAATAAAAAGAATGCGTCATATAAATTGGGATGGATGAAGTGTGTAAAATGTCAACATCTAACAATCAGGTTTCTATTAGTTAATATCAAATTACTCACTCTAATAGTCTTTTTGGCATTGCTTCTCGAAAGCTAAAAGTACTTTTTTTCCAACAAAAGTTTTTTTTTAAGAATTTTGAGGTGTTTGGCAACTATAAAAAAGTACTTTTAGATAGAAGCAGAAGCAGTTTTTGAAGCTATAAATATCAGCTTCTTCCCAGAAGCAGAAGCAGAAGCAGTTTATTAATTTTTTCAAGACAAAAATATTCTTACTAAAAATTCATATGTACCATATTATCCTTCATTAATTAATCACATATCTCTCAAAATAAAACTATATTTTCCTTTTTATTTATTTTTTCCCTACTATATACTTTTACAAATCTTCTTCTTCTTATTTTTTATTTCTAGGTATTTCTATCAACCATATAGAGGATCTCCTATTCTTTAAATTATCTTTTAAAAGTAAGTAATTACTAGAAATTTCTAATTCTATTATTACTTCGATTTAACTATATTTTATGATGTTCAATAGTTTAATATTATATTCTTTTTTACTTTATGTTTTTCGTTTTAACTAAATATTTTTTTAAATTAAGGTCCTTTATGATAATTTTTTTTTAAAAAAAAATTATTTTTGTTAATCCAAATGTAAAATGAACTTGGATGTTCTTTTCGTAATTTAACAGTCAAAAGTACTTTCCGTAAAAATTATCCAAACACAAATTATTTATCAAAAGTAATTCTCCAATGAGTTGTCCAAACACAAACTGCTTATTATCCAAAATTACTTCTTCAAAAAGTACTTATGCCAAAAGTACTTCTCAAAATAAGCAATCTTTCGCAGCAATCCCAAACAAGCTCTACGTATCAAGTCAATCTAAATGAAAATCAAATAAGGCAGAATACATGTTTTACCCACTGATCTTTGACTCAAATCCCGCTGACACATTTATTCTTCACGGGCGATTTTTGACACACTAAAGTTTTAAAAAGTGTAACTCTTACACACTAATTTGACCCAGAGTCACGAGAGTGTGCAACAACAGGCGTAAGCGCGTGAACCCTTCATAAAATCTCACCTCAGCTATATTTAACGGTCCAAACACTTTAATTTAACGATTTTTTCCCAATTTTTTATAAATTGGGTCTTCTTCTTCCCCAAATCAAACCAAACTCGATTTTACACATTTACATTACCAAAATTTGAGCTTTTGCAAAATTCTTGTCCAAATTTTGCTACATTTTCCTTTATATGTTTTCCTTTTCTCTTTTGAACACTTATATCTAATAATTGTGCACTAAATTTCTAACTTTAGGGTTTCAAAAAGAATGACAAATTTTGTGAATTCTTATCATTGCTACATTGAAAGTTTCCTCCTTCGTCTAATTTATGTGAATCGCCACAGGTGAATTTTAGGGTTCTTGGTTTTTTTATTTTATTCGGGTTTGTTTTATGTGGGTGGAAGATAAATTGGGTGTAAGTTTAATTAGGGGTAAGTTAAAATAACGGGTCGGGTCGGTTTATTAATTGGGTAGGGATTTAAAACGTTAAAAAATTGTCGGGTCGGGTATTGGTGGGGCGCGTGTTTACACTGTTTTTTATTTAATGAGGTTTGATCAAATTAGTGTGTAATAGTTACACTTTTTAAAACTTTAGTGTGTCAAAGATCGCCCGTGAAGAATAAGTGTGTCAGCGGGATTTGAGTCAACGATCAGTGGGTAAAACATGTATTCTGCCAATCAAATAATAATCAATTGCATAATCAAGTTCAATCCTCACGATGGCCGGAACTCAATCGATACAACTCCATCACAAATATTTTATCATATCACCAAGTATAATATTAGAGTTTCACGTCGACCTCTTAATGCTAACAAAACTTAGGAGAAAACTAGGTATACTGTTCAACTCTGAAATTACTCTTTAGGAAATTGAAAGCTATGATGGTTTGAAAGAGATGTATGAATATGGGTAAATTTTGAACACTTCTCGTTATATTAAAAACTCACATTAGAAAGCTTTAGTAACTAGGTGACGTTTGACTTGGCACGAAGTTTAAGATTTTTTTTTTAAACTTGTGGTTTAAAGCAGGTCATATAAATTTATGTCCGAACATTCTTTTTGAGACATACGAAATAAAAAATAGTGTCACATAAATTGAGATGAAGAGAGCAATAAGGATTAATCTATACCATTTTTATTCACATTGACAAAAATTACCTTGACTATTAAAATAAAATTTGGACCATCTCGAAAAGTTAATGACAAATGTGTACCTTTCCCCCTAGTATTAAAAAATAACGTGATAAGTACCATAATTAACTCAAAAAAATAGGGTGAGAATACAAATAATTTTGTTCACTACAAAAAAAAAACCTCAGTTCCCGGCAGTGTTTTACCGGCGGTTTAGAGAAGTGCTGCTAAACTCAAATTTTTTTTTTTTTTTGCAGCGATTTGCTAACTGCCACTAAATTAATTGATCTAGCGGCAGTTTCGAATCGTATTGCAGCAGTATAGACCATCTTGTTATTTAGCTGCAATTCCTAGGAACTTCCGACGGTTTGAACATTCGTCCCACGCCAAAAATCTAAAGAAAATTAATTTAGTTTATAAACAGAAGCTCGCTACTTCTCATTGAATTGTTCTAATGTTTTCATTGTTGGAGTGATTGATTGGGCTAGCCCCCTGTCACGTGTGGAGGGGGAAACGGTCTCCAGGCTTGTGGAAGGGTCTTTTGATATCTGGGTTGAGCTCTTATTCTTCATATCTCATTGTTTTGCAGCACTTTTAAAAAGTAGCAGCTGCTAATCACAAATTGCAGCGGTTCTACCGACAGTTACTCAAAACCGGCCCTAAATAGTTTAAGTACAACACCTTAGGCTGCGGTTTTTGAAGTGCTGGAATACATATTTTGCGACAGTTATAACCTCTGCTAAACCTTCTCAAAATTAAACTGCTGCAATATGGACTTTTCCTTGTAGTGGTTGGTGCTGTGTTTATCCTTCTCAAAATTAAACTGCTGCAATAATGTAAACAAAAAATGCAATTAAAATTTTCCATACTAAATTGAAAGGATCAATGATTATTTGAGCAAACTACAAACTGTTTTCTTGATCAAATATAACTTGAACTCGACTACTAAAACTCCCAAACTTTTCATGTAACTGAAAACTGGAACACTAATAAAATTGAATCAACTGATTAAAAATCTCTACTTAATTATGGTTCTCCTTTACATGCAGTGTTTGGGGGGCCACAGAGTTTTCCCTTCCTTCTGCATGTAGCGATTGAAGGGTTGCAGAATGTTCTCCACCTTTAAGCCCATTAATTTCCTTTCGGAAAGTTTCAACCATCTTTTTCAAGAAAACAACACACCAATTTTATTTATACATATATAACTATAATACGAAAAGTTCTCTTTTAAGGAATGAGATAACAAATTATTTTATTTATATTGTAATTTGTGTTTTAAAAATAAAATCTCAATTGTAGAAGCTAAGCGAATGTATAAATTAGGTTATTTTAAAAAAATAAGTAAAAAAATAAGAAGAAGCTTAAGATATTTCGAGTCCATAAATAACAAACAGAGTAATACAAATTAGAAATATATATGGAGTTGAACAAAAAGTATGCATGCTTGGTTTGCATCAGAAAGGGTATTAATCTTTATAGTGATATATCATTAATTTATTGTTGATACACAAATCAAGGTGTAAATTACCCCGTTCATAGTATTTTTGAAGCAAATCTTGTGATCAGCCATAGGGGTATTCACAAAATTGTGAAATTGATCCTTTAAGTTGCTCAGAAAGCTCCCTTCTTTAGACCTCTTCCATCCACAATTGTTGATATCAGACTTGATATGAAAGATTTTTTGTTGTTATATTTAAAGTTAATATTTTTCGATACACAAAATTTAAATTCGAAATAAAAATAAGACAGTGCGAAGCTCAATGGATTATTACATGTAGTATTACAAGTTTTACTTCTAAAGTGAATATAAATAAGACAATGCAAAGCACAATTGATATAGAAAATGCACATCTTATTGAAAATTTTAAGGTATAAAAAGTGCTCATTGATGAACATATGATTTTACGTTGGTTTTACATTATTAGTCAAGAAATCAAAGTTCTCAATTGTTGTGTTTATGTTTTCAAAACTTCCCCGGCAAAATTAAAAAGTTAGCATAAAAAGAATATTGATTGTACCATAGATCAATTGTCGGATTGCGTGATTGTGTTATATAGATCGGTTTAACATCCATACACTATCAAATCAGTTTAAAATTTACTCGAGGTAACTGTCCATTAAAAGTGGGATTACTGGCCTAAAAAATAAGACATGTTACATACTACAACAAGTTAAAATACAATATTTAAATCGTTAGTGTAGATATATTAACTCTGTGTTATATATGTTAAAACTTTTGCATATATTACCAAGTTTGCTCTTTGACATTGTCATTTTGTGAATGAATATTTGCAGCATGCCTTTGCAAATGCAAGATTGCCTGTTGTGACTGCAACATAGATGTGGATCCCCCAGTCATTAGAGAAATGTTTTGATAAATTAAACCCCTTATCACTAATTAGTATGGGGATATATAAAAAATCTGTCAAAGATGTTTGCTTCTTTTCTAATATATGTCATTTCTGAGTTATTGTTGGTGAAGAACATTACATGTTATTATTGAGAACAAAGAACTATTATGCAAGTATATATTATCATCTCCAATCTTGCACTAACTTTTTTTTTACAATTATTCGATTATTTTCGTTTAGAAAATTTTAGATAATTTTCACTTGGATCCCTTCGGATTTGGAGAAGTTGCACTTAGCTCCTTGTGTTTGGATATGGAAGACTAAACCTTTGTTTAATCAATGAGTTTAGTTGCAAAAACAAGAAAGAAGCAAGAAACATATAATAGACAATAATCATCTATAGATATAGGAGTGGAAACTGAAATGTTCCTCGAACTACCAAAAAGTGATATTTATCGAATCTTGTTGTAGTCAAACGTATGTTATTTAAAAGGTAGAAGGATGAATTTACTATCGAAAGAGTTTTGAACCATGTGCTAGTTCCACCCTTTGGAATTTCTTGGTCATCATCTTGTTAAATGAAAATTAACATTGCATTGATCAAATGGCCATACTCTAGTTCTTATGATGATTTTCTCTACTTAAAAAATCCAAAGATGTGGCTTGTTTTTGTTTTCAATAATTTACCTTTTTTTTTTGCACTATTCGTTGGACGCTCAAACTCGTTTGCGATTGAAACATAGTTGTCTCGTTTGCGATTGAAACATAGTTGTTATTGTCTCAGGAGATCAGCATTCATTAACTTATCTTTTAGAAGGAACTGATTTTTTTGCATTCAGTTTCTTAAGTTTATCTACTGGTCAAATGTCTTTGAATTCATTCATATTAGTCAATGTTTTTGAATTTGAGAGATTCACTCAATCTGGAGCTCCTCCTTCTAGCATTTTTATATAAAAAGCAAGCCAATAGTCATATTACACAAAACATCTTCAACACTAAAAACTAAAATTTCTTTGTTGTTTTAACCATGGCAAAGTTGATCATAATTGCCTCATTTCTTGTTTTGTTAGCCTCTATGACCTGTGTGGAGGTTGAAGCTGGAGCTAATGGCCAACAGCCACTTGTTGTTAGTCAGCGTGGACAAGCATTAGATATTAATGCCTACGGTACTATTTTGTTACTCTAGTCAGTATCCAAAATGAATGTCGTCTTTCTATATTTTTGGAGAATTTATTATTTTAAACTTCACATTTAACTCTTAATGATCAACTCGTATAGCCACATAGATGTCATACCACAAATTCTAAGGATACTTAATATTGGTATATATCAAACATTTTTCTTTCTTTTTTATGAAACGGATGGAGTAACTATTTATATACCTACTGATTTCTTTTTAACTTTGCAGCCAGATGTTTACCATTAGTCTTCAAATAACATATTCTAGCTGCCTTAGGACATATACTCTTCACTTAGATTGGTTCACACCACAAAATTCATCTCAACATTTATTTCGACACTAACAAATTACCTTAATATATATATGTAGGTAACTACTTCCATAAAAAGTATGATTAGTAAAAGACAAATTACCCACTATTGATAGTGTAAAAGTTCTCCATGCTGCCTGTGTAATACTCCGTAAGTTAAATGTGGGTGTGTGTATATATATATATATGTATATATGTATGTATGTTTTACATACATTCTCATATTTGCTTCTAAAATATGACATTTTGAGAATAAAACTGTATTTGCAGCATGCCACAGAAAGTGCAAAAAGGGCTGCTGTGACTGCAACTTACTGGCAGGGGTCTGCAACCAGTGCTGTTAAGAGACATGGATTTGCAAGTTAAAAGGAGTCATTTGAGATTATTTTGCTAAACCCCTTATTTAGTAATTAGCATGGGCATGTGTAAAAGATTTGTCAAAGATCTTTGTTTCATAATCTTATTATGATGACATTTCTTCAGTATTACAAGGTCCAATCTGATTCCAACTTTTCCAATTTGCATAAAAACTAGAAGGGTATCAATACAAAAATAGTGCAAAAAATTTCACAAGTTAACCAGCTATAGCCTACAGGCAGGTTCTTGCTCTATTATCCACGTTAAGATGTCATACTTAATATGAAGAATTAAATGTTAGTAAGTCGACTTAATCTGATGATGCGAAAGAGATGTACACTATTAGTATACAGAAATTAAACTCAAAATAGAGACTGATGTCGCGAAATAACCAACTTTCTTGAGTACTTGTGAAATTTACATAAACCAGAAAGACTGATGTTCGCAAAATAACTATTATTAAATACTAGTACATATCAAACAAATATTTCCTATATAAGGCATAGCAGTGTACTTTCCATGGAAGTGCAATTATGCTCCCTTTGTAGAGTATCTCTAGCATTTTTCTTTGCAATGTTCCTTCAATATTGGAATACCAGAAATATAACATATCTTTTTCCCTTTCCTTGAATCTATAATAGATGTATAATAAATCTATAGATAATTTACAACTGATTCGTAACACATATATATATTAACAAAAATATCTACTGATATGTATAGCTGCACTTAAATATTGAACTAAAGTATCAAATCAGATAATAGGCTAGCTATTCTGCATCTTTGTTTATCACAATTGGCTTAAATTTCCTAAGTTTTCTCTCTTCTGAAAGCAACTTGGCAAATCTGAAAAAAAAAAAGAAGTTAATCAAGCCCTTAAATAAATTATTCAAGGCAAATTAAAATTACTATAAAAAATATAAGATATTGAACTGACTAGACAATGTACCTTTTCAAAACTTCTTGATTTGAACCACCATTTTGACATGGTTCAAGTAGACCTGTCTTCATATTGATAATTGAAACTGGGGTTTTCAGCAAATTCTTTTCAATTTCAACTAATTTATCCATATTAGCCTTTGTTGATATGTCGACGGAGGAATCTTCTCCAGTACTTAATGTGTCATCCTATCATATTGATCAATTATTATACAGTATATTAGTAATATGTTGAAGTATTGATATACATTTATGAATTCTATAGTTAAGCAATAAGGCACAAGCTGCATATATATTACTCTCTCCGTTCCATTTATAAAAACTTCGGAAAATAATTGTAATGCTTTAGCCACTCTAGAAAATTTGAATGTGCTAAATGTCATTCCTCTATCTAGTAGGAACTTATCATTAACTAGTAGGATCTTATGTAACCTAAGTCATGCGATACCTATGAGTAGCCGCATGAACTCTCTTTGTAACCCACCTTAATTATGTTAAATGCATATCATGTTATTATTAAAAAAAAAACTTGAATAAAACAATTTGTAATTTTATTCTTGTATTAATGTGAGATATATATTATATTTATAATTAATGACTTTTCAAATACAATGTATGTTACAATAGGACAACATTACAAAATTAGTAAAGAATAAGGTAGTTTGATATATAAAATCATAATTAAGTTTCACAATTGAGTGTTTAGTATTCAAAGACAAAATCAAATATGATGCAATAGGGTAGCGTGACATGAGGGAAAATTGTCAACCCCAGCGTTTTCCAATGAATTTATATCGCTATAGCATGGATATAGTATTCCCTTCCTCGTTTACTACCTAAGCAAATTTAGTATTATAATTAGGTCACAAATATTAGGTAGGAAACTGAAATGACCTCGGTCAGTCGTTTCGGAAGTTAGGACTCCGATTGGCGTGCCGATAATTTTAAAATATTTGTAATATCCATTAGGACCTGTCTGTAAAATTTGAGCTAAATCAGACCTCGTTTGGTAGGCATCGGAAGAAGGTTTCAGTTTTTATTGGCGATAAATATTAAAAAGAGATTTTCGAGCTCGGTTTTTGCCGAATGAGCTCCGATTCGAAATCCGAAAGCGCCATTAGGTTCGTATGATTATTTGTGATTTTTGTAAACTTTTGAAAGTGAATTTCGATGTTGTTCGGCTAGTTTCTAGTAAAATGCCGAAAGTTAAATAATTTAACTTTTTCTATTTAAATTCGCATCTTGAGTTTCGGGAGTCCAATTTGAGATCCGCCTTCGCGAGTATGTTACATATATTTTGTATAACTCGTATGCAAAATTTAGAATTATTTGCCTCAGCTCATGGTCCAACTACATGTCCCTTTTATTTTCACTTTTTCAAGTCATACTATTTCCAATATAAAGACAATACACTGAAGGATTCAGTTTGAAGGTTATTCCTGGTCCGCATCATACTATCTAGTAGTATTTACATGATCCTTATCCTTACATGATAGACTCTGTTCAGATGAATCTTTGACATACATTAGGATATGAGTAACTACATTCCCACAATGAGCTTGCGGAACAACACAAAAATCAACTGAGATGTTGCCTAGTGTGTTTGTAAAAATAATATAGCTTGCATCAAATCTTCTATAATATGTAGTGACAAGGTACTTCAAAAGCTTCCCCTATTGTATCAAGCGTGAGCTAATTCTTAATTCCATCGACCTGTTCTATATCGAAAGGTATATCGAAGAGGTAATTATCGGCTGAATCATGGCAACCCATTCAAAGTTTCGTGTATTTTTGTTTCAAAAATGTAGAATTCTCCTCTCGTGATCGAGGAAGGATTAGTATAGTCAGAATAAGCTGGGCAATGGCGTTATGATATTATCCAGCTATGTTTTTATCCAAGAGTCCAATATGTGTGTTATAATTCTAATTCTGTAATCATGAAATAATGTCCGTGGAGTAGCTCATGAAGGTCGTACAAGTTCTCTTGTTATCTGCGTGAATCTTGCTTTAGACTTACGCTCGTTCGAGGACGAACGAGAGTTTAAGTGGAGGAGAATGAAACGACCTCGGTCAGTCGTTTCGAAAGTTAGGACTCCAATTAGCGTGCCGATAATTTTAAAATATTTGTAATGTCCATTAGGACCTGTCTGTAAAATTTGAGCTAAATCAGACCTCGTTTGGTAGGCATCGGAAGAAGGTTTCAGTTTTTATTGGTGATAAATATTAAAAAGAGATTTTCGAGCTCGGTTTTTGCCGAATGAGCTCCGATTCGAAATCCGAAAGTGCCGTTAGGTTCGTATGATTATTTGTGATTTTTGTAAACTTTCAAAAGTAAATTTCGATGTTGTTCGGCTAGTTTCCGGTAAAATGCCGAAAGTTAAATAATTTGACTTTTTCTATTTAAATTCGCATCTTGAGTTTCGGGAGTCCAATTTGAGATCCGCCTTCGTGAGTATGTTACATATATTTTGTATAACTCGTATGCAAAAGTTGGAATTATTTCGAATATCGTAGGGTACTATTTTAATTTTCGTTAAGAAAAGAAAATAAAATAAAAGAAAACAAAAAAAGAAGAGATAAAGACAAAATTTATAAGGTTAGGCGGTGGGTCCTTAGCTTTAAGCTAAGGACCGGGTAGTAGTGGTAGTAGTAGTATGAAAACAGAAGCAGAGGAACGAAATGAAACAGAATTAGAGAAACGAGAATACGCAGTAGAAGAAAAAAATGCCAGAAAATAAGAAAAGGGGCCGGAGAAAAGTAGAATTTTCACCCTGAAACATTCAGGTAATGATCCTAATATATTATTTGAGTTTATTATGTGTGTTTGAATATGTTTTAACGGTAAAACTTGGAATATTATACATCGTTTTAATAAGTTCAATTAATAGTGTAAAAGGTCAAATGGACCCCAATAATAGAATTGATTATATATTCGTACTCAGTGAGTTATGGGCAACTTATAAATATAATTTATTTAGGGTTTGGTTATGTGACCTTAAACCCTGTATATAGGTCTGGCCTGCGTATTGCGTATGCGAATAGGGTATCAAGTTCCTACCTGGATTGCCCTAAGATGTGAGGAATGAAGCCTTTAGCCTAATGTGATATATTTTTCTGCTTATTGAACACAGTGGGATCATTTGGCAATGAATTCAAAGAATAAAGTGGTTATTGAGTGGATGTACTAACTTTGCAACAAGGTAAGTGTTTATATCCATTTCTTTGGAGGCACCTGGCCTCGTGGATTTTCTACCACGTGTTCCTTACATGTGTAGCTGCCGATAGGCGTACTCATTACGCCTTAGCTTTGGATTTATATTCTATATTATATGTTATGTCCTATTATTGGTATTGCATTGAGAATCTGAGTATTGTACTTTGGCTGTGAGTTGACATCTACTTCTCGGCTGTCGATGAGAGTCCTGCGTCGGTGAAAGGTTATTATTGCATCACATTGCATTCATATGCATTATATGTCATTCATATGCATTACATTGCATATCATATTAGGTGCAGGAGTATTCCGCCCCAGGAGCAGGAGGATTCCGCTCCATTGCATCATTTGAGGGTAGGAGGATTCCGCCCTCGGAGCAGGAGGATTCCGCTCCATTGCACCATATTGAGGGTAGGAGGATTCCGCCCTCGGAGCAGGAGGATTCCGCTCCATTGTATCATATTGAGGGTAGGAGGATTCCGCCCTCGGAGCAGGAGGATTCCGCTCCATTGCATCATATTGAGGGTAGGAGGACTCCGCCCTCGGAGCAGGAGGATTCCGCTCCATTGCATCATATTGAGGGTAGGAGGATTCCGCCCTCGGAGCAGGAGGATTCCGCTCCATTGCATCATATTGAGGGTAGGAGGATTCCGCCCTCGGAGCAGGAGGATTCCGCTCCATTCATTTGGAATATGTGACCCTCCGCATCATATTTCATTTCATTTCATTTCATTTCATCTCACTTCATTTCACTCCATCTCAATTCATACCATTGTGTAGACTTACGGTACATGACTACTGTTCTGCTTATATGTGCATTGTATATTTGTTGATATGTTTTTGGCACGCATCCTTGGTTAAGTTTATAAGTTTTTTACGTCTTTCCGGTTGTTATCTGGCTCTGTCTTTTTATAATTTAAATAAAAGAAATTTGGTTTACTTCTTTTCTCCCTGGCTAGCTATCCTATTCTTTGAGGTGGCTAGTCTGCCCTACTTATTGAGTCCTTTTGACTCACCCTTGTTTGTTGTTTGTTTCTTGTCTATCTATTTCGTTTCGGCAGGTTCGCTCCAGGATTGAGTTCGCCACGTTGTGAAGGAGCGAAGACAACTTCAGCTGTCAGGGTGAGCCAGCTTTTATTCCGGATGGCCACCAGTTTTATGCTTTTTATTCCGGATGGACCCCGATAATAGAATTGATTATTTCAGTTTTTGCTCCCTTCAGGAGGTATCTGTCTTCTTTTGTACTCTTAGATGTCTAGTCTGGATAGCCCTAAACCTAGTATGTGGGTAGTCAGCTACAATTTCTTTTTACAGCTTAGAGATATCATTATTTTTGTACTTTTTCTAAGTCTTGTTATTATTTATAAATTGAATTATATTTATTTTCCTAATTTAATTGATAAGGGTTCGCCCGACGGGTCTAGGGAAGGATGTCGGGTGCCCGCACGGCCTAACCGGATTCTAGGTCGTGTCAGAAACACTCATTGCACTCGATAATTGTATTAAATTATACTATTAACTTTTCCACAGGTGATAAAAAGAGACAAAAGTAGTATATAACAAGCAATCATAGTTAAGTGATAAAGTTAATGCGCAAACCCAGTCATACATTCATGATTTAATATAAACAAAAAATGCAATTAAAATTTTCCATACTAAATTGAAAGGATCCTTGATTATTTGAGCAAACTATAAACTGTTTTCTTGATCAAATATAACTTGAACTCGACTACTAAAACTTCCAAACTTTTCATGCAACTGAAAACTGGAACACTAATAAAATTGAATCAACTGATTAAAAATCTCTACTTAATTATGGTTCTCCTTTACAGGCAGTGTTTGGAGGGGCCACCGAGTTTTCCCTTCCTTCTGCATGTAGCGATTGAAGGGTTGCAGAATGTTCTCCACCTTTAAGCCCATTAATTTCCTTTCGGAAATTTTCAACCATCTGTTTCAAGAAAACAACACACCAATTTTATTTATACATATATAACTATAATACGAAAAGTTATCTTTTAAGGAATGAGATAACAAAATATTTTATTTATATTGTGATTTGTGTTTTAAAAATAAAATCTCAATTGTAGAAGCTAAGCGAATGTATAAATTAGGTTACTTTAAAAAAATAAGTAAAAAATAAGAAGAAGCTTAAGATATTTCGAGTCCACAAATAACAAATAGAGTAATACAAATTAGAAATATATATGGAGTTGAACAAAAAGTATGCATGCTTGGTTTGCATCAGAAAGGGTATTAATCTTTATAGTAATATATCATTGATTTATTGTTGATACACAAATCAAGGTGTAAATTACCTCGTTCATAGTATTTTTGAAGCAAACCTTGTGATCAGCCATAGGGGTATTCACAAAATTGTGAAATTGATCCTTTAAGTTGCTCAGAAAGCTGCCTTCTTTAGGCCTCTTCCATCCACAATTGTTGCCTTCTTGTACTTCTATTGCTTCGAATTCTTAAATACGTATTGCAAATTCTATTATTTGTGGAAAGATACTAAAATTAGCAATAAAAGGAAGGAAAATAAAAGGAAAGAAAGGTTAATGGTGTAGTTTGCTTGTTATGACTGATATTTATAGTTTTATCATCTTGCATGGGAATTAATCGACTTGTTTAACAAGAAAGATGGCCTAAGAATTCATGGCTTGAGAAGGAAGTCAGACTATTTGTATTGAACTTCATCAAAAAGATAGGGCGGCACAATATGAGGCCTAAAATCAAACTTAATATGGTATTATAATTTATTATAGTAATATTCATATATATTTTAATTCAAAGTTCACTTTTCCTAATTCTTTAGAAATGCAAATCAATTAACTAACTCTTTTAATTAATTTTTTCCAAATCTATTTTTAATACGGATAAATAGACACAATCATGACATTAGTAATGTGAAAATATTCTTTCCAAGATTTTAAAATTTTTTTTTTCATTTTTTTAAAAATTAAAGTTTTCATGAAAAAGTTGTCTAATATTTTAGAACTCTAAATTAAACTCATATAGGTTAATAAGATTTTTGACAACTAAAATCAATGTAATGTATTGGAACAAATGAATAATATTTCGTTCATTTTAAAGAAACTTTATTAATATAAATAAAGCATAGTAAAATTTTGGAACCTCTAATGCTCGGAGGCCTAAAGCGAAAGCTTTAGTTGCCTTGACCTTGAGTAACACGTGCAAAAAGAGAAGAAAAATTACCAGCTTGCTCTTTGAAGTATTTCCTAAGTAAAGCCAAGGGTTTGAAAACGCCAATTTGATTAAATTGAGGACCCTAACGGCTAGGTTTATCATAGGGTTTAAAATCAAAATTATGCTACTCCAATTGGCCAAATCTATTTTCTTTTAGACGATTATTTGATGAATCTGTCTAATATTGAAGGACTAAAGCTGTTAAGATGGGTATAACAGGTGGAAAAAGGGCCTAAGCTTTACTTTTGCTGTTTCCTTTAATTGAAATTTTTACATATATATACCCTCTATTACAAAAAAATAGGAATATTTTTCATAGCACATTTCATAATAATCAACCCATTTCACTTTTATTTTTCCAAATGATATATCTCACTTTATCCTCTCTTCCTCCCACCCCAAATTGAAAATACACCCCCCAATGCTGACCATCACCCCCACTCCCAACCACCCCGACCCTATCACCCCCACCCCCAGATCCAATAACACAGGATTCTATTCTCGCCGCGAGATCAAGTACAGTGGCCGTCGGACTTAAACAGTGATGTGTCAGTCAACAGATATGGGTTTCATGACGTGTTATTGAATCGCCGGTTCATTCACTGAATTTAAAAGCGTTTTCAAGAGTTGAATTTATTATTTTCAGTAAAAGCTTTACCAAAGTCAAATGCGGAGTCTTCATCAGCTACTAGGAAATCAAAGCAACTCACCGTAGTACAAAAGTCAGATCCAATAGTAGCTCCACTAGCTGATGGTGATTTTGAATCAGAACTTGATTTTTAAAAAAATACAAAATCAGTTAGACGAAATTATAACAAAAAATTGAAGCAACAAGCAGTAGTATAGGTGGGATCTATTGGTTTCTGGGGATTTTGGTGATCGTGCTGAACTTTTACGGTGGTTCACGGTGGATATTGGTTGTTTTCCGAGGAGTTGTCATGGCTTTTTGACGATGTGTTCGATGAAGTTATGGAAATTTGTAAAAGGTGTGAGTTTTGACAGTGAAAGCTTGTAGTGTGAGTTTGTGGGTTGGTGGAGTTATTTAGCAAAGTTATATCATAAAATCGCGCAGATACAGTGCTGAAATGATGCAGAAACAATTTGATACAGTGCTGAAACAACCTGAAACAACACAGATACAATTAGATACAGGGCAGATACAGTGCTGAAACAACCTGAAACGATGCAAAAAAAAAAAAAATTGAAACAGTTCAGATAAAGTGCTGAAACGATGCAAAAACAGTTTGAAACAACGCAAATACAGTTCTGAAATGATGCAGAAACAACGCAGATACAGTGCTGAAACGAGCAGAAACAGTTTGATGCAATGCTGAAATAACCTAAAATGGTGCAGAAACAGTTAGATACAATGCTGAACACAACCTGAAACGGTGCAGAAACAGTTAGATACGGAGCAAAAATAGCGCATATACAACGCTGAAACAATCTGAAACCGCTAGTGAAAAAGTCCAATACAAAATGTAAAAAATAACGTGAAACAATGCAAAAAATGTGAAATAGTTTAGAAACAATGAGAAATTACGCACAAACAAGAAGACTCAAATGCTAAAACATTCTCGAAACAACTATACAGTCTAGAAATAGTTAGATACGGTGCAAAACAACCTGAAACGGTATTGAAACCATGTAGATACAGCGAGATACAGTTTGATACGGAGCAAAAATGATACCGTCTGAAATGGAGTTGAAACAATATGAAATGGTGTTAAAACATTATGATACAGTCTGAAAACAACATTGAAACACTATGATACAGTCTGAAATGAGATACGATGTGGTTGGTAGGTGAGATACGGTTAGATACGAGGTGGTTGGTAGTTGAGATACAGTGAGATACGATGTGGTTGGTAGGCGAGATACGGTTAGATATGAGGTGGCTAGTAGTTGAGATACAGTGAGATATGATGTGGTTGGTATGCGAGATACAGTTAGATACGAGGTGGTTGGTAGTTGAGATACGATGAAATACAATGAGATACGATGTAGTTGGTAGGCGAGATACGGTTAGATACAAGGTGGTTGGTAGTTGAGATACAGTGAGATACAATGAGATATGATGTGGTTGGTAGGTGAGATACGAGGTGGTTGGTAGTTGACATACGGTGAAATTGGGGAAAATGGGAGGAAGAGAAGTGAAATTGGGGGAAATGAGAGGAGTAAAAGTGAAATTGGGGGAAATTGAGGGAGGAAAAGTGAAATAGGTGGAAATAGGCGGAGGAAAAGTAACATTTGGGGAAATAGAAGGAAGAATTTAAGGGTTTGGTATGTTATGGGAAAATATTGCTGTGTATTTGCTAGTTTTGTAATTAACTCTTTATTTCCTCTATATTGGGTAATTTTACTAAAATGTTGTTATGTTTGGTAATTAAGTTCTAAAAATGTACTTTTGTGTAAACAATCGTTCTTTAATTGATTTAGGCGACTTTTTTTTCTTTCTTTTTTTCCTTTTAATTGTCATAGTTAATATTTTACACAAATAAAATACATATCACCTAAAATCCGAATAATAAATATTAAAATAAATAAATATTGAATACACAATACATACTATGTGGGTATCATTTAATCTTAAATAATATATTATGAGATAAATTTGGTATACACAACAAACACCCACAATTTTAGGGACAATTTTAGGCGATTTATTTTTTCTTTTTCTTTTTTCCTTTTAGTTTCCATGTTTAATATTTTACACAAATAAAATACATATCACCTAAAATATGAATAATAAACATTAAAATAAATAAATACTGAACACACAATAAATATAAAGAGCGATATATTGTGTTAAAATAGTGAATAAATAATGAATACATAGTATGTCAAAAATACTAATTGAATAAATATCACATGCAAAATATGTTAAAATATTAAGTAATTACATATCATATACATACAGAATATCGTGTGTTCAATATTTATTTATTAAATACATGATATGTATGATATTTAATATTTATTACATATCGTGTATTTAATAATTTACTTAATATTTTAAAATATTTTGTATGTAATATTCATTCAATTAATATTGGGTGAAAATTATTTACACCCCCGAACTTTGTAAAATCAAACTCCCCCTCAACTATGAACAATAGTCAATCTCTCCCATTACCCAACACAATGTCTAATTTTCCCTTAATATTTATTTATCCCCCATCTATGTAATATATATTTTTTATATATGAATTTTTTAACAAAGATGTTTTACCGATAATTAAAAATAATATTCTATTTCATCATACTAATTTATGTTCATTAGCGTAATAAATAAGATAATATGAATTTATTACAAAAGCTACCACTATTTTAATTATATGATTATTAGTTTAGTTTTAAGTGCATCAAGTATGTATATACTCTCTCTCTCTCTCTCTCTCTCTCTCTCTCTCTCTCTCTCTCTCTCTCTCTCTCTCTCTCTCTCTCTCTCTCTCTCTCTCTCTCTCTCTCTCTCTCTCTCAATGTGTGGATGGGATACATATACTCACATGGTGGGGGAGAGGTGTTTCTATTTGTTAAAAAATTTACTCTATTACTTTCTAGCATCTATATAGATTTTTGAGCTTGGAGTTTTGGCTATAAAATAAAATACAAATTTCAATTTAAAATTCATTTAAAGTGTAAATGAATAATATTTTGAAATTTGTTGCAGAATCAACTGATATTTTTAATTTTTTTTTGTGTTGCACACATTAATTATATGCTTATGACGGACACTCGATTTTAATTTTTATCGTTTAATAGATTAGTATTTCATTTTTTATTTTAATTAATAAAAATACTGATACAAGTAAATTATATTTATCCTAGCTTTTGTATTTTGCTCATTTATTACATTGAACGTCATTGCTTATATGCTTGATTGTTATTTTTTACTATTTTTCATTTAAACATAGTATTTATCATTATATAGATAAGTCCATAGCATAAAATAAAATATCAATATAATAAAAAAATAAAAATATAAAGGTAAAAAGGGTAAAGTAGGCATTTTTAAAAGTCAATTGAGATAAAGGGGGGGGGGGGGGGGGAGAATGACAATTGTCCATAGTTGGGGGGGGGGGGGGGGAAGGAGGGGGAGAGGGAGGGGGGGGGGGAAGTTTGATTTTTAAAGCAAAGTTGGGGAGTGTAAATGATATTCACCCATTAATGTTTTATTTATTCATATTTATTAGTGATAAGTCTTCCTAGTATTAAGAGATAGTATATGTAATCATTGTTATAATAAAAACTGATTTGTGATTAACATTAAATAATCCCTAAATATAAGCAAAAAGTAGTTCATATTGAACTGTATTTAAATATATAAACTAATTAATAAATTTTTGGAAAAAAACTGAATGGTTTGAAAAAGAAAGAAGTGAAAAATGGGGTTAGGAATTGTAAATAAGTACTATCTATATAGGATAATTTTCTCTAACTGTTAAGGGAAATTTTTATTTTGAACAAGAAACAGATCGAAAACAACTAGAGGAGCAATTTTATTGTAGTCCGTAGCTAGGAATCCAAAAACGAAAAGGAAATGCGTGAAATCCTAATTCAAAACAAAAAGTAAAAACTTAACCAAAAGGGAGCTAATTTATTTTTACTATATATACTAGTCCTAGCAAACAAACGGGGAAACTCAATTTTCATAACCTACTTTTAAGCTTTGATTAGTTTCATTAATTAATGGAGGCACCCTTAACCAGATATGAAGGTAAATCAAATATGAAGGGAAATTTATTTTTGAATAAGAAACAAATCGAAAACAACTAGAGGAGCAACTTAATTTAATTGTAGTCCGTAAACCTTCCTTTTGTTTTTTAATTCACAAGTTTTATGGTGTAATATATAATTAATAGCTAGGAATCCAAAAACGAAAAGGAAATGCATGAAATCCTAATCCAACACAAAAAGTAAAAACTCAACCACAAGGAAAGGGAGCTAATTTATTTTTACCTATATATACTAGTCCTAGCAAACAGATGGAGGCACTCAATATTCATAACCTACGTAACGTTTAAGCTTTAATTAGTTTCATAGATGGAGGCACCCTTTACCAGTGAAGTTCATGTGTCTCCCTTATTCTGTAATGCTATAAGGAGTCTTCCTGCACCAGCAATTTCAGGCAAAAATTTTAATTTGAAGATGGATATACTTGTCAAGTACATTTACTGTTCTATTGAAAGCACTATGGAGGAATATATATGCAGTAATAGGCGTGCGTATCGGTACAAGTCATTATCATGGAACACTATTGACAAACAACTATCAGAAACTCATTTTCCTTACCCATTAGAAAGGATTAAGTGGGATTCAACTGACAAAATTATGAAGAACAAACATGATTTGATCAAACAAATCTTGGAGTTTGCTAATACGGTGCAGAATGTTAAACCACCTTTCCAAGATGATGATACAGTCCATATGAGCTTGGTATTTGTTAAGGAAGTGTATGTGTCTCCTCAAGAATTTGAACTTACCAAAGCAAGAATTCTTACAACACAATACACAGAAAGTAGAGAAACACTTTGGGGAGAAATTTATTACAAAATCAAGGGATTATTGGGCCAGGGATCATCGTTTTATGAAGAGTTGCAGTGGCTAGAATATTACATAGAAGAAAAAGTGAGAGAGACATCTTATTTTCGCATGCATGTTGATGAGAATTACGAAAAGAAACTACTTGAGTCTCTAATTAAGCGAGCTAAGAGGGAATTTATGTCACTTCCTGCAGTAAGTTCAAGAATGCAATTCTTACATAAAGTAAATCTCACAAACCATGATTTGGTAGACGTATGTGCCGTATGCCTGGAGAGGAATTTACCTGGTTCAGAAGCATGCAGCTTGCCTTGCACGCACAATTTCCATTCCGAGTGCATCGAGACGTGGATCCTAAAAAGCCCAAGTTGCCCTATGTGTCGTTACAAGCTGCCACTAGAGGAGTCGAAATAGAAGTGCTCTGTTTATATTTTGTAACATGTAGTTTAAGACAATCTTGTTATTAATGTATCTTTTGCTTTCAACATAAACATGTTATTAGTCACTGAATAAAAATCTTATTTAGCTTATAGGAACATGTATGTATCACTACTAAAAAAAACTGAATCTGCGACTACCAAATCGGTCGCCGATCGGTCGCCAGGTCGACCGATCGGCGACCGATACGGGTAGTCAGAAAATTCATGGTAGCAAATAGCCCTGCGACCGAAAAACGGTCGCTACTTCGACCACCATGCGACCGAATTTCGGTCGCACAATAGCTCACATACAGTGACCAAGTATGCGACCGAAAATCGGTCGCACATCCTAGTGCGACCGATTTTCGGTCGCATAGTTGGTCTCATTTGTGGTAATTAATGGTGACCAATTGTGCGACCGAAATTCGGTCGCACAGAATGTGCGACTGAAAATCAGTCGCATACGTGGTCTCAGTTGTGACCACTATGCGACCGAAAATCGGTCGCCAAACCTGTAAAAACCTGCAATAAAAATCCTGCAATCAGGCACATCGCAACAGCAAAAACCAGCACCTGGGCAGCAATAAAACAGCAATCCAAACATTTCAAAAACATCCAATCATTTCAAAAACATCCATACACCATTAGTTATATTCTAAAATTGTTAACAATACAACTTCACAAACATTTAAAAGACTACTGGGGCTCGGGAGAGGCTGAGCTAGACCCGGACTCGGAAGAGGAAGAGGAAGAGGAGTTGCGGCGATGCTTGCTCTTATGCTTTCTTCTCGATTTCTTCTTCTCCTTTTTGGCAAGGAGCTTTCTGATCATGTCATGCGTTTCTTGGTTTTCCCTCGACAGCTGTGCGATCTGCTCTCTCATTTGAGCCATCTCAGCTGGATCAACGGAGCTCGCCGGAGAAGAAGTAGCTGAAGAGCCCAAAAAGCGAGAATGATGCTTATCCGGAGCATATAGCGATCCAAGACCATAAGCATACCCCTTCTTAACCCCTCCAACAGTATCGACCCATATTTGCTTTTCTTTCTCGAACGTCAATGGAGCCGGGGTGCTGCTTCCTGCGTCCGATGCTTGGGTCGATGTCCAGTCTTCCACGGCCTTTGTAGCCTTTTCCTGAATAACATAAATATAGTAATGATGTTAATAGAAAGACTAAACTTTGAAGGATTGAGGCGACTAAAGATCGAATTTTACAAACTTACCCATGCCTCTTTTGCGCGGGGCTCGACCCACTCTCCACCGCCCTTCTTGCCCCCCTTCGTATGCCTTATCTTGTGCAGCTCGAGCACAGGAATAGTGCGCTTTTCTTTCTTTTCCTACAAATTATAAAACATAATATGTTAGACAAAAAGCAACTGTTCAAGTAAATAATCAAACAATTAAATATACTGTACCAAGCGCATCTTTTGTGTAGCCGCGCTAATTGAGCCACCGGTATGGAGCGATCCACCCTTATCCGACGCTCGCGCAGCCTTTCCTTTCTCGCTCTTCGCCTCGAACTCGGGCGTGTGCCAATATTCATCCAGCTCCGCCCACTGAGGGCCTTGGAGGAAGCCGGGCCTTATACCTCTATGCCGCGCATTGTAAAGGGTTTGCTTGAATAGCGCAGCACATTTCTTTGGGAAAATGCTACGAATGTTATAATCCAGCCCCTGATGCCAGATACATTTGCCCTGAAAGAGTATCAAAATAATTTCTTTAAACATGTTCATGGTTTAAAAAACTAAAATTAGTTTTAAACCAAATGCATATGTGTTACCTCAAAATCAACCAATATCTGCTTCTTTACTTGCTGGGGCACATCGCTCCATGTTCGCCAAGGCTGGTTCCAGTGCGCTCTCATGCACGCAGTCAGCACTTTGGTGGACTCATCGCTTGGGCAAAAGCTACAAAAAAAAATTTACCAAGAGTTATTCATAATACTAGCAAATAAAATAGGAACTAATCATTTAATCGACAAGAACTTAAGAAATTAGGTAGCTTACCCTTTATCCGCCTCGGGGTAAATAATCATTCTGCCTTCTAGCCGAGCGCCAGGCTCACCAATGTAATAAGGCGAATGGGGATGATACAGCATGAGCTCCTGCTGACTCGGTGGGTCGTCACAACTATCTAGGGGGAATTCAGGGGGCTGAGTCTCACTGTCATCAGCCTGGGAGGGATCGCCCTGTGTGGGAGGGACCTGTGTCTCAGTATAATCAACGGTAGGGAATGTCCATTGCCAATCATGAGGCAACTGAGACGGGGTAATAAGTGGTACCTGATATGGGCCAGGGGGCCTGAAAAAAGCTGGATCATAGCCAGGTGGGGCAGCAGTAGGCAGCGAATGCGGGACCTGTGATTGTTGACTGTCACCACCCGCAGAAGCTGAACTCTCACCCACAGGTCTCTTGCCAGGCCTTCTGCTAAAAACTTTAGGGCAAAACTTGTCCATACCTGTTGAAACATTCAAATGAGTTGGTACCAATTTTTAATAATCCTAGCCTTTTTTTGAATATCCATTGATCCGTTTGAATTCCATATTATCTAGTAAGTTGAATGCAATTTATCCGTTTGATACAATTTATCCGGTTTAGTCACAAGATGTTGCAAACATGAACAATCAAAACAACAATACCTAAACCCTAACTTTAAATGCATAACAAGTATTCCAATTGCCACAACCCATGACAAGACATCAACACATTGCAAACAACTCTACCAAACAATTTCCAACATATTATACATCACATTATATAGAATAAAGTAATTATAACTAACAACTAACATGTTAACAACATATATAGGCTACCCATTATTTATAAATATATATATATAATTAAATTCGGATTATTAAACCAAAAAAAAAAAAATTACCTCTACTTTGTATTGGATCCAATGGCAAGAAAGTATGAGTTACCAATGTGCTATCCACCAAAAAACTACAAAAAAAGTGCATTAAAAAGTCATTATATGAGTTTTTAAAAAAATAACAAAAATTACTAAAAAATGAAATTTACCTTGAATTTGTAGGTTTAGATCGTGTTAAATGTTAATATGGAGGTAATAGAGTAGTAATTTAAAGTTATATGGGGTTTATAATGGTGGAAAGTTGATTATGGGGTTGGGGGGGTTCGGTTTTTAGGGATTGGGTGGGTTTTGGGAATTTTGAAATGGGGAAGAAAGGGGTTCTGCCCCGTTTTTAGTAACAGTTATGCGACCGACATGCGACCGATTGTCGGTCGCATAACTGTGACTAATTTTTCAGAGACCGATGTGCGACCGATTTTCGGTCGCCACTTTTTTTCGTTGAGTGTGCGACCGAAAATCGGTCGCACAACTGCGGAGACCGAAATTCGGTCGCATGATGGTGGTCTCAGATTCAGCTTTTTTTAGTAGTGTATGGTGCATGATTCATAGGTATGGATTTTTTAGATCATTCAACTCTACTTCAGAAAGATGTACATGGAGAAATTTAACAGTTACATATGCTGCACTTGCTTTACACTTCCATATAACACCTTGTATACAGCCACGGGGCCGGAGTTGCCCGACCACATCAACAAATTTATGAACCTTAATTATAGAAGCTCGGATGACGTATAACATAAAAGAAATCGACCTACTGTTCATAACACATGCAAAGCAAATTCATAAGCTAATAGGCAGTAAAGAGAGGATAAAGAAGAAGCACAACCTGCACTTCATATTACTCAACTTACTTGTGTTAGGCCTAAATCAGGATATGTCAACAAATCAAATTTATATTGGGTTTAACTGGTAATTTGCTTATATCGAAATGCTGCTCGAGCCAGAACTGAGTTTAGACTAGACGAAATGTTTAAAAATAAACGAGGCAAGGAATAATTTGAATGACAAACGAGACAACAAGTGAAATAGAGTTGAATGTTGTATTGATCCTGTCTTGTTGTTTACAAACGAATCCTATTTATAATATGGAGAAAGAATGACGTTGTAAATATCATAATTGTGCCTTTATGGCCATTACTCCGTGCTTGATTGTGGTTGATTCACGATCTATCCTATTAAATGCCAGAACAACGGTCGACAGTTACAAAGATTAGTCCTCGTCTTCCGAGGTGTGGCATCCGCTCGGGGTCACGAGGTTTTCTCCGAGCTCGGTGCTTCGAGCTCATTTCTCCTCATTTTCTAAGGCAATTTTCCGGGGCGAGGAATCATTCAATCTCTCCTCGGAAGTTTGCCTAGTGGAGCAGACTTCGTGTTATGCTTCGAGGTCTTGCTCGAGACCTTGGTATTTTTATCCAATACAGATAGTCCCCCCACTCCTCGAGAGGTTGCCAAATCTGTCCGGGAGTGGAATGAACTTTAGACGGAAAAGTGATGTGGCGTGTTTTTGGCCAAGAAATTTTAAAAGGCGGGCGTCGTTTCAACGTCTCATCCCTTGCACGTTGCTCAGTTTTGAACGGCTATGTATTTTCGTTTGATCTTCCATATGTAACCGTCATCATTGCATTTTGATCCACTTGTACTTCACTATAAATTGGCCATTTTTGTTGTTATCTTCATCATTTCACAATTTTCCTTTTAGAGCCTTTTATATTTCTTCCCTTCTTTCAAATTTTCAAAATTTCACAATGGCTTCTCCATCCCATCGTGAAAATGTCATTGATACTTCGACTGAGGACTTGTTAGACTCCCCCCCCCTCAACAACTTCTTTTCATTCGGGAGACAGTCGTAGCGTAGCCAGTCAAGAACCATCCGATTGATGAGGTGGCGGGTGAAGGGGCCATTGACGGGGACGGTGATGACGAGGTAGTTGAGACCTCACCCCTGAAGAGAAAGAAAAAAACAAGTTTACCAGGGGAATTTGAACCTCAGTGAGTCATTCCAAGACGATTTGACTTAAGTAAAGGTTTTAAAATGAGGAGGAAAACGACCTCGGATATTAGGAGGAAAAGGAACCTCCCCGTTCAACTTTCCCCGAACTTTGCCTCGGAAGAACGCATAATGTTTGCTAGGCCCCGGCTTCTGGAGGGTTGTTTAGTGTCTTGACTACATTAGTCGTAAATCCGGGGTGACATTTGGGTATGACCATTTGATTTCCTTATTTTCCCCTTCTTTGCACAAGGATGGGGTTGTCCAATTGAAAAAGCGGGGCCAGTTTTCCCTAGTTACTAAGAGTGATGACACCGAGGATCGAAGCTGCTGTGACTGGTTTGTCCTCCTTCCCACCTCTTCTCTTTCAGCCGAGCCTAGTTTTCCCGAGGCGTGGAATAAGACTCGTAAGCCTTTCTCTCGTTTTTATTTTCTACACTTTGGCTTTAATAAATGTGGTAAAGTCTGACCTTTTGTCGCGTTTTTCAGCAAAGAGACCTCTAATTAATCATCCTCAGGATTTGGAGGCTTGGGTGCAAGCTATCATCAACGCCGAGGGGAGGTTAGATAGAGATTGGATGGTTTCGGCCGCTCGTGCAGAAAATGGGTGGTCGGGCAAATGCCTGGGTTAGTATATTCCAATTTGATTTCTCTATTTTCTCGATGCGTCTTTTCTCACTTCTTCCTTTCTTTTTCAGATTTCAACGTTTTGCTTGTCGAGGCGGAAAAGGAGGAAGATAAGAAAAAGAAGACAAAAAAGAAGAAGAAGTTGGGACGACGAGCCGAAGTCGTCGATGTCCTAGATGCTGATGCTAGTTTGTATCTCATTGAGGAGTCTGTTCGGACTCTTACTCAGGCCCGGAGAGGTACCTCTTTCTGTTTTTTGTATTTTTTTTTTATTTTCCCCTTTGAGTGATGCATTTTCTCATTTTCATGTTCAAAGAGAAAAAACGATACGCCTAAGAAGCCAGCTAAGGCAAAAGTCCCTCGGGTTGAATCGACTACGGTCCCTCGGCGAAGGTTGATTGATGAACCAGATGATGTGTTGGTTCGGAGCGTAGTCAAGGGGACGGTCGTGAAGGAGTCGAGCCAGGTGGTTAACAAGGTTTGCGAGGGCTTGGATTCTAGCGAGGTGAAGTCCATCGATGAGGTCAACAGACCTGTCGAGGTTACATCGCCTGTGAGACAGGCGAATGCTGACCCACCTCAGGCTAAGGCGAACCTCTCCCAGGGGATTAGATGCATCCCAGTCCCAATAGATGTTTGTTTATTGGACGACAACATGGGGGTCGTCATCAGCTGCAAAGGACTACTTGGGCCTTTAGAGAACGACCGCCTGAAGAACATCCCCTTGGATGATTTGATGGCTTACTCGGCTCAGCATGCAATCCATGTGAGGTTTTATTTGGCTTACTTTTTTTTAGCTTAAGTGTTTTTTAGGTCTTTGTCCCTCTCTCCTCTCCCTTTGATTGTAGGGCTACGTCTATTCCATAAAGGCAGCTGAGGTCGAGGCTCAGCGAGCAGCACATCTTCGTTGGGTCGGGGATGAGCGGGATCGTCGGAGGAATGTACTCGAAGCTCGTGTGGCTGAACTTGAAAAGCAATTCTCCAGCTCGGAGGTCAACTTGGATCGATCTCAAAGAGAAGTCGAGCAGCTTGGTGTTGATCTTTCTCAGGCCCGTGGTGAAGTTATCAGACTTTTGGCCGAGAAGAAGTCCCAAGAAGAGAGTCATCAAGCTGAGCTTCAGAAGCAATCTGACGCAGCCGATGCAGTACCTAGGGGTTTGACCGAGCAATTTGAAGAGAAGACTTCACTACTTACCTCGAAAGTGGTCGAGGTTGAGGCTAAGAATAAGAACGTCGAAGCCGAGATGAAGATTCTTCAGGCTATGAGACCAGCTTCTTCCTCCACGCTTAAATCCAAGTTCAGAGCTAAGTTGGATTTGAGGGCTACCCGAGCAAAGGTTGATAGAAATTGGGAGATCATTCAGACGAAGTTGAGGACCCTTGAACAGTGTAAAAAGGGAATCAGCTTGGATGATGAGATTGCCAAAGCTAAAGTTGACGTTGCTACGGCTCAGGGGTTTTTGGACCAACTTCATTCGAGCAGTGACAACTCGTCTAAATGAGAGGCCTCGGGTAGTGATAGTGAACATGAGTAAATGCTCGTTAGTTTTTTGTTTTGTGCCTTCGGGCTTCTTTTCTGTAATTATTTTGGCCTTCGAGTTTTTTAAATACATGAATGTTTAAGTATCCACTATTTCTTTTTGTTTGCTGGCAAGACTTGATCGTGTTAGAGAGCTAGCTTAGGGCGACGTCTCGCCCTCGAGCCGAGGCTAAAATTTTAATAGATAAAAAGATGATTCTTATTCCATTGATCAATTTACACAAGGCCTGGTTGTACTTAGGAAAATCAATTTACACAAGGCCTAGTTGTACTTAGGCATATTTTGTTTTATAAAAAAGCCGTTTCGGGCGAAGATTTCAAACTTCAGGTCCGAGTCCCCGAGTCTGGGTTATTTTTTCGAAGAGTTCTTGGCTGCGAGCTCGGTGAGTCGATTGTAGATGCACCCTTGTCACCCCCCAGTGCTCGAGGGTGAAGGATAAAGACTCGAGCACTGTTGACCTCGGTAATATATTTCGTATGGTTAGAAATAATATTTCTTTAAATTGGATACGTTTCAATTCAAAGGTTCTTGCTTCCCTTTAAGATCTAATAGTTGATAGGATCCTTTCCCTACAATCGCTTTCACCCGGTAGGGGCCTTCCCAATTGGCGGCATATTTTCCGACGTTTTTCTCTCTGGTTGTTTGATTCGAGACTCTTAAGACATAGTCGCCGACCTTAAGCTCTCGCAGCTTGGCTTTTTTGTTTAGGTAGATCCAGCTCTATCCTCATTGCTTTTTGATTCGACTCCTCGGAAGAGTGTGCATAGCGGAGACTTTGTTTTCCCACCTCGATAGGAATTAATGAATCGACCTCATAGACGAGAGAAGATGAAGTTTCACCAGTGTTGTTCTTCTCTGTTGTCCTCATTGCCCATAGTACTTCTGGTAACTCGTCAGGCCACGAACCCTTGGCTTCGTCCATCCTTTTTTTAAGGTGTTCAAAAATTATCCTGTTTGATGATTCAGCCTGTCCATTGGCGCTTGGGTGGTAGGTGTCGAAGTTACCCTTTTGATCCCCCATTTTATGAAAAAAGTCGTGACATCCGATCCAATGAATTGTGTACTGTTGTCACAAGTAATCTCTTTCGGGAATCCAAATCGGCATATGATGTTCTTCCATATGAAATCGATAACCTCTTTCTGTCTTACCCTGGCAAAGGCCTCGATCCATTTGGAAAAATAATCAGTGAGCACGAGTATGTATTTGACACTGCCCTTCGCTTTGGGGAAGGGTCTTACGATATCCATTCCCCACTTTATGGAGGGCCACGGTGAAACCACTGAGTGCAAGGGATCGGCTTGTTGGTGAATCATAGAAGCATGCCTTTGACATTTGTCACATTTCCTAACGAACACTCTGGCATGCTCACTCATCTCATAATGACCGGCTCGGA
Source organism: Petunia secreta (assembly GCA_029990175.1). Taxonomy (NCBI): domain Eukaryota; kingdom Viridiplantae; phylum Streptophyta; class Magnoliopsida; order Solanales; family Solanaceae; genus Petunia; species Petunia secreta. The sequence goes on along the minus strand of JARKIP010000059.1, from coordinate 2,990,533 downwards.
GCAATTTGCGGACGAGGGCCTTGGCTCCTGAGTGGTTGCCACATATTCTCTTGTGCACTTCTCTCATCACGTATTCATATTCTCCAGGGCCTAGGCATTTGGCCATCGGGCCACAATAAAGTTCCCCACTCTGGATAAGAGATGAATTTTGTTCGCCAGTCCCAATGTCGATTCACCATATTCTCTTCTAGCTTCATTTTTCCGATGGCCGACATGAGAACCCTAACTGTGGCATCAGTCCCCGAGTCATCTGTTGTTACTACCGAGGCCAGATGGGCTAGAGCATCGGCCTCGACGTTATCCTCTCGGGGTACTTACATGACTTTCCATTCTTGAAAGGCCTCGAGCGCTTGCTGTATTCTTGCCACGAGTTGCTTCATAATGCACTCTCGAGCCGTATACCCACCGAGAACTTGATTCACCACTAGTTGTGAGTCGTACCTTAACTCTATATTTTCAACTCCCATCTCTTTGGCCAACTTTAACCATGCTATGGCGGCTTCGTATTCATCTTCATTGTTGGTCAACTTCTCAGATTTCATTGAATGCCTTAACTTCTCCCCGGTGAGGGCCTCGAGCACTATTCCGAGCCCCGGACCATTGGAGTTGGCTGCTCCATCTGTGTAAAGCTTTTATACTCTGAGGGTAGGACCTTTTGAAATTAAACTCTCTTTTTCCGCCTCGGGAAGAAGATTAACACTGAAATCGGCCACGAAATGAGCCAGCACTTGAGATTTGATGGCTGTGTGGGGTTGATATATAATGTCATACTCACTCAGCTCGACTGCCTACCTAGACAATCTCCCCAACAACTCTGGCTTATGCAATATACTTCTCAAGGAGAAAGTTATCACTACGGCTATCGGATGGCATTGGAAGTAAGGGCGCAATTTTCTAGCGGCAATGACTAATGCAAGTGCTAATTTTTCTAAATGTGGGTACCTTGTTTCAGTATTGAGGAGGGCTTTGCTGACATAATATATTCGTTGTTGCTTCCCTTCTTCTTCTCGAACTAGAACAACACTTACTGACACCTCGGAGACAACTAGGTAAACCAACAGGGTCCCGCCATCTTTCGGTTTGGCCAATAATAGAGCATTGGCTAAATAATGTTTCAGCTCGTTCAAGGCCTCCCTGCATTCGGGGGTCCATTCGAAGGAAATGTTCTTCTTTAGAACAGAAAAGAACTTGTGGCACCGCTCCGATAACCTCAAAATGAATCGGCTCAAGGCGGCTAATCGGCCAGTTTAGCGTTGTACTTCCTTCGGACTCGATAATTCTTCGGGGATTTCCTGTATAACTTTGATCTTGTTAGGATTTGCTTCAATGCCTCTCTTCGAGACAATGAATCCTAGAAATTTGCCCGAGCTGACCCTAAAAGCGCACTTCTCGGGGTTGAGCTTTATGCAGTATTGTCTCAAAATCGCGAAGGCTTCCTTCAGCTATTTCAAATGATCTTCCAGCCGAGAAGATTTTGCCAACATGTCATCAATATAGGCTTCCTTCATTTTTCTAATGTAATCTTTGAACATCTAACACACCAATCTCTGGTAGGTTGCCCTGGCGTTTTTTAGGGCAAATGTCATCACTTTGTAGCAATAAGTTCCTTCACCTGTAATGACAGAGATTTTTCTTCATCGCTTGGGTCCATTAGGATCTGATTGTACCCTGAATACGGATCCAAAAAGGTTAAAAACTTGTGTCCAGCCGTGGAGTCTATTAACATGTCTATTTAGGACAAAGGGTAGGAATCTTTAGGGCAAGCTTTATTTAAGTCGGTGTAATTAACACACATTCTCCACTTGCCATTTTTCTTGGGCACCACTACCAGATTAGCAAGCCAATCTGGATACTTGACTTCTCTTATGAACCCGTTGTCTAGTAACCTCTTGGTGTCATCTTGGATCGCTTTCTTCTTTTCTCTTGCGTGAGGTCCTTTCTTCTGTTTCACTGGACGGTGGTTGGGATCTACGTTCAGCTCGTGTGTCATGATCTCGGGATCGATCCCTACCATGTCTGCGTAGGACCATGAAAAGCAATCGTCGTTGGCTTTTAATAATTTGATGAGGGCTTTCTTCGACTCGGCATCCAGTTTCGAGCCCACAAATATTTTTCTTTCTGGGAACTCTTCTGATAATGCATGAGATTACAGCTCTTCCACCGTTAAATCCTTGGATTTTTTCTTTCGAGGTTCTTGGATGAAAGTTGGAATCTTCCCTTCCCACTTCGGGGGAATTGCTTTTTGGGCCAAACTCTCCCCTTCATGGGGATCTGGGTCGCTTGGTCGAAACCTCGAGTGCTTGATCGGGGCGTTCCTATTTTGCGCAGCAACTGCATAGCACTTTCGAGCCGTTGACTGGTCACTTCAAATTGCACGAATTCCCCATGGGGTGGGAAACCTAATTACTTGATGAAAGGTTGACGGCACAGCCTCCATTTCGTGAACCCAAGGTCTTCCGAAGATAATATTGTACGCCATGTCCTCGTTCATTATTTGGAAAGTTGTTTCTTTGTCAACCCCCCCGGCAGTGGTTATGAGGTTGATTTCCCCTAGAATTCTTTCCACGGAGTTATTGAACCCTGCTAAGGCGGTCACTTTCGAGACGACAAGGTCCTTCAACCACATCTGTTCAATGACTCTGAGGTTGATTATATTTACGGAACTCCGAGGGTCTACTAAGACTCGTTTTACATCTGAATCATTGTCCCTTAAGGTAATAAGCAAAGCTTCATGATGAGGGGTCATTGCCTCATGGCAGTCTCCTTCATCGAAGATGATTTCTTTGCCGATTTTCTCCATTTGGGTTCTTTTCCCCATGTTGGTTGAGAGTTTCGCAAGCTTCCTCACCGAGGAATGATTGATACCGTTTATTTCTATTCCGTCCGTTATGACGTTTGCAGATTTTCGACATGTCGAGGCTATCGACATCTTACGGAAATCTGGAAAAGCTCAATTTTGGGACAAATGTTATTACCAGATCCCCACAGATGGCGCCAATTTGTGTTGGCCTAAATCACCATAGGTTAACAAATCAAATTTGTATTGGGTTTAACTGGTAATTTGCTTGTATCGAAATGCTGCTCGAGCTAGAACTGAACTTAGACTAGACGAAATGCTTAAAAATAAATGAGGCAAGGAATAATTTGAATGACAAACAAGACAACAATTGAAATAGAGTTGAATATTGTATTGATCCTGTCTTGTTGTTTACAAACAAATCCTATTTATAATCAGGAGAAAGAATGACGTTGTAAATATCATAATTGTGCCTTTATGGCCATTACTCCGTGCTTGATTGTGGTTGACTCACGATCTATCCTCTTAAATGCCAGAACGACGGTCGACGGTTATAAAGATTGGTCCTCGTCTTCCGAGGCGTGGCATCCGCTCGGGATCACTAGGTTTTCTCCTAGCTCGGTGCTTCGAGCTCATTTCTCCTCATTTCCTAAGGCAATTTTCCGGGGCGAGGAATCATTCAATCTCTCCTCGATAGTTTGTCTCGTGGAGCAGTCTTCATGTTATGCTTCGAGGTCTTGCTCGAGAGCTTGGTGATTTTTATCGAATACATTACTCTAACTGGGGTGATATGCCATATGTCTTTGACCAAAATTTATTTTCTTTTGGATGATTATTTGGTGTGGTAGAAAACAAAAGACAGTCTTTGATGAATCTGTCTAGTGTAGGGTTAAACATGCCACTTTTCATAAATGAAGGATTAAAGTTTTTAGGATGGGTATATAACAGGTAGAAAGGGGCGGCTTTATTTTTGTTATTTCTTAAACAAATACTAAGGCAAAATTTTATTTTAAATACGTAAAAAAAGAAAACAAATAGAGGAGCAAGCAAAGATACCGGAAGTAATTCATAAAAAAAGATGAGGTTTTTACACTATATACCCATAAAATGCAAAATATTTACAAGTCATACCCATTAAAAATTACACTACTCATGAAATTGAAAGTATTTACCCAACCTACCCATTTATTACTGTATACATTTGTTATACTTTATGGGTTGCATAAATAATAGTATATAAGTCTAGATATGTGTGTATATCTTTAAGGTATACTGCATAAACAATAGTATACAAGTCTAGATGGGTATGACATGTAAATAGTTTATGGGTATTACTTGTAAATATGAAACTTATAGGTAGAAGTGGGTAAATATTTTGATTTTGATGAGTATTTTCATAAACCTCCCAAAAAAGATCCTGACTGCTATTTGGAATGCTATGATCTATCATACTTGGCAAGCTAGGAACTGGAAGCTACTCCTTCCATTCCATTTTATTTGATTTTTTAACCTTTTTTTCTTGGTCCAAAATAATTGATTTGTTCAAAATTCAAGAAGCTATCAAATGGTTCTTGTCAAATATACCATTGTCAATAAATGATCTAACCACATATTTTAAAATCCCTCACAGATTTCTATAAGTAAATTTTGAAAGAGACAAAAGTTAATATCATAAATGACCTCCTTAATTAATGCCAAAAAGTAAATTTCTTAAACTGTGTGAAAATAACCAAAAAATCAAATCATATTTAGATCAGAGGGAGTACATAGAGGAATAACTGTAAATATTATTTTTGTAGTTGCACAAATAAAAGAGAGATTATAGAAAGGCTAGAGATGTTACAAAGCTCAAAAAGAGCTCACAGGAGTACGGAGCTCATTCAGCATTTATGTAATTAGAGACAACTGTTGGTGGACTAAGGTTCAAGTTTGAGCTTTAGATGCTCTTTCGATGAAGGATTTGAAAGTAATTTGTTATGAATGAGCCAGACGTGACAGAGCAAATTGAAGTATTTGATCCTGAAAGTGATTTATATTTGGGTCGATGGAGTAAACAACTCAATAAAAGAGTGAATTTAGTCTGAGATCCGAGTTGAGCAACTAACACATTAAAAGGGGAAAATGGTACATTGCAGGGATTATGTAAAATTATGAACTCTGCCTTAGGCCAAAGTCTGTATCCCTTCATCCATAACTTTTCTAGTCTTCTCATCCCTGTTTCTTCTGATTCCTCTCATATTCTTTCTTGGTTATCCTCTAATTCCTCGTCCCCTTCTTATGTATCCTTTAGTTTACCTTGAGTTTCTGTGTAATTGTATTTGAGTTCTATTATCAATATATTGTGCTTTCTATTGTCACTGTTCTATTGAGCCTATAATAGTTTACTTGTTACATAATTGTAATCATTTACATTTACAGTTTACCAAAAAAGAAAAAAGGTACACTATTTTCTCAATATGGCCAGATACTTCATGACTAGACACGTTTGTACGAGTTGCAAAATTGTATCAACTGTTATCTCAACATGGCCAGACACTTGACATTTTAAAGAACATGTATCAACTGTTGCCTTGTAAGATATTATTTCGAAATGAATAGAGTTATAAACATTTTTAAGATGCAAGAAATTCTTAATAAACTCTTTGCAAAATTTCATCAAAATCTTAGTAGTGTTTGAAATATATTTGAGTTTAAATCCAGGGTTGATAATTCAATGCAGGTGGAAAGACCAAAGCAATAAGTTGAAAAATCAAAATATCCAAATATTAAGTTGAACAACATTTTTACTCTTCAATCAAGCACTATTTCTATAATCTTTTGTACAGAAATGTAAATATAACAATACGTAAATTAAAGAATTTGTCTTGAAATATAAAATTTCTTATTAAATAATTTAGAGAATTTACTATGGCAGAATTTACCCAAAACCTATACGTTTTCCTAGTTACTACTCCTTAAAATTTCACGAACATATCATATCTTCCCAAGTTTCAACTTTGGCTCTTTAAATATTGTAAAAATTTCTTAGATGAGATTTTCGGTATAAATACATCATTTTAATTGGAAGGCACATATCTTCAAAAATAGAACACATTTTGCAGAAAAGTTGTAAACCTGTGGTGATTTACATATAAAATAACTAATTTACCCATTCCATCCACTTTACTTGTTACATTTTTTAGAGAAAAAAAAATCTAATTTTATTTGTCACTTCTAGCAAATCAAAAGTTATTTAATGATGTTTTTTCAATTTTACCCGGATTATTTAAATAAGTATTTCTCAAATCATAGTTTCATAGCATAATTAATTAGGGTAAGTTAGTAAAATCGTTAAATTTATTTATGATTTCTTAGTGGGGGTTAAAAGCTAAAAAATGACAAGTAAAAATGGATGTAGGGAGTAGTGTATTAGAGTAAATATTATGGACAAAGCGAAATAGATTTATTAGAAGTTTAAAACAATTCTGAAATACTTTAAAATGGATTTTAACTTTACTTGTAAGTAAATAAATGGAAGATAAAAGCGTGTGAATTAACTTGTCATAATATTTAAGGCGGCAATCCACTTAGTTCTTAAACCTTTGGTTTTTGTTCACAAGTTTCATAGTAATAGCTAGGAATCCGAAAACGAAAAGGAAAAGGAATGCTCGAAATCCTAATCCAACAGAGAGAAAAAATTCAACCCTAAAGAAATGAATCCCGTCTAATCTTTCTCTATATATTTACTAGTCCTAGCAAACAAATGGGGAAACTCAACTTTCAGAACCTACCTTTAAGCTTTAATTAGTTTCATAAATGGAGCCTCCCTTTTCCAGTGATGTTCATGTGTCCCCCATATTCTCTAATGCTATAAGGAGTCTTCCTGCTCCAGCCATTTCAGGCAACAATTTTAATTTGGTTATCGGTATAGTTGTCACGCACACTTACTATTCTGGTGAAAGCACAATAGAAGAGTACAACTGGGGCGTTACGGGTACTTATCGGTACGAGTCATTATCATGGGAAACTATTGACAGAATGCTCCTGGAAACTGATTTTCCTTACTCATTAGAAAGGATTAAGTGGAATCCAACTGAGCAAATTTTGGAAAACAAAGATGATTTAATCAAACAAATCTTGGACTTTGCTCATGATAAGGTGCAGAATGTTAAACCTCCTTTCCAAGATAATGATACAGTCCATATGAGCTTGATATTTGTTAAGGAAGTCTTTCTATCTCCTCACGAGTTTGAACTTACGCAAGCAAGAATTGTTGCAACACAGTACGAATACTTTGCAGAAATACTTTCGAGAGAAATTAATGACAAAATCAAGGGATTGGGACAGGGATCATCTTTTTATGAAGAATTGCAGTGGCTAGAATGTTACATAGAAAAAAGAGTGAGAGAGACATCTTATAGTCGTATGTATGTTGATGAGAATTATGAAAAGAAACTACTTCAAGTTCTAATTGAGCGAGCTAGGGAGGAATTTAGGTCACTTCCTGCAGTAAGATCCACGATGCAATTCATAGAGAAAGCAATCCTTACAAACCATGATTTGGAGGATTTATGTTCCATATGCATGGAGGGCTATTTACCTGCTTCAGAAGCATACAGCATGCCTTGCAGGCACAATTTCCATTTTGACTGCATAGAGATGTGGCTCCTAAGAAACCCAAGTTGCCCTATGTGTCGTTGCACGTTGCAACAAATGGAGTCGAAATAGAAGTGCTCTGTTTATATCTTGTAACATGTATTTTGAGACAATGTTGTAAAAAATGTATCTTTTACTTCGGACAGAAACATTTTAGTTACTGAAACTGTTAATAGGGCGCCGAATATACCATCTTCATGTTTTCAGGATAAAATTTATTCACGATTCATGGTTGAATGAATGGTATGGATATTTTAAATCACTCAACTCTATTCCAGAAAAACAGGTGTCTGGCTTGGAGAAATTTAACACTCACTTATGCAACTTACTTTACATTGACAGATACCACCGTGTTTCCAACCACATCAACAGATTACTACTTATAAAAACTTGGATGAAGTATAACATAAAAGAAACTCATAAAAGCCCTCAAGGGTATGTAAAAACCACATAGTTGCAGTACATAGATAGAAGTAAATGAAATCAGCCTGCTGTTCATAACCAATGCAAAGCAAATATGATTTGGTAACAGCCAGTGGAGAGAGGATAGAGAAGAAGCACACCCTGCACTTCATTAGAGTGGAAACTTCACATTTGCGAACTACTAAGACAAACAAAGATCACGTGCACCAATGAAAATAATGCTTAAGATACAGTATTTACAAGTTGTGGAAGCACAACCTGCAATTCTATATGAACGTTATGGAGCACAAGTACACATTTTAATACACAAGTCCTGCATGAAATTAATCAGAACAGTCAAAACTGGACATAAGAGAACTATTCAGGCAACCAAAGATCATACACTAAGGTACCAAGAAAAACAAATTATTTGCACAAAGCAGTTAATCAACAACCCACATTTCATCAAAGCCTTCGTCACTTCTCTATAGCAGTTGAAAGTATGAAATAGCTAGTACACAAAGAGTCATTGAGAAGTTAGCACCTTCTACGACTATGGTAGAGGAACTGTCTAGCATCCTAAAGCAAAACTGTCTAGCATAATAAAGGGAAGAAAGTCCAAGAAATAACCATGAACCGATGTTCTCATTTTGATTTCTTTCCTTGCTTCTTTTTAATCACTTCATCAATGTACATAATGCCTTTGCCTTTGTAAACTTCAGGCGGCTTACAGCTCCTTACAGAAGCAGCAAACTGGTGTACCCTATACTTGTCAATCCCGGTGCAGCAAACCACATTGGGTTTGAAACAGAAGACACGAACGGCAGGAGGCACAGTCAGTTCAACCTCGTGGCTGTAACCTAGCTTAAGGTACAGGAGACGGCCTTCGGATTCTGCTCGAGCCTTGAAACCAACTCCAACAATCTTCAGAAAGCGAAAGAACTTAGCTTCCATTGGATGAATTTTATCAATCAGCTGAAATAGGAGAAGATTTAAAGAAAAGCCACATCAATAGAGGACAAAAATATTGTATGCTAAACACGGCAAAACCTACACAATCACACAACATAGAGGACTCTTTTCCACTTGGTTACGCAAGCATGCCAAAGTGTTAACCAGAGATTTAGGACATCTGACTTCATGCTCGGTGACTAGGCCTCAGGTGAAATAGCCCCCTAAAGCTGAGTATGACAAGGCCCACATTTGGCTGAAAACGTGGATAGTACACTGTCACAGTACACGCAAATGATGTCTTCTCAAAGAAGAGAAGTTAACTAAATGCTTTTCGTGTCTGATCCCAAACCTTTTAATACACGGAAAGAGGAAAAGAAAATAGGAGGAGGAAACAAGCCTCGGGCTGGACCGGGATTGGCCCTCGAGTGCAAATGCAGGAAGGACGACCACTACATAAGTCGCCATCCGTCCATCACATCATCTTTAACCAACCTCCACCCGAGAAGCCCAAGTGGAATACAGCTTTTAGGGGTTCATGGTTCTAGTCATTTTAAGTTAGGGAGATCAAAATTAAAAATTTGTACATATTATATGAATTTCTTAAGACAAATACAAGGTTTGGACCACAATTACGGGGTTTGGCTGAACCCCGCTCTAGCTCCGCCCCTCGAGATGAGCAGTGGTTTTCTTCCTTTTACTAGTGAATGGATTTTGTGAAAAATTACTTTGCACTTTTAGAAATAAGAGACAGTAAAAAAGCACAACTAGTAAGTACCAACAATATTCATAAACAATCTCAACAGATAAAGGCATTGCTAGCTACATAAATGGGCTAAGCTTAATGAAGAGGACTAGGTGTGACAGTATTACATAAAAAGATTTTACAATAAATTTTGTTATATAGATTGTCAGCAAACTTTTACACAATCAGGTCACCACAAGGTATATACAGGCAAGTATCAATAAAGATTAGGATTGCAATTTGTAAAATAAGGCAAGTTACGTGCTACAACAAGTAAAGCGACCTGATAGTGTAAACATTTTTTACTTTACACTAACGTGTGGATAACTTAAGAAGTTAGATAATTTCCAAGTATTGGTGCGACTTGGGGTGTTAATTATTGATGCAAAGCATTACTATCATTTGAAACATTCCTTTGAGTAATTTCATCGAACAGCTCAGAGGCATGAAAACATAAAATGGAGCCTAACCAAAAGTTCATTTAAAGTCCACTGAGAAACTAATAGAACAGAATTAGAAGAGAAAATAGTACCTCACTTAATAGAACAGAATTAGAAGAGATCTAGCACTTGACGGGTCAGTGGAGCATCATTTGTTGCCCAACGAAGAACAGCACAAACAAATGAAATAGCAACATATCTCAATGGGCCTAAACTGCCACTTGGACCGAGGGAATTGCAGAACTATGACACAATAGCCTATAGTTTTCCTTTTTAACCCCCATAAGAGTGGTTTAGCAAAAATAGCATCTGCTTGATTTAATGAATAAATTCTGGATGGAAATATTCCTATGAATCTTTTAATGATGCCTGTATTACCCTCCCTCCTTTTCCCGTAAGTACTACCAATGAAGGAATACTTGCCCTTGAATCTCTTCTCACATTCTCCCAATAAATTTGAAATGATGTCTGAGCAGTACTTGTCCCTTCAATTCTTCCTACATTCTCTCATATAAATTGATGTTTCCTAGGCAATATTTTCTCTTAAATCACCGCCTAAGAGGTATTATTTATTGATTAATAAGTTGAAATGTTGCCTATGGATGAGTTGGATGTCATTTTGCTAAAATTATCTTAAATGAGGATACACTTTTAGCATGAGTCAATTTTGAGGATGCTGAGTGAAATTTTTTGTACCACTTGGACCATGAAGGCTGAATTTTAGAAAGGAATTTTTACACATATATACAAAAATACATTTCTAGTTACGCAAAAATAGCAATATTTTTTAAACTACCAAACATAACAATACTTTTTTTTAATCACATTTCTTCAATAATCATCACATTTCATTTTTGATAACTACACTTACACCCTACTCTCCAAAAAACCCTAAAATACTTTCTCCCACTTCCTCTCCAAACAAACAGCCGCCGCTGCCACCCCCTACCACCTCCAACGCCATCACCCCCGATCCTCCATTCAACCCTTTCTCCATCTCTAACAACAAACAGAATATCCGTCTTCTTCAATCCTCTTAACCCATCTCCGGTCAGTTCGCCGGAAAATCTAACCAAGGGCACGCTCCGTCGGATCTTCTCTTCGTACAGGCGCTAGTATGGGCCTTCCCAGTCGGATCTTAACGAAAAGGCATAGATCTGGTTTTCCCCTTCTTTTCTCATTATTTTCTATTTCTTTCTCGTCGTGTGAGCATGGAGTCACCGGCATTTCTGTTATTTCCGGTGGCTATGGTTATTCCCGATCTGCGATGAAATGAAGGAATGAGATGGGCAACGATGGAACCTCCGACTAAACGGCGGTGTAGCTTCAACAGTGACAGTGATGCTTCAAGGATTCTTGTTTTTGGAATGGATTGGGATGAATGCAATGCTGATATTTGTATTGGGAGCACAAGGCATCTTTGTTGGTTTCGTTTGTATAGTGACAGTATGATACAGTCTGAAACAGTTTTTATTTCTTTAGATTTGTTTCATTTTTGTTCCGTTTCTGTTTCTTCAAAATTTTTCAGATTTCATTTCTGTTTCTGTTTGTACAGATTTGTCAGATTAATAAATTTGAACTCTTATTTTCTATTGCTCACGACTGATGGCGTTGAAACAATATGATACAGTTTGAAACATCGCTGAAACATTGAAACAATTATTGCAACAGTTTGATACATCTGGAACGATGTTGAAACAGTATGATACTGTCTAAAACGACATTGAAACAATCTGAAATAACTGTTGAAACAGTCTGATACAGTCTAAACGGGAGTTGATACAATGTAAAACAGTATGATACAGTCTGAAAACGGGACTTGATACAGTTTAAAACAGTCTAAAACGAAGTTGATACAGTCTGAAACGAGACTTGATACAGTTTAAAACAGTCTGATACAGTCTGAAACAATATTGAAATACTATGATACGGTTTGAAACAGCCTGATACAGTCTGAAACGGGAGGATACCGTTTAAAATAGGCTGATACAATCTGAAACGAGAGTTGACACAATTTAAAACAGTTAGATATAATGTTGAAATGAACCGAAACGGTGCAGAAACAGTTTGATACGGTGCAGAAATAGTTTGAACAGTTTGATACGGTGCAGAAATAGTTAGATACAGTGCTGAAATAGTTGATACGGTGCAAAAATAGTGAAATTCAACGAGATACATTGAGGATGGATGAGGAAAAGTGAAATTGGAGAAAATAAGAGGAGTAAAAGTGAAATTGGAGGAAATGGTGGGAGGAAAAGTAAAATAGAGGGAAATGGGAGGAGCAAAAGTGATAGTGGGGGAAATAGAAAGAAGAATGTAAGGGTTTGGTATGATATGGGAAAATATTGCTATGTTTTTGCTTTGTTTGTAATTATCTTGTGTTTTCCTCTATATAGGGTAATTTTACTAAAATGTTGCTATGTTTGGTAATTAATCTCTAAAACTTATACTTTTATGTAAAAAATCCTTTTAGAAATACCCTCTTTGTAGGTCACTCTTTATATTTTCTTCTACTTTATATTCAACAGTGGAAAAAAAAAACATTGTTAGATATATTTGCCCAGCTTCTGTTTCCAGAAATCCATAGAGTAGACAAGCTTTTCATAGATAATTATTATCAATGGGTTTCTTTTTAGATTCTTGCAGGTGTAATTTTTTTATTCCATACTAATATATTAGTTTTTTGTTTTTTATATCACAAGAGCCAACAACAACATACTCAGTTAATATGATTGTAGCTGCTACTCTTATTGCGTCTAAATATGTGTGGCACACGCCATTTTAGAATGAAATGGACTCTAAGTAAGTTTAACTGCGACATGGAAAACATTAAAATTGTATTAAAAAAAGGTATTCGATTTTGGACCTTTTTATTCTTGCCACCATTGGCATTTTAGGTGCTCCTAATTATTTGAAAATACAGAAAGGTTTGGTTGATTTCACTACTTGACAGTTGTTTTACCTAACATGACCATCTGCATGACTACATGCTTTCGCTCTTATTCACTAGTTTATGGTAAAGTGGTGCCGTGATGACTGCCGTATCATAATTCTCACACCTAAGATTCGACTTTTTGGTTGCTCGTGTTTTCCAAATAATAGACACATAATTAGTTCCTCTAATACAACAAAAAAGTAGTCTTGTCATCTTTCTACTAAGTACAATGAGTAAAGTTCATTGATTCAATTTCAGTTTAAAATATTATTTGCAATTCAAAAACTTTTTTTCCCAATTGAAATTCATGTTTAAACACTAACTTCCATATACTCTTTTTCAATTTCAACTTCAATATTTTTTGCTTTAATAAATGTTTGTCTAAATGCCTCCCATTTACAGCCAAATAACATCCATCAGCAGCAATGTTTCAATTCAAAAAGATGAAAAACTCTCACATATCCAAGATTTTGCCGAGAGAGTAATCAAGTGCAAAGAGGGAAATTTTAGGACAATTGTTGGTAAGGGTATTCATTCATATGGCAGAATTCCAGCAGCTAGAGTGCTTCTTCAATAAGCTTTTCAGTTAGACTTCTTGGGAGTCCCATGACATGGTCAGCAGTTCCAATCTGCAAAGTATTTGCAACAAATATTTATTAGTAACAGATCTTGAAAGCAGACGATTCTTATAATTGCCTGTTCCCTTCTGTGCACTAGTAGGTTGTGCATAGAAAAGTTAAAAGACATGTTGAGCAGATGATTATGCATTCTGTTTAATATATATCCTATTTCCAAGAGGGAGATGTAAAAGGTCTACCAGAAAGTGCCCTATAACCATGTAGAATTTATAGAAGCTCGGGGAAAACCAACTACATGTCACTCTGAAATGAAAGGAAATATGTGTATATGCCCCAGAAAGAAAGGGAGATAGAGAGAGACGAACCACAGTGTCAACGAAAGGCAACGTCAGTGGATGTTCAAGCATTAAACCACCAGCAACATTCAGTATTATTCCCTCCTCTATCTACACAATTGCACTTACAGTTAGTGTTGCAGGGAAAGATCATCGCTCATTTAAGGAAACAGTGATATTTACCAGGCTATCAATGACCTCATCAGGTATCTCATGGAAATAGACCTGCAATTAAGCACCAGAATAGAACACAGTGTGTTAAACAATCATATCAGGTGAAAAAAGTCAGCAAGGTTTGATAGAACAAAATAATATAGCAGCACACCATCAAGAAAGAACCAGTTTGTACACGTAACAAATAGAGGGGCTCAAACAATATAAAACTCGCAAATTGATAAGCACGGGAGCTTTGAGGTGATTTGATTGGTGTTCCAATAAGAAGATAAAAAGAAGCATTTTGTGCATCCTTATAAGCTGGGAAGGTCGGTAAAAGGAAATCTTTGTCTATGTTAAAAGCAGATTGATGGGTGAAAAATAGTCTGTGGGAGTTGAAATAAACCAGTTTCCATTAACGTCTATGCTTTACTCCCTTCATACAAACTGTTCGAACTAATGAATTTCTGCACCCCCAGTTTGACAATGGTTGAGCTCAAAGCTGTAACAACAGCCATTCTAATCATACTTGACAAATTAAAATGGTCTAAGATCATGACAGTGAGGTCATAGGGATACTATGAATTCTCACCGTCCATGTCGCTCTGTTAGCAGTGTGGCTTCAAACTCTACACACTTTAAGATGGGAGGTCTATTTTCATCCATTTTTCTTTTGAGGACCAGGACATTACTGTCAGTTTCTAACGAGTCTTAAACTCTACAATTAACCTAAGGTTTGCACGAATCATGATAGATATCCTGTATACATTTATACTCATATTACAGGAAATGCAAAAGGGTGTAAAGTAGAAATTAATTTATTTCATGGTATTCCTCTGTATCTGTTTGGCAGAGAAGTCATCTGTAGGGCTCTTTCCACTAATAGGTTGATGAACCATGAACGAGCTCCTACTCTACATACGGTTGCTGGCTGGAGAAGGCTAGTCGAACTAGCTACAAATCTACAATAAAGACATCAGCGACTGGACATTTTCTGCTCCACGAGAACCAGTAGTTCATTTATTCTAGTGGTCCCAAAACTCAACAACCTAGCAGTGAATTTCAAGGAAGGAATTGACATCAGAACTTACAAATGGAAGCTGCAAGTAGCTGCTCTGCAAGAATTACACTTGTAACGTATACTACTATACTAGTATTTGTTTATCTTGGCCCAAGGAAAATTGGTAAAATCAGGTAGATGAGATCTGCCTTGCTTCAGTCTAGTTGATCTGACCTACTGCCTCTTCTTCTTTAGCTAATCGAGAGTATGACGAAGAATGTACAATCCCTTTCTTTAAGTTTAACGTGGGTGCAGATAACTAGAGAATAATTCTTTTAAAGTTAATGGAAAAAACCATTAATTGGGATGGGGATCAAATAAGCAGAATCCATGGGCTGGTAGAAGCATATTTGCTATGTGCAAAAGTTGGAGATAATTACTAATCAAGTATCTATAATTCGATTTCTGACATATTTCCAAAAGGCACTTCAAATCAATCCTCAATCCCACATCACATACACTTATGCATCAGATGCAGTCAAGGCTACATCATCGGAACATATCAACTTAAGCAAGAATGTACCGTATAAATGCATATTTGCACTTCAATAATCTCCAGCACATCGATATTACGTCACAAGGAGAGTAACAATTACCTCTGACTTTTCCCAAGCTCCTTTTCTTATCCCCTTTGTGAGGTTGGTAACAACAACAGATCCTACAACCGTGGCTTGACCACCAGAGTAGCCTGCGATTCATAATAACAAGAATTGTAATAATACTAGTGATGGAAAAAGAACAACCTGACCAGCTGAGATACTGGATGAAACTGCCAACCACAAATACAGACATACTCTTGATGAAATGGCGCGCTTCTTCCTTGCTTGATGGCTTTTCTCTAATAATTCCTTGGTACACCGCCACCTCGATACCAACAGATGCAGGTAAGATATAGCCAAAAATATCCATTCTTCATCCAAAAGAAATCATTAGAAGGCTCAAGCACTCTGATTCTTGCAATATATACTATTTTAACAGTGATATTTAATTAAGATTGTCCATCGAGCAGCAAGCCTGGAGTGTCAAATTTAAAATGAACATTGAGACCAAAGCAAAAGGCTAGAAAATGATCCAATCACACAATAGGAGTCCATCCAAAATACCATTACAATGATACTAGCTGCTTGCAGGAGTTGGTTTAACAAAAGAAAATATACATCAAGCTATTTCAACACTTTTTCAGACATCTCCTACACAAAGTTGCTTAAAGTTTGTAGTGCCATTACTTATTTATTGTTATATGTCCCAATATCTCCAACTGGTTTTGCAATAGCTTAAAAGAAAATCATTAAATGCTTTCTGATTAGTCCTCAATTCAATCAGGAAATTAAATACTCTGAATTGCGCTAAATAATTTGAACTACGCATCATTAACAGGGCCATAGTACTTGAAATATTCTATAGCAATGTGTGGAGAAATAAACATACTGTGTCTGCAGTGATTAACAGAGTGGGATGAGTATTTTCCTCCAGATGATCAGTTGTTTTGAGCTTTGACATAATAGCATCTGCCTAAGAAGAACAGAACAAGTAAGCAAACACAATATAAGCCAACATGAAAATATCAATGTATTACATATTACTCCATCCGTCTTAATTTACTAGCATGGTCATGGGAGTGGAAGAACGTAAGGTGAAAGAGTTTATTCCCAACTATTCAGAATCAGTCAAATCTCAACAGAATAGAAGAGAATACTATGTGCAATCCCCCTGACCATCAAGTGGAAATTTCATAACTCAAATCAGTGATGCACATAATGATGAAAGTTGGTTTGAATGTTGAAGATTAAATCTTATGCAATCACAAGAATCTTGGATTTTGACCTTCTTATTGATATCATATGTTGTACAGTTATATACAGAGTTCGACTGAACCCCGTTCAACATGCTAGCTCCGCCCCTAAATAGGACTCATCACGTCACTGCACTACAATTACTCCTGCCCTTAAAGGGGTTATTACTGCTACTTCAAAGGACAATATCCAGCCAGATACACTACAAAGAGCTTCATTTCAAAATTTCAAGTTACTTGGATGAGAATAAATTTCCAACCTAATTTTAGCTAAAGGGATCGAAAGTAAATATTAATACTCTCTTTCCAATTGTACTCCCTCCGTCCCAATTTATGTTACACTCTTACCTTTTTAGTCAATCCCAAAAATAGTAATACCACATTTCTATATTCAGTAACAACTTAATTTTATGAAATGATTCATATGAACAGGAATTTCTATGATTTGTTTTAACCGACCAGAGTTCAATTCCCACTCAAGCAACTTCACATAAATTGGGAACGAGATACATCAACAACATACCCAGTATGGTTGCACAATAGTGACGGGGAGGGGTGAGGTGTACGCAGATATTACCCTACCTTGAATGAAATAAAGAGGCTGTTTTCAATAGACCTTGGCTCAAGAAAATAATTTTGCAAACAATATGAAAAAAGTATGGAAAAAATACAAGAACGAAATGCCAATATAAAAATACCAAGATACAACAAAGCAATGAAAACAAAATATAATAGCTAATCAGGGTATACGAAACAACAAAACCACTAGAAGCAGAGAATAAGATTAAAAATAAAGGGCATGACCCATGTTGAGACACACCAGCTATCTTCTAACCTTCTACCATAAGTATTATTTAATAATCAAGAAATAAAAAGAGGTAGGAAGCAAAGCATACCTTAGCCTCAGCAAGAGCTACAACTAATTCCTCTGCATTATCCTTCCTTATGCTCTTTTCATCAATGTCAGCACTCTAACCATTTTTATTATTCAGTCAAACCAACTATTTAAAACAAAACTATAGTACTATATTTTTACAAGAACAAATATGAATATTTGAAAAGACAACGCACCATAATAGTAAACTCATAACCCATGTCAGCTAGAATTTTTCGACGTGCCATGGAAGAAGAACCCAATATTATCTTTCCAAAATATATGGAACCTCATTAGTAATTGGTTCACTAGATAAAGTATTATAATATGTAGGAAACTAAGCAGAGCATTGTGTGTTAAGTGATAAACAAACCTTGAAGGACAAATTCTTTGGAGCCATTTGTTAGCTTTGGAGATAAGCAAGCAAACGAGAATATTGGGGAAAAAAATGGAAAATGAATGGTTTTTGTGTTTTTTGAAGTGGAAATAGTATGTGACTGGTTATTGCTCCAAAACGAATAAGTTTTGTCTTTTTTGAGGTAGAAAAGGTATAGTGACTGATTAGTGTGTTTTTCTAGTTTACAGTGTGACAAAAAGGAAAAATTTATCCACCAACACAAGGCTGAAGGCACACGTTCTTTTCGTATAATCATGATGATGTAATATTATATATTTTAAATATTGAGATTAAATTACTTAATATGGTGTAAAACGCATGATGCAGCCAAATATTTATGTTGTATTGGGAAATCAGCTTGAGTTTGTCTATACAATATAGTACAGTACTAATGATCCGTGCTTGGATTTGGAATATATTGTGTAGTTTTTTTCTCTTTTGAAAAGTATCTCTTTACTTAAATATTTGAATATAAACTTCGATTTGGGATAATTAAGAGATAAAAATCAAAGGAAAGGTCCTAAATTGAGTTGAGAAAAAGAGTCCCACATTGTAAGTGTTACTGAAATGGTTCGTGTTCTATCTATTTTACTGTTTTCATGGTTCCTTTATGAAGTTGAATGTTCCCTCCTCCCACTTCAATGACAGTCAATACCCTTCTTTCTGCAATTAAAGAAGGGTATTGACTGTCATTAAAGCCGCCACCTAGCTACCCGTAAAGAGACATTTTCCAGTGTATATGATTGTTTTCTTAGACTAATTAACGGTTGAAAGTTATGTGGCAATACCTTTACCCAACCCAATTTTTTATGACTAGAGAAAAGTTGAACATAGCTGTACGTGTACCTCTTCCATTTTAAAATGATAATTTACCGAGTTAAAGTTATAATGAAGTCTTACACTATTAAATCATCATTATCTATTGTTGCAAAGAATTTGCATTATTATCAACATTACAAATCTCATTTTTTTATATAGAGTTATCCATAAATATCTTTTGAGTAGTAAAAATTCTTTAAACTAACATTATATATAGCTTAAACTCGTATATAACTCCTTTAGTGGCTAAAATGGTGCATACTTGTCTAAATGTGTTTCCTTTTCTCAACCTTGTTAGTACTATTTACTACTGCACTTATTTAAAACCAAAAGTTTTTACAAGTCATTGTTGTAGTATACAAAACTTGCACCCACAGGAGACAATGAAATAACTTATCATGCCAGAGTAGCATACGAAAGAGTGTTTAAACATTATTGTGCTTCGCAAAGCACTGACGAAGCACAAATTGCATAACACAATATATAAGTATAGTCCTTGTATAAATACGAGTTGCAATTACTCCATAAACAACTGAACTCAGCTTAACTTGTAGCAGATGCAACACGCACTGGCGCAGGTGTTACCTCTGCTGCTACTTTGGAGTATCCATTAATTTCATTAATGTGGGAATTAGGCACATCGTGAAATCCCCAGAATTTAGCATTTTTAACATCTTCTTGAGCCATCAATCTGGAAAATTCTTCATGATCATAATTCAAGGTGGCTTTCCCACCAAACTCACTTGGAAGATTCTCAGAATCGAACAAGGTCTTCATCAGCTCTGTGCTATCTTTGTTATTCGGATACACAAACTTTATCTTCTCAAATGTTTTTGGATCAATAAAATATTTCACTACCTGCATAAGAAAGAAAATTGGATTGATCGGGTCAAAAATCAAAACACAGGGTCCTTAGACTTTTTAAGGTTAATTTCACGTGTAATAGCGGAACTTTACTTACTATAACAATGTATAGTCACGAAACTATTCTTTTGTCACATTAAAGTAACTGAATATTATTTACTATACCAGTAAAATATACTACTAACAATACACCGGCACAAGATTATTTTTTGTCACATAAAGATAACCAAACTTTATCCATTATACGAGTAAAGTCAAATTTCGAGAGTCAGTCGCCTCAATATTTGCTTGTCCTTTAAATATTTTGAATTGTTAATTATTGTGACTTATAGTACTATGACAATACTATATTATAGTGGGTAAAATTCAGTCTGAAAATTAATGAAGAGGGAATTATCTCACCTTCCAAAATGCCGCAAAAAATCGAGGTGGGCTATAAAGAACAACGATAGAAAGCCTCTCAGGATAGTGATTTTGCAAAATGTAGATGATATCTCGCGAAGTTGTAATGGAAATTTTGGTGTTTAATGACCATCCGTTGAAGTCTATCAACCAAGACATTTGGTCTTGGCCTTCTGGCAGGTTAAGGATAGCATTTTCCAACAGATAAACTAGATGACGAATGTTACCTTCTGGAGATGATGTGTTCTGTCATCCATGAAGCAGAACAATAATGAAATGCTGACCATTTCAAATCAGATAAATATTTGAATTTATTCAAAGGTAATAAAATCAAGACTAACCTGTTTTCCAGGTCTCATTATAAGTACGTTCCTGCCTAGACGATCGTGGAAATTGGCCTTGGAGACTTTTCCAGTTTCACCTTCATGTGCTACTTCATGCTGAT
Source organism: Petunia secreta (assembly GCA_029990175.1). NCBI lineage: Eukaryota > Viridiplantae > Streptophyta > Magnoliopsida > Solanales > Solanaceae > Petunia > Petunia secreta. The sequence continues at coordinate 2,969,909 of JARKIP010000059.1, read as the reverse complement.
ACAGTATGCAAGATCAAATTTTTCGAATCATCTTCCACGATTGTACCAAATGATTGAAATAAACTTGATCTACTAACACTTTTGTGCAGCAATAATAACCATAAATTTCAAGCTTACCCAACGAATTTCTTCAGGTTTAAAGGTTGATCGCCACTTGAGAGTCTCTTCCAGCATTTTCTTTGCCTTGTCAAGGTTCCAATTTCGCGCTTCTAAGTATCGCCTCAGACACGCATCAGAACAGAACTTTAAGCTACGTCCAGATAGAGGTCCAAGAGCTGCCCTTAACTCGCTAACCTGCTTTCACTAAGAAAATTAGTTCCAGTTCAATAATACCTGAGTACTAAGTGTTAAACAATGAGATTTTTCTAAGATAGTCTTTAGTCTCTTAAGTTATTTTTAATATTTTTTGCTTAGTTTGTCAAGGAATGGTGGTCCTTGTTTTATGGAATATGTTTAGTAAGAAGTACAATAGTGGTTGGATAGGTAAGGTCTTCTACCAACTATGTAAAGCTAGTGTATATATATGTGTGTATGCCTTTTTTGAAGTATGTATGAATGAAAAGAGTTCCTGCAGATTTTACTTTCTCTGCACTTCCAAAAACTAACAGTGGTATCAGAGCCCTTCTTCTTGAGGGATCTGTGAAAGGAAAAAATAAATTTCTTCAGTTCTTCTAAGGCAAGTAAAGCTGAGCAGCAACAACATGGCTTCCAACAACTTCTTGGGTGCAGGTCCACCTATGTTCACTGGTGATAATTATCACATATGGGTGATAAAGATGAAGACTTATCTCAAAGCTCTTTGTCTATGGGAAGCAATTGAAGATGGAGCTGATCCTGCTCCACTTGGAGCAAATCCAACTGTTGCACAGATGAAGATTCATGAAGATGCAAAGTCAAGGAAACCAAGAGCTCTCACATGCCTTCATTCAGCACTTTCAGATGTGGTTTTCACAAGAATAATGGCTTGTGAGACACCTAAGGAAGTATGGGAGAAGCTAAAAGAAGAGTTTGAAGGAAGTGACAGGGTGAAGACTGTCAAACTCTTGACTCTCAAAAGAGAATTTGAGATGTTAAGGATGAAGGAAGGAGATGTTGTGAAAGATTACTCTGCAAAGCTTATGGAAATTGTAAACAAAATAAGATTGTTTGGTGAACTTTTTCCAGATTCTAAAGTGGTGGAGAAGATGATGATTAGCTTACCAGCAAGGTTCGAGTCCAAGATCTCAGCGATAGAGGAATCTTGTGATTTGAAGACCTTATCAGTAGCGGAACTGATTAGCAAGTTGCAAGCCCAAGAGCAACGATCAAGTATAAGAGATGAGGAAGTTACAGAAGGGGCATTTCAAGCAAAACATAAAGGGAAGCAGCCTGCAAAGGATAACAAAAAGATGGAAGGAAACAAACCAGCGAAGGGGAGGAAGGAATCTTCAAAGAAGGGAAAGTTTCCACCTTGCAATCATTGTCAAAGAACCAACCATCAAGATAAGGAATGCTGGTTCAAAGGGAAACCATCTATTCAGTGCAGATTTTGTAAGAAAATAGGCCACATCGAGAAGAATTGTAGAGTTAAGCAGAATCAACAACAACAAAACCATGTGCAACATGCCAATTTTACTGAAGAGTCGGAAAAGGAAGAAGACAACTTGTTTATGGTTTCTCATGAAGGAAAAACAACCAGAAAATCCACATGGTTCATAGACAGTGGTTGTACATGTCATATGTCAAACAATGAGCTTCTCTTTCGCACACTTGACAAGTCAGTTAGAACTAAAGTCAGGTTGGGAAATGGTGAAACAGTTGAATCACAAGGGAAGAGGTCAGTTGTTGTTCAGACTAAACAAGGTACAAAGTCTATACATGATGTATTGTATATTCCTTGTTTAGCATGTAATCTGTTAAGTGTTGCTCAAATGCTCTCTAAGGGTTATTCCTTATCGTTTAAGGAAAATCATTGTTTGGTTTTTGACTCTGAAGATAATTTGATTGTTAACGTAAAAATGGTGGATAAAAGTTTTCCTTTAGACTTTAGCAGTTGATAGTGTCAACTTTGCAAGTATGGATGAGTCATGGTTGTGGCACAAAAGATATGGGCACTTTAACTATACTGCTTTAAAGTCTATGTATGATAAAGGTTTGGCTAAGGATTTACCTGAGATATCACTTTCTAAAGAAGTCTGTGGATCGTGCCAGATGGGTAAGGTACACAGGCAAGCATTTCCTAAGAGTACTACCTGGAGGGCAACTGAAAAACTTGAGCTCGTCCACACTGATGTATGTGGACCTATGCAGACACCATCTTTGGGCCAAAATAGATATTTTGTGCTCTTTATTGATGACTTAACAAGGATGACGTGGGTGTATTTTTTGAAAAACAAGTCTCAAGTATTTTCAGTATTCAAGAAATTTAGAGCTTTTGTTGAAAGACAGAGTGGATGTAAGCTCAAGGCTTTGCGGTCCGACAATGGTGGTGAGTACACTTCAAATGAGTTCAATAAGTATTGTGAAGATGTTGGGATTGATCACAAGCTGACAGTAAGCTACTCACCCGAACAGAATGGAGTCTCAGAGAGGAAGAATCAGACTGTTGTTGAAATGGCTAGATGTTTGCTGCTGGAAAAGAAGCTACCCCAAAGTTTCTGGGCTGAAGCTGTTTATACTTCAGTGTATTTGTTAAATCGGTTGTCCACAAAAGCTGTGGATGGAAAAACTCCTATCGAGGCATGGAGTGGAATAAAGCCGTCTGCAAAGCACTTAAAAGTCTTTGGTTCAATATGCTACTCTCATATTCCTTCAGTCAAAAGAAGCAAACTTGACCAGAAAGGTGAGTTGGGAATTTTTACTGGTTATTCATCACAAGCCAAAGGTTACAGAGTTTTCAACTTGCAGACGAAAAAAATTTCCATCAAAAGGGATGTTGTGGTGGATGAGCATGCTTATTGGAATTGGGAGAAGAATCAAATTGAAACAGAAAATGCAGATTTTCAGAACTTGCATCCGCTGCCTACAACACAGTCATTTGGTTCTCAAATTCCAATAGAAGATGAAGAATCTGACGGAGAATCCTCACTTGATTCACCAATTTTGAAGACCAGGTCTCTTTCTGAGATATACGAAAGATGCAATGTTGCAATATCTGAACCAAATAGCTATCAAGAAGCATCACGACATGAAGTTTGGATTCAAGCTATGAAGGAGGAGATTGGTATGATAGAGAAGAATGACACTTGGGAGCTGGTTGATAAACCCAAAAACAGAAAAGTGATAGGGGTGAAATGGGTTTATAGGACAAAACTTAATCCAGATAATTCAGTTCATAAGTACAAAGCAAGACTTGTTGTGAAAGGCTATGCGCAAGTTGCAGGTCTGGATTATGGCGATACATTTGCTCCAGTTGCAAGGCATGATACAATAAGGCTTCTATTTGCTTTGGCAGCTCAATCGAATTGGAAGTTGTATCACCTGGATGTGAAATCAGCATTCTTAAATGGAAAGCTGCAGGAGGAGATTTTTGTTGACCAACCAGAGGGCTTTCAAGTTGAAGGAATGGAGGATAAAGTGTACAAACTACATAAAGCATTGTATGGATTAAAGCAGGCTCCTAGAGCCTGGTATAGTAAGATTGATGCTCATCTTATTCATTGTGGCTTCAAGAAAAGTGAAAATGAAGCAACTTTATACGTGAAGAAGGCTAAAGGTGGAGATGCGCTTGTGGTGTCACTCTATGTTGATGATCTTCTGGTAACAGGAAATAATGAAGCTATGGTAAATCAATTCAAGCAAGAAATGCAGACCAAGTTTGAAATGTCAGATTTGGGTTTAATGTCTTACTTTCTGGGAATGGAGATTCATCAAGTTACTGATGGAATCTTCATTTCTCAGAGAAAATATGCACGGGATATTCTTAAAAAGTTCAAGATGGAGAGGTGCAAGCCTGTATCAACGCCGCTGGTTCATAATGAAAAGATTTCAAAGTATGAAGGAGGTGGGAAAGCTGATCCAAGAGTTTATAGAAGTTTGATTGGTAGTTTGCTATATTTGACAGCAACAAGACCTGATCTCATGTTTGCTGCAAGTTTTTTGTCGAGGTTTATGCATTCTCCTAGTCAAGTTCATCTTGGTGTTGCTAAAAGAACGCTGAGATATATCAAGGGAACCATTGATTTTGGTATTTGGTTTAAAAAGGAAGCGCAAGGGCAGTTATTGGGTTATTCGGACAGTGACTGGGCAGGAAGCATCGATGATATGAAAAGCACTTCCGGATATACTTTTACCCTTGGTTCTGGCATGTTCTCATGGAATTCAAGGAAGCAAGATGTGGTAGCTCAGTCCTCTGCAGAAGCAGAATACATAGCTGCTGCTGGTGCGACCAATCAAGCTGTATGGTTAAGAAAGATTCTGCATGATCTGGAGCAAAATCAAATTGACGCTACTGTTATTAAAGTGGATAACAAGTCAGCAATATGCATGGCCAAAAATCCAGTGTTACATGATCGTAGCAAGCATATCAAAGTGAAGTATCATGCTATCAGACAAGCAGAGAGGGATGGTGAAGTTAATCTGGTTCATTGCAGCTCAGATCAGCAAATTGCAGACATCATGACCAAAGCTCTTCCTAAGGGAAAATTTGAAGTTTTAAGAGCTAAGCTGGGAGTATCCAGGAAAAATCTCAAGGAGGAGTGTTAAACAATGAGATTTTTCTAAGATAGTCTTTAGTCTCTTAAGTTATTTTTAATATTTTTTGCTTAGTTTGTCAAGGAATGGTGGTCCTTGTTTTATGGAATATGTTTAGTAAGAAGTACAATAGTGGTTGGATAGGTAAGGTCTTCTACCAACTATGTAAAGCTAGTGTATATATATGTGTGTATGCCTTTTTTGAAGTATGTATGAATGAAAAGAGTTCCTACAGATTTTACTTTCTCTGCACTTCCAAAAACTAACACTAAGTACTAACTAGCAACGCTAAGTTAGCGAGTTCAATTGCTACGACCACTCATTTTAACGTAGAACATTAACCTAGTATTAGATCACTACTAGTTAGTTTGATAATTAACTGAAGCAACATTAGTGAGGATCATTTCAAGGGTGCTGTAGGGGTAATTGACACGTACAGAAACATTGCCAGCATGGAATTGAGTGAAGCGAATTGGAAAGTAAACAATACAATAAAAGGTATAAAAACAAGCAAAACTGCATATTTTGTGAGAATAAACTTAAGTTTTTCTGTTACCTTTGCGTCACGGCTAGCAGAATCATTTGCCTGATTCATGTCGGAAGACTTTCTCCGGAACATGGTTCCTGTAAAGATGTTTCTATGAGCTCTATCTGCTTCAAGATTCAGATGATGGACTATATAATACAAGACAAATGACAAATTTAACTAGGAGTAGTATTCACATAGTATATAATTCACAAAAGTGGACTTTGATCAATGGTGCCGATATAGATATGAGGACTTTGACCAAAGGTTGAAAGGTTAGCAAAAATACCAAAAGTAGATTAACAAAGTTAGAAAACTTAACAAACATTACAAGGAAGAGAATATAGCCGTTTCTAACCATCTTGGTCGCTGATTACTGGTCATTTGTATTCTTTATATTGTCAATGAGCACTACTACTATAAGAAAACAAGTCAATCAAACAACTTCGAGAATATTTTTGCCAGTCAACTTAAAATTTTCTTAGAATAATCATAGTTCTTTAGACTTAAATGTTTTCGCATATATATTCCTTCATATGTCAAAATATCAACAACTTTTGTTTTCTTCATATTACTCCTAAAGTTTTAAAAGAAAGGAAGACAAGCAGGTACCCATCTGAACACATGCTGACAACCACAAACGTTAGCTACATAAAGTCTTGTGCAAGAAGAAAAAATAGGAATAGCTTCTATTTTAGTTAAATGGTTACCTTTATTGGAATGGAACTAGGAAATACAGAAAGTTATACACCTTGAAAGCTTTCGTGAAAGAGAGGAAAGCAGATAGCGAGATACTTGTGATTCTTGGTCTATTTCTATGAAAAAAATTAGTAAATAGTAGTAGCATTTAAATCTTGTATGCACTAATAAAAGTAAATGAGAGTAGACAACCACGCATAAATATTGTTAGATAAATCATGCAGAGTTGGTGATCGTATCATTCATTTTACAAACATAAATAACGAGGGAACGGCCGGACAATGGAATTTTGGCACGCTAGGAGTTTCTTTCTTTTTGGACTCTAAATTAGAACTATAGTGTAAGCATGCCCAACACTTTTGACGTGACCAAAATATAATACTCCCTCCGTCCCAATTTATGTGGCACCATTTGACCGGGCACGGAGTTTAAGAAAACAGAGGTTGACCTTGTTAAGTATCAATTTTACCCTTGAAAAAGTAAGAGAGAGAAGATTTGAGTAATTAAAAAGTTGTTGGTAGGTTTAAAAGTATGTAGGGTCCAACAAGGGTAAAATAGAGATGATACATTAAATAGTTGTCAAATAAGGAAAGGTGCCACTTATTTTGGGACAAACAAAAAAGGAAATGGTGCCACATAAATTGGGACGGAGGGAGTAACAAAAAGGACTTTGACGGTAGAATAAACAGCTGACTAAGAACTGCTTGGAGTATTCAAACCAATAAGTTAGTTATTTTTCCTATATCATGGTTGAAATTGTTCCCAGGCCATGATACAGGTAGCATTAATTTATGGCTTTCAAATTTAGGTAACAAATTAAATTCTTAGGTATTACGTGCATTTTGATTTGACTGGTTAATTTTCCCGGTCCTCTCCCTTTGCCCTTTTCATTATGAAACAGAAGGACCCATATAATTGCACTAATACAACTTCACGAAGTGAAACCGAACCAAATGCGGAAGGTGATGTTCTTTCAAATGCTTTTTTAGATTATGGTGCATACTTGTCTAAATGTGTTCCCTTTTCTCAACCTTGTTAGTACTATTTACTACTGCACTTATTTAAAACCAAAAGCTTTTACAAGAGTGATTGATGTAGTATACAAAACTTGCACCCACAGGAGACAATGAAATAACTTATCATGCCAGAGTAGCATACGAAAGAGTGTTTAGACATTATTGTGCTTCGCAAAGCACTGACGAAGCACAAATTGCTTAACACAATATATAATATAGTCCTTGTATAAATACGAGTTGCAATTACTCCATAAACAACTGAACTCAGCTTAACTTGTAGCAGATGCAACACGCACTGGCGCAGGTGTTACCTCTGCTGCTACTTTGGAGTATCCATTAATTTCATTAATGTGGGAATTAGGCACATCGTGAAATCCCCAGAATTTAGCATTTTTAACATCTTCTTGAGCCATCAATCTGGAAAATTCTTCATGATCATAATTCAAGGTGGCTTTCCCACCAAACTCACTTGGAAGATTCTCAGAATCGAACAAGGTCTTCATCAGCTCTGTGCTATCTTTGTTATTCGGATACACAAACTTTATCTTCTCAAATGTTTTTGGATCAATAAAATATTTCACTACCTGCATAAGAAAGAAAATTGGATTGATCGGGTCAAAAATCAAAACACAGGGTCCTTAGACTTTTTAAGGTTAATTTCACGTGTAATAGCGGAACTTTACTTACTATAACAATGTATAGTCACGAAACTATTCTTTTGTCACATTAAAGTAACTGAATATTATTTACTATACCAGTAAAATATACTACTAACAATACACCGACACAAGATTATTTTTTGTCACATAAAGATAACCAAACTTTATCCATTATACGAGTAAAGTCAAATTTCGAGAGTCAGTCGCCTCAATATTTGCTTGTCCTTTAAATATTTTGAATTGTTAATTATTGTGACTTATAGTACTATGACAATACTATATTATAGTGGGTAAAATTCATTCCGGAAATTAATGAAGAGGGAATTATCTCACCTTCCAAAATGCCGCAAAAAATCGAGGTGGGCTATAAAGAACAACGATAGCAAGCCTCTCAGGATAGTGATTTTGCAAAATGTAGATGATATCTCGCGAAGTTGTAATGGAAATTTTGGTGTTTAATGACCATCCATTGAAGTCTATCAACCAAGACATTTGTTCTTGGCCTTCTGGCAGGTTAAGGATAGCATTTTCCAACAGATAGACTAGATGACGAATATTACCTTCTGGAGATGATGTGTTCTGTCATCCATGAAGCAGAACAATAATGAAAATGCTGACCATTTCAAATCAGATAAATATTTGAATTTATTCAAAGGTAATAAAATCAAGACTAACCTGTTTTCCAGGTCTCATTATAAGTACGGTCCTGCCTAGACGATCATGGAAATTGGCCTTGGAAACTTTTCCAGTTTCACCTTCATGTGCTACTTCATGCTGATACAGTATGCAAGATCAAATTTTTCGAATCATCTTCCACGATTGTACCAAATGATTGAAATAAACTTGATCTACTAACACTTTTGTGCAGCAATAATAACCATAAATTTCAAGCTTACCCAACGAATTTCTTCAGGTTTAAAGGTTGATCGCCACTTGAGAGTCTCTTCCAGCATTTTCTTTGCGTTGTCGAGGTTCCAATTTCGCGCTTCTAAGTATCGCCTCAGACACGCATCAGTACAGAACTTTAAGCTACGTCCAGATAGAGGTCCAAGAGCTGCCCTTAACTCGCTAACCTGCTTTCACTAAGAAAATTAGTTCCAGTTCAATAATACCTGAGTACTAAGTACTAACTAGCAACGCTAAGATAGCGAGTTCAATTGCTACGACCACTCATTTTAAGGTAGAACATTAACCTAGTATTAGATCACTACTAGTTAGTTTGCTAATTAACTGAAGCAACATTAGTTGAGGATCATTTCAAGGGTGCTGTAGGGGTAATTGACACAGAAACATTGTCAGCATGGAATTGAATGAAGCGAATTGGAAAGTAAACAATACAATAAAAGGTATAAAAACAAGCAAAACTGCATATTTTGTGAGAATAAACTTAAGTTTTTCTGTTACCTTTGCGTCACGGCTAGCAGAATCATTTGCCTGATTCGTGTCGGAAGACTTTCTCCGGAACATGGTTCCTGTAAAGATGCTTCTATGAGCTCTATCTGCTTCAAGATTCAGATGATGGACTATATAATACAAGACAAATGACAAATTTAACTAGGAGTAGTATTCACATATATAATTCACAAAAGTGGACTTTGATCAATGGTGCCGATATAGATATGATGGACTTTGACCAAAGGTTGAAAAGTTAGTATTAGAGATAATGGTTGATAGTTAGCTGAAGTGTAGTTAGCTGAAGTATGCAGTTTAGCGTTTTAGTTAGCTGAGGTGTTAGCTGACGTGTACAATTAGTTGGTCAGGTTGTTAAGTTAGTTAGTGGATTAGTTAGTGGAGCAAGGTTTGTTATTAGTTAGTTGGTAGTTAGCTTATATATACATCTGTATACAGTTGTAAAGATCAATTAATACAAACAGAATTCTTCTCACTTTCTCTCTCTAAATCTCCATCGATCTGCAGCTCAAGCTGGGTCAGAATTCTTCATGGTATCAGAGCTTGAATCGCCATAGATTCACCTCGATTCTGACAATTCTTCCGCGATTCAGTGAGCTTCAAATCTGCATCAATGGCGTCTTCATCAACATCAATAGTTGATAGTCAAAGCCTTGATTTTCTGGATGAAAAGCATAACCACCCTTTGTATCTACACCCTTCAGATACCACAGGTTCGATTTTAACCTCTATTCAGCTCGTAGGCACAGAGAATTACTCAATGTGGAGTAGAGCAATGCTCATTTCTCTGCGAGCTAAGAGTAAATTAGGTTTTGTACTCGGAACTTGTAAGAAGTGTGACTATGATCCAAAATTTGGGGAACAATGGGAGAAATGCAATGCTTTTGTCCTTTCCTGGATTATGAACACAGTTTCTAGGGAATTGTTTAGTGGAATTGTATATGCTACAAATGCTGCTGATGTATGGGTTGATCTAAAGGAGCGATTTGATAAAATCGATGGATCTAGAATTTATCAAATTCATAGGGAGATTTGCACAGTTAACCAAGGGAATTTATCTGTCTCTGCATATTTTTCAAAATTACGCCTACTTTGGGATGAATTTGATTCTCTAATACCACCACCTGCCTGTGGGTGTGACAAATCAAAGCTGTATGTAGATCACATTCAATATCTTCGATTGTTTGCTTTTCTGATGGGATTGAGTGATGCATATAGTCAGGCTCGTAGTCAAATCCTTATGATGAACCCTATGCCAACTGTTAACAAGGCTTATTCAATGATCATATCTGATGAGAGCCAGAGGGTAACAGCTGGTAGTCACATTGGAAGTGAACTAAATGATACTGCAGCACTCTATGCTGGTAATTCTGGAAACAAGAGATTCAATCCAACGTCCAAAGGTGGATCCAGGAGTGGTGGAAATAGAAATCAAAGGAACTCTCAAGTTAAGAAAGGGAATATGCACTGTGATCATTGTGGATTGAACAACCACAACATTGATGGCTGCTGGAAACTACATGGTGATCCAAATGATAATAGAAACAGGTCAAAAGGACCAAATAGTTACAATAACAGTACTGCTAATCAGGCTTCAGTTGAGACAACAGGGTATTATCCTAATGATGCTTCTAGTTCAGGATATAATCCACCAGCTCAAGGAGCTCACAATGTAGAGCATTTTGGGATCTCACAAGCACAATATCAGCAGCTCATGAAGTTGCTCAGCAAGGAAGAAGATGTGATAGCCTCAGCAAACATGGCAGGTATATCTGAGTCATATAGTGCTAACTCAAGAATCCTTTTAGCTAATACTGAGCAAAGGCAATGGGTTATTGACTCTGGAGCATCCAGTCACATGATATCATCCCCAGATGTTTTAGAAGAATTATGCACATTACCTGATACTAATGATAAGAGAGTACACTTGCCAAATGGTCACTTTACCTCAGTAACACATACAGGATCATACAGATTCTTAAATGAGACCTTGTTGAAAGATGTGTTAGTAGTGCCAGATTTTAAGTTTGATTTGCTTTCAGTATCTCAACTTACCAGACAGCTGAACTGTTCAGTAACTTTTCTTCCTAAGATATGTGTTTTTCAGGACCTCTCCACTGGGAAGGTGATGAGGACTGGTAAGGAAAAGGATGGTTTATACTACTTGCCCATTCATACCAAGAACCATGGTTTTATGACAGTTGAAGAAGAACCAAGTCATTCACTCAGTCCAGGAGCAACACATCCAAGTGAAGAAATGCTATGGCATAGAAGACTAGGTCATCCTTCAATAAAAGTCATGCATCAGCTGTCTCTAGTAAAAGGAAATAAAGATAGCTGCATTGATAGCTGTACTGTTTGTCCAATAGCAAAGCAAACCAGACAGCCTTTTCCATCTGGTAGTACTAGAAGTAGTGCAATTTTTGATTTGATTCACATGGATGTATGGGGGTACTTACAGAACAGTTACATATGATGGGAACAGATTCTTCTTAACACTTGTTGATGACTACAGTAGGATGACTTGGCTCTACTTAATCAAACTTAAAAGTGATGTATTTGCTGTGATAAAAAATTTTCTCTCATTGGTTCAAAATCAGTTCAATTGTTGTTTGAAGATAGTTAGGTCTGATAATGGGAGTGAGTTCTTTAATAAAGAATGCAATGCACTATTCAGCTCTTTAGGGATCACACACCAAAGTAGTTGTCCACACACTCCACAGCAAAATGGAGTAGTGGAAAGAAATCATAGGCACATTTTGGAGGTGGCCAGATCTCTTAAACACCAGGCACGTATTCCCACCAGATTTTGGGGACATTGTGTTCTTACAGCAGTATACCTCATTAACAGACTCCCCACAGCTGTGCTTCAAGGAAAGTCACCATATGAACTGTTCCATGGCAAGAGGCCATCCTTATCTCATCTCAGAGTCATTGAATGTCTGGGTTATTTTACTAAGCTGGTCAAATCTGACAAATTCTCACTAAGAGCAGGTACATCATTGTTGTTAGGCTATTCATCAACTCAGAAGGGGTATATACTGTATGACCTGGAGGCTAGAAAGGTGGTTGTCAGCAGAGATGTAATGTTCAAAGAAGGAATTTATCCCTTCAAATGTTTGCACAAAAGGGAATGTCATGTGTTTCCACTTCATCATCAGAATTGTTCAGGTGGGGATCAAGACATTTCTTATGAGAGGAACCAGGGTTTTGATCAGCTTCTTTCACAAGGCACTCACACAGGAGATGAGCATCTGAACAACACCCAACCTCAAGGTCAAGATCAAGTAGATCCTGCTGTACTACCTGAGAGCAACACTATTGAGATACAAGACTTGCTTCATGGCAATGCAGAGGTAGAGTCTCAATGTATAGCTGAAGATGTGGTAGATACTGAACCAGTACACAACATAGCTAATAACCAGACCTCAAGAAAGTCTTCTAGGAGTTCCAAACCACCCACATTGATGCAGGACTATGTTGTCAAAACTACTGGAAAGGGAAAGCCATATGCATTGGCTAACTATATGAGCTATGAACAAGTTTCACCACAGTACAAGGCATATTTAGGGAAGATGTCAGTTGACACAGAGCCAAGATCATATAAGGATGCAGCCAAGGACACAAGATGGGTGGAAGCAATGAAACAAGAAATACAAGCACTAGAAAATAATGGTACATGGAGACTAGTGGCACTGCCTAAAGGGAAGAGAGCCATTGGTTATAGATGGGTATACAAAATCAAGTACCAAGCTAATGGAGAGGTTGAGAGATTTAAAGCAAGACTAGTAGCAAAGGGCTACAGTCAGACTGAAGGTGTGGATTATCAAGAGACCTTTTCACCAGTGGTAAAAATGGTAACAGTCAGAGCTGTTATTGCATTAGCAGCTGCAGAGAATTGGACTGTGTATCAAATGGATGTATTCAATGCATTCTTGCAAGGTGACCTATATGAGGAGGTGTATATGGAGCTGCCAAAAGGCTTTTGTCATAAAGGTGGTCCTAATGTGGTGTGCAGGCTTGTTAAGTCACTCTATGGACTTAAACAAGCATCAAGGCAATGGAACTACAAGTTAACAGAGGCACTAGTGAAGTCAGGATACTCACAAAGCTATCTGGACTATTCATTATTCACCAAGAAGAAAGGCAACAAGATTGTAATTATATTAGTGTATGTGGATGATCTGTTGATCACTGGGAATGATGCTCAGCTGATCTAAGACACAAAATAGGTGCTGCACAAGAACTTCAAGATCAAGGATTTGGGGGAACTGAAGTACTTTCTTGGGATTGAGTTTAGTAGATCCAAGAAAGGGATTTTAATGAACCAAAGAAAGTTTGCTTTGGAGCTCATTGCTGAAGCTGGAATGGGAGCAGCTAAGCCAGCTCATACTCCATTGGAATGTAATTTGAAGCTGACTACAATAGAGTATGAGAACAGGAAGGATGATCCACCTATGAGGAATGTGGTACAGTATCAAAGAATGATTGGGAAGCTGTTGTATCTCACCATAACTAGGGCAGACATTGCCTTCACAGTTCAGACCTTGAGTCAATTCATGCAAAAGCCTAAACAATCACATTGGAATGCTTCACTAAGGGTGATCAGATACATTAAAGGACAACCAGGACAGGGATTGCTCATGACAGCAGGAAGGCCTGAAAGACTGGTTGGGTTCTGTGATGCTGACTGGGCATCTTGCCCAAACACAAGGAGGTCGGTTACAGGTTATTTGCTGAAGCTTGGTAACTCCCTGATATCTTGGAGGTCTAAGAAACAGGACACTGTGTCCAGAAGTTCTGCTGAGGCAGAGTACAGAAGCCTAGCAACACTGACTGCAGAAGTAATTTGGGTGTCAAGGTTGCTGAGAGAACTGGGACTTCAAGTAAGGCAACCAGTAGAGCTGTATTGTGATAGTAAGTCAGCAATCCAAAGTGCTGCAAATCCAGTTTTTCATGAGAGAACCAAGCACATAGAAATTGATTGTCATTTCATCAGAGAGAAGGTTCAAAATGGTTTGATCAAACCAGTCTACATCAATACTAAGGAGCAGACAGCTGATATACTCACTAAGGCATTGGCAAGGAGTCAACATGAGGTTCTTTTGTCCAAGCTAGGTGTAATGAATGTTTTCAGTACATCTAGCCTGAAGGGGGGTATTAGAGATAATGGTTGATAGTTAGCTGAAGTGTAGTTAGCTGAAGTATGCAGTTTAGCGTTTTAGTTAGCTGAGGTGTTAGTTGACGTGTACAGTTAGTTGGTCAGGTTGTTAAGTTAGTTAGTGGAGCAAGGTTTGTTATTAGTTAGTTGGTAGTTAGCTTATATATACATCTGTATACAGTTGTAAAGATCAATTAATACAAACAGAATTCCTCTCACTTTCTCTCTCTAAATCTCCATCGATCTGCAGCTCAAGCTGGGTCAGAATTCTTCAGTTAGCAAAAATACCAAAAATAAATTAACAAAGTTAGAAAACTTAACAAACATTACAAGGAAGAGAATATAGCCGTTTCTAACCATCTTGGTCGCTGATTACTGGTCATTTGTATTCTTTATATTGTCAATGAGCACTACCACCACTATAAGAAAACAAGTCAATCAAACAACTTCGAGAATATTTTTGCCAGTCAACTTAAAATTTTCTTAGAATAATCATAGTTCTTTAGACTTAAATGTTTTCGCATATATATTCCTTCATATGTCAAAATATCAACAACTTTTGTTTTCTTCATATTACTCCTAAAGTTTTAAAAGAAAGGAAGACAAGCAGGTACCCATCTGAACACATGCTGACAACCACAAACGTTAGCTACATAAAGTCTTGTGCAAGAAGAAAAAATAGGAATAGCTTCTATTTTAGTTAAATGGTTACCTTTATTGGAATGGAACTAGGAAATACAGAAAGTTATACACCTTGAAAGCTTTCGTGAAAGAGAGGAAAGCAGATAGCGAGATACTTGTGATTCTTGGTCTATTTCTATGAAAAAAATTAAATAGATGTAGCATTTAAATCTTGTATGTACTAATAAAAGTAAATGAGAGTAGACAACCACGCATAATTATTGTTAGATAAATCATGCAGAGTTGGTGATCGTATCATTCATTTTACAAACATAAATAAAGAGGGAACGGCCGGACAATGGAATTTTGGCACGCTAGGAGTCTTTTTCTTCTTGGACTCTAAATTAGAACTATACTGTAAGCATGCCCAACACTTTTGACGTTGTATTGGGTTAAATCCATCGTCACCAAAGTTGATGACTTGGCATCCACGTAGGATGGCGCACAGACGACACGTGGCTGCGAATGGATATAAGGGCAATGGATAAGATCGAGGGTAAACAGTTACAACGGACAGATAAACAGTCGCTGCGGCCAGAAAAGTCGCAGCCCATCAATCAAGACAGTTCAAAGTAGGAATCTTATCCACAAACAACGCAACTGCTCGACTAAGGAGTTACAACTGCTTGTGAACGGGCACATGGCTGCCTATATATTGTAATTTAAGTCACGAGCATAAAATCTAATGCTTCTCTGAATCTACACTTGTATTCAAACTATTTACTAGCATTCAATTCTTTATCTCCAGCGAATATTTATTTACTACTGATGATCAAAAGTTCTCTTTTATTGTTCCATTGACTGAATATCATAAAGAGTACGAGGAAGGGAATTTAATCAAGTCTAAACGGCCTGAGCACGGTTCCTTTTTCATTCAATTAGCTATTTATTGCATCGCATTAATTGCCTCTTTACTTTTGTCGATTTTTTATCGCTATCATTTATATTTATATTCATTTCATTAAGGGCGTTTTAATCTCGATTATTGACCGTGACTCCGCTCAACAAATTTAATTGTAAATTAACCTAATAAAACGAAGCTACGGTTAAACAATTTGGCGACCACAGTGGGAGCCGGTCAATAACTTCCGTAGGTTAAATCGCTCATCGTATTTTATTGTCTATTCGTTTTTCCTTCGATCGCTGGTTCTCCCCGTTTTCTCTTTGTTGAAATGGCAGATAATAACTCGCACAACAACGTTCTTATTGAAGAGCAACAAGACCTCAACGCTGCAGAGCAGATAAACCAGAATCTGGCCGGAGACGGGCAGCAAGATGTTCCCCTTGCAGACGACGACGTGATCCCCATTGCAGAGGACGAGAATGTGCTCCCAGCGGAACAGGAGAACGAGCACAGCCAGCAAGGTAGCAGAAATAGTCGCAATCCTAGCCGAGTAAATGTCGATCAGGAAGCTGGAGGATCTAGAAGACCCAATGGCCCAAGGAATTCGAGGAACTCTCAAGATGCTATCCTCGAATTCATACGGCAACAGGCCGAGATCAACAGGCAGATACGGGAGGCTATCGACAGCCTGCGAGGACAGAACCTGCCAAACACGGGAAATCCACCCATGGGACGTCCAAGGGATGCTTCACCGTCTCATGCTTCGAGGCGAGCAGAAAATCAGAATGCGGGTTCAGCGGTGCCAACTGAGATGAGCGAAGTCATGGAGGCCCTCACCAAGCAGTTCAAAGAGAGTCAAGAGGCTCTGCAGCGCTCTCTTCATGAGAGGATCGACCAGATCCCTGGCGCACCACCCACTTTGAAGAAAGTTGACGTTCAGCGGTATACTCAAAGGCCTTGGAAGAAAGAAGCAGCACCAAAGGCCATCCCCAAGACATTCAAAATGCCAAACATACCAAGATATCGGGGAACAACTGACCCCAATGATCACTTGATGATGTTTAGCAATTTCATAAAAGCGAGCGACCTCACCGACGAGGAAATCGAGTCGGTACAATTAAAGAAATTCGTGGAAACATTGGCGGACGGCGCTCTACGGTGGTATTCCATGCTGTCACCAAATTCAATAGGATCTTTTGCCGAGATGGCGGAGTTATTCGTCAAAGCACACACAGGCGCCCAGAAGACAGAGACAAGAGTTGAGGATATCTTTGAAATCAAGCAGCTGCCTGGGGAGTCTCTCCGGAAGTATGTAGATCGCTTTCAGCGTGAGCGTATGTTGCTACCCAAGGTTCCAGATTGATGGGCAGCAATTGCATTCACCAACAGCTTGGACATCAAGAGTTCTGAGGCGACCAGGCGACTGTACGAATCCCTGCGAGAATATCCTGCGGCAAGCTGGTCGGATGTCTACAACCGCTACAATTCCAAGGTACGTATAGACGAAGATAAATTAATTGGCACAGGTACCCGAGGATGGAGCCAAACTCGCACCAATGGCGCTGGGGGAAAGATCGAGACGGATAGGCCAGATGCACGGCACGAGCCATACCCCAGCCGGTCACGCAACAACTCAAACGGACGCGGTCGCAACAACAAAGGCCTGGCGAGGAGCACTGATTCTGCCTCAACTTCTAGTGGGATCCCAACCCTGCCCGTCTTCAACATCGGTGCAGTCGAGCTTGTAGCAGTTCTCGAGGAGATGAGCAAAAAGGTCAAATGGCCCAAGGATATGAAGGGTGACCCCAGCAAACGCAACAAGAACTTGTGGTGCGAATTCCATCGCGATCACGGCCACACGACGGATGACTGCAAGGCTCTAAGGTATGAAGTTGCTAATTTGTTGAAACAGGGCTATCTCAAGGAGTACTTGACAGAAAAAGGGAAGCAGACTCATGCGAAGGCCCAGCAAAACAAATCAGGACCTCCCCGAGTATCTTCTCCAAAAATGACGGTCAACGTCATCTCTGGCGGAATTGAGGTTGATGCAGTCACATACACAGCAAATAAGTATGCCAAAGTCTCTATTACGAAGACCAAACGACCGCGACTTGAGGATACGATGACTTTTGAAGAAGCAGATGCAGATGGCTTGCAGTTTCCCCACATGGACGCTTTAGTGATAACGCTGCGAGTGGAAGAGTTCGACGTCAAAAGAGTGCTCGTTGATCCAGGCAGCTCAGCAAACATCATATTATCTCGGGTCGTGCAGCAGTTGAAGCTATACGATGGGATTGTACCAATTTCTCGCGTTCTCTCAGGATTTAACAATTCCAGCGAGAAAACGTTGGGAAAAATTACGCTGACGACCCTGGTCAAAGGTGTCATGAGACGGACAACGTTTCATGTCATTGATGGAGACATGGCCTACAACATAATCCTTGGGAGGCCATGGATACACGACATGCAGGCAGTTCCGTCAACCTATCACCAAGTGATGAAATTCCCTTCAGAGTGGGGAATACGAGAAGTTCGAGGAGAGCAGCGTTGCGCTAGAGATTGCTACTCAGTCGCAGTCAAGCTCCCCGAGGAAGCAAAATAGCAATTAATGAATCCGGGATCGGAATCAAGCAGTGGAACTTCAAACTACCAAATCCCGGAATTCATATCAAAATTGGATGCACGAGAAGAGTACGCGCCAACCATTGAAGCTCTGGAACCAGAAGAACTTTTCGACAATATGCCTGAAAGGAAGGTATACTTGGGAGCAGAGCTGAACAAAGACTTACGGAAAGATATCTTGCACTTCCTCAAGGGGCGGCACACCACCTTTGCGTGGTCACATGAGGACATGACGGGAATCTCCCCGAAGATTATCTCTCACAAGTTGAATGTGGATCCATACTTCCGCCCAGTGAAGCAAAAGAAACGCCAGCAAGGAGCATTCAGGAACCAAATCATAAACGACGAAGTTGACCGCTTGCTCAAGATTGGCTCTGTCCGAGAAGTCAAATATCCCGATTGGTTGGCCAACGTGGTCGTAGTGGCGAAGAAGAACGGCAAGTGGAGGGTCTGCATTGACTTCACTGATCTGAACAAAGCCTGCCCGAAAGATTCTTATCCACTACCTCAAATTGACCAACTAATCGACGCGACGGCCGGGCACGAGGTGCTCACATTCCTTGATGCATATTCAGGCTACAACCAAATCTTGATGAATCCCGACGACCAGGAGAAGACCTCTTTCATTACTTGCCGAGGTACGTATTGCTACAAAGTAATGCCTTTTGGACTTAAAAATGCAGGTGCAACCTACCAACGGTTAGTCAACCGGATGTTTCACGATCACATTGGCAAAACCATGGAGGTTTACATCGACGACATGCTGATCAAATCCAAGCGAGCAGAGGACCACTTGGCTCATTTGGAGGAAGCCTTTCGAATCCTTGATCAATACAACATGAAGCTCAACCCGGAGAAATGCGCGTTTGGAGTGGGTTCAGGGAAGTTCCTTGGTTTCATCGTCTCCCAACGAGGGATCGAGGTAAACCCCGCCCAGATAAAAGCAATAGAAGCCATTCCCGACGTACTTCACAACAGAAAAGATGTAATGCGGCTAACCGGGAGAGTAGCGGCGCTGAGGAGATTCATCTCCCGCTCGTCTGATCGATGCAAAAGCTTCTTCGACGTGCTAAAGCAAAACAAGGAGTTCGAATGGACCCCCGAATGTCAGCAAGCTCTTAAGGACTTGAAGCGGTACTTGTCAAGCCCGCCTTTACTTTCAACGCCACAACCAGGTGAACAACTATTACTCTACCTGGCCGTATCTGAGTCAGCGGTAAGTGCAGTCTTGGTGCGAGAAGACAAAGGTAAGCAACTACCAATTTATTACATCAGTAAATCTCTATTAGATGCTGAAACACGCTATCAATCTTTGGAGAAACTGGCACTAGCATTGGTAATCGCTGCCCGCAAATTAAGACCTTACTTCCAAAGTCATTCAATAGCTGTAGTCACTACCTTCCCCCTACGTAATATCTTGCACAAACCTGAATTTTCGGGCAGACTAGTAAAATGGGCAGTAGAATTAAGGGAATTTGACATATCTTATCAACCCCGAGTAGCAATAAAGTCTCAAGCTCTAGCAGATTTTATCGCAGATTTTAGCGCCACCATGTACCCTGATGCTCAGCGTGAGGCGGTTCTCTTCGCCGGATCCGAGCCGGGGACTTGGACCTTGCACACCGATGGATCCTCGAGCGTGAAAGGGTCGGGGCTAGGCTTAGTCCTCACCACTCCCTCGGGTGAAACCATCAGACAGGCTATAAAATGTCCTTTTATTACTAACAATGAGGCCGAGTATGAGGCCGTAATTGCAGGATTGAAACTAGCTCGAGATTATGGGGCAGATAGGATTCATCTCAAGAGTGATTCCGCCCTGGTCTTCAACCAGATAACTGGAGGTTTCGTTGCAAGGGAGTCTCGTATGCAGAGGTATCTTGCCCGAGTTACTGGTTTGCTGGCACAATTCAACAATTGGGAAGCCACACAGATCCCGCGAGAGGAGAATCATGAGGCCGACGCCTTGGCCAATTTGGGTTCAGTCGCAGAAATTGGAGCAGCAGGTTCAATGGCCGTAGCTCATCTCCTGTGCACAACGATCGATAAAGACGCAATGGAGGTCAACACGACCAGTCTAACTTGGGATTGGAGGAATGATATAATCAATTATATATTGCATGGAACCTTGCCATCAGACGTTAATGCCGCTCGAAAATTGAGGATAAAGGCTGCCAGATATACAATTATAGATGGCACCCTCTATCGAAAGACTTTTGCAGGTCCACTCGCCAAATGCCTAGGCCCCAGCCAAACGGAGTATGTGATGAGAGAAGTTTATGAGGGGTGCTGTGGAAATCATTTGGGAGGAAAGGCGCTTGCGCGGAAACTCATACGAGCAGGTTATTATTGGGACAAGATGGAGAAAGATACTAACGAGTTTGTCAAAAAATGCGATAAGTGCCAAAGGTTTGCGCATCTCCTCCATCAACCGGCGGAGCCCTTGCATTCAATCATCTCCCCGTGGCCGTTTATGAAGTGGGGGATGGACATCGTTGGACCACTACCCGCTGCGCCTAGAGGGGTGCGTTTCTTGTTAATGATTACTGATTATTTTACAAAGTGGGTTGAGGCCGCAGCATATTCGAAGATACGTCAAACGGAAGTAATTGATTTCTTGTGGCGTTATGTCATTTGTCGATTCGGAGCACCCAAAGAAATTGTCATGGATAACGGCCCCCAGTTCGTGGGTCAGAAGGTCACAAAGTTCCTTGAGGATCTGCATATTAAAAGGATTACTTCCTCCCCATATCACCCAGTGGCAAACGGGCAGGCGGAATCAACCAACAAAATAATAGTGGATTCACTCAAGAAGCGCCTCGAGCAGGCCAAAGGATGTTGGGTGGAAGAACTCCCCGGGGTTCTTTGGGCATATAGAACGACCACGAAAATGAGCACCGGGGAGACGCCCTACTCTTTAGTATATGGTTCCGATGCATTGATCCCAGTCGAAATTGGCGAGCCAAGTCTACGATACGCCCATGCAACCGCAGAATCCAATTCAGTCAACCTCTCCGAGGAATTGGATTTTCTGGAAGAACGCAGGGAGTTAGCACTAATACGAGTAGTGGCTCAGAAAGAAAGGATAGAGCAATATTACAATCGGGGACTGAGACTACGTAACTTCGAAGTCGGGGACTTTGTATTGCGTAGAGTCTCCCAGAGTACGCAAGAGGCGAACGTCAGCAAACTTGGTCCGAACTGGGAGGGTCCGTATAAGGTAGTTGCATTAGCTGGTAAAGGTTCATACCGATTGGCACGACCAGATGGATCGCTTCTACCCAGCAGTTGGAACGTGACTCACTTGAAGAGGTACTACTTCTAAGTGGTACAGGGGTTAGTGTTTCTGTCCATTTTTACATTGCTTACATGCCTTCGCTCTCTTTTAAGTTGCTCTGTTTTCTTATCTTTATCTAAATGGTACTAACGGTCTTCAAAAGGCCAGGTCCGTTTAGCTCAACTGGCAGAGCTCGAAGTCCTCGTGGTTCGCGGCTGTGGGTTCAAATCCCGCAACGGACACACTCCTCTTTTGGTTATATGTGTTCTCAGATGCAGCGCTTTACCCATTGTCTTTTCATGTCTGAAATTACGAAATTTCGACATAAAAACAGGGGGGTGGCAAGGGCCCCAGTAGGCCAAAATCCCGGCTAACACAGGTGATCTTCGAACAGAGCAAGGTCACTCGTTAAGAGCACGGCTAAGCAAAATCAAGTAAGTTCAATAGAACTATTTTACTTGTGCTATATTATCTCCTACGTCTTTGCGGCCAGCATCCGCTCAAGTCCCACAACTTTACGACCAGACAATCTTGTGTTCTGATTTACGACCAAACAATCCTACGTTCTGGTCATTGGGTTACTTGTCCTTTTCAATAGAAGTAACAGGGCAGTTTTAACCAAACCAAATCAAATTTTTTCGTTTCACTGCAAAAACTTTCAACTATCAAATATGATAAGCAAAGTTTATATTTCTCTGCAAAAACTATCAATTATGATAAGCAAAGTTTATCGCAAAACCGTCTTACACGGTCGAATTTCGGTCAGCCAGAACAACCTGATTTCGTTTAGCCCAGAAGGCCTGACTTCAGTCATCCTAACTATGGGTAACTTAATCTGGTTACGATCATATTTTATTTCAAAACATCTGCGCAGATTAAACCAAAAGGGGTACTCAGACACTAAGATTTGAAACATAATCTTGACCTCTGAAAACTCCACTAAGCAACAATCAGCATTCATATGAACAAGACTTGAGAGACTAAAGATGGTCGTCAAGCCTCAACCAGTCAAACAAAAGAGGAAAATAGCCGAAAACATACATTCATAAAGTTAACAAATATTCAAAGTTAACAACATCCAACAAATTTAACAAAAGGACTAGACAAGGCATCAATCATCATGTTGACCAGGGTCCCGACCTGATGCACTAGCCCCATCAGTCGGATCCCCGCCCAAGTCTTCATCTTCTCCATCTTCATTGTCCTCGCTGCCCTCATCGTCCCCTTCGACTCCATCATCATCAGCTCCCACTTCCATGCCCAGGACTTGCTTGACACTGATGATGACTGCAATGGTCTGATCGAGGACTAAATCAACATTGATCTGGCCGCGCTGCATTTGGATGAGCAATTTCTTTTTGGCCTCCAGGGCTTCTAACTTGGATTCGATCGTATAACGATCTCGCAAGTTAGCCAAATCCTTCGTCAGTAGCTCTTGAACCTTTGCAGATTCCGCGACCCGATTTCTGGCCTCTTGCAGTTCTCCTCGAGCAGCTTGAGATTCAGCCTCAGCTTTGTTCATATTCCTCAACATCAGGTCGGAAGCGTCGCGGATACTTGCCAGAGTAATTTCCTTCATATTGAGCTCATGGGCAAGTTGGGAGATCTGACGGCCTTGCTCATCCATCTTTGCTTTTAGATCTTCAAAAGACAACACAAACCTGTCCTTCTCATCTAGAAGACGGTCCCTTTCCTCGAGGAGCGCGCTTATCTTGTCATTAGCTTCAGCGTTGGATTTCTCCAACCTGTCTATCTTATCCTCGAAAAAGTCGCGTCTCCCCTCCAGCACCCGCTTCTCCCCGATCAGAACCTTTTTCTCCTCTTCCAAGGCATGATTTGCCTGGAGAACCTCCAAAAGGTCTTTTTTCAAGCCAAGGACTTGATCTTGGTTGTTCAACCTGGAGCGAAGCATGAGCTCGGTAGCCATCATATTCGCCTGGCAACAAGTAGAAATACACAGATAGTCAGGACTAAGGATTTTTGACAAATATAAGGAAAGTAAAAGAAGAAAACATTACCCGAGCAGTATCCTCAACAATCGCATAAGCCAACTGCTCATCGTTCATGCTGCGCATGTTCCACTCTTCACGAGGGCCGATCAGGTTGGACGTTACCTTGACTAAGTGGCCAGGCTTCGTCAAAAAATCCGTGTCTGGGGGGATGATGAAGTCACACTCCCTCATGCACGGCCTAGGCTCTCTCGCCTGCTCCGAAGGGTAGTCGGGGCCAAATTTATGGCGAATACCTTTAACAGAGTACGCACCAATCGTACCTCCCAAAGATACTCGCCTGGTGAGCCTAGTCCGAGAGACTTCGACGTCGCCTGTCTCGCCGAGGCCCAGGGTGTCGCACTCCTGCAAATAAACTGGCGCCACCCCGTCAGCGGCCAAGTTTATCATGTCTTTATAATAGAAGACCTGGGGTTCAGCCTCCCCCCAGCCTTCTTCCGACCATCAACCTCCTCACCTGTCTCACCCTTCTCCTCACCCTTCTCCTCGTCATCTTCCCCCATCGGCTCCTTGCCCGGGCGCCTATTGCTGGCCTGCTCAGGCTCACTTTGTTGACTTCTAGCCCATTCAGGCTCGTGTGGCTCCGAAGCCTCAGGAAAAAATGCAAAACTCCCTTGCATTCTTTCCTCCCCCATTTCCTCAGCCTTCTCCTCCTCCCCATCACCAACTCGGGGACTTTGCTCGAAAGCATAAGAGGAAGTCTCTGCAGCTCTCCTCTTATCACTCCGAAGATATGCCCTCCTCCTCTGATTCAAGCCCTCATCGGGGACCTCTGAATCTGACAGGACAACCACCACGGGCTCAGCTGATTCAGGGGCAGCCGCCGAGCTTTTTATGCTTTCCTGCCCAGACTTGGGGGTCTCAGCAGCAGCTACAGTGGCCTCAACTGTCTTCTCAGAAGACTGAGGGGTCTTGCGAGCTGTCCTTTTCTTCTTCCTGGGCTTACTCTTTTCAGAGTCGGTTTGTTTTCTCTTCAGGCTCGCAAGAACCTCCTCGCCACCCTCCCTAGCTTTAATAGCTGCTGCAGTTTGAAGGATAGCAGCCGCTTCCTCGTTGACCTCAGCCACGGGATCAACAACCACCTCCTCGGGAGGAGGAGCAGGAAAGTAACTACCACCAGTACCTAGGCCTGAAAATAGAAGCGTATCTATGTCATAATAAGCTCTGCATAAGTTAAGTAAGAGATTCAAGTAAGAATCCTACCATGGGTGCTGGGGTTAGACAAATGCTTCAAGGAAGCATAGTGAGGCCATTGCCTCTGCTCGTGGGTGAACTCCGTCAAAATTGGTTCAACCCAAGCAGACAACTCCTCCTCAGTAATCAGGCCATCATAAGGAATCTTGTCAGCTAACCAACAAAGAATAGAAATTAGAAACTGCAGATACATAATTCAAAGAATATTCAACACAGATACTCGGGGACTTACGAGTCTTGTTCCAGGCCTCGCGGAGATTAGTTTTGTCGCCGCGTGTGAGGAGTCTGGACTGCACGTAAACATACCGGTGCATCCAACCCCTATCCCCTGAGTCTTCGGACTTGCTCACTAGAGCTTTTCTCCCCCTCATGCGGGCATTAACATACCCATCCCTGGCAACCTGAAGACTGTACAGAGCAATGAAATGTTTAAACTCAAAATCCTGCTCGGTCTCGTCGGCGAACCACTGCAGCAGGGTAACGATCCTATAAACGCTAGGACACAACTGCCCCGGGCAGATCAAATAGTATTTACAGATATCTTCTATGACAGGGTGCAGCGGGAACGTATAGCCTATCGTGAATGGGTATGTAGATATAGCCGTCCATCCAGGCCTCACTGAAGTAATATTTTCCGTTGGGAGGGGGCAAGAAATCATAAGGTCATCATCCCACCCGCAATCTGTCCTAACCTTGGGCAAAAGGTCAGGAGTGATTGAACTCTTGAAACGGCTTGAAGGCCATGACCTTATGTTACCGTAATGACTAAACGAGCTGACTGAACAGTCATTCTCAAGATTTCCCCAAATTTTTGGGATCACATCGGCGACTGAAGTTGGAGAACTCGTAGGTTGTCCAGCCGCCGCCGAAGAAGAACTAGTTGCGGCGTCCATATTCAGAACCCTCTTAGCTTTTGGAGACATTTTTAAAATGAATTTGTCACGTTTCGAATTTTTGCTGGAAAGTTGTTTAGAGCTCTGAAGGATAGTATGAAATTTGAAGCGAAGTAAAAGACTTTCAGCTGGGAAAAATCATATTTATAGGGTTCGCAAAACCCACACGTGGCGAACATCCACACAAAAGATGAATCGATCCAGCCGTTGAAGAAAATAATGAAATAAAAATCGGAATGACGGTTTTTCATCTTGGGACGTGCAAGACGTGAGTAGGCGCAGTTCAATCATCACGCCTGCAGTCTCGGAACACGCAACAGTCACTTCTTCAGGGAAAAGTGGAGCGGAATGGACAGCTTGCACGTCTTGTCTTTAACAGAGCATTTAATGCGCACACTAAAAGGACGCCAATCAGTCAAAGCTTTTGAGGAAACATTTAATACTTGTACTGAAGGGATAACGATCAGTCCAACGAGCAGTACCTTGTAGGAACTCGCGCTTACTATGGAAGGAGAGGTCAAAAGAGTTCATTCCCACTCGCAGTTGGTTCTCCACTCCTCGACTAGATCCTCTGCTCGAGAAGTGCGGGGACTATCTGTATTGGGTTAAATCCATCGTCACCAAAGTTGATGACTTGGCATCCACGTAGGATGGCGCACAGACGACACGTGGCTGCGAATGGATATAAGGGCAATGGATAAGATCGAGGGTAAACAGTTACAACAGACAGATAAACAGTCGCTGCGGCCAGAAAAGTCGCAGCCCATCAATCAAGACAGTTCAAAGTAGGAATCTTATCCACAAACAACGCAACTGCTCGACTAAGGAGTTACAACTGCTTGTGAACGGGCACATGGCTGCCTATATATTGTAATTTAAGTCACGAGCATAAAATATAATGCTTCTCTGAATCTACACTTGTATTCAAACTATTTACTAGCATTCAATTCTTTATCTCCAGCGAATATTTATTTACTACTGATGATCAAAAGTTCTCTTTTATTGTTCCGTTGACTGAATATCATAAAGAGTACGAGGAAGGGAATTTAATCAAGTCTAAACGGCCTGAGCACGGTTCCTTTTTCATTCAATTAGCTATTTATTGCATCGCATTAATTGCCTCTTTACTTTTGTCGATTTTTTATCGCTATCATTTATATTTATATTCATTTCATTAAGCGCGTTTTAATCTCGATTATTGACCGTGACTCCGCTCTACAAATTTAATTGTAAATTAACCTAATAAAACGAAGCTACGGTTAAACAGACGTGACCAAAATATAATAACAAAAAGGACTTTGACGGTAGAACAAACAGCTGACTAAGAACTGCTTGGAGTATTCAAACCAATACGTTAGTATTCAAACCAATCTAATTTTTATTTAAATTAAAAACTTAAAACTATTTTGATTTAGCATTAACAAATTTGCATTGTGTAGGAAGCGGAACATGGAAAAGTTAGTGATTATGAATTTTTCCGTTTGTTCCATTATTTATATGACGAACAAGGAAATGAGGTGGGATGGGTCGAGCCACGTGCACAACAACTAGAGGTGAGATATCATAAATAATTTTATTTTTTTTAAATTATTCTTTAATTAATTATTCTAATCGCGTCGTGTGTTTTAGGAGAACTACAAAGCTTTACACCAAGAATGGCTTGAGAGCCAAGGGTCACAAGTCAATGAAGGCTCTCCTAAACCCACCCAAGATGAAGAAAATGCAATGTTCGTTCAGGCGGGTGGTGGCTATACTAGCAAAAATCGAGCCTATGGCCTTGGTCCTTCGAGGTACAAGAAGCCTTCTCGTGTAGGTATTGTCAATGCTCATTGTTCTTCTTCTTCTTCTTCACATGCACCACAACCTGCGGATGATGAGTTGCGCGCTAGATTGGCGGAAATGGAGCAAAGGCTACAAGATAGTGAAAGGCAACGGTTAGAAGACCGTGAGAATGTGAAGAAATTACAGGATATTGTGGCAAAGATTTGGAGAGATAAGGAGCAAGGAAGTGGCTCGTCCCAAGGAGCGGATTAGTACTCTCATGGTTTGTTAAGTTGTGAACATGTTACTAAATACTTTAGTTTTTATTTGTGTTGAATGGTTAATGATGAAACAATATGTAGTATCGTTTTATTGGCCGTGGTGACTTTATTTTATGTTAAACAGGTATTTTATGTTAAACAGGTTGTTTTTGGTATTTGGTTGCTTTGAACCGAATTTCTAATATTTTTGTTTAGCAGGATTTGTATAGTTAGAGACGGAATTCCGTCTCTAACCAACCAAAAAAAATTAAATAATTTTTGTTAGAGACGGAATTCCGTCTCTAAACAACAAAAATAATTTTTAAATTTTTAATTGGAGAGGGAATTCCGTCTCTAAACAATAAAAATAATATATATAATTTATGTTTGAGAGGGAATTCCCTCTCCAAGCATTAAATTAATTAAATTAATTTAATGATTGGAGAGGGAATTCCCCCTCCAAGCACTAAATCAATTAAATTAATTTAGTCCCTCTCCAAGCACAAAATCAATTTAATTGATTTAGTGCTTGGAGAGGGAATTCCCTCTCCAAATGGAAAAGTTAACGCGTTCTGACACAGTCTTGGAGACGGAATTCCGTCTCCAAGAATGTGTCAGTGTGTCAGCTACTTTTTCATTTGGAGACGGAATTCCGTCTCCAAGCAGTCCAACGACGCGCGTAAAAGCGAAGGACGCTCAGAGACGTAATTCCGTCTCCAAACTGTGACGCAGAATGATTAATTTCTACTAGTGTGAAAAGAAAGAAGCTACAAGGAAATAAACTGATGGTTACATCTGCATTATTCTGCCAATCCAGAGACTTGGCTCGTTTTATGGTTTATGAATGTGGTTTTACACTGATTTTATGTCGTGCGTGTGTAGGTTCTTACGCAGTGTAATTGGAGCTTTTAAGAGCATGATTGAGCAAGAAAAGATTGAATTTTGATTGAGGATTGGATCGAGCACACAAAGGCACAACACGAAACGAGAAAAGGAGAAACGAAACAGAAAAATAGCCTGGCGCTGCAGGAGGTGCGCCGCGCCGCCCACAGCGCCCAGCCTCTTGCGCGTTTTTCCATGCGGCGCGGGCTTGTAGCGGACCAATTTCGACGTCTTCTGTCCATCCTCACGCGATCGTGGGCGCGGGGCGCCCGTTATAGCGCCCCTTGTGCGCGTTTTTACGTCCTATTTCGTCTAGGATTGGGTTTAACTTATTATTAGGTGTTTGTAAACTCTATAAATACTCTTTTACTTAGTTTTTCATGGGAGTGGAGACTTGGGAGCAAATTGGAGAGCTCATAACATCAAGACAAGGGTTTTTCTTCCTTCCATTAATTTATTTCATCATTATTTCATTATTACATCAATTCCTTGTGTTGTTATTATGAGTATGCGTAGCTAAAATTATCGTTCTAGGGTTAGAGTATTTCATGAAGGTTGATGTTTGAATATTGATTTCCATTAATTGAATCCCATAACGGGTTGCTTATTCTTTCTTGATTTCACTTGTGTAATTGTCAGGGCCCGATTATTACGCATTATCTATGGTTTTTAGATTGAACTCGAAAGAGGGAATTTAATTACGTAATAAGAAAGAATAGGACTAGTTTGTGAACCCGGGCATCGGGGAACCAATTCGTGAGTAGGATAGACATATACTTGCTCGCCTAGTTTAACTAATTACAGAATTCGTTAATGCGTGCACGTGATTCAACCCATAGACATATAGGGATTGGAGTAGCCTGCATAGACCGTGAAGAACTGAAAGGTTTTCACGGGTACATTTAATCTGTTAGTTAGTAACCCGGGATTTAAGAAGTGGAATCAATTGGAAAACTCAACTGGATTGTTCGTAACTCTGACCCCGGACCGTCTCCTTATTACTGATAACAACCAAGTTTTGCTCCATTGCTTGAATTCACTTTTACCATTTAATTACTGTTCTTTAGTTAACAAAATCCTCATTATTGGAAAAAGATCCCTGAATAGTTTAAATACATTGTTTGCTAGAACTCAGTCTGCATAGTCCTCGAGGGAACGATACTCATCTTATCACTTTATTACTTGTCGACCGCGTATACTTGTGTGTGCGTTTGGGAGCAACAAGTTTTTGGCGCCGTTGCCGGGGACTAATTATTGATTGATTTCTTTTTGAACAGTTTATTACTTACTATTCAGGTTAATTTTTGTTTTGAGTTTTGTGCTGTTTCAGGTATTAGGTCCTGCTCGATCTTTACCTACAGGAATGGCAGAAGACCAAGCTTTAGCTGTGCGAGATGTTGCTCTCCCCAGCCTGGAGGGAGTAGCATCGAGCATAGTTAAGCCCGCTATCACCGGGGGATTTGAGATTAAGTCCGGCATGATTCAGTTGCTGCATGTGACTGGACAATATGGTGGATTACTTCATGAGGATCCGCAGCAACACATTCAGAACTTTCTGGAGATCAGTGATACTTATACACCAGCGGGTGTTCCTACTGATTATGTTCGCTTGACGTTGTTCCCATTTTCACTGATTGGGGCAGCAAAGAAGTGGTTAAAGGCTGAAAAGTCTGGGTCTATCACTACTTGGGAGGATTTGGCTAAGAAGTTCTTGGCTAAATTTTATCCGTCTGCCAAGACAGCCCGGCTGAGGAGCGAAATTATGTCCTTCAGACAGTTAGAAGGAGAATCCTTGTATTCAGCCTGGGAGCGATTCAAAGCTCTATTGAGAGATTGTCCACACCACAACCAATCCAATGAGGTTGTTGCACACACTTTTGTTGAGGGGTTGAACCAACACACTAAGATCGTGGTTGATGCTGCTGCTGGAGGCCAAGTACTGGCCTTAAATTTTGATCAGATTTATGATTTACTTGACAAGTTTTCGCAGAGCAATCCTGATTGGCAGGGAGATGGTAGAGCTATTACGCAGAAACCTGCAGGGGTACTTCAGTTAGATGCAGTTTCAGAGCTAAGGGCGAGGATGGATGCTATTTCCAATCAAATTAGCAAGTTAGCTCTGCAAAAGGCTCAGCAACCAGTGGCTCCAGTGCAACAACTCCAGAGCTTTTGTGAGGTTTGTGGTCAAGACCATGCTACAGAGGTTTGCTCTTCTAATCCAGAGTCAGTTTATTACGTGGGTAATCAAAACAGGCTGCAGGGTCAAAACCAGTTTGGTAATGGGTATTATCAAAGCAATACGAGAGCCCTGAATAATTACCACCCACTTCCAGCTCCACCACAGCAGGTTAGCAGTTCAGTTGAAGATATGCTAAAGCAAATAATGGCAGGCCAGCAGAGAATGATAGCTGACACTGCAGCCCATGCACAAGCCATACATGATCTTGCCAATGCTCAAAAGAACTTGGAGCACCAGTTGGGACAGTTGGTGGGAGAAAGAAGCACTGTTAAAAAAGAGCCTGAACAATGTCTTGCAGTGACCTTAATTGAAGGTGGAGAGCTGGTGGCCAAGCCTGAAGAGAGAGCTGAAATAGAAAAAGTTGAAAAAGTGGAGAAGGTAAAGAAGAAAGAAGAGAGAAAGGAGGCACCTCTGCCGCCTCCACCATTCCCACAGAGACTTGTACCATCGAAGGACCTGGCCCAATATAAAAAATTTGTGAGTATGTTGAAAGAACTTCAAGTTAATATTCCCTTGACTGATGTGTTTGAATTGATGCCATCCTTTGTGAAGTTTTTAAAAGAAATTTTAGTCAAGAAGAAAAAGCCTCAAGAGATAGATACAGTTGAGTTAGTCGAGGAGTGTAGCACAATCTTGAGCAAGCTACCTCCAAAACTTCAAGATCCTGGGAGGTTTACTATTCCTTGTACCATTGAAGGGCATAATATCACTGGTGCCTTGTGTGATTTGGGTGCGAGCATAAATCTCATGCCTCTGTCTGTTTGCAAAAGGTTAGGGCTAGGAGCAATCAAGCCCTCTTCAGTTACTCTTAAGATGGCAGATGGATCTCTCACTCACCCTGATGGTAAGTTGGAGGATGTGTTGCTAAAAGTTGGTAAGTTTACATTCTCTGCTGATTTTGTAGTCCTAGATTATGAAGAGGACCGAGAAACTCCAATCATTTTGGGGAGACCATTCTTAGTCACCTCGAAGGCAATTGTTGACATGGAGTTGGGTGAGATGACTGTTAGAGCGCACGGAGAAAAGGTTACTTTCAAGGTTTATAATGAGAAGGAGCACATAGCTAAGGTGGAAGAGTGCTCTATGATTGAATGTGTCAAACAAGAAGATGGAAGTAAACCAGAGGTGAAGTTGAAGAGGGGTTCTCTAAAAGAAGGGAAGAAAGTAAAAGTTCGGCGTAAGAAGAGAAGACATAAAGGCTGGAAGTGAGCTAAAAGTGTCGTCGTGCCACGACTTTAACTAAGGCGCTTCTCGGGAGGCAACCCGAGTTTGTACTTGTATTATTTCATTTATAGTGTCACGTAGTTGTTGTTTTTCCTTAGATTGCAGGTTCATGTAATGTCGAGGCTAAGTGTGGGGTGTCCTCACCCTTGCCTAATGTTGATGATCTGTTGGGGGAAGTCTGAGTACCTCATACGATATGGAAGCTTGGAGGATGCTAGCACCAAGGACTAGAATCTTCAGGGAAGTTTTCTTTACCTTGCACTTTCTTATTTTTAGCACTGAGGACAGTGCTTAGTTTAAGTGTGGGGTGGGGAACTACCCTTTATCTATTTTTGAGGTTAGGGATGCATGTACCGTAGGATTTTCTTTTGTCACTTGACTTTATTTTGATTTATTTCTTGCTTTAATATATGAAAAAAAAAATTAGAAAACCAATGAAAAAATTCCAAAAAGATTTTTCTTTTAGTTTTATTAGTGGTACATGTCATCCACCCCGTGGTTTTTCTTATGGCCTCGGTTCTTTTCCACGGGGAGGCCTTTGAACTGGGTAGTATTTTTATTTTTTAGGATTAGGATAGTTAGCTAGGTGACCCTAGACGAAAGGAAAATGGTAGAATGCTAGGTGCCGTTGATTTGTTTGATACCGGTGGACTTGAACTTGATTGCATGTGCTATTTGTAGTGTCCTAGAGTTTTAATTTTGATGCATGCCTAGAGAAAAAAATGGAACGACCCCCTTGAGATGCTTGAGTCCGCTTGCTTGACTTTATTGTTAACCTTTGTGCATTAGTGCTTAAATTTCCACAAGTTGCATTCTAGATGCTTGGTTGAGAGTTGTTGATGGAGCCTTTTTGTGTGGACCATGTGCAATGTGTGTGTGAGGCATAAATTTGTTTGCTCCATGTTTGCATATTAATGTCTAGAACTTGCCCCGTGTGTGTGCAAAGCGAAATCCTAGGTTTGCTCTAGTCGGGAAATGATACAAGGCCTTCTTTGATTTGCCTACCCTCACATATATACCTTGAAAAAAATTGTTGTTGTGATTTCTTTGACCCTTTTTGTTGGTACCCACACCCCGAGCCTACCCACTTGTTCTAAATTGCTTTCTTTTGGCCCTTTACTCCTTAAGCACTTTATTGATATTGTGTTGTTATTTTGGAAGTTGTGGTTGAATTTTGGGAGGTTCTTGAGTGGAACTAATAAAGAGGAATACTTGTGAAAACTGTGAAGTAGTGAAAAGCATTGGCAAGGTTGAATGAAATTGAAAAAAGAAAAAGAAAAAATAGCAAAGAAAGAAAAAATTGTGGAAAAAGAAATAAAAAGAGAAAAAGATATCCCTTCCTTGCTAGTGTGTGCTTAATAGAAAAATGCTACTTGTGAGAAGGTGTATGTGTGATAGTTGTTGATTGGGTGGCTTGTTGAGGATTGTGCTTAATTTAATTGTGATGTATTAAAGTGCTTAGGGAGGTAGTCACTATTATCATATGTATCCTACCCGCCCCTTAGCCTACATTACGTCCTTTCTAAAGTCCTAGTTAATCCCGATTGGAGTGAGCTTACATTAGTGGAGTCCTACACTATGGGCAAGCCTATGGTACATTGTGTGTGACATGTGAGACTTTCATGAGAGTGAGTGAATTCTTTCTATGATATTGTCCCCATTCTATTCTTGATATTTATTGTTGTGTGTGATATTTGGGGGACAATCTTTTGCTTCATATTGGTGAGGGCACATGGATTGCATGAAATAGGTGAAGTTGATGGTTCTTGGTTGAGTAGATAGGTGTGATTTTGTGGGAGCATGGTTGCATTAAGTCGAGTTTGTGCATTTGAGCTATTTTGGGGTGGTTGTTCTCATATTTTTGGTTTTGGTAAATTGTTGGCATGTTTGTGGATCCATGGTAGTCATGTGCGCATTGGTTCAATGGTCGGTATCAACCATAGTCATAGGCAGACCTGTTTTACCTAGGTTGGGAAGTTAGTTGTGACTTGCTCGAGGGCGAGCAAGGGTTCAAGTGTGGGGTGGTGATGTTTGGCATTTTATGCCTATATTTCCTTAATATTTCCTCACGTTTTAATACTTTATTCGCTCGTTTTATGGTTTATGAATGTGGTTTTTCACTGATTTTATGTCGTGCGTGTGTAGGTTGTTACGCAGTGTAATTGATGTTTGGCGTTTTATGCCTATATTTCCTTAATATTTCCTCACGTTTTAGTACCTTATTCGCTTGTTTTATAGCTTGTGACTGTGGTTTTGCACTGATTTTATGTCGTGCGTGTGTAGGTTGTTATGCAGTGCAATTGGAGCTTTTAAGAGCATGATTGAGCAAGAAAAGATTGGATTTTGATTGAGGATTGGATCGAGCACACGAAGGCACAACACGAAACGAGAAAAGGAGAAACGAAACAGAAAAATAGCCTGGCGCTGCAGGAGGCGCGCCGCGCCGCCCACCGCGCCCAGCCTCCTGCGCGTTTTTCCATGCGGCGCGGGCTTGTAGCGGCCAACTTTTGACGTCTTCTGTCCAACCTCACGCGTTCCGAGGCGCGGGGCGCCCGTTATAGCGCCCCTTGTGCGCGTTTTTATGTCCTATTTCGTCTAGGCTTGGGTCTAATTTATTACTAGGCTTTTGTAAACTCTATAAATACTCTTTTACTTAGTTT
Organism: Petunia secreta; assembly: GCA_029990175.1. NCBI lineage: Eukaryota > Viridiplantae > Streptophyta > Magnoliopsida > Solanales > Solanaceae > Petunia > Petunia secreta. Next base: position 2,935,224 of record JARKIP010000059.1, on the reverse strand, counting down.
TTCATAGGAGTTCAGACCTTTGGAGCAAGTTTTGGAGGAGAGGGGAGGAGCCCTAGATGTCTTCTACACAAGTTCTTTCTCTCTTTATCTCATTCTTCTCTTTAATTCTATAGTTTGTTTGTTCTCAGGTTAGAGTAAATACATGAAGGTTGATGTTTGAAAGTTGATTTCTATATATTGATTTACCATTACAGATTGTTTATTCTTTCTTGATCATAATTGTTTGATTATTGAGGCCTGATAATTGAACACTATCTATGGTTTTTAGATTGAACTCGAAAGAGGGAATTTAATTACGCAATAAGAAAGAATAGAACTAGTTTGTGAACCCGGGCATCGGGGAACCAATTCGCGGGTAGGATAGACATATACTTGCTTGCCTAGTTTAACCCATTACAGGATCGTTAATGCGTGCACGTGATTCAACCCATAGACATATAGGGATTGGAGTAGCCTGCATAGACCGTGAAGAATCGAAAGGTTTTCACGGGTACAATTAACCTGTTAGTTAGCAATCTAGGAAATCAAGAAGTAGAATCAACTGGAAAACTCAACTGGACTGTTTGCAACTCTGACCCTGGACCGTTTCTCCATTATTGATAACAACCCATAAATTGCTCTCAAATACTTGATCTCAATTACTTGTTTTAATTATTGCATTTAGTTAGTAAAATCTCAACCATTGGAAAAGATCCCTGAATAGTTTCTAAGAAATTGTTTGCTAAGATTCAGTCTGAATAGTCCTCGTGGGAACGATACTCGATTTATCACTTTATTACTTGTCGACCACGTATACTTGCGTGTGCGTTTGGGAGCAACAAGTTTTTGGCGCCGTTGCCGGGGACTAAATTGACTGTTTTCTTTTTGAACAATTTATTATTTTCTATTCAGGTTTAATTTATTTTATTTTATTTTTAGTTTATTATTGTATTACTAGTTTACATGGCATCTTTTACTGAAAGTGGGTCGAATGATGGTTGCTCAAGTTTTATTGATTCTTGTCTACTTTGCGGAGGAACCCACTTGTGGGAAAATTGTCCAACTCTTTCAACCCTGCGAGACTGGTTATGTGAATTTTCTACCACCTTTGATTGGAATTTTTGTAATTTGTGTGGTGGTCGGTGGAATGATTGTCCTAAGTGTCATGCTCCTTCCCCCAATAATTTTTGTGATGATTCTAATGATGTTTGTGAGCTTGACAGGATCGATAAAGTGCAGGTTGTTAGCGAAACTTGGCTAATGGAGCAAGCCAAACTCTTAGAAGCTTATGGGGATTTCAAGAGTGAACTTACAAATATGACGAGGCAATTTATGGAAGAAAGGGTTGTGCTCGGGCAAGAGATCGACGAATTTGGCTTGACTATTCACGACTTGGAGGAGAATTTGAGTGATATGGTTGAGGTGTCTGAAGCTCAATTATCAGTTGTCGTGCTTAGTAGATTTGAGATAGAAGAGCTTAGAAGCCAATTTGAGGAGCAAAAAGTGGAATTCCTACCATTCGACCTAATAGCAGTTGATGATGCCAAGGTTGAGGAAATTACATTAGAGTCAAGTGAAGAAATAGAAAACATCATATTTGAGGACTCTAGTGTTTGTGCAAGCGAGGGTGTCAAAAGTAATGCAACTTTAGAATTGAAGTGCATTGGGCCTCATTCCAATCATTTTTCAACATTGTGTTTGGATGGTGACATGAAAATTGAGCCACCCGAGCCTATGAAGAAACCAAGGGAGGAGGAACAAGGTGCCTATATTTTAGAGTTTGCGATGCCGAGGAGACAAAATGACATCCCTCATTTAAAGGCCAAGAAGTGCAAAATGCGACAATGGTTACTTGGTCCTTTTGTATTTTTGCCACCACCCCAATACCATAGTTGTAAACTTGAGGCAAAGTTGGGGATTCAATTCATTAGTTCAAGGTGGAGGAAAAAGTGATGAAGTTGTCCTCGTCGTGCCACGACGTTAACTAAGGCGCTTCTTGGGAGGCAACCCAATTTGCTTGCTTTACTTTTATTTATTTTTATTAGTATTTTTATAGTTGTATATTACTTTGGGTGATTCTTTGGATTGCAGGTTCATGTAATGGCGAGTCTAAGTGTGGGGTGTCCTCACCCTTGCCCAATATTGATGACCTGATGAGGGAAGTCTGAGTACCTCATAAGATATGGAAGCTTGGAGGATGCTAGCACCAAGGACTAGAATCTTCAGGGAAGTTTTCTTTACCTTGCACTCTCTTATTTTTAGCACTGAGGACAGTGCTGAGTTTAAGTGTGGGGTGGGGAACTACCCTTTTATTTATTTTTGAGGTTAGGGATGCATGTACCATAGGATTTTTCTTTTGTCACTTGACTTTGTTTTGATTTATTTCTTGCTTTAATATATGAAAAAAAAAATTAGAAAACCAATGAAAAATTCCAAAAAGATTTTCCTTTTAGTTTTTATTAGTGGTACATGTCATCCACCCCGTGGTTTTTCTTATGGACTCGGTTCTTTTCCACGGGGAGGCCTTTGAACCGGGTAGTTTTTATTTTTTTAGGATTAGGATAGTTAGTTATAGGTGACCCTAGACGAAAGGAATAGGTGGAATGCTAGGTGCCTTTGATTTGTTTGATACCGGTGGACTTGAATTGATTGCATGTGCTATTTGTGGTGTCCTTGAGTTTTAATTTTGATGCATGCCTAGAGAAAAATTGGAACGACCCCCTTGAGATGCTTGAGTCCGCTTGCTTGACTTGATTGCTATCCTTTGTGCATTAGTGCTTAAATTTCCACAAGTTGCATTCTAGATGCTTGATTGGGAGTTGTTGATGGAACCTTTTTGTGTGGATCATGTGCAATGTGTGTTGTGAGGCATGTTCTTATTTACTCCATGTTGCATGTTAATGTCTAGAACTTGCCCCGTGTGTGTGCAAAGCGAAATCCTAGGTTTGCTCTAGTCGGGAGATGATACAAGGCCTTCTTTTACTTGCCTACCCTTACATATATACCTTGAAAAAAATTATTGTTGTGATTTCTTTGACCCTTGTTGTTGGCACCCACACCCCGAGCCTACCCACTTGTTCTAAATTGTCTCTTTTGGCCCTTTACTCCTTAAGCACTTTAGTTGATATTGTGTTGTTGTTTTGGAGTTGTGGTTGGATGTTGGGAGGTTTTTGAGTGGAGCTAATGAAGGGGAATAATTGTTAAAATTGTGAAGTAGTAAAGCATTGGCAAGGTTGGAAGTTAATGAAATTGGAAAAAAATGAAATGATAAGAAAAAGGAAATAAAGAGAAAAAGATATTCATTCCTTACTGGTATGTGCTTAATAGAAAAATGCTACTTGTGAGAAGGTGTATGTGTAGAAGTGTTGATTGGGTGGCTTGATGAGATTGATGCTTAATTTGAATGTGATGTATTAAAGTGCTTAGGGAGGTAGTCACTATTACCATATGTATCCTACCCGCCTCTTAGCCTACATTACGACCTTTCTAAAGTCCTAGTTAATCCCGATTGGAGTGAGCCTACATTAGTGGAGTCCTACACTACGGGCAAGCCTATGGTACATTGTGTGTGACATGTGAGCTTTTCATGAGAGTGAGTGAATTCTTTCTATGCTATTGTCCCCATTCTATTCTTGATATTCATGGTTGTGTGTGATACTTGGGGGACACTCTCTTGCTTCATTTTGGTGAGGGCACATGGTTTGCATGAGATAGGTGAAGTTGTGGCTTCTTGGTTGAGTAGATAGGTGTGATTTTGTGGGAGCATGGTTGCATTAAGTTGAGTTTGTGCATTTAAGCTATTTTGGGGTGGTTGTTCTCATGTGTTTCAGTTTGTTAAATTATTGGCATGTTTGTGGATCCATAGTAGTCATGTGTGCATTGGTTCAATGGTCGGTATCAACCATAGTCATAGGCAGACCTGTTTTACCTAGGTTGGGAAGTTAGTTGTGACTTGCTCGAGGGCGAGCAAGGGTTCAAGTGTGGGGTGGTGATGTTTGGCGTTTTATGCCTATATTTCCTTAATATTTCCTCACGTTTTAGTACCTTATTCGCTTGTTTTATAGCTTGTGACTGTGGTTTTGCACTGATTTTATGTCGTGCGTGTGTAGGTTGTTATGCAGTGCAATTGGAGCTTTTAAGAGCATGATTGAGCAAGAAAAGATTGGATTTTGATTGAGGATTGGATCGAGCACACGAAGGCACAACACGAACCGAGAAAAGGAGAAACGAAACAGAAAAATAGCCTGGCGCTGCAGGAGGCGCGCCGCGCCGCCCACCGCGCGCAGCCTCCTGCGCGTTTTTCCACGCGGCGCGGGCTTGTAGCGGCCAACTTTTGACGTCTTCTGTCCAACCTCACGCGTTCCGAGGCGCGGGGCGCCCGTTATAGCGCCCCTTGTGCGCGTTTTTATGTCCTATTTCTTCTAGGCTTGGGTCTAACTTATTACTAGGCTTTTTTACTTAGTTTTTCATAGGAGTTCAGACCTTTGGAGCAAGTTTTGGAGGAGAGGGGAGGAGCCCTAGATGTCTTCTACACAAGTTCTTTCTCTCTTTCTCTCATTCTTCTCTTTAATTCTATAGTTTGTTTGTTCTCAGGTTAAGTAAATACATGAAGGTTGATGTTTGAAAGTTGATTTCTATATATTGATTTACCATTACAGATTGTTTATTCTTTCTTGATCATAATTGTTTGATTATTGAGGCCTGATAATTGAACACTATCTATGGTTTTTAGATTGAACTCGAAAGAGGAAATTTAATTACGCAATAAGAAAGAATAGAACTAGTTTGTGAACCCGGGCATCGGGGAACCAATTCGCGGGTAGGATAGACATATACTTGCTTGCCTAGTTTAACCCATTACAGGATCGTTAATGCGTGCACGTGATTCAACCCATAGACATATAGGGATTGGAGTAGCCTGCATAGACTGTGAAGAATCGAAAGGTTTTCACGGGTACAATTAACCTGTTAGTTAGCAATCTAGGAAATCAAGAAGTAGAATCAACTGGAAAACTCAACTGGACTGTTTGCAACTCTGACCCTGGACCGTTTCTCCATTATTGATAACAACCCATAAATTGCTCTCAAATACTTGATCTCAATTACTTATTTTAATTATTGCATTAAGTTAGTAAAATCTCAACCATTGGAAAAGATCCCTGAATAGTTTCTAAGAAATTGTTTGCTAAGATTCAGTCTGAATAGTCCTCGTGGGAACGATACTCAATTTATCACTTTATTACTTGTCGACCACGTATACTTGCGTGTGCGTTTGGGAGCAACAGTAATTGGAGCTTTTAAGAGCATGATTGAGCAAGAAAAGATTGGATTTTGATTGAGGATTGGATCGAGCACACGAAGGCACAACACGAAACGAGAAAAGGAGAAACGAAACAGAAAAATAGCCTGGCGCTGCAGGAGGCGCGCCGCGCCGCCCACAGCGCCCAGCCTCTTGTGCGTTTTTCCATGCGGCGCGGGCTTGTAGCGGACCAATTTCGACGTCTTCTGTCCATCCTCACGCGATCGTGGGCGCGGGGCGCCCGTTATAGCGCCCCTTGTGCGCTTTTTTACGTCCTATTTCGTCTAGGATTGGGTCTAACTTATTACTAGGTGTTTGTAAACTCTATAAATACTCTTTTACTTAGTTTTTCATGGGAGTGGAGACTTGGGAGCAAATTGGAGAGCTCATAACATCAAGACAAGGGTTTTTCTTCCTTCCTGTTATTTCCCACGAATACACCACTTTACTGTTTTAAGGACCAGTTCCTTAAAATGTGTTCCTTTACTCTACGATGTGCGGAATAAAAACTGTAAGTAATTGAACACCAGATTTTAGCGTGGAAAAACCCCTAGACACGGGATCAAAAAACCACGACCTACTTCTCAAGTAGGATTTCAACTTCACTATGTAAAAAGACCCACTTGGTTACAAGACTCACTCTTACTAACCTAGGACTAACTCTAATCCTTTAGTGATCTTTCTCACGATCAGTGAAGTTGTGTCAAGTCCACGACTTGAACTACACAGTTTACAACTCGATTTTTTGCTTACTACAATTGAACTAAGACTTGAACTTTTACAAGACTCAATCTAAGGAACAGGTTCTTACTTAGTTCTACTGTAGCTAATGATTACACAAATAAGCTAATAATTCTTCTCAGCTTTTGCTCGATGCTCTCTCTATTTGTGTACAACTTCTATGGCTGATAGTCTTCTCGTTTTATAGTTTCCAGCAGCCAAGAAGTCCCAATGAATTAGAATTCCAAAGCTCCCTTGACTTTGAATCCTAATTTGATTCTACCTTCTTGAATCCAAATCCTTTATCCTTTAGGATTATGCAATCTTTTCGTATCTGATTAGGCCTGCATAATTATCAAGATACACGTCAGTATTAGGATAAATAATAATATCTTAATTAAATGATTTTGCATGAATTATCTATTCTGCTTCAGTGTTCAAAGGAACAGGTCCTTTGAATCCGTTCCTCAGCCATCAGTCAAAACTCCAAGCTTTCCAAGCTAACAATTTCCCCCTTTTTGATGATGACAAATTCATACTCATAGCTTCATCTCCTTAATGTCCTGAAGTACAACTTAAGCTCAAAAAGACAATCAATCAGTGGAGAATTAATTCATCATTAAGGAACAAATTTTTATTAGGTATAAAATCATGCAAAATCAGCCTTACTCTTCCCCCTTTTGGCATCATTGAAAAGGTTGCATATCAAAATATAACTCAAGTGTTAGATTTAATCAGCACATAGCCATTGAGGCAACTCAAAGTACAAACATAAATTAAATAAAGCAACTGCAAAACAATGATATTAGCCATCCAAGACAATTCATATAACCAAATATTATAATCAGGGGATACAGCAAGTACTACAAAATTATCCAACTACTAAAGAAGAAAATAAAGGCTAAGGCACTTGGCTAGGCTAGATCCCACTAGACAAAAGATGGCTAAAGGCTAGGGCTAAGGTGGTCAGGATGTGGAAGGACCAGTTCCCTGAGACTTGTGAAGGAGATCAAACATCTGCTTGAGCATTCCCTCATTGGTCTCTTTTGCTTTTGAGGCCTCTGCCTTCCAGTGATTCCTCTCTTCTTCCAACCTTGCAATCTCAGCAGCCTGCATAGCAACTTGTTGCCTAAGTGCCCTCACTTTGTTGTTCAGAGGCTGCCTCCCAACACCAGCCTGTGGAGGATCAGCCTGAACCGGCAAGTCACAGTTTATCAAGGTAGCACACCCAAATTTCTCCTTCTTTGTAGCTTTCACAACCCCTTCCAAGGGAACCTTCAACTTGGCAAAAATATCAGTCAGAATGAAACCAAACGGCAGGGAGTGTTTTCTCTTCCCAGCAATCACCCTTTTTATCAGGTGGATCATAAAGCTGGGCCAATTGATCTGCTTTTCAGTGTCCAACAGTTCCATAAGGACCAGGTCCATGAAACTGGCAACTCCTCTTTTCTCCTGCCTTTGCATCACAACTTTGTTCACAAATTCAAATAAAACCTGATGCTGTGGATGCATCTCACTCTTTTGCACTGCCCTGGGTTTTTCTTCACCATCATTCTCAGCAAACTTCCTAGTGATCTCCAGATCAGTAGGCAAGTTTGTCAAGTCAGGCCAAACAGTCTTGACATAACTAGCATACCCAGAGGCAGGTATCCCCAGCAACTCACCAAGTTCCCTTGTATCAAAAATGATGACATTGTCATTAACAGATGTAGTGATTTGATCACCTCGGATGGAACAATTCTTATAGAATTCCTGCACCATTCCCTTTGCACACCTACCAGAGATCTTAAGGACCATGTCCCTCCAACCCTGAGCATGTAGCTTTTGCAGCAACCAAACCATTCCTTCTTCTTGAACATCAGTCATAACCCTTCCTTTCAACACCTTTCTAGTCAGCATGTCATCATGAACACAGTGCACAGTCTCACTTTCTTCAGCATCACTATCACTCTCAGCCTCAGCAACTAACTCATCACTGTCACTGGCAGAGTCTTCAGAAACCACCACTCTTTTAGAGGACCTGGTCCTCTTAGCAATTTTCTCAGCAGCTTTAACTGAGCTTCTTGTCACCCTTCTCTCAGGAACCTTTCTTTTCTTTGACTGAGGCACCACCTCCTCAGCCTCTACCATCTCATCATCCTCAGAAAAATCAGCCAAATCAAAATCATCACTATCATCCACTTTTTCTTCCTCAACTACCTGTTTTCCTTTCCCTTTTCTGCTCCTTTCCAAGGCAGCAGCCAGTTGTTCATCAGCAGCTTTAGCAGCACTTCTTGTCCTCCTACCCCCAGATGCAGGGGTTGAGGCAGAAGGAACAGGTCCTTTTGCCTTAGAGGAACTTCCAACTTTCTTCTTATTTCCGGGCTTATAACTATCACTTATCTTCTTCAATTTAGCAGCAATTTCAACAGTCTCATGATCATTAATGGGTCCCTTTCTAGCCAATTTTCTTTTCAGGCTCCTAATATTTATCAAATCCACCAATGGCCTATCACTGTCACTCATAGCCTCTTCAACATCTATAACATCTTCCATGGGTGCTCTAAAAGCAACCTCTGGAGACCCTGACCCCCCATGCACCGGTGCTTCCAAACTTCTAATGAGTTCCCCCTCAAGAGCAGCCTCAGAACCTTCTCCCTCTTCTTCCTCATCAATAACAACATTCAGAGGGTGAGTGTAGTTTACCTTAAACTGATACAACACCATAGCATGAGAGAGATCCTCAACCTGCTCAGCAATGGATTCAGCCGTGGGAACTGATCCTTCCCCCTGAATCTCAAGTTCAGGTATTTCTGGAATTTGTTCAGGAACTTCAGGGTTTGGGTCGATGATTTCCATGGGTGAAGGAGGGTTGAGATTTTGTGGTTGTTCAACAGTGGGTGCAGATGGAGAATTATCAGAAGAAAGAGACATGTTTGCAATTCTAATCAAAAGATAATTGACAATTCTTTCTGAAATTTTGCTAATTCAATTGATGAACACGGTAAAAGAATAATGTAGGAGAAGAAGAGTATTTATAGAGTGAATTAAGTAGTGCAATTAGAGTAGGAGACGATCAGCTTACCTCAGCACAACATGCAACGGCTAAGGACTCTTGGGAGTCTCCCGGAGAAAAAGAGCCGTTAGGCTGTATGACACCTTTTCAGAATGGGAACTGTTCCTCCGATGGGACTCTTTTGGAGTTTGGATATGGGTAGGAAACTTAGTGGGATTTTATCCTAAACACAAGTTACGTATAGCCTTTATACTCCTAAATTAATTGAATAATTACGAGTACATACCTGTTTTTAACACCACAATTCAGTGTCCTTCCAATTTACAATTTTTGATCATCTGAAATTCTAAGAGCATAAGGGTAACATCATTCAATTTTAGCAACTCTAAATAATGTATGTAGCATGAGAGTATACATTTAAGTATAGAGACTGGACTGAATAATTCATAATGACTTGAATAAAATTCATTTTAAGAGCAATTTTCTAGCCAATTATGAAGCAAAGCATTGAAGATTTTATGTGAATTTAATCATCCCTAATTCCAATCTATTTCTTTCAAAATCATCTCTACCTAGAGCTTTTGTAAAAATGTCAGCTATTTGTTTTTCAGTTGGGCAAAATGCTATGGTGATCAAACCTTTTTCATAATTGTCTCTTAGGAAATGATGTCTTATGTCAATGTGTTTAGTCCTTTTGTGATGCACTGGATTTTTTGTCATATTAATAGCACTAGTGTTATCACAATAGATAGGAACAGTTCCTACATCAACACCAAAATCCTGTAATTGTTGTTTGATCCATAACAACTGTGAACAACATGAAGCAGCTGCCACATATTCAGCCTCAGCAGTGGAAAGTGCCACTGAATTTTGTTTCTTGGTTCCCCAAGAAACCAAACACTCACCAAGAAAATGTGCCATACCTGAGGTGCTTTTTCTATCGACAAGGAAACCTGCATAATCAGCATCAGTATATCCAACAAGATTAAAATTACCACCTTTTGGATACCAAAGTCCCAAGGGACCTGTTCCTTTCAGATACCTCAATATTCTTTTAACAGCTTTCAAATGAGATTCCTTAGGATCTGATTGGAATCTAGCACACAAACCAACACTGAACACTATATCAGGTCTACTAGCAGTTAGATAAAGTAAGGAACCTATCATGCCCCTATACAATTTTTGATCAACTGATATTCCATGTTCATCAAGATCCAATTTTGTGGCAGTAGCAATAGGTGTGTCAATTCCCTTAGCATTGTCCATATCAAATCTTTTAAGTAATTCCTTAACATACTTTTGTTGATGGATCATAGTTCCATTTGAGGTTTGCTTAATTTGTAAACCCAAAAAGAAGTTGAGTTCACCCATCATGCTCATCTCAAATTCACTCCCCATCAAGTTTGCAAATTCTTTACTTAAATTTTCACAAGTAGCACCAAAAATTATGTCATCTACATAGATTTGAACAATTAAGAGATCCTTACCTTTTTCTTTTAAGAACAAAGTACTATCAATTTTACCTCTCTTGTATCCATGCTGGAGTAGAAATTTTGATAGCCTTTCATACCATGCTCTTGGTGCCTGCTTGAGCCCATACAAGGCCTTGTCCAACTTGTAAACATGTTCAGGGAACTGTTCACTTTCAAAACCTGGAGGTTGCTTGACATACACTTCTTCTTTCAAGTATCCATTCAGAAATGCACTCTTAACATCCATTTGATGTAGAGTAAAATCCATGTATGTAGCAAAGGCTATAAGAAGTCTTATTGCTTCCAATCTTGCAACTGGAGCAAAAGTCTCATCATAGTCGATGCCTTCCTCTTGACTATATCCCTGAACAACCAGTCTGGCCTTGTTCCTTGTTACCATGCCATCCTCATCAAGTTTGTTTCTGAAAACCCATTTTGTTCCAATTATGGACCTGTTCCTTGGCTTGGGTTCCAGATGCCAAACTTGACTTCTTTGAAATTGATTCAATTCCTCCTGCATAGCATTTATCCAGTCTGCATCCTTCAGTGCTTCTTTCACATTTTTGGGTTCAACAAGAGATAGGAAAGCACTAAAAGCACACAGATTGTGATTTTTGACTGCTGATCTAGTTTGAATTCCTGCATTCTTGTCTGAGATTATTTGATCCACAGGATGTGACCCTTGATACTTGTAAGGCTTGGGGGTCAATCCATTGTCAGAAGTCCTCTGCTGAGGAACAGTTCCTGATCGAGTAGCACTACCAGTTTGTGAGGTGGAACTAGCATTTGTTCCCCCTGTATATGTGCCACTGTTCTCAGTTCTGTTCTGAGGAACAGTTCCTTGCAGTTCAGTTCTCACATCCAGACCTTGCATTTGTGGATCAAGTTCATAAGCTTTCAGCAGTCCAATTTCTTCATCCTCCTGTACCTGTTCTTGAGTGAGACTGTTAGTTTCATCGAATTTTACATGCATGCTTTCTTCAATTTTTAAAGTTTTCTTGTTAAACACCCTATATGCCTTACTATTCGAAGAATAACCAACAAAGATTCCTTCATCACTTCTAGGTTCAAATTTTCCTAAGGCATCTTTCCCATTGTTGTGTATAAAACACTTGCAACCAAAAGCCCTAAGATGAGAGATGTTTGGTTTTCTTCCTTTAAGCAACTCATATGGGGTCTTTTCTATTAATGGCCTAGTCATACATCTATTTATTATATAGCATGCAGTATTAATAGCCTCAGCCCAAAAGTTTTGTGGAAGATTTCCAGATATTAACATAGTTCTTGCCATTTCTTCTAGAGTCCTATTTTTCCTTTCCACTACACCATTTTGTTGTGGAGTTCTAGGTGAAGAAAAATTGTGATTAATGCCATTTTCATTGCAAAAATTGAAAAACATATGATTTTCAAATTCAGTTCCATGATCTGACCTAATGGCAACAATAGGACTGTCTAGTGTTCTTTCAGCTTTCTTAGCAAAAATTGAAAATGCATTAAATGCTTCTTCTTTAGATGCAAGAAATATAGTCCATGTAAATCTAGAGTAATCATCCACCAATACCATTACATACTTCTTACCTCCACGACTCATTGTTCTCATTGGACCACATAAATCCATATGGACCAGTTCCAAAGGCTTAGTGGTACTTACCTGTTTCTTCGATTTGAAGGAGGATTTTACCTGCTTCCCCCTGGCACAAGCTTCACATACCTTTTCATCATTAAACCTGATGTTAGGAAGACCTATCACCAAGTCCTTTGACACAAGTTTGTTCAATTGTGAAAGACTAGCATGTCCTACGAATACACCACTTTTTTAGAGGACCTGGTCCTCTTAGCAATTTTCTCAGCAGCTTTAACTGAGCTTCTTGTCACCCTTCTCTCAGGAACCTTTCTTTTCTTTGACTGAGGCACCACCTCCTCAGCCTCTACCATCTCATCATCCTCAGAAAAATCAGCCAAATCAAAATCATCACTATCATCCACCTTTTCTTCCTCAACTACCTGTTTTCCTTTCCCTTTTCTGCTCTTTTCCAAAGCAGCAGCCAGTTGTTCATCAGCAGCTTTAGCAGCACTTCTTGTCCTCCTACCCCCAGATGCAGGGGTTGAGGCAGAAGGAACAGGTCCTTTTGCCTTAGAGGAACTTTCAACTTTCTTCTTATTTCCAGGCTTATAACTATCACTTATCTTCTTCAATTTAGCAGCAATTTCAACAGTCTCATGATCATTAATGGGTCCCTTTCTAGCCAATTTTCTTTTCAGGCTCCTAATATTTATCAAATCCACCAATGGCCTATCACTGTCACTCATAGCCTCTTCAACATCTATAACATCTTCCATGGGTGCTCTAAAAGCAACCTCTGGAGACCCTGACCCCCCATGCACCGGTGCTTCCAAACTTCTAATGAGTTCCCCCTCAAGAGCAGCCTCAGAACCTTCTCCCTCTTCTTCCTCATCAATAACAACATTCAGAGGGTGAGTGTAGTTTACCTTAAACTGATACAACACCATAGCATGAGAGAGATCCTCAACCTGCTCAGCAATGGATTCAGCCGTGGGAACTGATCCTTCCCCCTGAATCTCAGGTTCAGGTATTTCTGGAATTTGTTCAGGAACTTCAGGGTTTGGGTCGATGATTTCCATGGGTGAAGGAGGGTTGAGATTTTGTGGTTGTTCAACAGTGGGTGCAGATGGAGAATTATCAGAAGAAAGAGACATGTTTGCAATTCTAATCAAAAGATAATTGACAATTCTTTCTGAAATTTTGCTAATTCAATTGATGAAAATGGTAAAAGAATAATGTAGGAGAAGAAGAGTATTTATAGAGTGAATTAAGTAGTGCAATTAGAGTAGGAGACGATCAGCTTACCTCAGCACAACATGCAACGGCTAAGGACTCTTGGGAGTCTCCCGGAGAAAAAGAGCCGTTAGGCTGTATGACACCTTTTCAGAATGGGAACTGTTCCTCCGATGGGACTCTTTTGCAGTTTGGATATGGGTAGGAAACTTAGTGGGATTTTATCCTAAACACAAGTTACCTATAGCCTTTATACTCCTAAATTAATTGAATAATTACGAGTACATACCTGTTTTTAACACCACAATTCAGTGTCCTTCCAATTTGCAATTTTTGATCATCTGAAATTCTAAGAGCATAAGGGTAACATCATTCAATTTTAGCAACTCTAAATAATATATGTAGCATGAGAGTATACATTTAAGTATAGAGACTGGACTGAATAATTCATAATGACTTGAATAAAATTCATTTTAAGAGCAATTTTCTAGCCAATTATGAAGTAAAGCATTGAAGATTTTATGTGAATTTAATCATCCCTAATTCCAATCTATTTCTTTCAAAATCATCTCTACCTAGAGCTTTTGTAAAAATGTCAGCTATTTGCTTTTCAGTTGGGCAAAATGCTATGGTGATCAAACCTTTTTCATAATTGTCTCTTAGGAAATGATGTCTTATGTCAATGTGTTTAGTCCTTTTGTGATGCACTGAATTTTTTGTCATATTAATAGCACTAGTGTTATCACAATAGATAGGAACAGTTCCTACATCAACACCAAAATCCTGTAATTGTTGTTTGATCCATAACAACTGTGAACAACATGAAGCAGCTGCCACATATTCAGCCTCAGCAGTGGAAAGTGCCACTGAATTTTGTTTCTTGGTTCCCCAAGAAACCAAACACTCACCAAGAAAATGTGCCATACCTGAGGTGCTTTTTCTATCGACAAGGAAACCTGCATAATCAGCATCAGTATATCCAACAAGATTAAAATTACCACCTTTTGGATACCAAAGTCCCAAGGGACCTGTTCCTTTCAGATACCTCAATATTCTTTTAACAGCTTTCAAATGAGATTCCTTAGGATCTGATTGGAATCTAGCACACAAACCAACACTGAACACTATATCTGGTCTACTAGCAGTTAGATAAAGTAAGGAACCTATCATACCCCTATACAATTTTTGATCAACTGATATTCCATGTTCATCAAGATCCAATTTTGTGGCAGTAGCAATAGGTGTGTCAATTCCCTTAGCATTGTCCATATCAAATCTTTTAAGTAATTCCTTAACATACTTTTGTTGATGGATCATAGTTCCATTTGAGGTTTGCTTAATTTGTAAACCCAAAAAGAAGTTGAGTTCACCCATCATGCTCATCTCAAATTCACTCCCCATCAAGTTTGCAAATTCTTTACTTAAATTTTCACAAGTAGCACCAAAAATTATGTCATCTACATAAATTTGAACAATTAAGAGATCCTTACCTTTTTCTTTTAAGAACAAAGTACTATCAATTTTACCTCTCTTGTATCCATGCTGGAGTAGAAATTTTGATAGCCTTTCATACCATGCTCTTGGTGCCTGCTTGAGCCCATACAAGGCCTTGTCCAACTTGTAAACATGTTCAGGGAACTGTTCACTTTCAAAACCTGGAGGTTGCTTGACATACACTTCTTCTTTCAAGTATCCATTCAGAAATGCACTCTTAACATCCATTTGATGTAGAGTAAAATCCATGTATGTAGCAAAGGCTATAAGAAGTCTTATTGCTTCCAATCTTGCAACTGGAGCAAAAGTCTCATCATAGTCGATGCCTTCCTCTTGACTATATCCCTGAACAACCAGTCTGGCCTTGTTCCTTGTTACCATGCCATCCTCATCAAGTTTGTTTCTGAAAACCCATTTTGTTCCAATTATGGACCTGTTCCTTGGCTTGGGTTCCAGATGCCAAACTTGACTTCTTTGAAATTGATTCAATTCCTCCTGCATAGCATTTATCCAGTCTGCATCCTTCAGTGCTTCTTTCACATTTTTGGGTTCAACAAGAGATAGGAAAGCACTAAAAGCACACAGATTGTGATTTTTGACTGCTGATCTAGTTTGAATTCCTGCATTCTTGTCTGAGATTATTTGATCCACAGGATGTGACCCTTGATACTTGTAAGGCTTGGGGTCAATCCATTGTCAGAAGTCCTCTGCTGAGGAACAGTTCCTGATAGAGTAGTGTTTCCAGTTTGTGAGGTGGAACCAACACTTGTTCCCCTTGTTTCAGTGCTACTCTTCTCAGTTCTGTCCTGAGGAACAGTTCCTTGCAGTTCACTTCTCATATCCATAATCTGCTTCCCTGCAAAATAACCTCTCCAGAAGCTTGATTAGTCACAGTGCATCCAGTAGATGAGAAATTAACATTTTTACCTTTGTCACACAATTGAGATATGCTCAATAAGCAATGCTTCAGCCCATCTATTAGAAATGCATTATCTATACAGTGTGAATCAGACCTACCTACCTTTCCAATTCCAATAATTTCCCCTTTCTTACCATTACCGAAGGAAACATTTCCTCCTTGGAAGGCTGAGAGTGAAAGGAACAGTTCCTTATGCCCTGTCATATGTCTTGAGCAACCACTGTCCATGTACCATTTGTGGTTTGTCTCCTTCACTCTAGCCTGCAAAAGAAAACTAGGGGTTAATTTTAGGAACCCAAACTAGTTTGGGTCCCTTTCCTTTAACAAAAGGGTGAATTAAATCTCTCCTAGCCCAGAATGGCAATGCTTTCTTTGTGTGAACACTTTTCTTAGCCACATATTTTTGGACAGGTTTGTAGGACCTGTTCCTTTGTGTAGCTTTTTCAAAAGATTGACATTTTCTTTTCAAGTGACCTGTGTTTCCACAATGTGTACCAAACCAATTTTCAGAAAGAGTTAGGTACTTACTCTTTGAGCCCCATTTTGGCAATGACTGAGATTTTACAAACCCAATACCCTTCCTATTACTACTATGATTTTCATGTAACCATTCTAATACTTTAGAGGATTTATTCCATTTAACAGTTTTGTCCAGTTCATCTTTGGTTTTGATCAAGTCTTCTTCCAAAGCTCTTATCTTTTCATCTTTTTTACACAATTCATCAACTGTGTTTTTCAGTTTCTCTTCAGCAATGATCTGATGAGAATTAGCAATACCTTTACCTTTTACAACTGTTTTAACATTTTCTAATTCCTGAGCAGTTGTTTCAAGTGTGAGGACCTGCTCCTCAAGCATGCTAATCTTCCTTTCCAGAAAATCATTTTTAATTATTTCCTCTTTGCATTCTATTTCTAAACAGTCAACTTTATCATGCAGTTGGTGATTATCATCCCTCAGAGTTTTAAATTCATTTAGCACAATATGGAATACTTTAACCAACTTTTCTCTAGACATGCTTTTTACATCTTCTTTAAGTTTAGAAACAAATACCTCAGGATCCTCTTCATTTTCTGAATCTCCAAGTGCCATTAGAGCAAGATCCTCATCCAGATCATCATCAGTTATTTCATCTTCACTGTCTTGCCATCCTGCAACCAGCGCTTTGGGATTTCCACTTTTCCTATGGACCTGTTCCCTAGCCTTCTTCCTTTCATCAATGAATTTCTTCCTCCATTCTCCTTCCATGATTGGACATTTGCTGATGTAGTGCTCCGAGCTTCCACATTTGTGGCATTCTCCAGCCTGTTTCATGTTAGTAGACCTACCCTGTCCACTAATTTCCCTTTTCTTATTCAAATATTTCTGAACACTTTTAGCGATAAGGACCAGTTCCTTATCATCAATAATTTTATCACCAGCAGTCAAGGCTAGGTTAGGTTCAGTTTTAACTGGTGCTCCTATGTTTTTAACCTTTTTCCTCAGTTCATAAGTCTTTAGATTACCTATAAGCTCATCTAAGGATAAAGTGGTTAAATCTTTACTTTCAATGATAGCACAAGCTTTGATCTCCCATGAGTCTGGAAGAACCCTAGTCAAAATCTTTTCTACCCTGTCTTCTACAGTTAAAACCCTTCCCAAAGAGATAAGTTCAGAGGCAATGGCATTAAATCTAGTATACATTTCAGAGATTGATTCTTCTTCTTTCATTTTAAAGCTTTCATATTCAGCATAAAGAAGTGTACCTCTGGACCTTTTTACCTGACTTGTTCCTTCGTGTGCAACTTGTAGAGCATCCCAAATCTCCTTAGCAGTGGAATACCCTCTGATCCTTGTGCATTCGTCAGGACTAAGTCCACCAACCAGCCACTTCCTTGCCTTAGCATTCTTTTCCCATTGCTTTATGTCTTCGGCATTGCACTCCTTCCTGGTTTTGGGAACATCTTTCCCATCAGCATCCTTCTTCATTGGGATCATGGGACCTTCAGTAACTATGTCCCACAGTTCGTAATCCTCTGCCTGAAGGTGATCACGCATTCTCTCTTTCCACCATGAATAGTATTTTCCATTGAAGTAAGGTGCTCTAACCATTGACTGACCCTCACTGTTCTCACGTGATGTACTCATCTAATCCTAGGTGTTAGCCTTTTCAAGGATAACCTGCTCTGATACCAATTGTTATTTCCCACGAATACACCACTTTACTGTTTTAAGGACCAGTTCCTTAAAATGTGTTCCTTTACTCTACGATGTGCGGAATAAAAACTGTAAGTAATTGAACACCAGATTTTAGCGTGGAAAAACCCCTAGACACGGGATCAAAAAACCACGACCTACTTCTCAAGTAGGATTTCAACTTCACTATGTAAAAAGACCCACTTGGTTACAAGACTCACTCTTACTAACCTAGGACTAACTCTAATCCTTTAGTGATCTTTCTCACGATCAGTGAAGTTGTGTCAAGTCCACGACTTGAACTACACAGTTTACAACTCGATTTTTTGCTTACTACAATTGAACTAAGACTTGAACTTTTACAAGACTCAATCTAAGGAACAGGTTCTTACTTAGTTCTACTGTAGCTAATGATTACACAAATAAGCTAATAATTCTTCTCAGCTTTTGCTCGATGCTCTCTCTATTTGTGTACAACTTCTATGGCTGATAGTCTTCTCGTTTTATAGTTTCCAGCAGCCAAGAAGTCCCAATGAATTAGAATTCCAAAGCTCCCTTGACTTTGAATCCTAATTTGATTCTACCTTCTTGAATCCAAATCCTTTATCCTTTAGGATTATGCAATCTTTTCGTATCTGATTAGGCCTGCATAATTATCAAGATACACGTCAGTATTAGGATAAATAATAATATCTTAATTAAATGATTTTGCATGAATTATCTATTCTGCTTCAGTGATTCAAAGGAACAGGTCCTTTGAATCCGTTCCTCAGTCATCAGTCAAAACTCCAAGCTTTCCAAGCTAACACTTCCATTAATTTATTTCATCATTATTTCATTATTACATCAATTCCTTGTGTTGTTATTATGAGTATGCGTAGCTAAAACTATCGTTCTAGGGTTAGAGTATTTCATGAAGGTTGATGTTTGAAGATTGATTTCCATTAATTGAATCCCATAACGGGTTGCTTATTCTTTCTTGATTTCACTTGTGTAATTGTCAGGGCCCGATTATTACGCATTATCTATGGTTTTTAGATTGAACTCGAAAGAGGGAATTTAATTACGTAATAAGAAAGAATAGGACTAGTTTGTGAACCCGGGCATCGGGGAACCAATTCGTGAGTAGGATAGACATATACTTGCTCGCCTAGTTTAACTAATTACAGAATTCGTTAATGCGTGCACGTGATTCAACCCATAGACATATAGGGATTGGAGTAGCCTGCATAGACCGTGAAGAACTGAAAGGTTTTCACGGGTACATTTAATCTGTTAGTTAGTAACCCGGGATTTAAGAAGTGGAATCAATTAGAAAAACTCAACTGGATTGTTCGTAACTCTGACCCTGGACCGTCTCCTTATTACTGATAACAACCAAGTTTTGCTCCATTGCTTGTATTCACTTTTACCATTTAATTATTGTTCTTTAGTTAACAAAACCCTCATTATTGGAAAAAGATCCCTGAATAGTTTAAATAAATTGTTTGCTAGAACTCAGTCTGCATAGTCCTCGAGGGAACGATACTCATCTTATCACTTTATTACTTGTCGACCGCGTATACTTGCATGTGCGTTTGGGAGCAACAATCATCAATTGAAAATATACACACTTTCACAAATTGCTAGTCTTGATGATGTCATTTAATATGAATAGGTGGCTATATAAGTTGCCAACAAGATGATTGTGAAGATTTATACTGTTATTTTTTTTTAAAAAAAATTCTACTCCCGAAAAACACATGTAAATAAAGATGTGTTCATTTCTTTTATACTTGTCTTTCTTATAAATTCATTTATTTGTGTGGATGACCACTACTCACCATTATTTAATTGTAATATATGGTTTACTACCCCACTTTCTCCTACTTAATTTCTCCCTACTAAGTGACCACTAATTCCTTATTAAGTCGCTACTTAATTCTTGTAACCTTTGGGTTGATTTGTAACCTATGTATTTGCATCCTATAAATAGAGCACATTTGGCTCTATGGAGGACACACTTGAAACACTTTGAGTATACAAGTTCTTCCTTCTCCTCTCATATTTTATCTTGTTCTTGCACTACTTTACTATTAGTTTGATAACACGTTATCATCACGAGTCTCTATTTTATTACACGATTTAGAAGAAATAAAAAGAAAATTATGATGCAATTGATAGAAGCCAACGTTCTGGTTGCTAACACAAGATAAATTTTTTTTGTTTCTAAATTCATTCATATTATGGTTTTTATTAATCTCAAAATTAATAGTACCCTATTTTCATTTTGTTTTATACCACTTTACATTGTGGAAACCTTTCATTGACTACAACTTTTGTCTATTCTTCCATTGTTTGGTTGATTTTGTAGCTATCCTTTGACAATAATTTAACGGTGCATGGCCTAGCAACATGATATTATAGATCAGTTCTACTCATGTTTCAAGGTAAACTGCTTGTGAGAGCAAACATGGATTATGTAGTATGGTTAATATTTTACTCTCACATGGATATATGGAATGAAACAAATATGGTAACTTTTAAAGAATGCTTCTTTGATTTATAGTTGGGTCTAAATTTTTATACTCTTGGTGAGTGGAGACCGGAGAAATAATGCTTATTTTTTAATGATCTTTACCCGATATATTAGTGTTATATCATTGATACATGATTATAGTACTATGTTTCAATTACACGAAGCATGAGTACCTTTGAGTATTGTACTTCAAATCGCATCATATGTACACACTTTGGCCTATTATGCCATTAGTTAAGGGTAAGACATCATATTCAACTCCCCATGCATTATGGCGTAACACGCTTTTGCGATAATAAGATATTGATGGCATAATGATGATTGAGGCAAACTAAAGTATTATTAAAAAAATAAAGTATTTTTGATAAAAATCATGAAGCCCGTCCACTAAATAGGCTCCATTCATAAAGGTGAATATGGGAGCAATATATGCTTCATTCCCTAAGATGAATGTGGGAGCAAGACAAGCTTCATTCCATAAGGTGAATGTGAGAGCACAACATAATGCTCCATTCTCAGATGTGAATGTAGTAGCAACACATAATATGCCTGAAAGAAGGCAAATTATCATTATGTCTGAAAGAAGACACAACATAATATACCTAAAAGAAGGCAAAATATCTTTATGTCTTAAAGAAGACACAATATTTTATGTCTGAAAGAAGGCAAATAATTTTATGTCTAAAAGACGATAAAATAATTACCATGATAGAGACAATGGACGTGGACGTGGCAAGGGATAAAATAATAGTCATCATTGTGAAATAAATAAGAGAACAATAAGGGTTCTCAAAAGTAATCGTTTAAACGGTTAATATAATAATGTCATCGATGTTTTATGTGAATATGAGGCGCGTCCAAAATGATTATGGTCCGTTCCTGAAGTGAATGAGACAATTTATAATTAATTTTTATGAATACAGATCCATTCCTGGGAGTGAATGTGGCAATATATGAGAAAATATATGAATAAAGACGTGCCCATACGTTGTTGATAAAGTACCACAACTCACCTCCAGAAGAGGTTCGAGTAGAATGAATCTATTAGTCATTATGACATAAATGGTCATTGCTCACGTACAAAATGTACGTCAAAATTATGTGTTATTATGAATAACACAAGAGCGAGTAAGCAAGAAATCGATCTTGCATTTAATAATTTGACCATGACAATAATTATATGTTTTTCTCCTTGAAAGGAGATATTCATCATATGGTTGGTGTAATAAAATATATGGTAGTATAAAGCTATTTGAGTGCTCCAGAAGAGCCAAAATATTACTACCTGGAGGAATGAGATTAATGAAATATTTATTGTAGTATATCTCGAAAGAAACTTGTTGAATTTCAAATACATTTGCCAAAATGGCTAAGAGACTAAATTTGATGGAAAGATATGGAGACGGAATTCCCCCTCTAACTGATTGGAGAGGGAATTCCGTCTCCAATCAGTGTAATTCCCTCTCCAATCACAGAAAGAATAAAAAAATAATAAAATTTTTTAGGGTTGGAGACGGAAAGCAAAAAGTGTGTCAGTTGATTGGAGACGGAATTCCGTCTCCAACCCATAATAATAACCCCGCTCCTTCTCTCTTCCACATTCAGTATCTCCTCTCCCCAAAATTAAAAAACTCCCAAACCCCCACGGCGAAAACATCACTGCCTCCGGCGAAAACATCACTCCCTTCACGGCGAATTTCTTCCATCTCCGGCAAAAACATCCCCAATCATCCCCAATTTATTCAAGTATGTTTTTTCTTCATCTTTCCCATTATTTTTAGCTATAATTCATATTATTTTTCCCTCCCCATTTTTTCCATCCATGAATTCGACCCCCATTTTCCCCACCCCAATACCAACTTTAACACCCCAACTATCATGTTTGTATACTTGTTTAATATTTGTTAGATTGGATTATTAGAAATTAAATGTCATTAGTTCTAGAAATAGTTAGAAAAATAATATAAAGTAGATAAATTTAATTCAAGAATAATTAGAAAGAAATAATTAAGAACAATGTTATTGAACATGACAAATAAAATAAATGTAGGGAGTTTGATTTAGTTAGTTAATTAAAAAATTAATATACAACATAATTTAACAATAATGTTATACACCTATAGTTTACTAGAAAAATTGCTATAATTTGTTGCATTGATTTATATTTATTTGTGTGCAACTTTTGTAGATGGAACATGATGAAAATCGTAGTTGGATGTACAATATGTTCTATGAAAATATGGGTTTGAGGAAAAGTTATGTAGATGGGGTTGATGGGTTTATTGCTAAAGCTAAATTACTTCCTGAATATATACGAGGGGGGTCAATCAAATGTCCTTGTGTGAAATGCAAGTGTAGCCACGTGCAACCAATTGAAACTGTCGTGTTGTACCTTTATAGAAAAGGATTTATGCCAAATTATTTTGTGTGGACTGCACATGGAGAGTGTAACCCTAGTGTCCATAGAGAGAACTTCCAAAATGACTATGTCGGGTATAACTATCCTATGAATGAGATGTTGAATGATGCGTTTGGAATGTACCAAGGGGAACCCTCTCAACCGAATGTTGAGGAGATTCCCAATAATGAGGCGAAACTCTTCTATGAACAGTTGGAAGAAGCAAGTCGCCCATTTTACGAGGGGGCAAGTCATTCAAAGCTGTCGGTGGCAGTTAGGTTGCTTAGTATTAAATCAGATTATAACATATCTCAAGGAGGCATGGATGAGATCATTGGACTCTTGAATGAACTAAACATAAGTAACTTGGGATTGCCTTCCTCGTACTACGATGCAAAAAAGTTGGTTTCGTTTTTAGGGCTATCTTCAGAAAGAATTCACTGCTGTAAAAAAGGTTGCATGTTATACTACAAAGAAA
The DNA here is from genome assembly GCA_029990175.1 of Petunia secreta. NCBI lineage: Eukaryota > Viridiplantae > Streptophyta > Magnoliopsida > Solanales > Solanaceae > Petunia > Petunia secreta. Next base: position 2,911,982 of record JARKIP010000059.1, on the reverse strand, counting down.
ACAAAGATAAGCAATTTTGTACGTTTTGCGGTGAGGCTCGCTACAAGCCAGTCAAAAATTCTAAACAGAAACAGGTCCCAGTAAAAGCGATGCATTACTTACCTCTTATACCAAGGTTAAAGAGGTTGTATGCATCAATGAGTTCTGCTCCTCATATGAGATGGCATCATGAACGTAAATGACAATCTGGTATTCTATGTCATCCGTCTGATGGAGAAGCATGGAAGCATTTTGATAGAGTGTATCCTGAATTTGCAAGTGAACCTAGAAACATCAGGTTGGGTTTGAGTTCTGATGGGTTTACTCCGTTTGCTGTCTCTGCTGCACCATATTCTTGCTGGCCTGTATTCGTCACACCGTATAATCTACCCCCAGAAATGTGTATGACAAGTCCATATATTTTCCTGACTTGTATTATCCCTGGTCCTAGTAACCCAAAAAGCTCTATTGATGTATTCTTGCAGCCTTTGATTGATGAGTTACAAATATTGTGGCGTGATGGTGTTGTAACATATGATTGTTCCTTGAAACAAAACTTTAGATTGCATGCTTGTTTGATGTGGACAATTAATGATTTCCCTGCATATGGCATGTTGTCTGGTTGGTCCACTGCTGGTAAGCTATCTTGTCCTATTTGTATGGAAGTTACAAAAGCATTTTATTTGAAACATGGGCGTAAGCACACATGGTTCGACTGTCAGCGCCAGTTTCTGCCAGATGACCATCCATTTAGGAGAAACACTAGTGCATTCATGAAGAATAAGGAGGATTTTGATGATCCTCCACAGAGGTTGACGAGGCATGAAGTTTGGTCTCGGGTTCAGGGGTATCCCAAGGCAACGGAGCAGCAACCATTGCCTAGAATAGCAGGTTTTGGTGTTACACATAATTGGACAAAGCAGAGCATATTTTGGGAGCTTCCTTATTGGAAGAACAATTTTCTTAGGCATAATCTGGATCCAATGCATATTGAAAAAAACTTTTTTGACGCTGTCTTTAACACTGTGATGGATGTCAATAACAAAACAAAGGACAACTTGAAGGCAAGGTTAGATGTTCAGGCATATTGTCGACGACCTGAATTGCACCTACAATCAGATGGGGTTAAGGTGCGCAAGCCATCAGCGAACTACACTTTTGACTTGGAGGAGAGAAGAATGATTTGTGAGTGGATACAGAATATTAAGTTTCCTGATGGTTGCGCATCGAATATATCCAAATGTGTCGACATGACAGAAGATAAGCTTACGGCAATGAAAAGCCATGATTGTCATGTTTTCATGGAAAATTTATTGCCAATTGCGTTCAATGGGTTGCCTGATACAATTTGGAAACCACTCACTGAAATGAGTGTGTTTTTCAAGGACTTGTGTTCTAGTACATTGAGGGAAGAAAATCTACAATTGATGGAAAGTAATATTCCTGTGATCTCTACTAAATTGACCAAGATATTTCCCCCTGGTTTCTTCAATGTTATGGAACATCTGCCTATGCACCTTGTTGAAGAAGCAAGACTTGGAGGCCCGGTTCAGGGAAAGTGGATGTATCCTACTGAAAGGTAATGCATATCATAGATTTCCTCCTATATTTAATATTTTTTAATTCATTATTCAATTATATGGCTATCTATGTTATACAGGACTATTGGCAAATGTAAGCGGACTGCAAAAAATAGGAATAGAATTGAGGGGTCGATATGTGAGGCTTATCTTGTTAGGGAAACGTCGCATTTCTGTTCTTATTATTTTGGGGCCGAAGTACCTTCTCTAAGTCGCAGGCCTAACCGACATGATGATGGTGGAAGCGGCAATTCACTGTATCCTCATTTTTCCATATTCAATCATCCCGGTCGAGGATCAGAAAAAGGTTGTACAAAACCATTCAGCGACATCGATAGACAAGTTGCTACGACACATGTACTGCTGAATTGCCCAGAAGTGCAACCTTTTTATAGGTATTTGTCAGTTTCTACATAAAAAAAAAGGTTAATACATATATTAATTTTTACATCCTAAATATTGTTGTTGTGCATAACAGTTTATTTGTTACTAACTTTGGGCACGATGCTGTGACGACCAAATTTTCAGAGTGGTTTAGAGAATATGTAAGTATTTTAGTGGCACATATCCCGTTGGTGAATACTATACGCAAGTATGTTTTAACTTATAAATCTACAATTGTATGCATGTTACGTGCACAATCCTGAAAACGGCGTCAATCATCCACTGTTTTGTGATTTATCATTGGGCCCTATTTATAAGTACAGACAAATGTCTAAGTGCTTCATCAATGGCTATAATTTTCATACTGAAGAATGGTCCATGGGGAAGAAAACATATAACTGCGGAGTGTGGGTGAATGCAGGCACTGGTGATGGAGAGTTTGACTATTATGGTGTAATACATGAAATATTATAGCTAGAGTTTAATGGTCATCCAAGGAAAAAGTTGGTGCTCTTTCGGTGTAAGTGGTTTGATCCAACACCACTTCGGGGTACAAAGGTGCATCCAGTATATAAAATAGTTGAAATCAATCACAAAAGAACATATGCACATTATGATCCATTTATCATTCCTCAAAATGTGAAACAAGTGTACTACGTTCCTTATCCAAAGTGCAAAAATAAACTGAAGAACAAGGCAAAAGCAAATTGGTGGGTTGTTTTGAAAGCCAAACCGGTTGGAAGAATTGAGGTGGATGATGCATTAGATGAAGCATACCAAAATGACATTTCAACTGTTCAAGAAATTGTAGATGAAGAATTACCCGGCGAGTTGCATCAGGGTGTGGATTATTTTGAAGAATTTGATATGTCGGTGCTCAATCAAACCATGGAAACGTCGTTGGGAAATGAAGAAGGGGAGTACATAGATGAAAATGATACCTCTGAGGATGAATTGCTTGATGAACTAGAAGGAAGCGATGATGATTGATGTTAGTAGTTGAATATTTGTGCGTTACATTGGTTGTTTGTGGTATTTAATTAACGATGTACATTGGTTGTTTGTGGTATTTAATTAACGATGATACACTTTATTAAATATCTAATTCTATTGAATTTAACATTAATTTGCAGATATGGCATCTCGAGGTAGGAAAGGACCTAAGACCCGTGGTGGCCATACTTCCACAGGTCATACTACTTCTCCACTTCCGGTGGTGACCCCTACCTCTGAGTTGCTCTCATAGCTAGGTAATTATCCGCCTACATTTTTTGCTGGTCTCCCTAGTAACCCACTATTCCATCAGCCACAGGCTTCTAGTATATCTGCACAGACCATGCCACATATGGGGCAACACTATCAGTTTGGCCAGCCTGCTGGTCCCTCTTTCCATTCCATGCCTATGGTAGGCACATCCCCTCAGTCTGTGCATGTACGGGCCCCTACATTTCAGCCATTCGGCGCACCGGGCCCTTCACAGCTGATGATGATACCTACTCCTAGTATGCATCCACATAGTTTGCCATCTGCTACACCTTCCATTTCGAGTACTGTTCCATCTGCATCATCATCGGCATGCCCCAGTTCGAGTACACCCGTACCAGAGACTCAGCCAGAGTCCTCTCCATCTGTCACCACTACAGCGCGAAAGGGTAGGAAAAAGCGTACTAGCGCTACAGTTCAGTTGCCCGGTGGTATTGGATCTCTCGATGAGTCTGGGAGGTTGATTATCATGCCTGACAGCAAAGAAGGGTAAGATTTATTCATTAACCTTTAAATTATAAACTTTTGAATTGAATACAATATATATTTATCAACATAATTTTGTATGTTAAATTTAATGCAGGTTTCTTCCATCGGACAAGGCAGTGAAACTTGTTGTTGAATCTATGACACCACACTTTACTGATGGTTGGCCGACCTGGAGAAAGGTGCCAGTACCTGTTAGGAACCGCATGTTTGAAGCTTTTACGGTATTAACTATACTTATGAAGCTTCTGTCATTTGATTATTATATGTGTTTTATTAGTTTTCACTTATTATATTGTTATTGTTTCAGCACAAGTGTTCGTGGGATCCTATATATGATGATCAAGTCCGAGCAGTTTTTGAGAAAAAGGCGGCTAAAAGGCTAAGTGATTCCCTGTCAAAATACAGGCAAAAGGGTAAAGTTCCCAAATGGATTTATCAACAAAATTGGGATAAACTCAAAATTTATTGGGAAACACCTGAATTCTTAGCCTAGAGCGAGCAGGCTAAGAAAAACAGAGCATCCGCAAGGGGAGGATCGAAGCACACTTGTGGTTCAGTTAGTTTGGCCACCCATCGGGCACGATATGTAAGTCAATCTAATTTTTATTTAAATTAAAAATTTAAAACCATTTTGATTTAGCATTAACAAATTTGCATTGTGTAGGAAGCGGAACATGGAAAAGTTAGTGATTATGAATTTTTCCGTTTGTTCCATTATTTATATGACGAACAAGGAAATGAGGTGGGATGGGTCGAGCCACGTGCACAACAACTAGAGGTGAGATATCATAAATAATTTTATTTTTTTTTAAATTATTCTTTAATTAATTATTCTAATCGCGTCGTGTGTTTTAGGAGAACTACAAAGCTTTAGACCAGGAATGGCTTGAGAGCCAAGGGTCACAAGTCAATGAAGGCTCTCCTAAACCCACCCAAGATGAAGAAAATGCAATGTTCGTTCAGGCGGGTGGTGGCTATACTAGCAAAAATCGAGCCTATGGCCTTGGTCCTTCGAGGTACAAGAAGCCTTCTCGTGTAGGTATTGTCAATGCTCATTGTTCTTCTTCTTCTTCTTCACATGCACCACAAGCTGCGGATGATGAGTTGCGCGCTAGATTGGCGGAAATGGAGCAAAGGCTACAAGATAGTGAAAGGCAACGGTTAGAAGACCGTGAGAATGTGAAGAAATTACAGGATATTGTGGCAAAGATTTGGAGAGATAAGGAGCAAGGAAGTGGCTCGTCCCAAGGAGCGGATTAGTACTCTCATGGTTTGTTAAGTTGTGAACATGTTACTAAATACTTTAGTTTTTATTTGTGTTGAATGGTTAATGATGAAACAATATGTAGTATCGTTTTATTGGCCGTGGTGGCTTTATTTTATGTTAAACAGGTATTTTATGTTAAACAGGTTGTTTTTGGTATTTGGTTGCTTTGTACCGAATTTCTAATATTTTTGTTTAGCAGGATTTGTATTCCGTCTCTAACCATCCAAAAAAAATTAAATAATTTTTGTTAGAGACGGAATTCCGTCTCTAAACAACAAAAATAATTTTTAAATTTTTAATTGGAGAGGGAATTCCGTCTCTAAACAATAAAACTAATATATATAATTTATGTTTGAGAGGGAATTCCCTCTCTAAGCATTAAATTAATTAAATTAATTTAATGATTGGAGAGGGAATTCCCTCTCCAAGCACTAAATCAATTAAATTAATTTAGTGCTTGGAGAGGGAATTCCCTCTCCAAATGGAAAAGTTAACGCATTCTGACACAGTCTTGGAGACAGAATTCCGTCTCCAAGAATGTGTCAGTGTGTCAGCTACTTTTTCATTTGGAGACGGAATTCCGTCTCCAAGCAGTCCAACGACGCGCGTAAAAGCGAAGGACGCTCAGAGACGGAATTCCGTCTCCAAACTGTGACGCAGAATAATTAATTTCTAGTAGTGTGAAAAGAAAAAAGCTACAAGGAAATAAACTGATGGTTACATCTGCATTATTCTGCCAATCAAGAGGATCATCAATTGAAAATATACACACTTTCACAAATTGCTAGTCTTGATGATGTCATTTAATATGAATAGGTGGCTATATAAGTTGCCAACAAGATGATTGTGAAGATTTATACTGTTATTTTTTTTAAAAAAAAATTCTACTCCCGAAAAACACATGTAAATAAAGATGTGTTCATTTCTTTTATACTTGTCTTTCTTATAAATTCATTTATTTGTGTGGATGACCACTACTCACCATTATTTAATTGTAATATATGGTTTACTACCCCACTTTCTCCTACTTAATTTCTCCCTACTAAGTGACCACTAATTCCTTATTAAGTCGCTACTTAATTCTTGTAACCTTTGGGTTGATTTGTAACCTATGTATTTGTATCCTATAAATAGAGCACATTTGGCTCTATGGAGGACACACTTGAAACACTTTGAGTATACAAGTTCTTCCTTCTCCTCTCATATTTTATCTTGTTCTTGCACTACTTTACTATTAGTTTGATAACACGTTATCATCACGAGTCTCTATTTTATTACACGATTTAGAAGAAATAAAAAGCAAATTATGATGCAATTGATAGAAGCCAACGTTCTGGTTGCTAACACAAGATAAATTTTTTTTGTTTCTAAATTCATTCATATTATGGTTTTTATTAATCTCAAAATTAATAGTACCCTATTTTCATTTTGTTTTATACCACTTTACATTGTGGAAACCTTTCATTGACTACAACTTTTGTCTATTCTTCCATTGTTTGGTTGATTTTGTAGCTATCCTTTGACAATAATTTAACGGTGCATGGCCTAGCAACATGATATTATAGATCAGTTCTACTCATGTTTCAAGGTAAACTGCTTGTGAGAGCAAACATGGATTATGTAGTATGGTTAATATTTTACTCTCACATGGATATATGGAATGAAACAAATATGGTAACTTTTAAAGAATGCTTCTTTGATTTATAGTTGGGTCTAAATTTTTATACTCTTGGTGAGTGGAGACCGGAGAAATAATGCTTATTTTTTAATGATCTTTACCCGATATATTAGTGTTATATCATTGATACATGATTATAGTACTATGTTTCAATTACACGAAGCATGAGTACCTTTGAGTATTGTACTTCAAATCGCATCATATGTACACACTTTGGCCTATTATGCCATTAGTTAAGGGTAAGACATCATATTCAACTCCCCATGCATTATGGCGTAACACGCTTTTGCGATAATAAGATATTGATGGCATAATGATGATTGAGGCAAACTAAAGTATTATTAAAAAAATAAAGTATTTTTGATAAAAATCATGAAGCCCGTCCACTAAATAGGCTCCATTCATAAAGGTGAATATGGGAGCAATATATGCTTCATTCCCTAAGATGAATGTGGGAGCAAGACAAGCTTCATTCCATAAGGTGAATGTGAGAGCACAACATAATGCTCCATTCTCAGATGTGAATGTAGTAGCAACACATAATATGCCTGAAAGAAGGCAAATTATCATTATGTCTGAAAGAAGACACAACATAATATACCTAAAAGAAGGCAAAATATCTTTATGTCTTAAAGAAGACACAATATTTTATGTCTGAAAGAAGGCAAATAATTTTATGTCTAAAAGACGATAAAATAATTACCATGATAGAGACAATGGACGTGGACGTGGCAAGGGATAAAATAATAGTCATCATTGTGAAATAAATAAGAGAACAATAAGGGTTCTCAAAAGTAATCGTTTAAACGGTTAATATAATAATGTCATCGATGTTTTATGTGAATATGAGGCGCGTCCAAAATGATTATGGTCCGTTCCTGAAGTGAATGAGACAATTTATAATTAATTTTTATGAATACAGATCCATTCCTGGGAGTGAATGTGGCAATATATGAGAAAATATATGAATAAAGACGTGCCCATACGTTGTTGATAAAGTACCACAACTCACCTCCAGAAGAGGTTCGAGTAGAATGAATCTATTAGTCATTATGACATAAATGGTCATTGCTCACGTACAAAATGTACGTCAAAATTATGTGTTATTATGAATAACACAAGAGCGAGTAAGCAAGAAATCGATCTTGCATTTAATAATTTGACCATGACAATAATTATATGTTTTTCTCCTTGAAAGGAGATATTCATCATATGGTTGGTGTAATAAAATATATGGTAGTATAAAGCTATTTGAGTGCTCCAGAAGAGCCAAAATATTACTACCTGGAGGAATGAGATTAATGAAATATTTATTGTAGTATATCTCGAAAGAAACTTGTTGAATTTCAAATACATTTGCCAAAATGGCTAAGAGACTAAATTTGATGGAAAGATATGAATATCTTTATATTACTTCAAGAATGTCGGGTGAGATATATGTGCTTGAAAAGCTCCCCGCCTCTTCCTCGAGTATGTACTACTCAAAATATAAGTATGGTAAAATTATATGTGCACGCCACAATAAACTTTTAGTTTATTGTTACAATGCCCATGCTATAGTAAACTTCTAGTTTACTAGATAAATAAATATATAAGTTGGCATGACCGGTCTGACAATCCAGGTTCAAATATGATGCACAAAGTATATGAATGAGAATTCGCATGGGTATATATTGAAGAATCAGGATTCTTCAAGAATTCTTTTTGTGCTCAAGATAAATAAATTATTCGACCAACTAAAGTTGGGATCAGGATCCCCGCACTTCTGGAATGTATAAAAGGTGAATATGGGCCCGTTCACCTGCCATGTGGACCATATAATTATTATAAATAGACACATCTATGATATGGTCATATGTGCGTTTTATTACAAACCCGCAATAGTACTTGCGAGGTTAAGTATTTGCTCAAATAAATCTTATTATGAGCATATATCCAGATTATGCAATCAAGACAAGTTATCTTGATAATGTTGGCAAGCAAGTTTAGCAGATTCATATATTGAAAGCTTCCAATTGCTAAACCATGCATATGAGAACAACACTACCTAAATCAGGTATAAGGTATGGTATATCTATAAAGCTGCACTTGTGCACGACATGCCACCAAATAGATTTCCCCTCATAAATTGGTTCCGTGCCAGGAACCAAATATTTTCCATCTAATAATTATAATGTGCGATTTGTTATCAATTGCTCCACCACAACGCACAAAGATGGATCCCACATAAGGTTGGGAACGAATGTTAATTTGGCTAACATTAGGGGAAGAAAATTAAAGCAGCTGAGAGATAAATTAAATTATCATTTGATTATGATCCTTATCTAAAAATAATGCAAGTCACTGCCAGATGCATTACTGACCCAAAGAAAAATATTATATCCCAGCTACTAATACTCCTGATGTCCTGGTAAGACAATCTATTTATGTCAATGAGTCTAAGGCATGCCTGAAGCGTGGTAGACCATTCGGTTCCAAATATAAATCCTTGAAAAAGGAAAAGAGCAAATGATTATGATGGTCAAATAAGGGGACAGAGCTCTAAAATAGCCCACGACATAACTTTTCATAAAACCTCATCAGGAGAGGTTCAGGTACCTAAAAATTTATGAATATGAAGAGATCTCAATATGTTATGCCGGATCGGAAACCGAGATATAAAATTATCATCGACGATATCTTACATATATTATTAAACTCAATATTTATATGATTATGAGGATCTTGAGCTTAAGTCTGTTAGGAATACATACATGAAATTATTTGCCAAAAATAGCTACGCATTCAAGCAAAAATTGGCTTCACTCGAGTGACGTGAAGTTTTTGGACCTATAGTCCAAACATCTGAAGGTGCAAAGCCAATGGTGTACAAAAATATTTTTGTGCAAAGATATTGATAATAATAAGTCGTTAAATATATAAAGTACGACTTGAGGCACAAAGATCCGACATTGATTATATGGAGCTATATTCTCCTTTTGGTGGATGCAATCACCTTCAGGTTTTGTTATAAGCTTATTGGTAAGAGTTAGTTCTTCCTCAATCCGAAGACATCAGAAGAATACATGGTATCTACTTGATCCAACAAGCCCGATATCAACTTGGTATTTATTTGTTGTGGTAGAATACTTATATTATGTCATTTTATAAAATCAATTGTTGCTGCTACATTTTCAATTTATGAAGACGTAATAGCCATGCTTGAAGCTATGCGACAATATTGGTGATTGAAATCAAGGACTCAACATATTCAGCAACAATGTGGTATTTCTTTGAAGACGAGAATCCCAGTAATATTATATGAAATATTACATGGATAGTTCAGCTAAAAGGAAGATACAATTGAGGAGACAAATATTCAACAAGATTCCTTTTAGTCGTGATCTTCAAAAGAATGATGAAGTTAATGCTGAAGAATTCACTCCAGTGATAGTTTGACGGATCTGTCCACTAAGTCATTGCCAATCTCAATATTTGAGAAGCTGATTTACGAGATTGGAATGTGTCGTCTTCAAGATATTGAATGATGTTTTCATCAGGGAGAGTAAAGTACGCGCTGCACTCTTTTTCCCTTAACAAGGTTTTATCCCACTTGGGTTTTACTTGTAAGGTTTTTAATGAGGCAGCTCTAAAGGCGTATTACAGGATGTGTGTACTCTTTTTCCTTCACTAGGCTTTTTCCCATCGGATTTTTCCTAGTAAGGTTTTAACGAGGCACATTGTCTTCCAAATGATCATCCAAGGGGGAGTGTTATAAATTCATTTATTTGTGTGGATGACCACTACTCACCATTATTCAATTATAATATATGGTTTACTACCCCACTTTCTCCTACTTAATTCCTCCCTACTAAGTGACCACTAATTCCTTATTAAGTCACTACTTAATTCTTGTATCCTATAAATAGAGCACATTTGGCTCTATGGAAGACATACTTGAAACACTTTGAGTATACAAGTTCTTCCTTCTCCTCTCATATACTTTTGTTCTTGTACTATTTTACTATTATTTTACAACAGTTTTCGAGAATTAAGAACTAAGCAAAGAGAATAAATTGAGATTCGTTTCTCTGAATGATGACAAATTACCGAGTACATACTGATGATGCTATTAAATGGCCAAGATGTTTTGCGGCTTCTTTTGAAATCATCGACGGTAAAACTTTGGCAATCTCACGGTAGCACCAATAGTAGCGTTTAACTATGCAGTAAACCAATAGATTGTTACGTGAATAATTGTCTAAATGATGGTTGTTTATTTTGTTCTCCTTTAAAGCCAATAGTCTCTAATAGACAAAAATAGACAAAAAAAAAAGTTAGTTACATATTTGAAACAAACACAACCTTTCGGAAGCTAGGATGCAATACATATAATTAGATTAGTTTTGATATCAACATTTTACTCCTATCAGGCCTAATATGTTTTTTCCTTTGTAAAATAAAATATAAAATATGATATTGGGGTAAACATGGTATTTAGATTATCTTAAAGGGTATTTTGGTAATCTGATTTTTCTAGAAAAAGATGACATGCTTTTATAGTAATATGATATATTACCAAAGGAGTTTGAGAACTAAACTACGTAATGTTTGTTTGGTAAAACTTTGGCACCAAAGACATGTACATTGGTTTACTAAAAGAGCAAAGACCATTTTGATATGTTTATGATCATATACAGGAGTAGTTGTGTAAATCTCGTTCTTTTGATAATTGAATTTGCAGAATAAATACAGAGAAATTCTTGGAGTACAAGTCTCCTAATTCTACAAAGACTCCTTATCGATATAATTATCATTTACATTGCCCTCAAGTTGGGCTGGGGTGAAATGTTAACGGAGAAGTGAGCAGAGCTTCAATGGTGAATGAAGTGTTTGTTGGTTGTGTAAAGATTTTGGGAACCAAAGAGTTGGAAATAAGTGGAAGAGACAAAAACACGTCTCATTGTTTTCACCGAAGTAGTTTGACCAAACAGGTGGGCCGGGTCAGTTTCAACACGTTGGGCCATTTATGCAAGACAATAGATGTGGGCTGACAATTAATCAAACTCCAATAGTCCAGCGATCAGCCCACTTCAATACACAGCTGGAATTCTCCTCTTTAATATATTATAGATACATATTTGATGTAAATAAGTAATGACCTAGAATAATCTAGAAGTTAGTAATTGGTTTCGCTATTTTGTTTGGTAGCTTAGAGTTAGTTACGGAAAAGAATCTCTTTTCCTTGTATATATACAGCATATATTGTAAAGGGAGAGATACAGATTTATTAAATGAAAACAATGGAATTTATTTTCCTAAATTTTCCTTCCATTTTCATGGTATCAGAGCAGGTGTTCTAATCCTCCTTCCTGTTTTTCGTTTTTTTCTTTTTTTGTTTGACTCCTTCCATTAGCTACTCATGGCAGCTCAAACACCACCTAGAATCCAAGACTCTGCTTTGTTAGGGGATGGATCTACATCAACCAACTCTCCTTTGACGGGCCTTGACAGCTTTCATCCCTATTTTCTAGCTGCCTCAGACTCTCCTGGAATGAATTTGATTTACACAAGTTTTGATGGATCTAATTATAACAACTGGAAAAGAGAAGTTCTTATCTCCTTATCAGCTAAGAATAAGTTGGGTTTTATTACTGGAGCGTTTAAGAAGCCTCACCTTGATGATCCTTTGTTTGATCAATGGAGGAGATGCAATGATATGGTCTTAGCATGGCTGTTGAATTCACTTGCTAAAGAAATTGCTGAAAGTGCGATGTACTCTCAAACTGCACGAGCTATGGATAGAGTTAGAACAGAGGTATGGTCAGATTGATGGTACTAAAATGTTCCAATTACAGAGGGAATTAAACAACATGTCACAGGAAACTAATGACATAGCAAGCTATTTTATCAAACTAAAGAGGATCTCGGATCAGATGAAGATGCTTAACACTTTTATGACTTGTACCTGTGAGTGTAAATGTGATGCTAAGGCACATAATATCAAAATACAGGAGGATCAACAATTGATTCAGTTTTTGATGGGTCTGAATGATGTCTATTCTACAGTAAGAGGTAACATCTTAATGATGAAACCTCTTCACACTACTGCTCAAGCTTATTCTATTGTGTTACATGAGGAGACACAAAGGGAGGTACATAACACCTCACATATAACAAATGAATCTGCTGCTTTTAATGTTAACTCACCAAGGTACCAAAATTATAACACTTAAAGGTAAGAAAATGACAATAGAGGAAGGGGTCAAAACTACATTAACAAGAACATCAGCTATGATCAAAAGAGATTTAACAATGGGAACAAATACTGTGTTTATTGTAAGATACCAGGACATGTAAAGGAAGGCTGCAGAAAGCTGAAAGCAAAAAGAAACAATGGGAATCCACAGGCAAATGCAGCAGTAGAGGAAGCTCCCCAGGACCAAGTGTGACTACTCAAACTGATGGACAAGGGTTCATCAGAGAACAATGTGAACACCTCATTCAGTTGCTTTAGTTAGCACATGCAGGGACTTCAAATATTTCAGGTTTTGAGCCTAGCAGAAGTGGCAACTTTGTGGGTAAATGTAGAGCCTACTATGCCTATACCTCATGTCTTTCCTCCCTAACATCTAATTTTTGGATCCTAGATTCAGGTGTAACACAACATATGAACCATGACAAAACCATTATACACAATATTAGAGAACTAGAAACTCCCATCATGGTTAATCTACCTAATGCATATAAGGTGAAAGTAACATGCATAGACTCAGTCACATTATTTTCTGATATTACTCTAGGGTCTGTTTTATATGTCCCATCATTCAAACATAACCTTTTATCAGTAAATCAATTATGCCAAGAACATGACTGCAGCTTAACCTTTACTAAAACTGATTGTGCGATACAGGTCCTTTCTTTGAGGAGGCTGATGGTGTTTGGTAAAGCCCATGCAGGACTCTATGTACTGGAGGAACCTCAATCAGCACCATTCACAGTGTCTAGTCCTAATACTTCTATTTCTAAGTGTTTGTTACCTAAGGGTCCTGTATTGTCCTGTAGTACAGTGACTCCACAGTCCATTGAGTCAGTTAATGAGTCTTTTGAGTCTGATGTAATGGAATCTGTTCCATCTCAATCAAGTCCAGCTATGAATAAAATTTTGATTTCTGAAATTCTGGACAACACTAAGCTATGACATTTTAGACTTGGGCATCTCCCTTACCATGCAATGAGGAACATTAAGTCTATAGATGTGGCACCTAAAGATAAGCAAACCATCCCATGTGATATATGTCCCGTGGCAAGACAAGCCAAACTACCATTTCTCATGAGTGTTACCAGATCCAAGCATTGTTTTGAACTGATTCACATAGACACATGGGGTCCTTATAATGTAACTACTTACATGGGAGAAAGATATTTTTTTTTAAACTATAGTAGATGATCATTCTAGAGCTACTTGGGCCTATCTCCTAGCAACCAAGTCCAATGCTTTCAGCACTCTAAAAGGGTTTCCTATCATTAGTTGAGAGACAATTTTCCACTAAGGTGAAAACTATCAGATCTGATAATGCTTATGAATTGGGGGCAGGAATCATTCCATCTGCATATTTTTCTTCTTTAGGTATAATTCACCAAACCAGTTGTGTGGCCACCCCACAACAAAATAGGTGGTAGAGAGGAAACACAAATATTTATTGGAAACCTATAGAGCTCTCCTCTACCAGTCCCACTTACCCAAGAAGTTTTGGGGAGATTGTTTATTAACTGCCACATATTTAATTAATAGGTTTCCCTCCACAGTGTTGGAAAGCAAATCCCCTTATGAAGTCCTGTTCAACAAAGTTCCTAATTACAATCATTTAAAGTCTTTTGGGTGTTTATGTTTTTCTTCTACCTTAGCCAGAAATAGATATAAACTGATGCCTAGGGATGTGCCAGGAGTATTTTTGGGATATCCTTTTGGCAAGAAAGGTTATAAGGTGCTTAACATGCAAAGAAATCAGATATTTGTGTCCAGAGATGTCAAATTTTATGAGTCTGTGTTCCCCTTTTCTTGTCCTGCTCCCATGTCTAGGTTATTCCCTGCTTCATTTTCCATCTATAGCAGAGGAAACAAACCTTTTTCCCAGGGATCCCTGTTTTTCATTTCCTATTCCCTCATCTCCTAACAGGTCTCCTACCAGTCCACCTAAGTCAGTTTCTCCTACCAGTCCATCTAAGTCAGTCTCTCCTACCAGTTCACCTAGGTCGGTTTCTTCCCCCACCCTTTGTTCTCCCAGTCCCAGGCCTCCAGTACAACTGTTGCGCAAGTCTACCAGACCATCTGTGCCTCCTGCCTACCTCTCAGATTTCATTTGTGATGCAGCCTATTCAGTTATTTCTCCTAATCCCCCATTCACCCCTTTTCATTGTTATGCTTTTACTACTTTTTCATCCCACAATCAGCATTTAACTAACAGCATTACACAAGTCAGTGAACCCATATCTTACTAGCAAGCTGCATTGCACCCCGGGTGGCAGGCTGCTATGGCCTATGAGCTTGAAGCTTTGAGTTCCAATCACACCTGGGATGTGGTTCCCCTTCCCCCCGGGAAGAAAGCCTTGCCCCGCAAATGGGTATAAAAGGTCAAGCTTAAGTCAGATGGTAGTTTGGAGAGATTGAAAGTACGGTTAGTCATTCGTGGTGATGTACAACAAGAAGGTATTGACTATACCGAAACTTTCTCACCTGTTGTGAAGATGACCACAATACGTCGTCTTTTGACTGTTGCTGTCAAGAACGGTTGGGATTTATTTCAACTTGACGTCAGTAACGCCTTTCTTCATGGTGATTTAGACGAAGAGGTGTTTATGAAATTCCCTCTTGGCTTTCCCTCTTCGCATATCTCTTTATGGCCTTAAGCAGGCCTCACGCCAATGGTATGCCCGTTTATCTGCTGCTTTGGGCACAAGGGGGTTTTCTTCATCCTTGAACGACTAATCACTGTTTTACAAGAAAAATGGTCATTTGATCACAACTATTGCAGTATATGTTGATGATATTTTAATCACAGGGAACAATACTTCAGAAATCACAGCTCTCAAGCTCTTTTTAGATTCAGAATTTCGCATCAAAGATTTGGGAAAAGCAAGTTATTTTCTAGGGATGGAGATTTTGTACGAACCTTATGGATTGGTCATTATTCAACGCAAATATTCCATGGATCTTTTGGCTGAATTTGATACCTCTTCATATCGCACAGTCAGTACCCCCCTTGATCCAAGTTGCAAACTTTCTGCAGATTTGGGGCAACCATTGCCTGATCCGACTCTGTATCACCGTATTTTGGGTAAATTGAATTACCTCACCCACACAAGGCCGGAGCTTTCTTACGTCGTTCAAACTCTCAGTCAATACATGCAACATCCCCGGTCAGGCCATCTTCATGCTGCTTTGCATACACTTCGTTACATACGAAGCAATCCTGGTTTAGGCATTTTTATTCCCTCTGATCCGTCTTTTCAACTGTTGGGCTTGTGTGACGCTGATTGGGCGTCTTGTTTCGATACCCGTCGATCCGTCAGTGGTTTCTTCTTGAGTCTCGGCGGATCTCCTATTTCTTAGAAATCGAAAAAACAACCAGTATTCTCTTTATCATCAGCAGAGGTGGAGTATCGTTCTATCCGGCGTCTTGTTGCTGAAATTTCTTGGATTGTTCGTCTCCTTCCTGATCTCACTGTGGATTTTTCTCTTCCAGCCCCTATTCGTTGTGATAATCAGGTCGCGATTCACATCGCGAAAAACCCTGTCTTTCACGAACGTACGAAGCACATCTAATTAGATTGCCACTTCGTTCGTGAAAGATTGCTTGATGGGTTGATTTCTTTATCTTTTACACCTTCATCTATGCAAATCGCCGATATTTTTACTAAGGCCCTCTCCGGTCCCCTTCACCGTACTTTTCTGAGCTAGTTAGGAGTCCGATCCGCGGACTCCACCTTGAGGAGGGTGTTAACGGAGAAGTGAGCAGAGCTTCAATGGTGAATGAAGTGTTTGTTGGTTCTGTAGAAATTTTGGGAACCAAAGAGTTGGAAAGAAGTGGAAGAGACAAAGACACGTCTCATTGTTTTCACCGAAGTAGTTTGACCAAACAGGTGGGTCGGGTCAGTTTCAACACGTTGGGCCATTTATGCAAGACAATAGATGTGGGCTGACAATTAATCAAATTCCAATAGTCCAGCGATCAACCTACTTCAATACACAGCTGGAATTCTCCTCTTTAATATATTATAGATACAGATTTGATGTAAATAAATAATGATCTAGAATAATCTAGAATAATGCAGAAATTAGTAACTGGTTTGGCTATTTTGTTTGGTAGCTTAGAGTTAGTTACGGAAAAGATTCTCTTTTCCTTGTATATATACAACATACACTGTAAAGGGAGAGATACAGATTTATTAAATGAAAACAATGGAATTTATTTTCCTAAATTCTCTTCCATTTTCATGAAACCACTGTCAACTTGCTCTTTAACAAAAGAAACTTGGCCTTTGGCAATGGTTTGGTAAGCCAGTAGTTCTGTTACAAAGCAATTTAAAAACCATACCTATTGTTACAACATCATACAACGGCAAATCCACAGATATCTCCATGCACGCTTCTGAACAATTTACCTGAGCTGGCCTACAGTTAACAGCTGACCATAGGGAAAACCTGCTAAGAATTCTTTACAAGGACTATTGCCAGCTCCTAAGCTTTTTGAACCAAGCTTCCTGCGTGGCAGGATCCAACAGACATCATGCATATATAAAAACTCACTTAATAGGAGAACAAATTCAGCAGGGAAAACTTCTTTGGATGATAGAGCATCACTGAAGAAAATCCACCAATCGAGCTAGAACTGTAGAACCTCGGAGATTGCTATCGAAAGTATGGGAAAAGTGGAGGCCTATATATAAGCTGGTCAACCGACAACATTTACCTGGCAGCTGAAGAATCCTAGGACAGATACATAACTGATTTAAACAATCTGTACGATATTTCTTTTGGTTGCAACTTGCATCCACTTCCAAGACAAGCGGTTCAGTGTTCTTCTCCTAGTTGGAAACTTTAGCTGGAAATTTGCACGAGTAGACTATTTAAGCGTCATTGTTTTATCTTTTTTCTCCTCTTAAAAAGATTTGCTAAAATAGCCTCTGCATCAGAAACCTGGAGGCTATGACACTTTTATTTGATATTTTTGATTCGATTTCTTCAAATGCTATGACAATTTTAAACCTCATATTTGATACGACTTATTTTCCTCTTATTTCCTATCCTCAATTTCAGTGTTGTTTGATAAATTCAGCGCAGTTCGTTTTAGACTCCAAAAGAATGGTTAATTTATAACTTTCTTAGTTATTTGTTAAAAAAAATCAACTCAACAAGCATTCTGAACTCTGAATTATTATCAATCAACCCAAAACAAATTGAATTTATTGTCCTACCTCGTTTTAAGCCAACACAAGAATATGTTTATAATAGTTTACATATGGAATAAAGCAAGTAGGAAACACCATAGACTGCTAGTCCAAACTCAGATAAAAGGTTTTCAGGTCGTACAACAGTCCATACAATGTTCAGTTAACTGAACAAGTACTCTAGACCCTGAATTATTTATCCTTTTACAAGAAGCTTTTCTAAACAAATACTCCTCCTAAACAAATGCTCGTTCAACATTAAACAGAGCATTTTATTCCACGAGTTGGGTAAACAACTACCCAATCGAAAACGTACAGGAACATAATTACACTCTAAAGCTTAGGAAGTTAAGAAAATTAAGAAAAAAAACAATTAAAACAGCAAAAGTTTCTCTGTCAGTTCAAGTCACCAACTGTGAACAGTAACATTCTTTCTCTTCATGAAGCTTGAGGCTGGTTACGAGCCTTCTCCTTCTCCTTCACTTCACTCCCTTGTTTGGAATCATATCCTACACGTCAACCAAATACACATTACTCCAAAAGCAAATTAATTATGAGAAGAAAATCATAAAGAATGCATGTAATTTTAATAATTACCAGGAGCATTTCCTTGGACAATCTTTTCCTCATCATCTTGGTTTCCTCCATAGATTCCTCCAAATCCTTCTTCGTCTGACCTTGTTGCGTATCCTTCTCCAAAGCTGCCCATTGTCCCCTCCCTTTTATCCAACAAATGCAAATTTCACAATATTGTCAGTCAAAAAACACTTGATAATCAATGTGACACTAAAATCAAATTTTGATTGGTTCTACTTTTAATATTCTTGTGTTTTAACTACCTAGTACTTAAAGTTGTGTGTTCAAAATTTTATTTTTCATTTTTTATATATATATTTCTATTTGTCTTGTTGAAAATGCTCGCTTCAAATGAAGCATTAAACAAAGGTTGTGTCGTCTCTATATATACCAACACAGAAAACAATTACTACTTCTCAATACCAAACAAATTAAAGTCAATTATATGAATTCTTATTAACCATGCAATTCATTAAAACTAATCTCGGACAAAAAAATTGGATCGTTTCTCGATTTATATGTGTTATTCTTGCACCGGACCACCCTAATTTTCCCTCGTCCCCGAAGGAACCTTTATCATAACACATACATGAGCAAAACAAGAATGGATAATTAAACATTTGTACTTACTTAGGCGTGGTTTGATCAGGCTTCTTGTTTTCGGCCATTTTGATTTCGTCCTGTTTCCCGGATTCTGTCAAAAGAGTCCTGAATTTGATCTGAGAAGACTTTAAACAAATATTGTATGGCGAAGGATTTGAGAAAACAGCTAGTGGTTGTGCTCTTGTTGCTAATTTGAGGGCGTTTAGCATATTTGTTGTTTGATTCGTAGACAATTAATTTATACTAGTTAGAACTTTATAACAACATAGGAATGGATATATAGAGAGGACAAAAGTGATGATGAAAGGATGATGAGATCTGTTTCAACGGACATTGATGTTGGTGATCCTTGTCATGCTCCGAACCAGAAGTCTTAGGTTTCTCATAGCTACACACGTATTGTTTTGTCTGACAATAATTTCACTGGAACGTCTTAGAATTTGCCACACATGTTCTATTTATCCTGTACATGTGACACGTCTAGAGAATGCTCTAGGCTCGTTGCTCAGTGGTAATCGATTGGGTGAACTAACAAAAATTGATAACTAACAAAACGTTCTTCATTAACGATTAATAACAGAAACACAAACTACTTCTTGCTGTCCAAGTTAGTTGACATGTTTCAAACCATTGGACATTATTGTTTCTCCTTTCACAACTTGTATTCAACTTTGTTTTATGGTTAAATTAGTAACTGTGACGTGACCCCTTAAACCTCTACTATTCTTTTGTTACCACTACCACCGTCTACCAATTAAATGGTTTATGCATTGGATTAGATAACTGTTATAATCTATGCACCTCCTAAAGACACTAGAAAGGGGTTGAATAGTGTCTACTGATTTTTCGTTTCAAGAACCTGGTTCTCCTGAATGTAGAACCTAGTTCTCGCCTTCTCAATTCTGTTGTTTCAACCACCGCAACACACCACAAACACACACACAAAAACACCAAGATTTTACATGGAAAACTTCTTGCTCAAGGGAGAAAAATCATGACCCACACTCTGGGATTTGAGAACTGAATCCATTAACACAATGAGCAAGTTTCTGATTACAAACTCCGTACCCAAGGGGCTACACTCTAGACCCTAATCACTACTCAATGCTAAACTCTAGCTTTTCAAGTAATTCTACACAAGTTCACCTAAATACGTACGCTTCTATAATAAGCCAATAGGTAAACACAATAAAAGCTCAAACTAAGACAACTTACAACTCAATGAACCTAGACAAAATATCTAGACTCAAACGACTCAAGCACACTAGTTGTCTTCTTCAGTTTACTCACGTAGAAAGATGCTAGATTGCCTTTGTATGCTCTCAACTCTCTGTATGTGAATAACTGAGTTACGGCTGTATCAACTACTTGTATTTATACGGGCCTTGTAACCCTAGTTGAGTCCTATAAGGAATCCGCGTAATTATGGTAAGACAGGATTCCTAGTAACTCTTTTCCTTGTTGAAGTCCAACTCCTTTTCACACTTCGAAGACACAGCCTGGGCACCGCCTCTTTTAGTCAGACTAGGATGCATATTCATTCACGCGCCACTATTCCTAGTTCAGCAGGGATTTGCAACCCGCAACTCTTTTCGATCGATCGTGCCCTTCTTTACAAGGACTAGGTTCTTCGCTAAGACCACTGAGTCCTTTACGTTTGTCATTCTTCAAAACCAGCACTCAACAAATTCCCTCTTTTTGATGATGACAAACAAATGTTGCCCAAGAACCTGAATAGACAAAATCCCAAAAGCACATAAACAAAAATAACAAGTTCAAGAAAAATTAAACAGATGAATTAGGTCACAAACACCCCAACATTTCCTTCTTCCCCCTTTTGGCATCATCGAAAAGATTCAAATACTTGCATGAACCTGTCAGTACTATCCAGTCTAAAACACAAGGCAACAAGTCAGTAACACGAACACACAGAAGCATAAATAAGGGCCCAATCAAGAACCAATTACTTTAAAGGAAACAGTCATAAACATAAGGAAAATTAAAACCATTATCCAGGTTGTGATATCAGCACGACCCTATCAATTAGTACACAACTGAGAAACAAATTGTCTGAAACAACCAACACATGTGCAGGGGAGAATTGGAAGGGATTGACAACATGCAGAAAGAGGGATATGAGAATAGGACAGGAGGACTCAAGGCTGAAGGTTGAAGTGTTTGACAAGTGCCTCAAGTTGCTTCGTATTCTTGGCCCTTTCCATCACTAGCTCGGCCTCATACTTGTGGCAATCTATCTTCAAACGATCAATTTCTTGATCCTTCAACTTCAGCTGCCTGTGGAGCTCTGCATTTTCTGTATTCACCTCAAGGACATGAGTCTCCAGCTCCTTCACAGCATCAATGGCCTCCTCAGGTCCATAGTCCTCACTCTCATCAGCTAGCTCTTGCTTGACATGCATGGGTTTCTTAGAAGCTCTTCTCTCCTTGAAGAAGTCACAATTTTTAAGCACATTGTGCCCAAACATATGATGAATGGTTGGCTTCTTCCCAGCTTCCAGGGGAACCCCAAAATGCTCAAGTACTTGCTGGAGGATATAGGAATGAACAAGAGAATGTGGCTTCTGATCTGTATCTGCAATCCTTTTGATATGTCTAATGATTAGCCCATGTAAATTGATTTTTACCCCCTATCCAGCAAGTCCATATATGTCAGGTCTAAAGCACTAGCTTCACTGTTCCTCTCTCCTCTAGGCAGAAGGAACCTGTGCACAAACTCAAACAGCAACTGGTGTGCAGGTTCCATCTCCTTCTTATCTACCTTCCTCTCTTTCCTTAGCTTGGGTTTTCCTGAGAATTTCTTGTCAACATCCAGTGGAGTCACAACATCAGTGCTCTTGGGCCACTTCAATTTTATATACCTGAAATAACCTTCAGCAGGTATGTCAAGAATCACTCCAAGCTCAGGCCTCCCAAACTCTATCTCAACTCCCTTCACAGTGGTTAACACTCTCCTGGCATTAACTCTGCAGTTGGTATAGAACTCCCTGATCTCATCAACAAACAACCTCCTCTCTTTGTTGGCAAACAAACCAAGCCATCCTTGGTTACCAATCATCCTTAGCAATGGTTTCATGTGAAATTCCTTCTCATCATGCAAGATGCTGCTAGGCAACACCTGATGTTTTGAAAAGAAAGCCACCCTGTCTACCTCTTCTTCACTGCCTCTCCTTCTCTTCCTGTTCTTAGCTTCACTATCTGTTTCAGAATCACTTGGCTCAGCATCACTACCAGCCTCATCACTCTCTTCGTGTATCTCCTCAGTTTTCTTTTCTTCCACCTTTTTCTTTTCCTCTCTATCTCACATATGTGAAATTGTTCTCTCCAACTTTCCTACCTTCTCCAGCTGCTGCTTCAAAGCAGACCTAGTGCCAACTCTCCTGACAGTAGGTTCAGCTACAGGCTTATCTCCACTATCTTCACTCAATTCATCAACCAACTTATTCTTTGTCACTAACTTTCCCCCTTTCACCAGTCTTCTCCTCTTTTCTGGCTCTACTCAGTTTTCCTTAACAAATACTACCTCTTCTTCTTCTTCCTCAACCTCCAGTTTCTCATCCTCCTCTCCAAATTTCCTTTTTCTCTTTGATTCTTCTGATTTTTTGGGCATCCCTTCACTTTCAGATTTTTCTGTCACGACCTCTTCATTTTTCTCTTCTTCTGAGTCTGTCCAATCTAGTTCTGCATCATCAGCCTCAGTAGGATCTGGACAATAGACAGGCTTTTGTCCCAAATCCTGTGAGGCTTCAGCAAGAGCAGATTTCTCCATACCCACAACATTTATGCTTGGTTCATTTATTCTTTCATTTAGGGACTCAACAAGATCATGTTCCCTTAATTGTTCTGTCACTCTCTCTGCTACATCCAACCCCACATCAGTCTTTTCTACTAAAGGCACATGCAAGTTTTCCCTAAGTTCTTCCTGTCCACACTTTTGCTCTGTTTCACCTGGGTTCCCCGTATCTGTTCTTTCATCATACGCTACTACTCCTATAATTTTATCTAGTCCTGTTACTAGGGTTTCAGTATCCATCGTACCAGGGCTTTTTATTTCTTCTAAATCAACAGGAGTAAATGTAATATGATCAGGGATTACCTCAGAAGTTGATTCCGATGAACTTGGTGCAATGGGCGTAGTAGGCACGGCTCTTGACATCATCCTCTTGACCAATTTCTTGTCGCCCTTTTGGAGAAATTTTGTTCTGGCCTTAGCAATTCTTTGTGCGAGAGTGGATGGGGGTGGTTTTGCGGATGATTTCTTGGCAGCCTTTGTGGGTGAACCGGATGAAGATTGTACTTGAGACATGATGAAGGTTTTAATGGATTTTAGACTGAGATTTCAAGAATTTTTCAGTTTTAGGTTTGGGGAGAAAATTTTGATTTGGAAGAGGAGAAGTAGTTGGGTGAGTGAGTTCTGTGTGTATTGACGAAGGGGAAAGGTTTTGGTGATTAGACAGCTTCTAGGGAAGACAAAGAAATAATGAGATAAAGTAGAGAAACAACTTTTTGAAATTTTAGAAAACCGGGAAGAGTTATGGATTTGACAGTTATGGACTCATTTGATATAGCCTTTTCAAGTAGTGGGGTTGTTAGCTTGGATAAGCTTGGAGTTTTGACTGATGACTGAGGAACGGATTCAAAGGACCTGTTCCTTTGAATCACTGAAGCAGAATAGATAATTCATGCAAAATCGTTTAAGTTGATATTATTATTTATCCCAAATCTGACGTATATCTTGGTAATTATGCAGGCCTTATCAGATACGAAAAGATTGCATAACTAAGGGATAAAGGATTCGGATTCTAGAAGGTAGAATCCAATTAGGATTCAAAGTCAAGGGAGCTTTGGAATTCTAATTCATTGAGACTTCTTGGCTGCTGGAAGCTATAAAGCGTGAAGACTATCAGCCATAGAAGCGTACACAAATACAGAGAGCATCGAGCAAAAGCTGAGAAGTATTATTAGCTTATTTGTGTAATCTGTTAGCTACAGTAGAACTAAGTTAGAACATGTTCCTTAGATTGAATCTTGTAAAAGTTCAAGTCTTACTTCAATTGTAGTAAGCAAAAATCGAGTTGTAAACTTTCTGGTTCAAGCCGTGGACTTGACAGAACTTCACTGATCGTGAGAAAGATCACTAGAGGATTAGAGTTAGTCCTAGGTTAGTAAGAGTGAGTCTTGTAACCAAGTGGGTCTTTTTACATAGTGAAGTTGAAATCCTACTTGAGAAGTAGGTCGTGGTTTTTTGATCCCGTATCTAGGGGTTTTTCCACGCTAATATCTGGTGTTCAATTACTTACAGTTTTAATTCCGCACATCGTAGAGTAAAGGAACACATTTTAAGGAACTGGTCCTTAAAATAGTAAAGTGGTGTAATCGTGGGAAATAACAATTGGTATCAGAGCTGGTTATCCTTGAAAAGGCTAACACCTAGGATTAGATGAGTACATCACGAGAGAACAGTGAGGGCCAGTCAATGGTTAGAGCACCTTATTTCAATGGGAAATACTATTCATGGTGGAAAGAGAGGATGCGCGATCACCTTCAAGCAGAAGACTATGAATTGTGGGACATAGTAACTGAAGGTCCCATGATCCCAATGAAGAAGGATGCTGATGGGAAAGATGTTCCCAAAACCAGGAAGGAATGCAATGCTGAAGACATAAAGCAATGGGAAAAGAATGCAAAGGCAAGGAAGTGGCTGGTTGGTGGACTTAGTCCTGACGAATGCACTAGAATCAGAGGGTATGCCACTGCAAAGGAGATTTGGGATGCTCTACAAGTTGCACACGAAGGAACAAGTCAGGTAAAAAGGTCCAGAGGTACACTTCTTTATGCTGAATATGAAAGCTTTAAAATGAAAGAAGAAGAATCAATTTCTGAAATGTATACTAGATTTAATACCATTGCTTCTGAACTTATCTCTTTGGGAAGGGTTTTAACTGTGGAAGATAGGGTAGAAAAGATTTTAACTAGGGTTCTCCCAGACTCTTGGGAGATCAAAGCTTGTGCTATCATTGAAAGTAAAGATTTAACCACTTTATCCTTAGATGAGCTTATAGGCAATCTAAAGACTTATGAACTGAGGAAAAAGGTTAAAAACATAGGAGCACCAGTTAAAACTGAACCTAACCTAGCCTTGACTGCTGGTGATAAAATCATGGATGATAAGGAACTGGTCCTTATCGCTAAAAGTGTTCAGAAATATTTGAATAAGAAAAGGAAAATTAGTGGACAGGGTAGGTCTACTAACATGAAACAGGCTGGAGAATGCCACAAATGTGGAAGCTCGGAGCACTACATCAGCAAATGCCCAATTATGGAAGGAGAATGGAGGAAGAAATTCATTGATGAAAGGAAGAAGGCTAGGGAACAGGTCCATAAGAAAAGTAGAAATCCCAAAGCGCTGGTTGCAGGATGGCAAGACAGTGAAGATGAAATAACTGATGATGATCTGGATGAGGATCTTGCTCTAATGGCACTTGGAGATTCAGAAAATGAAGAAGATCCTGAGGTATTTGTTTCTAAACTTAAAGAAGATGTAAAAAGCATGTCTAGAGAAAAGTTGGTTAAAGTATTCCATATTGTGCTAAATGAATTTAAAACTCTGAGGGATGATAATCACCAACTGCATGATAAAGTTGACTGTTTAGAAATAGAATGCAAAGAGGAAATAATTAAAAATGATTTTCTGGAAAGGAAGATTAGCATGCTTGAGGAACAGGTCCTCACACTTGAAACAACTGCTCAGGAGTTAGAAAATGTTAAAACTGTTGTAAAAGGTAAAGGTATTGCTAATTCTCATCAGATCATTACTGAAGAGAAACTGAAAAACACAGTTGATGAACTGTGTAAGAACGATGAAAAGATAAGATCTTTAGAAGAAGACTTGGTTAAAACAAAAATGGAATTAAGAAAAACTGTAGAATGGAACAAGTCTTCTGAAGCACTAGAATGGTTACAGGAAAATCATAGTAGTAACAGGAAAGATATTGGATTTATGAAAGCACAGAGTTCATCCAAATGGAATTCAAAGCGTAAGTACTTATCATTTCCTGAAAACTAGTTATGCACTCACTGTGGGAACACTGGTCACCGGAAAGAAAATTGTCAATCTTTAAGAATGGCTGCCCAGAGGAACAGGTCCTATAAACCTGTTCAAAATCCTGTGAAACAGAAGAATAGGTCCTACAAACCTGTTCAACATTCTGTAAAAAAGGAAAATGTTCACACAAATAAACCATTACCATTCTGGGCTAGGAAAAATCTGATTCATCCTTTTTTAAAATGAAGGAATCCAAACTAGTTTGGGTTCTTAAAATTAACCCCTAGTTTTCTTTTGCAGGCTAGAGTGAAGGAGACAAACCACAAATGGTATATGGACAGTGGTTGCTCAAGACATATGACAGGGCATAAGGAACTGTTCCTTTCACTCTCAGCCTTCCAAGGAGGAAATGTTTCCTTCGGTAATGGTAAGAAAGGGAAAATTATTGGAATTGGAAAGGTAGGTAGGTCTGATTCACACTGTATAGATAATGTATTTCTAGTAGATGGGCTGAAGCATTGCTTATTGAGCATATCTCAATTGTGTGACAAAGGTAATAATGTTAATTTCTCATCTACTGGATGCACTGTGACTAATCAAGCTTCTGGAGAGGTTATTTTGCAGGGAAACAGACATGGAAACATCTACAAAGTAGACTTGCTGACATTATCTGATGGAAGCTTGAGCTGCTTAAGTGTGGTGCAAAATGATCCCCTCCTATGGCACAAAAGACTAGGACATGCTAGTCTTTCAGAATTGAACAAACTTGTGTCAAAGGACTTGGTGATAGGTCTTCCTAACATCAGGTTTAATGAAGAAAAAGTATGTGAAGCATGTGCCAGGGGGAAGCAGGTAAAATCCTCCTTCAAATCGAAGAAACAGGTAAGTACCACTAAACCTTTGAAACTGGTCCATATGGATTTATGTGGCCCTATGAGAACAATGAGTCGTGGAGGTAAGAAGTATGTTATGGTATTGGTGGATGATTACTCCAGATTTACATGGACTATATTTCTTGCATCTAAAGAAGAAGCATTTAATGCATTTTCAATTTTTGCCAAGAAAGCTCAAAGAACTCTAGATAACCATATTGTTGCCATTAGGTCAGATCATGGAACTGAATTTGAAATCATATGTTTTCCAATTTTTGTAATGAAAATGGCATTAATCATAACTTTTCCTCACCCAGGACTCCACAACAAAATGGTGTAGTGGAAAGGAAAAATAGGACTCTAGAAGAAATGGCAAGGACTATGTTGATATTTGGAAATCTTCCACAGAACTTTTGGGCTGAGGCTATTAATACTGCATGCTACATAATAAATAGATGTATGACAAGACCTTTAATATAAAAGACCCCATATGAATTACTTAAAGGAAGAAAACCAAATATTTCTCATCTAAGGGCTTTTGGTTGCAAATGCTTCATACACAACAATGGGAAGGATGCCTTAGGAAAATTTGATCCTAGAAATGATGAGGGAATATTTGTTGGTTACTCTTTAAATAGTAAATCTTATAGGGTGTTTAACAAGAAAACATTGAAAATTGAAGAAAGCATGCATGTTAAATTTGATGAAACTGACAGTCTCACTCAAGAACAGGTACAGGAGGATGAAGAAATTGGAATGCTGAAAGAGTTTGAACTTAATCCACAAATGCAGATTCTGGATATGAGAAGTGAACTGCAAGGAACTGTTCCTCAGGACAGAACTGAGAAGAGTAGCACTGAAACAGGGGGAACAAGTGTTGGTTCCACCTCACAAACTGGAAACACTACTCTATCAGGAACTGTTCCTCAGCAGAGGACTTCTGACAATGGATTGACACCCAAGCCTTTCAAGTATCAAAGGTCACATCCTGTGGATCAAATAATCTCAGATAAGGCTGCCGGAGTTCAAACTAGATCAGCAGTCAAGAATCAAAATCTGTGTGCCTTTAGTGCCTTCTTATCTCTTGTTGAACCTAAAAATGTGAAAGAAGCACTAAAGGATGCAGATTGGATTAATGCTATGCAGGAAGAACTGAATCAATTCCAAAAGAGTCAAGTTTGGCATCTGGAACCCAAGCCAAGGAACAGGTCCATAATTGGAACAAAATGGGTTTTTAGAAACAAACTTGATGAGGATGGCATGGTAACAAGAAACAAGGCCAGGCTAGTTGTTCAGGGATATGGTCAAGAGGAGGGTATCGACTATGATGAGACTTTTGCTCCAGTTGCAAGACTGGAAGCAATAAGACTTCTTGTAGCCTTTGCTACATACATGGAATTTACTCTACATCAAATGGATGTTAAGAGTGCGTTTCTGAATGATTACTTGAAAGAAGAAGTGTATGTCAAGCAACCTCCAGGTTTTGAAAGTGAACAGTTCCCTGAACATGTGTACAAGTTGGACAAGGCCTTGTATGGGCTCAAGCAGGCACCAAGAGCATGGTATGAGAGGCTATCAAAATTTCTACTCCAGCATGGATACAAGAGAGGTAAAATTGATAGTACTTTGTTCTTAAAAGAAAAAGGTAAGGATCTCTTAATTGTTCAAATCTATGTAGATGATATAATTTTTGGTGCCACGTGTGAAAATTTAAGTAAGGAATTTGCAAACTTGATGGGGAGTGAATTTGAGATGAGCATGATGGGTGAACTCAATTTCTTTTTAGGTTTACAAATTAAGCAAACCTCAAATGGAACTATGATCCATCAACAAAAGTATGTTAAGGAATTACTTAAAAGGTTTGATATGGATAATGCTAAGGAAATTTACACACCTATTGCCACTGCCACAAAATTGGATCTTGATGAACATGGAATATCAGTTGATCAAAAATTGTATAGAGGTATGATAGGTTCTCTACTTTATCTAACTGCTAGTAGACCTGATATTGTGTTCAGTGTTGGTTTGTGTGCTAGGTTCCAATCAGATCCTAAAGAATCTCATTTGAAAGCTGTTAAAAGAATATTGAGGTATCTGAAAGGAACCAGGTCCCTTGGGACTTTGGTATCCAAAAGGTGGTAGTTTTAATCTTGTTGGATATACTGATGCTGACTATGCAGGTTTCCTTGTTGATAGAAAAAGTACCTCAGGTATGGCACATTTTCTTGGTGAGTGTTTGGTTTCTTGGGGAACTAAGAAACAGAATTCAGTGGCACTTTCCACTGCTGAGGCTGAATATGTTGCAGCTGCTTCATGTTGTTCACAGTTGTTATGGATCAAACAACAATTATAGGATTTTGGTGTTGATGTAGGAACTGTTCCTATATATTGAGATAACACTAGTGCTATTAATATGACAAAGAATCCAGTGCATCACAAAAGGACTAAACACATTGATATAAGACATCATTTCCTAAGAGACAATTATGAAAAAGGTTTGATCACCATAGCATTTTGTCCTACTGAAAAGCAAATAGCTGACATTTTTACTAAAGCTCTAGGTAGAGATGATTTTGAAAGAAATAGATTGGAGTTAGGGATGATTAAATTCACATAAAATCATCAATGCTTTACTTCATAATTGGCTAGAAAATTGCTCTTAAAATGAATTTTATTCAAGTTATCATGAATTATTCAGTCCAGTTTTCATACTTAAATGTATACTCTCATGCCACATATCTTTTCTTAGAGTTGCTAAAATTGAATGATGTTACCCTTATGCTCTTAGAATTTCAGATGATCAAAAATTGCAAATTGGAAGGACACTAAATTGTGGTGTTAAAAACAGGTATGTACTCGTAATTATTCAATTAATTTAGAAGTATAAAGGCTATAGGTAACTTGTGTTTAGGATAAAATCCCACTAAGTTTCCTACCCATATCCAAATTGCAAAAGAGTCCCATCGGAGGAACAGTTCCTATTCTGAAAAGGTAACCTACAGCCTAACGGCTCTTTTTCTCCGGGAGACTCCCAAGAGTCCTTAGCCGTTGCATGTTGATGATGAGGTAAGTTGATCGTTTTTCACTCAAACTCCACTACTTATTTCATCCTATAAATACACTTCTTCTTCTTCATTAGTCTTTTACATTGTTCATCAAATTAAAACTTTCACAATTTCAGAAAGACTAGTAAATTATTTGTTAATTCGAATTGCAAAGATGTCTCTTGCTTCTGATAATTCTTCAACTGCACCTACTGATGACCAACCACAAAATCTTAATCCTCCCTCACCCATGGAAACCACTAACCCAAACCCTGAAATCCCTGAACCAATTCCAGCCGTACCTGAACCTGAAATTCAGGGGGAAGGATCAGTTCCCACAGCTGAATCAATTGCTGAGCAGGTTGAGGATTTATCTCGTGTTATGGTGTTGTATCAGTATCAGGTAAACTTTACCTACCCTTTGAATGTTGTTATAGACGAGAAAGAAAAGGGAGAGGGGTCTGAGGCTGCTCTTGAGGGGGAACCTATTAAGAGGTTGGAAGCACCCATGCGTGGGTCATCGGGGTCTCCAGAGGCTGCTCCTAAAGCACCCATGGAGGATGTGGTTGATGTTGATGAGGCTATTAGTGATAGTGATAGACCTCTAGTAGATTTGATCAACATTAGGAGTTTGCAAAGAAAATTGGCTAGGAAGGAACCCATTAATGACCGTGTGACTGCTGAAATTGCTGCTAAGTTGAAGAAGATAGGTGATAGTTACAAGCCTGGAAATAAAAAGAAAGCTGAAAGTTCCTCTAAGGCAAAAGGACCTGTTCCTTCTGCCTCAACCCCTGCTTCTGGGGGTAGGAGGACAAGAAGTGCTGCCAAAGCTGCTGATGAACAACTAGCTGCTGCCTTGGAAATGAGCAGAAAAGGGAAAGGAAAACAGGTAGTTGAGGAGGA
Organism: Petunia secreta; assembly: GCA_029990175.1. Taxonomy (NCBI): domain Eukaryota; kingdom Viridiplantae; phylum Streptophyta; class Magnoliopsida; order Solanales; family Solanaceae; genus Petunia; species Petunia secreta. The sequence continues at coordinate 2,880,851 of JARKIP010000059.1, read as the reverse complement.
AGAAGTGGATGATATTGATGATATTGATCTTGCTGATTTTTCTGAGGATGATGAGATGGTAGAGGCTGAGGAGGTGGTGCCTCAGTCAAAGAAAAGAAAAGTTCCTGAGAGAAGAGTAACAAGAAGCTCAGTTAAAGCTGCAGAGAAAACTGCTAAGAGGACCAGGTCCTCCAAGAGAGTGGTTGTTTCTGAAGACTCTGCTAGTGACAGTGATGAGTATGCTGCTGAAGATGAGAGTGATAGTGATGCTGAAGGTGGTGAGTCTGTGCACTGTGTTCCTGATGACATGTTGACCAGAAAGGTTTTTAAAGGTCGGGTTATGACTGATGTGCAAGAAGAAGGTATGTTGTGGCTGCTGCAAAAACTGCCTGCTCAGGGTTGGAGGGACACGGTCCTTAAGATCTCTGGGAGGTGTGCAAAAGGAATGGTGCAAGAGTTCTACAAGAACTGCTCCATCAGAGAAGATAGACTTACTACCTCTGTCAATGACAATGTCATTATGTTTGACACAAGGGAACTTGGTGAGCTGCTTGGGATTCCGGCTACTGGGTATGCTAGCTATGTCAAGAAGGTCTGGCCTGACTTGACAGACTTGCCTACTGATCTGGAGATCACTAGGAAGTTTGCTGAGAATGATGGTGAAGAGAAACCCAGGGCTGTGCAGAAGAGTGAGATGCACTCACAGCACCAAGTGTTATTTAAGTTTGTGAACAAGATAGTGATGCCAAGGCAGGAGAAAAGAGGAGTTGCCAGTTTCATGGACCTGGTCCTTATGGAACAGTTGGACACTGAAAAGCAGATCAATTGGCCCAGCTTTATGATCCACCTGATCAAAAGGGTGATTTTTGGGAAGAGAAAGCACTCCCTGCCATTTGGTTTTATTCTGACTGATATATTTGCAAAGTTGAAGATTCCCTTGGAAGGGGTTGTGAAGGCTACAAAGAAGGAAAAGTTTGGTTGTGCCACTTTGATAAGCTGTGATTTGCCAGTTCAGGCTGATCCTCCACAGGCTGGTGTTGAGAGGCAGCCACTAAACAACAAAGTGAGGGCACTTAGGCAACAAGTTGCTATTCAGGCTGCTGAGATAGCAAGGTTGGAAGAGGAGAAGAATTTCTGGAAGGCAGAGGCCTCAAAGGCAAAGGAGACCAATGAGGGAATGCTCAAGCAGATGTTTGATCTGCTTAACAAGTCTCAGGGACCTGGTCCTTCCACATCCTGACCACCTTAGCCTTAGCCTTTAGCCATCTTTTTTCCAGTGGGATCTAGCCTAGCCTAGTGCCTTAGCCTTTTTTCTTCTTTAGTAGTTGGATAATTCTGTAGTACTTGCTTGTATCCCCTGATTTTAATATTTGGTTAAATGAATTGTCTTTGATGGCTAATATCATTGTCTTGCAGTTGCTTTGATTTGATTTATGTTTGCATTTTGAGTTGCCTCAATGGCTATGAGCTGATTAATTCTAAACTTGAGTTATATTTTTAGATGCAACCTTTTCAATGATGCCAAAAGGGGGAAGAGTAAGTCTGATTTTGCATGATTTTATACCTAATAAAAATCTGTTCCTTAATGATGAATTAATTCTCCACTGATTGATTGTCTTTTTGAGCTTAAATTGTACTTCAGGACATTAAGGATTTGAAGCTATGAGTATGAATTTGTCATCATCAAAAAGGGGGAAATTGTTAGCTTGGATAAGCTTGGAGTTTTGACTGATGACTGAGGAACCGATTCAAAGGACCTGTTCCTTTGAATCACTGAAGCAGAATAGATAATTCATGCAAAATCATTTAAGTTGATATTACTATTTATCCCAAATCTGACGTATATCTTGGTAATTATGCAGGCCTTATCAGATACGAAAAGATTGCATAACTAAGGGATAAAGGATTCGGATTCTAGAAGGTAGAATCCAATTAGGATTCAAAGTCAAGGGAGCTTTGGAATTCTAATTCATTGAGACTTCTTGGCTGCTGGAAGCTATAAAGCGTGAAGACTATCAGCCATAGAAGCGTACACAAATACAGAGAGCATCCAGCAAAAGCTGAGAAGTATTATTAGCTTATTTGTGTAATCAGTTAGCTACAGTAGAACTAAGTTAGAACCTGTTCCTTAGATTGAATCTTGTAAAAGTTCAAGTCTTAGTTCAATTGTAGTAAGCAAAAATCGAGTTGTAAACTTTCTGGTTCAAGTCGTGGACTTGACACAACTTCACTGATCGTGAGAAAGATCACTAGAGGATTAGAGTTAGTCCTAGGTTAGTAAGAGTGAGTCTTGTAACCAAGTGGGTCTTTTTACATAGTGAAGTTGAAATCCTACTTGAGAAGTAGGTCGTGGTTTTTTGATCCCGTGTCTAGGGGTTTTTCCACGCTAATATCTGGTGTTCAATTATTTACAGTTTTAATTCCGCACATCGTAGAGTAAAGGAACACATTTTAAGGAACTGGTCCTTAAAATAGTAAAGTGGTATAATCATGGGAAATAATAGGGGTCCAAACAAGTCAAATAGAATTCTATCCCAAAAAGGAATGTGTTCCTATAATTTAGGACAGTTACAGGAACATGGAGGATCTCCTTTTACACACGTATAAATGATAATTTAATTTCAGTTATGACTACTATCATGCAGGGTAGTGTGACTGTACCTGGACATGATCCCTCATGCTTCAGTCGGTTCCTTCTCAGTACATAGTAGGTTCTTCATGGGATCACATTATTCTCACATGGTGCTCAAGGACTGAACAAGTATACTTAATAAAGTATAAGGTTAAACTGAACAGTAATAACAGAATTTTAAACAGGGATAATTAAATACTTAACTAAACAATCATAGAGGGATCGCCTGCTGGGTCATCCGCGTATTTTGGTCATCCCTAATTCCAACATGTTCCTCTCAAACTATACCGTGTTCAATGCTTTGGTAAATATATCAGCAATTTGATCTTCAGTCCTGCACGAGTTCATAGTAATCAGACCCTTCTCCACATTATCTCTAAGAAAATAGTGTCTAATATCAATGTGCTTGGTTCTTTTTTGTTGGACTGGGTTCTTGGCAATATTCACTGCACTAGTGTTGTCACAGAAAATTGGCACTGCTCCACACTTGATACCAAAGTCCTCCAATTGTTGTTTGATCCATAGCAGTTGTGAGCAACAGGATGCAGCTGCTACATACTCAGCTTCAGTAGTAGATAGGTCAACTGAGTTTTGCTTCTTTGTAGCCCAAGAGACCAAACAAGGACCAAGAAAGTGTGTCATTCCTGAAGTGCTTTTCCTATCCACCAAATGACCTGCATAATCTGCATCAGCAAAACCAATTAGTTCAAAAGTACCTCCCCTTGGGTACCAAAGACAAAGGTCCTGAGTTCCTTTCAAGTATCTCAGGATCCTCTTCACAGTTGTCAAATGTGACTCTTTAGGCTTTGACTGAAATCTAGCACACAGTCCCACACTGTATACTATGTCAGGTCGGATGGCTGTGAGATAGAGGAGTGAACCTATGATTCCTCTATATTTTGTCTCATTTGTTGAGGGACCTAGTTCATCCATATCCAGCTTGGTTCCAGGTGCAATGGGAGTAGTCATTTCTTTTGCTCCTTCCATGTCAAATTTCTTCTGTAGTTCCTAGACATATTTTTGCTGATGAATCATACTCCCTTCAGGCATTTTCTTTATCTGCAACCCAAGGAAGAAATTTAGTTCACCCATCATGCTCATTTCGAATTCACTTCCCATCAGATCAGCAAATCCTTTGCATAGCTCTTCATCAGTAGCTCCAAAAATGATATCATCGACATACACGTGAACCACCAATAGATCTTTTCCTTTCTTCTTGAGGAATAGCGTGTTGTCAATCTTTCCTCTCGAAAAGTCACTCTTCAGCAGGAATCCTGAGAGTCTTTCATACCAGGCTCTAGGGGCTTGCTTCAATCCATAGAGAGCCTTGTCCAGTTAGTAAACATGATCAGGAAATTCATTGTTCACAAAACTTGGTAGCTGTATCACATAGACTTCTTCATTTAGGTAGCCATTTAGAAAGGCTCTCTTTACATCCATTTGGTATAGCGTGAACTCCATATAGGTAGCAAAAGCAATCAGCATTCTGATGGCCTCCATCCTTGCGACTGGTGCAAAGGTTTCATCATAGTCTATTCCTTCTTCCTGACTGTAACCTTGAACTACTAACCTTGCCTTGTTTCTTGTCACTATACCATGCTCATCCAATTTGTTCCTGAATACCCATTTTGTTCCAATTATTGATATGTCTTTTGGTTTAGGAACTAGGTGCCACACTTTGCTTCTTTCGAATTGATGAAGTTCCTCCTGCATGGCTAGAATCCAATGTGGGTCTTCTAGAGCTTGTTTTACATTCTTTGGTTCCAAATATGAGAGGAAAGCAAAGAAAGCACAAAAGTACTTCAAGGCTGACCTGGTCATGATTCCTGTATCCAGTTCAGATAGGACATTCTCCAAAGGGTGAGAGCTTTTATGTTTCCAAGGCCTGAGTTGAATATGACTGGAAGAACCTGCAGCATTGTCTTGGAGGGGTTCTTCCTGATTCGCTCGATCATCAGCTTGATCAGAAGTTCCCCCTGTCAAGTTGATTCCTTGTTCTATTGTGCTTGGATTTTCACCTGATGTCTCCTTGTCTTTTGAGTCTTCCAGTTCATCAACACCTTCTTCCCTACTTAGGCCAATCACTTGATCATCTGCCTCGGTTTCCCCCAATGCCTTATCTGATTCATCAAATACAACATGCATACTTTCTTCCACTGTTTGTGTTCTTTTGTTAAACACCTTGTATGCTTTGCTTTGAGTGGAGTATCCAAGAAATATTGCTTCATCACTCCTAGCATCGAACATCCCCAAGGGTTCCTTGCCATTGTTGTGAACAAAACATTTACAACCAAAGGGCCTCAGATGAGCAATATTTGGTTTTCTTCCTCTAAGTAGCTCATATGGGGTCTTGTCAAGTATTGCTCTGATGGAACATCTGTTCAGCAAGTAGCATGCAGTGTTTATTGCTTCAGCCCAAAAGTTTCTTGCAAGTCCACTTGACAGTAGCATAGTCCTTGCCATATCCTCCAGGGACCTGTTCTTCCTTTCAACCACACCATTTTGTTGGGGAGTTCTTGGTGCAGAGAAGTTATGATCTATGCTGTTCTTTGCACAATACTCAGAAACTTTTGAGTTTTCAAACTCAGTTCCATGATCAGATTTGATGCTAAGAAGCTCTAGACTTAACCTTTTCTGCACTACACCAGCCCAGTCTTTAAAGCTGTCAAAAGCTTCATCTTTATATGCCAAGAACAAGGTCCATGTGTACCTAGAGTAGTCATCAACGATCACGAACACAAATCTCTTTCCTCCTCTACTCCTGACTCTCATAGGTCCACACAGATCCATATGCAATAGTTCCAATGGCTTTGATGTACTTACCACCTTTTTGGATTTAAAGGATGATTTCACATGCTTCCCCCTTACACACGCATCAGACATCTTTATGTTTTCAATCTCTTGCTTGGCAATCCACGAACCAGCTCCTTCGATACAAGCTTGTTCAGTTGTGAGAGACTTGCATGACCCATTCTTTTGTGCCACAGCTGAGAGTCACTTTCTTGCACATTCAGGCAAGTTAGATTATTTTCAGGTAGTGACTTCAGCAATGCTTTGTATACATTGTTCACCCTCTTTCCTTCCATAATAATTTCTCCACTCTGTAGGTTCTTCACAGTACATCCTACAGACGAGAAACTCACTTTGATACCTCGATCACATAGTTGGGAGATGATCAGCAGATTGTGTCTGAGACCATCAACACAGTAAACATTTTTAATTGCATGATCCAGAGTTCTCCCAATCTTTCGAATTCCCACGATTTGACCATTTTTTCCTCCTCCGAAGGCCACACTGCCTCCTTGAAATGCTGTGAGTGAAAGAAAGTTTCTTCTATCTCCTGTCATGTGCCTTGAACAACCACTATCAAGAATCCATCTTGGGTTGTTCTCCCTCACTCCAGCCTGTAAAACAAATTAGAGGTTAGCCTTAGGAACCCAGACAAGCTTGGGTCCCTTCTTACGAGAGAATGGATAAATCAGATCCTGTCTAGCCCATTTAGGTAGAACACTTCTTTTATTCTTGGCTTTTGCCTTGCTGACATTCATGCACTTTTGTTTAACATGTCCAGTCTCACCACAAAAGGTACACAACATGTTGCATTGCAACCCCACATACTTGCTCTTAGGGTTATATGGAGGCAATGGTTTCTTGAATCCTAACCCTTGTTTTCCTTTGTTTTGATTTTCAAGAACTCATTTTATTTCCTCCGATGATTTATTCCATTTAGTCATTCTAGTGAGCTCAAAGTTTGATTTTTCGACCTTTTGATTTAAAATCCTATTCTTTTCAGTTTCCTGATAAAGAATCTCATTGGCTCTTTTCAGTTCATTTTCTAGAAAGATTTTAACTTCACTTATTAAATGCTTACCATTTACACTCTTTCTTAACTGATTACATTCCAATTCTAGTTCAGTGATCTTAGAGTTTGCAACAAGAGTCTGCCCTTTTAAGATGGCATTGACTTCTTCGAGTTCAATGTTCTGTTCTAGGAGGATCTTGTACTTGGTTCTAAGGTCACTTAGCTCTTCAGTTAATTTATCCTTTTCAAGTTTTTCCTTTTCATAACCCTCAATCAAAGTGGCAATGATTAGAATCAGGTTTTAAGAAGAGTATGTATGTAACTTTTCCTTAAGATCAGATAGACATACCTCTGTTGAATGAGCAGCTTCAGCTCCATCAGTTGCCATGAGAGCGGAGTCCTTCTTTTGGTTGTCATCTGTGTACGACTCCTTTAGTCTTTCCCAGATTTCCTTGGCAGACTTACATTCAAGTATCTTTGCAAGCACATCATAGGTAAGTCCTCTCCTCAGGTACCATTCAGCCTTGGAATTTGCCTGTAACCAGTCCAGATCTTGAGGATCTAGTTCTTCCACCTTCTTTGGCACCAAGACTCCATTTGCTGCTCTCTTTACAGGAACATAAGGTCCTCTCTTCACGATCAGCCACAGACTATAGTCAGTTGCTTGCAAGAAAGTCTTCATCTGTTTCTTCCAGTTCTTGTAGTGAGTCCCATTGAACACAGGTGGCCTTGATGGATCTCTCCCTCCTCTAAACTCTTGAGGGTCTTCTTCATTAGAACTAATGTCTGTCACACCCATTAGTGCTAGTGGTGAATCATCTTCAGATTCCTTTTCATGATCGGATTCACTATCAATTGGTCCCCATGTAGCATAGAAGGCTTCCTTCTTCTTTCTCCTTTCTGCTCTGAAGTTTGGGGACCGTCTTGACTTCTTCTTATCTTTGTCAATTTCCTTTGACGTCTCCTTCTCCTTATCCTTAGATGCTCTATTTTTCATCCACTCTATTTCCCACATAGGACAATCCATGACAGCGTGATCCTTTTTGAAGCACTTAAAGCATCCTGAATAATCAGGACTGTCAACTATGTTCTTCCTGCCAGAATTCTCCTTGCCACTTCTTTTGAATCCTTTGAACCTTCCCAAGTTAAGATTTTATCTTAGAGAACTTACCATTGCTACTTCAACTGATTGAATATCAACATATTCATCGGTTTCGTCAGTTGCTTCAAGCGCAAGGGTCTTGTCCTTCTTTACAGCTGGTTTAGCTTTTGAATCCTTCATCATCTCATGAGTTTTCAAGCTACCAACCAGTTCTTCAAGTTTGATGGATCTGAGAGGTTTGGACTCAATGATAGCGGTCATCTTAGGTTCCCATGCTTCAGGAAGCACATTCAGAATTTTATCAACCATCTCTATTTCAGGCAATTCCATATCCAGGGATCTCATCTCATTAGTAATGATGGTCAACCTGGTCATCATATCCTGAATTGATTCCTTCTCACCCATAGAGAACAGTTCAAATTGTCTCTTCAACATTCTTCTCTTTGAGTCCTTTACTTCTGTGGTTCCTTCATGCGCAACTTGCAGAGCATCCCAGATTTCCTTAGCCATCTTATAAGATGATACTCTATTGAACTCCTCTGGACCAAGACCGCAGATGACCAGACGTTTGGCTTTGTGATTCTTTTCAATCATTTTATAATCCGTCTCATTGAACTCCTCTTTCAGTTTAGGTTTTTGCTTGGCAGTGGCTCATTCACCAACTATTTTAGTGGGGATAAGGTTTCCTTCAGATACTATCAGCCAGAGTTGATAGTCTTCAGCACATATGTAATTTTCCATCCTGTTCTTCCACCACGCATAGTATAGCCCATTAAACTGAGGGGGCCTCTGAACTGACTGTCCTTCAGTGATAGTAGGTGGTGTACTCATGATTCTGATCCTTCTCAAGGTGTTACCATCACACGAGAAGACCTGCTCTGATACCACTTGTTATAATCTATGCACCTCCTAAAGACACTAAAATGGGGGTTGAATAGTGTCTACCGATTTTTCGTTTCAAGAACCTGGTTCTCCTGAATGTAAAACCTAGTTCTCGCCTTCTCAATTCTGTTGTTTCAACCACCGCAATACACCACAAACACACACACAAAAACACCAGGATTTTACGTGGAAAACTCCTTGCTCAAGGGAGAAAAACCACGACCCACACTCTGGGATTTGAGAACTGAATCCACTAACACAATGAGCAAGTTTCTGATTACAAACTCTGTAACCAAGGGGCTATACTCTAGACCCTAATCACTACTCAAAGCTAAACTCTAGCTTTTCAAGTAATTCTGCACAAGTTCACCTAAATACATACGCTTCTATAATAAGCCAATAGGTAAACACAATAAAAGCTCAAACTAAGACAACTTACAACTCAATGAACCTAGACAAAATATCTAGACTCAAAAGACTCAAGCACACTAGTTGTCTTCTTCTGTTTACTCACTTAGAAATATGCTAGATTGCCTTTGTATGCTCTCAACTCTCTGTATGTGAATAACTGAGTTACGGCTGTATCAACTACTTGTATTTATACGGGCCTTGTAACCCTAGTTGAGTCCTACAAGGAATCCTCGTAATTATGGTAAGACAGGATTCCTAGTAACTCTTTTCCTTGTTGAAGTCCAACTCCTTTTCACACTTCGAAGACACAGCCTGGGCACCGCCTCTTTTAGTTTGACTAGGATGCATATTCATTCACGCGCCACTATTCCTAGTTCCGCAGGGATTTCCAACCGGCAACTCTTTTCGATCGATCGTGCCCTTCTTTACAAGGACTAGGTTCTTTGCTAAGACCACTGAGTCCTTTACATTCGTCATTCTTCAAAACCAGCACTCAACAATAACCTTATATACAATGCCTAATGGAGTTGAAATTATAAACACTTCTTGGCGTGTTTGTAGCATAGAATTTGAGTTGAGTTCACCAATGATTCCATCCCGTATTTTCTTTCTTTACTGAAAAGTGGATGTTAATTCAATCACAGAAGGATCGATTTCCAACCTAGTTGAGTTACTTGAACCACTTTGAAGTCTCCAGTTGGATCCAATAAAATCAGCTATTTTGTGATATAACTACGTACTTTTGCTTCTTCTGAATTTACTGATTTAATTGCTGAATTAAAGCGAAAAGAATATTTAGATCAATATTCATCATTAAAGATTTGCGTTTTATATTATGTAATGTTCAAATGTAGCGCATGGAATAATAAACAAGCAGTAATCTTATCATCACAGCAGTAACATTTTCATAAGTTAAATGTACAATAGGGACTAAACACTACTAAAAATACAGCGTTTTCAGACCGAAATTTCAGGCCGAATTTCGGTTGGAGCCCATCATCCGACCGACGCGGTGGGATACTTCAATGTATTTATATTAAATAGTTTTTTTTAAACGTCCGACCGACGCGGTGGGAAAGGAATTAATTTTTTTTTTAAAACAGCCGACCGCCGCGGTCGGACGGTCGGTCGCCAGGCAGAATGTATAGACACGGGCACAGCATCCCGTTTTTTATTTCCCAAATCCCACTTCTCTCTCTCTCTTTCCTTTCTTTCTTTCTCTCATTCTTACCCGAATCCAACCCAAATCTATTAAAAATACACTCTTAATCTCTAATCAACAAGGTTTAACATCAATTCTATTCCTCTACAACTTGGTAAGTTTAATTTTCATAGTTTTCTTCCTATTTTCCCCAAATCCGAAAACCCTAATTTTTTTATCTATTTTTTTGTAGTTCTTCCATCTATCAAAGTTGGGGATTAGTAAATCAGTGGTGGTGGAGTACAAAACCGTCCCTTGAGGTGAGTTTTATGGTGAAACACCAATTTTTTTAATTTAGTTTCAGCTCGTTTTTTTAATTTTTTCCTATTTTTTAATTCTAGCTCATGAAATTAATCCATGACATAGTAGTTGCTATTTGGTTGTGAAATAGTTGACATAGTGTTGTTGTTTGGTTTGGAAAATGTTTAAGCTAGTTTGACATTTTAGTTGGTATTGTAAAAATTAGGTTGATTTGAGAAGTGGGTGTTGTTCAAAAAATGATTGGGTTATTGAATGCAAATTTAGAAGATGATAAATTGGAAAGTAACAAAGTGAAATCTTGTAGTGAAAAAGTTGGTGTTCCATGGAGAAGAGTACACTTTGAATTTGTTGTTGTTGATCAATGTTGTTGATGGGTTCCTTTAGTAGTGTTGTTGTTGTTGTTGTTGAATGTTGTTAATGGTGTGTACTAGTGTTGTTATTGTTGTTGTATTGCTTTGAGAAAGAATTGTTGGTGTATAGTGTAGTTTGGTAGTTAGATTCTTTGATGCATTTCATCAAATAAGTGATGAGCAACAAAGACATAATAGGAACTAGACATAATAGTTATACATGCTCTAGTCTAGTGAATAAAAAATAAGTATTAGGCCTATAACTTGAATTCAAAAATTTAAAATCATTAAGTATGACAATTTTAAGGTTATTTTCTTTATGGGTAATTAGTAATATGAATATTTTATGTAGTGATTAGTAATGTATAAATTATTTAAATTATAGTTTAAGCGACATTAGCTATAAATAATATAGTAGCAAAACAAGTTAAAATATCTTAGTTTGTAAATTGATTTGAATGAAATAAGTTATTCGTAAATATACATTTTGTAATCTTTTATTCTATTTCATTTGATCCTTCAAATATTGGATTTTAAATTACTCCAAATAAGTATACATAAGGCTGCCCTTTCCAATCCACTCAAACTGGAAACACTTTTCATCTGGCTCGCTACTCGAAAGGAACTTTTCCACGAATCTAAAAGAAAACCCGAACCAAGTCAGCTAATAAGAGAGCGGCCCACCAGTTCAAGACTGGACCCCTGAAACTGGAAAGAAGAATAATCAACACCATACCGCTCGATATAATTAAGAGCCTGAAGGATATAAATACCCTGACATTATTTTTTAAAAAAAATTCACGGGGTTTATCTGATGCATTTCTTAAGAATATCGGAAGGTTCAACCGCGTAAAATAATGCAACCTCTTCGGACACTCAGACCGAGCCATTACTCAAGCTAACTAACCAGCCAAAATAACTAGAGGCATAACACATGCTGTCTCCGGAACATACTTTACTGCGGCAATATTAAGAACTGGAATAGAAGCTCCCTAAGACTGAACATCTGTATCTGCAGCAACCTGATAAGCTGCCTAGCGAATAATAGGTTCTTGCAGTATCTGAGTCGCCAAGATTCTCGTCAAAGCATCGTAAAGAGCCAAGGGAACCATAAGGCAAGCCCATCGTGAGCTCGTACATCTGGGGCCTACGCGACTGGATTGTCAGCACGACAAAAAACCTCTCGGGGCTTCGTCAGTGCTAACCCCAGGCCAGACTGCTTCGTCTTGAACTCATACCATTTGCTGATTTATCGCACGAGGGTTTCACAATTACCACGAAGGAATTAACGAAAATACTTTTGGATCCTAGACTGACGCACGATCAGAAAAGAAGGAAGTGAAACTTCCTAAATGCCATCATAGGTTCTCGTAGATAAGTACGGACGTCTACATACCCATCAGCGAGACTCTACTAGACACTGTCTTAGTCTGGATAGACTCTAAACGGGGCTCTGATACCAACTGACACGACCCGGACGTACGGGCACCCGACATCCTCCCCTAGACCTGTCGGGCGAACCCTTACCAATTAAATCAGGAAAATAAAAATAACAATTTACAAATAAGGACAATACTTAAAATAAAAACACTGACATACTGATACCTCTAAGCTATACAAAAGAAATTACGGCTGACTACCCAACATGCTAGGTTTAGGGCTATCTAGACCAGACATCTAAGAGTACAAAAGAAGACAGATACCTCCTGAAAGGAGCAAAATGCAACTGAAATAATAAACATAAAATTGGTGGCCATCCGGAATAAAAGCTGGCTCACCCTGACAGCTGAAGTCGTCTTCGCTCCGTCACAACGTGGCGAACTCAATCCTGGAGCGAACCTGCCGAAACGAAATAGATTGACAAAAACAAACAACAAACAAGGGTGAGTCAAAAGGACTCAATAAGTGGGGCAGACTAGCCACTTCAAAGAAAAGGATAGCTAGCCAGGGAGAAAAGAAATAGATAGACCAAATTCCTTTTATTTAAATTATAAAGAGGCAAAGCCAGTTAACTACTGGAAACACGTAAGAAATTTATAAACTCAGCCAAGGATGCGTGTCAGAAACATATCAACAAATAAGCAATGCACATATAAGCAGAATAGTAGTCATGCACCGCAAGTCTACCCAATGGTATGAATTGAGATGAAATGAAATGAAGTGAGATGAAATGAAATGAAATATGATGCGAAGGGTCACATGTGCCCGTAATCCCATCTCGAAGCGGAATACTCCTGCATTCGAGGGGAATCCAATCAGATAACCAACTGGAGCAGAATAATCCTGCTCCTGGGGCGGAATACTCCTGCACCCGATATAATCTAAACCAGAGGCGGAATACTCCTGCACTCTCCTGGGCGGAATACTCCTGCACCCGATATAATGTAAAGCTGAGGCGGAATACTCCTGCACTCAATATCTGACATAAGAGCGGAATACTCCTACTCTTGGGGCGGAATCCTCCTACCCTCAATATGATACAATGGAGCGGAATCCTCCTGCTCCTGGGGCGGAATACTCCTGCACCCAATATGATATGCAATGTAATGCATATGAGTGACATATAATGCATATGAATGCAATGTGATGCAATAATAACCCTTCACCGGCGCGGGACTCTCATCGACAGCCGGGAAATAGATGCCAACTTACAGCCAGGGTACAATGCTCAAATTCTCAATGCAATACCAACAGTAGGACATAACATGTAATATATAATATAAATCCAAAGCTAAGGCGTAATGAGTACGCCTATCGGCAGCTACACCGTAAGGAATACGTGGTAGAAAATCCACGAGGCCAGGTGCCTCCAAAGAAATGGATATAAACACTTACCTCTTCCAAAAGTTAGTACGGCTAATCAACAACCGCTTTATTCTTTGAATTCATTGCCAAACGATCCCACTGTGTTCAATAAGCAGAAAAATACAGGTTAGGAACCCGATACCCTATTTGCATACGCAATACGCAGGCCAGGCCTATATACAGGGTTTAAGGTCACATAACCAAACCCCAAATAAATTATATTTATATGTTGCCCATAACTCGCTGAGTACGAATATATAATCAATTTCGTTATCGGGGTCCATTTGAACCTTTAACTATTAATTAAACTTATTAAAATGATGTCTAATATCACAATTTTTACCGTTAAAATATATTTAAATACACGTAATAAACTCAAATAATATTTTAGGATCATTAGCTGAATGTTTCAGAGTGAAAATTCAACTTTTCTCCGACCCCTTTTCTTATTTTCTGGTATTTTTTTCCCTCACAGCGTTTTTCTTCCTCACTGTTCTTGTCTTCTGCGTTTTATAACTCTCTGTTTTGTGTTTTGAAAGTCCTTAGCTTAGGACAACCGCCTAACCTCGTTTCCTTTTTTTTTTTTCCTTTTTTTTTTCTTTTCTTAACGAAAATTAAAACAGTGCCCTACGATATTCGAAATAACTCCAACTTTTGCATACAAGTTGTACAAAATATATGTAACATACTCGCGAAGTCGGATCTCAAATCAGAATCCCGAAACTCAAAATGCGAATTTAAATGAAAAGAAGTCAAATTATTTAACTTTCGGCATTTTAGCGGAAACTAGCCGAACAACATCGAAATTTACTTTCAAAAGTTCACAAAGGTCATAAATAATCATACGAACCCAATGGCGCTTTCGGATTTCGAATCGGAGCTCATTCGGCAAAATCGAGCTCGAAAATCTCTTTTTAATATTTATCGCCAATAAAAACTGAAACCTTCTTCCGATGCGTACCAAACGAGGTCTGATTCAGCTCAAATTTTATAGACAGGTCCTAATGGATATTATAAATATTTTAAAATTATCGACACGCCAATCGGAGTCCTAACTTCCGAAACGGCTGACCGAGGTCGTTTCAGTTAATGATGCTTTTGTGATGTACCCAGAGGAGCCATCCCAACCGGGTACATCGCAACCAAATATTGAGCACATTCCTAATGATGAGGCAAAGCTCTTCTATAAACGGTTGGAGGAAGCTAGTCGTCCATTGTACGAAGGCTCGGTGCATTCCAAGTTGTCAATTGCTGTTAGATTGTTAAGTATTAAATCTGATTTTAGTATATGTCAAGCAGCCATGGATTCCATCATTGACCTTATGAATGATCTCAATCCGACTAACATGGCATTACCAACTAATTATTACCACACTAAGAAGTTGGTTTCCACGTTAGGTCTTTCTGCTTAGAGAATTCATTGTTGTGTCAACGGTTGCATGTTGTTTTATAAGGATGATGCAGAATTAGATAAATGTAACTTTTGTGAGGAGCCTCGTTACAAGCCGGTTTTAAACCCTAAAAAGAAGCCGATACCTGTTAAGTCGATGCATTACTTACCCCTTATGCCTAGGTTAAAAAGGTTGTATGCGTCGATGAGCTCTGCTCCTCATATGAGATGGCACCATGATCGTACGAAACAACCAGGCATTCTAAGCCATCCGTCAGATGGTCAGGCATGGAAACATTTTGATCAGGTGTATCCGGCATTTGCTAGTGAACCAAGAAACATAAGGTTGGGTCTATGTTCAGATGGGTTCACCCCTTTTGATGTCTCGTCGGCATCTTATTCTTGTTGGCCCGTATTTGTCATGCCGTACAATCTTCCGCTCGAAATGTGCATGACTAGTCCTTATCTATTTCTGAATTGCATTATCCCAAGGCCACATAACCCGAAAGCCTCGATTGATATATTTTTGCAGCCTTTGATCGATGAGTTAAAGTTATTGTGGTATGAAGGTGTGGAAACATATGATATATCAATGAAACAGTACTTTCAACTGCATGTTTCTTTGATGTGGACTATAAATGACTTTCCAGCTTATGAAATATTGTCTGGGTGGTCCACTGCTGGTAAGCTCTCTTGCTCTTATTGTATGGAAGATACAAAAGCATTCACTTTGAAAAATGGTGGTAAGATTACATGGTTCGACTGTTGCCGCCGATTCTTGCCAATGGATCATCCGTTAAGGAATAACAGTAGTGCATTTATGAAGAATCGGGTTGATTTTGAGGAGCCTCCGCGAAGGTTGTCAGGAGGAGAAATATGGGATAGGGTTAAGGTGTATCCTAAGGTAACTGACCGACGGCCATCTAAAGCACCTGGCTATGGCATTGATCATAATTGGACTAAATAAAGTATATTTTGGGAGTTGCCTTATTGGAAGGATAATCTTCTTCGACATAACCTGGATCTCATACATATTGAGAAGAATTTTTTTGAGGCCGTCTTTAATACTGTGATGGATGTCAGAAACAAGACAAAGGATAATGTGAAGGCCAGGTTGGACCTTGAGGAACTTTGTAGGCGACTTGAGTTACACTTATCTCAAGTCGGCAACACGGTTTGGCTTCCCAAGGCCAGTTACACATTCGGATTGGATGAGAGAAGAATGATTTGTGATTGGGTCAAGAATTTGAGGATGCCTAATGGATCTGCATCAAACTTAGAAAGGTGTGTTATATAGAAGAAGGAAAATTGACTCACATGAAAAGCCATGATTGTCACATCTTCATGGAAAACTTGCTCCCAATTGCATTTAATGGCTTGCCTGATAAAGCTTGGAAACCACTTACAGAGACAAGCCTATTCTTTAAGGAGCTGTGTTCTAAGACATGGAAGGAAGAGAATCTTAAGTCGTTGAAAAGTAACTTTCCTGTTGTCGCGACTAAGTTGACAAAAATCTTTCCCCTGATTTCTTTAATGTAATGGAGCATCTTCCAATTCACCTCGCGGAAGAAGCACTATTGGGAGGTCCGGTGCACTGCAGATGGATGTATCCTTTTGAGAGGTAAGGTCTCTAAAATTATTATTAACTTATTTTTTTAATTCATCTTAAGTAAATTAATTAATATAATGTATTATGCAGAATTATTGGCAAGTGTAAGCGGGACGTGAAAAACAGGAACCAAATTGAGGGGTCCATATGTGAGGCATATCTGGCTAGAGAAACTTCTCATTTTTGTTCGTATTATTTCGATCAAACTGTGCCATGTTTGCGAAATAGGCCGGATCGACATGATGTTGGAGACAACAATGATCCGAATTATCCACCATTTTCTATATTCAATCAACCTGGTAGAGGAAAGTTAATGACCGAAGTATGCAAGTTCAATGACCGGGACAGAAAAGCAGCTACAACTCATGTTTTGTTGAATTGTCGCGATGTCACGCCTTTTTACAAGTATGCTTATTTTTACATTAAAACCTAACATTCAAGTTTCATCAGTAGTCTAACTAATGAGATTTTTTGGCGCATCATCCAGTCACTTTGTTGGAGAATTTGGCGCCTCTGCTGTTTATGAACAATTTTCATATTGGTTTAGAGAATTTGTAAACGTTATATAAGCAAATACATAAGTTTTTTTATATATATATATGTTGGTTTAATGTGTACAACTATCTTGAACTTTATATAGGTACTCAATCCGGATAATAGCATAAACTTCCCATTGTTGCATGATATATCTCACGGGCCTTATTATAAATACAAGAGGATGTCTAAGTACTTTGTTAAAGGGTACAAGTTCCATACTAGAGAATGGTCCTTGGGGAAGAAAACAAACAACAGCGGTGTGTGTGTGAAAGGTGGTACTGGTGACCAGGATGTAGACTTTGATTACTATGGTGTGATTGAGGAGATTTTAGAAATAGAGTTCAGTAGGTTGGCCTCGTAAAAGATTGGTGCTTTTTCGTTGCAAGTGATTTGATCCGAGTCCAAAGGGTACGAGGGTAGACCCATGTTATAAAATAGTTGAAGTTAATCAAAAAAGGTCATATGGACATTATGATCCTTTCATCATTGCCCAGAATGTGAAGCAAGTGTGGTACGTTCCTTATCCACCGACTATGAACAAAGCCAAATCCAAAGCCATGGCCACTTGGTGGGCTATTCTAAAAGGCAAGCCGGTGGGAAGAGTGGAAGTAGATGATGTATTAGATGTTGTATATCAAAATGAGGTATCTACCGTTCCCTTGATTGCGGATCAATTAGCCGACCAGTTGCAACATAGTGAAGGCATCTATGAACAGTTTGATGAATCGGCGGTTAGAAGTAGAAAAAACACGACTAATTTTGGAGAAGGAACATCTAGGGCAAACGAGGAGGATGAATATATGGATGATGTTGAAACAAGTGAGGAAGAATTTGTTGACAGTGATGAGACGAGCGAGGAAGAGGAAATAGCCGATGACCTTAACGCTAATGATGATGATTGACATGTTCGTAGTTTGTTGTTTTTGCTTTACTACAATTATTTGCACTGCTTTATAAATGTATTCCATAAAAATTTATAATTTGATTATATTGTGCTAATTTATTGTGCTTAGTTTACAGATATGTCATCTTCGGAGAAGGCTAGGGGGGAAAAGAAAGGTTCAAAGTACCTCGCCTACTTCAGGTCATACTACTCCTCCTGGACATGTACCTCATATGCTTCCTACACATCCTCCGTCTGCATATGCTCCAGGTTTTTTCACTCCTCCTCCTGCCTTTCCCCTGCCATACCCTTTCCTACATCGCCTGGTTATGTCGTTCGTCCGTATGGAATCAGTTCATCATCCATGCCTCAGCCATCTTCCAGTCCGTCACCATCCCCTTCATCATCTACTCCTTCTGGATCTACTTTGCCACCTTCTGATCCGAGCTCGGTGGACGCTTTGGTACCACCTACTATACCATATTATGATCCGAGCTCGCCTTATTACATTGGTCCTGCAGGATCATATGATGATGACGGGAGGGTGAGGCTTTATCTTGAGGGTAGTCGTGGGTAAGTATTATTTTTTGTTATTTTTTAAGTATTTAATTCTACTATGAAGTTTAATTTTTTGGTATATTTATTAATACTAGAAATTTTTATCTAGTTTTACTCCCTCGATGGTGGCTACTCCCATAATCACCGCATGCATTAAATCTAGATGGACTGAGCCATGACCATCCTGGGGTAGGGTACCCTTCCATGTACAGCTGGCCATGTTTGACGATTTTTAGGTAATAACTATATTTTATTTTTTAATAATTTAGTTAAGTGTCACTTTTTTAAAGTCTAATATTTTTAATTATTTCAGGCAAAGTATAAATGGCATCCTGCATTTGATAACATTGCCCGAAGCAATTTCCTTGGAAAATGTGCAGATAGAGTGAAAGGTAACCTGTATGATTGTCGGGCCAAAGGAAAGAAGCCCAAGTGGATATACGATCACGTTTGGGCAAAACTTCGACAATATTGGGATAGTGATGAATTTAAAAAGAAGAGCGCCCAAGGAAAAGCCGCACGAGCCTCCGAAAGGAGTGGATCGCTGCACACCGGGGGTTCGGTTAGCGCAGCGACTCAGCGGATGATATTGGTAATTTATTAATTAATTGTATGTATTATTTTATGTAACTCACATTAATTTTCTATCTAACTTGTCATCTTTAATTATGTAGGAAAGGCAAGAAGGGCGGCCAGTTCATGTGCCTAAAATCTTTAAGAAGAGGCATATATACAGAAACAAAAAAGGAGAAGAAGTGTGGGTCGAAGACTGCGCTAAAGAGCTATATGTAAGCTATTAAATTCAATCTTTTAAAGTTATTAAATCCGTCAATATTTGTCAATCTAATTCTTGTTATTAAATTTTTTTTCAGGAAAAGGCTACGGCGGTCTATGAAGAAAGGATGTCGAGTCAGGCATCCGAGTGTGGTAGCAGTACCCCAGCTCAAATGACACTAGAGGAGGAAACCGCACTATGGTTGGAGGTGAATGGCGGAGTAAAAAAGGGAAGTGCTTACGGCCTTGGATCACAGTATGCCTCAGAACGTCTAAATCCAGGTTTGTTTGGCAATTACACTCCTCCTGCTAGTTCAATTAATCCCTCGGCGGAAGCCTCTTTGCGCAATGAAATCGAAGAGCTTAAGAGAAAGAGTGAAGAAGAACGTTTGCGCAATGAAGAAAATATGAGAGCCATGCGGAAAATGATGCAGAACATTATGTGTGGTGGTGTGGACAAGGGAAAGAATGACAAGGGCAAGAGCAAGAGCAAGAGCAAAAGCCGGGGGAAAGGCAAGAGCAAACGTCAATACAGCTGCTCGTCTGAGTCGGGTTCTGAGTCTAGTTCTGAGGCAACGGAGTAGTAATAATGGATTGTTGATGTCTTAGACTTGTTTTAGAAATGTATTAACTTGTTTGGATCACTATTCGGATTGGAGATGTTATGTAAATTGTTAAACTTTCAATTTAAAGGCAATAAGCCTTGTTTAGACTATTATTAAGGCTTGAGAAGCCTAATCTTCTTCTGGGTGCTGTTTTTACTGTTCTTTTACAGGTGGTGTAGCTCTAATTGCAGGTTTTTTATTGCACGTTTTACACTGTTTTTCGACCGCCGCGGTCGCCAACTTTCCTATTTTTTTTTGCAATCTCCCACCGCGTCGGTCGCCTAGATCAACATATTTTTTTCCACCTATGAAAGTAGGCGACCGCCGTCCAACCGAATTTCGGTACGAGGTCTGACCGCGGCGGTCGGAAAGCTGTGGGCGACGACTATTCAGCCGACCGCCTTGTTAGGTCGGACAACGGTCGCCTAGCCGACCGTTGTCCGACCGGATGGGCGGTCGGAAAAGACCTGATTTTTAGTAGTGAAAATTATTTTATTCAATATGTTGTGTTCCGATTTTTCCTTTCTCTTCAGAAACAAATTCTGGATGAATCATTAATCAAGGTAAATCCAAAAAAGTTAAGTAGATGGGAATAATTTCCGGTGATGAACTAATTTATGACGATTAGTTCGTATATCTTAATGCAACAAGCTACAAAATACACTCTCTACTTAGTAATAATAATCCGTTGTATTGAATATGAAAGAGTAAATCAACACCCTAAGAAATACTTTTTTATTTTACCAGTACTAGGGGTGTTTATCGGTCGATTCGGTTCGGTTTTGCACCTTATCGGTTTGTACTATCGGTTTTCGGTTTTTAAAAGTGCTAAACCAATAACCGAACCAATAAACTATTGGTTATCGGTTTTAGGTTCTTATCGGTTCGATTTTCGGTTTAACCATTCAGAAACTTAGGCCTAACAAGTGTAAAAAAAAAAAACCTCTTAAATGATTGCATCCAATACAAAATCGGCTTTATTTTCACAACGAATTCAAATGCCTCTTATAGCATTCGCCATATTCAAAAAAGTAACCAACAACATATTCAAATATACTTCATTATTCTATAAACTAATGGAGGAGGCAAGGAATGAAATAGTAAATCGGTAGTTGAAATGGATGAGGCAACTTGAAAGCTATACAAGTAAAAGAAGACTAGGGTTTGATGTTTCCAAGTTCCAACTAATAACAGTTAAGTATACCACTTTTATACACATAAGCGCAACATAGTAAATTTGAAAACCTTATTGGGTTATCGGTTTAACCAATAAGAAAATATACAAAACCGACAACCGAACCGATAACTCAATAAATTTTTTTTGTAAACCGTTAAATAATCGATAACCCGATAACTCAATATTTCTAAATCAATAACTTTTTATTGGTTCGATTTATCGGTTTAAACCGAAAAATGGATAGCCCTAACCAGCACCCTAGGAGTTTAATGTAGAGAAATACCCACAAGGAAAGACATCGATCTTCTATGGCCAATGTTACTTAAGGTTCTATGTCAACGGACCAACTTCACAATGTTTCCACAAAATTTCACCAAACGACACTTTTGGCGCAATGTTATATATAAGTTTTGACTCGGTTTCGAAATATGTGCAAAATATAATCACATTGTCCCAATTAATATGTACATTTTCCTAAAAAAATGTCATATTCTTATAATTTAAAACAATTAACTTTAAACTTTTCATTAAATCTTAATAGAAATGATTTCTATAGTCACACAATTTATATGGCTGGTTCAAAAATTTCTTTATTTTTTTATAATGTGTCAAGTCTAACCACATCACATAATAAAATGGAGGCAGTACAGTTTTTAAAAGTTTTGACGTAAGTGTCAAAACTTCACATAATTTTTGACAAACACGTCAAAAGTTTTTTGTTCACAAGTTTTAACAAATTCGTAAAACTTTATTATAAATTTTTAATAGTAGCCTCAAATTCGTCTAACACTTGTGAACAATAAAACTTTTGACGGATCATTAATGTTTATGATGAGATTATTCACAACTTATGATGCATTTTTATATACTTTAAAAATAGGGATTTTTGCTCTGTATGTCCATTGATTTTTATTTTGAACAAAAAATAGCCACATTTAAAGATATTTACCCAAGCTGGTCATTTGCCTAAAAATATTTCATTTCATAGCAGCATATACCACAAGCTTGTATACTCCATAGCCACAGTATACCCCAATGGTATACAGTATTTTTCATTGTATACCTTCTAGTTTATGTATATCCCAATGATATACAAGTTTGATACCTCAATGGTATACCTTGATGTTGTGGCTGTGTGGCTATAGAATATTTAAATAAAACTTGGGCTATGATAGGGTACTATTTTAGTGTTGCCTGGGCTAGTTTTGAAAACTTTCCGAAAAAATAAGGCTATTTTTCCACAAATTTAAAAATGGGCGATTTACAAATATATACAACCATAACCTCATATTTACAAAAAATACTAATATTTTACCACTTTACAAAACATAGCAATAGTTTTTTTACATAGCATATACAACTTCTATTAAAAGCATATAAATAAAGATTTTACTCTCATCCACTCCAAAATGAAACATACAAAAAATAGATATATATACATTGTAAACTTTATATAAATTATTGTTTGGAAATTACATATAGCCAAACATACAAAGATATACAGACAACACACATAATTTTTCTACTCTAGACATACTCATACAAAAGCATAAACAACATACACATATATATAACAACCTACACATACAAATGTGGAGATTAGACATTTATACGAAAAAATACAAGAACAAACATAATAATATACAAAAAATACAAGGACATACGCATTTTGTATACAACAAATACAAACATATACATACCACATACACATATATACACATACCCAAAAAAAATTAAAAAGAGGAGCATATCAGAAGCCACCGGAAACACAGACTCGAGGCTGCGGCCGCTGCAGAAGCAGCCCCGATAACGGCGAAGCAGCAACGGGGGATTTACAACAGCAGCAGAGTGACACCAGCAGCAACCGAGGCTGCTGGTCGCCGGCGAGGGAGAGGGGGGTAGGCAACGGCTAGGTGGGTGGATGGGTCGAGGAAGGGAGGGAATGAGAGATGAAGAAATTAGGGTTTTATGTTTGCGGGAAAGTGGGAAATAAAAAAATTGTTTGTAGGGTAATTATTGAAGACTATTATGTTTTGTAAATATAGTGAAAGTATCGATATTTTTTATAATTTAACTATTAGAATTGTCAAATTCTTCGTTGAAAAATAAAGTCAAAACAAATCAGACCAATATTTCTCAAAGCATCTTAAAAGTGTGCAAATAGCCATTTTTGGCTCGCCTTTATAGTTGGTACCACTTTTTTTCAAAATATTCAAATTTGAGTCATTTTTTGGAACTTCAATCCTTGTGGGCTGAACTTCATATTTTGTGGGCTGAACTTTATACCTTCATAAAGTTCAACTTCAACACAAGAGCTGAACTTTTAGGCATAGAATGCGTAGATTTCAACCTTTGTGGGCTGAAGTTTAAAGGCATAGAATGCGTAAGACTTCAGCCTTTGCTGAAATTTAAAGGTATGAAGTTCAGCCCATAAGGAGTGAAGTTCCACTAAGTGGCTTTGTTTTTTTGCACAATCAAGGAAAAAATGGCCTGAAACAAAATAGCAGTGGCAAAAGTAGCCTTTGGATGAAAGTTTTACGAAAAATGGTTTTCTAGCAAGTTCTAACAATTGGACATTTTATGTAACAAACTGGGCCGTTGAATACAAAACGCCTAAGGGTGATTTACACAAATAGAACATTTCTGGAGCCATGTTACAGAGTTTGTCCTCATAAGGAAATAGTTGACCCCGTAAGAAAATTTTTGAAAATCGCCAAATCTTTCAATGGGGGATGTGCACGAATGACCTATTAAAAAATGGCATAATTTAACCCAAATGTTAACGATAAAGGCATATACAAATGAGCGAAATTATGAACTGATATTATATTTATTGAATTTCGCATAGTTTGAGAGCATATTTGAACATTTTCCGTAGTTCAAACTCAAGATTATCAATTAGTAAAAAGATGCATCAAACATACAATGATTAATAACAGATAATATACCTTATTTCTGTTGTTATGGAGAAGATCTTTGAGTTGTTGAGGGGTATAGTACTCGGAGGAAGATAAAATGGTAGTCTTTAATGAGGCCATCTCCAAGAAGCACACCAATTTTTACACCAAATTTTACATCAAAATGGTGTAGCACCAAATTTACTCCAACAATAACACCATTTTTTACACCAAAAAGGAATATTTTTTTTATATTCTTCTCTCTCCTCCATATTATATTATTATCTTCTATTTAAATTTTATTTTCTTCTTTCCATTAAATAAAATTATATTATTATCTTCTTTAGCAACATCTTACATTTTATAGTTGCACTCTTTTTTATGGTTAATATTTTTTAAAATTATAGTTATAAAATTAACTTTTACGAAAATTAACTTATAAAAAATTATATACTAAAATTACGATGTAAAGTTAATATTATGAAGATATTAAAAAATAATTAAATATAGGTAATATATTTAATTAAAGGGTTAAGTAATAATAATAACAATAACTATAATAATAATAATAATAATATTATTATTAAAATAATAATAAAATAATAAATGGTGTGATGAATAGTGTCACACCAAATTTGGTGCGACACTATTCATCACACCAAAATGGTGCAAAAAATGGTGCAAAATGGTACTTGTTGGAGTGGAATTTGCACCATTTTTTACACCATTTTGGCATTTGGTGTAAAATTTGGTGCATTGTTGGAGATGGCTTTAACACTTTTTACTTTTGGTTGAACTCTATGATTTCCTGCACAAAGAAAAGGTAAAAAGAAAGTGGAAGAAACTACAGAAGCTGTCTTGACAGTATAAGACCAGTCGAACGTTGGATCAGAGTCTGGCATCACCTACCCCTATGAGTGAATTCTGAGCCAACTACTTAGTAAAAAAATAAAAGATGGCTGTCTAATTAAGTTTTTTTTTTTTGTTTCCCAACCTTCATTAGAGCAGATTCGCGCCAAGTAAGATCCATTTTTTAAGAAGACGTTTTCTATCATGATTTTTTTAGTCCCAGAGCTCAAATCCGAGACTCCGATTAAGGGTAGAGGGATTATATCAATCTCAGCACAACACTTGGTGGTGTCTGTATGATTAAGTTTAAAAAATGACACTTTTAAATATAAAACTAGTTTTTAGACACGGGCAATACTAAATTTAAAAGTTATTTTAATATACATCATCTCGAGTATGGTAGTATCCATAAAGCTCCTTAAGAGAGAAAAATGTCAGACTATTTGTAAATTTGAAAGAAATATATGCCATGATAAAAGAATTCATTAATAGAGCGCAGTTGTTATTCTAATTCCTGCTATCTGGAAAAAGTAAATAGCGATTAAAAAGTACCTGATACTGATGGTCAAAATCGAAAATCTTTTAACTGTTGAGTATCTCCATGCCTCTATATCATCCAGCTAAGCATTTGAAAAAAAAAAAAAAAAAAACACATAGCTAAAGAAGATCGAGGCAACGTATCAAGAAAAAAACTCATGTAGAAGTAGAGATAGCATCTTCCATTACAAATAACTTTTGCCTTTTGGATATAAGGAACATCATTGTCATAATACTCGACATTTGTTTCTTGCATTTAAAGGGACCAACTATGCATTAAGAATATATTACTATAATATAATTGGTGAAAGGGTATTTAAAAGGAAAATGAAGTGTAAAATTACGTCTTCAGAAGGACCTTTCAATCACCAAACGTTACATTCTACATGCATTTCATGTTGCTGGGAATGAAAGAGTAAAGGGTTAGTTCTACGATGAGATGGGTTAGTTCTACGATGAGATATATTCATAGAATATTAGTAATTGTATAATGTGAATACAGCTTAAGATACATGTATATGAATTTTCTAGAATACCAAGCCAAAATTCCATGGCTAACTCTGCAGTTTACATATGTTGTGTACTAATCTTTAAGGTATTATTAAGTTTATAAAGGTTATAAATGTCGTTCACTTACCTAGAGGGATTTCCGCTTTTATATTAGTATGATGATATGATAACTTTTAATACAATAACCTACCTTTTAGAAGGAGTGATGTGTATATCATATTTCCATTATCAAAGTGAGGAGACGTTTTTGATTTATTTATCTCTCAATTAGATAATATCACAATCTTCATTTGTCTTAGTTTATGTAAAATATTTTCTTCATAAATTGCTCCAAAAAAAGAATGATATGTTTATATTAATTTAATTTTTAAAATTCTATTTATACTCACCATATATATTTCTATGGGTTTTAAAAAAGAAATCTTTAACAAAAAAGTTATTTATCTCTTAAATTTTGCCTTCACCAAACAACTTCACATCTTGAATGAGAAAAGGGGAAGAGTACCACCTACGTCCTGGGACCAAGAATGCAACATGTCATGGACGTGGCCATCCTCGTTAATCAAACGTAGGTAAACCTGCTAATCCAGGTTCCTAAATTTCTTTATTTTTTCTTTAGGTGCAGCTACATGTCTTTTCAACACTGACATTTTTTAATTTTGAAAGTAGCACTTCTACCCACAACTCATCTTTTTTGAAAAAAGAGCTCTACTGAAAATTTATAAAATGCAGAAAACTACACAGAGAACAGATTTAGCTTCAAATCTAAAGAGGGGCACTGTTATTTAAGCTCGGTGGATATATCATCGTCATCATCATTCTCATTTTTTAAATTTCAGACCGACTTTTGCTAGTAAACTGTACTGTGTACCCTATAATATTCAGCTCTGGGTCGTATCTATAAGTCTTGGATATATCGTCCGGTATTTTAATACGTTAAATAAAGAAATTTTATAATACATAAATTATTCAATTGAAATATTCATAATCTAAGATTATAATTTCAAACGTCTTTATTGTTGTTAAGCTCTCATTTGGACATGATTTGGAATTTGAGATTTAAAATTTGGGAAATTGAAATTCTTTTTGGACATACATTTTATTCGGAACAAAATTTGAAATTTGTAAGGAGATTTCCCAAAAACTCTCAAAAACTGGTTGAGAAATTTTTGGTAAATCTCAAAAAATGACCCCAAAAACTGCCCGAAAACTATGTCCAAAAGCTAGCTAAAATTTGTGTCTTTCAAATTAAATATAAATTGAAATAGGGAAGTAAATCTTGACGGTCCCCAAGTATGAAAAGAGTGCCTGCAAGATGAGTTCTATTTAAGGCTTAAATCACAATTTCTAACTTTATTATTAATTGAAAGAATCAATAAAAGCACTACCAAAGTTGATAAAGTCACCAAGATAATGCATTACAATCATACATTTTTAGAAAACCATCTTGAAGTTGTTACCGTTAATATCTTTTCCTTTTTTATTATATAAGGTGGTAGGTATTTAACCAATTTATACGCCCAATTATGCTTCTCACTAAGTTTCAACTACCTCTCAATCCATTGATATCAAATTAAATCTTCTCATCAAAACTTAAACAGTACATGAAATCCAATTCTTCTTTTAACCATGCTGAAATTCGAACGTTAATTTCATATATTCTCTAATTTTCACTTTATTGACTTAAGTCAGATCGTGAGAGATTACCGTTAAATATCTTTTTAAATAACATAGATAACCATCGACTCTTGATAGCAATGTTATCATTTACTATTAGTGTTTCAATTTTATACCAAAGTCATGGCCCATTATGCAACTTGTCGTCCCACAAAAGTCCAATTTCAGACTTCCTCAGCATTTGAGAGAGCCAGAGTAGTGCTCAAACCGCACTATGGCTGGTCCAAAATTAGAGCAAGCAATATAAAGACTATAGCTTGACCAGCCTCTCAGGCTTGTGAATTTCGTATTTCAATAAAGTAATTAGGCCTCTCAGCCAAAGTGAGGATTCTAATTTTATGGGTTCTGTATTAAGACGACAACTGAAACGGTAATGCTTAAATTTTAATTTTAAATTTGTACATATTGAATGAGTTTGTTAGATACAAATTAAACGTTTGGCAAAACTATTAGATTTGACCAAACTCATGTATCAGAATCAACCTCTGCCCCTAAGGCCCCCTACCACTTCTAATCAGTTTTGCAAAGTAGCACGGCTCTTCTTCATCAGCCACTGCTGCTGCTTCCCCACATATGACAGTACTGAATAGCTGAGTGAAAGAAAGGAAGATAGAGGAAGAAAATGGTACGTTTCTGAATTCATTTCAGAATGAAAAGGACTGCCATTTAATGCATTACCATAAATTTAGTAGTACTATTTACCCTATACTAGTAGAAGACTTACTACTAAAAGGGAATGGCCACTATAACTAGGCTGTTGTAAGGCTTCCCCTGAATGAGGGATATGGCAAATCAGTAACAAACAGCTGCTCTTGAAAAAAGCTGTATTCATATTTTATAGCCCACAGATTCAACTCATGTCATTGTCGATAGAACTTCTATTGCAGAACCTGAGAGAAAATGACATTCTTCAATTGGATTATAACCTTATGTAAATGATTTAGTCGTCCATTAAGATTCACTAATCGTGTAAGCAACAAAATGGTAGAGTAAGTTATATGGACTGTAACTATCACAATAATAGACCAAATTCACTCTAATTCCATAATATCCAGTGGTGAAATTCACTTGACTAGTTTAATTGGAACCTGATATAATACCAATTAATAACTAATTATACATCAATAATTCACAAATATATGCACAATTACAGTTGATTCCTCCTAGTGGACATAACCTTCCCAACAACCCAAAAACAAGAATAAAAAAAAAGCAAAAACAGAACCTAAAAACTAAACAAGAAAACAAGAGAAAAGACACTAAACAGTACACTATCGTGAAATTCAAGCTGCAAAGTTAACAAGATGGGTTGCTGTACTAGATCCCAGGGAGCTTCAAAAATATCATCTTTCTATACTAAACTGTTTACTCTACTGAGAACAATGAAATTTGATAATTAAGCACTTAAAGAAGTACCTAATTAACAGAACAGGACACATAATTAGTGCCATGAAGAAACAGTCAAAAGGGGCTTATCATTCCAAGCCAAAGACAAAAACCCAGGTGGAGAATCAATCAATCCATATGATGAACTATAATTATAGTTCCATAGTAGAATTTTTGCTTGACTCATTGCATAATGGCTTAGTGTCACTGGCTTAAATCCAGCCCCTTCCATTAATTCTTTCCAATGTTCTTTATCTTCCATACATTCTCTTCTTGTTCCAACATCTTCTTGACCAACCAATGCTCCGCTAATTCTTCGACCTAGTAAAAGTCTTTCCACTTGTACTCTCTCAGGCGAATCTCGGGTCAAGCTCGGATCCAACGACTCAAAAACTGTCGAATAATACTCCAACGCATTCTTAAACCGTTGCAGAAATCCAACTTTGTTCAAACTAACCTCATACTCACCCAAGGTCACAATACTCGGATTCAACGATTTCGCCAAATTAAGTGCAGTTTCAACACCAACACTAGTCTCATCCAACAAATTATACAACTGCAACATAAAATTAACCGCTAACATTTCATCCGGATCAATTCGAAAACTAGACTCATTTAACTCTTCCACTGGAGTCAATATCGCCTCGAATTCAAAGTTCAGATCAAGAAGCTTGGCGAAATCACGAAGGCGATTACCGGTAGCTAATAACGAAGCTGCAGGAGTATCCCCTAACAAAACAGATGGAATGCCAGAGATTCGAATACTAACAGGTTTTCCAGATGATCTAGTTGCTAAAGCTTGTAAAAAAGCAGCCCATTGAATACCATGAACAATACCAAAATCAACTATATGAATCCTTGTTGCTTTTTCAGTTGCTTCAAGAATAGCTTGATTAGCTGTTAAATGAGCAAATTTAGAGTAAGGACATGCATCATTAAAAGCCTTGTAACACAAAGTAAGCTCCTCTGTAGTAGTACTACTTGTCGAAAGTTTCTCTAATTCACACGACAATTTATTATAAAGTGCTTCTAAGAAATAAAATCCAACTCGTTCCGTTGGATCTCCGTGTTGTGAAACTGATTCCCGGAGTCGAGTTATCGATTTTAAAGCAATTTCAGGGTCTGAATCAGCTAGCTTAGCATATTCTACCAAGGATTTTAATACTGGTTTCGACGAAAAAAGTTCAGGAAATGTACTAGACACATCAACTGATGATACTAATTTAGATTCTTGAATAGCTGGAGCTGAAGATGGTGGGACCCACACTGGATTGAGATTTTTTTGGGTTTCAGAGAAAATGGCACCAACTAGAGACTCAGAGCAGCCAGTACTGAGTCGACTCGGACAACTCGTGAATGGATCGGCGTAAAGTGGAGTAAACTCGGAGCTAGTTTGCCACGCGTCGCAACCAGATTGAAGATTAGAGCTCTCAGTTGAATCTCCACCACCCATTAAACTTTCCATCCATTCATCTGAGTCGAACTCCCCACCACCAGTACCCGGTCCGCTGTTAAAATCAGCGAACCGGAACTGGTGTTCCAAGTTGGGGAACTGGAACCCTCCCGGGTCGCCAGTGCCCCCTTCTGGGACACTGGCGACTTGAAATGGGTCGGTGAGTGGGAAACTCCCCGACCCTCCTGTAAGACCATATCCTAAAGTAGGACTAGGATATGGACTTAAGCATAATGGGTTGACACCTAAGAACTGTTGATGCTGCTGTTGTACTTCTTGCTGTTGGAGTTGTTCTTGTTGTTGTTTTTGCTTTATGACTTGTTGAGCTATTGCCATTAGATTTCCACTATCTGTACACATAAAAGCCATTCTCTAGTACTCAAATCTCTGCTAAATATACACTACTTATACATGGGAGCTAATGACAAAGTGGTGAGCAAAGTTTGAGTGGACTAACACTAGGCCTTGGAAGAGGGTAGAGAGAGTGTGTGTGAGAGAAAAGGGAAGTGTAGTGTGAGAGGGCTAAGATTTAATTGACAAAAGCTTAGCCTTAGAAAGAGGAGACAAAAGTGTTGTTTCAAGTAACTCCATCTGTCAAACTACATAATTTATTAATTTCTCTCACTTTCTCATTTTATATTATGAGTATTTGGCTCAAGTATAGAGTTCAAGATGCAAATTTGATTTAATTATCACTCCATTTGTTTTATATTTAATTTTTTTTTCTTTTCAGTCCATCTAAACAAAATAACTTTCTAACTTCAAACCTCTTATTTATCCTCGATGAAATAATTTATACCCACACAAATTTTAATACTTTATTTTAAACTAACAGTTTTAAAAGTTTTTTTTTCTTCAATAAACTTTGTATGTCAAACTTCTTTACATAAATTAAAACAAAGAGAATAAAAAAGTGTGGTAACTATGAAACTAGATAAAAGAATTGTTTCGCTGAATTTTATGTGAAGTTGTTGTAAGTTGATCCAGTTTAACAAAGAATGAAAGATTTTGAATATTATAATTTTAAATATAAGATGATATATGTATAATGTATCTTCATTTTATGTACCATGATATATCGGACATACAATGAAGATATACTAGACATACAGTTATACAATTGATGTATGATATTGTATACCGCTTTAATGTTATTGTATGTCTATTATATATACAGTGTATGTCTAATGTATCGCCGTATATAAAATGAAAAAATGGTACGCATACACTTCTCCACCTTCAACCATTACCATCATAACTACCGTAATTAAAAAGAAAAAAAAGATGATGAATTATACATACAAATATACAAGCGAAATACAAAAGAAAGAAAAGTAATATAATTGATAAATATGATATATAATTCAGATACAGTTGATAAAAATTGACATATAATTTGAAATTTTGCATAGCTGGAGCAAATCTGGACACCGAAAAAGATTAGGAACTGGAGATGGAGGTTGGCCGCGCGGAGTGGGAGCATTGAAAACCCAGAAA
This sequence comes from Petunia secreta, assembly GCA_029990175.1. Classification (NCBI taxonomy): domain Eukaryota; kingdom Viridiplantae; phylum Streptophyta; class Magnoliopsida; order Solanales; family Solanaceae; genus Petunia; species Petunia secreta. The sequence goes on along the minus strand of JARKIP010000059.1, from coordinate 2,849,087 downwards.
GGCCATAAAAAACAAGGCTTATGGTCGGAGGAGCAGATATGGAGGTTGTGGTGGCTTTGGCATCGGAAGAATTGGAAGAAACGGGAGGTTGAGTTGGCTTGGTCGGCAGCAGGAGAAGCTAGAGGTTCCAGTCACCCCTCCCTTGAAAAGTGGCTCGAAGTGGCAGCACAGACGCCAAATTTTTGTGCGTGAGACTGATTGTTTTATCTGACACGAGTCGAGGTGTAAGTTTTGAGGCACTTGGTGAAAGCCCCATAGATCTTAACTTTTTAGTAATATATAGTTAAAATCAATAATTAAAAATATATATAATTCACCAAAAATGTAAAATTAAAAAAGAAATTATAGTCTATTTAAGAAGAAAATATGAAATAAGAATATCAAACTTTTTAATCATAACAAATTTGTTAAAAATAATTAATCGTAATTACTGCAATTGCCATTGGGAACAAGATGGATGATTCAGCATGTTACTAACCAGCTAAGTCTTTTCATTCTTTTTATATGTAATTGGAAATTTTGAAGTGTCCAACCAATTCAACAATAAAGTTGTCGAGAAAGAAGTCAAGAATCAATTGTAGAAGCAAAAGGACTCCCCTTTCTCGGAACTTCTTAGAGATTAGAACATAAAGGCAGAGAATAAAATTAGATTTTAGAGTTAATTTAAATAAAAGTGCTTTGGAAGTTAGTACATAAACTTTTTAGTTAATTTTGTATAAGTACCAAGTCAATCTTTCAAAATTAAAGTTTTTTTTTTTTAGCATTTTTACTTTTAATTTAAAAAGGTTTGCTAAGCTTATGCCCCAAACACATAGATTTGCCTTACGCCTAGGTTTACGTTCAAATTCATGGGCCTTACGTTTTTTGGTACTTTTGCCCGGCCAATTTGCCGTGGCGTGCTTTTGTTACGCCCCACCCCAAGGCTCGCCCCCAAACTCCTTTTAAATCACTGGTATAGAAGAGAAAGTTTGTGGTAGAGAGAAAGAGAACCAAAATTATGTTGTATTTTGCAACGTTTTGCAGTATCTTTTTAAAACGTTGCTACATTTTGCAAAATTGGAAAACATCTCTAGGTTTTGAAATATTTGAAAAAATCCCTACAATATACACAATATAATTTTTCCTTTTTTAAAAAATATAATCATGTTGCCAAAAAAAAATATAATCATGCTGCCAATCAAATTTTAATAGATTTCAGTCCATAACAAATTTGAATTATGTCCTAAATACGAGACATATAAGCCCAAAAGAATATTGCTCCACGAAATAACATAATGAATGAACTATTCAAGTTCAATCTGAATAGATTAAAGAAAAAAATGTAGAAATGCACAAAATTAGACCATTAATAAGTACAGAAATATGCCACGTTCTAAAAAAGCAAATGGACCAAGCTAATGCTAAATCACATAGCATGCCCAATCAAATTGATAGTCAATCAAAACTTAAAAAAATTTCAAACATTTGGACCACCTAATACTCTGTGTCAACTATTATTGTGACAGTTATATTGAATAACACCATTTTAAATTTAATAGCAATTTATTGCCATATAAATTCGTACTCTTTGTTTAGATTTTCACTTTATTGTATATTCGAAATACATTCAATTTTCAATTTATATATCACAGTTTGACTTTGCACGGCTTTAAAAAAGATGACTTTTGAAACTTAGCGATATGAAATATGTAATAATAAGAGTGATTATCAACCTTTCAGTCATGTGTGGGTTTGAACATGATATAATTTTTGTGTGACTATAAAAATTTCTCATTAAGCTTAAAATATAGAGTTCAAGTTAATTTATTTCTAAGTTTAATAATGTGAAAACATCTTTATTAAACAGACTAATTAAAAAATTGTGTCATTCATTTTTTAACGGAAGAAGTAACAAATATTGTGGACAATACAAATGTACAATTTACTTTATCTGCTAACCAAAGGCGGAGCTAGTATATTAAAAAGGGTTTTGATCAAAATTGAATTTTTAATCCAAACCTTATATTTGTCTAAAGAAACTCATATAATATAGAAAAGTTATTAATTTAAAATACCATAATTTAAAAAGAAATCATGTACCGTAAACTTCAAACCTTTGCTATATTCTACAGCTAACCACAACATAGAACTTCAACTATAAAAACTGCATAAAAGAACGTATCATTAGTTGTTGGTGATAGAAAGTCCCATGAAGAGGAGAATCGATATATGGTGTCACCATAGGATTATTTTACTATAAGAGAGTATAGATTTTGGTTTGAAGCCAGAGAGGCTTCTATCGAACATAGAGTATTAAGATACATGCAACTTGCAAGGATGTGGAGTTAATTTCCTGGCAAATTACGACCAAGTAGCTTATGAAAGATTATATTTTACCAATTTCCAAATTACCAAAATAAAGTCCTTTTACCACAATGGAAAAAGAAGTAAATATATCTAACCTTGCCGTTTCCATATTACTAATTACTTCCTTCCGTTCTACTTTATATGTTATAGTTTGAATATGCACAAAGTTTAAAAAATAAATGAAGTCTTTTAAAATTTATGGTCTGCAATAAATTATAGATGTTAGTGATATTGTAAATCATTTCATTAAAAATAAAATAGTAATTTTAAAGTTAAATTGTTATCAAATTTAAAAAGCTGATATTTTTTTTTAGAATAGATTAAAAATGAAATGATATCACATAAATTATGATGGAGGGAGTAAAAACAGGGAACCAGGAGTCAAAAATAGTCGAACTCCCTCCGTTTCAAACTTGTTGTCATAGTTCGGATTTCGAGAGTCAAACGAGTTCATTTTGACCGTGAATTTAAACATATAATCTTTAAGTTTTTTGTAACGATGTTTATATATTTAGAAACTACATAAAAAGTACTATAAGTCACAATAATTAATAATTCAAAATATTTAAAAATTATATAAAACTATTATGGTCAAAGCTAAACTCGTTTGATTCTCGAAATCCGAATTATGACAACCATTTTAGAACGGAGGGAGTACTATTCATCGAAAAAGGTCTATACAAAATCTTATAGTGGAAATGCAATTATGGTTAAGCCTATTTGGTCCAGCCTACATGGTCCTTAGTGGCTAAGTCGTGAATGACTTGGCGCCAGCATGTAGTGGGATCCACGTGTCCTGTGACATGATAACACCACGTCAATAACCTCCACGTGTACGCAAATTTCCTCCCGCTCTGTTCGGGAAACTATGGGACCTACTTTCATTTCCACATTTGAATATGACACGTCAATATACGGCGCGTCCACATCGCCTTCTCGTGATATCATTCATTATTTGCACCGTCAATTCCAAAATCTGCGTCTCTAACTCTTTTTGTTTCCGTTAAACGTTTATTATTCACTAAAGTAATTTATTTCTTTGTTTTTACTACTAGTAGGCCTGGCATCATGGGAGGACCTACCTGTAGTGAATGTCTTTTGCGGAAAAATATACTAGGTAGATAGGTAAAAAAAAAAAAGTTTGTATGTGTATATATTATGTATTGAGTCTCCTTAATTTTTTCGGAAAATGGTCTAATTTGTCCCTCTACTATTTTTTATAGTTTCTACTTACCCTCCGTTATATTATTTAGCCTCTGGTGCCCTTATCGTCCAAGTTTGGCTCACAAATACCCTTAATTTTGACGGAAGTACACGTGGCATGCCTAAAGAATCTAACCCATCCCTAATTAAAAAAATCCAAATTATTTTCATTACAACCCAACTAAATTAACCCATCTTTTTCATTACACAACCTCATTTTAACCTATTACCCCATCCATCTCCTCCACCAAATTAAAATCCAACTATATTTCCTCTTTCTTCTTCTTCTTTCCATCATATTCTCCAACCTTTTCCAATTTCTCATTCATTTTACTAAAGCAAGCTCACCTCAAATTTAACAATAAACACATTATAGACACAAATATACTTTAATTTATAGTAAAAAAAAATTTAAAAAACAAATTTGGAAGAGATTGAGCTCATATCAAATTTATCACAAGATTTGAAGAAAACACAATTTTTTTTAACAAATTTGGGACACAATTTCTTTTTTCAATTTACTGTTCACAAGGGAAAACAACAATTAATCATATTTCTCGCAATTCATTAATCAACTTCGTTTACAAAACAACTTAACAAATTTCTATTTAATTGATTCAATTTGGAGCAATAACTATCTATCCTAAAATCTTGAAGAAAAAGAAATTTGATATTATAGTATGTGGTGACATCAACAACTCTACAAGTAATAACCACATCAAGTTAAATTACAGTCTCTTTAGCAATGATAATGGATGGAAAGTAGCATAGAAAAGGGTTCTAGCCTAGGAGCTGGTTTAAATGAGGATTTAATGGAGAAATTTTTTCAAATTAAATTTTGAACTTTAACTATAGGAAATGTACTTCACCAGTAGTAATTCACCACAGTCAATTTAGAAACACACTTACAATATTCCCATCAAAAATATGAAAAGCAGTAGTAATTCTTTTTACTGAGTTGATTCGTTCGCCATGTTCGATCACCAGCAAACAAAACCGACCTGTTTCTTTGAATTACTCACAGAGTTGACCCGTTCGCCATAATCCTCCGCCATTTTCACTCCTCTATGGCTGCAAACTTATCAGTCTCTTACTTCTTGTTTTTGCACGAGAAATCTTCAATAATTTTATGTTGTGAAAGTTTTGAGGCTTTTAGTGAATTTGAGTGCTTGACATGCTAATCTTTTCTTCTCTATTTATTTGTATTTTTTGATGTATCTAGCCAAAATTTTTAATGACTTGTTGTGCTAAACTTATTGGAATTCAATTTCAGTGAGAACACAATGAAGGTGGGGAAACCGGTTAAAAATTGAGAAATGGGTGGAGGTTAGAACCCTTTTCTATGCTAAGGTGGAGGCAAATTAAAAATGGATCGGATCGGGTGTTGTGTTAAAGGGATGGGTTTGTTTTTTTTTTTTTTAATTGGGGCTGATTTAGATTTTTTTAAGCATGCTAAGTGTCCCATCGTTAAAAATAAGGGCAGATTTGAGCAAAAGTTGGACGGTAAGGGCACCAGAGGCTAAATAGTACAACGGAGGGTAAGTAGAAACTATAAAAAATAGTAGAGGGGTAAATTCGACCCTTTTCCGTAATTTTTTTCATATGCTAACTTATTTATATTTTGATACCCCTTAACAAAAACTCTGGATCCGCCACTGCCTAGTATAGAGCTCAGTCGATTTTGAGTTCGGCTCGGCTCATTTTAAAACGAGGTTCGGTTCGGTTCAGCTTAATCTTATTCAATATTTGGTTTAGATTGGTTCGGCTAAAGCTCGTTTTCAGTTATGATAAATCTTTCTCAAACTTAGAAATTTAGGAGACGTTTGGTATGATGTATCGCTTAGCTAAACGTAATATTAGCACTTCTACAATTTTATCTACAGCTTGGTAGTTTTTTTAGGTTAGGATAACTAATACATGTATAAATTAATACTACCTCCGTTCCACTTTAGATGAACCCATTTGACTTTGCACGGAGTTTAATAAAGAGAGAAGACTTTTGAAACTTGTGGTCTAAAATAAGTTATAGATATTTGTGTGGCTACAAATCATCTAGGGATGCGTAAAAGTGAATATTTTCTTTCCAAATTTAGAAAGAGGTCATTCTTTTTGAAACAGACTAAAAAGGAAATAGGTTCATCCTTTTTGAAACGGAGGGAGTACATCAATTCAGGTACTGTTTAATACATAGCCATCATGGTATTTGTTGGCTAATACATTGTAATACCATGTTTACTAATAGTAAATTGATAAATAATTAAATGATAAAAATACTACTTTCAAACTCATTTAATACATGGACAAGAATTCAATGGTATAATTGGAAACAAAAGTTTATACAGTTTTAAACCAAACACAAGTTTAAGTTATATAATGTTTATCCAAGTTTTAATGCAATGAACTAAACACATGACTAAAAATAATCCATGCATTACTAATCTCTGCATTACTAATTCATGTATTGTTAATCCATGCATATCTCATTTCTCTACCAAACGACCCCTTAGAATGTGAAATTGTAATTTATTTTATTTCATAAGATGTATCAAAGTTTTAAGTAGAGAATAAAAGGCTTAACTTTAGTATAAATCTTATGCAAAGTTTTTAATTCTATTTTTTTTAACTATAAAACATGTATTTTGATTTAATAATTCAACTTTTTATATTGAGGATTAATTATTCCTTTTTTAGTAGTTTGAAATTATTCTTATATATATGTTAAATCAAATTAATTTTTAGAGTATATAACATTTTAAACTTATTGATTATAGGTTAAAACTAATTATTATATTGTTAATATCATCTCTATAAACTCTTTTTTATGATTAGGATAAAAAAAATAAAATTTTGTTTTTTAAATTTTTTAAGCATAGGGACAACACAGAAAAAATCAGCTCGGGCTCAGTCAAACTATAACAAGGTTCTGTGAGCTCGGCTCGGAATGATATGGTAAAAAGCTCAGTTTGGCTCAGCTTGGAAGCATAGTAAGCTCAGTTAGATTCTGCTCGGACTTAATTCGCTCGCTCGATCTCCATGCCTAAGTACTAGTATTCGCTCTTTAGGTAGTGTGACGATAGTTTCTTATTAGTTCGTCAAATAAAAATAGTTTTTAAAAAATTTAAAATAATTTAATTTTAAAATTTCTATTTTACCTTTAATAATAATTTATAGCTACACAAATATCTAAAATTTAAATTATAATCCAAATTTCAAGAAAAAAAATTATTTCTTAAAATCCGTGTTTATTCAGATTATGCACAAAAAGTGGAATTAAGAGAGTGATACTATACTGGTTTCACAGGTGTCGAATGAGGGATTTGCTGAATTTCGACTGTCAAAATAGGCTAAGTAAAAAAATTGGTGAGTTATTGACCCGTCGAAATTTTACTTGGGTTGAGATAAGTTAGGTTAACATGGGTTCAACAACGGTCATACCAACCCGATAACACATTTCTTTAGTTATTCAACACAGTTAGTAAAACTCTTCTTTTTCTCTCTCTTTATCATGGCTATATTTAATATATCAAATCCATAAAAATTTCATTATATACATATATGTTGATAATGTTTCTCACGGATTAATTTTTAATCCAACTTAGTCCACCTTTCAGATGAGATAAATTGAACGGATCAAGATGAGCTAACCTAATAAATGGACAAGTCATAACACGCTCAGATTTGAACGGATTGAGCCGATCAAATTTTTATGGGTCAATTTTGACCCCCTAACTAGCTCAATTCCATTTTACGTATTATCTTTCATTTTAGTACAAGTTTCAATAATAGAAATAATTTAACTGCTAGGCTAAATTAGCCCAAAGTCATCAATACGGTGAGATAATCTCCGTTTTAAGTTAAATGATCAAAAACTCACACGGATTTCTTCTGAAAGTCTCACACTAGTTACTTAGATTATTCTTACATCTTACATGTAATTTTCATCTCTTCTCAGCTATCAATATATAGGATAATTTTGTTCACACCTGACATTACCTTTAATTTTTCTTTTTGTACGTAATTCTTGTCATCATTTTATAGTCACGAGAAAGATCATAATAATTCGTTTAACAAAATAAAAGTGTTCAATAGATATAAAAATTGGTCGAAGCGTCTAAATAGAAATTTCCTACCAAGTTTGAGGGATCATCTTTATATGTAATTTTTATTTCTTAAATTCTCTATCGGCCAATCAACAGATTTACTTACAATTAGATGGAGCGAGTTTAAAAAACTTACACATTCCAACAAGTTAAGTAACTCTAGAAAGAACATTAATCACGAATTGAAATATCAGTTAAGAATAGACCATAGGTCGTACATTTATTGGACTAAGAAAAATAACGTGTGTGGATTATTCTGATACATGCATGATTATTTTACATTTACATATTAGAAATATTTGACAGCTTTAAAAATATACATTGAAAATGTAAGTTTAAAAAGCATACGACTACGAGGTTGTACGTACTATAGATTTTCGCTAACATATATGTTGATTTTAGGCCATAAACATAGCTGGAGCTCGGTATCAAAGAAGAAGAAGAGAGAGGGAGATTTAGGAAAATATCTGTATTGAATCACTAGAGCATTGACTCCCAAGTGTATCTTATACACAACTAATACTGACTAATAACTACCTAACTGAATTAGTTATAAACTAACTTAATCTATAATAACTTTACTAAAGTTTTTATTATGTACAATGTAGTCCCTCAAGTTATACATCCGTCAATACTCCCCCTCAAGCTTGAAGGTATGAATATGTTCAACAATCCCAGCTTGTCCAGCAAATAATGATGTTGATACTTTGATAGCCCTTTTGTTAATAAGTCAGCTTGCTGCTCTTTATTTGACAAGTACTTGGTCTGAACCTTCTTCAACAAGATCTTTTCTCTTATAAAATGAATCAATTTCAATATGTTTTGTTCTTTCGTGAAAGACATGATTTGGATTTATTTGGATGGCTGCTTTACTGTCACATAGTACCAAAGCAGGTTCTCTTATTTTAGCATTTAGTTCTCTGAGCAAACCATGTATCCATAGTACTTCTGCAATGGACGATGCCATACTCCTATATTTAGATTCAGTAGAGCTTCTGAAATGGTGTGTTGTTTCTTTGATCTCCAGGATATGAGAGAGTTGCCTAGCTTGATTAGAAAACAAGTGACAAATCTTCTTGTGTTGGGACATGATGCCCAGTCAGCATCATAATACACAATCAGTTCTTCAGCTGGTGCACTTTCCAGTAAAATTCCTAGCCCTGGTTGTCCCTTGAGATATCTTACTACTTGCAGGGCACCTAACCAATGTGATTTCTTGGGTTGATGAAGAAACTGACTTAGTGTCTGCACAGCAAAGGAGATATCTGGCCTGGTCACAGTCCAATATAGCAGCTTCCCAATGAGTCTCCTATATCCACCAATGTCTCCTAACAGTGTATCAGAACTATTGATTCCAACAGCATCATCATACTCCTTTGTTGTCAATTTCACATTCTGCTCAAGTGGAGTAGAAGTTGGCTTAGCTGCACCTAAGCGTGCCTCAGAAATAATTTCAAGAGTATACTTTCTTTGATGCATAAGTATCCCCTTTTCTGACCTAGCAAATTCAATTCCTAAGAAATATTTAAGTTCTCCTAGATCTTTGATTTTGAACACTTTGTGCAGTTTATCCTTGGTGTCAGTTATTAAGGTCAAATCATTGCCTGTAATCATCAAATCATGAACATAAACCAGGATTATAACTATCTTGGACCCTTGTTTCTTGGTAAATAGAGAGTAGTCTAAGTGACTTTGAACAAAACCAGAATTGATCAAGGCTTCAGTCAATTTTACGTTCCACTGTCTGGGAGCCTGTTTCAGGCCAAATAGTGATTTAATGAGTCGACATGCAAGTTTCTCCCCCTGACCATTAAATCCAGGAGGAACTTTAAACCCTTGAGGCAGAGCCATATTGACACGACCCGAAATCCGGTTAGGCCGTGCGGGCACCCGACATCCTCCCCTAGACCCGTCGGGCGAACCCTTACAAATAAAGTCAGGAAAATAAATATAACAATTCACGAATGAGGAAAAGACTTTTAAAAAAAAAAACACAGACATACTGATACCTCTAAGCTGTACAAAAGAAATTACAGCTGACTACCCAACATACTAGGTTTAGGGCTATCCAGACTAGACATCTAAGAGTACAAGAAAAACAGATACCTCCTGAAGGAAGCAAAATGCAACTGAAATGATAACCGATAAACTGGTGGCCATCTGGAATAAAAGCTGGCTCACCCTGACAGCTGAAGTCGTCTTCGCTCCTTCACAACGTGGCGAACTCAATCCTGGAGCGAACCTGCTGAAACGAAATAGATAGACAAGAAACAAACAACAGACAAGGGTGAGTCAAAAGGACTCAATAAGTGGGGCAGACTAGCCACCTCAAAGAATAGGATAGCTAGCCAGGGAGGAGAAACAGATAAACAAAATTTCTCTTATTTAAATTTTAAAAAGGCAGAGCCAGATAATAACTAGAAACACGTATGGAATGACAAATTCATCAACAATCATAAATACATCATGTTGCGGCGTGCAACCTGATCCATGTATTTATACCGTTGCGGCGTGCGACCCGATCCCCGCAATCCAGAATGCGAGCCAGAAATATATAGGCAAATACATAATGCACGTAGAAGCAGAACAACAGTTATGTACCAGAAGTCTACACAATGGTATGAAATGAAATGAAATGAAATAAAATGAGATGAAATGAAATGAAATGAAATATGATGCAAAGGGGTCACATGTGCCCGTAATCCCATCCCGAAGCGGAATACTCCAGCATTCGAGGGGAATCCAATCTGATAACCAACTGGAGCGGAATACTCCTGCTCCTGGGGCGAAATACTCCTGCACCCGATATAATATAAACCAGAGGCGGAATACTCCTGCACTCTCCTGGGGCGGAATACTCCTGTACCTGATATAATGTAAAGCTGAGGCGGAATACTCCTGCACTCAATATCTGACATAAGAGCGGAATACTCCTGCTCTTGGGGCGGAATCCTCCTACCATCAATATGATACAATGGAGCGGAATCCTCCTGCTCCTGGGGCGGAATACTCCTGCACCCAATATGATATGCAATGTAATGTATATGAATGCAATGTGATGCAATAATAACCCTTCACCAGCACAGGACTCTCATCGACAGCTGGAAAGTATATACCAACTCACAGCCAAAGTACAATACTCAGATTATCAATGCAATACCAATAACAGGACATAACATATAATATAGAATATAAATCCAAAGCTAAGGCGTAATGAGTACGCCTATCGGCAGCTACACACGTAAGGAACACGTGGTAGAAAATCCACGAGGCTAGGTGCCTCCAAAGAAATGGATATAAACACTTACCTCTTCCAAAAGTTAGCTCTGCTAATCAATAACCGCTTTATCCTTTGGTTTCATTGCCAAACGATCCCACTCTATTCAATAAGCAGAAAAATATATCAAATTAGGCTAAAGGCTTCATTCCTCACATCTTAGGGTAATCCAGGTAGGAACCTGATACCCTATTTGCATACGCAATACGCAGTCCAGGCCTATATACAGGGTTTAAGGTCACATAACCAAACCCCGAATAAATTACATTTATATGTTGCCCATAACTCACCGAGTACGAATATAGATTCAATTCCATTATCGGGGTCCATTTGACCCTTTAAACTATTAATTGAACTTATTAAAACGATGTCTAATATCTCAATTTTCACCGTCAAAATATATTTAAACACACGTAATAAACTCAAATAATATATTAGGATCATTACCTGAATGTTTCGAGGTAAAAATTCTACTTTTTTCCGGCCCATTTTCTTATTTTCTGGCATTTTTTTCTGTTGCGTTTTCACCTTTGCGTTTCCATTTTGCTTCTGTTTCGGCTGAATAGAAGATAAGGGATTAAGGGGATCTTAATCCCTTTTGACCACCGATTCCTATTTTTTTATGTTTTGTCTTTTTTTTTCTTTTAAAATTCGCTGTTACGGTAAAAATTAAAACGGTACCCTACGATATTCGAAATAATTTCAACTTTTGCATACAAGTTATAAAAAAATATATGTAACATACTCGCGAAGGCGGATCTCAAATTGGACTCCCAAAACTCAAGATGCGAATTTAAATAGAAAAAGTCAAATTATTTAACTTTCGGCATTTTAGTGGAAACTAGCCGAAAAACATCGAAATTCACTTTCGAAAGTTTACAAAAATTACAAATAATCATACGAACCTAACGGCGCTTTCGGATTTCGAATCGGAGCTCATTCGGCAAAACTGAGCTCGAAAATCTCTTTTTAATATTTATTGCCAATAAAAACTGAAACCTTCTTCCGATGCCTACCAAACGAGGTCTGATTTAGCTCAAATTTTACAGACAGGTTCTAATGGACATTACGAATATTTTAAAATTATCGACACGCCAATCGGAGTCCTAACTTCCGAAACGACTGACCGAGGTCGTTTTACATATAAACCTCTTCATATAAGTTACCTTGGAGAAAGGCATTGTACATATCCATTTGATGGAAATGCCATTTGTTAGGTGCAGCCAAAGAGAGGACAGATCTTACAGTAACCATTTTAACAACAGGTGAAAAGGTCTCCTGATAGTCAAGACCTTCCTTCTGATTAAACCCTTTTGCTACCAACCTAGCCTTGAACCTCTCCACCCGTCCATCAGCTTTGTACTTAATTTTGAATACCCACTTGCATCCTATAAATGACTTCCCAGCTGGTAATGGAACAACTGTCCAGGTTTTATTATCTTCTAAAGCCTTGATTTCACCCTGCATTGCTTCCACCCATCTAGGATCTTTGCAAGCTTCTTTAAAGTTAGAGGGTTCAATTTCAGCAGAAGATGAGGCAATGTATGCCTGATAAGAGGTACTAAGCTGGTCATAAGACAAATAGTTGTCAAGTGAGTACAAGGGTTTTGAATCTCCAGTAGTGGCTGTAGAGACATAGTCTTTCATCCAGATAGGGGCCTTAGACACTCTACCAGATGTTCTTGTGTATGAAGGGGCTGGTGGTGCAAGTGGAACTTCAGTTGGAGTTGGAATATCCTGAGGGCTAGGTAAGTGAAGTGACTCTGCATATTCATCATTGGAAGCCTCTTCATGGCCTTCTTCAAATTCAAAATCATCTCCCCCTTCATGGGACATGTCAGAAGTGGATGTGTATACAGGAGTGTTGATTTCATGTTGATAATAAAGCTCATCAATGGTAGGCACATGCATAGTGTGTTTTGAAGCTGATGTGTTTTTAAATGGAAAGATGGTTTTTTGAAACTTAACAGCCATGTTAGTAAAGAACTAATTAGTCTGAAGATTGTACAGGATATACCCCATATGTACAGCTGGAATGCTCCTTGGAGCAAATTTGTCACCAGGTGGAAGCACATTGGCATAACAGAGGCACCCCATGACCCTAAGATGTGCAAGAGATGGCTTCTGTTTGTGAAATACTTCATAAGGAGACTTGCCTTTAAGTATAGAGGATGGAAGTCTGGTAATGACATAGGTTGCTCCCATTATACAAAAACCCCAGTACTTCAAAGAGATACTTCCCTGGAATCTAATAGCTCTAGCCACTTCAAGAATATGCCTATATTTTCTCTCAGCAATTCCATTCTGCTGAGGTGTGTAAACACAGGTTCTTTGATGAATAATGCCTAGTTTTCTGAAGAGTGCTTCACTTTCACTATTTACAAATTCAGTCTCATTATCAGTTCTAATCATCTGGACACTCATTTTGGACTGATTTTCTACCAAAGTAAAGAAGTCTTTCAGTATCACCACAATATCATTTTTCATTATTATTAAGAAAGTCCACAACATTCTGGTACAATCATCAACAATTGTTACAAATAATCTCTTTCCATCACTAGTAGGCACCCTATAAGGGCCCAAAACATCAATGTGCATTAACTGAAAGGGTTTTGTAGTTCTAGAATTACTAGTAGGAAATGGTAACCTAGTCTACTTTGCTAGTGGACAGATAAAGCAATGCTGAGTTTTACAAAGAGTAGAGGAGACTGACAGAATAGATGAAAGAGTATTAAAAGAAAGATGGCCTAATCTTTTATGCCAGAGTGTAATCTGCATAGAATCATCTGCAGACTTGACAGTCAATGAGTGTTGTTGTCCTGTTTGAGTGTCTTTATTCATACATGTCCCTCTACTGTGAGGTGTAACTGGTAGAAGATAGAGACCATTTCTTTCTCTACCAATCCCCTTCACCTTCCCACTGTAGAGGTCCTGAAATACACAGAAATGAGGAAAGAAAGTGACTGAGCAATGAAGGCTCTTAGTGATTTTGGACACTGATAGGAGGTTGTATTTAAAGTCATGTATCACAAGAACATCATTAAGTGCATCATGTGTATTAACAAAACATGTGCCAGTGTGTGTGACTGAAGTAGTGCCATCATTTGGTAGATGCACTCTTTTCTTGTTAGGAGAATCTATCTTGGTAAGATTGTGTAAAGAACAAGGATCTGGTGTCATGTGACTAGTTGCTCCTGTATCAATTATCTAGTCTTGTTGACTAGAGTTAACCAAAAAAAGCAGATACTGTACCTGTTGCATTGGCCAAAGCATCTGAGGTGCTCTGCTCACCTTCCTTGTTCAAGAGCCTCAGGATTTGAGTGTATTGATCTCTGGTGAATGGATTACCAGCTCCTTGGTCAGTTCTATAAACACTTCCACCCTGAAGCTGAGCATTCTGATAACATGGATGAGCATTATGATAATATGGATGCCCTTGAGGATTGATGTGGGTAGATCCAAGAGGCTGATTTTGAGTCAGTTGCTGACCCTGATGATCTTGGTAAGGATTGTAAGGTCCCACAACAGCATTGTTGGCATGGTAAGCATTTGAAGGATATATGTTAATGGTACCAGAATAGTTAACCTGCCTTTTTCCCTGAAAATCCTTATTATCATTATACTTCTTCTCTTTCCAGGAATTCTCTATGGTATATCCCTTTATTTTGCAAAAGTCGCAGTAGAGATTCCTTCTAGATCTATTTCCACAATTAGTATTGTTGTTACCACCTCTCTTATTTATAGATAAAGCAACTACATCAACACTTTCAGCTTGTACCAAAACATTAGAAATGCCTCTCTGATTCTCAACTTGCATGACCAAAGCATAGGCTTGATTAACAGTAGGAATAGGTGTCATGATAAGAATCTGACTCCTGACTTGTTCATACGAATCATTTAGTCCCATTAAGAATTGTATCAGTTTCAACAGTTGAAATATATTCAGTGAAGTCTTGGATTTCTCACAACCACAGTCTGGTGGAGTTATGGAAGTAAATTCATCCCAAAGAAACTTCAATCGAGAGAAATAGGCTGAGAATAAACTAGTACCCTGCGAAATATTGCAGATCTGCCTGTGGATTTGGTAGATTCTAGCACAGCTCACCTTATCAAATCTCTCCTTGAGATCCTCCCAAACAGCTTGCGCATTAGTTGCAAATGCTACTCCACTAACCAGATCTTTAGACACAGTGTTCACGATCCATGCTAGTACTACAACATTATATTTCTCCCACTGATGCCCTAAATTCGAAGAGAATACTGTTTTTGGATAGGTTCCATCTACTAGACCTAATTTATCCTTCCCTAGCAAAGATATCCTCATGGATCGACTCCACAAAGAGTAATTTTGTTCTCCAGTCAGTTGTATAGGAGTTGACACAGTACCAGGAGTATCTGAAGCTTGAACATATAGGGGATGTGTGTGGGGAAGGTCAATTTCAGCAAACTTATTCATGTTCTCAGTGTTATCCTTCGTAACTTCCGCCATTAGAGTTTCAATTCAAAATTTACGGTAGAAACTCAATAACCTAGCTTCAAATTCGAGTATTATAGTGATTTAACAGAAATCGTAACCCTAGATTTTTGGAATTCAAGGGAGTTACACAGTAATCTACAGATGAAGCCCTAAAAATGTGCCGAACACAGTAATTCAACTAAACAGTGTAGATTATGCTCACCTCAGTATGTCTTCTCTTCGTAGTAGGTGATTCAAGCTTCGGCAGTCGTTAATGGCTCTGATACCATGTTGATTTTAGGCCATAGACATAGTTGGAGCTCAGTATCAAAGAACAAGCAGAGAGAGAGATTTAGGAAAATATCTATATTGAATCACTGGAGCATTGGCTCCGAACTGTATCTTCTATACACAACTAACACTGGCTAATAACTACCTAACTGTATTAGTTATAAACTAACTTAATCTATAATAACTTCACTAAAGTTTCTATTATGTACAATGTAGTCCCTCAAGTTATACATCTGTCAATAATATATGCAAGCATTCATAAACTTGTTCGAGATGAAATTTACAGGAGAACTAAAAACTCGCTACTGCTTCCTGTTTAATTTCGTTGTTCCTTCTTTAATATATACCAAGTATTATTTGACGAAGATATTATTTAATGGTTTGCTCAAAACACATGTCTAACGGGTGAGAACCCAAAAATAAAACACGTCCCTTGTATTAGTATATATTCATATTGTGTCATAATCTCTCAATTTCAATAGTATGGGTGATCAACATGATGCTCTTTAGACTCCAATATTATTAATGTGTTGGTAACTAGATAAATAATCGTAAGTATTTTCACTAAGAGTATTCAAGATTACATGTATAAAAAGTAAAAATATTATCTATGCAGACAACATAATATTTTAGCAACTGTTCAATTGACTATTTTTTGCCTGCTCTAGTTCAACCTGCAATGAATGGACAAAATTTCCAGCAAACCTTACAATGCAAAGTTTACGGAAGAAACTTTTTGCTCATTCTCAGAGTTGTGACATAGGAAAGGGCAGTTTCCTAGTTGTAGCCAATGTGAACATTTTCAACTTTTATATAGGATTTGCCTGCTATGTGTAAATCTTGAGTAGATTTTTGACCAAGAAAGTACAGTAAAGAAGCTAAAGCAACTTGTGGACAAGTCAGCTAATGAGTCAGCTCTGAGCTGGTGTCGTACCTCTATTGGTCAAACTGTGCCAAATTGGGTGAAAAAAGTGAAAACGATAAGGTAGTGTGAAAAAAAATGAAAGGTTGTTGAAAAAGAGAAAAAGAAGAAAGAGGTGAAAAAAGGGAGATAATCTGATAACGTTAAATTGGGTTACGTTCATTGTGGGCTGTTTTTTGGGCCGTTAGGGGGACCAGTAGGCCACTCCTGCCGCAAGACGAAAAGGGAAAGTGACAAAATGGGGACCAGTTAGAGGAGAAAGTAATGGTGCATGATATTTTGACGGGGTGATTACTAATCCTAGACCCTAGTGATAACAACCACCAAACCCATCATTGATATGACCTCAATTACTTTTTTTTTGTTTATATTATTTTCCTTTTTGGTTGAAAAGAGTGGTTTGCAAGTGTTTGGGACTAAAAAGTAGTTGTTGGTATTGTAATGGTCCGTAAACATAAGAAAATAAACGTATACTAGTAATAAATAGTTGAATCCTGCAGCTAATGAAAGTTTCAAGTCCTAGAACCGGTATGGACGTAGCACTCAACTTAGTGAACTACTCCCTCTATCCCACTTTATTTATCGTGCATTTTTATATTAGTCTGTCCCAAAAACTTGTCATTTTTAAATTTAAAAAAATTTGACTTTAGTCTTCTCATTTGATTCATTTACAACACACAAATATCTATGACTCATTTTACTTATTTATAACCACACAAATATATTCAGAAATCTATTAAATTTTGTGTCAAATCAAACTATGATAAATAAATTGAGATAAGAGCCAGAGTATATATGTTTTGACGTTTAATTATAGTAAGAAATATTATAATAGATTATCTACTCGAGGTCCTAAAGAAGCAAACCCTAGCTACGGCCAGTAATCCAGCTTTATGACACTTAAGTGGTATATTAATTTGATTGTAACCATTATGTTGTAGCTTTGCACTTGACCATCATTGTGTATGAATATATAAATCAGCTTGGAGCTACTCAGTTTCATCTCAAGATTGCTGATCACAAACACAAGAAGTTAGTGTACATTTTCAAAGGAAGAAAAATAAAGACAAATAAAGTAATCAAACTAAGAAAGCCAAGAGGGGCCGGTGCGTCAACAAAATGGGAGGGGATGGTTGAAGGACCATCTCTTTGAACAATAAAGTTTTCGTATAGTAATAATGTTGTCATATCAAATTTTGGAGGGACAGAAGAAAAGGATGTCCACTTAAGTTTGAATACTTATAAATATTTACGAGAGTAGCAGCTATTTTTTTGTCCAAGATCACTGCCGTGAGCTGGCACGAAAGCTAAAGATAACACCCTGTCTTCAGTTCGGGCCATAGCCTACAAGGCAAGCAACAAAGTCTAGGCAGAGACTCATGTGATAACCATGAAGAATAGGCCATCTATATGGTTGGTTACTTGATATTTTAGAAACTTTAAATCTTGCAAGGCAAGTTAAGGATGTAAGATCACCTTCAACTGTACATCCACACATGGCCGCCAGCCCGCCACCTTTGTTTTGTTTCTTCTGGTTTAAACGAGAATCACTAATCTAGAATGAATTGCTGAATATATACAAGTCAAGACCAAATGGTACATTACAAAGAATTCTAGGGAGGATTCTGTGTTTATCTAATTTATTATGTTTCATATCTTCAGTTCTATTGATCCTTTTGTTCACCAATCCTTTCAAGTCTACTGGCGAATCTCGAATTTAAACCTACGGGTGCAGAATTGAGAGAGTGAGTTCTAAAATGTGTGTATAACTTTAGACATATAACATTGTTTTTACTCATTTTTTGATCGTGGAAGCATTAGGGAATGCCAAACCCGCAGACATATTACGTGGGGGCATAGCTATATGTTCGTAAGGGTGGTATCAAAAAATTATAATATGTTCAATAGATATTACTATTTATACATGTAATACTAATCTTGAATATACATGCCCACCCTCAACGAGATTTCCGACTTTTTTATTTCCTAGGTTGGGTCCGCCACCATGGCCCTCTATCCAGGTCCCTTACGGGCTATTATACTCCATCCGTCCCAAATTAGTTGTCGTTTTAGGAAAAATGGTGTGTCCCAAATTAGTTGACACTTTAGGATTTCAAGACAAAAATTGTTAGTCTTTTCCAATTATACCCTTAATAATTAAATAAATTCTCAACAAAATTTAATAGTCAAACATTAAATAGGGGTAACATAGTAAAATACACACTCTATTTAATGATTTTTTTAATGGGCGTGAAGAAGCTAAAAGCGACAACTAATTTGGGACGGAGGGAGTAAACGGCCAAGCAGCAGCATTCCAGAGAAACTATTTGCTTCTACTCATCATACTTCGTTATGAGCCACAATTTTGCGATATGGTAGTTAAAGATTTAAATTCTTTTTGCTATAAACTACCAGGAGTGAGAGAAGCAGTTGTTATGTTTCTTCCGATTTCTAGAGTACTACTTATGCTGGCTTAAAGAATTACCAGTGTGGTGGTATTTTAAGATAGAATGATGGAAGCCATTTCCCGGGAAAAGCAACAAAGTCCCTCTTTTAAATACAGAGTTCTCTCCCAGAAATGAACCGTAAGAGAAAGAAAATACCATAAATCCAATCCAACTTCTTTTTTGTCTCGTGTAGAAGGCCTATCCAAATACATCTATCTAGAGACTAGAGGTGCGCGTAAAACTCTAAAAGCCTCGAGGGGAAGAGTAGACTCATCCCCAATCAGAAAAACAAAAATTATATAAGCAATGCCTCCCCAGCTCCCGTAACTGTTCCTCCCCACAACACACACCCCCCCGCGCCCAAAGGCCGATTGGAATTCAGGTAAGAGTTTTGATAGTTTACGACAGCATAATATCATGCGAGACTAAGAAGTTCTGTGAAACGCCTACTACCCAGAAAACAAAACTAAAAATTGTTTAATTTCTTTATGCATCAAAACAAGTCAACTCCCAAATGTCTAACGTCAACATGAAGATATTTAAGCAGCAGGTCTACAGCTCATAAGCATTTGATGCCTCCTACCGCTCTGCACTACAAGACCTAGTTATCCACTGGTTTGTCTCTTGTGTAGAAGGCCTATCCATATACATCTATCTAGAGGTTCGCATAAAACTCTAAAAGCCTTGAGCGAAGAATAAACTCATGCCCAATCAGAACTAAAATTATAGCAGCAATCCCTCCTGGGATTGCATCACTGTTCCCACCCCCCCCCCCTCCCCTTCCCCCCCCCCCCCCCAAAGGCCGATTGGAAATTGGAATTCAGGTAAGAATACAAAGTGGAATTCAGGTAAGTTTTGAGAATTCACAAATCTACCAAGAAAAACTAGATAAGGCACCACCATTCTCTACAGACAATCATTCATTGTAAGATGATAACCATTCACCAACAGAGCAGGTATTTAACAAAAATATGGGAAGTTTTGAAAACACAGAACCCATAGAGCTGACTTTAACTGAGTTAAAAAAGGCACGGGTTAATATAGAGTCATCAACATTGGAATCATGTAAAAATCATGAGAAGCAGAATAATCAGGTGCATAACCAGCATTATATCAACTTCTACAAGATTAAAGAGTTACAAAAAGCCCTGCCTCATGATGACAAGACCAACTGTTTTCTGCTTCTATTACTTATGCACACTTCAGGCTGCTTTCAGGATCATTGCACAAATAAATCAACAATCATTACCAAAATTTCACAATTTGGGCGATTTATTGCAACCTTGCATAATTCTTATTATCAACTTCTATGCCACCCAAATCCCCTACAAATAAGTGTATCAATAGACGCGTGCCTTCGGTGGGAATGTTTCGATTTCGTCATCCAGGGTGTTCATATGCACTGGTCTGTACTCTAGCCGAACTTTCTCGTTCTCCCAATATCTGCATATAAATGAACTTTTTTAACATGCTGAGCACTTAGGAGAGTGCAGTTATCATGATATAGCACTGGATAACAATTCAGGCATAACCACAGGAGCAAACTAAGGAAATCTAGCCTGCCACTAGATTCAGGAAGAGACGAGTTACAAACTTAGAAAGAAACTGTTGAAATCGCAGCATGCGAATACGGTCACCAGAAAAAAGAAGATAGAAAAAGGCCCTCCTGTAAATAATAGGTAAAACTAGTCAACTGAAACCACCTGGATAGCTTCCCAGATTGTTAGGATAACGGCCTGTAATAAATTCCATATTTTGAGCTGCTTATAGCCAAATCCAACCGTAACAGCTAACTATCAAAACTCAATGCCTAACACCACTGCACATCATGATACATGAGGAGAATATAACAAAAGAGACCCAAAACTACAGGTTCTCAGGTTCCGTATGAAAAATATGCAGTGTAGGACATGCAAGACGGGTCTGATTAACATGCAAACTGAAGGACATCGTTGATATGTAAGAGGGCACCTACGGTCTGGCTGGTATCACTCTTATCTCTTTGGATAATAAGACACAGCATAAGGGTGCTTTTGTTAACAATGTTCCACTGCTTGCTAGTCAAACCCCTCATGCCCAAAAAAGTTTGATACATTTTTCTCTCACAAGTTAAATTTTTCTTGACAAGTATCTACCTCACATATTATGTGGTCACCAAGATTCACTAATGATGTTGCAAAACATCTCGTCTAGAGGAACAAGGCTCTAGGATTTTTGCATCAAGATGAGCCAGCTTAACATATCTTCATTTTTTCATACTTTTATAACACATAGCAATCACAAAATTTGGAAGTTATCTTCATTGACTTATTATTTTCCAATGCTGGTGGAAGAATTTCAAAGAACTTTTATATTCATAAAGGTTATTACTGATAAGCAAAAACTTGAGGTTGCAATTCCTCCTCCTCCTCCCCCCCACCCCCCTAGCCACCTCTTTTTCCAAAAACAAGAATATCTAGGTCCATGGAAAAACCACTTAATGCATCATGAAACAAGACCTTTTATCAATTACACAGACTATAGCGAAGATGACTGGGAAAAAGCTAGTGGAAACAAATAAAGAAAAAACTTACCCTAGAGTGTGCTTCATCCACTTCTCATCATCTCTTTTCTGTAACACCATCAAAAGTTCACTCCATTAGGGACGAAAAATTAGAAGACAAATATCTGGTTCATAAGAAGAGAAACTGAAACTGACCGTAAAATCTTCACGAGCATGAGCTCCTCTGCTTTCTTTTCTTGCCTCGGCTGAGTGCATGGTGACGCATGCATTGATTAGCAGGTTTTCCAACTCAATCGTCTCTATAAGATCTGAGTTCCTAAGAATTAGAAATAGAAGGCAATTCAGGAAAACATCATGAGGAAAAGGAGACCTTAATAATATAGTAACAATAGGTATCGTCCGGAAAGCAATAATACCATATTAAACTTCTATCCTTCAACTGAACGTCATGGAAACTGTCCCATGCTTTGTCAATGAGCTGGCAACCTGTAAGAGCAACAGAGGAAAGGGTGCAAAAAAGATAGTCGCTCAGCTGATAATGTCACCAAACACTTAGAAGAAAAGAAAATTCTAAGACACGTATTACAAAAATGACGTAAATAAATTGAAGAAAGGTGAAACCTCCTGCCTACCTTCCTCTAATGTCTCTTGTGTGCGGAAGACAGCAGCATTATTTTGCATCACTCTTTGCATGTTCAGCCGTATTTTTGAGGTGGGCAATGAACCATTTGAGTTCCTAATCTTGTCCAACCACGCAATAGTCCTCTCTCCAGCATCCTTGTCAAGTGGCTTCTGTTTCTCACCTGCAGGAATGTGCAAGTTCAGAAATCTTAAACTAGTAATGCATGCCAAAGGTGGTGTTGATTGAATAAACAAGCTACCAACCTGGCTTTTGGATCTCAGCAACCCTGTTAGCACAAGCCCGCCCAAAAACAACAATGTCAAGTAGAGAATTTGCACCAAGACGATTGGCACCATGGACGGAGGCACAAGCTGCTTCACCAGCAGCCATCAGGCCAGGGATCACGGCATCTGGATCATCCCCTTTAACAGTGACCACCTTGCCACAAAACATTTACCAAATAAGTTTTGACCTCCAAAATGGATCAGGTTGAGAAAAACATCAAAAGTTCAAAATTTGATTTTCAACAGAAAATTGTAAACTAATTTTTAATACCTCTCCATGGTAGTTTGTGGGAATTCCTCCCATATTATAATGCACGGTCGGTAAAACAGGAATTGGCTCCTTAGTTACATCAACACCAGCAAAAATGGCAGCTGTTTCAGAGATACCAGGAAGTCTCTCCTTAAGGACCTCTGGAGGTAAGTGATTGAGGTGAAGATAGATATGGTCCTTCAATGGTCCTATTGAAAGTTCGACAATAACGTCAGAAGTATGAAAAAGTCCAGCAGTCAAGACAGCATAAATAACGGGAAAGCATAAAGAACTCAGAACAGGGCAGAATCCTGCGCTCACGCCACAAACATCCCTACGGTTACAACTAAGCACTCCAAATGTACATCCGCAACCCCCGAAAGAAAGTTTCGTATAGATAGTTTCCATCAACAAACACTTCCCATCATCCAAAGATTCCAGAACAAAGTACAAACAGTACACCTCAAACAACAGAATCACAAGTTATATACATGTTAAATCTTTAGGGAAACTGTATGTGGCAGTTACTCAAAAGTAAAGATAAGCAACCAGAAGTTCAGAACCATGGTGGGCCTTTGATAACTATAGCACTCAAAACTTAATGAAACGAGTGGTCACAATAGACATTACGAAAGTATCAATAATATAAGCTTTCTTGATATATTATGAACCATTTAAGACACTTCCAAAATTTCTATCCAAACAAAATTCCCTTGCCACAGGATATTGAAATTGGTACACGAGTATTACATCATAAAGTACAAAGGGGCTGTTATATCTCACCATGAAAATTAAACACATTTATTATTTATTTAATACGGAGTGCTGCTGCAATCCTAACTTCTGTTGGCATCATAGCAAACATTACCTTTAGATTTAGGTGGGCTAACATCAAGCATACTGTCTACTGATAAAGTTGACAAGTTTCTATTTAGGACTTTGGAAGATCACTCGAGTTCGAGTTTCATAAAAAATCGTAAAATTATATAAAGTACTGTAATACTTTTGCAACTAAAATCCAGTTTCCCAGACTTTACTTGTTCACCGATACAAGTTTTAGTGTACAGATGAAATAGCCTCTTAGTCTACCTCTGATAATTCCTACAAACAATTCAACTGGCTAGGATGGACTATGGATCATTGCATGAACAACTTCCGGACTATCATCTGTCCTCAACTTACGTACATGCACTCACGGAAAGAATCATGGCTGTATATTAATTATATCTCATTTTCTTTCATAAAAACTAGATTTTATATAGGACAATAAATTGCAAAAATATTACTTAGAAGGTTTGTTTTATTTTATGAGTATGTTTTGACTAGGCGTAGGCCGCAGAGTGTAAAAAAGAAAAAGGACTTTGGCACATACCAAAAGGACCTAAAACTTGTGTACATGTCAAGCCATTTTGATGGCAATAAAAGAATGTGTTAGTTAAAGGAGCTCTTGGAGCTTTGGTCCTGTGATAACCGCGTAGCTTGTGATGTTTGGCTTAGGCGCATGTCACAGGTCCGAACGATGCCGCAGACAAAAGCCTAATATTTAAATGGAGAAAGGTAAAAAGGTGGGCCTATTATCCACTGAATTTCAAGCTATGTGCCTGATTCTCGACGAAATCTCAGTTATCGAAAAGAACAAGTTCAAACTGAAATAGTTTCGGATATAGAAAAGTGTCATTCTTTCTGGATCTCGCCAAAATGGAAACTGTGAAATATAAATGAAATATAAAATGGAAAATTGAAGTACTGAATATTAGTTGAGAATGTCCTCCACTAGATGAAAAACCCACAAGTTGCACAATATCACGGCTTTGAGCAATGTCAAGGGCACAGCAAATATCAGAATGAACTTGCAAAGGATAATAGTCTAGTTGAATGACGGACACCATGGCTGTGGACTGATGCAGCATAGCAAAGAAAATTACGATGAATAATCATGTCAATCCAATGTTGCTAAAAAAACAATGCTAATCTGTACAATTATGATAAACAGACAACGCGGATAGAATAGCATGAATTCAATAAAGATGAGGAATTTCAGATATTCACTACTGACGATCATCAACTTCGACAAAATCATTCAGACACATCAAAGAGAAACCAAGAGAGTTAAATGGCTATTGAGTAAAATCAGTAATAAGAACAGCAATAATTGCTGAAACACAAGTACTGTGGTCAATATCAAATCCAATGCATTTGAAGCCTGTAGAATCTTACTCCATCACCGTGGCTGAATTTTTTTACTTTTTCAAATAAATGGGTTCTTGCAAGAACGTTAAACAAATAAACTTAATAATTCAACTTAATCAATGACATCATACCTACACCCCTGCCTTCTCGAATTTCCATTGTCATTGATCTGGAAACGACATCTCTAGACGCAAGATCCTTGGCAGTTGGGGCATACCTTTCCATAAATCGCTCACCCTCACTATTTCTCAAGATACCACCTTCACCACGAGATCCTACGCATGGAAAATTGAACTCGTAAAAAGGATGAATTAAAGAACATGTCATCATGAAAAATTAAAATAATATACTCAAGAAATCGCTCATAAAAATGTGCTCAAGAAATCAAGAAACACGAACAGAACAACAGTTGACAGAAAAATGGACAAGCAATACAATCATCGTCCTCCCTAAAAACATCGAATAAGAACCAGACCTTCAGTAATGAGACAACCAGCTCCATATATACCAGTTGGATGAAACTGCACAAACTCTAGATCCTGCAAGATGACAACCGAAGAATTTCTTCCGTAAGGTACTAAAGTAGAGGGGAAATTTTGACACAGTTGGAAGATGCCAGTAAACAAAGACCTGAAGAGGAAGCCCAGCACGCGCAACCATAGCATTACCATCTCCAGTGCAAGTATGAGCGGATGTTGCAGAGAAGTAAGCTCGACCATAACCCTAATCCAAACATTTATAATGGAAAATGATTACAAAATCATGACTACTTCTAGAAGTCTAAAGTGAGGTCAATGTTAACCAGTAGATACCCCTGTGGCCAGAATAGTATTGGCAGCACGGAATCGATGCAAGGTACCATCCTCCATATTTAGTGCTATTACACCTTGGCAGGTCCCTAGTGTTGATGCATTATAAAGCACAGAAGAGAGTTGATTAGTGGAATGAGCAAACCAAAAATGAGCAAGAAGTCTTATGAGTCTACATATAAACTCAGCCACATGCATACTAATCAATGATCCAATTAGGAAAATGTTCAAAGTATCAAGAGAAATAGAGGATTCTTTCAGTCTGGCATGCTAGGTTACTTCCACAAAGTTTCAAAGTTTTCAGAGCAATGCAGCACAAGTTCCAAGCATTTGTCATACTAGGATAGTAATAATGTAATCAATATAACGTAGAACTAAGTTCTCTAATTAGAAGAACATACCATCACTGTTCATTAGTAAATCCAAAGCAAAATACTCCACGAAGAACTGTGTATTATGCTTCATGGCCTGGCCATAAAGAGTATGCAATAGAGCATGCCCAGTACGATCAGCCGCACACGCACAACGATACGCTTGTCCGCCTATCCAAAGAAAATGAAAATAAACAGAAACAAGAGTCAGTTTGAGTCAATATTAGCATTCCATCATGTGTTCAACCTCTTACCTTTTCCAAAGTCTAGGCTTTGACCACCAAATGCACGTTGATATATTTTGCCATCTTCAGTTCTAGAGAAAGGCAGACCATAATTCTCAAGCTCTATAACTGCTTTTGGTGCTTCTCTACACATGTATTGAATAGCATCCTGATCACCTGGAAAATCATCAATGCACTTGCATTGAGAGAAAGCAACAACACACGGCGAATACCCAAACTATAAACAAAATAAATAGCTAAATAATTGATTGGTTGCGCAAAACATGTACAACACACATTCCAGTCATACAGAATATAGTTGAATGCGGTAAAACCATGTAACTTTGGCTCATTAAAGACAGTTGGGAAAATAACTGCCTATATTTGGAAGTGGAATGACGGTAAGTAGTGGGAAAATATCCGTAACTATTGAAGTGCGCAGATATCTAATCATCAATATGATCCTTTTGTTTTTTGATAAGTTAATCAGTGATGCGATATGTTTTGAGGAAGTTAATCAGGGATTATATAGAACAGGTGATTTGAGTTTTACGTGGTTCAAGTATACAAAAGAAGCCAATGGGAATAGAGCAAATCTGACTTCAATTACCTAACCAATCGCTTCCTTTAACTGTATCATACATGTGCCACCTCCAATCGTCCTCTGTCATGTTTCCCAATGCTGCATTTATACCGCCCTACAAAGGAAAATCACAAGCATATTAGGTCTGGAAGTGTAAACTTGAGAAATTACAGGCAGCATTGCCTAATCCTATCAATAAGTGTTGTTGGTTTTAAGCTCAGTACCAATATTCACATGTTGGTGTATGAAGCTGCATAGCAACCGAGCGTTTTCCCCCAATTTCTCTATACGAAACAATATTTCGGATGTGTAGAAGAAGATGTTGATTAACTGTGTTCTACCTAAAGACGGGCAGCAACCACGAACAAAAGATTTAAGGGGAAGAATAATGTTTTCTCCCCAAAAGAAAATAATTTTTAGAAGTTTAATAACCCATGCATAAGTAGACTGAGAAATCTGATCTCTAAGCAAGGTCCGCAAAAAGATTGTGAAGGAGAATACAACTACTGAAAATTTCGAGCCACGAGGACACAAAAACGACCAGTCAAATAAAATCCACAAGCTTTGTACTCACTCTAAACACAAATCTACCTCAACTGGTATAATCAAGAATGTGCCATCATAAAGTTCTCAACAGATAACAACCCAAAAGGTAAACTTTAAGTGGAGTAGACCCATAATATAAAATTGAGCTAAAAAAAAGGATCAATCCAAGTTAACGGGAAACAATCAAAATAATTTTTTCCATTTGATTTAACAACTTACTCCAGTTACAACACACTTAACA
The DNA here is from genome assembly GCA_029990175.1 of Petunia secreta. Classification (NCBI taxonomy): domain Eukaryota; kingdom Viridiplantae; phylum Streptophyta; class Magnoliopsida; order Solanales; family Solanaceae; genus Petunia; species Petunia secreta. Next base: position 2,821,422 of record JARKIP010000059.1, on the reverse strand, counting down.
CCTCTGTATAAACTATAACACAAATCTTTCTTAACTGCAACTGCAAAAGTTCAACTTTTCAAAAGAAAAATAAAGTGAATTTCTCCATGCTTGTAAGCATATCCAAGTAATTTCAGTATCAAAGCTGTACCGTTCAGTTGGCACAGAACACAAATGAACAAATGATTGGGTGCTCTTTGTAAGGAATCATATTATCGTCTAAAATTCTCTAGCTTTTTCATACATCTTGTATACGCGAGCATCTTCTCCTCGCTACCATAACAATAAAATCTCTACCTTATCCGATAAGAAAAACTACACGGCAGAGAGGAGGAATTCAGTTACCTGAGCTGCAACGGTGTGGGATCGAGTAGGAAAGAGCTTGGTAATGCAAGCAGTATTGAATCCATGCTCAGACAACCCTATGGCAGCTCGAAGCCCTGCACCACCTGCACCTACCACCACTGCATCGTAGGTATGATCCACCACCGTATACGACGAGCCTCCTACATTCTGCTAGGCAACACAAAAAAATTCATCCATTAATTAAAAACAAAAATATCAAACCTAATAAAACCATAAAACACTTATGAAAAAACAAATAAAGCAATAAACTTGAAGTAAAAAAATGAAAATGAAAAATCATATGCTCGAAGAATCTAGAATGATCGAACAGAAAGACATTAAAAAAAAAAAAAGCTCAAATCTAGTAACAGTTAGGTCATTAACTTAATGAGACATTAATACTAATAATACAAAAATTAATCATTAAGATTTAAAAATAAACCTAATAAGAATCAATAAATCTTACAGATTGTGAGGAGAAGAGTCGGCGAAAATGGCCGGCGCCGCCGGGAATAGATCTGTTGCGAAGGCCACGTGACACACACCGCCACATTATAAATAAATAGGAATGTGAAAATAATATGCAGCAGCTGCTTCTTGTTTTTTTGGAGATTTTAGATGAAGAAGATGATGATGATATGAAAATATAATATAATTTGGGTGAAAGATTAGTTAAGGGGAACACGGGTGCTTATTATATTCCGCTCATTTTGTTGTTGAAAATACCCCTGATGTGTACCATTATTATTGAATGGCCACTATTTCGACACACCAATAAATTTGTTTCCACAATTGTTTTTGTAAGACCTTTTGCTACTGAAATTCTAAATTAGAAAAAGTTTATCCATTGTAAATTCGTAACCTTGATGTCACTTTCTTTACTCTCATAAAATCATCATATACGTCGCCTCACTCGCCTCAATGATTAACTATCAAATTATACTGATTTTAAATTTGTTGAGTTGTTCATTTTTCAATACATATTTGCTAACATATGTAACTTTGTCAATAATATACTAATTATGTTTTGTAACTAAATTAACTTTAGTCTAGAAATGGAGAACCCCTAGATTCCCACTCCTACACCCTAGCCACCCCATAGACGCCCCCTCAAGCTGTCGCCTCCGACCATCGTCATCGATCGTCGAGTATTTTTAATATTTTTTCGTATATTCAGTGTATGTTCGGTGTATCATTGCATATACAATAAAGATATATTATACATTTATTAATACAATTTATTGTCTGTCATTTCTATACTTTGTATGTCCAGTATATGCACATTTATATATAGGACATACACTGTATATATAATGAATAACTAATATACATATTATATAATTATTGTACTCCTATTTAAAGTGTATACCCAGTGTATGCTTGTTGAATAACACATTTTATGTAATGATACAAAAGAAATACAACGACATACAATGGGTATACTCGTGACATATATTTCCTAGCACCTCCAACCACAAAAAAAAAAAAAAAAAAAAAAAAAAAAAGCACAACCACTATAGATCTGTCGTAGCCATCGGAGAACTTCCAAAAAAAATAAACAAACAAATGAAAAAGAAACACTAGCGCCAGATGAAGAACTAGTGCTGGCGACCAAAACTGCCCTCCTCCAAATTTGAAGTAGCGGCTGCCAAGCAAAATGCTAGACGCAACACTAGCCGAAGGTCTGACAAAGCATCATCAGCAGCAGTTACGCGTAGTCGGCGGAAAAAGGAAGCAGCAATGACATAGGTAGAAAAGCAATGCGCGACAACGATAGGGGTTGGGGGACGAACTTCGACGTTTCCATCGGCACCTGTAGTGAAGAGGGGTGTGGGGAAGGGGGTGAGGGAGATAGAAGGAATGAGTTAGGGTTTCAATAGCAATACTTTTTTATTTTTGCTACGTCTTGTAGCATTTTTCCAAAATGTTGTTGTTTTGTAAACAAATAAAATATATCTATATTTTTAAAATAAAATTTCTTGAATGATTACCTAATGTAACTTCTCTGTGAAAATACATGACATACATCTATTCGATTGATGTAAATACATGATATGCATAAAAAAAAAATTGTGCATCCTTGAAACTCTTAATCATACGAATATAAAGTGGCAATGCAGATAATTCAACATATTTGAATTTCTTTGTGCTTTCAATTTCTTCGAGCAAAAAAAAAAAACATAAATTAGGTATCTACTTATTATTAGTTGGACGAAGTGCCCAAAATTACTACTAACTATTTGAAAAGGGCTGAAAATACCATTCATTTAAAATATTGTATTAATATGCCACTATTGTTAATGTTTAAGTTCAAAAATGCCACTACTAAAAAATAAAGGCTAAAAAATGCCATTTTTACAAACGAAATTATTTTTTCCAATTTTCTTATTTATGTAAATCCCCTAAAAAAATACAGACTCCCAACTCTTATTTCAGACCTCCCAACCCTTTTATCGACTTTACTCATTTTATTTTTACCCTTCCTCTCCTCAAATTGGGATTAGGGGTTGGTATAATTTTGGGAGAGGAAGGGTAAAAATAAAATAGGTAAAGCTAATAAAAGGATTGGAGGGGTATGAAATAAGAGTTGGGGTAGGGGTTTAATGAAACGTGTATTTTTCTAGATTTTTAGGAGATTTACATAAATAAAAAATTGAAAAAAATAATTTCGTTTGCAAAAATGGTATTTTTGAGCCTTTATTTTTTTTTTTATAGTAGTGGCATTTTTGAACTTAAACTTTAACGGCAGTGGTATATTAATACCATATTTTAAACGAGTGGTATTTTTAGATATTTTCATATAGCTTAGTGACAATTTTGACCCTTTTTCCCTTATTAATTTTATCTTTTATCTTTGGCCTTTTATTTTTATCTTTTGGGTTCCATGCTTGTAACTTTGCACTCTTCGGTCCTTGAATTCGTCTTCTATCGACGTGCCAATGATATGAATGATTGCGAAACATGCCACTCATGTCAACAGTCAACACCTCTTTCTTTGCATAAATTAGCTCTAACAAATGTTTTACTATCCGACTCGATTTAGTTTGAATTTGTTTAGATACTACTAATAGCTTATTTCTCTTTAAAACAAAACATGATTAATTAATAAATAGATACTAATAGCACAAAAATAAAATATTTTATCATTCATGTCAATTAGTGTGGCACTGTTTTGCTGATATAAAGTTTAAGAAGAAAAAAATTAAAACTTGTAATCTAAAACAAGTCATAAAAATCTTTACGACTAAAACATAGTATTTTAATAAGATAAAATGGAAAAGTTAAATTATATATAGATATAAAAATAGCATTAGTTTCTATACGGACTAAAAAAAAGTCACTTAAATTTGGATAATAATGTTTAGGCTTATCACATCATTTCATATTTTTTTTATCTTCTTTTTCATTTAATATACATTAAAAAGGAAGAAAAATTTGCATAATATCATAAGTATACGCAAACTATACATATACGTACTCTACACACGATATGCATGAAAGCTATTATTTAGACAATGTAAATTTCTTAAAAAACAATACAGGCTATCATAGTTAATTAGTTAGAGGACTAATTGACGATTCTAACTAACTAACGATTAAACAAATACTCTAAAAGTTACTCCACCAAATTAGCTCATAACTACTCCTAGATGATTTCACAAGGTCAACAATCATTATTAATTGCACGGGAAATACGTCATGGTCAAATAAAGTCCTAAACGTAAGATTCTTGAAAACCAGCAGTTCATAAATATATCTTCTTATTATTACGTGTCTGATCTGCTTATATGAAAAACTATAAATTCCTGAATACTATATATTGGATCTACTTGTTCATTTGTTTGGATAACCTTGAGAGATATTTAGGTTAGATGCCTTATTCGGCTACTGTGTTTTAGTGTTTTAGGATAGGAGTATGATGTATGTGACTGTATTTCCCATTTCTTTATCCATACTTAATTATGTTACGTCTTTTTTCACTGATAATATCCAGAACTTACAGCCAAAATATAAATAAGTTTTTTTCCCTCTTTTAATGATCATTTCTCTTGCTAAGCAACACATTACAAACTTCAAACTTACCTAGATTTCTCAATGGAAAATTCAATCTTTCTAACAGATCATTATTTCATTATACTCTAGGAGTTAAGTGGTTGGGATTTAATAAGTGGATTTGACTTTTGGCTCCAGTAACTTCTTGTGATCTAAAATAAAAGAGTCATACGAGTTATATTACTCAAAGTATATAGTAGAAGAATAACAAGATATGAGGAGAAAAATTGTAAAACATGGATTATTGTTATCCCTCCGGGGACATCCAATAAATGTCTCGGATTAATTGTTACTTATTTAGTATCAAAACAATCAAATATTCAATGCAAAAATACTACAGTTCATTATATGCCTACCCTAAAAGATAAGTGTGAATTATATTAGAAGGAGACATGTAACTAATCGAGTTCGAGAGAATGAAAGGCCTCCAATATAAATGGTAGGGAGAATGGACGCGCAGATGGTTTCCAAGCCATAAGGAAACTAATGAGAAAAACAAGTTCTATCTTCTAAAGTCAATTGATCAATGTAGCGTGGCCTATGTTCCCTCCGCTTAGCTTCTAAATTCTAATTTAGAAAGTCATCTTAACTTATGATTTTGGAAAACACTACAACATTCGCAACAACGTTGGCGTAATGACCACAAATCAAATTCAAGCCCTTCTTCATCTTTTCTTTTTCTTCCTTTTCTTGCATGTTGGTATAGTAATTGTTCCCAATGGGTGGAAAAAGATTTTGATTTCAAGGCTTTATTAGTTTTCTTTTAAACAATATATTAGGTGTGGGTATGTGCCTTGACTCAAGTTGAGTTTAATCAAACTAGTTAAATGCGAAATCAAGTTGAGTTTTTTAGCACGGTATTATTTTTCATACCAACACAATACAATGGGTACTATAAGTGAATAAAATATTACTATAGTTAAAAAGTATTTTAGTAGTAGAATTAACCGAAAATTCAAAATGATCATTCTACTGATTAGTTTAAAGGAAAATAAAGTAATAATAATTATTAAAATATTTACCAGCAAAAAAAAATGTTAATATTCATAACATATATATGTTAATAGTACTAGTATAGTACCCGCGCAGTTGCGCGGCCTATATCAATTGAGACGTATAAAGTTGTAATATAAAAAATTTGTCACTTTTTAATGTTAAAACTATGTTTGCACAACTGTTAATTGTCAGAATAAATTGAGGATTAATTTTTAATAGACTGTAGAAAGAACATACAGGATGGATAAAATATTTTCAATACTGCTTCAGTCACCTCAGTTTCATCATGTATCAGTACATATGTTATTCCAATAGTAGCACAGAGCTATGCAAATGATCGATCCTCCAAGTATCTCCTCAGATCTAATAAAATGCCAAGGATGTCACTTCCTTTTATGAGTTAAATCTTTGTTGTAGTTCTTATACATTTGACGTTGATTTTATATGTCGTTTGATTTATGAGGATTTCTGACTTTGTTTGTTCTTTTCATGTGTAGGTTTATGAAGTAGGACTGAATTTGCAAAGCCATAGCGCATAATAAAGATGAATAATTTGTAGAAATTCATGTGTATGGAAGAAAGGCTTAATAAAGCCAAATTGACAATCAGATTGTTAGACAAATAATGATAATGCAAAACAATAAATAACAATAATTTAAAACTGTGTCATGAAGCAGAAAGAGAAAGGAATAGCGATTTCGCTGTTAGATACTATAAAAATTCAATAAGATTGTTAATGCTTTCTTGTGTTTAAGTTAGCTCACAAGTGAGTTTTATGGAACCAAAGAAAGCCCAAAAAGAATTCTCTTCAAACTGTTTGGTTTAATAACCGCCCGACACGCGATTAATTTTGCTTTTAGTTGGATAAACAGCTCACAACCCAACTTATAGTTAGACCTGCAAGATGAAGTAATAGATAATTCATCTACAATGTTATTTTTATGATAATCACAATAAATGTAATTCAGGTTATTGGAACCAATGTTTTGTTAGAAATATGGCAAGAAGACAAACTCATTTCATAATTTTGGTAAATGCTGGTTCTCGGCATAAAAGTGGCAGCCATTAAAATTTTTTAGGAATTTTATGCGCGGATGGTATCGACAGAAAGCAATTGTAGAAAAATAGGTGGAAAATAGATACAAACATATATTTAGTCGAGATGCAAATTATCCTTTTTGAAAATGTAACAAAAATGAAGTGAAGGAGTATGAATCACAGAATTGAACCTACCCCATTCCTGTAAAACTAACGGTTTAAATGCAAATAGCAGCATTTATTTTTCAGAATATTTAGATATCATTACAAATGGTAAAACTGCTCGGGCTCAGTATATATATGCGACTCGCCAGCAAAAACAGAATGTCTCAGTTGTGTAGGAGTTGCACAGCTGAATATCGCCCATCGGAATTTACTTCAAAACTAAGTGTGAAACAAAAGTAATCATTTCACTTGGACTTGTAAGAGTCCGACATCCGGTGAGGTTATTTCTAATCAGTCTAAAACAGACACAGTTTCATAAGTTTCACTAACCTTTACTTCCAGTTCCTGAATGTACAAATCAGTCCGCTTTGACTGCAAGTCCAATTTGTCTGAAGACTCATTTATTAGAGTGCTTCATCTGGACTTGCTGGTCAAAAGGAAAGTGCAATTTACAGTAAACAAACAGATGTATTACAAACAGAAAATTAGAAACAGAAGTAAAATAATTGAAAGGAAGTTGAAACATCCAGGAAATTCTATCTGTATTCATATCTGCATTAGAGCTGTGCTGTTATGTCACATATAAAGGCAGAGAACAGTGCCTGTGATAGTAAGACCTTTTTCCGCGCCTGTCACAGCTATGGCATTCTGTGCATACATCATAGGTGACAACCAGTAGCCCCATATGGACCATTTGTTCACATCATCTGATAGACAATTAGCATTGTCCTAGTTAATGCAAGTCACAAAAAGGCGGGGTAAACATATAACGTTGTACTTCCTCAACATGCCTGTAATTTTACCTCTAGATATAATGAATCCACCCATCACCGTAACTGTGAGTAGTACGAATGATCCTAATGTGTTTGCAACTATTATATTTCTTCCAACAGCTGCCAATAAGCGAAATAGTCTTGTAGCCATCTGGTTAACACATGTAAGAAGAAATATCTGTTTGAAAAACCTGCATATTGTGAATTAAACTCTATCAGATTGGGGACTGAAACATTATATGAATTGAGAGGACTGATTTCCTACCTCCCAATATCTGCATCGAATCCTACGCCATAATAAGTCAACACACCCAAATGCAAACATTTGCAAGTGTGATTGGTATCTGAAGAATCCACAAAGGGAGAGCATATGCCCAGGCAGGAAAGAAGTGAATATCACGTTGTTTGTAGAAGACAGGAAGCTTTATAGTACTGAGTGCAAGCTCTGAGTATCCATTAAACATAATCATCATTACAGCGAAAAACAGTGCACCCAGGTAAACACCACCATCTGTTGTTGTATTCTTGTGCATCTCCGTTCGTAGGAATAGTGTCATTGTTAAGAAAGCCATTATGCTAAGCTGGAAAATAGAAAAGAGCACTTTGTTTACTTCTGGATTAGCATTCAACAACATGAAAGGTAATTTAATTGCTACTCACTTGTACTATCTTGAATATACAGACAACTGAATTCCTCTTCATAAGAAGGAATTCTCTAGCTGAGCAAGCTTTCAGTAGTTCCTTCTTGCCAACACCATAACTCTGAGTTGTTAGAGCAGCAGGGTGGCTCGTGGATTTGTCAAAAGGAACACCAAGCTCGTCCCCTAGCTTTTTTCCAATGTGAAATAACTGGAATTTTTCAGAAAATTCCCTCACAGTTATAAACTTATAAGGTTCATCTCGTCGTGCCCAGTATTGCTCTTGATCCTTCCATGATGTCACCTGTTGTTAACACAACAAAATACGTAGTTAGAAACATGAAAGTACCGTGAAAAACTAAATGAGATTAGATGAATGAGGCTTACTTCTTGTAAGAAATCAGCTACTCCTTTCCTTTCAGGGCATTTGAAGCCCATGTACTCAAAGAACTCCAGCACATTTTCGCGAGGACCTTGGTACACAATTTGTCCATCCGATAGAAGAATAATATCATCGAATAAGTCATAAGTTTCTGGTGCAGGCTGTAGGAGTGAGATCATAGTAGTTCCTTGAAGAATGTGGATCGATTGCCTAACTGAATTCACTATCTGAAAAGTTGTTGAGCTGTCTAAGCCAGTTGAAATGTCATCCATAAAAAGCGCTAATGCTGGTCCAACCATCATCTCTCCTGTATTATATGTTATCATCAAATTTTAGTACCTTAAGTACAAATCCACATGCCTGACTGTACAAATCAGTCCGCTTTCACTGTGTCTCTGATTTGTCTGCAGAGTCATTGGAGAGTTTTCATCTGCACTTTCTGGTCAAAACTCAAAGCAGCCTAAGCTTCTTGCAATTACTATGCATCAAAGAAATCACCCCAACCCATCCCTCTAAAACTAACAGATGAAATTCAAACAGTAGCCACTATTTTCCAGCATTTTTAGATAACATTACAAATTGAAAAAGTGCTCCTACAGATCTCAGTAGTAAATCCAAGCGGCCAATTGGCCAACAAAAACAGAATGCCACAGTTGTTAGCAGTAGCACAATTGAAGAGTGGGCATCGGAATTAATCTTGAAAACCAAGTGCATAATAAAACAGAATTCTTTGTTGTTACTGTCTTCACAGGAATTTATGGCATTAGTTTGTTCGTGGAATTCATTTATTAGTCTCAATGGACCATTCTTATATAAGTAACTAAGGAAAGTAGAACTCTACACTTTCAAGCTAATAGCATACCAGTTGAGGAGGCATTCCAAAGGCTTTCACTTCTATAAGCAGTACGGACGTTATCTTCCTGGGAAAAATTAATCACTTAATAAGATTGATTAGTAGGGCGAGCATACAGGAACTATTGAGTGCGTTTTACTGCAAAAACAACAACATTTCAGACAAAGTACCACGTTATCCATAAACAATTATCCAGCATAGATTTGCAAAATGTAGATATAGAGAATTCGTCAACAAAGGCATATTGCTCAAACTGTGAGAGCTGAAAAACCTGAGAAAACTGTGAATAGCTGAAAACATACATGCAAATGGCCTAATCAGAAATTTTTTTTTACGGATAATCCTATTTAAATGTTATTTTGAAATATATAATGGGAAGTATATAAATGTTATTTAGTAGTTATAGATAGATATTTTTACATCTCTTGCTCACTTATTTTCTGTGAAGCTGCATGTCGGATGGAGAAAACACTCAAAGTTTTTCAAAGAGTTTTATTTCTGAAATTAGGACTTCTAAGACTCCGACATCCGGTGAGGTTATTTCTAATCTGTCTAAAAGAGACACAGTTTCAGAAGTTTAACTAACCTTTACTTCGAGTGCCTGAATGTACAAATCAGTCCGCTATGACTGCGAGTCCGATTTGTCTGCTTACTCATCGGACAGTGCTTCATCTGCACTTGCTGGTGAAAATCAAAGCAGCTTAAGCCTCTTGCAATTATTATGCATCAAAGAGTTCACCCTACCCCATCCCTCTAAAACTAACCGAAGAAATGCAAACAGTATGAACTATTTTCCAGCATATTTGATAACATTACAAATGGGAAAACTGCTCGGATCAGATCTCAGTATGTAAATCCCAGCGGCCAATTGGCCAACAAAAACAGAATGCCTCAGTTGTTGGCAGTAGCACAACTGAAGATTGGGCATCGGAATTAATTTTGCAAACCAAGTCCACAAAAAAGCAGAATCTCTCAGTTCTAATTTTCTTCACAGGAAGTAATATTGTACTTGGATTTCTAATACTCCGACATCCGGTGAGGTTATTTCTATCAGTCTAAAAGAGACACAGTTTCATGACAAGTTATACTAACCTTTGCTTGCAGTGCCTGAATGTACAAATTAGTCCACTTTGACTGTGTCTCTGATTTGTCTGCAGACTCATTTTAGAGTTTTCTTCTTCACTTTCTGGTCAAAACTCAAAGCAGCCTAAGCTTCTGGCAATTACTATGCAATAAAGAATTCATTCTACCCCATCCCTCTAAAACTAATCGGTGAAATCCAAATAGTAACAACTATTTTCCAGCATATTTAGATAACATAATAAATCGAAAAACTGCTCATATCAGATATCATCAGTAAATCCAAGTGGCCAATTGGCCAACAAACACAGAATGCCACAGTTGTTAGCAGTAGCACAACAGAAGATTGGGCATCGGAATTACTCTTGAAAACCAACTGCACAAAAAAGCAGAATCTCTCAGTTGTTACTTTCTTCACAGGAACTTATATTACATAGTAGAATCTGAAAAGAAGTTGTCCTTCTTATGCAGCAGAAGCTGATTATTTCATTTTTTTGGGCAAACTATACCTAACCAAAACATAGAATGGCAAGTTATTTGAAACGATTGGATTTTAAGTTTTCACTAACAGTTGTTTTTTAAATTCTTGGAAATGAGACTATTTTGCACAGCAAGCAACAAACTTTTATAACACATAATAGGAAAGCGCAAATTACAGTAAAGAGTATTTATCTCTTGAAAACAGAAATCAGAAACTAACCGTCTCAAATTAAATTACGAAACACTTCTCTATACACAACATTTTTTGCTTCAGTTGCAATTTTTCCACTCTCGTCATAAACTAAAATTTTTAGCCCCTTTCTACTTGTCACCCGTGATAGTGCCACGTACAGCTGCCCATGTGTAAACACTGGTTTCTTCAAAAATATTCCCACATTTGCTAATGATTGACCTTGACTTTTGTTAATGGTCATTGCAAAAGATACCACAATTGGAAATTGTCTTCGCTGGAACTTAAAAGGTATTCTAGTATCGGAAGGAGTCAGTGTCATTCTTGGTATAAACACTCTTTGTCCAGCCATTTTTCCCGATAAAACTTTTGATTCAATAACCCTATTTCCAAGTCTTGTAATGATCAACCTGGTACCATTACACAATCCGGACGACTGGTCAATATTTCTCAACAACATCACTGGAACACCAACTTTTAAACTAATAGAGTGGTTTGGAATTCCTGAACATTTTATACTATTCAAGAATTCTGGTGTGTATATGTGTTCAGAACCTGTAAAAGATTGATCAGACATACATATTGTGTCAGAACTCAGGTATATCTTTTCTGGATTGTGATTGAGTGATACCATATACTCATTAATTGATTCTACCATGTCAAGTGTTGGTGCAAGAATAGCTCAGTGCTGTAGGTAATCGATGTCAGTTGAGTGGGTTAAATAATCAGGGTATGTACTTTCTACAATGGCAGCTATTGGATCATCACAGTTATTGATGAGAAGATCATCTGGGATTACTACTCTTTCAATGCCATCAATTGAGTTTTCAATCCTTCCATCACCAATTGCCAAAATCCAGTTAGAAAAATCTCTTACCTCACCTGAGTGTTCGCCCAATCGATTTCCTTGCAACCTCATATTTCTTGTAAGCTGTAGCACTTGACAGTGGGACCATAAATATGATGAATTTATGGTAGCATTTACAATATCTTGCCGGCTACCTTTTGGAATAACTGGCAAAATTTGTCTGAAGTCACCACCAAGAACCACTGTCTTACCCCCAAATGGTTGGTCTAAGCTGGATGCAACATCAAATCTAAGAATATCTCTTAGTGTTTTGTCAAGGGCTTCAAAACAGTATCTATGCATCATTGGCGCCTCATCCCAAATAATCAACTTTGTCTTGATAATTAAATTTGCAAGAGGACTACCTTGTTTGATATTGCATGTTGAATCTTCATTAGGAGTGAGAGGAATTGCAAATCTTGAATGTGCCGTTCGACCACCTGGTAACAAAAGAGAAGCGATACCACTTGATGCAACAGTTAAGACAATATCTCCTCTTGATCGAAGCATCGATGATAGAGTCTTCCAAATATATGTCTTTCCTGTTCCTCCATAACCATATAAAAAGAACAACCCACCTTTATTTTTTTCCACAGCCGAGATGATTCTATTATATACCGACCTTTGTTCAGTTGTCAAGTTGTTTAACAATTGTTGATGTTCCTCTCTTAAAGATCTCCTATTATACCGCAACTCGTCGTGGATTAATCGATTGCTATTGTCAACTTCATCCTCATGGTATACAGCTTTTGGCATTGTTGGAAAATCTAGTAAAGTTTTTCCATATCCTTTTAAAATTGTTTCCACCTTTTGCAAGCAACGATTTTTTACTTCATCATCTGTTAGCTCTGCGTCTAAAGAAAAGTTAAGAAGTTATATATTCAGTAGCAATTAAAGTATAAAAAGACCTATGTATTAGATTTAAATTTTCATTTACTTACTATACAGTAGGTATATTTTACTGTAATGGTCTGCACATCTTATATTTTTTTTAAACTAACATATTCATTACTTGGATTCTGGCATTTTTTCTTCAACAATTCATAATCTGTTTTGTGTGCGTCACTTTTATTCAAACAGTTTAGTTTGGGCCTCAATACCAATATGCACAGCATGCATCAGTTTAGTTTAAAACTATATGTTATTTATTCAAACAGTTAATTATAGCACATTAAAGAAAAATGCAGATAAAACTACATGGTATTTATTCTTCAAACAAATTCTTCAAACAGCACTCCTTCGAGAACATTTAGTTTCATTAATTATAACTTCCTGGTTTTAAGATTCTAGTATGAGCATAGTTATAGTAAATTCAAGTATAGAAATTTGAATTTCAGAGTATTATCAAGAATGATAGATGAGATAATCAAGAAACTTTATTACTTGAGTGTTGTGCATTTAGATCACTATCAACCTGTACTACAGAGGATTTATGGTTTATTCTATTTCTATTGTCAGGGGTCTTTGTTAATGAGATAATAATTATTAACCGAAGTCGTATGGCGACAATCTCTTAAACTGATAGTGAACGACAATTGTTTTAGCATTTTGTTATATTTTGAATATTAATTTGTATCCTTCAAGTGACCTGAATTTTTTAACACATAAAAGATACTATAAAGAGAAAGTTAAGATTATCATAGTACCTGGATTATTCATCAGCACTCTTACTTCATGGAGGATATCTTCTGATAACAATACCCATGTTTCTTGCCAAACTTTTTCTGGACGTGACATTGAGTTGGATAATAGCAGCATACCAAATAATTGCCTAAGATATGATGGCATTCCCCAGTTACTTGCCTCCTTTATGGCATCCACATACTCTTTATCATCATCTAGCAATCCAAGTGCATAACATGCGTCTCTAAAAGTGGGATAGACAATGTTGTTGATTGTTCTTAGGTCGTCATACTGTGTCGGACCTTTAACAACATTCAATAGCAATCTGAGATAATAGAGCTCTCCGCTACCAGGTGGGACAAAGAATATCCTCCCAATAGAAAATTGAGATGTTTTCCGCCGTTCCCAAATTTTTTTTTTTGGGTTTCCAAACAAACTTAAGAGGAAATTCCGCATAAGTTAGTTCTCTGGCTTCAGGATACTCAATGTTTGCGTCAAACCATTTCTGAAACATTGATTCTCTTACAGTTGGTCTGTTGGCAATATGATCGATGGGATCATTATCAGAAAAAATGACTTTTTGTTCATCTTTTAGATGAAATGCTAGTCTTTCCACAGGAGGTTCTCTATGGTGGATTGGAAATTTGAATATTCTCCAAGCAGCTTCACAAGATGAAATATATCTACAATCATAATACATATTGATTTCATCTACTTTTGACGACCCTTCATCCTGCAAGCTTTGAGTAAATGCAGCGGTGACACGATCATGTCCTTTATTCACATACTTAAATAAGTATTTTATGGATCTTGATTGATTGCACCATTCAACATTGATATGGGCACCATACTTTAACAATAAGAATCGATTGTGTGGCACCACAAACCTATTATCCAAATCAACACCATTTTTCTTTATAGTTCTGCCATTATCCCTTCTTTTATAAACAGGATATCCATCTTCATCTATTGTTGTTGAATCAACAAATTTTTTTGGGAAGTGCTTTGAACATTTCCCATTTTGCATACACGGAGAAGATTTTCTAGCAGCACCACATGGACCATGCACCATAAAATTTTGAACAGCATTGTAATAATGGTTATCCTCAAACTCATCTGGTATTTCTGCAGAAATTATTTGATCAATATCTGAAGCTGTTGGATATTTGTTATGTTCATGTAGGAAAAGCAAGATATGAGCATGAGGCAATCCTCGTTTTTGAAATTCAATCGTATAAATCACTGCATTAAAAAGTAAATAAAGAATTAGATAGCTAATCTTTTAGAGTCTGTATACTAAGAATTTTTAAAAACTATATATTTCAGAAGATGATTCGTATACCTGCTTTTACAGCTCCAAATACTTGATTTTCTCGCAAGTCTTTTATCAAGCCATCCAATTTTATTTTGAAAACCCTTGCTAGAATGTCTGGTCGATCCTCGGGCTTTAATCCCCTTTGCCTTACAAATCTGTGAATCTCAGGCCACTTTGGATTGCATGTAAAAGTGATAAAAAGATCAGGGTATCCAGCCCATTTGCATATTGCCATAGCATCCTGGTAATTTTGGATCATGTATCTCGCACCCCCAACAAAGCTAGAACCAATAATTACCCTTTGCCCTATAGAAGAAGCATCTGTCTCTCCACGCAAAACAGCATCTGCTAAGCCTTTATACATAGCAACTCTTAATTGTGTTTGATGAGTTCTAATGTATTTCAATCGAGAAGATTCGATCATTGTATATCCATCAACTAAGAACTGTTGAAATAATCTACCAGCAGAAACAATTGTTGGAAATTCAGTATTCCTTTCTTGAATTTTGTAAGCAAAATACTCTCGCATGCTCACAGCTTGCCTTCCTCCATTCTTATCTCCATTCAAAGCTATGTCCTCTCTATATCCATCTTCACCATATGGAAATAATAAAGGATATTGTAAACCTAAATATGCAGCATTCAATTCATTAATCCTTTGCAACTTTCCATTTTTTTTTCAATAATGATATCTCTATCTTCTCTAGATGGTTCAAAATCTCCCACCACCAAAGCAGCTACCTCTGAAGCTGTAGGTAAATTGTATCTTCTTCCATCGCTGCTTCTTTTGCCTATCAACCTGAGTCTAACATTGGAGTCGTTATCTTCTTGAAATCTATCTCTGACCATTCTAAATGTTTTAGCAAAAACATTGTGGCTATCAAGCATTTGCTTTAGATTGGAAACAATTTCAGCATGAAGTTTGTTCACATTTTGCCCAGCACTGTGAAAAGATTATTACAGTTGTCACTCACAAATTTTATCATTATCTTATAATCATTAAAACAGTACAAATAGGTCGAGAAGACAAAGCTGATTTTTGTTATAAAGCATTCAGGAATTTCAAATTTGGCATAACTGTAGAACAACACTATATTACATATATACAAGCTTCGAGTGTTTAATATAGGAGCCAAAAAGCTGTGAAAATTGAATAAATAAACAAATAGACCCTCAAACATAACTATAGTTTAGAATGATTGTTATTGTCAGCATTATACTTTAACCTCATTTAAAAAACCACCCACAAATACCTATTTCAGTAGCTTATATTGCATTCAAAAGAGGAAGAAAATTATAGTTGAATTAGGTAAAATGACGATGGATAGAATTTTATGTGCAAAAACTTACAGGATAATCCAAACAATGCAAGAACATATCATTTTTAAAGCCAAACAGTGATATGCTAAGTGGTGGCCAATGTAAAGTCTTTCATCAAGTGGATGGTATGTATTAGACATATGGAAATGCTGTACCCTTTTAGAAGCAGTGATATGTTTACAATAGATGCAGGATTGTACACATTGTTGGCCTTATAAGTGGATGCAGGCGATGAAAAAAACTGTGATTTTGACATTTCAAATCAATAAGTGTAACAGACATGAATTGTTTAATACTAACCTTACGGCATTAATTCTATTTTCCACTTCATTTTCTGTATCGTAAATATATAATTGTGAGAATTTTGGATCTGATCCCTCAGGAGGCAATAAACTTCCAATTTGATGGTAATTCTGCCCACGCAACCTGAAAGTTCTAGGACCTTTTGTGTTGTTGATGGAGACATCAATCTTTCCGCCCATAGATGTAAATGAGAACATAGAATTATAACTCCGAATATTTTCTCTAAAATAGTCACTCTTTTGTCCTGCGTATGATAAGAGTAGTGCACTAATGAATATATATATTGAGATATATCTATATTTAAATAAAAATTTGATTGTAATGTATATAATAATCAAAATTAAAAAGATGTTTCTTCAAACCTGAACTAAATAACAATTGTTTTAAAATTTCTGGAGGCTCTTTCACAATGGGTAGCTTTATCTTTCCACCTTGGCAACATAAAGAGAACTTTGACTGTTTAGGCTTAAAACGCTTTTCAGTTCTTTCTTCGTACCAAAAATATGCTCCACAATGTTCACACGCATAAATAGCATCTCCAATATCCCAATATCCTAATAATTTTAAATCAAATTTAAAAATATATACAACATTATATATACCTATATATTCATATATATATAATTTATAGGCACATCAAACATACCTTCACTGCAAATGTCTCCACATTCGACGTCATCGTCTAAGGAAAAAAAAACGATGCTTAATTCTTAGTGGTATTATTAATATTGTTATTGTTGCAATTTAATTATGCATTAATAACACTTTATGAAATGTTTAATTCATATACCTTCACAGTCATTCTCATTTTCATATACGCCTTCAGTTTCATCGTCTACCATTGGTCGCTTTTCCTGATCTGTTTGGAAATAAATAAAAATAATTTTTAATCTCTTGTGGCTGTATAGCGATTCATAAAATGTCAATTGATTCCAAGGTTTAAGTAACTTAAGATACTAACCATGAAAATAATAAGGATAGTTTAGATCAGGCAAATTATGATGCTTTTGCATATCTGGGTTAATACTTTGAATACCTACAATAAGTTGTTATAACACATGAAAATATTAATAACGATGCATATTGGATAATGAAGCAACAAGTCGTATCAGACTGTGTAATAGGATGTCTAATTGTAAGCAGATTGTGTCATTACCTTGATCATCCAGATTATCATTTAAATCAGTGAATTCATCTTCAACACATCTGGATAAATCTTCATTTAAATCAGGAAGTCTATGATTGCGATTCTCTGTAGAATGAATCACATTCTCTTTACAATTAATATCACAAAATAAACTGTTGAAATATAGAGTTTAGCTACTTTAACAAAGGCTGCTGAATCAACAAAATTAATAGGTCTTTAATTGTTTATTGTTTCAATAAGATAAATGTAATATATTAGACCTCAATAACAAACAGAGCGAGTCAAGCGATGTAATAGAATAGTAAAAATGTATCAGTACCTTGGTTGTCCGGAACTTCATTTAAATCAGGAAGTGAAATTTCCTTGCCCCTTTTCTGATATGTATTTGCAAGATTTGGTTCTAAGATACACCCATTGGTTAAACTTTTATATTTTTCATAAATAGAGATACAAATAAAGTAAGATCAAGACGAAAACTGACCATTTGTTATATCTCGCAAAGGATTAATCTCTTTCGCTTTTGCTTGATCAGTACTATCTGTAGAATTAGTAGCATTATGTTTAGATACAACATTATCAAACATCAGTATTTGAAGAAACAATTTTAAATAACTTTACCAAAAGATGTTGAATCAACAAAGTTTGGTGAAATTCAAATATTTATTTATACAGTAAGATACATGTAAGCTGTTTAGAAATTAAGTCGAACTTAGATAATCTATATCTGAGTATGGTTACATACATTGTTTTTGAAGGTTTTTCATAGTTCTTACCATTTCCATCGTTGTAAGATCTTGCTTTTTTCTTATTTCCCAAGTATATGTTGTCGATTCTTCCATGTTTTCTTCTTTGGTATTCCATTGGACATATAATTTATATGATTTACGATTTATGTAGGAAGGTATTTTGCTTAGAAGAGATGCAGTAACCAAATCGTTGGTTCCTTCAAGACTGATGGTTCAGTTTTTTTTCATGTAGCAGTTTATTTTTCTTCTTTTGTGTTTTGGCTCTTTGACTTCCTGAACTACTTTTTTGAATTTATTTATTTTCGTTTTTTCTTTTTTTTATATAATGTTTTTGTTGTAGTTAGTTCTTCCATTAATTGTATTTAATCTTCTTAATGTTTTTTGATGCCCAACTTTTTAATTTTGGGACTTCTGAGAGCAAGTACGAATGGATGGGGCGAACTATATTTTGTTGGTTGTATAAAGTTATATTTTCACTTTCTAGCTGTTGATTTTGTCGTTTGAAAACTCTAAAAAAATCAATACAACCCTGCACGTTGGTGGGTTTTAGCAATTCCATAAAACGAAACTAAGAATGAATTGATTTAGTCCGCAAAATCAATTAGGTCCGTTATTGAATCGCTTTTACTTCTAGCTTGATCTTTCCTAAATCAATTAGGTTTGTATTTTTCTGATGTTAGTTTTCTCTTACTCTGATTATGCATACATAACTTCTTCTTGCATTTTTCGCCAACTATTTATCTCTTTTAAGGTGGTTATAAATGGTAACCTGTAAGTTATTCATTAACTTGTCGTTACAATAGGTCGTACTCTGGGGGTAATTCTGTTGGATTATTGTCAGCCGGCTAACTATTTAGTTTTTTTTTTTGGGGTGGCAGTGTCTCTTCTTTGTGAGTTTAGCAGCGTGTTATGATTATACCATCAGTAAGTACCACTTTTTCATTTAATGACATACCTGTCATTAAAAGGAAGGAGCTGCATCTTTTGCTTCTGCTGTGGTTGTGGACTCTTCACCTTGCTTAGTTGGTGTTTTAGTCGAAGTGCCAAGGTGCGACTTCTAATATCTCTTGCATAGTATGTCTAGGTATATTGTAGTAGCAGTAGTTAGTGTAAACTTTGTAATTATACATGGAGAATTTTGTATAACAAATCTTTAACCATATTGATGATTGTATTTGTTTTATTTTAGGAATTAGTGAATGGCCGCTAAATGCTCAAAGATTTTTATTTCTTACACTTTTCTTCTTTGAATTTTAACTGTTGCATTCTGGAGGGCAAGGAACTCGAGTTTTCTGTTATAAAATTTCAATCTTGAAATATCGCTTGTTGAGTTGCTCGTTCAATCTTCGAAGTTTAGCAATATATTCCATTGTTGATATTTAGATTGCTTTGTAGTTCGTTTAGGCACACAAATTTGTCTTCGAAAATTTCAAATTTCAATTGTTGCAGAGATTAAACATCAGTACGATATTATTGTAGGCTGGAATCTGTTATCCTACAATCTAGGTTAAACAATCCTTTAAGCGTGTGATTAAGATGTCTTATGGAACTGCTGGTAGTTAGTTTGAATGAAAATTAAATTCAGATTGTGTAGAAGTCGACAGGAATGCAGGTCAAGGAAATGTTAGGTACTGCAGATGCAGAAGAGTTTACTGTTTCTGAGAATTTCTCATTCCTCAATTGTATATTTCAAGTCTCATCCTTGTTCAGCCTTCTCTATAATCTGTGATTTCATCTCGTCTTCATACCAGCATCACAGCTGACACGTTTGAGTATACTGTTAACATCAATGTCGAAGCACACATTTATTAATCTGTTGCACACATTTTTGTGGTTTTCATTGTTTAGAAATGTGGCTGTCATTTTTATTGGTGGAGAAGAGTTTAAACTTCCTGAGGTTACTTCATCAAAATAAATTCTGATAAAGTGGACTTGTGTGCTATGCAAAGTGACAACCACATCGTAACATGGCGCGAAGGTCCTCGGAACATGGCATGAAGGATCCTTATAAAGGGCTGAAACTATGTGCGCAATCAGTCATAGTTGAAGGATGCCGACCTGTTATAACATAGTCAATTCAGCTTAAGCAGGATCTAATAAACATGCAGCTGCAGTACGGTAAAGAGAACAGTATCAATAAACCTGCTCCCAGTATTTGCCTGGAAAACTAAGTATATTGGGAAAGGTAACATCTTTGCTGCAATTGTTTGTTACATGTTTAGTTTAGGGAAATGATTTAACCTCAGTTATATGAAATATCTTAATTTTAAAATATGCCTAAGTTTTATCCTATGCCTAAGTTGCAACAGACTCGTAGCGTTGCAACACCTTCAACTCATCTTTGAGACTTCGTCAGAGTCGAATTCTCCAAATATTTTATAAGCTCAAGTACAAAGTAATGCATATGGAATACTCGTAAATTTGTATTTTTAAAGGTGGGAATACTTTGGATTTCAATCAGTTTAAACCAACCATATTTCAATTTGATCTATAAGTTAAACTAACCTAAACAAAACATGGTTGAATAATACAGTGAGGGTCTTGAGCCATTTTTTGGTTATTAATTTTTTCAGATGTCTCTCTGAGCCTCTGACTACTGCTCCTACACCAAACTGGGATCCTTAGCAAATTGCAGCTATAACCAACTTATTGGTTGGTTATTCGAACGTTTCTAATGTTCATAAGTATAGTTATGGATGGGATACAATTATTGAGGTAAAAAATATGAAGATGTTGCGCGATCTGTTTAAGTGATGTTTGGTTCAGAGTGTACGACTTTTCCACAACCCATTTACAGGTAACATAATTGAAGGATCATGTCTCCTTTAAAATCAGCTTTAAAACAAAGGGTTGTCGCTGCATCAGAGAGGTCTAATGATGGAAAGTAATACTTGAACTACTCCAGAAGCTATAGGCAGATCTAATTTCATATACATAAAACTTTTATAAATAGGAAAGAGTTAATGGGAATAACTACACTGCAACTTACGTGAACTAATAATATAAATCTGTAGTTTTCATATATTCAAAGAAAGGAAATTATAAATCAATAGCAAATTCTACGTAGCAATAAACTTTATCATTTGTTAGTTACAAATCTCAGATGAACTTGGGCGCCTTTACATAGTGGAGGAATTTCACTTAGCTATTGACAGATTAACTGGTTCCATACCAGAAGGAATCTTCAAGATCTCAACATTGTTGTTGATTGCACTCACAGCCAATCGACTTTCAGGTATTCTTCCATCTAATATGGGCGATCAACTACACAATCTGGAAAGTCTTTCTCTTGGAAATAATCGCTGCAGTAGATTTATACCTGATTCCATCTCAAATTCTTGTAAGCTCACATTCATAGACCTTGGAAACAACAATTTCAATGGTGAAATTCCAGATTCCTTTAGCAGCTTAACATTTCCTGAAACGTTTCTTTTGAATTGGAACGATTTTAGAGGGTTGGCCTTAAGTCGTTCAGTTCATAAAGGTAACCATGGATAAACAACACTGTTAAATGTGGCAGCAACTCTCTCATCATCACCTTCACGTTTCCTATGACAAGCTTGTATTCGTTCCATCCAAATTCATCTCATCCATTACAGCGTGGAGCTTTAGAATTATGCTTCAGTGTTGCATTTGAAAGGTTACCTACAACAAATACAACACGAGTTGGTACTGTTAGAACAATAGCACAACCTATTTCTAATACTGTCATGGCTGATTTAAACGTGCACAAGCACATCAAAGATTAGGCTGTCCTGTCTAATGCTCTTATGGCTGCTTTAAAATGTGCACAAGCACATCAAAGAAGAGGCTGTCCTGAACAACATCAACAGTCACTTGTATCTGTTATAGTTGAGTTGTTTTAGTTCATCAAATACCTGACAAAGGTAACTAAAGTGAATATATTCTAAGTGGTAAATATGCAAATTTTCATTATCGAGTCTTTAAGCTTGCAACTATTCGTCTCTAGTAGATGGCAAATGCTTCAACGAATAAAGTATATTGGAAAAGCCCGAGCCTAAACTGAGGATTAAAATATAAATGAAAAGATCACAGAGAGCGGACTTTACGGTATTTGAAGTGACAACCACATAAGCGCATGACTTTAACTGCTATCTTCATGAGATGAGACACTGTGTTATTAGTGGCTCAGAGTTATAAATGTTGTTTACTGCAAAAACAACAACATTTCAGAGAAAGTACCACGACATCAAAAAACAGTTATATGCGGAATACCTGACCTTCATTAGAGCTATACAGTTCTGGTGAGGTTGCTTGTATTCGTTCACATCCAAATTCATCTCATCCATTACAGCGTGGAGCTTTAGAATTATGCTTCAGTGTTGCATTTGAAAGGTTACCTACAACAAATACAACACGAGTTGGTACTGTTAGAACAATAGCACAACCTATTTCTAATACTGTCATGGCTGATTTAAACGTGCACAAGCACATCAAAGATTAGGCTGTCCTGTCTAATGCTCTTATGGCTGCTTTAAAATGTGCACAAGCACATCAAAGAAGAGGCTGTCCTGAACAACATCAACAGTCACTTGTATCTGTTATAGTTGAGTTGTTTTAGTTCATCAAATACCTGACAAAGGTAACTAAAGTGAATATATTCTAAGTGGTAAATATGCAAATTTTCATTATCGAGTCTTTAAGCTTGCAACTATTCGTCTCTAGTAGATGGCAAATGCTTCAACGAATAAAGTATATTGGAAAAGCCCGAGCCTAAACTGAGGATTAAAATATAAATGAAAAGATCACAGAGAGCGGACTTTACGGTATTTGAAGTGACAACCACATAAGCGCATGACTTTAACTGCTATCTTCATGAGATGAGACACTGTGTTATTAGTGGCTCAGAGTTATAAATGTTGTTTACTGCAAAAACAACAACATTTCAGAGAAAGTACCACGACATCAAAAAACAGTTATATGCGGAATACCTGACCTTCATTAGAGCTATACAGTTCTGGTGAGGTTGCTTGTATTCGTTCACATCCAAATTCATCTCATCCATTACAGCGTGGAGCTTTAGAATTATGCTTCAGTGTTGCATTTGAAAGGTTACCTACAACAAATACAACACGAGTTGGTACTGTTAGAACAATAGCACAACCTATTTCTAATACTGTCATGGCTGATTTAAACGTGCACAAGCACATCAAAGATTAGGCTGTCCTGTCTAATGCTCTTATGGCTGCTTTAAAATGTGCACAAGCACATCAAAGAAGAGGCTGTCCTGAACAACATCAACAGTCACTTTTATCTGTTATAGTTGAGTTGTTTTAGTTCATCAAATACCTGACAAAAGTAACTAAAGTGAATATATTCTAAGTGGTAAATATGCAAAATTTCATTATCAAGTCTTTAAGCTTGCAACTATTCGTCTCTAGTAGATGGCAAATGCTTCAACGAATAAAGTATATTGGAAAAGCCCGAGCCTAAACTGAGGATTAAAATATAAATGAAAAGATCACAGAGAGCGGACTTTACGGTATTTGAAGCGACAACCACATAAGCGCATGACTTTAACTGCTATCTTCATGAGATGAGACACTGTGTTATTAGTGGCTCAGAGTTATAAATGTTGTTTACTGCAAAAACAACAACATTTCAGAGAAAGTACCACGACATCAAAAAATAGTTATATGCGGAATACCTGACCTTCATTAGAGCTATACAGTTCTGGTGAGGTTATTTCTAATCAGTTTAAAACAGTCATAGTTTCAGAAATTTCACTAACCTTTACTTGCAGTTCCTGAATGTACAAATCAGTCCGGTTTGACTGCGAGTCCGATTTGTCAGAAGACTCATTAGAGAGTGATTCATCTGGACTTGGTGGTCAAAATGAAAGTGTAAATTACAGTAAACAAACAGATGTATTACAAACAGAATTTAGAAGCAGAAGTAACCTAATTGAAAGGAAGTAGAAACATCCAGGAAATTCTATCTGTATTCATATCTGCAATAGAGCTGTACAGTTATGTTACATATAAAGGCGGAGGACAGTGCCTCTGATAGTCAGACCTTGTTCCGCGCCTGTTTCAGAGGTTACAATTCGTTGTTTCTCTTTGAAGCTGTAACGCCATCTGTTCTGGCAGGTTGAACTGTGGGTTAAAGAATAGAAAGCTATAAGCAGTGTGAGTCCCTTAAAGATACTGATATTTGAAAACATCAGCACTTCGGCACCATTCTGAATCTTTATAGATTAAATCAAGTCATGTCGGATGGAGAAAACACTCTAAGTTTTTCAAAGAGTTCTATTGTTGGAACTACGACTTCTAAGAGTCCGACATCCGGTGAGGTTATTTATAATCAGTTTAAAACCGATACAGTTTCAGAAGTTTAGCTAACCTTTACTTTCAGTTCCTGAATGTAAAAATCAGTCCGCTTTGACTGCGAGTCCAATTTGTCTGTAGACTCATTGGAGAGTGATTTATTTGGACTTGCTGGTCAAAAAGAAAGTGCTAATTACAGTAAACAAACAGACTTCTTACAAACAGAATTTAGAAGCAGAAGTAACCTAATTGAAAGGAAGTAGAAACATCCAGGAAATTCTATAAGCAGGGTGAGTCCCTTAAAGATACTGATATTTGAAAACATCAGCACTTCGGCACCATTCTGAATGTTTAGAGATTAAATCAGGTCATGTCGGATGGAGAAAACATTCTAAGTTTTTCAAAGAGTTCTATTCTTGGAAATTTGACTTCTAAGAGTCCGACATCCGGTGAGGTTATTTATGAGGTGTTTAAAACAGTCACAGTTTCAGAAGTTTAACTAACCTTTACTTCCAGTTCCTGAATGTACAAATCAGTCCGCTTTGATTGAGAGTCCGATTTGTCTGAAGACTCATTGGAGAGTGCTTCATCTAGACTTGCTGGTAAAAAAGAAAGTGCAAATTACAGTAAACAAACAGATGTCTTACAAACAGAATTTAGAAGCAGAAGTAACCTAATTGAAAGGAAGTAGAAACATCAAGGAAATTCTATCTGTATTCATATGTGCATTAGAGCTGTACAGTTATGTCACATATAAAGGCGGAGAACAGTGTCTCTATTCGTGGAACTTCGACTTCTAAGACTCTGACATCTGGTTGAGTTATTTGTAATGAGTCTAAAACAGACAGTTTCAGAAGTTTCACTAACCTTTACTTACAGTTCCTGAATGTACAAATCAGTCTGCTTTGACTGCGAGTCCGATTTGTCTGAAGAGTCATTGGAGAGCGTTTCATCTGGACTTTCTGGTTAAAACTGAAAGCAGCCTAAGCTTCTGGCAATTACTATGCATCATAGAATTCACCCTACTCCATCCTTCAAAAACTAACCGATGAAATGCAAACAGTAGCAACTATTTTCCATCATATTTAGATAACATTACAAATAGAAAAA
The DNA here is from genome assembly GCA_029990175.1 of Petunia secreta. NCBI lineage: Eukaryota > Viridiplantae > Streptophyta > Magnoliopsida > Solanales > Solanaceae > Petunia > Petunia secreta. The sequence goes on along the minus strand of JARKIP010000059.1, from coordinate 2,795,752 downwards.
CTGCTCGGAGAAGAGGTCCTTCCTATGTAGGAGAAGCTGTTTAGTTCAATTGTTTTGGGTAAACTATATCAGAACAAAACATAGAATGTCAAATAATATCTCATACAATTGGATTAATTTTTCGCTAATAGTTGATTTCGATATACTTGCAAAAGATAGTATTTTGCATAGCAAGCAACAAACTTTTATAACACATAAAATGAAAGTGCAAATTAAAGTAAACAAACAGATGTCTTAAAAACAGAAAATTAGAAACAGAAGAAACTTAATTGAAAGGAAGTTGAAACATACACAGAATTTGGAAAGTTTGATAATACATAAAGGAAAGTGCAAACTACAGTAAACATTCAGATGTCTTACAAACAGAAAATTAGAAGCACAAGTAACTTAATTGAAAGGAAGTTGAAACATCCATGAAATTCAACAGCTTTTTTATTTTTTCTCCTTCTTAATAACGCGTTTCACCCTGTTGCTTGAGAGTTGTGCATTGTTATCATCTGCCACATCTATTAAAGAAGATCTATTCTCCAATCTAGTTCTCTTAGCAGGAGTTTTTGTAGGAGATATCTCATCAGTATCAGCCATAGAGTCCTACAAATGAGTAGACGAAATCTTTTAAATAACGGTACTAAGATAGTATGTAACAATTTTGTCAATTTTCCACAACTTGACCAATCATAATGTCAATGGAGGATAACAATTTGTTCGAGTCACATGAGTGCAAGCCACACATGATATTGCTTATTACGCTACATTAAAATATATAGCTTTAATTCTTATAGCCATAGTGTATAGTTGAACTTACAGTGAACTCCTTTTCTCCAGTTGCTGCCCCATCATTGTTGAAGTCAGGATCTTATTAATTCAAGATATTATTAAATATCGTATTGTAGTACGTTAGATCAATTATGTAATATAGTATATTGTTACTTTGTTTAAACTATTTATACATTTTAAAAAATAGTTTATTTGTTCTTAAGTATCATTAAAGAGTATAAACTAATGGTTGTTAGTATTGTAACTTACACTCAATTTTTCTTTAGGGGATGGTGGATTGAATTCCTTTATCAGGTCTGGATCATCGCAAATCTTCATAACATTGTAGACTTCTTTCTGTTTGGTGATGTTCTCACTTTTAACAAAAACTTTGAACAACAACTTCCGTTCGAGTATGTAATCCAGCTCCAATGGATAGGATAAATCAGCAGTAGCAGAGGAAGTCTGGGATATGTTAGTATGCGTTGTGTAATGGTAACGACATAAACAACAATGTACGGAACATACCTCTATTAAACCTTCAGTTAATTCATGAGCCGACCTTCCTATTAGTTTTTTTGCTTCTCTATCCCACAGCAATAGGCCAATAAAGCCAGTTTCATCAAACACCCTCACAGGAATTCTAAACCTGAAATAAATGTATGATTAAAAAACGCAAAGTCGGATATGTAAGATAAATTAATATTTATGAAATAATAGATTGTAAGCAAACCTATGATCAACAGAAGGATTAGTTTGGTCACACTTAGGGCAATATAATTTAGACCCTATTTTGTCAACCTTCTTTGTGCATTTCTTGCATCCCAAATACGACCAGCCCTTTTCAATATCTAAAAGTATTATGGTTGCGATAATCCAAAAGCTACCTTCCTAAAAAAGGAAACTAATGAATAAGCACTTTATTTTGGTAATAATCGTAAATTAATTTTGGATATAACTTATAAGCAGCTAAATTAGGATACTTACTTGCTGACAGTCAACTAATTCTGCAATGGTAATGACTTTTAAATTTCCAGAAGATAGGTCTTCATCAGCCGCTGAGTTTTGTTGAGAAGACATTTGACTAATTCCAATACAGCCATGCCCTCGCATTTCAATCAATCTGTAAATTTTAGAATTTCAACTATGTATATTGATTATGTACTTAAAAAACAGTAATTCACATACCTCGATCTAAACATATTCACTTGGGGAAGATCTGTGTTAATCCATAATTTGGATACATTCCAAGTATTCTCTACAGAATATTTATCTGCAAGCATTGTAGATTGTTGGTATTAATAATCATGAACAAAGGTAGAACATCAAAAAAATTATTTATGGCTGAACTAATTCATGGCATACCCTGGAATTTGTGAGCCTTTATTAATTGCATCACCACGATGAGTGGTTTTTCGCTACTTGCATCTAAATGCGGCAATATCTGATCGACAAAGTCCCCCCAAAATGTAGCCATAATTTTGGTGCTCCTTTGTGCGAAAAAGTAGGTAGTTAATATTGATTAAGTAAAAATATAAAAAGTTATTTGGCAACTTACTCATGATCCTGCAACTCAATATCAATCAACCGGCTTCCACCTTGCTTAATGGTCTTAACCTGACCATAACTTGTTACTTCTCCAATAACATCTGCGTGATTTTAAAGTGACATGTGTGACGAAGGGAAGAATTAGGAATTCAACTGAATATTAGCTATTGATAAGCATAAAGTTTGCTATTTATGTATACTTACCGAAAAGTTCGTTCATGTCGACATCTTCTCCATTAATCAACTGATTGTAAGACCGAAAGTGAAAAATACTCAGTTCAAACTGCGGATCATTAGTTTCTTCGACTGTAGTCCTTTGAGTAAATCCCAACTTGAAACTGTGATTATTGGTCTTAAGCCTGACATTATTGTGCGTGACCAAAAAGTTTTTCATGACGTACAGACCAAGCTCAGTTACCTTGGATTTAAACATACGCATAACCTGCCTTCCTATTGAAGCTTGGATTCGATCTCCCTTTTAACAAAAAAATGAGTTTGTAAGATTCTAGGATGAACATGTTATAAAACAATTTTAAGGTAAAGTCAAGTCCTTTGGAGTATGGATTTATGCAGCATGTAAGAGAAGTCAGTTGAGCTGTGCAACAGTGGCTGAGAATGTGAAATTGCTACTAAATAATTTCAATCATTCTACATGCCAAAGCAGGTCCTTAACAGAGCTATATATTCTAGTAGACTTTAAATTCAATGTACTGTAAACCATTGGCTCGTTGCTTAATCCGATGAACTGGTTTGAAGGGAGGAATTACTTAATCGCTTAATAGAAGTGATCCTATGAAGTTTTCCTATTTTTTAAAATCTCATATTTATGCAGTCGAAACAGAGTAAGTGATCGTAATATAGTTTATACAGTATCATAAACTTTGTTTCTTGGCTGAGAATGTTCAAGTATAAATTGCTACTAAATAATTTCAATCATTCTACATGCCAAAGCAGGTCCTTAACAGAGCTATATATTCTAGTAGACTTTAAATTCAATGTACTGTAAACCATTGGCTCGTTGCTTAATCCGATGAACTGGTTTGAAGGGAGGAATTACTTAATCGCTTAATAGAAGTGATCCTATGAAGTTTTCCTATTCTTTAAAATCTCATATTTATGCAGTCGGAACAGAGTAAGTGATCGTAATATAGTTTATACAGTATCATAAACTTTGTTTCTTCTGAATAGTTTCAATAACACACATGTTTAATTATTGTAATTAGAGCCCTGTGCGTAAAGTCCTTTGACCATAACTTGTTACTTCTCCAATAACATCTGCGTGATTTTAAAGTGACATGTGTGACGAAGGGAAGAATTAGGAATTCAACTGAATATTAGCTATTGATAAGCATAAAGTTTGCTATTTATGTATACTTACCGAAAAGTTTGTTCATGTCGACATCTTCTCCATTAATCAACTGATTGTAAGACCGAAAGTGAAAAATACTCAGTTCAAACTGCGGATCATTAGTTTCTTCGACTGTAGTCCTTTGAGTAAATCCCAACTTGAAACTGTGATTATTGGTCTTAAGCCTGACATTATTGTGCGCGACCAAAAAGTTTTTCATGACGTACAGACCAAGCTCAGTTACCTTGGATTTAAACATACGCATAACCTGCCTTCCTATTGAAGCTTGGATTCGATCTCCCTTTTAACAAAAAAATGAGTTTGTAAGATTCTAGGATGAACATGTTATAAAACAATTTTAAGGTAAAGTCAAGTCCTTTGGAGTATGGATTTATGCAGCATGTAAGAGAAGTCAGTTGAGCTGTGCAACAGTGGCTGAGAATGTGAAATTGCTACTAAATAATTTCAATCATTCTACATGCCAAAGCAGGTCCTTAACAGAGCTATATATTCTAGTAGACTTTAAATTCAATGTACTGTAAACCATTGGCTCGTTGCTTAATCCGATGAACTGGTTTGAAGGGAGGAATTACTTAATCGCTTAATAGAAGTGATCCTATGAAGTTTTCCTATTTTTTAAAATCTCATATTTATGCAGTCGAAACAGAGTAAGTGATCGTAATATAGTTTATACAGTATCATAAACTTTGTTTCTTGGCTGAGAATGTTCAAGTATAAATTGCTACTAAATAATTTCAATCATTCTACATGCCAAAGCAGGTCCTTAACAGAGCTATATATTCTAGTAGACTTTAAATTCAATGTACTGTAAACCATTGGCTCGTTGCTTAATCCGATGAACTGGTTTGAAGGGAGGAATTACTTAATCGCTTAATAGAAGTGATCCTATGAAGTTTTCCTATTCTTTAAAATCTCATATTTATGCAGTCGGAACAGAGTAAGTGATCGTAATATAGTTTATACAGTATCATAAACTTTGTTTCTTCTGAATAGTTTCAATAACACACATGTTTAATTATTGTAATTAGAGCCCTGTGCGTAAAGTCCTTTGACCATAACTTGTTACTTCTCCAATAACATCTGCGTGATTTTAAAGTGACATGTGTGACGAAGGGAAGAATTAGGAATTCAACTGAATATTAGCTATTGATAAGCATAAAGTTTGCTATTTATGTATACTTACCGAAAAGTTCGTTCATGTCGACATCTTCTCCATTAATCAACTGATTGTAAGACCGAAAGTGAAAAATACTCAGTTCAAACTGCGGATCATTAGTTTCTTCGACTGTAGTCCTTTGAGTAAATCCCAACTTGAAACTGTGATTATTGGTCTTAAGCCTGACATTATTGTGCGCGACCAAAAAGTTTTTCATGACGTACAGACCAAGCTCAGTTACCTTGGATTTAAACATACGCATAACCTGCCTTCCTATTGAAGCTTGGATTCGATCTCCCTTTTAACAAAAAAATGAGTTTGTAAGATTCTAGGATGAACATGTTATAAAACAATTTTAAGGTAAAGTCAAGTCCTTTGGAGTATGGATTTATGCAGCATGTAAGAGAAGTCAGTTGAGCTGTGCAACAGTGGCTGAGAATGTGAAATTGCTACTAAATAATTTCAATCATTCTACATGCCAAAGCAGGTCCTTAACAGAGCTATATATTCTAGTAGACTTTAAATTCAATGTACTGTAAACCATTGGCTCGTTGCTTAATCCGATGAACTGGTTTGAAGGGAGGAATTACTTAATCGCTTAATAGAAGTGATCCTATGAAGTTTTCCTATTTTTTAAAATCTCATATTTATGCAGTCGAAACAGAGTAAGTGATCGTAATATAGTTTATACAGTATCATAAACTTTGTTTCTTGGCTGAGAATGTTCAAGTATAAATTGCTACTAAATAATTTCAATCATTCTACATGCCAAAGCAGGTCCTTAACAGAGCTATATATTCTAGTAGACTTTAAATTCAATGTACTGTAAACCATTGGCTCGTTGCTTAATCCGATGAACTGGTTTGAAGGGAGGAATTACTTAATCGCTTAATAGAAGTGATCCTATGAAGTTTTCCTATTCTTTAAAATCTCATATTTATGCAGTCGGAACAGAGTAAGTGATCGTAATATAGTTTATACAGTATCATAAACTTTGTTTCTTCTGAATAGTTTCAATAACACACATGTTTAATTATTGTAATTAGAGCCCTGTGCGTAAAGTCCTTTTAATATAATGTTGATTATCTTCTATCATTGTCAATGTAAGAGGAAACGAAAACTTCAATAATCAACAAAATATTTTAGAACAAATCAATCAACTTTAAAGTATTGGCAGCACAGCATATATATTTATACATTGATTTTGGACATTAAACTTTGAACAACAACTGGATAATTATTTTTATGCAGTTTTAAAAATGTGAAATTTTTAAAAACAAACTTCCATTGAATTGAGCGCGTGAATAATGAGAAAAGCACTGTCTTTAACAATATTTGTATGAAATAACCACATAAAACACAAGACCAAAATATATAAACTGATCGCACTTACTAATTTTGTTTAAAGACCAAAATTATACAACACATATATATGTTTTCAGTTGTGAAAGATCGATAATACATACCTTCTCGTCCTGAAGAATCATGTCGATCGAATACGGATTGTCCGGGTTTGTGCGATCAGGAACGTGCCAGAGCCGTGTAACACGGACCTTAAGATTCCATTGCATTGATTTGTTGTTTATTTCTTTGATGAAATTGAGACGCGAAGTCATATTTTGAAAGGCCAGTTGTGAGAGTTTGATATAGTTTTCTGATTATGTTCCTTCTGCAAAACATTTGCTCTCTTTATGGAAGAGAGTTTGTGATCACGTACTGCTGATATGAGAGTTTGGAGGAGGTAACTGCAGCAGTTTTGATTGTGCAACCGTTGTTTTTAAAAGGAAAATAGAGAGAATGCGAAAGGTTTTAAAAGGGAGTGTTGCTGAACGTGTTGTATGCTAACCCAACTACCAAAGTTGAGGGCGTTTTTTTTGGAATTAAGATTATCCGAATTTAATTTGAACTTTTAAATTTGGAAGTTATCATTCTGTTAGGTATAGTTTTGTTTTAGGCGAATTTAGTTAGAACTTTGGCCCAGCTAAAAATAGGTGTTCCAATTAAGGTGTGACACTTGTCTAAATAAGATTGGCTACTACTTACCTTTTAATTATATATAGATAAGGCATTAAGGCAACTAAGCAAGTTGCAAACATTAATTAATCCACGTTACACCATTTTCTTCTTCTCCTCTCTATTTCAGAAAATTATGTACATGAAATGTTGATCGTTCCATTATAGAACTTAACGTTTGAAGTGACAATTAACAAAGAAAATATACCACTGGATATTGATGATTGATGAACGCTCCATTAAATGTAAACTAGCTTATGACGACTTTAGGAGTTCATATACATGACATGAGTTGAAATACAAATTGTAAGCTAGGCTAGCAAATGAAAGGAGAAAGATTTAGGGGAAGGTACCCTTCAAGTCTTCATTTAAAAAAAGGTGCATTTGACTGGGTCAAACATAACTAGTACTAATTAAGTAATTTTGGGGTTCAATTAGAATTATTAAAACTTTAGGGTAATATGAAAAATCTGATAATTTTAAAATTTAATGATCCCTCCCTTCCCAAATATTATATTTTCAAATTTCAAATTTTAAATCTTATCTTCATCATCTTCTTCTTCTTCATTTCTCTTGTTCCTTGTTTCTTTTTTCTTTCTCTTCCAAATTTTCTTCTTTTTTCTTACTCCTTCTCCTCCTCCTCTTCTTCTTTATCATAATCTTCTTCTCCTATCTCTTTCTTTTTTAAAATTTACAGTTATTGTCGTCTTCTTCTTCTCCTCCTTCTTAATGTAAAGTATGTTTTTAGTTTGATCATGAAGATCTGTGGAGAAGATTTGAGAAATAATAAAATTTTAACCATTGGAGGAAATTCTGACATCGATCCAACAAATTCTAAAATTGTTGCACAAATTCTAATTTGTTGCAACAAATTTTCAAAGTTGTTGCACAAGTTCTTATTTGTGCAACAACTTTTCAATTTATTGTATTTGTTGCAACAATTTATCGAATTTGTTGCAACAACTTCTGTAATTGTTGCAACAAATTGCAACAATCATCAAAGTTATTGAACAATTGTCGCAGTTGTTGCAACAACTGAATCTGTTGTTGTTTCTTGTTTGATTTTAGGAGGAATTTTTGTAGTTGAGAAGGAGGAGAAGGTGAAGGGGGCGAAGAAAGAGGCGGCGATGGGTGAGGAGGAGGTGGGGAAGGTGGAGGATAGAGAGAGGTAGATGAGGAGGCGGAGATGGGACAAAGAAGTGGAGATAGAGGAGGTGGAGATGAAAAAGGAGGAGGAGGGTGGTAGAGGAAGATGAGGGGGATGAGGGGGAGGTAAGGAGGCAGGGGGCTATGTGTAAATATGAAAATATTGGGGTTTTAATATATTTGTTATTAGCACTAATCTTAAAAAAGGCATCTATAGCTAATACTTAAAACTTGAGTCACCCGTCCTACAATAGAAGACTCAAAAGGTACTAATAATAAAAAATCTCAAATGAAAGACTCCCTCACCCTAATACACCAATTAGATGTAGCTTCTTAGATATTTCTCATTTCTTGCTTTTCTATATTCTGAAATCGTTGAAATTCGAAAGAAAAATTGAACACTTCCATTGGCAAGTCAACAATATCTCTAACTAATATCTATAGTATTAATAATATCTTATTGAGCTTATGTTTAACTGTCAAGCTGATGTCATAGTTAGTTAAGTTAGTTAGAAGTTAGGTTAGATGGTTAGTTAGTTAACTGAGTACTAGTAACTAGAGTTAGCAGTATAGCTGCTTTATATATATATAGTTCCAGTTGTACAGCAACAAGAATAAATGAAATGAGATTCAGTTTGCTCTCAATTGATTAGCTTGCTCCTCAAGCCACCCCTCTCTCTCTATATAGCTTTCTCTCTCTACAAGTTACTCTACTGCTTCATTCTTAAGCAGTTAACATGGTATCAGAGCAAGGTTAATCAAGGTTAAGTTCTTAGCTAAGTGATCTCTGAGTAGGTGTTGTTCTTCACACATTCGATTACAGCATCTAAGATCAAAGCTAGGGCTCCCAATTTTTAATTTGAAGCTCGAATTCATCAACAATGGCGACAACTGCTTCCAGTAGTAATTCAATTGATCAAATCACCCTCTGTTTTTTCAATCCACAAACACACCAGGTATCTCTCTAGTTTCTATTCAACTTACTGGTTCTGAAAACTATGCATTGTGGAGTAGATCTATGTGAATTGCCCTATTAGGAAAGAGCAAGCTAGATTTTGTTAATGGAAAACACGTAAAGGAGAACTTTGATGAATCTATGCACGAACAGTGGGAGAAAGTGAATGCGATTGTTCTGTAATAGATTACGAACACTGTTAACAAAGATCTGCTGAGTAATATAATATATGCATCTAATGCTCATAAAGTGTAGGCTGATTTGAAAGAGAGATTTGATATCGTCGATGGATCTAGAATCCTTCATTTACATAAAGAGATTGTGACCCTTGCTCAGGGCACTATGACAGTTGCTACCTACTTCTCTAAGCTTAGAGATCTTTGGGATGAGTTTGATGCACTCATGCCTGTTCCTGGTTGCTCATGCCCAGAGTCTAAGAAATATTCAGAACATTTTGAGTATCAGCAATTACTGCAGTTTCTAATGGGGTTGAATGAGTCGTATACCCAGTCTAGGAGTCACATCATGATGATGAGTCCACTTCCCACTGTAAACAAGGCTTACTCCCTTATCATAGCTGATGAGAGTCAATGAAATCTGGCCAATTTTACTCAGATAGCTCAGGTTACTGAGGCCTTGGAGAACACTGCATTGTATAGTAGTAAAGGAGGTGGAGGACAAAGCAGGTATTAAGGAAAGAAAGTGAATGTAGTTTATGAGCACTGTGGCTGGAAAGGTCACACAAGAGAAGGTTGCTATAAGCTGATTGGGTACCCAACTGATTACAAGTCAAAGAAAGGGGGAACTCATCTGCTCAGCCTGGAGGGACTCACAATTACAACCAGCAGATGGGCACCAACTATCATTCAGGGGGAGGAAACTATGACTCTAACAGTTATAGTGCCAACTCTGGGCAGTACTATCACTATGGCAGAAGTGAAAATGACAGAACAACACTTGTATATGCTAATGCTAATCAATATGGTAATGGCAAGCAACCATGCACTGGTGCTAATACCAACGACAGGAACTCATACCAGCCCCCCATGAGCTCCTCAGTGGCCTCATCTGTAGGTTCAAGTACACCTGATCCTTATTTCTCACACACCAGCAGATTATACACATGTTGTCTAGAGGATATTAAGAACATGCTACCAGCTCTGCTGCTGCTGCTGCAGGTAATCTGACAGCTCCAATGCCACACTGTAAAAATGACAATTGGATCATAGATACAGGTGCCTCAAATCATATGACATCTAGCATAGATATGATTACAACACCAGTTCCATTACCAGAATCACAAAGAAGTAAAGTACAGCTACCTAATGGACATGTAGTTTCAGTGACTCATGCAGGAAAATCCTATGTTCTCAAGGATCAAGAGATAAACAATGTTCTATATATACCTGACTTCAAGTTTAACCTCATGTCAGTGTCACAACTTACTAGAGAATTAAAATGCTCAGTGGCATTTTTCCCTGATTTTTGTATGTTTCAGGAGCTCTTCAGTGGTCAGGTCAAGGAGATTGGTAGAGAAGAACAAGGATTATATGTGCTGAGAAGGAACCAGCCTACTCAACTACAACAGATTCAGCTTTCTTCATTACATAAAAATAGTAATCTATCTGCTGCAAGTGTGAATACCCCCCAGTGTAATGATCTAGCTTACTCAGGATCTTTGTGGCATAGAAGGCTAGGTCATGCACCATTAGACATAATAAGGAAGCATGAATTCCTGCAACATCTACATTGTAACATACATCCTCCCTACACTGTATGCCCTTTTGGCAAAGCAAACAAAGCTTCCATTTACTTTGAGCACCACTGTTACAAATTCTCCTTTTGAATTACTGCATTGTAATGTTTGGGGTCCATACATAGTCTCAACTCATTATGGCAAGAGATTCTTCTTAACAGTTATAGATGATTTCTCAAGATATACTTGGTTGTTCTTACTGACCTCTAAGTCTGACACTGTGGTAGTATTGAAGGACTTTCTTGTAAGAATACAGAATGTGTTCTCCACTTCTGTTAAAACACTAAGATCTGATAATGGTAGTTGTTGACACCCAATTTTGTCCCGAGAATTCTAATTAATGTCTAATTATTTCTAAATTAAGGTCAACTGTAAATTTAAATTGAATCGATTCTATTTTTTAAAAAATAGGTTAAATGCGCAATACATAGCCTAAATTCAGCCTACCCGTGCAAGACCCCAATTTAACTAAAACCTCAACCCCAATTCAGTCGATTTTCCCTTCTCCAAATCCCTAAGACCCGCTCATACCCCACGACCTCATTTTCGAACCCAATTTTCCCAAAAAAAAAAATTTGAAATCCACTAGTCCCCCTCATTTTCCAGCTCAACGTTCGTACAAAGCTTATCCAATTCTAGCCGTTGAAGGGTTTTTGAGTATTTTCACACAACCTTTAAGAGCCCTAAATTGTTCATATAAAAGGGCCTTGGGATTCAGTTTTGGAGGGCGGCGGGAAGAGGGTGTGAGTTCAATTTTGGAGTTTTAGAAAAAGGGATGGAGAAAAAGGTTTGAAGCAGCAGCCGGGATAGAAAGGGGAAGAGCCACTATAGTTATAGAACCTAGAGGTGAAAATCTTAAAGGCAGCAGCATACATACACGAGTATTTTTTTTTTAGTTTCAAAACATAGCAGTTCCTTGTTTCTGTTTGATTTGTGTTGTTGCTTCAACACTCGAGTCGTCGCTTAGTCGAGTCATTCAAGTCGCATTTTTCGGATCCTCGCCTCGGATCGCTGCATCGCAAAAGTTAATGGCCTTTTCTCTTTATTTTTCAGTTTATTTTATTATGGAAATATGTTTATATTATGTAAGATTTTGAAATAATATGATATGTATGGTGATGGTTATGCCGAGATTTGTTAGTTCAGTTAGAGTTAAATCTTGTTGATCTCTATATCAAATTAAGATTATCAATTTAGCTTAGTATCGAATAGCAGTTTAGGAATATATATAGGTGCGATTTGAAGAGCATTTTTGACATTGTTAGTTTGGTTATTCACCAGAGTTAGAAACCATGAATAATGCCAGTTTCCAAAGTTCAAAGTGCTTTTATTATTTAGCTAAGCCTGAAATACATACCATAAGTTTTCTACATTTTGTTTGTATAATGGATTAATAAGCAAATCTGAAGATCTTAAGTGACTGCAGTATGTTTGAAGCTATGGAACTCTGTGTCTTTTTTTTTTTTCTTTTTTTTTCTCTCTCTTAAGTTCTTCTTCATCTTGTTATGTCTCTCTTTTCTTTAGTTTTGCCCCTTTTAAATCTCAGTTCTTCTCAATTTTTTGTTATGTTTCCTGCTTTGGTGTATGAAAGTGCTGGGTTGTCAGCTTACATGCTTGGCAGTATGAAAGTAATTTCAGTCAATTCTATGAGTATAATGAGGCCTGTGAGCTTCAAGGAGAGTATCTGATTGCAGGTTTTTGTAGTAGGAGTTCAGGGGTAAGTTCTTGGGAGCATGAAAGGTGTTTCTTGTGTGAGTTGAGGGGCTGTCTGATGTGCAGTATGTGTAGTATGTAAGCTGCGGTGCAGCAGGTGTGTAGGAGTTTGTTTTTGTGTGTGTGTGTTCAGCAAGGTTGTATGTGCAGGTGCATATGCTAGTAGAGGATTCAGGGAGTTTGGCTGCAGGTTTTGGTTAGGTGCATTCTAGTTCCTATTTTGCTATGAGAGTAAAAGAGGTGTGTGTGTAGAGCATTGCTTTCCTGAGTGCTAAGAAGATTATTTAGGCCCTGGTTATGATGTATGGTAATATCAAAGCTGCAGTTTGGCTGGAGGTTCAGTTGTGTGTGTATGAGTTCAAGTGGAGTGTTGAGAGGGGTTCAGGGGTCTGTCATGGCGTAGGATGTAAGGGGATGCAAGTAGCTTAGAGTCTGATCTGTTGTTTGTAGTTCAAGGAGGCTGCAGGTTCAGAGGGAGTTGCAGATCCCTTGTTCTCTGTCTGTCTCGGTTTGCCATAGAGAATGAAGGTAGCAGTAAAGGATGTTTTCATGGAGGATGGTGAGCTGAGGTGTATTCAGAGGTGTCCCAGAGAGTAGCAGAGTTTGTCGGAAGGTTAGGTGGTCTGTTTGATCTGAACTTAGGTGGATTGCAGGTGGTGAGGGGGTTGTTTTCATGGTATGTAGGTTTGTTAATAGGTGTTAGAGGAGTTAAGGGTAGCAGGGATCAATAAAGAGGTGTTTTAGGTTCCTGGTGGTTTTCAGGAGGAATGTGAGGTCTGTGTGTGTTTGTTCAGGGAAATGGTGGTCTGTAGGTTTATCTCTGGAGTTAGCAGGAGTTTTAGGTTGGTTCAGGAGGGCTGCAAGGGGGCTGGCTAGTTCCTGGTGTTTGTTCTGATAGTTTAAAGGGATAGGGGTTCCTGGTTTCTTTTTTCTTTTGTCTTTGTGCAGCCTTAGATGCAATAATTTCTGTTGTTTGGCGTGTGGAAATAGCTTAGGATCAGGGTGTATAGGGGAATGCTATTCTTGCTTGTTTTGTTCCCTCTGGATCTTGTTTTGAAAAGCCTGAGAAGAAAGTGGTGTCACTAGGCTTGAAGGGTTGGGGTAGAGTTTAATGTTCCCTTATCTGCAACACACTTGTTATTTCCAAGTTGTCCTAGAAGTCCTAATTTAAAGTTCCCTAGGAAATGTAGATGATATCTGTTAAGCTTAATTGTTAAAAGAGTTGGTATTAAGCGTAGCTTTGTTTAAATATACATGCAACAATATCATTGTATTCATCTCAGTTTGTCTTTAAGTTTATATCTAGCTTGTGCCTGATATTTTCTTTTCTTCTTATGTTAATGGGTCTGATGGTATGTTAGCAAGTCTAGTTGATTAGTAGATTAAGCCTCAAATGTTGAATGAAGCTTTGATTTATGGTCGATTTAATTATAAAAGCCTTCTAGTTTGGCATATGGAAAGTGTATTCAGTGGCCAAAAGATCTTAGAGAGTGCCAGGTCTTTGTACTTCTTTTAGTCAAGTTTAGCTAGTGGTTTATTTACTTATTTGAGATTGATAATCTGCTTTGGAATTTGATTCATGAGGATTTGGTCGTTAACCATGTTAACTTAAAATTTTTATAAGGAAAGTTCGCTTTGAAAAGTTCATTAAATATTCCGGTCATAAAGTTGCCTAGCCAGAAAGTTTAATATAAAGTTTGACTATTTTTCTTTGTAGCCTAGCCATCTCTGTCTACCCTTCCTTTAGTTAAATTCCTTTGGAAACTTTACTAAACTTGTTGTCTGGTCTTCTAAATGAGAAGCCACTTTTATAAATTGATGTATGTAAGGAAACATGGAAAGAAATTGCTCTTGGATACTTTATTTGAAAGCGGTTTCCGTGCTATTTATAAATCTATGAGAAGTATTTTAGTTATCTATTTAATCTACTAAATTATTTGAATGAGATTGCGTGTGCTGTGTTAACTCTCCGATGGATTATTGTTTACATTATAAATTTCATCTTGGAACCATTTAAGCTTTCTCTTATATGTATTAATTTCTTTCCTTCTTATTTCTTTTGCATGAAAACTCTTGGGGCGAGTTTCGCTAACTCACAAATGGGAATGATTCATTGGTTTGGAATCGCATTGGAGTCAAGCTCGGGCTCAAGTTTCAAGACTTTAGAAACTAGAAATTTCAAGGCTCCTGAGAGTTTGTCCAATTCCCGGGTTCTATTTTTAACTCTATCCTTCATTTCCTCTTTAGGATATTTATGTAGAGTTTGTAGAATAATTTATTATCAATTTATTTATGAATGAATATTTCATTGATTGAGTTATTTGTCTACTTTATGTTCATTTCCTTTATTTTGAAGTCGTTATTTAATTTATTACAAATCAGGCCATATAAGCAAATGCGTGCAAAATTTCATAAATTTTCAAAAAAACCACGAATAATAATGACTATCAGAAAGGACTTCTATCTTATTGATACGAAGTAGTTTCTTTAAAAAGTCAAAATTTATAAATAAGTTTCAATTAACTTCTAAATGTCCTGAAGCGACTTTGCAAAAGTGACTTGAAATTAAGCAAGTTCCATTTATGCACTGTCACATACAAGTTGGCAAAGAAATTAGGACGATCAAATCGTTCATTTTCAAAAGAAATGCGCTTTTATTTTATTTGATTTTGTTATTTTTAAAAAATAATTAAAGCCTTTAAATAAATTGTAAATCTTTTGAAAACTTGCTAAATTTAATTAGTTGAATTAATTAACGGTTCAATTAATTATTTTTAAAAAAAGCGCATAAATAGCACTTGCAAATTAATTTAGAAACCCGTCGGATTAACCGTTGTTAACGGAATTTCGAAAGTGCCTTAAAAACCTTTTTTCGAAATTAACAAAACCTCTTACCTTTAGAATCTCTGAAAGACTGCCTTTTTCCAAAAATGGAGTTTTGCACGCATTTGCTTATTAGGTTCCTTGTTTTCCTTAAATTGAGTGGCAACTCCAAAAACTCCAAAAGAGTCAGTCCATCCTGTTGATATTCCTAAATTTAGCCTTTCGGGGTTAATATTTTTTGGGGGTTCAACATTAGTGAGTTCTGCAATAATGAGTTCAAGTCTCTAATGTCCACCTTGGGTATTCTCTATCAAACAACTTGCACCTACACTCCTCAGCAAAATGGAGTGGCTGAGAGAAAACACAGAAGCATCTTAGAATTGGCAAGATCACTAAGGTTTCAAGCTGCTCTACCTCTAAGATTTTGGGGTGAATGTGTGCTCACAGCAGCCTATCTCTTGAACAGACTTCCATCCAAGGTAGTTGGGTTCAAAACTCCATTTGAAAGACTCTATCAACATCCCCCCTCTCTGTCTCATCTGAGAGTGTTTGGATGTCTGTGTTATGCAACTTGTCCAAGAGTTCTTGATAAGTTCTCAGCCAGAGCCATTCCAGTTGTGCTCATGGGCTACTCCTCTACACAGAAGGGCTACAGACTATGACCTGCATTCTAGATATTTCTTTGTTAGCAGACATGTGGTTTTCCAAGAAAATCAGTTCCCATTCAAGAATCTCAACTACATTGGAACTCCTCTATTTCCAGTGATTGACTTGCCGATAGAATCAGCTGAAACCTCTTTGCCCTCAGAGCCACCTACTCATTCATCAGAGGGGGAACATCATCCTAATCCTCCAGCTATAAACACCACTTCAATACCTATTCCTGGTCCTACACCAATACCTACCCTTGCACCCAATTTACCTACTAGAAAATCTGTAAGGGTCAGCATATCTCCTGCTTGGCTTCATGATTTTGTTACTACCAAACCTATAACTGCTCAAACTAATCAGTGTATCTATCCTATCACTGATTATGTCAGTCATCATGCACTTGCTCCTTGTTATCAGCAAGCTCTTGCTGCCTATTCTGCTATAGTGGAGCCAAAATCCTTTAAGGAAGCTGCTACTCATCCCAAATGGGTTGAAGAAATGAAGCTTGAAATTGCAGCTTTAGAAGAGAATAACATCTAGAGTATTGTGTCCCTGCCACCTGGTAAAATGCTTATAGGTTGCAAGTGGATCTTTAAAGTGAAATAGAAAGCTACATGAGAGGTTGAAAGATATAAAGCCAGGCTAGTTGATAAGAAGTACAACCAAAGAGAAGGTCTAGACTATACAGAAACCTTCTCTCCTGTTGCAAAGATGGTCACAGTTAGGAGTGTGATAGCTATTGCTGCTTCTAAACATTGGTACATATACCAAATGGATGTCCACAATGCTTTCCTACATGGAGACTTGTGGGAGAAGGTGTACATGAAGATTCTTGATGGGTTTGCAAAACAAGAGGAGAGTAACAAGGTCTGCAAACTACACAAGTCCCTATATGGCCTGAAACAGGCTCCAAGACAATGGAATAGGAAGCTGACTGAAGCCTTACTCAACATGCAATTCAAGCAAAGTCACTATGATTACTCCTTATTTACTAGAAGAGTGGGAGCAGACATAGTAATAATCTTGGTCTATGTAGATGACCTGATTATTACAGGCAGTAACCAAAACATGCCTAGTCAAACCAGAGAAGATCTGTAGAGAAGGTTTAAGATGAAAGATCTTGGTGAACTCAAGTTCTTCTTAGGCATTGAGTTTGCAAGGTCCAAAGAAGGGATTCTCATGAATCAGAGAAAATATGCTCTGGAGCTAGTAGCTGAATCAAGTCTGAGTGGAGCAAAGCTAGCTGGTACACCACTTGAAATGAATCAAAAACTCACATCCGTGGAATATGATCAATGGGTCAAGAACAAAGGGCAAGCAGCAGACAAAGAACTTAGAGATCCAGGAACCTATTAGAGATTGGTAGGTAGGCTGCTCTATCTTACCATGACAAGGCCAGACATGGCATTTGCAGTACAGGTTCTAAGTCAATTCATGCATAAACCTAAAATATCACACATGGAGGCTGCACTTAGAGTGGTCAGATATATAAAAGGAGCACCAGGATTGGGACTTTCCATGCCTTCTAAAGATACAAAACAGCTGTTTGCATTCTGTGGTTCAGATTGGGGAGCCTGTTTACAAATCAGAAGATCTGTCACAGGGTACCTAGTAAAGTTTGGGGGAGCTTTAGTATCCTGGAAATTTAAGAAACAAGAGACTGTGTTAAGGAGCTCAGCTGAAGCAGAGTTTAGAAGCATGGCCTCATGTACTGCTGAAGTCATTTGGCTTGTGGGACTACTTAGAGAACTGGAAATAAGTCTGCAACTTCCAATTACACTCAGATGTGACAGTAAAGCTGCTATACAAATAACATCCAACCCTATCTTTCATGAAATGACAAAACATATTTATATAAACTGCCACTTTGTAAGGGAAAGAATCTGGCAAGGACTCTTAAGGACTGAACATGTGCCTACTGAAGATCAACTGGCAGATCTCCTCATTAAAAGCTTAGGAAAGAACCAACATGACTATCTACTGAACAATCTAGGTGTAAAGAATATATTTACAACATCAGCTTGAAGGGGAGTATTGAGCTAATGTACCGCTGTCAAGCTGATGTCATAGTTAGTTAAGTTAGTTAGAAGTTAGGTTAGATGGTTAGTTAGTTAGTTAACCGAGTACTAGTAACCGAGTACTCAATTGATCAGCTTGCTCCTCAAACCACCTCTCTCTCTAGCTTTCTCTCTCTACAAGTTACTCTACTACTTCATTCTTAAGCAGTTAACAATCTTTCATAATTTATTCTCCAGTTTTGTTCGGTTTGAAACATTTAAAGCCATTTTTTTCACTATTAGCCGAATATTTTTTCTCAATTATAAGTTGTTAATTCTATCTTTTACACAAATTTTAATGATAAACGGAGTAAAACCAACATATCTAATGTGCAAGAGAGACTTGGTAATAATTACAAATTGAGAGATTAAGGGATGTGAAATGAAATAGATCACCTTGCTACATCTGTTTTATTTTCTTGAACTTTCGCTTCAGTTTTCTTCACAAGATTTTTTCTCACTTAACATTCATAAGAAAGATTGAAGAGATTAAACAATTAACTTAATATTCTCATTTTTCAGTAAAAAGAAAATGGAAAAAATTACTCCATCCGCTTTAGAAAGAATGATACAATTCAAATGTCGAAAGTCAAAGAATTTCTTTTAACAACAATTTTCTCATATTTTCTTTTAAAATTTTGAAATATTAATTATTGTCACGTATAGTAATTTTTATGTAGTTTCCATACATCTGAATCCTCCAATATTAAAATGACTAATGAATTGTGTCACCTTTTGTAGAATGGAAGGGTTGTACTGACAATCACACAAATTCAACATGCCCACGGGGCACACAAAAGGTTTCAGGTCCAAAAGCCAGTTATATGGGGCAATTTTGATGAGTAGCTGATTTTTATAACGAGTGGTAGACATTTGCAAAGTTTTAAAAGCATTGGCACAGCTGCTCAAACTTAAGGAAAAATGAACTTCAATTTAAAAAGTTCCTTTATTTTTGAACTGATCTCAAACTGGAAAAAAAAAAAGAACATGGGGTTTTGAACTGCACTTTGGAATTGTTCATAGATTATAAACTCTAAAATTATTTCCTGCACCTAAAGTTTGAGTTGTTGTAGCTTTGCTTTAGAAACTTTGTATTAGTTGTCTATCTATCAACTAGGTTGTAAAAGGTGGCTACACACACACACACTATATATATATATATATATATGATACGAGGCCTAATAAATGGTTGGTTTTCTGAGATCATCCCCCCAATATCATAAGCCAGAAAAGTTCACCTAGCTTAGGTGCCCTACCAAGACTTCAAGACATCTTAGTTGAGACTTGAGAGTGCCCTACCAAGACTTCAACGCTTCTTAGTTGAGATTTGAGAGAAATGGTGAAGTAGTTGAGGGCAAGAATTGTTTATTTGTCAAGATTTAATGCAATTTAGCTGTGAGAAATGAATGAAGGGGCCGAGAGGAAATTTTGTTAGGAGAAGAGGTGAAGGGATTGAGAGGCAATTTAGTTGGGAGAAAGCGGTGAAGGAATCAAATGTAAGCGTTGTCTATTTGCCAAGATTTCAAGGTAATTTAGTTGGAGACGGGGGAAGGGATCGAGGACAATTGTTGCAATGCCAAGATGTCAAGGGTTGACTATTTGCCAAGATTCAAGGTAATTTAATTAGATAGGAATGTGATGGATCAATGACAAGTATTGCTCAACCAAGACGTTTGGACAATTTATTTGGAGAAAGAGAGGAAGAACATATGTCATTTTTAAGGTGTTGAGAGGCTTTTCCATCTTAATATTATCAATGGATGGTTATTTTTGCAAAATCTCGTAACACGGGGTCAGAAAGGCAAACTATTGCCTCCGGTATTATAATTCTTTAAAGAAAATATTACATAAAAGTACAATTTTAAGGCCTTTTTTTTTAAACAAAACATAGAGCCAGCTAGTCCTAAAAACAAGAAATAAAAGAATTGGGGCCTCAATTACAAAATATAGCAAAAATATATTTAAACTTTAGACAAAGCAAAACCCTAGTCTCTTCCTCCCATTTTCACTCACTCCCCTCCTCATTTCTCCTCCATTCCCAATCTGCCGGTAGACTATACCCCGTTGTCGCCGTCGGATGACATCACCCACTACGCTGCCGAACACCTCCCTCATCGTCACCGCCACTGGAAAAATTGTCACATGAGCAACTTTGAACAATCATTTTTTAAAATCTGTCGATTTTTGCTCATGTTTGGTATTTTTTATTTAATGTGGTATTTTCTGGTCAAATTTAATGTCTCTGTTCCTATTTGATATTTTTGGTCTAAAGTAGTACTTTTCGATAAAATTTGGTGTTTTCCAGCCACATATGAATTATGCTGTTTACCGGTCATATCCGGTGTTTTTTTGTTGTATCTCATTGTTTCAATTATGTATTCAAGTGTTTCTGCATTGCTCTGCATTTTTGTAGCATTTCTGTACTATTTCAGTTGATTCTTTATTTCAGCATTGTTTCTGCACAATCTCTGCACTATTTTGTCTATTATTTCTGCACTGTTTCTGGCTATTTTTGCTGACCGAGGGCGGCGACGATGTCAGAGAGTGCAGCATGCGGTAGGGGGCAGCAGGGAGAGGGATAGGAGATGGAGACTAGGATTTTCTTTTTAATTATTTCTAGCAACTTGTATATAATTTTTTTTTTATATTTTATAATATCAATAATTTTGCTATATTTTTATTATAATAAAGGGTGTAAAATTGTATATAAGTGTAAAAAATTCTTTTGAAAATCTCCTAGTCCAAATGAACCGTTGCCCAACATATGGAGCAATTTAGTGGGAAGTGCACAAGTAGCCTCTATCTAGAGGCTCCTTAAAATTTTAGCGCTTATGGGCGCAATTTACAAAACTATGACATCTTAGGCAATGGTTTGCCTTATTGACCTCATTTAATGCGGTTTTACAATAATGGTCTCACTAATTTTAAGCAAGTGCTCCATCTAGGGAGAATGTTGAGAGAGATAAAAGGTCAAGTACTGCCACGGGCCAGCACTTCAAGTATAAAATGACAAGTGCTACAAGTGCTGGCCCGTGGCAGTACTTGACCTTTTATCTCTGTCAACATTCTCCCTAGATAACTTGAAATGCTGCCTTGTAGACAACACTTGCAATTTATACTTGAAGTGTTTCCCCTGAGGGAACACTTGTAAATTTATAACGTGAAGTGTTGCCTACGGAGGCTATTTTGGTAAGTCATTCTTAAGTGGAGACAAAAACTCATAACCAAGGATAAGGGGTACATGTACTGAAATTTTTCGGCTTATGGGGCCGATTTGCAGAAATATGACACCATAAGCAATTGCTTGCCTTTTTGCCCGCGCTAACAGTGGTTTTGCAAAAATGCCCCCAGTAAGTTTAATGAAAAAAATCTTGACGGAAACGCCTTTGTCAAAATTTTGGATCGGGGCCAAGACTTGCCATTTACCCCTCTCTACGTTTCAATACTTATCCTTTCAAGCGTTGGCAAAATGCGATACTTGCCGGCACTTGGTCATAAGTCTTAGCAAGACTTGCCTTTTACCCTTTTCTATTTGCCAACATTTGCCCTTCAAGTGTTAAAGTGTTGGCAAAAGGCAACACTTGCCGCAATTGGTCACAAGAGGTGGAGCATGTGATTTAATTCGATGCAAAGCGAAGAACCTTACCAGGGCTTGTAAGTATTGGCAATTGCCAAGACTTGCCCCTTCCAGTCTTTTCCTGCATTCTCACCATATAACATGAAGTATTGGCAAAACAGTACTTGCCATTGAAGCCTTGGCCCCGTGCCAATACTTACAAATTTTTGTCTTGAAGTCTTGGCCCTGTGCCAATACTTACAAATTTTTGTCTTGAAGTCTTGGCTCTGTGTCAAATAAGAGTATTTTGCTAAAACATTACTTAACGCGGGCAATTTTGAAAAATCACTCCTTATGGAGGGCGCGCAGTGATTTTTTTTTTTTTTTTTTTTTGGCTTCTGGGTGCATCTCTACAGAGCCTAGACACTTTACTTTTATTCAAACCATTTGAGTTGAAGTTTAAGTCAGATTGAGCTAACTTCAGCCTTTTTCGGTCTGAAGTTGAAGTGATATCTCCTTCTCTTCCTCCTACTCATGTTCTTTCTTCTTATTCTTCTTCTCAACTTCAACTAACATTTGGTTTGAAGCTGAGCTCAACTCCATATTTTTTAATTGAATTGACTCACTTCAAATAAAATAAAGAGCGAACTTCAAACATGAGGTTGAAGTTGAATACATAACTTTAACCATAATAGGTTGAATTAGGGTAGCTATACTTGCAAAAAAAAAAAAAAGAAGTAAACACTTTACGGGACATAGGCTACTCTTTAACGTTTTTCAACAATTTATCCCTCAAGTAATTTATTCTTAGATTTAGTTATAGGGTAAAAAGAATTTTAATGATATAATTGTAGTTTAGTTGGCTGTGTTTAATTTCTTATTGTTTTTTCATATTACTAACCATTACTTAGTTCCTTTTGGACATAAAACTTGTGAGTTTATTTTAAAACAAAAAATTAATTTTTTATTAGTTTAAGAATTTGTCCAAATTTTTACTAAAAATTGGTTGAGATTAGTTTTTGAAAAAAAAAAAAAACTTCTTGTCATTTATAAAACTTCAACATTTTTCAAGTGAAATACATGTCCAAACACAACTTCAAATTTCATATACTAATTTTCAAACTCAACAACAAAACTCATTTTTTCAAGTTTCAACCAAATCTATGTACTTTTTAAAGTCGTGTATTCCAAAGTTGTCAAATATTTTGCGCTAAATGGATACTTATGGTTGCTATCACAATTTTGATCTCCATAAAAACTCTCAGTTTTAGCCCCCATCAGGAAACCTCCTTGGGATCTCTAGAAGTCATTAGAGGAAACTTCTGGTGATCGTCAAGTCTTGCTGCTAGTAGGATCTGACGATCACTAGGAGCTTTTCACGTGAGCCCAAAAAAACATGACTTTTCTTAGCACAAAAAGTGTACTCTTTCTACAAATCAACCAATTTTGATTAATGAAAATACGGAACCTGTAAACTATAGTGCTCTTTCGTCATAACCTTTCATTCCAATCAGAGTGATATAAAAGACGATATTTATGCAAATTGTCGTGCTGGGCCTTTTTCGATGACAAGACATTGGGAAAAGTGCACGAAAGGCCATTTTTACAACTGGTCTTTGGGCACAGGCCACTAATACCAAAATATTTAGTTTGTGGCCACTTTTGCTTAAAGAGATAGAACTTCAATCCAGGGTCATATGGACTGAAGTTCAGTCCAGTTCTTAAGATGGAACTTCAGTCCAGGGCCATATGGATTGAAGTTCAATCCTTAAAGATGGAACTTCAGTCCATGGCCATAACATGGACTGAAGTTCAGTCCATGGCCATATGGACTGAAGTTCAGTCCTTAAAGATGGAACTTCAGTTCAGGGGCCGTATGGACTGAATTTCAGTCAATTATCAGAACTTAAGTCAATATTTATTTAGTAAAGGCCCAAAAGTGGCCTCTAATGTAAGACCAAAGAAAATAGTGACCTCAAATCAAATATCAGTGTTAAAAGTGGCTGCTGGGCAAGTTTTTACCAAGACATTGTAAGCCCAATCATGACAAAGCAGTTTTACAGGAAAAAAAGATTTGCATGGTGGCCCTAACTATCACGTGCGTTTAGTTTTTAATCCCTGCAGAAGAAGTGCTTATCTTTTAATTCTTTGCGATCAGTCAGGACCAATAAGAATTTAAAAAACTAAATTCCTTACAATTAGCTAAGAAGTACTCGAACATCAAGCATTAGGCATTAGCAGCTAAAGTTAAACATATTTTTAGCGAAGCTACAAGTTAAACATTGATGATGAAGAATCCTATTGTTGTATCCAAAATTGACCAATTTTGAGAGTTTATTCCCATTTAACACGATTTTAGCAAAATGACTTCTACTTTTTTTTTAGGCAACACTTTAACTGCTGCCTCTTAGTGAAACGTTAAGTGAGAAGTGTTACCTAGGCTACATTTCAAGTTGTACGGAAAAATATGAGAAGAGATTGAAGGAACAAGTGCGGCCTAGACAATACTTTATCTAGGAGAATGTGAGATTCAACGATAAGTGTTGCCTATGAAAGAGGTGTCAAAAGCAAGTATTGCTTCTTAGACAGTATTTATCGAGAAAAGGAGGCGGGAGGTACGAACGTCACTAAAAGATTCATTAGGGATACTCCGTCTGAAATTTATTCATTAAATTAAACGGAAATATTTTTTTATTAAACTACTGTTACGGGGGTCACAAGGGCAAACATTGCATACGGTGTCATAGTTCTGCAATTCCACCGACGACTAACGTATCTGGCTGACAAAAAAGGCGTAGGTGCTAAAGTGTAAAAATTTCGTGTAGGGGCCTGTTTGGCGCGCGCTAATTGATTTGTAGCCGTCAAAAACAAATTCGCTGAGAAATATCCACCTCCGGACAAATCCCAGTATAAATACTGGGGCTTTGAACAACAGCCCCAGTATTTATACTGGGAAGCTTCAGTAAACTAACCCCAGTATAAAATACTGGGGCTTTGAACAAGTTTTGTTCAAGGCCCCAGCATTTTGTTATGAGACTTTGTATAAAGCTTTAGTCCCATAACAAAATACTGAGGCTATGAACAAAACTTGTTCACAGCCCCAGCATTTTGTTATGGGACTGAAGCTTTATATATAAAGTCCCATAATAAAATAATGGGATTTATCCCTTTGATGGGACCTTTGTTATGGGAATAAATTCCATTATTTTGTTATGTCTCATAACAAAATAATGGAACCTTTGAACATGTTAGTTCAAAGTCCTATTATTTTGTTATATGATTATTTTGTTATGGGATTATTTTGTTATGGGACTTCCTCAGTCCCATAACAAAATACTTGGGCTTTGAATCAGTTTTTTTGTTATGGGACTAGTCTGGGGTGTTTTTCCAACGCTAATGGAGCTTAAGTATGCGCACGAATTTTTGGCTATTCTTCAATGAATTTTGAAATGCTGGATAGTTAAGTTACTGATCAAGTCATTTCCCTGCTAAAGTTAAAGAGGCTACTGATCAAGTCATTTACTCCCAATGAGCGCGTCCAAAAATGGCTACTGATCAAAATTTCCCTGCTAAAGTTAAGTTAAAGAGGTGGGAGTTGCACCATGTAACCACTCTAAGGGCTACTGTTTGCTAAAGTTAAGTTAAAGAGGTGGGAGTTGCACCATGTAACCACTCTAAGGGCTACTGTTTACGTTTCAAGTCATTGTGTTTTGAAATTCAATTTTTCAGTTTAAAATTTTAGGATATCGTCTCTTGAAATTAAAATATTTAGTTCAAAACTTTAGGAAAAGATAATGGCCAATTCCTAACTAGCAACCCTCATAATGATTATTTTGTACACTTCTCTCTTTAAAAAGATGGTGGAAGCAAACAATTTTACCTGGTGTTCACAAAATTGACTGGTTTTGAGAATTATCCCTGTTTAAGACGATTTTCACAAAATAATCTATGCTTTGTTCCATGGACAACACTTCTAGTTAGCTGGGAGAATGTGTGGAGAGGTCAAAGGCAAGTGTTGCCTATGCAAGATGTGATGAAATGCAAGTACTGGCATAGACAGTACTCACGAGGGAAGGGAGGGCGGAGATACAACACGTCATTTGTAAGATTCATTAGGGGTATTTCAGGCAAAATTTATTTATTAAACCAAACGGATGCCATTTTCTCTAAACAACTGTTATGGTGGTAAAAAAGAGAAATTAATTTCTACGGTGTCATAGTTTTGTAAATATCTCGATAAGAAGAAAACATAAAAAATTTGCTGGCTAATTTAATGGATTAATTACACTAGGTGTCAATGTAGGGAACTTATTTTAAAAAGATAGAAATATTTTTCTAGTTTACCAAACATAGCAACATTTTTAAAGAATGCTACCAAAGATAGCAAAAATAGGAAAAAACCTAACTTTCCTTGTCCCTTTTCTCTCTCTTCTCTCCCTCTCTCTTCCACGGCCTCCCCTTTGTCTCTCGCTGATCGACGACGTCATCCACTGCCGATGATGACCGTTGCCACGTGGCCGCCAGTGATGTCGAAAGCAACAAGCGTAGGCTGCAGCGATGGGAAATGATGGTATCAGAGACAGTGACAGGGTGCTATTGTGTTTTTTCGGTGACATTTCTGTAGTAGCAGACTGGTGATTCATGGTGTTTTCTGCTATGATTTTGTGCATGTATTGTGTTTTCTATTGAGGTGTTCTGCAGAAACAGATCTAGTATTTTCCGGCGGCTTCTCCAACATTATTATTATCTGCACAACAACAAATCTTGTATTTTCCCCTCTTGTTTTTACATTGAATTACAATTGTAGGTCAATTTTATGCACCTGTATGTCTAGAGTATTTTTATTGTATGCACAATCATACATTGAACATATACTTTACATACAGTGAAAATACAATTGACATATAATTATATATAATGGATATACATCAAATTATATGGATGTATTTAATTTTTATAACACATGTATGTTTATTATATACATGATATATACAGTGGAGAAATAAGTCATACAAGTATAAACAATTTTTTTAAAAAAAAAAAATAAAAGAAGAAAAATAATTTCGACGACTGGCGGCAGCAGAAGATGGGGTGGTTGGGGTAGGGGGCGAAGGGGCTACCTTAACGAAGCAAGGGAATCTAAGATTTCCTCCTTTTTAAGTATCTTGTGATGTTTTGAAAAAAATATTGCTATATTTTAAAAATGGTATAATATTTATATATATATGTAACGTAAAATGTTAATTTATAGTAAAAAAACGGGTTTTTTACACATATATACAAATCTACACCACATATTACAAAAAAATGACAATATTTTATAAATTACAATATATAGAAATATTTGTTTAGCACATTTTCTTCATTTCCAATTTTTTATTCAAACTTCAACCATTAGCCAAAGGGAGAGAAAGTCCCCCAGACCCGTCACATTTTCTTCATTTCCAATTTTTTATTCAAACTTCAACCATTAGCCAAAGGGAGAGAGAGTCCCCCAGACCAGCTGATGACTTAGCAAAAGGGAGAGAAAGTCCAAACCATTAACAAAACCTTGACGACGAAGGCGACACCGCTGCTATTTTCGATTCCGACGAAGTCCGATTCCGATGAGGGGTGGATGGGGAAGGACAGTGGTGTATGTTCAACTTGTTTCAATAACTTTTAAGGAATAAATCGTGCTACTGATTCCACTACCACTTAGATCTGAACTTGAAATTGGTTCATAGCCGCTGTATTATAATCAATCTGGGCTTGGATCCGAATTGAATCAGATTCCGAAATGGGAATCACTGATGTTGACGAAGCTGGAAAATGCGTAACAAATCCTCGAAGAAAAGGAAAAGAGGGGGTGGGGTGGAGTTGTTGGCTGTACTTTACAACTTATTCTCTTTCTTTTAGATGAAGGTAATGGGAAAATGGCAACTACAAGCCCACATGTGATGATTTTTCAAATCGCTAATACTAGTAGTATTACTGGTCAACGCTATTCATTTCTAGAAACTGTGTATTTCTTTTTCTTTCTAACATTTATAACATATTTACACCAAATCATTTCATGTATTTTGATCTAATAAAAAATAAATTTCATTTTATAATGGCTCCGAAACAGTCTGAAATAATGTTGAAACAACACAGATATAACGAGATACAGTTAGATACGATGCAGAAACAGTTGAAACGGTGCAGAAACAGTTAGATACGGTGCAAAAACAGTTAGATACGGTGCTGCAGAAACAATTGAAACGGTGCAGAAACAGTTAAAAACAGTTGAAACGATGCAGAAACAGTTAGAAACAGTTGAAAAGGTGCAGAAACAGTTAGAAACAGTTGAAACGGTGCAGAAACAGTTAGATACGGTGCTGCAGAAACAGAAACAGTTAGATACGATGCTGCAGAAACAGTTGAAAGTACGAAAACAATTAGATACGGTGCTGCAGAAACAGTTGAAACGGTGCAGAAACAGTTGAGATACGGTGAGATACAACGAGATACATCGAGGATGAGATGAGGAAAAGTGAAATTGGGGAAAATGATAGGAATAAAAATGAAATTGGGGGAAATGGTGGGAGGAAAAATGAAATAGGGAGAAATGGGAGGAGCAAAAGTGATAGTGGGGGAAATATGAGGAAGAATGTAAGGGTTTGATATGTTAAGGGAAAATATTGCTATGTTTTTGCTATATTTGTAATTAACTTGTGTTTTCCTCTATATAGGGTTATTTTGCTATGTTTGGTAATTAAGTTCTAAAACTTGTACTTTTATGTAAAAAATCCTAAAAAAACTAGTCCAACAATTAGTTTTGCCAACCCTATTTAAGTTTTAGCAAATTTTGAAAAACTATTTAATTTTTAGCCAGTGGGGTGATCTTCAATCCTTAATGAGCAATTTCAGACCTTCAGGGTTGAAATTAAGTACTGAAGGTCTTAAATTCAACTTCAAATTTGAGCAACTTGCATATGCCTAACTTCAATCCTTCATCTTTGAAGCTGTTACGTCTAGGTTTGAGGGAAAGTTCGAAGTGGGGGCATATGCAACTTTCAATTTCAAACCTTCAGGTTTGAAGTTTGGCTTAGCAACTTCCAAACTCAAACAAAAGCCAAACTCAAACATTCCCTCTAAAAATCAAATAATTTTAAAATTTTTGCTAAAGCCTAAATGACACGCCCAACATAGGTTATTTGTGCATTTCCCTCTAGTTTGTATAGTCATGTAGATCCCGTAAAAATTTCGTGCAGGGACCTGTTTGGCGCGCGTTAATTGATTTGTAGCAGTCAAAAACAAATTCGCTGAGAAATAGCCACCTCCGGACAAATCCCAGTATAAATACTGGGAAGCTTCAGTAAACTAATCCTAGTATAAAATACTGAGGCTTTGAACAAATTTTGTTCAAGGCCCCAGCATTTTGTTATGGAACTTTGTATAAAGCTTCAGTCCCATAACAAAATGCTGGGGCTGTGAACAAAACTTGTTCATAGCCCCAACGTTTTGCTATGGGACTGAAGCTTCATATATAAAGTCCCATAAGCATTTTGTTATGGGACTGAAGCTTTATATATACAGTCCCATAACAAAATACTTGGGCTTTGAACAAGTTTTGAACAAGTTTTATTCAAAGCCCCAGTATTTTGTTATGGGACTAGTCTGGGGTGTTTTTCCAACGCTAATGGAGCTGTGTGCGCGAATTTTTGCCTATTTTTCAATGAATTTTGAAACGGTAGATAGTCCCCAATGAGCGCGTCCAAAAATGGCTAGCGATCAAAACTTCCCGTAGATCCCCTAATCTAATCTGTTCAAAATATTTTTCTCAAAATGGACCTGGCTATTGCCAAGCTCTAGTTTTTAGCCTTAATGGAAGAAGTGCTTAACTTTTAGTAATTTATATCTCTCCACCAGGACATTCTAAGAATATTTGAATTAATTTCAGGATGAATCTAGAAAGTGCTATAATTTTTAGTGATAATGGATAAAAGTTAATGATTTTCAAAAAAGGGTCAAATGTAAAATACTGGCAATGAAGTACCATATTTCCGCAAATCTCCCAAATATAAGGTAAAAATTTCGCCCAGCAGCGACTTTTAACACTGGTATTTAGTTTGAGGCCACTATTTTCTTTGGTCTTACACTAGAGGCCACTTTTGGGCCTTTACTAAATAAATATTGACTTAAGTTCTGATAGTTGACTGAAGTTCAGTCCATACGGCCCCTGGATTGAAGTTCCATCTCTTAAGGACTGAACTTTCAGTCCATATGGCCATGGACTGAACTTTCAGTCCATATGGCCATGGACTGAACTTCAGTCCATGGTATGGCCATGAACTGAACTTCAGTCCATGGCCATGGACTGAAGTTCCATCTTAAGGACTGGACTGAATTTCAGTCCATATGGTTGTGGATTGAAGTTCAATCTTTAAGGACTGAACTTCAATCCGGCCTCTGGACTGAAGTTCTATCTCTTTAAGCAAAAGTGGCCACAAACTAAATGTTTTGGTATTAGTGGCCTGTGTCCAAAGACCAGTGGCAAAAGTGGCCTTTCGTGCACTTAGCCCAAATATAAGCGCAACTACTTTCTAAAGAATTTGCAAGTTGAGCTTCTAATCATTGAGCTTCTGTTCCCTAGGGTTGAAGTTCACTCAACTCAAGCTCTACTGTTTAAGCCACTTTTAAAGATGCTAACGTTAGTAAAGAAAGAACTTTGGACTTTCAAGAGGTCGTGCATTGCAAAGTTATTTAAATGACATTATGAAACAGGCTATTTGTGTACTTTGCTCGAGAAAATAAGGTCCTTTGGTATTTACATCAAATAAAATATTTTATCAAAGTTAAGTTATAAATTAACGCAAACACACACATTAATTAACTGCTATAAGTGAATAAATTGTATATGTCGTTTTATTCTATTTTTCAAAAGACCGCCGAGATACTTTTCTAAATTTAACTTAAATCAAGCTACCTACCGAATTCTAAATGAAGAAGTACTACTTTTTTTGTTTCATGCTAGTACTTTTATATAATACGTTTAACGTTTTGATTTAAAAGGGAACGTGCTGCATCTCACACCAAAGAAATTAGGAGTGAAATCATTGGAATATAACTACAGAGAAGGAACCTATCTAACGAACTTGGCACGTCAGAAATGAAAGGGAACCTAACATAGCGATTCGAACAATCTATTCCTTTTTTCTTCTGGCTTTAATTAGATCCATTAAATTTCTTTTCAACTTACAGCACAATTGCATGTTATATATTTATTCCTTACATTTCCTTAACAGGTGACAATAGATCAAGCATACTAATGACCGAACTTTGCCTAAATAGTCTTTACATATTTAATTAAACGCCATATTTGGGGTAGACATAGTTTGGTCTTTGTTTAAATTAACTAATAAATTCTACTTAAGTTTCAAGTAATGATAATATGCCACGTCGCAAGCTGTGGTCTACAAAAGTGCGAATTAGCTTGGATTCAAACTCTCAAAGTAGAGTATATGTACATCAATTATATAAAGAGTGAACTTTTGCACCGGCTTTGAACTTGATAAATGCATATCCTCACGTTATAGTAACTAAGGATTTTTAAATGATTTACAACATCGTTAAAGAGTACATATCCACAATAATTTAATCAAGTTAAGAAGTTTTTCCTTGATTTCTTTTTGGCATACAGCCAATGGTTGCTTCTTATTGTACTTGCCTAAATGTTGAGATCTAAACCATATATAGTTAAAAGACCTAGCTATTGAAGATACAATTTATTAAATAAATAAGAATATAGTAATTCTAAAAAGTTCAAGTTTCAACATGGTATATTATTTATGGTTCAATTCTCATTGACATGCATTTATAAGGGAAAAACGTACACGTGTTTAAACCCACGAAAATGAACCAAGCTTGCAAGCAATATGCTGAAAATATAATTTATTAAATATATGAAAATATATTTTTTGATGGTCAGGTCACTTATCGCTCCCTTATCACTGCAAGAAAAAAAAAACCATGATATCATACGATCAGACAGTTCAATAGTTATCCTATTACAGTTGAGCGCTTTGTCTCTTTTACGAACATTATGCATGTAACATGAATTTATAATAGTCGAACTAGTGAATAGAAGATGCTAAATAGTTATAAAAAGAAGTTACCATAATTGTAGTTATTAAAACTGGTTGCGATGAAAGACAAAAGTGCGGCACTACCTACTAGTTGATGGACAAAAAGAATTAATAGGGGTGGGTCATGGAAATCAATTAAAGATGTTATACATAAGGAAATATGTTAGTATTGGAGGCAAAATGGGAGACTGCTTCCAAGTTTAATTTTTAGAGAGGACAAGCGAGTGAGTGATTATTTTGCTCATAGCTAGTGTATGGTTGTTATCTGATTGGACTTCACATGCATGCTACACCTAACAAGATCTTCGAATAGTCTCATATCTATTTGACAATTATTCCTGTAGATAATGTTCTGACCTCCCCCACCAAATTTTGAGAATAAGACTATTCAAAAACCCAAAGATGGTGCACGCATATACAATTCGTTAAATTTATTTATATTGATTGGAGCGCTTTAAGTGAACAAACCGGTAGTCATTTGTTTCAATACACTATATTAATTATAATTATCAAAATTTTATTCAAATATGAGTTTAATTTAGAGCTTCAAAATATTAGACAATCTAATACTACTGTATAAAGATGAAAAAAACTTCAAAGCCTTGGAAAGAATATTTATCACATTATCTTGACCACACAACCAATTATTTGAATCAACCATGTTTATTTATTCATTAAAAAGATATAACAAATTCAAAAAGATTAATTTATAGATTTGCATCTTAAAAAAATTGAAAAAGGAACTTTAAAGTTAAATATACATGCATGTTATTATAAAATTATGCCATTCTATTTAGTTTTGGCTTTAGGCTTCCGATCTTATCGAGCTACCTGTTATGACTCAGACAATTCCAGAGACACCGGCAAAAGTTGTATTACCAAAAGAAATAACAAAGCAGCAAGAGTCAGAATTAAGGAAAAGTTAAAGAGTTAAACAACCTAATAAAAGGTTAAGAGATTTTATTAGAAATCTGCCTAATGAGAAGCACGTGACTGAAGGGAAAGAAGGAGCAGAAAAATAAGGGATATTGGTAGTTATATAAGAGTTCCGGACTAGAAGGAACTGTAGAAAAATCATGTGTATGCAGTTACTGTTTTCATCTCATCTCTTTTCTCTCTATGTTCTTCTCACCGTATTCTTCTAATCTTCTTCAATCTGTAATTTCTATCAATGCCTTCAATATATATATATATTGAAGGCATTGATAGAAATTACAGATTGAAGAAGATTAGAAGAATAAGGTGAGAAGAACATATATATATATATATATATATATATTGAAGTACTGTTTAATATAACTATCAGTTCTCTTGTTCCATTGCTATCTCTGATTAAATATTGTTGAGTCCTTACATTGGTGCTTACATTGTCGATCGTCTGTCAAAGTATGGTCACTTTATTGCACTCCCTGCTTCTTTCAGTGCCCAAACTGTAGCTTTATCTTTTGTTTCACATATTGTTCGACTACATGGCCCTCCTAGAATTATTGTAACTGATCGAGACCCTCGTTTTTTGCAATCCTTTTGGAAAGAAATTAATAAACTTCGGGCACTTCTTTGGCAATAAATACAGCTTATCATCCGCAATCGGATGGTCAGTCGGAAGCTTTGAACAAATGTGTCGAACAGTATTTAAGGTGTTTTGTGGCTGATAGCCCACACGAATGGGTTCCTATATTACCGTGGGCTGAATTTTGGTATAACACGGCTTTTCAATCTTCTGCTGGCATGACTCCATTTCAGATTCTCTATGGTCGTGAACCTCCTACTGTGATGCGCTATATTTTGGGTAGCTCTTCTGATGATTTGGTAGAAAAATACATGTTGCGTCGTGACGAGGTCTTAGCAATTTTGAAAACCAATTTGAGTAAAGCTCAACATCGTATGAAACTATGGGCTGACAAGAAGACGGTTGATATAGAGTTCAATGTTGATGATTGGGTCTTTGTCAAGCTTAAACCATATCGTCAACTATCTGTCAGATTGCAAAAACACCACAAACTGAGTCGAAAGTATTTTGGTCCGTTTCGAGTGCTCAAACGCATAGGGTTAGTTGCTTACAATTTAGCTCTTCCTGCTGAAGCTCGTATTCATTCCGTCTTCCATGTCTCAATGCTTAAGAAGTGTGTTGGATTGCCAGACCAGCAAGTTACACCATTGCAGCTAGCTGATTCCCCTTCTTCAGACTTGAACCTTGCGGACAAGGTTCCTCATTCGGAGGGAGGTATTGTTATGACTCAGACAATTCCAGGGACACCAGCAAAAGTTGTATTACCAAAAGAAATAACAAAGCAGCAAGGGTCAGAATTAAGGAAGAGTCAAAGGGTTAAACAACCTAATAAAAGGTTAAGAGATTTTATTTGTAATCTGCCTAATGAGAAGCACGTGACTGAAGGGAAAGAAGGAGCAGAAAAATAAGGGATATTGGTAGTTATATAAAAGTTCCGGACTAGAAGTAACTGTAGGAAAATCATGTGTATGCAGTTACTGTTTTCATCTCATCTCTTTTCTCTCTATGTTCTTCTCACCTTATTCTTCTAATCTTCTTCTTCAATCTGTAATTTCTATCAATGCCTGTAAAATATATATATATATATATATATATATATATATATATATATATATATATATATATATATATATATATATATATATTAAAGTACTGTTTAATATAACTATCAGTTCTCTTGTTCCATTGCTATCTCTTATTAAATATTGTTGAGTCCTTACACTACCACTGCTAATGAAATATATAAGGCACTAGAGATTCAAATAGAATAAAGTAATACAATTAAGAAAGTCAATGAGAAGGAAATTAAAGACAAAACATATTAACACGTTTGGCCATAAAAAGAAACTTTCCTTTAAAAAAAATTTAAACTTGTTTGGCAATGAAACTGGTAAGTTTTTGGAGATTTTTTAAAAATAAGTATTTCAAAAATCAAAAAATGTTTTTGATCACTTAAGTCATCTCCAAGAAAGAAATCTTCAAGTATATATTTTGGGTTTGTATTTCAAGAAAATAGAGAAATTGACGATGATGTCACCCATCGATTGAGCGGGGTGAATGAAATGAAGGCTCGCATCCGATGTCCTATACGATAATAATGTATCACAAAACTTAAAGGTAAATTCTATAGAATGGTCATTGGATCAACTATGTTGTATGAGGTGGAGTGTTGACCAATCAAGAACATTCACATTAAAAAAAATGAAAGCAGCAACAATGAGAATTCTTAAATGAATGTATGGGCACACTAGGACGACCTCATAGAGAGAGGGGGTGGGGGGGGGGGGGAAGATTTCATTTTAGTTGAATTTTAAGCTTTAGGATTCTAGTTCGTGGAATCTTAAGACAGAGGGAGCCCAGGCCCAAGATTTCATTTCAGGGGGAATTTTAATCCTGCTTTGGATACATGAGGATTGATTTATTCATCCTTCTATAGCGGATAGACGTGTCCTACATTCATTGTAGAATTACCTAATATAATCCAATTAACTAAAGTCTTGCCAGAGAAATTAAACAAGAAAATATAATAAAAAATATGGAATTAATATTTTCAGAAAACTATCTTTTAAGAAAACAGTTTCTCAATAAGTGCAACTAGTTCAATAGATATTAATCCCCTATTTATAGTGTAGACTCATGAAGTCAAAATTGCACTATCTGATTTTTTCAGCCACAGTGACTTCTTAACCCAATGGAATAGTTTAACTATGGGTCTTGATGTGGTTAGAGGGCATGCCAAAGGCCTTGTGCATTAGTAATGGAGATTGGAG
The DNA here is from genome assembly GCA_029990175.1 of Petunia secreta. Taxonomy (NCBI): domain Eukaryota; kingdom Viridiplantae; phylum Streptophyta; class Magnoliopsida; order Solanales; family Solanaceae; genus Petunia; species Petunia secreta. The sequence continues at coordinate 2,760,364 of JARKIP010000059.1, read as the reverse complement.
CCAATAGGATTTGTTTGGACCGGATCTGATGACGGAAGTCGGTTGGCCTAGTCCAAGCCAGATTTTGGTTAGCTATGTCACCATCCCAAATGTTTACATTTAATTTATACTCTTCATGCATTTTGACTTTTTCCCTCGACGAAAAGTGATCCGTTGATACCCTTCATCGAAAAGTTATCCATACATATAAGCTAAATTATTTTTAGGTATATACAGAATTGTGAACACCCTATTGATGAAGCAACTTAGCAAACAGCGGTGAAAGGTGTTAATTTTAACCTAATTGTCGCAGGTTAGATGTCGTGACTCATGAGAATAAATTAATTGAAATTTGATCTTGCAATGGGGTCTGATACATCCAAAACTTCTATTCACGATTTATGAGCATCGTAGTTTACCTAGGAATTAAAGTCGCGGCGAAGTCAAGAATAGAGATTAAATGGAGATTAGCTAGAATAATTTGTTGTATTTAATAGTAATACAAAGAAAATTATGTACTAATTACACTGTAACATACACTGAAAGAACAAGAAAAATAGGGAGACAAGAAGAAGAGATACAGCAGCAAGAAAGAGAACAAAAAACTCTAGCAGCTTCACCTCGCAGATAAATAACCAGATTTACAAACTACCCTTTGGTTCAAGTACAGTCAAATCAACGAAACTCCTTTCGTAATACATAAACTTAGGGGAGGTGGAGTCTAACGTCTCATTTGTTCAAGTTTTCTTTCTTTTTTTATGTAACACTAAATTATACTCAAGTACTTATTGTTCTTTTACAATGAAAACGAATTAAGATTTGAAGAGGTTTCATTTGTGTGTATTTTCGAACGTTGTTGGATTTTGATAGGGAGACCTTTGGGAAAATCAACGTAAGGAAATGCAAAAGCTTGATCAGAAGCAGCTAATTTCCAGCGAAAATTGAGGACTAAATGATGGATGAAAATGGCCATCTCAAGTTTGGCCAAATCAGATCCTGCACATAGCCGTGGTCCTCCCCCAAATGGCATGAAGTTATTACTACTTTTTGTAGTTGTGGTAGTGCTTGTGCTTCCCATGTTAGCTGAAGGTGACCCCTTTTTACTCTGCAACAATAACACACAATTCAGTGAAGACTAAACAAAATTTGTAGGACTCAGACGTAATAGCTAGAGTAACCCTTTTCTCTTTCTGTAAAATAAAGGATTGAGTAGCTTAATATAGTTAATAAGTTACAAGTTATTAGCCGAATTCTAATTCTTTTAAGTTACAAGTTTTAAATTAATGAGTTGTATTAATAATTTGTAGACATTCAATAGATTTATTAAGATAAATATACAAGATACGGACAAAAGATAGTTCAGATGATTAGCAGGTTTTTATTTTATCTTTTATGTTATCAATACTATTTGCTAAGAAAAGTTTTATACTCATGTTATTGTAGGTTAAGTAAAATTGATGGTGTATGAAGATTAAACACTTTCAGTGTAGAAATTGAGAAACACCCATTCATATATATACACGCACAAACACTGGATTAAAAATTTATCACACTTAATTACTACTGGTTAATATTTTAAGCGAGTGCATAAATGTTTTATTCTTTTGTCCACTCAGCTATTATCGTCTAGCACATTTTGTGGTACTCCCAGAGTCCCACTAGATAAGTCAGATTATTACAGAAGAGTACATGCATTTGCATTAATAGCTTTGATCCTGTGGTACACATCGAGATCTTGAGAAACTATTACTGGCGCAACAAGCAGCGATCACTAATGTGTTCAAGGAATTATGATATCTCTTTCATGAATTCTCAAATTTAAATTAAAACATTATTGTCTCAAGAAAATCATCATTGGGTACTAAAATTGCTACACTAAGCCAGCAACACATCCATATCAATCTTTGTAAGAAATCCCCTTACATATACTATAATACAATTTGTGACAAAAGGAATTTAAGATGGGGTGGGAAATGGATGGATTAGCATGGAGGTGACCCAGCCATGAAAAGCACAGGTGCACGTGCACCTGAAAACCCTACAGCCACATGGAGGTTGAGGTTGGCCAAAGCTTTTAAGTGTGTAATAACCTCGATTGGGGCCTCCCCACGCCCACACGCATCAAACTTTTATGGGACTTTGGGCTGGTTTTGGGTTGGCGCAAAATAATCCTACTTGAGTTTTTAAAAGTGTTGGGCCATAGACCCTTCACTTTTTTTTTTTTTTTTTGTTATTCGGACTTTATAAGTAAGACTAATTGGTATTTGCCCAAAATCTAAATGTGACATTTCATATTAACAAGTTCTCTATTGTATTGTGATTATGAATGTGTATTTACATTCATCACATTACATCTTTTGGCAATGGAATTGTCATACTCATTTCATATCTTTTAAGTGGGGTATTGATCCGTACATAATGCAACATCTGTGCAAGAATTTGATCATGACAGTTCATTTTGGTTTGGGTCCCTTTCTGTGGATTATTATGATTACCAGGATGGCTAATTCCCACCTTGCTTTTTTGCTTTTCTGATATTTTTATCACTATCATGCGACCCCAACAAACGGCCTCGATAGAATGTTCTTTTGGACCCAACCCCCCTTCTTCATCTCCCAACCCAACACACCCTTATCCATTTATTTAATTGTTTTCTTCTTTTAGAAAAATATGAACCTTTGTTTTTTGATGGAGCTTAATGTCTTTTCCCATCACTACCATTTTATAACTATACAAATTCAATTCTTGTGAATACAAAGTTTTTAAGTACATAAATAAAAATCTAGATATCAAATATTACCGCACCTCATGACCGGTTATGATATGCAAAATGAGACTACCTTTATTCTCCTCTTTAATCAGTTCTTCACAGTTAAAATGCTCTAATCAATAATTATTTTATTCTTTCTTTAATGTTAGAATCGACTCGCACCATGTTCGTGTTTCGAGCAACTAAATATGAGCAGTACAAAATGAGGGCGCTCATGGAGGTGTGATTTCTTCTAGTTTCGTCACATGATCCAACTATTTCATGTAGTGCAATCTCAATTACCACGACTAAGATAAGTGGATACAGTAGTGGAGGCATAAATTTCTTAAGAACAATACGATAAAAAGAGAGAGAAAGATGTTGCAACTTTACCGTCCAAGTACTTAATGTCAAAGCTATAGTAAAGTTAATAGAAGTATGTTTTAATAGACGACTTATAATTTTAGACGAGGTAGTCATACAAATCAATTAAAAATATAAGAGTATCAAGTTAAGTTCAAATGTCCGTCGCTCATTATTGGTTTCCATAAAGTGAATTTCCATAAACAAAAGTGCGTCTCAGACACAATTTAATACTTAACGAAGCAGAAAGCTGAAAGAGAAAAAGGAAAACAATATAGTATAAGCACGTTGGAGGGTTTTAATGAAGGATTGACAAACCTGCCATCTCCACGGATCGAAGAGCTGAGGTCGGTCAAAAAGTGAAGGATCTAAATGCACTGCTGCTATCACCGGCAACACTTTCCATCCACATGGAATGTCATAACCTTTTTTGTTTTGAAAGTTAAACCAAATCAGATTCTAAAGCTGCAGGACTTATCATGTAGTATAAATAATTCAATCACTTTGTAACTCTTGCATACCTTTATATCGAACGTCTTTCACAGCCTTCCTGTGAAGAAACCTGACTACATTCCCTAGCCTTAGAGTCTCACTAATAACCTACAAGTGAAAAACAAGGGGAAATTCAAGGATTTAATTAGCTAAAAATGAGAATAAATATGCAAGAATTTAACTTATATAAGTTGTTACTACTTGCTACCATACGAATTTTTACACTAAAACTCTATTTTAGCATGCAGCAGATTAGTAGATTGTCTTATTTTTCTAGTTACTAATCACATTTTTGAATAACATGATAGAGCAAAAATTGCTTCGCACTATCAGTGTATCTAAGTTGACAATCAGCTTTTTATCTAGTGGAGTATTTGATATTAGTTCGAAAGAGTATTTTAGCTACTCTAGTATTTAACATTAGCTCGAAAGAGTAAAAACTTACACATTGGGTGAATTCCATTTTCTTGTAATCATCCCAAGTCAAATCCACTACCCCTGACTGCTTTTTGGCTTTGGAAATCTCCAAGTGTTCTTCCTGAATTTATTACCAGCACAAAAATTTATAGGTGGACTACAAAAAAACTTAACTAATTATGTACCAAAAAGTTGATTCTTTGAGCTTACTGTCAGTTGTTGAACTGCAGCAGGACTGTTTTCCAAGAAGTAAATTGAGAGAGCAATGGCTACTGATGAAGTTTCATGGCCAGCAAATAGCAAACTTAGTAATAAATCAAGAATTTGCTCCTTTGAAAGATTGGAATTCTTTAGAACCCAACCAAGTAGGTCATTTTCATTTTTTTCTGTTTCCTTAAGCCTCTCCTCCATCTTACTCTCGATAAATTTAAGAATTGTCGATCGAGACTGTAAAAGAGAAAAAAATAAGTTACTACTAAACTTAATTCAACTACTTTATTGCTTAAATGATATGGTGATATATAGTACCTGTAAGGCTTTTCTGTAAGCTGTTCCTGGAAAATTTAATGGAGCAGAAATTACTCCTTTCATAAATGTGATGTACTCTTTCTTCAGCTTCTCTGTCTCAGGCTTTCCAGGTTCTAAACTCATGATATGTTCTGCCATAAAGTTGAATGTGAACTGTGGAAAATCAACACACAAAACAAGAAAAATTTCCCAAGTTAGAGCATATTAAAAATTTCTTATCATTAGTAAATATACATTGTGCATTTTTTTTTATAGCCATATGGTATTTGGTACGCACTAGCCTACAGCCAGAGGTTTCTTTATTCTTAAGGTTCGAACACGAAACTACATGTTATGGGTGAAAAATGTTTGTCTGTACTTATTTACCTTTTTAGCTTCATCTTGTGCACAAACTACAGAGTCCACTTTCCAAGAACCAAGAACAAGCAGAGTATGCTTTTCAACTTCCCCTATAAGTTGGTCCCTGAGCCTAGCATTGCTCAAGAAATTCAGAGAAATCATCCTCATATCTCTATGCATTTGTCCAACAAGAACCAACATAGACCATTTTCCAAGAATCCCACCTATGCTTCTTGGGTAACTACACTCAAACAATCTTCCTTCATTTTGCATAATGTATCTGTTTAGCCCTGCATCTGCTGAAACTATTGTTGGTTCTCCAAATAAATTTGACTTGTAAATTTTTCCATACCTGCAATTTCATATAAAATTCTCAGAACATATACTAAAAATAGGACAGTCCAGTGTACAAAGCATTTCGCAGGGGCCGAGGAAGAGCCGCACACAGCCAACCCATCAGGCTGCGTTCACGGATTCAAGATTTTATATTTGTAAAAGAAATGAAGTTGTATTTTTTCTTTCTTTATTTATACCTTGAGATGTGATCTTGCATGAAATCTCCAATAGTAGTAGCAGAGTAAGGTTTCAAATAGCCAATAGTTTCACCAATAAAAGGCAAGCCCATGTTGCCTGGTGGAAGATTTGGATATTTCTGTTTTCTTTTGAATATATTAAGAATAACAAGTACTGCCAAGATTGGTGGAACAAGAAATAGAAAAAACTCAAAGTCAGACATAGAGATTCAGCTGATAATTTCACTGACTTAGTATTTGTCAATACTCAATAGGCTCTGTTGTTGAAGCAGAGTTTGGAATAAGAGAGTGTTATTATAGCAGGCAGTATATGCAGTTTCGATTTTATGAATCTTCTTAGCTGCTGCTGCTATAAAGGTACTTTCAGTTTTTTGAAGCTCCAATTGGAAAGTAAGTTTCTTTTTATAGACTTCTCTGTTGTCGTTTAGTATTTACAGAGTTGAGTTCCTCGACACTTGAACTATACTTTAATAATACAAATTAAATAAATCATTCCTTCTTTATTTTATTACTAAATCCTAATCCTAAAATATGTAAGTATTTAAATCAGATACATTGATATTATAAAAAGATTTTACAATTAACGGATCACTTGTAACAAGTAACTAGTTATCTGAATAAGACAGACAATCAACATGCAAAATTCTTCACACTATGAACGTATATAAGTTACGGGTCGTCTGGTTGGAATAAAGTTTATGCAGGTATTAACAATATAGGTATTAGCAATACGGGTATTAATAGTCCAGATATTAGTAATGACGATATTAGTAATGCGGGTATTAATTATCTAGGGATTATAATATAAAGATAAGTAATGCATGGATTGTAATATATAGATTATTTCTTGTTAAATCAGTGGTACATCATAAATTAATATATAATATATAATTTAATAAATTTTTTACTCATTAAACAATTGTAAAAAAATATTCTACTATTATGAAGATTAATTTTGTCATTTTAAAGTTTTAATACATGTATTGTTAATATCCGCATTATTATTCCACCTTCTATCCCGCACAAAATAATACATAAATTCATGCATAACTAATACAAGTATTATTTATGCCAATAAGGTAAAAAGCTACCAAACATGGTATAACTAATGTGGAATTCTATTCATGGGACAAAGAAGAAACCAAAAAAGTACTAATTTAACGTTGGATTTTATACGGGTATCAACTTTTAATACAGCGTACCAAACAACTCCTTAGGGCAACTCCAACCATTGTCCCTAAACCTTCTTTTCCCTATTTTTAGGGACACATTTAGGGAAATTTTACTCCAATGACTCCCTATTTGTGTCCCTAAATTAGGGAGTGAATAGTGTTTCCCCAAATTTGGGGACACACTATTCATCTCCCTATTTACTATTCACCATTAAAATAATATTATTTTTATTATTTAATCTTTTAATTTATCTCTTTATATAAATGTAATTATGTTTATATAATATCTTTATATAAATAATTTATAGTCTTAGCATTGTCGTATTACTTTAAAATTTTAATTATCGTGTATCTATTTTTTTATGTAAAATTGGTAGTTAATTTTATTATGAGTTATAATTGTATAAAAAAGATATAACTATAAAAAACAATGAAAGGTGCAAATATAATCGTAATGTAATATGTTTAATTATTTTGTATCACAATTATTTCACTTTTATTTGAATTATCCGTTCATATATATAATTTTTAATATTTTCTTACAAATTATATTGTTTAAAATTATATGGTAGAAAATAAATTTATATTGAATATAAATTATGTGTGACAAATATGTAAAAAAAAAAAAAAGATAGAATTTGTTTAATGGAACTAAGAAAATAAAATTGAGATAAAGATAATAATATAATATAGAAGAGAGAGAAGAATATAAAAAGGAATATTCTTTTTAGGGAAAAAAATGGGGGAATGGTTGGAGTAAGTTTTCCCTAAAATAGGGATTTCCCCATTTTAGGGGAAAAAATAGGGAAAACCGTTGGAGTTGCCCTTAATCCATAAAACGGATCATATTTCTACATGACTATTCATCTTAGTTACACCACCAAGAAAACCTCGGTCAGCACCAAATTCCATACGCAAAATTCTTCTGTTTTCATAAGCTCTAAGACTACTACTATACAACTAGGCTACAAGATTGCATTGGTTCAGTGGTTTTATGCCGTCTAAAGTGTCAAGACCAGACCAAGCGGGTGTACAGTGTACTGTATGGATTACTCAATAATTTTGACTCAAATCTTGTATGTGTTAAAAATTCACTAACGATATGTAAATAATACTTTTCGAACTCAGTAGATTAAATGAATTGTAGTAGAATTTGAAATTCGAACATGTAAGTCAAATTGTTGATCAGGCACTGCAGAGAACTTTGATAATAAGAGCTCCAACTTCCACACTATCTCAACCTAGGAAATAGGAATGTTTGTCCTTTAATTTAGGCGTCAAATTTGTTTCTCAGAGAAACCATGAACTGCAGCATGCCCAAATTTTAAACTGGCACCTTAGTTTTAATTTCATGTGCTGTAAAATCTGTAAATTAATAGGCTGACATGGCCATTATAATTCCCGTTGTCTTGCAAAATCAAATGTCCTACCTATCTACTGTTGTGTGGCGCCCTCTTGATGCCTTGGCACGCGCTATGTCTCTGCGCCATAGACAGGCCAGACGAATGGCAACCATTCGGCCGAGTGTTGGCCGTGAGCTGAACGAGTGTCAGTCGTGTGCTAGACGAGTGTCAGCCGTGTACTTGAGGGAAAGCGTTTTGTCATGCGCTAGACAAGTGGTAGGCATGTGCTAGAAGAGGGTCATCAAAGTGCTAGACGTCTGTCAGCAGTGCGAGATGTGTGCGGGCGCGAGTGTTAGTGCCGCATGTTTTGGAGCAAAGTGGAAATTTTGGAATATAGGATGAGGGCCTTGTTCCTAAGATGCTATAGGGTGTGCATACTAAGTTTGGTGCCGTTCGGAGCTTGTTTGACTATTGGCTTCACTTAGCAAAGAAGCAGTGGCATTGTGGTAATTATGATGATCTTTTGAGGGTTATATCTCTTTCCACGAGTATGAGAATGGGATGAAACTTCATGGAGGTGTGAAAAAAGTCAAGTGGAATCTATAGGAACAAACGACACCTCATTTGGTAGTCAGAGTTGTAAGTTAATCCCTTGTATGATTCTCGGGACAAAGAATATCAAGTGCTGAGGCATGTGTTTATCTTTTTAAGACATATAAAAGGGGTAGATGTGGTGACAGCCTACTAGCCCTCCCAGTGCACTTTGGCAGGAAGTTGCACCAAGTAAGTTGCCTTGAGGAATGACATCAAGTGCCTGCCTAGACATCTCAGATAAGTATTCCAGGTATCCATATGAGTCAGGCAACTCTATGGATAACGTGTGGCCAGAGGGCCAACGTTGGGCGTACAACGGGCAACAGAGGCTTGACGGGAGGAAAGACTAATCCTCGTGTATTGTCTATGGATTAGATAAAGAGCTCTGTGCCGATTGAATACTCGATAAGCTATCAAGAACCTCATGTATTAACTTGTGAGCATTTAAAGGCTTAAACCACGTAAGCAAGGGCTTGTTAGCCTAGACGTGCAGTTGTGGGGCGACGCTGCACTATTCAGGAGGGAGGCATGATGCAAGGATTACACTTGCCAATGTCAGGAGACGTTGGGAGGTATATTTGGAGATGCACATGATAAGGGCCAAGGGCTTAAGGGTTGTCCTACTCGGGCGAGGCATAGCAAAGTTTCAGGGCACAGGGTGAGGGCCAAGCTTGAGGATTGCACTGCGCGCGCAGAAGCGACGCTTAATGCTAGGCGGGGGACGGGTAGGTCCTTAGCCAACCCCAAACGTGCACATATTGAAAGTTTCCGCCTATGAGATGTGCACAAGGGAGAACCTTCAGGCGACACAGTTGAAGCTAGGCTACTGAGGCAAGCTTCCTAGAAACCTAGGATAAGGAGCAAGCTGGCTCATAGTCAGGTTGGATTACGAGCCCCGCACGTGCTAATTATCGGTCGCTGTCATTGGGAAAGAGCGGCCCGTGACAGTTGGTATCAGAACAGAGGATGCTCAGGATGGTGCTATGTGGATTAGTACCCAAAGCAGGAGCTTTGCATCGGTAATGGGGTAGAGCATGAAATGCACTGTCAGGAATTTTTTTTGAGCATTATGATTTTGAGAAGCTATCAAAGCACAATTTGCGCTTGCATAAGGGATTGATGTGCAGTGTGAGCTAAGCCATTAGGGAAGGTTGATCCGTTCCAATAAGGCGATAGGGCTAGTGTCGCTAAAACGAGAGAGGCCATGGTTGATATCACAGCAATGCTGAATTGTCAGAGCAATATGGGAATGTCATTGCGGAGATTATATAAAAGCAGGAATGATGTTCCACATACTATTTGAGACTGTGGACCCGATAGGTCTTATTCAAAGGGATTCAAATGACGGATTGTTGGTCAGCAAGGAGACAGTGGACCCGATAGGGCTTCTTTTAAGAGGGATTAAAATAAGGCATGGTTGGTCAGCAATGAGACGGGGGAGCCGTGCGGCGCTCGTAGTCCCACTTGACTACGAGCCAACATGATCCTCGTCCCAGGTTTTTAGGAAGCTTGCCTCAGTGGCATAACTTCAACTATGCCGTCCGAAGATTCTCCCTTGTGTGTATCTTATATGAGGAAACTTCAATATGCGCAGGTCTGGAGTTGGCTAAGTACCTGTCTGTCCCTCACCTAGCATTAAGTGCCGCTCCTGCGCGCGCACTGCAATCTTCAACCACTGATTTGATGTAACCAACGAGTAGAATCATTTCGAATTAAGATACCTATATATTAAACTAATGAAATGATTTTAAAACATGCATCTTATTTTGATCCAATCATACACTTGTCTAGTATAAAATCTAATGTCGTGATAATGATTATACTCGTTGGTTACATCAAACCAGTAAATGTATATTACTTAGTATATCTGGAAATATTATATATATGTAATGTACATCCACTAGTTGCACTGAATTAATCAGGTTAGTTTAAATCTTTTAAGAAGAATAGTAAGTCAAAAGTTGAAGCAATAATAAATATTAATTAGTTATTTTTTTTCAGCATTAGCTAGTCATAGTCAGAATAAGTGTTAAAATCGTATTAGTTTGGTTAGTTTGATACATAAAGGGTAAGTTTTTTTTTTGAAAATCATGATAAGGCAATATGTTTCTTGTTTCCTTTTACTTTTTACAAAAGAAACTTCTAAGCTAATAATGCATCAACTTTGGTTTTCACGAGACTAAAATTATAGATTATTCTAAAACTTGTAGTTGAACCAAAATATGAGAAGAAAAGAAAAATGAGAGAGAGTAAAAGGAAGATTTTACAAGGGGGTTAATAAGTTAGGAAATTGTCCCAAGTCTGCCACCCCTGAGCTGCAGGAGTACTGCCTACAGTACATCCAGATAGTATTTTACCGAATCCACGAGTAACATGCAACTGACTAACTCAGTTTACTACTACTCCATTAAATTCACTGTAGTGGGTGGTCATTAATAGGTGTGTCATGAGATAACATGATAAAGTGGTGACCACTCACCTTTGGGACAAGAAAAAAAAACTTATACATCTCTATTGTAAAATGATTAATACTAGTAAGGAAAATGTTAATAACTATTTGATTTTAGGAGGGGGGAGGGGGTTGTGGAGGAAAAAAGACGTCCAGTTGCAGACAGCTCCAATTATGATGTTGTGTCAAGCACTGAGGCACGGATGGAGGAGCAAAATGCAATGAAGGTGTTGGAATGAACCCCATTGTCCAATAATTTTACATTAAGATAAAGGTAAAACCATTTTTATATTTTATTGACAATCTTGTAGTAACAAAGAAGAAACAAAAAATACTATATACACCTTCTTTTAGTTGAAGATCATTCTATTTTAGCTGATATTTTCGCCAAACATGGCTGTACAGATGCTTGCTTAGCGGATATTATATACTTTGATTATGCTCCTCCTTTTGTTATGTATGAAATGCTATTAGACACTTCTTCCCTCCTTAGGGAAAGAAGAGTTCCTTTTTGTACGAACTAAGCCTTTGTTTTATGTTAATATTATGGCCGGTTAAGCAAAAAAAAAAAAAACAAAGTATGACTTTCGGATGACTTTGGGCAACACTTGTTCTCCAAGCATCACTGGATAACTTTCGGTAACATTTCTTCAAAGAAAACATCAATTACAGTACGGTCGGATTTGTCAAAAACAACTCCAGGCATTAAAGTTTTAAATGTCCAGTCATTTTCATAGTTTTGTACGCTTTCCGTATATCTAACAGCTACTCGTGTGAATTGTCAATAAACGGTGAGAGATTGTAATGGTGGTTGTGTGAAATAGAAGATAAGAGAAAAGAAAGAACATACAAATAACGGGTGATTTTCACATATATTATAGGATTTTTGCATCACACTCAGATAACTTCGTTTTCTCATTTTGAAATTCACACAATTATAAACCATATGGTCACGCAGCTAGTTGGGTTTTATTTTTTCTAGTTTGTTTTCCTTTTTGACATTTTGTAAATAAATGACCATAAAAATAAAATCAAATGGAGATTCACCAATCTTTTGGCTATTATTTTACCACTTTTATATTTTATTAGAATAATTTATTAAATCTTAAATTTCTTATTAGTTTTACTATTGCTATATGTAAATTAAAAATAAAGATAAACAATGACAATAACTTTCGAATTCTTTTTCTCCAATTGAAGAGGCAAATCTAAGTCCTAAAATAAAATCAATCTGGATTATCTTTTTCAGGACTTAGAATTGTGTCTAACTAAGTTTTATTTATTTTGGAAATTGAAGGTTATGGTTATTATTTTGCTTTGTATTTAATACACACAGAGATACACAGGCACGCGCGCGCACAACAATGGTAAAAATAAAAACTTTTATTTATTTAAATGTTTATCCTTTCAAAATATATAAAAATAATTCAAAATAATTGATAATATAGCCAATACGTTATTGATATCCTTTACATTTTTAAATAATTTTATAAAATTAAACAAAAAGAAAAAGAAAGAAGTCCACCAGAATTTACATTTTCCAGTTATTGCGACCATTTGGTTACAACAATAATAATTAAGTGACTTTTAAGTGACAAAATAAAATTGTGACTTTAGTAAAAAAAACTTATAGTTATAGGACCATTTCTGAAAATTACCCTACAAATACCGGTGTTAAGTTTATAAAATGCTATAGTGTTGCTACACTACTAGAAATCGTGTAAAATGCTACAAAGAAGGTGGAGACGGAATTCCTTCTCTAATTGATTGGAGAAGGAATTCCGTCTCCAATCAGTGTAATTCCCTCTCCAACTAAAGAAAGAATAAAAAAATAATAAAATTTTTTAGAGTTGGAGACGGAATTCCGTCTCCAACCCAAAATAATTAACCCGCTGCTTCTCTCTTCCACATTCAGTTCTCCTCTCCCAAAATTAAAAAACCCCCCAAACCCCCCCACGGCGAACTCTTCATCCCCGGCGAAAACATCACTGCCTCCGGCGAATTTCTTCCATCCCCGGCAAAAACATCCCCAACTTATTCAAGTAAGTTTTTTCTTCATTTTCCCCATTATTTTTAGTTATAATTCAAATTATTTTTCCCTCCCCATTTTTTCCATCCATGAATTCGACCCCCATTTTCCCCACCCCAATACCAACTTTGACACCCCAACTATCATGTTTGTATACTTGTTTAATTTTTGTTAGATTGGATTATTAGAAATTAAATGTCATTAGTTCTAGAAATAGTTAGAAAAATAATATAAAGTAGATAAATTTAATTCAAGAATAATTAGAAAGAAATAATTAAGAACAATGTTATTGAACATGACAAATAAAATAAATGTAGGGAGTTTGATTTAGTTAGTTAATTAAAAAATTAATATACAACATAATTTAACAATAATGTTATACACCTATAGTTTGCTAGAAAAATTGCTATAAGTTGTTGCATTGATTTAAAATTGCTATCATGTTTGTATACTCGTTTAATATTTGTTAGAGTGGATTATTAGAAATTAAATGTCATTAGTTCTAGAAATAGTTAGAAAAATAATATAAAGTAGATAAATTTAATTCAAGAATAATTAGAAAGAAATAATTAAGAACAATGTTATTGAACATGACAAATAAAATAAATGTAGGGAGTTTGATTTAGTTAGTTAATTAAAAAATTAATATACAACATAATTTAACAATAATATTATACACCTATAGTTTGCTAGAAAAATTGCTATAATTTGTTGCATTGATTTATATTTATTTGTGTGCAACTTTTGTAGATGGAACATGATGAAAATCGTAGTTGGATGTACAATATGTTCTATGAAAATAGTGGTTTGAGGAAAAATTATGTAGATGGGGTTGATGGGTTTATTGCTAAAGCTAAATTACTTCCTGAATATATACGAGAGGGGTCAATCAAATGTCCTTGTGTGAAATGCAAGTGTAGCCACGTGCAACCAATTGAAAATGTCGTGTTGCACCTTTATAGAAAAGGATTTATGCCAAATTATTTTGTGTGGACTGCACATGGAGAGTGTAACCCTAGTGTCCATAGAGAGAACTTCCAAAATGACTATGTCGGGTATAACTATCCTATGAATGAGATGTTGAATGATGCGTTTGGAATGTACCAAGGGGAACCCTCTCAACCGAATGTTGAGGAGATTCCCAATAATGAGGCGAAACTCTTCTATGAACAGTTGGAAGAAGCAAGTCGCCCATTTTACTAGGGGGCAAGTCATTCAAAGCTGTCGGTGGCAGTTAGGTTGCTTAGTATTAAATCAGATTATAACATATCTCAAGGAGGCATGGATGAGATCATTGGACTTTTGAATGAACTAAACATAAGTAACTTGGGATTGCCTTCCTCGTACTACGATGCAAAAAAGTTGGTTTCGTTTTTAGGGCTATCTTCAGAAAGAATTCACTGCTGTAAAAAGGTTGCATGTTATACTACAAAGAAAACAAAGATAAGCAATTTTGTACGTTTTGCGGTGAGGCTCGCTACAAGCCAGTCAAAAATTCTAAACAGAAACAGGTCCCAGTAAAAGCGATGCATTACTTACCTCTTATACCAAGGTTAAAGAGGTTGTATGCATCAATGAGTTCTGCTCCTCATATGAGATGGCATCATGAACGTAAACGACAATCTGGTATTCTATGTCATCCGTCTGATGGAGAAGCATGGAAGCATTTTGATAGAGTGTATCCTGAATTTGCAAGTGAACCTAGAAACATCAGGTTGGGTTTGAGTTCTGATGGGTTTACTCCGTTTGCTGTCTCTGCTGCACCATATTCTTGCTGGCCTGTATTCGTCACACCGTATAATCTACCCCCAGAAATGTGTATGACAAGTCCATATATTTTCCTGACTTGTATTATCCCTGGTCCTAGTAACCCAAAAAGCTCTATTGATGTATTCTTGCAGCCTTTGATTGATGAGTTACAAATATTGTGGCGTGATGGTGTTGTAACATATGATTGTTCCTTGAAACAAAACTTTAGATTGCATGCTTGTTTGATGTGGACAATTAATGATTTCCCTGCATATGGCATGTTGTCTGGTTGGTCCACTGCTGGTAAGCTATCTTGTCCTATTTGTATGGAAGATACAAAAGCATTTTATTTAAAACATGGGCGTAAGCACACATGGTTCGACTGTCAGCGCCAGTTTCTGCCAGATGACCATCCATTTAGGAGAAACACTACTGCATTCATGAAGAATAAGGAGGATTTTGATGATCCTCCACAGAGGTTGACGGGGCATGAAGTTTGGTCTCGGGTTCAGGGGTATCCCAAGGCAACGGAGCAGCAACCATTGCCTAGAATAGCAGGTTTTTGTGTTACACATAATTGGACAAAGCAGAGCATATTTTGGGAACTTCCTTATTGGAAGGACAATCTTCTTAGGCATAATCTGGATCCAATGCATATTGAAAAAAACTTTTTTGATGCTGTCTTTAACACTGTGATGGATGTCAATAACAAAACGAAGGACAACTTGAAGGCAAGGTTAGATGTTCAGGCATATTGTCGACGACCTGAATTGCACCTACAATCAGATGGGGTTAAGGTGCGCAAGCCATCAGCGAACTACACTTTTGACTTGGAGGAGAGAAGAATGATTTGTGAGTGGATACAGAATATTAAGTTTCCTGATGGTTGCGCATCGAATATATCCAAATGTGTCGACATGACAGAAGGTAAGCTTACGGCAATGAAAAGCCATGATTGTCATGTTTTCATGGAAAATTTGTTGCCAATTGCGTTCAATGGCTTGCCTGATACAATTTGGAAACCACTCACTGAAATGAGTGTGTTTTTCAAGGACTTGTGTTCTAGTACATTGAGGGAAGAAAATCTATAATTGATGGAAAGTAATATTCCTGTGATCTCTACTAAATTGACCAATATATTTCCCCCTGGTTTCTTCAATGTTATGGAACATCTGCCTATGCACCTTGTTGAAGAAGCAAGACTTGGAGGCCCGGTTCAGGGAAGGTGGATGTATCCTACTGAAAGGTAATGCATATCATAGATTTCCTCCTATATTTAATATTTTTAATTCATTATTAATTATATGGCTATCTATGTTATACAGGACTATTGGCAAATGTAAGCGGACTGCAAAAAATAGGAATAGAATTGAGGGGTCGATATGTGAGGCTTATCTTGTTAGGGAAACGTCGCATTTCTGTTCTTATTATTTTGGGGCCGAAGTACCTTCTCTAAGTCGCAGGCCTAACCGACATGATGATGGTGGAAGCGGCAATTCACTGTATCATCATTTTTCCATATTCAATCATCCCGGTCGAGGATCAGAAAAAGGTTGCACAAAAACATTCAGCGACATCGATAGACAAGTTGCTACGACACATGTACTGCTGAATTGCCCAGAAGTGCAACCTTTTTATAGGTATTTGTCAGTTTCTACATAAAAAAAAAAAGGTTAATACATATATTAATTTTTACATCCTAAATATTGTTGTTGTGCATAGCAGTTTATTTGTCAATAACTTTGGGCACGATGCTGTGACGACCAAATTTTCAGAGTGGTTTAGAGAATATGTAAGTATTTTAGTGGCACATATCCCGTTGGTGAATACTATACGCAAGTATGTGTTAACTTATAAATCTACAATTGTATGCATATTAGGTGAACAATCCTGAAAACGGCGTCAATCATCCACTGTTTTGTG
This sequence comes from Petunia secreta, assembly GCA_029990175.1. Lineage (NCBI taxonomy): Eukaryota > Viridiplantae > Streptophyta > Magnoliopsida > Solanales > Solanaceae > Petunia > Petunia secreta. The sequence continues at coordinate 2,743,705 of JARKIP010000059.1, read as the reverse complement.
ATTTATCATTGGGCCCTTTTTATAAGTACAGACAAATGTCTAAGTACTTCATCAATGGCTATAAGTTTCATACTGAAGAATGGTCCATGGGGAAGAAAACATATAACTGCGGAGTGTGGGTGAATGCATGCACTGGTGATGGAGAGTTTGACTATTATGGTGTAATACATGAAATATTAGAGCTAGAGTTTAATGGTCATCCAAGGAAAAAGTTGGTGCTCTTTCGGTGTAAGTGGTTCGATCCAACACCACTTCGGGGTACAAAGGTGCATCCAGTATATAAAATAGTTGAAATCAATCACAAAAGAACGTATGCACATTATGATCCATTTATCATTGCTCAAAATGTGAAACAAGTGTACTACGTTCCTTATCCAAAGTGCAAAAATAAACTGAAGAACAAGGCAAAAGCAAATTGGTGGGTTGTTTTGAAAGCCAAACCGGTTGGAAGAATTGAGGTGGATGATGCATTAGATGAAGCATACCAAAATGACATTTCAACTGTTCAAGAAATTGTAGATGAAGAATTACCCGGCGAGTTGCATCAGGATGTGGATTATTTTGAAGAATTTGATATGTCGGTGCTCAATCAAACCATGAAAATGTCGTTGGGAAATGAAGAAGGGGAGTACATAGATGAAAATGATACCTCTGAGGATGATGAATTGCTTGATGAACTTGAAGGAAGCGATGATGATTGATGTTAGTAGTTGAATATTTGTGCGTTACATTGGTTGTTTGTGGTATTTAATTAACGATGATACACTTTATTAAATATCTAATTCTATTAAATTTAACATTAATTTGCAGATATGTCATCTCGAGGTAGGAAAGGACCTAAGACCTGTGGTGGCCATACTTCCACAGGTCATACTACTCCTACACTTCCGGTGGTGACCCCTACGTCTGAGTTGCTCTCACAGCTAGGTAATTATCCGCCTACATTTTTTGCTGGTCTCCCTAGTAACCCACTATTCCATCAGCCACAGGCCCCTAGTATATCTGCACAGACCATGCCACATATGGGGCAACACTATCAGTTTGGCCAGCCTGCTGGTCCCTCTTTCCATTCCATGCCTATGGTAGGCACATCCCCTCAGTCTGTGCATGTACGGGCCCCTACATTTCAGCCATTTGGCTCATCGGGCCCTTCACAGCTGATGATGATACCTACTCCTAGTATGCATCCACATAGTTTGCCATCTGCTACACCTTCCATTTCGAGTACTGTTCCATCTGCATCATCATCGGCATGCCCCAGTTCGAGTACACCCGTACCAGAGAGTCAGCCAGAGTCCACTCCATCTGTCACCACTACAGCGCGAAAGGGTAGGAAAAAGCGTACTAGCGCTACAGTTCAGTTGCCCGGTGGTATTGGATCTCTCGATGAGTCTGGGAGGTTGATTATCATGCCTGACAGCAAAGAAGGGTAAGATTTATTCATTAACCTTTAAATTATAAACTTTTGAATTGAATGCAATATATATTTATCAACATAATTTTGTATGTTAAATTTAATGCAGGTTTGTTCCATCGGACAAGGCAGTGAAACTTGTTGTTGAATCTATGACACCACACTTTACTGATGGTTGGCCGACCTGGGGAAAGGTGCCAGTACCTGTTAGGAACCGCATGTTTGAAGCTTTTACGGTATTAACTACTTATGAAGCTTTTGTCATTTGATTATTATATGTGTTTTATTAGTTTTCACTTATTATATTGTTATTGTTTAAGAATAAGTGTTCGTGGGATCCTATATATGATGAACAAGTCCGAGCAGTTTTTGAGAAAAAGGCGGCTAAAAGGCTAAGTGATTCCCTGTCAAAATACAGGCAAAAGGGTAAAGTTCCCAAATGGATTTATCAGCAAAATTGGGATAAACTCAAAATTTATTGGGAAACACCTGAATTCTTAGCCCAGAGCGAGCAGGCTAAGAAAAATAGAGCATCCGCAAGGGGAGGATCGAAGCACACTTGTGGTTCAGTTAGTTTGGCCACCCATCGGGCACGATATGTAAGTCAATCTAATTTTTATTTAAATTAAAAACTTAAAACCATTTTGATTTAGCATTAACAAATTTGCATTGTGTAGGAAGCGGAACATGGAAAAGTTAGTGATTATGAATTTTTCCGTTTGTTCCATTATTTATATGACGAACAAGGAAATGAGGTGGGATGGGTCGAGCCACGTGCACAACAACTAGAGGTGAGATATCATAAATAATTTTATTTTTTTAAAATTATTCTTTAATTAATTATTCTAATCGCGTCGTGTATTTTAGGAGAACTACAAAGCTTTACACCAAGAATGGCTTGAGAGCCAAGGGTCACAAGTCGCTGAAGGCTCTCCTAAACCCACCCAGGATGAAGAAAATGCAATGTTCGTTCAGGCGGGTGGTGGCTATACTAGCAAAAATCGAGCCTATGGCCTTGGTCCTTCGAGGTACAAGAAGCCTTCTCGTGTAGGTATTGTCAATGCTAGTTGTTCTTCTTCTTTTTCACATGCACCATAAGCTGGGGATGATGAGTTGCGCGCTAGATTGGCGGATATGGAGCAAAGGCTAGTAGATAGTGAAAGGCAACGGATGGAAGACCGTGAGAATGTGAAGAAATTACAGGAAATTGTGGCTAAGATTTGGAGAGATAAGGAGCAAGGAAGTGGCCCGTCCCAAGGAACGGATTAGTACTCTCATGGTTTGTTAAGTTGTGAACATGTTACTAATTAAATCCTTTAGTTTTTATTTGTGTTGAATGGTTAATGATGAAACAATATGCATGTTGAATTGTTTTATTGGCCGTGGTGGCTTTGTTTTATGTTAAACATGTATTTTATGTTAAACAGGTTGTTTTTGGTATTTGGTTTCTTTGTACCGAATTTCTAATATTTTTGTTTAGCAGGATTTGTATAGTTAGAGACGGAATTCCGTCTCTAACCAACCAAAAAAAATTAAATAAATTTTTAGAGACGGAATTCCGTCTCTAAACAACAAAAATAATTTTTAAAATTTTAATTGGAGAGGGAATTCCGTCTCTAAACAATAAAAATAATATATATAATTTATGTTTGAGAGGGAATTCCCTCTCCAAGCATTAAATTATTTAAATTAATTTAATGATTGGAGAGGGAATTCCCTCTCCAAGCACTAAATTAATTAAATTAATTTAATGATTGGAGAGGGAATTCCCTCTCCAAGCACTAAATTAATTTAATTGATTTAGTGCTTGGAGAGGGAATTCCCTCTCCAAATGCAAAAGTTCACGCGTACTGACACAGTCTTGCAGACGGAATTCCGTCTCCAAGAATGTGTCAGTGTGTCAGCTGCTTTTGCATTTGGAGACGGAATCAGTCCAACGACGCGCTTAAAAGCGAAGGACGCTCAGAGACGGAATTCCGTCTCCAAACTTTGACGCTGAATGATTAATTTTTAGTAGTGCTATTTTATAAAAACAACACTATTAGATTTGTATATATGTGTGTGTGTGTGTTATTATACCTTAAGAGATCCCTACAGAATATAAGTGGGCTCCCAAACTTTTTGGCTCCACTCCCAATAATTTCTCACTCGAACTAAATTCCAAAGGACTCATAACATGATTAGGCTTTATCTCGAGATTCATTGTGTGTAACCCACATCAATCAGAGTATTTGATATGGCCGCTAAAACGTATCGTACCCACTGCTTAAACTCCTCCACCTCAATGAATATCTCGTTGAACCGTTGGATCTGATACTTGTTGTTGGTCTAAACCAATTGTTAGGTTAAGCTTGTACAATTTTTTTTTAAAAAAAAAATGCTTCACCCCATTAAGAGATTCATACATCTTATAAATAAGTTTGCAAAAATTTTAACTATTGATGTGGAACTTTATTCGCACTCCAATAGTTCTCATCAAAGTTAATAAACATGGTCGGCTATTGTCGAATGATGAATATTTACAGTTTTATGCTTCACACTGTTTCATATTTAACTTTCTCTGTCAATTGTATCGTGAATTTTTGTTAAATTCTTTGTTTTTGAAGTTGTATAGAGTATTCATATAAATTTTTATTTGGTAAAAAGGTGTTTTCAAATGGATGAAGAGACAATTAACCACGTAGTCTAATCTTTGGATTGAATATATCCAATTACAACTCTGTACTATATTGATTCTTCACTATGGACTACCAGATTGGGTTGAAAGATCCTCTCGAGTCTTAAACAAAGAAAAAAGGACACTTTATTCTCTTTTTATTTTATTTCTAAAATTTGATTAAGAGTTAATTTAGGATTGAATTAGAATTTTTAAGAGTTGGAGGTAAATATAAAAATTTTAAAATTCAAAGTTCAAAATTTTATTTCTCTCCCTTCTCTCCTTATCTACTTCTTCCTTCTCTCTTATTTCATTTTGACTTTTTGTTTCTCTTTTCTCTTCTTCCTCCTCTCTCTCCTCCTTATTTTCTTCTTCTTGCTCTCCTTTTTCGCTCAAATTTATTTGTATTCAATGTGAAGATCATCATTGTTTTCTTCTTCTTCTTCTTCTTCTTCTTCTTCTTCTTCTTTGGTTTTTGCTTTCCTTTTGTAAGGTGGCTGGAATATCTGGACAAATGACCGGAACGTCTGAATAGATGACGGGAACGTCTGAACAGATGGCTGGCTGGATCATCTGAACAGATGGCCGGAACATCTGAACAGATTGCCGAAACATCTCTCCAGATGTTGAAACATCTGTATAGATGACCGGAACAGCTGGACAGTTGGATGTAACATCGTTGTAAGGGAAGATGAAGGATGGGGGAGAAAGGTAGAGAAGAGTGGAAGAGGTGGAGGAAGGGGAGGAGGTTGGTGAGTTAGAGGGGAAAGGGGGAGGAGGTTGGTGGGTTAGAGGGGGAAAAGGGCAGTAGGGGGTTTGTGAAAATAAGAAAACTTTGGGACTTTTAAAAGTTAGTCATTAGTGTTAATCTTAAATGTGTTCTTTTTACCTTATTTTTTAAGACTTTGTTCCTTTTACCTATACTAGTTTCCCAACATGTGCGTTACACGTGTATACCGAGTTTTGTAGTACAATCTTGAAAAAATTCATGTCTTTGATATGTGTCTGGTCTTACTGAGCCTCTTTGAACCTCTTTGAATTATTAATACTTTTTATCACAAAGTAGGATAAATATTTATGCAACTTATTATTGTGCACACATTGTTTTGTTAATTCTACTTTGATTGCTACCTCAAACTGAACTTGCAGAGGGTTAGGTGTACAACGCAAAAATAGTACAACAGGGACAATATAAGATAATATATATATGTTGTAATATCTTTTATGATTGATATAACTGTATATAACAGGGGCAATATCTAAAAATTTAACGTCTTTCAGTGGCAGTAGCTATTACTAATATTACTACAGTAATGATTAGTAAAATGTAAAAGCTAAGTATTTGAATTCTACTTCCAAGACCACGATTAATGGAATTATTTTGTCAATTCTTTTGTGTTTTCTCAATGAAAACCTGGTGTTTCATTCTTCAATAGTCCACATCGTGTACGGTTCTTTCACTAAAGCCGACGAATAGATTTCGTCCAAAAATGCATTTCGTTACTTATTAAAATGACGAACCTTTTGAAAAAAGACACTTTTAGGTGGAGTATTTTGTTTATTTAGAGAGGGTATGATAGAAATATTTAAGATATAAAACAAAACTCAAACTCAAGCATGGTGGCGGCATATGTGATTAATGTCCCAAGGCTGGATGAACTTTGTAGCAAGCATACAATGTCAGAACGACATTGCCCCTAGATCGGATGGAGCGTCAAAACACTCACAACTGGTCATGGAAAATGGAAATTTATTTTTCATACCCCAAAACAATGTGTTACATCTATAAAAGAAGAAAAACGAAAGAAATCCAATTAGCAGTATATCCATGCATCCATCAAAAATAGAGTAATGTTGTCTTTTTATCCAAGCACGAAACTTTAATAACCTCAGTTTTCTTCAGAACTTCATATACATATAAAAGAAGAAATCTTCTAACACGATCTCAAAGCATGATCATGATACCAAGTCTCGGCTTAGCACTTCCATTGATCAATATTAAAACAAATCCTTGAGTAACTATTTTGCACATCAAAGGAAAAAAATAATTTTTTGTAAATGATTATGTGGAATACCTTCGTCTAATGACTACCATTTCCGTGCTCATGCACATATGAAATTATAATGTTACCCCATTTGAGAAACCTTGTAAAATTCTCAATGATTATTGATCCAAATCCTGTTTGGAGTATAAATTGATCCTACTTAACCAATACGTACGTACTGCACTTTAAAAGGTCTTTCATAATGACATATATATTGCATATTTCACAGAGACACTGGTTCGTTCAAAAGAATCTAGCCAACCAAGAAGAATTATATAGGAGCATAACACTGCATAATCCGATAGATGAATTTAACGTAATGTTTTAATGGATATTGTATAATTACGTCTGTGCAAATTCTTGACTATTGAACTATAATGAAATAACACAATTAATATCTTGTGCACCAATCAATCTTGAAAATGTAATCCTCTATTTCTTCCTCAGAATAAAATCGCCATCTTCTTGAAAATATAATACATTTACAGTAGTTGCATAAATCCACAACTATATCTTGAATTTGAACAGTGAGAAATCCGTAAGTGGTAATCTGAGTTAGAAGATGAAATTGGCCCTTTTCCTCCGACTATCATCTTTGGCTACGTTTTTCTATTAATGAAGTTGTTCGTCTCCGACTATCATTAGTATTAACAGTAAATACTAATGAAGTTGTTCGTCTCCTTTGGATAAATCGTAGAAGTGGTCTCAAGAAAATTTGTTTGTGTGAAATTATTTGGTTGCTGTAATAGCTAGTGCAAAGCACCTATTCCGTGATAAAGTGAAGAATTACATCCCTTCAAGTAATGCGCGTCTCTTTGTTTTGGCTAAGCAGGCTGTTTTTTTTTTTCCTGAAGTAGGCTTTTGTTTCTAAGTTTGGTAATTTTAGATTTTAGAGGGGCATATTAGTAATCTGACTTTTACTTTCTTGAGGACATGCTTATATAGTAGTATGATAATAATGAGTCAAAAGTCTCTTTTGACCAAAGGACCCAAGTAACATGGTTAACGAGAGAAATAAAATTAAAGGTAAAAGATTACTCTATTTCAAGTAAATCACTAGCTGAGAAACCTACTTAACAAAACAAAATTTATAAAAATGAGAATGGCAGATCGACAAAAGGACATCCGAGAGGCACAAGTCAACTATATTCGTGTAACTATAGATTAGATGTCTTATGAAAAATACTACTACTAAAACTATAGATTAGTCATTTGTAATATGGAGTATTCATTTGCTGTGTGCCTAGTCAACATCCTTGCTTTTGACATATGCACATAAACTCATAAAGTCTATGTGTTGCGGAGTCTAAATTGGCTCTTGCGACTCTCCCTGCTCCAAATATGTGTCAATTAAGCTAAAATAATATAGTAAAAAATAAGTATCGTTTTAGAAGACTGAGAAGGTACAAAACTAATTTCATCCAATAAATGGAGTATTAAGCAATAATTTTCTTAATCGTATATCAAAACCTTAAACTACACTTATGTCGAACTAGAATAGGTAGGAGTATTAATTCTTAGAATTAAATGGTTTAAACCAGTATAAAATATGTATAGCCAAAGTTTCACATAACAGTTCGAGATCAAGACATAATTATGTTAGCTGCTGACTTTATATTAACAGAAAGGTGAGATCCAATTATCCAAACCGTTAAAGTTGGAGGAATGGCTTTTATTATTATGAACGAACGGCTATAAAAAGACAGTAAGCTGTCTTCTCCATAATTGTGGAACCAATAGGAAAAAACAACTCACCATTCGTGCGGGGGTTGGCCTGGCCCCTTTATATTTTCAGATGAAAAAACTTTATCCTAATACCCAATCATTGCCAGTATGTCAAGTCATCGTGTCAGCACCACACGTGTGGCAGAGGGGGTCCATAAAGTTTAAATGCGTACCAACTGCGTACTTTAAAATGTAGGCCATTATATCACCGGCCGTGATTCATGAGTTGGGATATAAGGGATGGGACTTCTTTACAGAACCATTTAATTAGACTTTGCTATTAACAACCAAATGAAAGAAAAAGGAAGCAATAGTCGAGGATCTTTAATGGTAGTAAAGGACAAACATCCTCATGTTCTAGTTGACGTAAGTCTTGTCAAGGATACAAAAAGATTTACTACTAGTTGTCTATTTTGTTTTGTACTATATCCTACTCACTTGTTTCGCATCATGTGTTACGGTAGAGAAAAAAAAAAGGTTCTCTACAAGCCCGTTTTTTGGTGAGCTTATAAGCCTATTGGAAAAATTAATTAATTGGCTTTTTTTTTCCTTTTCAAAATTGATGCCCTAGTTAATTAATAGTGATAAGAGAGATCCATTATAATGTGAACCATTCTTGAATTCCAGCCGGCACAAAAGATTCACGCATACGGGGGAGTCTTTAGAACTTGCCAACCACTTACCATTATTTTTGTAGGAGTGGAATTGGATTTATATGTAATACTACAAGGATTCTCTAACAAAAAAACTTTCTCGCATTCATTGAATAGAATAACTCCAAAGGCACTTGAATTGGCGCAACCAATTCGTAATAAGTGGATTTGTTGTGAAGTTCAGCGACGCATGAAGCGATACTTATTGGAGAATGTATTGCATTGATGAAGAAGGTCGGAGGTTTAACATGAAGAGTACGAATTCTTGATGAAGGCGAGCTAGCTCTCTCTCTCTCTATATATATATATATATATATATATACACGTTTATCCAAATAGATTCGTTAAATTAAAAGTAGTTAAATCGACGATGAAATATAGGACTATCACTACTAAATCTATGGTAGGAAACTTCTTATCAATTATAGTTATCTGAATTCAAGATCAAATATCTAAAATCTTGCAAGTGCCGGCATTGAGCGAAGTTTGAGGGCTTGGTTCTAGCTCGGTCCTGAAATAATAGAGGTGAATTCAATATTTAAACATTAAGAGTTCAAGTTTGAAATTCTTATTAAGTTTCTAATCTATTGTTTGTACTTGCTTAATATTAGTTTGAGCAAATAGATTCAGGTGAACTCATAACTTGTGTCCCCAGTTGGTGACAAGATCTTACTCATTCCTATAAGCATCAAGCCTTTATTCTATAAAAGCCCTTATAACATGAGCCATCGTCGAACTATGTAAGTCTTTGGTGCAATAATATAATGTGCTACACCTCTCAAGAGGATAGCATCGAGCATTTTAGCTAAGTAGGTCTAATTATCTGGCCATTGACAAAATAATGTGCATGTTAGATCTTCGTATGGAGCATCGTCAAACTTTACTCCACATAAGACCTCCTAATTAGTTGCCACGAGGTGCATAAACGCCATAGCATTGGGTTGCATAAATCCGAGATGGCACCAAGAATGTTTACACCATCCCACTAGGACCAATAGTCCGTAACATATATTCTCTTACTATGAAAACCAACATGGCCTAATTATTGCATCCACATGGCTGTAGTACTACGACAAAAACTCATATATGGAGGGATTGAATTTTATTAAACATAAATTGGCACTCGAACTAAAGTTGGTCATAAGAAAATTTACTAGACAAAAACAAAAAAGAGTACTAGTATGATTTTGTAATTGTGTTAACCGACACTCTTCCGTGACATTCTCTAATCTTCATCTCGAAACATAAGCCAAAAGTCCTATTTGAAAAGCCTATGTCGAGGTTGCCTGAAAAGAGACCAAAATCCTTTTATGAGTAGATGAAAAAAGCATAGACCAAAGCGTAAAAGCAAGAGAGAAGAAATAAGAATAAGCCATTTTGTCTATTTTGTCATTATTCTCTCTCTTTCTCCATCAAAAGAGGGAGTCAGTCATGGGCAATTGGAAAAATAACTCCATTGGTCCACAATTCCAGACAATAAAAATCATAATTCCGTAAGCCAAAGGTCATTAAAAATCATTGCGCACGCCTGGTTTCGTAAAACGTGGCTACACCATGCTCAGAAAATTTTAGGCATTGTGTGCCCATTTGGAATCATTACCTAACCTTTTCTGTTACCACCGTTGACTAATCCATTCTCTTTTTCCATCTCTAGATAAATCCAACTTGTTCTTCACATCAAGCTTCAAAATATACACTTGATTAAGCAGCCATGTTGGATTTTTTAGGCCTTCTTTTTGTAGCTATGTCCCTATGTTTAAGGTTCACTGTGTCACAATTATATGATAAAGCCAAGCATCCAGTCTCCGTGTAATTAGCAAACTTAACATATGCAGTAGGCAGGTCTCAACTTACACATGAATGGAGAGCAAGCAACCGTTTTGTCTTCACTTTCTATTAAGGTCGATATCAAGTTATCTAAAAGATAATTATAACTATAGTAATCATTCCCATAAGTGATAAATAAATTAGGTAACCTCCTATAATATATAAAAAGTTCAAATTACGCTATTAGAGTAATATTGCGTCATCGTCTATGTTTATAAGTTAAATCATTTTCTAATATATAGTGTCAATCATGGGATAAATTAGGATTCCTGACAGTAAATCTTCCCTTCATAAATGTAGCACACAGACAAAAATGGCAAAGGATCAACGCGTTTGATGAACTAGAGAAGGAAAGATGGGGTTAAAATTCTAAGTAACACTTTCAAGCTTAGGGGTGGGTTGATAGGAGGGTAGCTACTGACTTTTTAAGTTTGGCAATGTTACATCAAACATCATTTTGGTCCACTCCAACCCATTGATTTGCTAAAGGATGCGACTCGATCTGAAGAATTATTAGCAAGCTTTTAGAATTTGGGTGCAAGCAAAATCAACATCACTTCATGTCGAGTTTAATCAATATATATGTAGTGTTTAGTATTATTGAGAGTTCAATGATGGCCTTATGGGCAATGAAGCCCAGACTCTAAAAGTTAATATTTCTTTAAACTTAGTGGAGTATTGATTGGCCGAAAATTTCGGCCTTCGCACCACATTGAACATTGAAGCCATATACATTCTCTTTAAAAAAGAAAGTAATACAATGCAAGTGGTCATTATGGGAATCATAGTTTGACAAGTTCATATCATAAAAACGTTGTGATTCATGTTGCGTAGTTGAGTCTTTCCTCAGTCCTGTTAATAATGTGAAAAGAAAAAGAAAAAAAAGGAAGAGCTAATCATAGTTTCACGTATATACTCACTTGACTACACCCACTATATGAGTATAACGTAGCAAAGCTTTTTTTGGTGACATAAAAGTCATTGAGCTATGTGTGCTGCTTGAAATTTGATTTTACAGTTCTTATATATTTTGAGCAATTCGCATATGGTTCAGTAACTTTAATGATAAGAAATAAGTTTATGACCTTTACTGTTATAATGGTAAGTCCAGCGAGTATAAGTGAAATTAATTTGCTAACTAACTAGTCTGATAACAAGTGCACCGAGTGGGTGGCATTAGTCAATTGATAACTCTCTCCATCAAGTAATCTCTGAGGGATGCAAATGAATTCTCTTTTGAAGATAAATTCTACTTGGCTTGATCCTTGTGACATTACTTCTAAACAGAAAAATCTAGTCAAAGCACTCACAGTCTATTTCACTCACAGATTGTCGATAAAGAACAGAATTGCAATTTGCAATGTCAAGTGTCTACCAACAAGAAGACTAGCCTCTCTTGGCGTACTCACTCTCTATGTGCTTTCTTTTTAATTTTTTTCCCCTAGTAAGAGTTAAAAACTTGCCCAGGTTTAGTCAATAGAAGACAAAAAGCTAAAATAACTAAGAATATAAAATGTTCATAACAGATGTCCCAGGTTGCAACAAGTGATTGGCGAAGCTAGTTAGGGTGCTTGATTAAACAAGTCATTACTCAAGTCCTTTGCATGGACCTCACAAACAAGCCTTTACATGTCAAACTTAGCATAATTTACCACAGCCGTCCCAGGTATTCACTTTGTTTCAGGATCACCTTTTCCTTTAAAGTAGTTCAAATTATCTAGAAAATGGTAAACTGAGCCAAAACTTTAGTGGCTTATGAATCTGAGATACTAATTCTATAACTCAAGAATTACCTTTACAAAACAAATAACTCAAAATAGAAGTCTAGCAATCAAATTCCTTTGAGAACATGGAGATTTTGAATACTCCTATCTGAAACTCAAATAACTATTTCTGTTACAGAACTCATCGTTCCTATACAGTTCAGTAAAATATCATTTAAACCATTCAAGTATTCAACTAGTATTGTCTGGTCATTCAAATTTGACTCCTTAATCCCTACATAAGCCTCGAGGTACTACAATCAGCAGTAACATCTGCTCGAACATCATCCAGAGCTGAGCATCTTTGTTTCCCACCAAGTTACTTTACATCAAAGCAAGCTGAAAATTGCTGAAACCTTGAACTCTGGTCTCCAGAGCTCATTTCACAACTAATTGTTTAATCGAGCATTTCAAGAATGGGTCATTGGGACAAAGACAAAGGGGATATCCATCTTTCCTAACGGAAATTTGACCAGAATATGTGATAAAGGTCAAAGAATTGTGTTTTCACAATCCGAATGCATTTTGTGCAAGAAGTACTCCTTTTATTTAAACCACTGTTTTGCGCTAGCAGCAGATGGGAAGGTCACATAGACAAAGGTAATTGTCTTACTCTCTTTCTTGCATGAGCCTGTCGTAAAATTTTCAAACGCACTGGAAGGAAAATGGCAAGGCCTATAATGAGAAAGGAACTCCAATAGTATCTTAAATAAAGGGCCAGATATGATGATACTATAAGCACACTAAACAGCAAGGCGTAGAACACAGCAACTGCAACATCAGCCCTACACAAAATTTGAGACAATTATAGAATGAAAATATCTAAAGATCATTTGCGACAAACTTGTTACAGCATTACAGAAGGTAAAGATCTTCCAAAACTGTCTATAAGGTTATATGAAGTATGAACTTGTGTTACGAAGGTTAGATTATGCAAATATTATTCCAGTGAAGACAACTGAAGGATAAAAAGACATGGTCACTCAGTGAGAGTGTGCAAGCAGACTCGGCTCATGTGCATCCAAATATGACACACACAATATAGCAAAGAAAATATACAAATGGCATAAAACAGAGGATTAGCAACTACTACAAGTAGCAGCTCATCCATTTAAAATTGCCCGGCCCAACATATCATTACCAAATGAAAGAAGGAATTCTAACAACCAGGAGAAGTTTGAATACGGTATAAGGAATATAAGGTAGCAATCAGGTACATAAAGTCAAAGGATGAACTACGAAGGTACATTGAAAAGTATCTACTACTCCATTTTGCCCACTTCTATAACAACCTTTCCTTTTGAAACTTCCTAAAGTATTTGATCCACTACACTAATATTATTATCATTTTCTTAACAACCAAGAAATCCTCAGGACAGCTGGAGCACAGTTCGAAGCTCGATAGAAAAGACCTGCCTCTCTAATCGTGTCCACTTAAACACCATGCTTCTGTCCATGGTAGAGTTAAAACTCATAATGTGCGTCTCTCCCCGGATCACGAGTGATTCTTACCCCTAAACCAAGCCGTGGGGTCTACAGTAATAATACTCCCTCTGTCCCAACTAACGTGATGTACTTTATTTTTTAGTCTGTCCCAAAAAGAATAAGACCTTCAAACAATTTAATTTGAACTTCTCATTTGGCCCTTGAGGAAACAATTTATACCCACATAATTATCTATGGCATGTGTTAGACACTTAGACCATAAATATCTTCTTCTTCTTCTTTTTTGATGAAGTAAGACCATAAATATCTTGTTTCTTGCTTAATTACTTTACCTACTCAAATACCATCACATAAATTAGGATGGATGGGTAATTATTGTATACAACTTTCAAATTTTAAATTCCTCAAATTAATTGTTACTTAAATTTCGGTGGGATGTTTCCTCTATAAAATAACTGTTTAAGAACTCTTTCAGGTATTACTTCCATCAGTGGATGATTTGCTTGTTATGTGATTCATTTGCTATTTATGCCTCATCTGATACTAACTTTGTCTTCGTTTTGCTTTTCTTTTATCTTGGTTATTCCCGAAAAGGTGATATGTGTTGATTGCGAGCTGGTTGATCACTCGTACTTCACAAGGTCAGAAATGCAGTCAAGAGAAAGAGAAGCACCATGACTGAGTCACTGATTTGACACCGGTTGACCAAGTAGGCTTGTGAAACGTCACTATTCGGAGAGATAACCCTGAGACTTCAAGAGGAAATAGCACTACCCTTCATGATTAGCATTTTACCAAAGTCAACTAACGAGGTTGAACGAGTTTGAAATCTGGCTAAACATAGTAACATGTCCTTTAGCCTTAACAGTATTAATATCCCACTACCCGATCAGAAAACCAACACTCCCCAGCCCACCATCTTTCCCTCCTTTGACTCACTCATCCCAGAACACTTTCCTCCCAATCCTCAACTTAACAACACTAATCCACTGTCCCTCTCTAGCTAAAACACTACCACAAGCTACCCCGACATGTTCCTCCACCTCCACTTAATCAAACCACCTCACTCACCCAAAATTACCATGGAACCGAGCCTATACTGGTGGCACATGTTGCCATGCGTACTAAACCATAAAGTAGTCACCTAGCTGTTGAAGCCCATTTTAAACAGGTGCAGCAGAAGTGAATTATATTAACAATTCCAGGGCTATTTTGAAGTCGTCACCTAACATGTTAGGTACTCCAAAATACCCCAGGAATTGTGAATATGTTTGACTTGTGCTTAACCCGTCTAAGATGGGGTGATGTGTCAAAATTATTTGTAATATCTTGATGTTCTTTCACCAACACATGAAATTGAGATTAGACTATGTTTATCGAGGATTCTTTTTAAGACATCATGTGGAAATAGCACACTCACACTCACACTCACAGGGCAAGGAGGGTGACAATATATGCCCAGGGCCACACCTAGTGACAAGAGCATCTTAGGGAGCGACTCAATATCAATGAAGGTGGTGTTTAGTGTTTACACAATTAGCAAGGACAAGAGCTATATAGCGAAAAGATTAGTACTATTTGGATATTTAGAGAAGGAACAAGCAATCCACCATAAGCATCAATGGATTAAAAAACTATTAAACAATATTATAGCTAACCACTAATGGGAGATCAACGTATAAAATAATCATGAATAGGTTTCATTTAACAAATGATAAATAAAGAAAGAGAGGTAGCATTACCATACCAATTGGAAAGAATAGGGTTAGGGGAGAAAAAAGAAAGAGGAGGGCACTTGTGTTGAGATCTGATCTGGTAATCTCTTAGCTGCTCTACCAGTTTTGACCTTGTTATCATATTCTGTTCCCCCTACCGCCTCCGATCTCACCCCGCCTTTTGTGCTCAATTCCAATTCTCAATTTTACAAGTAATGAATTACGGTAATTGTAGAGAGAGTAAATTGATACACTGCTCTATGGACAAACAAACACAAAAATACTAAACTCAGAGGGATACTTATGAGCACATTGTTTGGTTGAGTTTATATGAATTGCTTTTAAAGAAAAAAAATATTATAATTAGGCCACTAATTAGGTAAAATTGAATGAAGTTTTTAACTAATATTTACAAGAAAATTTTCAACTGAAAGTAGTTACAAATAACTTTAATACTGTTGTAAAACTAATAGTAAAGAAGTGCAAGAACAAAATAAAATATATGATATGAGAAGGAAGAACATGTATTATTCTCAAAGTGTTTCAAATGTATCTTCCATAGAGCCAAATGTGCTCTATTTATAGGATACAAATACATATGTTACAAATCAACCCAAAGGTTACAAGAATTAAGTAGGACATAGTTGGGAGGAATTATGTAGGGAAAGTGGGGTAGTAAATCATACGTTAGTGGTGAGTAGGACATAGTGGGGAGGAACTATGTAGGAGAAAGTGGGGTAGTAAATCATAAGTTAGTGGTGAGTAGTGGTCATCCACATTAACACAAATATATGGATTTACAACACTCCCCCTTGGATGACCATTTTGAAGGTAATGTGCCTCTTTTAAACCTTACTAGGAAAAACCCGATGGGAAAAAGCCCTGTGAAGGAAAAGAGTACACACTTCCTATAATATGCCTTTAGAGCTGCCTCATTAAAAACCTTACAAGTAAAACCCAACTGGGATAAAACCTTGTTAAGGGAAAAAGAGTGCAGCGCGTATTTTACTCCCCCTGATGAAAACATCATTCAATATCTTGAAGACGACACATTCCAATCTTGTAAATCAACTTCTCAAATGTTGAGATTGACAATGACTTAGTGGACAGATCCGCCAAACTGTCACTGGAGTGAATTCTTCAGCATTTAGTTCATCATTCTTTTTGAAGATCACGACTGAAAAGGAATCTTGTTGAATATTTGTCTCCTCAGTTGTATCTTCCTTTTAGCTGAACTATCCATGGAATATTTCATATAATATTACTGGGATCCTCGTCTTCAAAGAATACCACATTATTGCTGAATATGTTGAGTTCTTGATCTCAGTCACTAATATTGTCGCATAGCTTCAAGCATGGCTATTATCTCTTCATAAATTGAAGATGTAGCAGCAACAATTGATTTTATAAAATGACACAATATAGGTATTCTACCACAACAAATAAATATCAAGTTGATATCGGGCTTTGTGGATCAAGTAGATACCATGTATTCTTCTGATGTCTTGGCATTGAGGAAAAACTGTATCTTACCGATAAGCTTATAATAAAAGTTATAACCAGTGGAGTATATTTGGTAAGATACTTCAACGCACCAATTGTATTAAAATATAATATTTCAATATCAAGAAGCTTGCAAATGCAATTATACCACATGTGGCCGGATTGTTTTAATCCGTATAAATATTTATGAAGCTTCATTGAATAGGTTTCCCGGGAATCTTTACATGCTTCTAGGATCTTGAATCCTTCAAGGATAAATATATTGTTGCTCAATGAGCCATATAAAAGGCTGTTGCAACATTCATACGCATATCAAGTCTTTCATGCACTGCCAGACATATAACATACCTGAAGGTGATTGCATCCATCAAAAGGAGAATATAGCTCCATATAATCAATGTCAGATATTTGTGCCTCAAGTCGTACTTTATATTTAACGACTTATGTTTATCAATATTTTTGCACAAAAATATCTTTGTACACCACTGGCTTTGCACCTTCAGGTGTTCGGACTATAGGTCCAAAAACTTCACGTCATCTGAGTGAAGCTAATTTTTGCTTGAAAGCGTTTTGCTATTTTTGGCCAATAATTTCATGTCTGTATTCCTAACAGACTTAAGCTCAAGATCCTCATAATCATATAATATTGAGCTTTATAATATATGTAAGATATCGTCGACGATAATTTCATATATAGGTTCCAAATCCGACATAACATATTGAGATCTCTTCACATTCATAAATTTTTAGGTACCTGAACCTCTCCTGAGAAGGTTTTATGAAGTGTTATGTCGTGGACCCTTCTAGAGCCCCGCCTCCTTATTTGACCATCTCAAATATTTGCTCCTTTCCTTTTTTCAAGGATTTATTTTTTGGAACCAAATGGTCTGCTACGCTTCAGGCGTGCCTTAGATTCATTTACATGAATAGATTGTCTCACCAGGACATCAGGAGCATTAGCAGCTTGAATATAATATTTTTCTTTGGGTCAGTAATGCGTCTGGTAGTGACTTGCATTATCTTTATATGAGGATAGTAATCAAATGATAATTTAATTTATTTATTCCTTAGCTGTATTAATTTATCCCCCTAATGTTAGCCAAACTAACATTCGTTCCCAACCTTATATGGGATCCATCTTTGTGCGTTGCGGTGGAGCAATTGATAACAAACCGCACATTACAATTATTAGATGGAAAATATTCGGTTCCTGATCCTGAACCAATTATGAGGAAAATTCATTTAGTGGCATGTCGCGCTCAAGTGCTGCTTTATGGATATACTATATCTCATACCTGATTTTGGTAGCGTTGTTCTCATATGCATGGTTTAGCCATAAATTGAAGGCTTTCAATATATAAATATGCTAAACCAGCTTGCCAACATTATCAAGATAACTTGTCTTGATTGCATAATCTGGAAATATGCCCATAATAAGATTTATTTGAGCAAATATTTAACCTCGCAAGTATCACTGCGGGTTTGTAATAAAACGCACATGTGACCTTATCATAGATGCATCTATTTATAATAATTATATGGTCCACATGGCAGGTGAACGGGCCCATATTTACCTTTTATAAATTCCAGAAGTGCGGGGATCCTGATCCCAAATTTAGTTGGTCGAATAATTTATTTATCTTGAGAACAAACAGCACAAAAAGAATTCTTGAAGAATCATGATTCTTCAGTATATACCCATGCGAATTCTCATTTATATATTTTGTACATCATATTTGAACCGGGATGGTCAAACCGGTCATGCCAACTTATAAATTTATTCATCTAGTAAATTAGAAGTTTACTATAGCATGGACATTGTAACAATAAACTAAAAGTTTATTGTGGCATGCACATATAATTTTGCTACACTTATATTTTGAGTAGTACATACTCGAGGAAGAGGCGGGGAGCTTTTCAAGCACATATATCTCTCCCGACATTCTTGTAGTAATATAAAGATATTCATATCTTTCCATCAAATTTAGTCTCTTAGCCTTTTTGGCAAATGTATTTGAAACTTAACAAGTTTCTTTCGAGACATACTACAATAAATATTTTATCAATCTCATTCCTCCAGGTAATAATATTTTGGCTCTTCCGGAGCACTCAAATAGCTTTATACTACCATATATATATTTTATTACACCAACCATATGGTGAATATCTCCTTTCAAGGAGAAAATCATATTATTTTTCTCATGGTAAAATCATTATAGGCAAGATCAATTTCTTGCTTCACTTGCTCTTATGTAATTCATAATAATACATAATTATGGCGTAAATTCTGTACGAGAGCAATGACCATTTATGCTACAATAAATAATAGAATTATTATAATCGAACCTTTTCTAGAGGTGAGTTGTGGTACTTTATCAACCACACATGGGCACGTCCATATTCATCTTTCTCGAACCTCTTCTGAATGCGAGTTTTGATATTTTATCACATATTGCCACATTCACTTCGGTGAATGGGTCTATATTCATAATTTTTTTTTTATGAATTGTCTCATTCACTGCAAAGAATGGACCATAATCATCTGCACTTGCCTCATGCTCATATGATACATTGAAAGCATTATTATATTTACCGTTTGAACGGTTACTTTTTGAGAACCCTTATTGTTCTCTTATTTATTTCACAATGATGCTATTTTTTCATCACTTGCCACTTCCACGTCCATGTCCATGGTAAAATATTCCACATATCCATGTGAGAGTAAAATATTAATCATATTACATAATTCATATTTGCTCTCACAAGCAGTTTATCTAATGGAAGAAATGCATAAGATTTTGTTCACTTTATATACTCAACGAGTACAATTTTATAAGAATAATTTATTTTCTAATGATGCTTAGTCATTCTGAATAAATCTAATTGCTAGATAAACATGACAAAAATGCTTATCAAAGGATCATGTCAATTACTTAAGGTGATGATAAAGAGTCCTTTCAACACTTTTACATGAAAAATAATTGCTTACTAGTTTATGTAAAACTTTTCATGATAATTATACCACAACCATTAACACCATAATCTTATAAAACCTTTTTAAGTATGAGATGTGTATTACTGTTACATGCATGTATTCCAATACATATCTTGTTTATGAACAATGTTTAATAAAATAGTTATCTTTCCTTTTAAGATAATAAGCTATGAAAGATAGAGTCAAAAAGAGATCTGTGTACCTTGAAGACATGAGTAGAACTGATCTTAAATATCATGTTGCTAGGCTATGCACCCTTAAATTGTTGTCAAATGATAGCTACAAAATCAACCAAACAATGGAAGAATAGACAAAAGTTGTAGTCAGTGAAAGGTTTTCACAATTTAAAGTGGTATAAAACAAAATGAAAATAGGGTACTGTAAATTTTGAGATTAACAAAAACCATAATATGAAGGAATTTAGAAACAAAAAAAACTTATCTTGTGTTAGCAACCAGAACGTTGGCTTCTATCAATTGCATCATAATTTGCTTTTCATTTCTTCTAAATCGTGTAATAAAATATAGACTCGTGCTGATAACGTGTTGTAAAACTAATAGTAAAGAAGTGCAAGAACAAGATAAAATATATGATATGAGAAGGAAGAACATGTATTATTCTCAAAGTGTTTCAAGTGTATCTTCCATAGAGCCAAATATGCTCTATTTATAGGATACAAATACATAGGTTACAAATCAACCCAAAAGTTACAAGAATTAAGTAGGACATAGTGGGGAGGAATTATGTAGGAGAAAGTGGGGTAGTAAATCATAAGTTAGTGGTGAGTAGTGGTCATCCACATTAACACAAATACAAAAAATTGTAATTTAAAATTTTAAAAATAAGGTAAGTTGCTTCTGCAATAAATAAAAACTTACATGATTATATCTTTACCTTCTGAATGCATCTTACTTTAAAATTGTGAAATTTGTAAACCATATTAAATTTGTTTCACAAGAATTTAAAATTAATTGGTTATCGTTTTGCCTTATATAGGTAGTCGGTACTAGCAGTGTTAAGTTGATTTCATTGCAAATATTGAACAACAAATCCGTTATCGTCCAGCGGTTAGGATATCTGGCTTTCACCCAGGAGACCCGGGTTCGATTCCCGGTAACGGAACTTTTTGCTGATTGATTTCGCATTTTTTTCTCTACGTAATCCTAACTGAGCACTTTGCCACATAAAATTCCTACATGTTGAACAGACCGAAAAATTCAACATACAAGATGCTATTATCCTTGGTTTTTACCTCCTGGTCTATGTAGTGGCTAATCTTGTTTCCCCTTCTATAGGTCTATAGTGTTATGTAAATTTAACAATCCAATGAGACAGGGAAGAACATAAATACATAGAACTGCTAGTTTAGGACCATGTCAAGTTATACACATGCCGTTGCCAAAATATACTATAATATGATTGACAATGTCAATAGCTTCTTAAATCAATGGCTCAAATATCCTAAGAACAGCTGTTTCCCTTGTGGTCTTCCTTACCCTTCATCCTATTCAGCAGCACAACTTTACAAAATTTCTGCTGGGGTTAGTTACCATAACAATTTAATGCTTAATACAAGACCATCCACTTCAGCAGCATAACTTGACAAAAAAGCTGCTGGGGTTACCAAAACATACGTCGATACTTAAATAAAAGTCAACCTAATCAGCTACTGAGTAACAAGACAGCTCAAAAACTCATGATTGGATGGCATACAATCTCATCAGCTGTTGAGGGTAGAAAGCATGCCTCCAGTTGCAGTTGGAATAACTACTTCCCAACCAGGTCCTCTGAGAGGAAGAACATCAACACAAGATTCGGTGTTCCCGTGTTCACTTGAAGGACCGACAAGTAGATCACTACGGTCTAAAATCTTCTCAAGATCTTCATCACTAACATCTGTCTGCACCAACTTGTCCTCCTCACTATCTTTATCTCTCAGGAGATCCAACAAGTCCTCCTCCTAAGACATCAAAAAGATAAATTAGCAAAATTTGCCAACTACTACTTTTCTTCTACTCAATGTAGCGAGTAATCAAATCCATCACAAGATTGCAGCAGAAGTACAAATGCCAGTGCAAAGGTGGGTGGTTCCAGGACAACGAACAAGGCAAATGGAACACATCAAAAAAAGTTATGAGAATGTTAACAATAAACTACAATCTGTTGGAAACATAAGAAAACACCCAAATGGTTGCTACACACTATCCAAAAACATGTAGGAAAGAAAGCAACTCACTAATGCACTGCAGAAGGAAAAAGAAAAATTGCAACATACTATGAAAAATAAAATCTTCTCAAGGGGGAAAAACACTAACCGCCATAACATCCATGGAAGGTTTGCTTATTTCCTGCTGAAATTGTCCTTTTCCAATTACCACGTGTTCAAGCTTCAACTTGCTAAAAGCTCTTTTGAGGATTCGACCCTAAAGCACACAGTATCATCTTTAATAAATTTAAAGCTGCAAGCATAATATTAAAGAAAGCCTGAATCATACCTCCACAGACAAAGCTGTTGAAAGCCTGTAAACATGAACAGGCTTGGTCTGACCAATTCTATGACACCGATCCATTGCCTGTAGATCCATTTGAGGATTCTAAAAAGGAAAATGCAGGCTAACGATCAATCTAAATGGTCATCAATTTAGAACTGCTACAAAAGGGGGGAAAATAGTACAGAACGAATAGAAATCAAAAGCAACTGCAAGGCAATAACCATTTTTTCTTTTGAAGATGGGAAAGCCATTAAGCAGAGCACACTTGGTTAAAAAAGTCACTGCACAGCTGAAGTGTGACATGACACTCCAATGGTGCATAACAATTACTACCCTCCTTTAAAAATACCAGTAATTCTTTATACTGGAAACTATGCAGTTCTCGTTAAGATGCAATTGATCCTTACTTTCATCTCATATATATCACTTTATCCTAAAATGGATTATAGTATTGTATAGTATGTAAACAATGCGGAAAACGTCACACAACGAATAAAAACATAAGGGCTTGAAGAAAATACCCAGTCACTGTCATATAAAATACAGGTGTCAGCAGCAGTAAGATTGATACCAAGGCCACCAGCTCTAGTGCTAAGAAGAAATATCCTGAACTTGCTGCTAACATCATTGAACTCATTGATCTGTTCCCGAACAAGTAATACAAATAGATCAGCTTCATTAGAAAAATTCCAGATAACAAACTAGATCATGCGACCTCCCTAAAGCCATTCCAGTAGCACAAAAATTATAAGAACAGTCTAAACATAGTAGGAGTTCAAGTGAGAGGACAGGAGAATAATGCAACATTGGGACTAGTAACTAAGAAAGATGTCATCAAAATCAAAATAAAGCAACATAGAACCAAAGAGATAAAGACTCTGCAATTTAATGAAGAACGAGACAGCAGGCGAGGTAAATTGGAAGGGAATACTAGACACTTGCATATATTTTAGTTCTGATAATAAGAGAGTGATAAAACAATTCAGGCAATGTTGGGGATCATATATTTTAGTTCTGATAATAAGGGAATCACATGCGTATAACTTCTCATACCTTTCTGAGCAAGAGAAGTTTAGATTGATAAAACAATTCAGGCAATTTTGGGGATCAGACTGGCTAAGTTTGAAATACAGAATTTGCTACATCACCAGTGGTTCAAATCTTATCAGATGCAAACAACAAACTCAATCTGCATGAAGATCTAATCACCAATCACCTGTCTTTTTCTTTCGTCCAATTTCACACTGCCATCAATCCTACAAACATCGAAGCCCCTTTCACTAAAATAATAGTGCATTATGTCCAGTACTCTAGTCCACTGAGAGAATATCAGAACCTGTTGGCAAAGTGCGAAATTAGATTAAAAGTTTGAGCAAAGAGGGCAGATATAAATGCTCAAAGCACCAGATTAATTGACATACTTTGTGCTTGCGAGCAAAAAGCTTTGATAACAGTCTGTCCAGCAAGCGAAACTTGCCACATTGCTCAACTATTTGTTCCACAGGTGGATAAAATACTGCCAATAAAAGAACAAAACAAAAGCTGTTACCAACGAGCACCTAAGAATCACCATAATCAGTTCCAAAAATCATCCATCACATACTAGAACCGTTGAACATGGACTCCAAGAGGTCAGGATGGCTGCAATTCTTGCGAAGTTGAATCATCAAATTATTAAGCTTTCCTTTAAAACCATGCCCTGCAAAATCAAGCAGATGATGCATTAGGACTGGTAACTTGGTAAGTCTAAAGGGTCCAGTAATAACTAAACCTCTGATGGTATATAAAAAGAAATTCGCTTCACAGGATAAAACCAAAAGAAGGAATGACAAACAAAACTGGATACGCCATAGTGCTGTAAAAGAGAATCGGTGTCTTATTATAGCAGAGCTGACCAACTTGTTTCCCTCAGAAATAAATATATTTTTTAGGGGACATTCTCTACTAAACCAAAAATGTACAGAGAGAGAGACCAACTCAATTTCGAACAAATTCAAATAGTATATATATTACGATTGCAATAATTCAGTGCACGAATTCTCAATCAAACTTTAAAAAACCAGAAGAAATAAACCAAACAATTTCTCTCTGAATCAGAAAAATACTCAAGATTGCACAAATTACCAGTTGACACATTCTCAATCAGATAGCCCTCCAGTGTCCTATTAATTAGGTGTTCCTGGAATTTTTTCTGGTACTCAGTCAGGGTAGCATACAATATTATCTCTTTCTTTCGAGGAAGCATTTGCTCAACATCCACTTTCATCCTCCGAAGAAGAAAAGGACGTAATATTGCATGGAGTTTAGCCACGACCTGCAATTATCACATCATTAATTAAATTATACGTTTTAAACATGAGAAGAAAGTTTTACAATACTGGAAAATAAGCATACTTGTGCCCTTCTTCTTTCTTCCATTTCTTCCTTTTCTGATTCATTGCTGCACTTCCCCGTCAAATCAAACCTGATATATAAACAAACCACATAATATTATACACTAAAATTCTTCATGATTGACACTCAATAAAATTTATTTATGAAAAAGATTGGGGGACAATTAGAGAGTATATGCAGAGGATAGTGTAAAACTAAGACAACTGCGCTAACCATTTTACTGATGTAACGAATTTTACAACTCAAGGCACTTAGAAACTCGGAATAGACAAACCAAAACATTTGAGGGATGAACGAACAACTCGGCTTGAAAATTGTGCAGACCATAATAACAATATAACATGAGCAGATAAATACAGATCATATATAATAACACATTTCACCAGTCACAAGCAAGCACTTTATCCAAGATGGTCAGCAAAATCAGCTGATTACCATGACTCAAATTCATCATGAGATGAGAATATATCTGGTAAAATGAAGTTCAACAAGGACCACAGCTCAGCTAAGTTATTATGCAGAGGCGTTCCAGTTAACAGGAGCTTGTTTTCAATGGGCAATAGCTTCAATTCTTTGAAGAGTTTGCATTTTGAGTTCTTTAACCTATGACCCTTAGAAAGAAGAAAGCAGCAAAATGTCAGCACAAAATGAGCAACTTTATAAGTGAAAGAACAAGCCTGTAGATAGAAAAGTTAACAAATTAATACTAGTTTCAAAGGTGGATTGGCAATTGTGCGTACCTCATCCACCACAAGATATTTCCAACTGTAGTGCCTCAAAAATTTTCTTGCATCACCTAGTGCGACTTCATAAGAAGTAATTACAATGGGAAATTCAGGACCTATGGTCCTCGGCATGTGCTTCCTCCTTATCTCATCTCTCTCTTTCTTATCACCATGGTAGATGATTGCCTTCAGAGCAGGCACAAACCTTTAATTGGAAAAGATTAAAATATTATGCCTTTTGTTGCACACAAGTAACTCAAGATAGTTCCAATAAATTCCACAACAATGAAGATGCTAATGTACCTTTCTATCTCATTCATCCAATTTGAAAGTGTAGAGAGAGGAGCAATGATCAAATAAGGACCATCCAACCCATTCCCCTTCAAATGGGCAAGAAAAGCTATCGTCTGGATTGTCTTTCCAAGACCCATTTGATCAGCTAGGATACCATTCAATCCATTTTGCCATAACGAGATCAACCACTTGACACCTTTCAGTTGATAAGATTTTAACTTCCCACCAGTCAGCAAGGGAACAAGTTCCGCCTGCTCTTTCTCAATTCTCTCTTCCTCCGTGAGGGTTGAATCTTCATTAGATGCATCTTCCTTAGATCTTGTAAGCATGGCAGCAACAGCTCTCTTGGCTTTCCTCTGAATAAACATTTCAAATCATTTCAAAGAAATGAAGGCAACAATGGAACTAGATTCTAATTAAGACAAAGAAATCTCATGATATAAGGGCATTAGAAACCTAAAGACCTACAAGTGCATGCAAATGTTGTTCTTCACTCAAATTATTTCCATGAGACAAAAATAAAATTCTTTTTTTATGCACAATCCAACCCAACAAATGCTCAACTAATCAACTAAAGGTCTTGGTCTGATGACATATTAAGGGATAGGTAAAGCTTAACGAGGCAAGAAAAGGTATACATCGTCATAGCTTGTGGTCGCCTTTCGTTTCGAGCGACGGCCTCTGTTAGGAGCTTTAACACTTTTCTCTTCATCTTCTTTCACATTCTGCTCATACAAACCGAAAAAGTGAACAAGATAAGCAAAAGAATGTCATCTATTCAAATCCAAATTTAAATTCTTCAGCAAAAATGAGGAAGATACCATTTTGATGTTGTCCATATTCTCCAGCAGGAACTTTGAGTAAAGCTCTGTCTGGGTAAGCAGCTCATCCAACTTGCTAAATTGACTGTCATTCAAGGTGGGTGCCTCCTTGAGATCATTTAATTGTTCCTTTTCCTCCTCTGCAATGGATTGAGGTATACAAGTGACACCCCCATTTTCTGCATCAGCCAGCTCCTCTTTGCAGGTATCCTTCAAGATGAGAGCACATGAAATTCAGAAGCAATTAGGCATGAAAAATCTTCTTTTAAAAAACAAATATAGAGCAAGAGACTCATGCTGAGGAAAGGAAAGCAAAGAACTTCATAAGCATGACACCTCTAACTTAAAATCGAAAAGACAAAAAGCAAAACGACAAATATGCCAACCAACACTACACTTTCTAATTGATACATTCCCTCAGAATCAGCTTCCAATACCTTTTCTTCAGTTATATAAAGTAACAACTTCCCTCTAAATCCATTATAAACAAAAGACAGTACTAGGACCGCAATATAGGTGGGTAACATACTGATTACTGAACCAACAAGCTTAACTGCCCATCAGGGAAGTGCTATAGGATTCAGTAAATCACCAACAGAAATAACACGGTAAGTGATCCCGGAACTTACCAAGTCAATCAAACACATAAAATGAAAATGAGAATAAATAAGCATCCATTCTCTTCGGATACTTCCAACCATAAATATGCTGTCACTCTCAGTTTATCCCTACCTTTGCTGCTTCACTAATCTACCACTCCTCCACCCAAAGAAAGGACAGCCCGGTGCACAAATCATCCCACGTTCACGCAGCGTTCAAGGAAGGGCCCCACTCTAAGGGTGTGATGTACGCAATCTAACCTTATGCAAGCATAAATGGCTATTTCCAAAGCTTGAACCCATAATCTATAGGTCACAACAACTTTACCAGTGCTCCAAAGAAAGGTTAAATAGAATCTTGAAAATAAAATTACTAATAAATTATTTTGCTCGGGAAACCTCTCTAAAACTATACGACATTTCACCCAAAGATTAAACGTCTATCTTACTTCTACTTTCTCATAAAGGAACTAAAGCAACAAAATACATAACCATAAAAATAAGGACTTGAAACTTTTATGTCATTATTATATATCCTTAAATACCTACAACAACATACACATTATTATTCCACAAGTGAGGTCTAAGAGGGTGACATGTACGTAGACCTTACCCGCAAAGGCGGAAAGACTGTTTCCGATAAAGATAATTTTACCAAAAAATAATACCTCATCTTCGAGGACGGAAACAGGAGAGTCCGAAACTGTCTTGTCAGCCACCATTTTTAAAAACCCTAATTAAGTTGTACGGTATTTTTAGCAAATAAACGTACTGTTATAAGTTGGTTTAATGAGCTGAAGAAAATGGGAAGAAATTGAAGAGACCAGAGAAAATGGGTTTTAATGAAAAAGTTGTACGGTATTTTTAGCAGCAAAAAGGTGTACTAATTTAATGAAATCAAAAACTCGTGCACACGAAGACCAAAGGGCGGGAATTTGATGTTATTAAATTGCCCTAGGATGTTTGAAGTAATATCAGGAATGCCATTGGGTGTAGCGTATCAAGTTGGATGACCGTTGCGCATGTCTGTTCAATAGTGTTTTTGTTTTATGTCGGAAATATTTTCGCGTTATCCCCGTAAAAAGGTACTACTACTATAATTATGGGTTGTCATATCTATTGTTTGTCCAATTAGGCTCTCTCAATTTGAAATTTGAGCAGATGGTGAAAGGAAACTTTATTTTTGCACGTCTAAGGAAACTTTGGTTTGTCTTGATTCAGTTGACCAGCCTGGTTAAGGGTCTCTTTCTTAAGTTTTTGAAAAAAAATAATTTTTTAAGTTGGGTGAAATAATTATTATTTGGAAGTTATATTTGTGTTTAAATGTACATTTTACTTGAGAATAAGTTATAGTTTTATAAAAAAAAAACGAAAATACATGAAAAAAGTGATCAAAATAACCTTTTGATTTTTGGAAAATTATTTTCATATCCCAAAAATGTACACTTTTCATGTCCAACACTTAAAAGCATAGCTATTACAAGAGGAAGTCGACCCTGGTAAAAAAGTATTCAGATTGCTTCGATCATAGGTGTTCATAGTATCCATAGTAGTGACTAGCTAGTCTAGGCCACACAGTGCCTAGATTGTCTGTTCTATGATAGAAATTGCAAATAAAGGTAGTGAAAAGTAAATCTTAAGATTATCAAAAGAAGAAGAACTGCATCCCTCTCTTGTTTCGCAACCTTGTTTGCTTCTCTATAGGTGTGGTGCAATTTTACCTAAGGGAAATCAGAGAAATCATCCAAGAAGTAGGTGCACCGTCTACTTTACCAAGCGGACCGCCTGTTTCTCAAAAAGTTGATCCTACTTTACTAGGCGGACCGCCTATTTTTCTGTGTCTGCAATTTTCTCCCTTTGTATAAATAGCAAAAGGAAGGGTTTTAAAGATACATTCCATTATTACGTTTTGTATTGAATTTGAGGCGATTTTGGGAGCAAAGTAGAGGTCTTAACATCATTTTGTAAGCTTCTAAACTTGTATCTTCGAATCTTAATTTATATATCAATCCAATATCTATGGTTGAAATCATTTCATCATTTTACTACATTTTGATTGCTTTGATTCAAACCCTAGTTATGAGTAGCTAAATTCATAACTAGGGGTGTAAATATGCTATAATGATCGAAAATCAATGGATGTTGTTCTATTTCACTAACAGGTAAGATAATGAATCCTGAGTACGTCCCCTGGAGAAGAAGACCAACTATAACACAAGTAACAATTATCCAATTCTCCATTACAATAACATCAAAATTTCAAGATCATTGATATTTGGTTTTTCTTGTCTACTTTGCTAGTTAAAGACTCGGAAGAGATTAACTAGTGTAGAATAGTGGAGTTGGCGAGGATTTGGGTTGATAGACTATTTATACAGACTAATCCATCTAAAAGGAGTTACGCTCGGAAGAGGTCTCCTTTCCTCGGGTCTTCGAGTAGAGTTTTAAGCATTCAACTAAGGCTTTGACGAGCGGTTTGTGAAAGATCTCTTCTAGGCCGGAAAGATTCTAGAGATAATAATAGGAAGACTCGACCTTTCCGTTGATTGAAAATTGCTATTAGCCATTTTCACTCCTAGTCTCGAAATACCAAATCAACTTACTTGCTTAATTTGTATGCTTTGTAGTTTGTAGTTAATTGTACTGTCACTTTAAGCAAATCTCACTTCTAGGACTCAATATTAAACTTCATTTGAATTTCTACTTGCGACTCTCTTACTTGACAAGCTAGTTCCCTTGGGAAATCGACCCCCCACTCACATCGGGTATTATACTTTGACGACCGCCCCTCACCATTAAAGGTGTAGGATTGAGCGTGGATCAATAGGCACCCCTACTGCTTGCAGGTATGTCCTCTATTTTGTTGTAAAGCATTGGCTCCTTTAGAGATGCAGCATGCTTTGCTAGGTCATCTGCTACCTGGTTTGCCTCCTTATAGCAATGGGAAATCTGTCTTTCCACTAGATTCAACATCTGAATTATGTCTTGGATTATATCTTTTAGCTTCAGATTGTCTGTTTTCCTTTTCTGTACCATGTTAGCTACTATCAATGAGTCAGTTTCCATGGCGGTTTTCCTTAGTCCCATTGAGATACACAGTTTCAGTCCTTGCTTGATAGCTTCAACTTCTGCCTGATTATTGCTTGAACAAATGAATGGAAAGGCAGAAGCTTGGATCAGGTTGCCCTGTTCATTTCTAATGACTCTTCCTATTTCTGCAAGACCTTTCTTCTCATTATAGCTTCCATCTGTGTTAATTTCTACACCTTGATCTGGCATGCTCCATTTTATATGCTTCTACATTTTCACATGCCTCATTTTTTTAGCCTTTTCACACAAGTCTGTCCAGTTCTGAAGTTTGTCAAAGCTAGGGAAGGTCTTGCCTATCACTGACTGTATATTCCACTGAATGTTGTACTTTATTCTTGCAATCATATATCCTTATTTTGTCTCCATATTTGCCTGAGAATCTACTTTTCCAGATTTCCCACAAAATTAGCACTGGAATGGTTGTCATGATCAATTTGTGTAATATATTTCTTGTTTTTGTGTACCACAAGGATAATATATAATTGTTCAAGGGAGTAACTTGCCATTTGATTCCCAATGTAGCTCCAAATTATTTCCATAGTATACTAGCAGTTTCACTCTCCTGGAACATATGCTGAATTGTTTTCACTTCTGGTTTCACCTACATGGATCTTTTCTTCAATTGTACCATATCTGTAGCTAAGTCTGCCTCTATTAAAAATATATACATTCTTCGAGATGATTTTATTCCATATGATTTTAGGCCTACCTCATCTCCTCCTAACATCTCACCCACCATAGTTCCACATTTTGGGACTAGGGCATCAACGTGTCGATGTATGACATGCTAAACCATCCCAAGAACGTACCTTCATTTTTTTCCTTTATCTGTGCTACTTGCACATTTTGTCGAATATGACCATTTTCTCATCTTAACTTGTGTGACCGCACATCCATCTTAACATCTTAATCTCTTGAACATTCATCTTGTGAATATATTTTACTTTAACCCAACACTCACTAACATATAATATCATCGATCTAATAATTGTCACATAATATTACGTTTCACTTTGATAACATCCTTTTATCACATAGCACCCGGGTAGTACTTCTCCATTTCAACCATATGATTTAATTATATGAGTAACATTTTGATCTATCATTTCATTATCTTGGAACAACGACCGAAGTTATGTAAATTGTTTGTATTTTGACACCGCAATCTTGTATGGCCTCAACTCGGTTTCGCTCTTCCCTATTGGATGAACTTGCAGTACACGTATTTAATCTTACTTCTACTTATCTTAAAACCCTTAGTCTTTAGAACGCTTCTTCATAACTCGAGTTTTTGGCTGACACCCCTGACCAGTTTCATCAATACCACATTATCAGCAAATAACATACTCCATATTATATCATCGAGAATTGCACTAATTAAGTTCATTCATAATTAAGATAAACACGTAGGAGCTCAATGCTAACCCCTTGTATCTCCTGCTACTATGTCCATGCTCGTGACAACTCCTTCACACATATCATTTATGACAAACATATATTTAATATGAATTCATTTCTCCTCCATTACCACCAAAGATCTTTTCGTGGCACTCTATCATAGGAAATTGCCTCAACAAAATAAGTTTTTATTTCTAGAAGGATCCCCACGCCGAGGGATGAACCTCAGCAAATGATCTTATATTCTTTTTGTAGCTCAATGAACACTATGTATAGGCCTTTCTTTCTTTTGCTATAAATTTTCATCAACCTTCATAGCAAGAATATAGCTGATGTTGCATATCTACTGATCATAAATGTGAACTGGTTCCTGTCACTCTTGTTATGCTCCTAAGTATATACTCTATCGCTCTTTTCTAGAGTTTCATTTTGTGATCCATAAGTTTAATGCATGATAGGTCACACGGGTTTGAATGTCCTTTTTGTTCTTAAAATTGGAATGAAGATACTTTTCCTCTACTCAACGGACATCACACTGCTTCTTAATACTCACTCCGGTCCATAATATAAGATTTTTTGGCCTTCTACACACATATTAAGGAATCCAGTTTTTAGTATTAATTGACAATAAAATTGACCATTTTAACCCTTTCTATCTCTTTAATTTGATCATCATTGGAAAAATAAAAACATATATTCCAAGCCTTTTTACTGTAAGGGCAATTTTTTTTAAAAAAAGTGTTAATTCTATCTTTTTGTAGACTGGAGGGATTATCTATTAAACAGATTGAGAAAAGATGATAGAATTTATTGAACCCAAGGCTAATCAATTAAACTTACAAGTTGAACATATATCTCACGATGTCCTCTCCATAAAATTAAACAATTCTACACTAGTCCCAATTCATGAATCTCGAAGAAAATACTCACCTGGAAACGGGTGAAATAAACAATAATTTAAAAACATTCTTGTTCTAGTACTTGAGGAGCAATTGCTCCCCATATTATGGGCATTATAGTTTCTTTTAAGTTTTCAAATGGCCTTCTTTGAAAGCACTCCAAAATTTCAAAACCGTGCGTGGTTAAATTTGTTCTAATAATATCGAAGGATCAGTTTGTATGTTAGTAAACAAATTCGTATAATATCAAAAGTAGGAAGGAGTATAAGATTTTTCATTTGTTTCAATTGGTCCATTTATTGGATGATGTATTACTAATTTACCAGTTGTAACTATCTCATTTTATCTTTTAAACAGGGTAAGTAAATTACCAATAAGCTAATCCTCATTCGCTTTATTTATTGACCTACATTTTACCTATAAAGAATTCAGAAGAAATGCAGATTGGAATTCAGTCGAGTAGTTCTTGGTCAAGTATTAAGTAGGAGTATATTTTATGATCATGCCACATCAGATTAGAATCTAGTCATTGATTCATTATTACTAAAATACAAAAGATAATCTAATTTCTTTCCTCGACCTTGTTTCTCTATTTCCTTAAATACAAAACTCTCAAAATCTGCTCACTTCTTGGGTTTTCATTACACTCATTAGTAGCTTTGATGTTTTGTTCAAATTGTTCTTTCAATTTATTAATGAGGTATGTATTTTAGTTATAATGAATTCCCATTTCCCATCATTAGGGGTCCTTTGGTACGTAAGATTATAAAAAGTGGGATATTACATGATTTTGGGATAAATTTATTTTTGTACTGAAAGTTGATTAAAAGTGGGATAAGTAATACCACCTTACCTATAGGATAAGGTAATTCCATGATTTTGGTATAACTTTTATCCCAATTTAGCTAATACCAATCACCAAACATTGAATAATTTTTATCCCAAATCTTATTCCGGAATTATAATTTCAATCCCTCGTACTAAACGACCTCTTTATATTGGCCTAAACCGATTTAGGACAACAAATAGTATTTGGGTTGATAATATAATCAATATACTAAATATCAAAGCTGAGATAATAAATAAAATCGTGCGCAAATGACAAAAAAATAACGAGATTTCAATATATGAAGTTGAGTACAAATTTTGTCAGAGTTTCTGTATATGTTTCTGAATGATTACATTGTAAAATGAAGAGCTATTTATATACTAATGACTACAAGGAGTTTTGGCCTTGATTCCCATGTCCTCCACTAAGTTGTCCACGTCTCAACTTCCTTGATAGTGGAGTTAGTGAGCCGAAATAAGAGGAAAGCACTCCGTTGGGAATAAATTAATTCACCGAGGTTTGGGTCGTTGACCTCGGGGACGCGAGCTCGTCAGATGACCAAGGTGGCATTCCACCGAGGCAACATAAATTCTGTTCCTCGATCTTTGACTTCGGTGATCTTGTTGTTTATCTTGTGCCATAATTTGCAAACACCCGTTCGGTCGACTCTGGGTTACGCCACTGGAGTGCCACGTTTGCAAGTCAATTTTTACCCAATACACCCTTAAAGTCTAATTTGATGATGTGGTATGATCATAGGATACCATTGAACAATACTTTACCAAAAACTACTTGACTGAATTCCAATCGAGAAAGGCATCCAAACTGTTGGCCATCTATCATTTACCTATGCTTAACTAAAGAGTAATATCAAAGTTAAATTTGCGACGTTCGGATAAGGTCGATAAAATGAAAAGCACTTAGTAGTTAGATACCAATATAGAACTAGCTACTCCAAATCAAGATTTATAACTGCTTTGTTCTTAGTGAGTGTAGTCTATTGTAGACGTACCAAAGCACTCGAAAGTACAAAAAATGTGGTACGCGAATAAATAGAGATGGATCCAAATTATGATTTCTCCTTGGAAAAATAGATAAAATAATTCCAAATGTAACTTATTGAAATGTGGATGTAATCATATCCTCTCCAGGTGAGAGATCTCCACATCCAGCTTTTTTAAGCCAAAGCACATCTAGGATTGGTAACAGAGATTGTCAAATCCCATATAATCTTTGTTCTCCAGCTTCTCTATCATATTTGCTATCCCCACACCACCTGCAAGTTATCAAACACAAATTTAATTATGGCCATAAAATAGAGAAGAAGCAATAGGCATGAATAATTCTTTTAGCACTGAGAATGGAAATTTATACCTAAGCTGATTGCACTGATAAATATTGTCATAGCCAGTATGAATATGATTATAGAGGCCCTTCCAAGTAGTGCAATTACTCTTCTAACTACATGCTGACCAACAAGTGCAGCAATTGTTGCAACAGAAACAAAATAAGCAGCTGCATAAATGACATATAAACTGTCAGGATTAACTTAAGCCGGCATTAACTTTGTCTACGAACCAAACAAACAAGCCCATGATTAACAAAATACTCCTTTCAAGTAATTTGAAGGAGATTGTTACATCATATTTCGTGGTTGTTGCTTTACCGTATGGAACTGGGAAACGCTTCAAAAGGTAATATTGCACAACTGACATTGAGGATGAGAATGTCATTGAAAAGGTTGATGTTGCACTTGCTACCTGCCAAGTAGTTCCAATTTGTCAAAGGTTCACCCTTCATCAACTATAAAAAGATGGGATAGAGAGATTTCATATACAAAAGAGTTTTAACTGTAATGTACTAAAAGTGCCAAATATTTTAGAATATCATGTCACCTAAAATAAAGATAACAACAAATAATTGTCGCGCCATAATAATTAGAATTAATTACCTAAAATTATAAATCCGACAACCTGCTACAATAGGTTAATAGAAGTATACTCTATTGAATAGTCTGTACCTGAGGAGGAATTCCCAGTTCAAGAAAAAGAGGTCCAATGATGAAGCCACCTCCAAGACCCAGCAATCCCCCAACAACACCAGCTACTATGCCACAACAACAGTAAAAGAAGAGTAGATGTGGCTTCCAGCTTGTTATTTCCTTCTCTTTTGATGCAATCACCCTTGTACCCTTGTACAGACATAAGGCTTCATAGAATGAAACCGAAACAGCCACAGGTACCTAACATATACGCAACCATCATTTGGTATAATTTAAAAGTGCAATCATCATCTTACTTGCTTATTTTGAAAATTACTATACAGTACATAATAAGCTAAACGGCCGTGACTTTTGTACTACTCGGTCACCTAAAAGGTAATTACATGTAACACATCATAAAAAATAAGACAAACTAGTTATTACACTACGATAGCTTACAAATACATTGATAATATAAAAATTATTTCCATCATCAGCAGATATAAGTTAAATCCAACGACATGTTATGATTGTTATTTAAGTAATATTGTGTAGCAGGGTGACTTACCTGCAAGAAGTTCAAAATCCAGTACTCGATGGAGCATGTCACGGTGTAGGTCTGCAAGAAGAATTAGATAACTATTGGTAAGCATACATTTGAGTAAGTGTTGAGAGTACACAAAGTCTATACTTCTTAAACAAGTTAAAGTTTATCTGAAATATATGGCTTACCTTGACAATTTGAATTGCAAGGAATGCCACCCACACAAACATTAGAAGTCCCAGTTCCTTCCAGTAAACATTGCGAATCATGGGAACCTAGGTTAAAATTGTAAAAAACCTAGTAATATGCACCACACTATAGCAAAGTTCTTAAAGAACATTGATTTAACTTTAATCCGGATATCAACAGAGCATGTACTTACAGTGTCATCTACATTAGCTAATGGACCAGTAGGAAGTGGCTTATATTCCCCTTCAGATTCTGAAATTGAGCAGATGAATGTACTGTTAGTGAGTCTAAGACGACCAAAAAACTTAGCTTATGAAATGAGAATTGCTCGAAACCATTTAAGAAAACAACTAGTCAATGTTCTCAACCAATATTAGACACTCAAACAGCCCCTTGCACAGAGATGGACATATGAAGTGTGAATAATGTAATATAGAGGTTAACATTTGGAATGTGAACAACATAATATTGGAGCCCAATATTGGTAAGCCTGGAAAAGAGACGTGTCTCTCGCTATGATATTATGTTAAAAAAAAATGAACCTCGAGTCTAAATCAAAAGCAAATCAGGGGACAATTACATACACTATGTAGAAGGTAATTATCTGGTTCCTCAACCATTGTTTTTGTATATCCTATTTTTGGTATATGCTACTTTCACTCCTTGTAAGATCTCTAATTGGTAGTATGTCTTTGTTTATGTTTCCATGCAACCACGTGCACTTTGCACTCTTGTTAATGCAGAACTAAAAAAATTAAAGAAGCTTAAAACTCACCTGGCTTGGACTCTGACTCCAACTGCTTGGCCGCTTCCTAGAATTTTAGATATCAGGTTCCAGTGATTAGAAATAAAAAGAAGATAAACTTGATCGGGCTCAAGTGATGGAGTGTAATCTCACCTTTTTCATTAATGTTTCCTTCTTCCATGTCTCAATTCCCTTGATGAATGCCTTCGTCGAGGTACCTACAACATTTGCATAGTTAGGCTAACTTTTGAAAACGCTAGAGTTGGGGTTAATAATATGCATCGATAATGTACAAAAATTTATACTGTCAGTGTCTTTAACCACCGTAACAAGTTAACTGCCTTATTCTCACAAATAACTAATCCCACTATATTATGGACAGTTACATATTCGTAATATTATCTATCAGATGAATTGATTTACACTGCAAATATATGAAAGTTAAACTCGCAAGATTGATGTGCATGGCAAGAATTTGACATTTACCAAGAAAAAGTATGATAAGAAGCACAGTGACCATCCAATCAGCAAAGATCACATTGAAAGCCACCCCAATGCTAATACCAAGCATTAGCATAGGTTGTAAGAGCAAGGCTAAGTCATAGTCTATTATGGGCATGTCTAGAGATGGATGCCTCAGCCTCATGTTGTAGTACACTGTTGATCCAGCTGCTCCCATAATCATGCCTGCAAAGATATCGTTTAGTGCTCGACAGACTAGAGAAATTAGATGAAAGATGATATACTAATATGAGCTTCTACTTCAATGGTAAATTAAGTAGCTAGCAGATATACATACATTTGGAAATAGCAGTAGATGACTTTGGGTCGAATCCAATTATAAGAGTTAGCATTGGGACAAAGATTCCACCACCTCCAACCCCTCCAACGCTTCCTAAGGCTGCCCCAAAAAATCCAACAACCGTTCCTGCAACTATTTTCCACCCAAACTCCATCTCCTGCTCAGAAAAAAAATAGTTAGCATTTTCTCTTACTTTCTCATTTTCGAAATCAGTAAAAGGAGATAAAGCTATAGTCTTACTGGCCAAACGTGCTCATAAGAGGATTTTCCATTCCACAGGAAATGCAAAAGCCGTACTGTAAAACCTTGTCTCATCTCATTCTCAATAATGTAACTTGGCTCTTTGGCTTTAAGAAGCCTTTCTGCACTGCCTACACTACTTATGGTGAATAATCCCCAGCAAATTATCCATACTGCTGTTTGGAAAAACGCCTTCATTCTCTTTTTTAACTCTTCATTAGCCATGATCAAAACCATCTCACGTAATATCAAGAACAAATAAAGAGGATGGGCTATAGCGATGACTAGAAAAGTAGAGCTAGTCTCTGATTACTTCAGGTTATAATTAGCTGCTTCTTCCACTTTCAGGAAACTGCAGGGAAAGAGCAGAGGAGATGGAAAGAAACTGTAAATGTTTGCATACTTGAGTATCCTCTGTTGCCTACATTTTATAAGTTAAAAGAGCAGTAAATTTCGTTCCCTCTCGCTCTGTGTCTGATATCCATATGGACTGTTGAAAATATAATAAGTAATAAAATTATGATCACTCAAACAGCTTAAGCTTTTAGTTGAGATGGACACACATGCCAATATGGACAAATTTAGGAGCGTAGGCACCTTTAGGAAAGAAGTGTTATGGAACACCGCTTCGTCTAAAATTTATACTATGTATATGTATGTAAATTTAAGAAAAAACCACAATATTTAGTACCAATATTGGAAGTAACACCACTTAAAAAATTAAACAACATAATTTTTTTTAAGTGCGACACATTTACAAAAATCCTGAGTACGATACTGACAAATTTACGTATTTTTTGTTGTGGAAGAAAAATCTCTTTTAGGTACACCCTCTGTTGTATTGAGTCTAGTGGGAATTTAGTGAAGAAGATTTATTTGGGTTAAGATTTTGATAGTAATCCTGATAGAAAATGTGGATAAAACATGTTGAATGAGATATCTATATCTCGATAAAACATGTTGAATAAGATATCGGCCTTCCAGCACAAAAAGTTACTCATATTAAATATCAATGTTACAATTGAAAAGAATAATTATCATGTTTAAAATCAAAAACTTCTTTTAGATTATACACCATATATTCCTTCTTTATGCATTTAATTAATCAAAAATCATGAATAGTGTATTAGGTAAAAATCGACGTGTTCGGACAACACTTCGGTATGATAAATCGAGGTCAGTCGAACTGATGTTCCAAAGGAGAAAGATCGAAGCAAACAATTGAACCGCCGAAGTTGAGCACCGAAGTCAACACCAAAGGCGAGTCATGAGCTATGCTTCGACAATATTCTCTTCAACCGAGCAGCAAGGTTATACCACCGAGGTCATGCATTTGGGCTTCGGTGGAACACCTCAGTTCTAGCGGCTCATCAGCCCACTACTGCAGCCCACTAACTCCACTAATGGATATGCTGAACGTGGATGTAAGCATGGTCAGTCATGGGAAACGTGGGCAAGGCCCCTTGAATCTATAAATAACATTAGTTTTCACATTGTATTCATTGAGAAATACTTACAGAAACTCCGAAAAAAAATTGTACTCACTGATATATATTGAAACTATGTTATTCTCTTGCATTTTCGCTTATTCTTAGCATTGTCTTGACTTTGATGGTAAGATTTGCTTGTATTCATAATCCAAATTCGATTTGTGATCTTAAATCAGTTTAGGCTCATACAAATAGTACTCTACAGTCTACATATTGAAAAATCTAAGGATTTTTAGTCCATTAGTTATTAATCCCAACATAATTTTATCCGCGGACTGAACCAGCTCAAGAATTTAATGAATAGCGGAAAAGGAAACAAATTAGGATGACATGGTAGTTCTAAAGTAAACAAAATATGGTATACGTAATATTCATACCCTCCACCTATAGATTAGTCAAACTCAATGTACTGCGTAAAATCTTGTTAGAGATATACTATAGGCACTAGCGTTTGTTTCTTAAGAAGCTACGTGCATATATTTGACTACAAAACTCGAGAGGAATGGAAGTCCCCTTTTTGCTTCTACTGCACCATCTTAGAATCAAAATTCCAGGGAGGCAGTGTTATTTGTCCTACCAAAGGGAAGTTTCCAGGAAACCATCCAATTTACCATCTTACGCAGTGGCCTAACCATGCATGCCTGACGAGTTTTCACGGGAACTTGGTGTTTTATTAAAGGAATGACAATTTGATCCAATTTATATATAACGTAAATATTTTAGTAAATTTTTATGAACTAGCTAAAGATCAATTTATATATGTTTCATATAAAAGGTTCCTATATTGTTACTAGTACTTTTAAGTAACTTGATAGTGTATAAAATTTCTGTTAAATGATGATTAGGTTTTGAAGATTGACAAACTAAGGATCTGATCAAGAACCTCATCCATAGTACAAATCCATGTAGGACTAGGAAAGGCTTAGTGAATACAAGTTAATAGTCATAGTCAGCAAAAGAGATTGTGCCTTAGCCGACTCTATGCAGTATGAATGAAAAGCAGAGTTAAACAAGGAGCGTATCTTCGGAGATCATCTCTTTCCATAATTAAGAAGATTTCTAGTTACAAACTACTAGGATTTTCTACACCCTATATAAACAAGTTATTGAGGCGAGCCGCAAGCCCGTAGCAATTCACTCACAACGAGAGTTGAGAGCATTAATTGACAATCTTATTGATCGTGTGCGAGTGAACAAAGAAGATAATTATTGAAGAATCTAGTGTTATTCAGTTGTGTTGAAGGTTCTAGTTAAGTAGTGTTGTTGTGTTGAGCTTATTGTAAAATGTTACCTACGTGCTTATTTACATAAGCAATTGTAATAGGTGATTCTTGTGAAGAAAATCTTGTAAAAGC
The DNA here is from genome assembly GCA_029990175.1 of Petunia secreta. Classification (NCBI taxonomy): domain Eukaryota; kingdom Viridiplantae; phylum Streptophyta; class Magnoliopsida; order Solanales; family Solanaceae; genus Petunia; species Petunia secreta. The sequence goes on along the minus strand of JARKIP010000059.1, from coordinate 2,703,076 downwards.
TTGAGTGTAGCTTTGAGAGTTGTAGGGTCTAGAGTGTAACCCCTTGGTTATAGAGTCTGTAACCTAAAAACTTGCTCATTGTTTTAGTGAAGTGGTTTACAAAATCGCAGAGTTTCCCTTGAGCAAGGAGTTTTCCATGTAAAATCTCCGGTGTTCTCTTTAGTTTTATGTTTGTATTTATTTAATTGTTGAAGAAACTAAACAAGAACCAGGTTCTTGCAACGACGAGCAAAGTTCTTCAGAAAAATCGGAGGACACTATTCAACCCCCTTCTAGTGTCCTGAATAGATGCGTCTTGTACAATAATTTCTATAATGTTCGTTTATTGAGTAATAGGTAATTAAACTCTCTTTTCACTGTGGCGTTCAATCACTTTCTTGGTCCTGACATGTTGAGTTTTTTGGTTTCCTAATTTGTTCACTAACATCACTTGTTACAACTACTATTTCCGTGTGTCAAGTACTCAAAGATTTTACAAATTTAGAAAGGATTACATCCGATAAGGGCGAAATAAAAGGTCACCCAATATAATTTATAGGGTGTTTGGATTGACTTATTTTAAGTGCTTTTTGAACAAATTTTTAAGCACTTTTAGTTAGTATATCCTAGCTGCCTAAACTAATGTAGTTATATCCTATCTAAACTTCTATATGCATCACGCATGGCTAGCTTCTTGCCAAGGTGTGATGATATGATGATTGAAGATGGTTTTAGGGACTAGCCAAACCTTATACCATATGGACGAAAAAGTTGTCTCCAAAAATCTACACTCTCTTATAGTAATAGTATAAAGGTAGATGTCATCATTCCCTTCTTTCCAAATCCTGAGTGTCGAAGAAACTCTTTTTAGAAAAAGTGGAGAGGCTAAAAGCAGAACACCACCGAATCAAATGATCGACACATACCAAGTAATTAGGATTAAGACTTGCTTGTTATTGTTATATATACTTACAAGTGATCCAGTGTTTGTCGTGTATCTTTTTAGTGTGGCTTGGAAGTATGAACTTGTCTGAGAGTGTGTGAATGATCGAGTGTTAAGCTCTAGTTTTAGAAATCTCCCAGTACGTATTAAAAGATTATTATTTTATATTAAAATGTTCTTGAATAAAATGGAATTACTCAACACATATGACATAATATATGATCGGTTCCAACTTTGAGTACAGCTGATTGATTGACTAAGAATAGCACTAAACATGTCGTTTGGAATGAATCAGATGGGATTTTCTAGGAAGCTTCTGAAGATGAACTTTGTACGATTACTGAAAAGGAATAGGAATCTTTGTTCTTAGCGTGGTCCAATTGCTTGGATCAAATATTCACTTCAGACTTCACGGATGGGGCTCATGTACGTATAAACCATCGGTTGAATCCAATAATTTTGGCGCACAACTTGCACATGTGTTGAAATTTTTGTAAGTATATATTAATATCATATTCAAATTCGGTCGCTCAAATAGTCTTAGTTCAGTGGCATTTCGAACTCGCATTGTTAAAATCATGGTTTTTACCTCTACCTTCACTTAGGAGATTTTAGTAATTGTTGGAGGAGACGTCTAAGCAGAGGCAATGTACATTGTTGACTTGAGACTCTAAGAGCATAGGCCAAGTGCATCAACCCAGTGCAAGTTTACCCACTTCTCCGTCGAGGCCTGGGAGGGCCGATATAGAGGAATCACCCCTATAATGACATCATTTCACGCTGGAGTACATTTTTCTAATAGTTTTAAGTTATAATTAAAAATATCGAGTACTCTCTTTTTGTACCGAATCACAGCCTTCTCGTAAAATTATTTCACCCCCACATACTGACATAATATACACTTGAGAGTTAACGCTAAAGCAGAAATTAAGTGATTTTGTTCTTTCGTCCTTTTCCCTGCAGGCTATGGAATAGTCTTGTACTCATTATTCAACACCTCGCAGTGACATTTGATGGACTATTGGATAACAAGTGATTTACTTTGTATAATACTAACTTAAAATGAGATTTATCGGAGTAAAAACACAATTAGTATGGATTCACGTAGCCCAACTCCAACTTGTTTCGGACTTGAGCCATGTTCATTAGACAAAAGGAAGCTCCATGAAGCACGAGCTAACTACCAGTTTATCTTTAGATAAGACAAAGCACATTAGCACAGGTACATCTTAAGTGATTCACCTTTAAAAACACTACCTTAAACTCCAAATACATCTACATACCAAAAGATTCAAAAACAGAAAACAATATAGCATAAGATTACCAAATAGCCTGTTCAACATGAAAGTCCCCAGAGCACACACACATTAGTGCCTACACGTACCAAAATTTCGCATTTAAAGAGTTTACAGAGAAGCTGAATACATCGAGTAAATACCAAGTTCAAGTGTTTTCCCTTCCTGCAAGAAGGCATTCCAACAGCAAATTAAACTTCACTTAGGTATCAGTAGGCCACAAGTCCTGCAAGTCAAAAATTCAAACAAGTGAAGTGCGGCAATATTATTAAATTAGAGATTAATATGAACTAATATGTGGTTTTCATTGTAACCTTATCACAGCAATACAAGCTGAAGAGTGCCCTGCATCATCAGTAGTCATCACGGGAGCGTGACCTATCTGAACGCTTGTAATCACGGTCCCTTTCTGCTGCCTCAGATGCGCCGTGGTCATAGGCATAATTATCCTCCTCCATTTGATCATAACGATCATGACCACGACTGAGATCTTTATAGCGATCATCACCACCTTGTGCATCTGGATTCTCATAATCGTCTCGACCTTGGTGGTGATCATAATAGTCATAATGCCCACGATCATCTTCAGGTTCTGCAGGATCATAGTTCTTGTCTCTGTCACCATGCCTTTCCCGCTCATGTTTTGGTTCAACATTCTCATAATCATATTCTCCATCACGAGATCGCCCACGACCAAGGTCCACCTCACCATCATAATCCCTACTTCTTTCCCTATCCCTCTCACGGTGGCGATCTCGCTCACGATCACGGTCCCTGCCCCGATCACGCTCATGATCCCGGTCTCTATCTTTTCCCCGCTCACGGTCACGTGTCCTATCACGTTCACGGTCTCTATCGCGATCTCGCCCACGATCCTTTTCTCTCTCCCTAGTTCTCTCGCGTTCCCTATGTCTGTCATCTTTGTGGTCACGTTCCCTTGGCCTGTCATGTGAACGTTCACGAGATTTCTCTCTCTCTCTATCACGCCCTCTTTCACGGGACTTCTCCCTATCCCTGCATTATAGCAAATAAGAATACAAGCTTCAGATGCTAAAAACGTATCAGTTATTAACTCTCACATTTTGTAATCTAATGTCTAAACCCACTTGCTCAACAGACGGCCAATTCCTTGGGGAAGTATCAGATTGCAATAAAAGAACAGAAAGTGCATAACTATAAATGCACAGGTTACCTGTCCCTGTCATCTCGTACTCTTGGCTCCTCAGAGCGAGATGATGCCCTTCCAGTCGGAGCGATGACCTCTCTGAAAAATCAATAAAGAACGGAAGCCAGAAATTATTAAATATACATACAAAAAAATTTGAGGCAGTAATTTACTAGTAAAGTATGATGAATATTTGCAGTTCTCACACGATTACCCTACCAAAAGTTGATCCGAACATGAAAACCCCATTTGCACATTTATGGTTGATCATCATGCAGAATAGAATCATTCTTTAAACGAGGAAAAGAGACGCACAAACCTATCACAGCATCTACATCTCAAAAGACCTGAAGCACTCTATGTCAACTACAAGCAGCTGGAAACATATGGACAGTTGACTTTAATATATCAGAATCATATGCAGACAGAAACATCATCAACTTAAGCAGTGAAGGAGACATGGATTGCAATTTTTACTCCATAGACAATGGCAACTGTTATTTCACTTAAACTAGAAGAACAACAACATAACAGCATACCCAGTGTATTCCCACAAGTGGGGTCTGGGGAGGGTGAGATGTACGCAGACCTTACCCCCACCAAGGTGGAGAGGCTGTTTCCAATAGACCCTTGGCTCAAAGGAAAAATATTTCGAAACATGCTTGCAAAAGTAAGATGGGAGTATCCATGATGAAGAAAATACTGTCAAAAAACTATAAGGTAAAACAGACAACAGTAAGTAGAACTATATTCAGTGGCTTTTCAGCATAAGTACCTATTAACGTCTTCGTTTCCAACTCTGGTTGTTCCAAGTCCACCGCCAAGTCTGCGTGGACGCCAATTTGGGACAGTTCTCCCACGTTCAACATCAACCAGCACTCTTTTATTATCAATCTTCTTTCCATCAGCTTGTTTATATGCAGCTGAAGATACATCCAAGGAATTAGAAATAGAACTGAGACAAAAATATCAAAGACGAACATGAGTCAGAGTACAAGAAACCTTTCATATCCCGCGTATGCACATACTCAATGAAAGCATAACCCCTGGGTTTATTGCTTGTCTTGTCCGTAACCAAACGAACCTGAAACTCAAAACAATAATGAAGTTAACATTACTGATAAGGATTAAAATCATGTATGGTGCAGCAGTCTATAAAGTTATGCATTTCCAGTCAACACGATTAGGTACAGTAAGGTCCTAATGGCACGGCGGGCACTATGCCTAATTAGCCGTGCTCACCTTGAATCATAGAGCTCCCAGGCGAGATGCATCACCATCACTGCTAGAGTTGCACAAGAACTGTGGCCTTATGTTTGCCAGACATTCTAACTCCCCTTACCAGGGCACATTTTAATATAAAATAAATTATTATAGAAGTACAGGCAAATACCAGGTGTCTCCTGAAATGCTTGAAACTTTTTTGATAGCCTTTAAATCCAAAAGTAAAATCTTAGTAGCACAGATGGGATGTAAGAAGAATAAAGAAGAAGAGAACAAGGTCGATACTCCCCACAAATTTTTACCCAGCATAAGCACGTATCAGTCGCTGTCGTTGCTCAGAGTAGGAGGCCAAAGGTAAATTGCATCATTGCTTGCTCATCTAAGTGAGCAGCTTTGTTTCACGTAATGAAGCTCGGGCTTGGAAATTGAATGGTTACATTTGGCAACTCAAGAAACATAATGCTACCAGAAATTTAAGCTTGGCCCTTACCAGGAAAATACCTAGGAGTTGAAACTCATTACCTTTGTGGTCCTAGAAACTAATAGAGTACCCAGGACGAATAGTAGTTGATACTAATGAAGTCCAAACCAGGATAAAAGGACAAGTCATCAAACTGATACTCAATAATTGGAGCCACTGTTACCTGAGTCATATTGTCATAAGGACATACACTTGGGCATCCAACCCTAATTTTTCAAAGCAAAGAAATGCTAGTATCTTTACACCGAATTTTCATGAATTTCAGAGTGCAGCATGCACCTTGAACAGCGGAAGAGTGCTAGCAGTTCAGACAACAATTCATTTCTTTATTGCAGTGACAAGAGACGCAGCCAGAAGCACAATTGAAAGAAAAAATTCTCCAAATTAAAAGAGTCAAAAAACTTATAGTACGAGCCATTTCTTATTTTTAATATCTGAGGGTAATTAGGAAATCCAGAGCTAATCAGTTTACAGACAGTTGCCAAATTCACAAACTTTTATCAAAAAACAAGGTTGGGATCCATGTACCATAGAATAAACATTTAAAAGAAATGCAATGCATTCACCTTCAGTGCAAGCTTGAAGGTTAAGTAGGGTAATGCATGACACCTTTATTAGATATTTCGCCCTCACTTGGAGGCCTTTGTTTAGAAAGACAACATTTGAATAGCTTATTTAGTTGATCAAAATCTACTTTGAGAAAAAATGCAATAAATTGTAAGACATTTATTGGTTTTGGAAAATAAGAAGTTGTGGAAAAATCAGCTTGAGGAATGACTGGATAATAGGAGGAAGTACCATTCCACCATAAAGTACACATCTTACCAACCAAAAGCCAGTAACCTGAGCCCCACAAAGGAAAGCTCTATAATACCTACCCGCTTGATAGGACCAAAAGCCTCAAATTCGCGTTTAACTCTGCTTTCTGTTGTCTCATAATTCTGAAAAGTGAGAAAGATAGTCACCAAATGTAAGAAGATATTCGCAAGTAGATACCAAAAATGAACTAAAAGGATCTTTACTCACAAGTCTAGCAACAAAGAGTGTCTTGTACGGATCTCCAGTAACATTTGGATCACTGCTAGGATCATCTGCTCAACACAAAAAAAAAAAAAAAAAACCATTATTAGTAAATAAATTGGATTTGAACAATTAAGAAAACCAAAATTGTAGGCATCTAATACATTTCTCAAGCTCCTCAGCAGCCTTTTTTGCACCCTCTTCCAGCCGTAACTTGTGGATTCTAGCTCTTCGTTCAGCCTGTATGCAGTAACAAAAGCAATTTATGCACATACATCAAGATAAACATGGATGCACCACATAATGAATCTCATTACTGCATGTCTTATGTTATAGTACTAATTATTGATTGCTAGAATCAAGTAACTCATCAGAAACCGGATCACAGGCCAATCAATCATCTATCTAAATCCCAAACTAGTTGAGATCGGCTAGCACATATCTCAAGTACCGAGAGACAGTAAAAAGAACCAAAACTGTGATTCTCCGCTCCTCTACCACACCCACTACAGTTTTCCAACTTCAAAAGGGTTCAGCTTGAGGGGACAACATCTGTCTGATATGCTAAAAAGAGAAACCACAGAATGCGTGTCTTTTCATGGTTTAAGAGCTCAACAACTTAGGGAGGCAATAGTCCCTTTCAGTTAAACGGGAAATTTTGGCAGTACACGGTGCATGACATACATCATACATGGAACACCTAACTAGAAGTAAAATCTCAAAGACAACAATAAATCAAGGACATGATTTTATCACTTATTCAGCTACAATTAGCATCATTTGTTAAAACACTCAAGATTCCGGCATTCAAAAAGAATAAAAGCAAACCAGTAAAGCATTACAAGGCAGAACACACCTTTTACTAATTAAGAAAACATAATGCTCAACTTAAAACATCACTGATAACAGATAACATCGAAAATTGCTTATTATTAATTGCTATTGTAGCAGGTGAAAAAAATGCAAGAAAGGCTGAACGGAAATCCACCCATAAGATTAAACATATGGACCCACCCAAAAAATTCAGTACTGGAATTGCAGAATAGAAAATAATCTTACCGGAGTTTCAACCTCTGGGACTGGTGGAGCATATTCTGGATCACCAGGCTGGGCGAAATTACTAACAAATTGTGCCATCCCTATGAAAAAAATGAAAACAACTAAGCACTATAAAGAATAAATAAAGGACGAGGAAATGACTCAATCCAATAGCTAAAGGACCAGGAAATGAGTCAATCCATGAAGGAAGCTAACCTGTATATGAAGGACATTTTCTCTTCTCGGGAGGTGGTTTGTACTCCAAAGGTGGTCGCGGTTCAAACAGCTTCAGAAGATTAGCTGTCAACCCAGTCGGATGACTTTGACCAATCTGCATATATCACACATATTAAGAAAGAAATGCACAAACTAACAGCACGAGCGAAGAACCAAATAAGGATTGCCAATACTGCAACAGCCCGAATCATAGTACTCCTATTAGTTTAAGCCAAACCTCTAGCCATCCTGTATATTTAGATGTCTTATAAAGCACAAATAGATATGAGTCCAAAATTACTCTTAGTATCATCCGAATAAAAACTAGAAAACCTAGATTAAGAACTGGACCAGTTCCAAAAATAACACGAAGCTAGTATTAAAACACTTAGCCAGTACTTGATAATAATAAATCACCAATACACCAACAACTGTAAATCCCAAACTAGTTGGGGTTGATACATAATCCCCAATCATGTTAGCGCTTTTACTTTAGGTCCTATGCTTTCAAGGAATCAGTTAGCCTTTCATAGATTTACAAACTGCTAGTACTTATTATTTTTTATTTTGATTAATATTGGCCTGAGATGAGTTTAAAATGAGTAACACGGTCAGTGAGTATTCAAGTAGCTGACCCAACTTGGTTGGGACTGAGGTGTAATTGTTGCTTTTGCCTAAAATGAGGCGGTTCTATAAAGACCACACCCTACATTGAGAATCTCTAAGAAAGAAGGACTTACTGAAACTCTACCGACAATAACTAATTGTTAATCCCAACTAGTTGACATATCCTATATCGGTTTTATCCAATGTGTTCTATAATTGCTGAATCCTCACAGAACCTCATAATGATTAAAAAAATACTCACAGAAACTCACAAATCACCAACATTGTCACAAATTAAAGCAATGGGCAAAAATTCTCTATATTTTCTAACCTAATAAACACGCACTCCTCAACTTAGGAACTCAGGTGGTAGGCCCGCCCCCCTACACTTCTCAACTTAGATACCCAGCTTTTGTCTGCGATAGGGTTCATACACATAACATACGCCTAGCCTACTGCGCTCTTACCACTAGATCAAAGCCCTACGACAAGTATATCGATAATCAACTAAACACATCAATCCAAACTAGACGTATATCCTATAGGTTATATGCACTTTGATTCCACTGTGTTCATTCATTCATTAAATTCACATTCTAAACCACAGAAATCACAACTATCACAGCAAAACCGACGCAACAGGGCAGAAAATCATCTAATTTAATAACCTAAAAATACTAATTGAGAACAAAACCTAATAAAACCTAAGCAATAAAATAAAACAGAAAACAGGAAAAACAGATCTGGAGAGTTAGTTACCAGCTTGAGTTGCATGACATTAGCGCGATTCTGAGCCTTAGCACGAACATTAGGGTTGTTCCGATTGAACGCATCGCCATAGTCTCCCATATTTGAACCCGCCGCCTAGGGTTTTTCGTTGCAAAAGTATATTGGAAATAATGGAGATTACGTAAATGGCCGATTTATTGGGTTTTAGAGAGATGGGAATGGGGAAGAGTTTAGCTGTAAGCGGCACAAGGACAAAGCTAAAACAGAAACAAGGGTTTTATATACTTTGGAGAAGAGAACAGGCTTTATATAAACTCGCGAGTTCACTCACTTCACTTTTTTTTTTTTTTTTTTTTTTTTTTTGTAAGTACGACATATTATATATAAAATTAAAATTAAGTTGGATTAGATAAAGAGACCATACTTCTAGTAAGAGTTTCCGTATAGCCTGAAGTACTAGCATAATTAGAAACAGCTGTGGATGTTAATCCATAAGCACAACCTAATTTAGCTAAATGATTAAAACTAGCTTCCGATATAGTAGTAGCAAAAGTTTTCCCCCTTAGATCATCCATGTACGCCTGGTGCACAAAATTTGGAGGTATGGCATAGTGATAATAAGTAGCTTCATTGGACTGTCCAGGAGCTCCCTTGGCAAGAAGATGAGCCACTTTGTTACCCTGCCGGAGATTATGCTGGATCGTTGGCATCTGCAGCTGGAGCATCATTAACCTGCATTTTTGAATAATAGGTTCATAAGATGGGTGAGAATGCTGTAACAAATTAATCACATCTGTGGAGTCAGATTCTACCACTATAGGAACAAGATTTTGATCAATAACTAGAGTAAGACCATAGTATAGGGCCAGGATTTCTACATGAGTTGCATTCAGGGCATTGACTTTCTTATGAATCCCTAAAACCCACCTCTACTGTCTCTAAAAACTCCCCCAATGCTGGCAGTTTTGGTAATATGGTTAAAAGCCCCATCTATATTGAGTTTAAAGGTATTCTCTTCCGGGGGTTTCCATCCTATAAGGACATTTCTAACTTCATTTTGTCTAACATCTTTCGAAGTTAGGAACAGAAATTCTATCAATCGAGAATTAACCATTTGATGGGAGAGTTGCCTTGTTTGATTGTTAATATTATTAAAATTCCTATTTAGCCAAAGATTCCATAATGCAAAGGGAAAATAATCTGACCAGTTAGAATATTTAGTAACCGCGTTGAAAGAAATGTGTCTCAAAGTATCCATCCAAGTAGCAAACTCATTAATAGTAAAACTATAAGGAGTAGTAATCCAAAAAGATTGAGCAATGGGACATTGGATAAAAATGTGAAACATGGTTTCACTTATGTTTTTACAAATAGGACAGTTACCATCAATATTGATACCAATTTTGTTAAGATAAAATCGAGTAGGGAGACGGTTGTGATAACACTGCCACAGGAAGAATTTTATTTTGTTGATAGTCTTTAGTTCCCATATCCAATTGAAGTCTTCTTTGACGGTAGGGATCTTGTCTATCAAGTTATAAGTCGAACTTAGTTTAAATATACCATTACTAGTGGCATTCCAAATCGGATAATCTCTATTATTTTTAATGGAGGAGGATATGGTCATCTGGATTTGGAGTTTTGTTTCAAAAGGAATCTCAAAAGACAATTTTGAGTAAGCCCAATTACTATCTTGGATAAGAGAGGCAACAGATGCAATTGACTCTTGATAAGTAAGGGGACCAATAAACTGACTTCTGAGGATTTTTTTATTAGGAAGCCAACTTTGGTACCAGAGGGAAGTGTGACAACCATTACCAATTATCCAGAAAGTATTAGTGTTGCAGAAATCCAGGCTCCTAGAAATGTTCTTCCAAATGAAGGATGGAGATTTTGAGTTGTTGGCTAGATATCTATTTCTAAGAGTGGTAGCCCAAAGGGAGGAGTGATTTGTAAGAAATCTCCAAGTTAAGGAAGAGATAATAGCATGATTTTTAGTTTTAGCTCGAACAATAGAAAGGCCTCCCTGGTCTTTTGGTTTAGTCACTGTTTTCCATGATAGCAGGTGAAGTCTTCTATTATGACTAGTAGATCCCCATAGAAAGTCTCTCTGAATTTTATCAACCTGATCAAGAGTCTTGGGCGGTAACATATGGTACTGCATAATGTGATTGGGAATGGTATTTAGAGTTGACTTAATGAGAGTGGTCTTACCAGCCAGAGTGAGAAAATTCAGCTTCCAGTTTGCAAGTTTTGATTGTAAATTATCTATAAGGAATTGATAATCTGTATGCCTAGGAGAGCGATTGAGAATGGGGAAGCCAAGATATTTTCCAAAAGATTTCTTAATATTGATATTAAGAATGGATCCTAGATGATTTGCTAAGGAAGGAATTGTATTTTTTGAAAAAAGAATTCTAGATTTGGCTTTGTTGACTTTCTCTCCTGAGAGGTCACAAAATAAATCCAACGTTGATTTAATAGCCAGGACAGATTTCTCATTTGCTTTGGCCATAAAAGTGAGATCATCCGCAAAAAGAAGATGGGAGATTTCTGGACCTTTAGGGGATAATTTAATAGGATTCCAAAGGGCCAGGTCAACATTGTGATTTATGTAAATAGAAAGAAGTTCTAGGCATAAGATAAAGATATAAGGAGACATAGGGTCACCCTGCCTTATGCCTCTAGAAGGTGTAAAAAAAAGGGGTTTTTTCACCATTTACTAAAATTGAAATAGAGGAAGATGTGATACATGATAAAATTAGTCTAGTAATATTGGGGGGAAATTTAAAAAAGAATAGCATTTTACGAATAAAAGACCACTCAATTCTATCAAACGCCTTCTCCTAGTCAATTTTAATGAGCATTTCCCTTTTTGAGCCTTTCACTTTAGAAAATTTACTAACAATTTCCTAGATGATGATAGCATTATCTGAAGCCCTTCTATTTTTGAGAAAACTAGTTTGACATGGACTGATATGGGTATTTAAGAAAGGTTTTATTCTATTAGCTATTATCTTGGTAATAATTTTATAAATTGTGTTACAAAGGCCAATCGGACGAAAATTCTGTAAATGAACTGCATTTTTGAATTTTGGGATTAAACATAAGTAGGTTGTATTGGCATAATCCAAAATACTAGAGGATGAGAAAACTTGATGACAAAAGGAGGTAACAGATTCCTCAAGGATGTTCCAATACTTCTGAAAGATAAAAGGATGAAGACCATCCGGTCCAGGGGCTTTGAATGGTTTAAAAGAGAAAACAGCTTGCTTGATTTCAAAATTTTCCAGAGGTTTATCAAGACTAGAAAGGTCTGTCCTTGAGTACCAACTATTATTCTGAGATACTGGGGTACAAGGACTAGACTCATGATTCGTGGAGTAGATAAGACTGAAGTATCCTAATACATGTCTTAAAATAGCTCGTTGATCAAAGATAAGATTACCACCATCATCCTGGAAGTGAGTAATAGAGTTCCTTCTTCTCCTATTTAGGGTAGAGACTTGGAAAAATTTTGTATTGGCATCTCCTGAGTTTAACCAGTTTATCCTAGATTTTAGTCTCCAAAATTCCTCTTCATTTCTCAGGATAATGTTAAGGTCATTTATTAAACTAGTTTCAAGGTTCCTCAAGAAGAAGCTAGTAGGATAATTAACAGAAGATTGAATACCGTTAAGTCTAGCAAGAATTCTCCTTTTATTTTTAAAAATATTGCCAAAAACAGATTTGTTCCAAGATAGGAGTTGCTCTTCAAAGAGTTTAGAAGCATCTTGAAAATTTCTATCCTTCCAGGCCATTCTAGTTATCTCTTTGAAATCAGGATGAGACATCCACATAGTTTCTAACCTAAAGGGCTTATTGTTACTCGCAGGAGATCTTTTATTAAGGCTAATAAGAATAGGATGATGATCGGAGTAAGTCTTAGGCAGATGAATTATGGAGGCATCAGTAAAACTAGTGACCCATTCATTATTAGCTAAGCATCTATCCAACCTTTCCAAAATGAGACTAGAGCTAGTTTTACAATGATTTGACCAGGTGAACCTTGGACCCTTAAAGCCTAAGTCCATCAACTTGCAATAATTAATACAATTCCAAAAAGTATTAGCATTCTTATAATTCATAGGATTACCACCATACTTATCAGATTGTTTAAGAATTTGATTAAAATCCCCACTCACAAGCCATGGGCCCTTATAATTATCATATATGGTAGCTAGGGTTTTCCAAAGTAAGTTACGATTAGAACTACTAGTGCTAGCATATACAGTAGAAAAAAGCCAAGGGAAATTAAGGGCAGAGTTGTGTACCTTTATCATTGCATGCACTTCATTACCATTTATATGGACATCAGTAATGGAAACCAAGTCACTTTTCCAAAGAAAAGCAATACCACCAGAACGACCCACACTTGGGACCTCAGCATAATTAGTAAAATCAAAACGAGCCCTAAGATCATGATGGTCCTCCATTTTGGTCTCAAGCAGTTCCACCACTACTGGCCTATAAACTTCTAAGATAATATCAAAATGTCTCCTGAATTCTGGATTATTAGCACCCCTTACATTCCAAACAATAAGATTAAGTTGTCTATTCATACTTAAATTAGGGTTTTCTATTATCATACCATCATCTTCTGAATTAACCCGTAGGGTTGGGTTTAGTATCACAGCATACTTTCCCACTAGCCTGTTGGCTGGAGCCCTCACATCCAAGGAGCATTTGAAAAGTGAATGATGAGTCGTGAAAATTACCTTCTTGTCTTGTCTTTCTTTGAATAGAAATATTGCTATTTCTTTTAGGTTTAGAAATTCCGTGCGACTCTCCCTCCCTCTTAATGCGATTTGTTGCTCTAGTGGTTCCCTCCTGTCTACGTCCTCTTGTGCGAGTGGATTGTGATGGTGCTCCGGAGAGGGCGGGGGAGCTGGTGGAGGCGGGATATCCATTGGCACTGGTGGAAATTGTTGTGGAATCCCAGTCTGAGCCATTGGAGGAAAATGATTTCCCGAATTGTTCACTAGTTGCTGTACCTGTAACGGCTGGTTGTGTACCAAATCCCATGCTGTGAATATTGGCATTTGAGGTGGCACCACACGAGGAGGAAAAAAGGGAAGGTCGTTCAGAGCAAAATCCATTTGGTTCATTCCATTCATAAGATGTGGCCACGTTGCATTCATATAATTCTGCATTGACATGTGCATCCCTTCGCTTACAACTAGAGCAAGATACATCGGGTCTTGAATGAACACATGAGCTTGTTGACCAAAGATCACGATTGGGACTGTTAGAGCTTGTCCCCCACAGTGTTGATTCTAGCCATGACTGGGGTATCCGATTTTGTGGAGGTGGAACAGTAAAGATTAGTGGTTGTAACATCGGAGGAGGAAGAGGGAAAGTTTGGATGTTTGGATTCATTTTGTGAAGTATCTTTCTTCGATGTTTCGCAAGTAGCTTTTGTATTTTGAACCGTTCCTCTGCTCGTGCATGTGAGCTTTGGTTTTTCATTTGGAGTATTCTGAGCTATAAAAGAAGATGGAGTCGAGGAGGTATTATGAAGTTTAGGGTTATGATGATGGTCACAAGAAGGAGGCGTGTTTGAATGGTTAAAGCTTTGCATGGGAATAGCAGAGCCAGAGATGTCGTTGTCAGTTTTTTTACTTGTTGTAAAGATTTGCTCTTGCATGGCTATATCAGTGTAGTTATTAGGGTTTGGGTGTGGGGTATCAATAAGTGAGCGGAGGGTGCTAGGAGTAGTATTGTCAGATAGTTTGGTTTTGTCTTTTTGTGTTTGTTTGTTATCCTCAAGTGGGTCCATACTTGAATTGTTAGTACTAGTTTGGTATTTAATGTCTTTGACGGGGTTTTGACCAAGGATAGATTGTAACGACTCATTTTGGATTGGTTCTTGTGGGGACTGCTGAGTGTGCATTTTCCCGCCCCCACTTGATAGTTTTTGAGTAGAAGATATTAGTGGATTAAAACTATTAGAATTAATAAGGGAGTAATTAAAAACTTCTTTTTTCTGATAAGAATTTTTATTTGAGACTATTAAGTTAGATAACTTACCTGAGAGATCCGACTTGGCCTGCTTCGAGGATGAAATTTGTTCAAACTTTCTTGAATGAGTAGTATTATGAATAGGGTATAATTTATAATTATCACCTTTCTTTTTCTTTTTTGGGAAAGTTACTGTCTGCCATTCTTCCTCTCCTTCTTTTGTTTTCATTTTAGGTTGAGGTAAAGGAGGAGGGTTATCAGTAGAGGGTTTAGCATTTCTTTCAGTATAGGCATAAGCACAGGTTTCCTGAAGATGGCTTAATCGACCACACACTTTACACAGGATGTTTTCTCCTTCATAAACAACTTTTTGTTTATGGTTTTCAAGGAATATGTAACTCCTTACAGGAATGTCAACAAGGACTTCGATACAAATACGCGCATATCTAGCCCTTATTGCTGTGGATGTCTTAAAATTGACTTTAAGTAATTTTCCCAAGGATGAACCAATTTTTCTCAAAATACCTTCATCGAAAAATTCTGTAGGTAAATTTGGCAGACGTATCCATATAGCTGTTGACAATAATTTGGCTTCAGTAGCTACAAAATTTGGCTCCCAGCATCGAACTGATAAGAAGAATCCATTAACAAACCAGGGACCACCAGTAAGAACTTTATGCAGACTGTCGTATTTGGTGAATTTTGCTACATAAAAATCTTCCCCTAGATCAATTAAGGGAAATTCTTCCGAAAGTTGCCACAATGATTTCAACTTTTCATATAGATATTGATGATGTAGTCGTTTTCCCAGTAATTTAATAATAACTGAATTTAACCATGGGGCATAAATGCGCTGCTTTTCATCCTGTGACAAAGAGATGTGATCAAGTAAGCTATCTTCCATACTATCTATGTTCTGCATGGAAGGGTTTGACAAAGGATTATACAAAATAGGAGTTATCTTGGAACTTTGTAAAGTGGTTGAGGTTAATACTTTTTCGATATAGGTTGGCTTGTCAGCCTCTGCTAGATTTTGTGTAGGAGAGTTTAATGGATTGTCAGGTGGTTTTGGTTCTATAGAATGAATCTCTGTAAGGGATTCATTGATATCTAGGTCCATGTGCAAAGAAGAGTAATGAAGCTAGGGAAGAGAGAGGAAGATTTAGAGAGAAGAAGGAGAACTAGCTTTTTTCAGACAAAAATATTAAAGTGTTGCAAGTTCACTCACTTCACTTGTATTTTAGGAGTATAGATTTTATGTTTTATCTTTTCAATTTTTGTTCTTTATTAAATAAACACCTCAGGGTCAAAATTGCCACTAAACTATCGAAAAATGTCTAATTATACCACTCATTAAAAATATGATGCTAGTATGTCATTGTTGTTACACTTTTGGTTCAAAATACCATTATGTATAACTTTAGGCTCAAATTTTTCATTATTTCTAACGGAACCATTTATTTTAATTTTTAATTTTAGAAAAAATACTACAAATTCCTAAAAAAATGCCACATGGCCACTAAAATCCTCGCTCCAAGCTAATTTCGAACACACCTACCCGTACCATATTTTTTGCTTTTACTTTTTAACGAAAGCATTATTTTCATCTCCAAATTTACAAATATATTCAGAATCTATATTCCAAAATCAGCTCATTCCATGTGGGGAAAAAAATAGGTTCTCTTTGAAAGTCTATTGAAATAATTTTTTGAATAATTTATGAAAACCTAAAAATGCAATATATAGTAGAAAAAAAGAAGAAATAAGTTTTTGATATTTTCATATCCCAGGTCGAGCTATTTTTTTGACAAAATTACGAAAAAGTCTGTGCGAAAAAATATTTAAAGTTAAAGAAATAGGCAAAATGGGAGATATAGGTGTGGTCTATGTGAATTAGATAAGATAGTGAAAAAATGGCCTTTGGTTTAGAAAAAACTTTAATAATTATGTTGATTGGAAGATAAATAGAAAAATATATTAACAAATACAACTAGGGGATGGTGGGGGATAAGAGTCGGAAATTAAGTTGGAACAGGGGTATTGATGCACATTAGGTATTTTTTTAGTATTTTTCAAAAACTAAAAATTAGAATAAATAATTTCCATCAGAAATAATGGCATTTTTGAGCCGAACATTATACATAATGGCATTTTTTAACCGAAAATGTTACGGGAGTAGCAAATTTGAACCCTATTTTTACGGGTGGTGCAATTAGACCTTTTTCATTAGTCTAGTGGCAATTCTGGCCCTTCGCCCTTAATTAAATAAAGAAATCTACTATATTCTTTTTCAACTTTAATTACAAATATCTTTTTTTGTAAGTTTCAATGATATTCTAAAGAAACGACTAGTTGAAACTAATGTTCTTTGCACTACCCAAAATCAGGCCATCTAACTGCTAAAAAGATCGAAAATCTGGAATTTTCCACTAATTCAAGACTGGAAATGTTCAGTCGGATAATAGCTAGTTGGAAAAATTTTCTTCATCGGGAACTTTTTTCTTTCAGTTTTTCGATCGATACGAGCGAAGATGTTCTTCATCTGATTTTTTTTTTCAATTTTTCAACCGAATCTTTCAAAAAAGAGCAAATCTAGGATTTTTTTTAACCAAATTTTCAACCGAATCGGTCGAAAATCTGGTTAAAACCTGCAAAATAAATCTGTGTCACCACCTAACAACTCAAAATAATGCAGCAACCAATGAACAACAGGCTTCTAGCAGCCTTAATTCCTTTATAACAAGTCTAAACAATACTTGTTTAACACTTAACACGAATATAAACAACATGCTAAACAATTCGGTCGAATATCTGGTTAAAACCTGCAAAATAAATATGTATCACCACCTAACAATTTAAAATAATGCAGCAACCAATGTACAACAAGCTTCTAGCAGCCTTAATTCCTTTATAACAAGTCTAAACAATACTTGTTTAACACTTAACACAAATATAAACAACAGGCTAAACAATAGGCCTCTCCCAGCCTTAATTCATTTAAACAACGGGCCTAACAGGTTAACTATCAAATAAGTTTAACATAACAAACCACACGTCTAAAAACATCAACCCTTCAGTACTACTCCAAAACCTTGCTTTTTAGACCAAAGATGTTGGATAATCTGAGCTGCTTATCGAGGGACGAAAAAGGTTGCAGTCAATTGCCCTTCCCGTTATCATCAAACAAAAGACTACCATACACGAGCACGCACCACACTCCTACTATACCAGGGCCTTGTGAATCCTCTTGCCAGTAACATTGCTTTATATCTTTCAATCTCCCCACTTGGCTAGAATTTCACTGTGTGTTCTTTGGAGCTAGAACCAATCAATAGAATGAAATGAAGTAATGTAAGCCTAGGGCGACGAACATGGCTCAAGAGTGTCTATACAAAGCCCAGGTTCTACTGCACCCTTCGGTCAAGTAAACCAAGCTCACATTTTCTCGAAGTAAGACTCGGACGGTGAAAGTACCGATGTTTGCTCTTGCCTCTTGCCTTTTCTTAAGCGCTTCTATTTCATTGAGCAATGAGTCAACCACCTCTTGATAATGTGAAAAACTAGAAGAGTAAGTGCTAACCAAACCTACTTTCAGACGATCCGAACAATATTGTGACCTAAGGTCGTATACACTGCCTTTCTTTACCCCACCAGTCACGTCCAATCATACAAAAGTTTCCTCCTTAAGTGACGGTTTAGTTGAGGCAATGCTACCAGCTTCAGATGTCTGACTTGAAATCCATTCGTGCTCACTGGCATAACAATCATCCTGAAATAAATTTAATAATTAATATATATATATATATATATATATATATATATATTATTTCTATTATATTTAAGCCACTAAGGGCTGTACGAACACTGCTTCTCTTGATGGTACCAAGCGTTATTCAAATAGTACTGCGTACGTGGCATTCATTGATTAATTTCTTTTAACACTACTCCAGATTCTTCCATTCACACTACGTGTCCTGGTTGAGTCCAAGCAGTATACCCACTTGTGCACTAATTCCAACACTTTCTTCTACTTTTTCAGCTTTCTCCTTTTCTCCCTCAAACCTAGCTCTGTTAGCGAATTCTCTTCACAAATCACAAAATTTCATTTAGATTTTTCTTCCATTCACTGTTACTCTTTTTTCGCGAGTTTCGACTTCACTTTTTCCATCTTCTGCTTGGTCATTCTGCAATGCATGCACTTATGGTTGATTGCTTCTTTTCTGAATTTAGTTTTAAAGATTTCCTCTGGTAAGATGAGGGTCCTTACCTAATATACAAAATACAATAATCCATGATTGTGGCATTTAAAAAAAAAAAAAGAATTGTTACATTCCTCTTAATTGATATTTCAATACGCACTTTTCAATACGTACATTAGTTGTTTAGAAAATTTTCACAATTAGGATGTTTGGCTTTGTTTGTCACTGGGATTGATTAAAAAAACTAATATATGAATGTCTTAAATATTTCCACCATAAATTGATGTTCCGCTGCTAAGTAAATTATGTTGAGGAGTAAATCACAGTGTTATAAATAAGAACATGATTCCAATAAGTTTTTATATATGCACAATATAACCTGAAGACGTCTAACCATTGCATACTGCATTTGATACGAGGTAGTCGTATGCATCTATGTTCTTAATTCCATGTCTTTTCATTAAATGAAATACATACCAGGTCAATGGTTCTTGCCTGTTGACGAATTTTTTTTATTCTTGAGTTGTTTACATCTTCATTTCAAGAATGGATTATTTATGTAGCATCATGAGTTACTCTACATTTTTTCTGATAAGGATCAAACGCGGAAGATAAAATAAAGATAAAAAGCGAGACGTGGCTCGAACGAATAATCCAAGTAGCACTGAAGAACTAGTTTCGATACAGCCCGGGAGATTGTCAAGGAACACCTACACTAGGTAACTACCCTCGAGCTACACCGGGAACCAGCAAGTAGAATGATCGGGGAGGGGTTGGAATTCATCTTAGATCCGCTAAAAGAAAAACAAGTCCCAAACAAGGTTGTTTCATTAACTAAAGAGTTCAACTCTTCACAATATTCTTCAATCATCAAATTAGCTAAGTAATGAATTAAGCTATCTAGACTATTTATAGAGGTTTCTAAGCTTCAAGTAAAAGGTCTATAATACCCACAAGCTAGGCTTTAAGTTAGTAGACCATGCAAGGCCAAAATAGTAAAAGGACACCAAAAATCTCGGGTGTCTAAACGTTTAGGCGAAGCGCCCACAAAGTTGATCAGTGAGCTGGGGTGGGCGGACTGCCTGGCTATTGGGCAGAGCGCCTGGGCCATGTGTATCTCAGGTGGAGCGCCTGGCCTGGGAGCTTCTTGACGCGTCTTTAATTCACTTTCAACGCTCTTGACTTCTAGTCCTTTGCACCCTTCAAGCTTGGTACATGTTGGAAAGTGTCTTGGCTCGATTTGCCCCGCATCATCCTCCCCTTCTTGAAGAGATTTCGTTCTCGAAATCAATGCGTTCTCGTCCATGGCATCATCTCCTCGGGGTGCCCAATGCTCTCTTCCCTTGTAATCCTTGATCGTCACTTTGACTTAGGTTTCTTCCAAGATCTCCTTGCCTTAACATTGAGCTTAGAACCTACAAGCAACGACAAGCAAACACCAAAATTCCTACTTTGAAAGTAGGTTAGTGCAAGAAGTGTGGAAAACACACTCTTGTGGTATAACCAAGCATCAATAATAAGCACAAATATCAAATCTCCAAGGAGATCATCCAGTACTTGGTTCAATGAAAACGTGCAGTCAACACAATAATGAGCAAATAGGTCATGGGGACATGGAAAATGCAAGATCAAGCTATCAAAATCCCCTTGAACCTTAAGCTCAAGATCAACAAGCCAATCCCTCCTCAAAGTGTGATCAGCATGTGGAGTGGAGTGAGTCAAATAACCCAATCTACAAGTAGCATCAAGTACTCCAATCTCCTTCTTCAGAGCACACTTACTCACACAAAGGGATTCCCTTTCACCTCCAATTTCATCACCTAAGCAACCCTTCTCAAAAGATAAGCTCTCAAGGAAGGTATTGATAATAGACTCTTTTTCATCATAACCCAAACAAGCAACAGTAGGGTCACTCAAAGAGTCTTTTACCTCACCCAAGTTCTCACAAAATGGGTTGCCTAAGGAGTCAAACCCTTCACACCATGGAGGTTCCATTTTACTACCCACCCTAGCCCGATACAAGTCATTACCACTAATGAGGATGCCTTCAAACAATGGATTAGTAAAAGCATGCATCTCAATATCATGATCAAGCATAGACAAGTTATCAAGACTAGGTTCGCTTGAGGAGTCATTATAGACGACATTGTCCAATTCATGCAAGTTGGACTCCTCAAGGTCACTATCCTCACCATAACACATTGGTCCACCAAATAGAAGCATATCAATAAGGGAATGATCAACTATCTCATCTTCCCCTTTGTCAAAGATTGGTGGTGTGTCATAGCAAAGGTCACATTCAAAGTCAACTATCAGTTCTACACTAGGGAGGGGGTCAATGAACAATGGGCTCACATCATGACGTGGCATAGCATCCCTCTCAACTAGTGTTGCACAAGCACACACAAGTTGACTACTAGACTCTTCACTAGTGGCATATTCACTAGATGCATGACAAGCACCAACTAGTGTTGAGTCATCACAAGACAAATAGTTAGTAGGCTCATGAAAGGTGAAGTAACACTTACATTTGTAGTACTTCCTTGATCAATCACAAGGCTTGAAGTGTTATATGCAACTTCTCCTTCATGAAGCTTACATTGAGAATTTTCCTCCTCTTGTTTTTCCTTCCAAGCACATGGTTGAGGCTCCAATGGCTTGTCTTCAAATGTACCTACACATGAGCTAACACAAGAAAAAGTAGAAGATGAAGTATTGCTAGAACAATGGGTGCCCTCACTCTCAATTTTTCTTTCCTCACCTCTCTTCTCTCTAAATTTTCTCTCAAGGTCAAGTGTAGTTTGTGGTGACAATCCACTCACATCACTCTTCAAATCCTCTCTTTTTCCTCTCTAGGATTGTCACTGGTCACTCCCTCACTTCTCTCTTTCTTTTGTCTCTCATTTTCAAGTACATGAGACTCAATATCATCATCATTTGGAGTAGAGTGACTCTCACTCCCATCATGCAATGGAAAGACAATAAGATTGTTTGCTTCGGGCTCAAGAACAATAGGTGACTTTGCTTCGTCTGCTTCCCTCAACTCCCTCATTCACTTGTAGTCTTCCCTTACATGCCTTGGGGTCAAGGGTCTAAGCACATACTTCCTCCCTTCTCGCTTGACCGTATAGGAGTTGGTTCGCCATCATGTACCACACACCTATCATAGTGCCATGGTCTCCCAAACAAAAGATGACAAGTTTGCATCGGGACTACATTAAACATGATTTTGTCTCTATAGTTCCCAATGCTAAACTCGATCAATACTTGCTTCGCCACCTTTAATTCACCACACTTACTTAACCATTGTAAACGGTATGGATTGGGATGTTTCAAAGTGGGTAATTTCAATTGAGAAATCAAAGTTTGGCTCACTATGTTGGCACAACTTCCCGAGTCAATGATCATAGAACAAACAATTCCCATGACTCGACACCTAGCATGGAAGAGGTTCTCCCTTTGAAAGTTCTCAAACTCTTCTTTCATGAATATGGTGCTCAAGCTCCTTCTAACTACCAAGAACAATTGAGGATCTTCTTCTTCTTCTTCTATAGCCTCCTCACAAGCAACTACTTTACTTTCCTCATTTTCGGGTTCACTATCTTTCTCATACACCAAAATTACCTACCACAACCATGGTCTTTCGCGTAGGACAATCTTTAGCAATATGACCATACCCCTTACACCTATAACATTGATTAGAAGTAGGAGTAGGATTGCTCAAGTGAGTTTTAGAATTACCTACCACATGTGGTGTAGACTTCTCATACGGCTTCTTCACATCTTTGCTAGCACTTACACCACTTGTGTTTGGAGACTTCCACTCTTTTGGTTGGCTCATGGGGGTAGGAGTGCTACCCTTGTAGCGAGTGGACTTCTCATCTTTGAGCCATTTCTCGGCAACAACCGCATCATCATAGAGATCATAGTGGTTTTCATACTTGTGAAACTTCAATTGAGAGGCTATGTCTCGGTTCAAACCACTTCTAAAACGAATCACGACCGGTTCATTATCTTCCCCATACAAATCTAGGGTCATCCGGATTTGTTCAAATTTATTGAAGTACTCCCCAACCGTCCTATTACCTTGCTTCAACTCATAAAAATGTGTGCATTGGTCTTGAAGGTATTGTTGAGTCAAATACTTCTCATCCATTGCACAGATCAATTCACCCCAAGTCACATTGATAGCCAAAACATTCCTCCTTCTATTCCTCTTGGCCGATTCCCACCAAGTAGAAGCAAAGGATTCAAAAGAAGATATAACATACTTGGACTTCTTCTCCTCGGTCATGTCATTGGTGTCAAACACCCTTTCCATAGCTAACTTCTAATCAATGTACTCTATCGGGTTACTAATCCATTTGAAGGAAGGAATATTGAGCCTCACACTATTGAGATTATTGTTATCACGACCCCCTCGATAAGGATCCGGTTGGCCTCCAAAGTTGTCTCCATAACCACCATAATCCATCCTAGCATTCCCTCCAACATTCCCTATGGGTGGCCCTCGACCTCGGCCTCTACCCCTATCAACATTACGTCCCCAATTCATGGCTCTCCCATTCGGATTAGGAGCTCCATAATCACTACCACCATACTCTTCCTCCTCCCCTTCTTGAGCTTCATCAACTTGCTCAAGAGGTTGCACATTTTGAATGGCTCGTGGGAGTGGAACATTCCTTTGGGGATTGCCCAAAAGGTGGGGATTGCCCAATAGGTGGGTAATGCCCACTCGTTGGGGATTTCCCAATACTTGTTCACTTCTTTCACGATATTCCTTTACCCGTTGTTGATTAAGCAATTCAACAACTTGTTCCGAGGTAAAGAAGGGACTACTTGAGCCTTCACCAGCATCAACTTGGACACTCGGGGTCCCTTTCTCAACTTGGACACTTGGGGTCCCTTTCTCAACTTGGACACTCGGGGTCCCTTTCTCAACTTGGACACTCAATTCACTCGTTTAGTGGTGGTGGATATTTCACTCGAACTTGTACCTAAAAGCTTCACGTAAATAAACAACAATCCTCAACTCAATCAAACTATCCACAAGTCAAGCGTACTCCGGGGTGAGTGGAGTTTGTGAGACTCAATGGACGATAAGCACTTTAAAGTGAGGACTTGAGTCAAAAGATGCTACGAGTCTTCTTGGAGTTCTACTCTCCAACTAGGGCATGAATCACCTAAAAGCTCAATAGACTAATGCCAATTAAGTAGGAAAGTTACTTAGATAAGGACTAGTTAGAGGTTAAGCAACAAAGAAATAGGAAAACCTAGGAAAAACTACCAAACCAAACCTTAAACCCAGTAGGCAGAGCGCCTGGGGGCTGGGCGGAGCGCCTTCCAAACAACCAGTGGGGGAAGGTGGGCGGAGCGCCTGCTCGTCAACCTTCAGCTTTTCAACTTCGTTGTTCTTCAATTTCAATCCAATTTTTGGTTCGATTCCACCATATTTTGCACAAATCTGAGGTACCCAAAGTTGTATAATGATATTTCCTTCAAACCCAAATGATTTTCACACCCGAACGCCCAATAAACAATGAACAATCATCAATCAAAGGTTCAACAAGGGTTTTTTAAAAAGGGTTTCAAAGTGGGTTTCATTTCTTCAAACTTGATGTTATACAACTCCAAATCTCACGAAATTTGTTTCAAATCGATTGTTTTTCAATGTTGATCAAATCCCGATAATCAAATCCTCAATCAATAACCCATCAACCCAATAATCATCCAAAAATCATTAAGAACAAGGGTTTAAGCAATTTGGGGTTTTCAAATTTCAAATTTCTTGATTCCAATCCAATCCACGAGATTGTGGTA
Organism: Petunia secreta; assembly: GCA_029990175.1. Taxonomy (NCBI): domain Eukaryota; kingdom Viridiplantae; phylum Streptophyta; class Magnoliopsida; order Solanales; family Solanaceae; genus Petunia; species Petunia secreta. Next base: position 2,678,361 of record JARKIP010000059.1, on the reverse strand, counting down.
CCCAAACGACGGGTTTTCAACAAGGATCAATCTCCAATAACACCTCCAATAACAAGAATCAAAACACCAAAAAGTTATGACCAATTTATGAATTTTTACTTTTTCAATTTTTTTTGTATTTTTCTTCTTTCAATAACTTCAACAACAAGAAACTAAAAGAAACTAACGTAGGCACGAAGAATCAAGGGCTGAGGGTTTGTAGAAACAAAATTCGAGCCTTGATCTGATACCAAACTGATGTAGATAAAATGCGGAAATGCTAAAGTAAAGATAAAAAGCGAGACGTGACTCGAACGAATAACCCAAGTAGCACCGAAGAATTAGTTTCGATACACTCCGGGAGATTATCAAGGAACACCTACACTAGGCAACTACCATCGAGCTACACCCGGAACCCGCTAGTAAAATGATCGGGGAAGGGTTGGAATTCATCTAGATCCGCTAGAAGAAAAACAAGTCCCAAACAAGGTTGTTTCATTAACCAAAGAGTTCAACTCTTCACAATATTCTTCAATCATCAAATTAGCTAAGTAATGAATTAAGCTATCTAGACTATTTATAGAGGTTTCTAAGCTTCAAGTAAAAGGTCTATAATGCCCACAAGCTAGGCTTTAGGTTAGTAGACCATGCAAGCCAAAATAGTAAAAGGACACCAAAAATCTCGGGTGTCTAACGTTTGGGTGGAGCGCCCGTTTCTTGGGCGGAGCGCCCATAAAGTTGATCAGTGAGCTGGGGTGGGCGGACCGCCTGGCTATTGGGCGGAGCGCCTGGGCCATGTGTATCTCAGGCGGGGTGCCTGCTTTGCCTAGGCGGAGCGCCTGGCCTGGGAGCTTCTTGACGCGTCTTCAATTCACCTCCAACGCTCTTGACTTCTAGTCCTTTGCACCCTTCAAACTTGGTACATGTTGGAAAGTGTCTTGGCTCGATTTGCCCCGCATCACTTTCGCTTAGAGTATGATATGCTATCTCATTCATGCTTCTAAATTTTTTATTGTAGGATGACTAGGTATCAGGAAGCGAATCCTGGCGCTTCTTTGCTAATACCACAATGCCATCCCTCTTTGCAGTTCCTGAGGAAATAGCTACGACAAGGCAGCCTCATAGCTTAGGAAAGAACTTTATGAATTAAGTTGATCTTTAGGTATTATGCGACTCTACTTTCGAGCTCCCATTTATTGATTTATACTATGACAGTTACACCGTGTGTCACCTCTGAAATGTCATATTAAGTTTAACATTTTGAGATGCAAAAGGATATTTGTCATTTGTGTATTCAACTGACATCTTACATAGTTTGGTTTTTATTTATGAAGCTAAGAGTTTGGTCTATGTGGAACACATTTGGTTTTGGACAAATTACTTCTTAATCTTTTTGGACATCTTTTGGAATGTCTTATGTCTACGACATCATTATGAAGTTTTGAGATTACCCTATTGGAATGTCTCATCCATATATTTTCCTTTTCTCTGAAAGTGTTAACAAGAGATAACCTTACCATACCCCTTTCTTTGTGCGATTCAGTGTGTGAAATTCAGGGGAACTTCATCCACCACTTCATCACTTAAGTTTCATATTCTCCTCTTTTTTCATTTTATTTCCCACATTTCTTATAATGTCTGGATTGTTTGACTAAATTTAAGACTTCAGTAAAGGACTGGATTAGGAAATTCCTGACCGATTAAAATGAAACTAAGGTGTTATTAAGGATGGAAAAATAGAATATGGACAGAGGCATGTCCTTTTCGTTATGGTCAGTTACAAGCCACTGTATTTTGGTGCATCAAATTGTGCAAGGTAAAAGTATTGGTTAAATGGCAAAGATAGAAAAATGAGAAGAGTATAAATGGAAGAAATAAGAGTGGAAGATATGTATATGGTTATTTGAGAAGAATGGATATATTTATCTGTATTTTTGTGAATGCATAACCTGATTAAACAGTGAAGAAGCTTGAAAGGTTTAAATGTGTTCTATTTTTTCCTATTGGAGGGTATGGGGCGGGAGGAAGGTTGGAATTTGGCAAATTGATCTAAAAAGGGAGTGGCTTAGGAACTGATACTTACTTGCTTTATTGAATAAATATATGAAAGACTTATATCAATAGCATGTGTGGACTGTGGAGAAAGTTGGGATCCAGCAATGGACCTTATTTACTATATATGCTTGAGGTGTACGAACACCAATAAACATTCAGTACCATATGTTGCAATGTCAATACCAACTAATGTTTTAATACTTTTGTTATAATAATAATAATAATAATAATAATAATAATAATAATAATAATAATAATAATATAATGGGCTTATAAAGTGGGACCATTGACTATATTAAAAAAAAGAAATGAAATAACAAATAAAGGAAAAACAAACAAAGAAATCCTAAGAAAACTAAAATAGAAAGAAAGAAAACGAGAACAGATGTAAAAACCTAAGAAGCTAAGCAAAAGGGCAAGAAACGGCAGTAAGGCCATTGACCCTATTGGAGTTTTTGAATTTTTCCCAAGGCTGCAAACATTGATTCCTTTCTCAATTCAGTGCAATGTAAGTACTTCATCAATTTTCCGAATTACTTTCTATAAGAATGAGATTTTTGCGTAGTAGAGTTTTTATAAAATTTCCTCCTTCAAAGATAGTAATTTCACGCCAAAGATATGAATTTGGCTATGGTTCAGGAATAGTACCCTCACTTCCCTAGAAGGGGAGGTAGTAAGAAATTAAATTAGGATAATTAAAAGAGAAACTTTCTCTTAACAAGGAGAATAGATCTTTTTCCACGAAACTAAGTAACCACCCAAGCTATATGGATTCAATAATCCAAAATCTCATAATAAATATTTATTGTGTGATTTCTGTAATTAACATATAAATGGTGATAACTTATTCTAGATCGTGGAACAAGCGAATCGTAGCCCGGGAGCACTGGTTCGGGACTAAGGAAGCTAGTACTGTGAGTGAAATATCTACCCGTAGTTGGTTTTCAACTATAGCATATTTGAAACTCACTTTCTTGCATCAATACTATTTTTATTAAATTATTTTATTGCATGGGACAAGCGCTAGTATAATCGTTATATTGTCATATCCAACTGTTATTTCGGTACTGAAGTTGTTGATAAAAATCGATATATTTTGAACCTTTGTTTATTTTGAGAACTGCTACAGATATTTTGATTTGATATCTTATCAGAAAGAAAGTACAAATATGAGATATTGTGTTATAAAAGTAAATATTGTTTTGGAAATTAACTTAGCCAGATTGCCGTTATCTAACGTCGGGATCGTTAGGCCTGGTGCACCTTGTACAGTATTTCCCCTCCGCTAGTAGGAAAGAACTAGTCCACCCTCTAAAAGGGAACCCAACTGACGGGGTAGTTAGACGGTCGTGATAAACTCATGGTGACAGACTGTAATATCTGATTCTGGCTCAGGAGCTTCCATTATATATAAAGACACGAGTACTATGATTGAAATTACTATTTTCAATGCAATTACGACATTATTTATTTATGCATGTTTTCTTATTTATGCTTGTCCCAAATAAAAACGCTATGATTGATATTGTCCTCGCTTAGTCTGTGTGACTAACCCTTTTCCTTTCCCCACTCACAGATAAGCTAGTTGAGGCTGATACCTTGAGTCAAGGTGAGTGACAGAGCTAAGGATTGATCCAGTAAGCCCCGCATCTGCTTCGCGAGGGCCATTATTTATTCTTTAATTTGTTTAAGTCATTAGTTCGTTTGAATCTAGAGTTCTGCTCCTTAGTCAGTCTTGGGGATGTCTTTTTGGTTAAAGTTGGTACCGAAATACTCTATGGTTTACTTATTATCGTGGACAGCGTGGATTAGTGTTGGTGATCATCCTTTAGACTTTAAATATGCGTATTAATGTGATAGTTATTCGTTTGACTGGTTCTGGCTGATTTTTGACAAGTACAAAAATTTTGGTTTGCTTCCGGTACAGGGGAAACTCTGCCGAAATTTCTGCGCGAATATAATAGGCTTGCTAGGTAGGCTTATTCTTGTCTAGCGCCGATCACGGCCTAGTTAGGGTCGTGACAACTTTTATATCCAAAACGTTCCATATAATTCTCTATGTCCTTTCATATAAAGGTGTGAATCACTTAATCCCCTATGTCGTACATTCTAGAATAGCAGAATCCACTATATCCTTCTATTTCTCACCTTGTTCGCAAGTTTTCCCCTGTTCTTCCTAATTTGATGAGATTTTTACTTCTCTATTTTCTTGTTTTAACAAATGCTTCTTTATTTTGTAGCTTGGAAGAAAGAAAAATTGATTAGGACAGAAATCCCAAATACATAAGTTAAATTGTTAATTCAGTTAACCGACAAAGCCACGCTACATATACTATGTATGTGGCCAGTCCCAATTTATCTTGCAAAGAATTATTTTGGATGTTGAACCATTTGAATTTATTGTGTCATATTTCTTGACTAATTTGATGTCTCTTATTTTTTTTGTCGTAAAAATGAAGAATCAGGCCTTCCTTTAGTTTTCTTATGGTATTCTTTATGGTATGTTGTGTTACCTCTTATGGTGTTCCATGTGGTTGCAAGATTGTGGTCCTCTGCATCCTTCAATTCTACTTAGTACTTTGGAATGCTTGGATTGAAATCATTGTCATGCTAACATAGCACATATGATGCGTGTTGACACCCAATTTTGTCCCAAAATTTTAATTAGTGTCTAATTATTTAAGTGAAGATTAATTTTAAATTTAAAGGTGAATTAATGAAATCTTAATAAAAAAGAGGCTATAATGCAATTCATAGCCTAAATCCTAGCCTACCCCTGCAATCACCTATATTTCACTTAATTTATCTAAAAGAGGCTAATTTCGCTCCTAGCCTAAAACTCCAGCTTATCTACGCAAATATACATAGTACAACACAACATTTCCCATTTCAGTTTCCCAAACCCTTAACCCGTTTTCCCCATTTTCCCTGACCCAGTTTCAATTCCCCTAACCCGCGATTCATCTTGGATTTCAGTCAATAATCCGCCAAAAAATTTAGAATCCTGGTCCCCCACCCTTTTATCCTCTCTCCAGTACAACAATCAATCTAAATCGTCCATTTTTGAATTGGTTTCGATCCGAGCCGTGAGATGTCTAATGTTCAGATTCCCTTTGAAAATTAAGGTGAAACTAATACGATCCAAAGGATTATACTATTTTGATCCTGTTTTAAAAAGGGAAAAGCAAAAGCGAGTAGCGTCGATTTGGGATTTTCAAGCTGGAGTCCAAACCCTAAATTCAGGTATATATTGTTTCTTTTAATTCATTTTCGAGGGGGGTTCAGAGGGGGAGGAGGCTAGAGTTCAGTTTTGGGAAGTTCGTGGAGGTTCATAGGAAGAAAAATAGAAACGAGAATTCCGTAAAAAATGCATTTAAGTTTTCCTTTTAGTTAAGATTCACAGCATTAGTTTGATGGTTCCTGCGACTGGTTTTTCGTGGTATCGCCTTGCCATTATCCAAGTCGTCGACCTCATTTAAGTCGTCGCCTTGTCATTCAAGTCGTTGCTTAATCGAGTTGCGCATTTTCGGATCCCTTGCCCCATTCACTGCACTGCAGCAGGTAAAGGCTTAACTTTTTCTTATTTTTCTTGTTTTTCTATATCATCTCCATTGCGTGTATGTGAGTTCTAAATCTGTTATGTGTGATTATGAGTTTAAAAGCAGTAAAGTCTCTAGCTTTAACTGGAAAATAATAGCTTAGGGTAATAGTTAAGATGTTTCCCTGTTAGTCTGAAGAGCGGAATCAGTGTTCGTGTCTTGGTGAGTTAATTGTGATGGAGTCTGCAGGTTTTGGAGAGGAATGGTAAGTGCTGAGTTTAAGAGTTGTTTGTTAGAGATTTCTGGGCAGTTTTCATGATGATAAAAGAGCCCAGAGTAGTGTGAGGGATGCTGTGCTTGCAGATTCGTATGAGAGGTTATTTGAGGGGCATTCGTTGCTGTTTGTAAGTGTGTAGGTGGTTAGGAGTGAGTTTGAGAATGTTGGTGTATGCAGTATGATGTCCTGGAGGTTTTGTGTGTGTGCGCAGGTCTGTAGTGTGTGTATGTTTGCAGGTAGCAGCTAGGGTGTTCCAGGTTGGTTTCTGGTAGTCTTTGGAGGTAGCAAGTATATAGGGGTTGTTCCCTGGTTGTATCAGGGAGTTAGTTTGCTTCTAGTAATGGTGCTGCAGGTTCTAAGGAGTCATAGGAATAGCAGTAGCTGTTCAGGGGATGCTGTAAGTTTTAGAGGAGTAGCAGGGGATCAGATTGAGGGAAATTCAAGGCTGTAAGATGGTGCAGGAGTTAGCAGGTCTGGTCTTTGTCCTGTGAGGGAGGTGTATGTATGCCTGAATAGTGTGTTGCGAGGTCTGGTATATCCTAGGTGTTTCAGGGAGTTTGTAGAGTAGCCCGGATGTCTGCAAGTTTGGTTCAGGTTTGAGTGAGCTGAGAGGAGAGTAGCTGCAGCGAGGTTAAGAGTGTTCAGTGTGTGTATGAGTGTAGGTGAGTGTTTTGGTTCTTGGAGAAGCTACTAGGAGGGAGTAGCAGTAGTGTGGAGTTTGTTTAGGTGTTTGCTGGTATCAGGAAGGGGTTCTGGTTGCTGCAGTTGTTCCAATTTAGGCGTTAGGAGCTGCAGTTTGTTTTTTTAGGCCGTTTAGGAGCTGGGATAGGGTAGAAGTGTTCCAGGCTGGTAAGGGAGTATGTGGTGTTGCTGCAGTGTCTATGCTGGTCTGCAGGTGCTGTAGGCAGTGGGTGCAGGTGTAGTAGAGCAGTCCCAGTAGTTTGCAGGTTTGTTTCATGGTCCTGAGTTTCTGCAAGTTAGTTAGAAATAGGTTATTTTAGTTTCGGGAGGTTCAAGTATCAATGGAGTGAATGTTTCTGTTTGAGTGCTAGTTAAATTCTGGTTTCCTCTTCTTAATCGAGCTTAGTGTTGCATTCTTCCCTCCAGTTTCAGTTTCTTGTCCCAGATGTGTCTTCTCTTCTTACTGTTAGTTTATGTTTCTGGAGGCTGTTCATTCTTTGGAGTTCTGATATTTCCCTTTTGAATGTATATGCCAGTAAATGTTTCTCTCCCTGAACTTAGTTCTGCAGTGGTGTTCTGTTAAGTCTCGACCTGGGAGTCTAGGGTCTATTCCCTTCGAGTCTGAAGTGCAAGTAGCTATAAGAGCCATCTGTAAAATTAGTGATAAGTAGAGTTTCTATTGTATTTGTTACAATCATTTTGCATACTATTTTATAGACAATTTGTGTAATTATCATTGAGTAAATGCTAATTACATTTTCTTTGTTGTTTTTTGGCATGAAAACCCCCCTTTGGACGAGTTGGAGTTAAAACTCGTAAATTGGGAACGCCTAATTGGCATCGAAGTTGTCTGGGCCTCGTTTGCATTTCAAGTTTCAAGTATCTTAAAATGAATGAAGGAAAAACCTTGTGAAATACAAGGCTCGTGTTGAGCTTGCTTTCCGGGTTCTATCTTCTAAACTTCCTCTCTCCCGTCCCTTTTAGAAAAGCATGTTTTAGGATCCCGTAAACCAGATTAGGACTTTGCATGATTAGAAGCTTGGTAGGATAGCCGCTTTATCAAATTGTTATCTTATTGCATGTTTAGAATTGATCACACAATTGCTTATCCCGTTTCTTTGGGACGCGCCAAATAATTTAAGATAGTAGGAACTTTTGGTTAGTTATCGAGTGCAAAAGAAATTACAATGTAATTAAATTATACTTCTTTATTCATTATTTATATTTAAGTTAATTATTTATCCATTATTTATTTATTTATTTATTTATTTATTTATTCATTGAGTAAATTAATTAAGTAGTATTAATTTATTAATTTACTTATTTAATTTTAGTTAATCATTTATTTGTTTAATCAATAATGATTATTTATTTAATCAATTATTATTCATTTTTTTCTCTCATTTAATTGGATTCATATAAATATTTATCTATTAAATTAAGTTATTATCTATTCATTATTTATTTATCCAACTAATTAATTAATCAATTATCATTATTTATCTAATCATTTATTTTATTTACTTAATTTTATTCATTATTTAATTAATTAAGCAATCAACCATGATCTCATTATCCATTTAATTAATATTAAGTTTTGTTGTTTATTTATCTAAGTATTGGCATAATCAAATATTATCTTATTATTCATTATCTATTTATCTTTATTTAAAATTTATCCTCAATTAATTATCTTTAAGTAAAATTCGTGAAAATTGCCGGATTAACCGCTTTTAGCGGATTTTCGATAGTGCTCCCGTTAGGGACCTTTCGAATTTAATAGAACCACTTACCTAAGAATCTCTGAATTATTTTCCTTTAAATAAGGAATAAAATTGCACTCTTTAGTTAACTTAGGTTCCTAAGGCGACTCCAAAGAAAACTCTTTGGAGTCCTATTTTGTTGAAGTCAAATCCCGATGCATACTTGTGTGCATTTTTTGGAGGGTTCAACAATGCGGACAAGCAGTAGCAGCGGAAAGTTGTATACACATGATTTGCTTTCCTCTTGACTCTTATTCTTGGATGGGTAGATGATGCAGTGCATGCAATACTACAAAATACTCTTGCAATGTAGTACTGTTCTCTAGCTTATGATTCTTTCAACTATAATTTTTGTTATTTTACACCGTGATGGAAATGATGCATCACTAAGCAACACTTCTTTGATTGTAATGCACCAAAGTCTATTTGCTATGTGATTCATCTCTTTCAGCTATTATTTAAACACCACCTTTGTGATCTCATCATTATTCAACCATAACCAGGATTTACATGATGAGAAGCATTTCAGCAGTCCAGGGGTTAATTAGGTGTGCACAGAATAAGACGTGGCAAGTTTAGGCGAGGTATTCTGCCAATGAAATATTGATGGAGTATGTTTAGAAAATACTTAATTTAATTCTTCGATTACCCCAAGGAAATTATGGAGTTCTAGGAAATGACATTAGGGGCTGCAGTATGAAAGGTCCACAAGTTTAAAAGTTTTTCCAGAAGTATAAAAACTCTCCAAACATATGTATGTTTGAACAGTTTCTTGTATTTTTTAAACAGATAAAATTTATTAGTCATATTCGATTATTGATTGTTATTCTAAACTAAATTGAAAATGAGAATGAAAAATGATAGTAGTTAAATATCTAACAGTAAGTGCATAATTTAATAGAGTTAAAAATGATGAGTTAGTAATAGTAAAAATAGGTAACTTTCGTACTAAAAGCTGCCAATGTGCTCAATAAAGCTAGGTATATGATAGTAAATTTCCTTCAGCGTGTAAAGCCACCACTCGACTTGTCGTTATTATGCTTGTCTTGGTCTTCTTGGTTATCTTCATTCTTAAAGTCAATGGGTTACTTCTTTTGGATGTATGATTTCATCCTTGTTGCATAAGTAGGTAGGTCTATTTGAATGTTAAGTTCTTAAAACACTTTGATTTGTATCGCTTACTTCCTTTAAATTTGAGTATGCTTTCCAAAATCTGATTTCTGAGTGCCTTTGCTTTTTTAGTTCCTAACAGCATTCCATTCGATTAATTACCTTGCTTACCCGTACAAGTTTAATTGGCTTTCATAGTAGTTGTCTCTTTTAGTGTTGATAATGGCCTCAACTTGTATTAAAGACTTCCATTTTCTTTTTTTATTTTTTCTCTATACTATATTCTGATTCAAATTTTAATTGAACTGCAACATTTTTTAGGTGTGTGTATATATATATTTATTTATTAGTTGATCACACAGAGACTTTTATGACTTGCAACATGATAAGTTCTGTATGCAATGAAAAATACGGTTTCAAAGTAAGAAGCTCCTATTTAGAAAGAAAAATCACGAACAACCACATAAAACTATGTATATGTAATTGTTTTTATGGTTGAACGAATTGATGACATATCCTCTTTAATACAGTTCTACAGGAATTGCAGCGATACACTCTATTTTGAGTACCTTAGCCTCCTATATTTTCCCTCTGGTTATCTACATTACCCAGTGTTGTAATTGTGTCCATGAATTCAGAATTGGAGGCTGAGTTTGTTTCCATTGAGCGAGCTTGTTCCATAAATTTCTACCTAACACACATTTAGGGGTGTTCACAGGTCGGTTTGAGTCGGTTTGAGTCTAAACATAACCGAACCAATTAATTCGATTTTTCAAATACTTAAACTACAACCAAACCAATTTAGTTGGTTTTTCACTGGTTCGATTTTTGTCGGTTATTTCGGTTTGTTTGGTTTTTTATCGGTTTTTTCTCTGTAAATTTGTGACATACACTTCCAATGATCAATCACATATTCTAGCGACTATGTTCCACCACGACACACTCAAACCAAGTGCTCTCTAGAAAAGAATAAACTATATATGTAATCAAGTTGCATATGTAGCTTCATCTAAAAATCATATGATTGTATATGCATTAATCAAACTTCTTACAACGACTTTTTCGTGTTTGAAAATTGAAGAGATATCATTTGCCAACATATCTTGATGATATTGAATTAACCAACAATGAAGGACTACAAGACAAGTTATTTTTAACGTACAATAGATTGCTTGACTTATCAAAATAAAAGTTAGAAGGCAAACTAGAATACAAAATGCAAAAACTATAAAGGTGATGAACTATTAGAATTCACGAGCGCAAAAAATTAACATATAGTGTAAATTCATAAAATGTACATAAAAATATACATAATTGTATAAATATATATATATTTATAATTTTAAGTAAGTATTTATCTAATCGGTTTGGTTCGGTTATTTCGGTTATTGTTTTCTTAAAACCAAAACCACATTAAAATTTGTCGGTTTTTGAAATTAAAAATCAAAACCAAACCAAACCTAAAAAATGTCGATTTTTCTTTCAGTTTGAGTCAGTTTTCAGTTTGATTCGGTTTTTCGATTTCCGGTGAACACCCCTACACACACTTAGCAAACAAATGGTCTCTGGTTTCAGCTCCACACCTGTATAAAACCCAGCCCCGATCCACCTGGTATTCCCTACTTTAGGACCTGTCAACTGTTAGCGATCTTTCTTGCACTTGTGTCAATATATACAGTGCAGATCAAAGATGAATGCGGAAGACTTATGCAAAGAATGTTTGGGGTTTTTTAATAAGCTCTCACAAAAGTCAACTATTAAGCCATTTTTACTCATAAAAACTAAAGTAAGAAAGCATCTTAATACATAAAAATAAATGTTTCTTAATCAAATTGTGCATGAATATGACAGATGCATAAAACTTTATAGCAAAGGGGGAGTATTGGCTTGTGCGAATTAGCTTTTACTTTTTTCCCTATATTATGAATTCTTGATACTACCACATCAGAATAAGTATTAGTAGCAGTTCCTTAGGAAAAAAAGAAAACTATCTCCTTCTCTCCTATTTCAGATATCCTCTTCTACAAAGGAAAGAATAGCAAAGTTTGGGAACTTTTGTGGACTTATAAACATTCAATAACATACACTGAGAAAACAAAACCAATTTTACCAGCTTAATAATACCATCAACTGCTGCAAACAGAATAACATTAGCACTATCATCTATTTCAAAGTCTCATGAAAATTGACTGTACAGTACATCAAAGTGTGCACTTTAACTTGATGTCAAAGCCAACAACTTCAGTACAACTGAAAGCAAATCTTAAAGAAAAATTATGCAAATAAGTCATGAGATGGTCTATTTTCACAATCTAGGAGTACAATTATTAAATAAGATCAATTCTTGACACTTTTTTTTTTTTTGGGTGAATACGAGCTTAGTGACAAATTTTATTAATAATAACAAAAATTAAATGAGTTACAAGTATTGAAAAAAACCAAAACAAACAAATTGTACAATCTAAATGAAGTAACTAGTGCACACCTATGTACTAGCCCTTGAAAACTATATTTCCAATTGGGTTGAGCATGATAACATGCTAATAAATCCAACAGCTTAGGGGGCACTATTACAGATCTACACAATAAAAAAAAAAACAGTTTTGAAGCAAGGAAAAAATGGCAGGAAAAGGCGGAAAATGGCTAGTAGCCTGGAAGACAACAGCTGCTGCAGCAGCTGCTGCTAACAAGGAGAAAGACAAGAAAAGGCCAATCTCCCGTTCATCTTGTGCTGGACTGCAGTTTCCAGTGGGAAGGATTCATCGTCAGCTCAAGACCAGAACCTCAGCCCATGGTAGAGTTGGAGCTACAGCAGCTGTATACAGTGCTGCAATTCTGGAATACCTGACTGCAGAGGTTCTTGAATTAGCTGGAAATGCAAGGAAGGATCTTAAAGTGAAGAGAATCACCCCTAGGCACTTGCAACTGGCCATTCGTGGAGACGAAGAACTTGACACCCTTATCAAAGGGACCATTGCTGGTGGTGGTGTCATCCCTCACATTCACAAATCCCTCATAAACAAAACCACCAAAGAGTGAAATTCTCCTGCTTTAACTTAGATGTATCTCGGCTAATGACATTGCCTGTGTTAATGTAATCTTTATCCCTCTTTTATTTGGGTTGAAAAAAAAAAAAAATGATAACATGCTAATACCACCAATATGAAGACATAATCCCCAAAGGCCAAGCACTTAACACACAGTGCACTAGATGCTAAGAGTAACATGTAAGTAGCTAAACCAAAGTTCGCAATCAAAAGCCAATCGACCTTGGAAAAATTGCTCACTGCCTCTAATTGTTCTTGTTGATGGAATGATAATCCAGCAGCCCAAGACTCTAAATATTCATCATGTAAACGCTGGCCTTTGATCCCAAGTATGAACGTAAATAAAGAGCTGTTGAACACCACTCGGAAAGCAAGCTGGACAATCACAAAATTGGTCCAAAGCAAGATGCATGGCAAGAGCCAAAGGAATGCACGAAGATATGTCCAATAATCCTCGTCATTGTACCTCAACAAATTAAGGTATAGGATCCTCGACTCTTGCCTCCAAAACTAAACAATGAGCAGCAAAGCTCCAAGACAATAAAGAGCAGAGATGCGCAACCCCTAAACTGTGGTGCACCATCGGAAAAAACTCCCAGGACACAGCATGACACGCGACGCCCAAGGAGCTGAACCACTCCCATACAGTGCCCAGCGCGTTCCTCTTGCAACACTGTCTAAGAACGCCAAAAACCACGCCAAAACGCTGCACCTTACATCGTTTGAGAAATAGGAAAATCGCAACTTCCTGGTAAGAAATGAACCAGGAACAATAGTACCATGCTTCCTTCAATTTGTAATCCCTGCAAAATGAACAAACATTGTTAGTTAAAAACCACAGCTTCTCCTCAATGTGATCTGCTTGCGTCATTTTTTTGAAATTTTGCGCAATAAGTGGGTAGCTGCGCCTTGTCCCAATTCAATATTCTCCTTCCTTCAATTGACAAATCTGCAAATTGATTGAATTGTTGCACATCAACATCGTATGCCACATTCGCCAAGTGATCTGCAAGCTTGTTACCTTCACGAAACACATGAACAAAGGAGAATTGACCTCGACTTCGCATTGCTACAATATCCTCAACAATTTAAACAATACTCCATGCTACATCCCAATGTCCTTCAATAATGTTTTTGAGAAGCAATGAATCAGTCTCTATGATAATTGGCATCGCAACATTCGCTAAGCAATATTTCATGGCTTCCCTTATTGCAACTGCCTCAGCTCGCATGTTTGAGCCTTCCCCTATGACCTTTGCCTCAGCATACACTAAATTTCCCAACTCATTTCGCAAACAAAATCCATAGGAACTCAGTCCAGGATTGCCTCTACTCGACCCATCTGTGTTACATTTAAGCACTCCCACATCTGGACAACGCCAATACACTTTAATATACTTGAAACATGGCCTAAACTCTTCAAGATATTTCACAAGCAGAGGCCATTCCTGTGGTGCACGCTGCATATTTGGATACCTCACCACAAGGAGCTTGTACAGGTTCCAATTTATTTCATGAACTACACGAAGAAACGAGACTTTACCACCATGTGCAATTGTGTTACGCCTCTTCCACAGCTCCCACACAACAAAGGCTGGCAAAGCTTGACACAGCAATTTCAACCACGGCCTTTTTCTACATCTCCACCAAATAGTAACCAACTGCCGAAATCTCCAATCATGGATGACAAACCCCACTGCATTTGCGTAATACGACCAAACATTATGAGAAAAAGAACTCGTAACAAATAAATGTTCACGAGATTCTTCCATAGGCTGCGTACAACACCAACATCGCGAGGGAACATTAAATCCTAATCTCTTCAACTCGTCATCTAGAGGCAATTTGCACTTCCAAATTCTCCAAAGTACAAAAGAAATTTTGAAAGGAATGCCCTTCAACCACATTAACTTGTATTCCTCCTTAACTTTGCCCTTACCTCTAATGTAATTGTAAGCACTACTAACCGTAAACTTACCATTAGAAGTAAGTTCCCAAGACGCTGCATCCCTAGGACGAGAGATATCTCCAGGCTGGATGAATTCTTGACACTTACATCTCAACGACACATCTATTTCTTTCATATCCTGATTTCACTGATCACTTGATTCGTCGTTCATAGTTATCACACTTGTTCATTCCAAATGTCATTTAGCTGCATAGAGATTCCAAGTAAATGGCCATTTTCTTTTTGTCAGAGTTATTCGGAATGAGAGTCTATTTAAGCTTTTGCTAATGGACCCTGTCAATGCACCGTCAATAGAACATAAAGCTCCAGAGTATCATAGAAATTCCTTTCTCCCACTCCATTGTTGTTTGACAGAGAATGTGAGAGAAAAAGAAAGAGAGATCAAAGAAGAGCAAGGAATTGACGTCATTATAACCACAGAATACACCTATTTAAAGGGAAGAACACAAGTATCTTTAGCTAAGAGATTCTAGATTCAAGAAAAATTACAACATATCACCTGCCGATAAATGTCAGTAACCTGAAAATGAATAGTCGAGAGAGCATCAAATTCATCCATCTTGGCAGAGCAAGCTATATAAACATGCCGCAGCTAACAGCAACAATTTCCCAGTTTTTCTTCCCTGCAAATCCTAAAACAAACAAAAAGGAAAAAAAAACCAACGTAGTATAGTGAAGGCAATCATCAACTTTTCAAGTTCAAACACCACAGAAAGTAAATAGGAAGGCAAACTGCACATATTAATTCATCACATATTGGACCTGTAGGCAATTCGTATGGAGATCCAAACAGCTCCAGGTAAATTATTCACATACAAAAATAAAGCTTCCCAATTCAAAAATGGACATGAGCCTACAGAGCAAGAAAAGACAAAATCACGAAGAAGAAAAATGACAAAGCTCATATAGATTAATACTAATCCAGCCAAATTCTAAGTACAACTAATATATGATAGTGTACTACCAAGTACCACTCCTCAATCTCTTGAGATAATCAACTCCTTTTATTTATATATCAATATAATCAAAGATATCATCAACTTTCACTTGAAAATCAATCGTTCTGCAAAGACGGCTTCGAATGTTATTTGAATCGATCATCTATGGCCAACGGAAAGACCCATTACTGGGATTCATCGCTCCAAAGGTTAAAAAAAATCTAATGCAAATGTACCAAAACCTTGGAGCGATGTACATACCTTACAGTGAACAGATCTCACCAAAAACCGAAATAAATTGGCAAAGTTTGCGGAAGAAGAAGAAGAAATGAAATTGCAGACGTGCCTAAAAAAGGATGAAAGGTTGACTGAAAGTGGGGCATATGGAGAAGCAAACAAAGGTAAAAAGCATGGAACAAAAAGAAATTATACAAAAAAAATGAGGGTATAAAAGGTAATCACAATTGGTTGGTATTCTATAATTAGCACCTAAGTACAAATTTTGAAGCACTTGTTCGTCCCTCAACTCCCGCTTATAACATAGTAGACTACTCTAAGTCATTGTTTTGATACACCAATCCTGTATTGAGATCAATAGCAAGAACTCCAGAAAGAATTACAGAGTCTATTAGAGGACATGTCCAAGCGCAAAGTATGGCTTGCTTCAGCTCATTTTCCTTTTTGTATTCAAATTACCATAGTTACTGTGCTGAGGTGAAGCGTTTCGACCAATTCCAATTTTCCAATTCGAGAAAAGCGGAAGGATAATGTTACGCAAGGGAAAAATTCAAGATAAAGAGTTGACATAGGCCCAGCTTTCCAACAGTCTTATTTCATCCAATCCTCTAGATAAAGAGGCTTTTTAGTAGCACTCATGGTTCTTCACTTCGTGCTACCTCAATAGGACATAATAATGGGCATAAAGAGTCGATGACTGGGTAAGTATTAACAATCAAAGGCAGCCTCCTTGATTCAGGAGAGATATTCAGAACAAGTTATTATAGACTTAACAAACTGAGAGTTACTAATACCACCTTATAGAATTACAGGGTAACAAAGAACAAAATTTCTTTCAATAATAAGCTGCACTATGCCAAAATGGCGTGCCTTATCTTAAATTACCTATTCAATTGCAATGCCAAATTCAGACCCCCATCAATTGAAAATTGTAACAAAAACAATATGGAAGTCAATCTCTATGAGATAGCACCTCATAAAATAGTAGGCAATCTACTTAGGTAATCTTTTATTAGAACAGTTTCATAAAGGCTGTATAACATCTCGAGTCTCGACTGGAGTGTCTCTCCCTGATATTCACTAATCTACTAGTACATGAATATCACTATATAAGAGAATATGGAGGGAAAAAACTTATCTTTACAGCTCTATATTACATGATCTGAAAAGTGCTTGCTTTTAGTAGCGCCCTCAAAATCTAATCTTTCCGACAGTACTAGTTCTAAATAACATAATCAGACCACTCGGATAAATGTGAAGTATGATCCATAGTCAAACTAGGGATGTTATCAAGCTTGATTGGATTTTGTTTCCCTCCAATCAATCTAGCGGGATTGCCAACAGCGGTTGTCCTTGCAGGCACCTCCATGAGCACCAGGGAACCAGCACCAATCTTAGCACCATCTTGAATTTTAACATTTCCAAGAACACAAGTTCCAGCGCCAATCAATACACCATCCCCAATCTTTGGATGTCTATCGCCAGACGCCTTTCCAGTACCACCCAATGTGACATTATGCAAAATTGACACATTATTCCCTATAACTGCTGTTTCTCCAATAACAACACCAGTAGCATGATCTAGCAATATCCCTCCACCAATTTTGGCTCCAGGGTGAATATCCACCGCGAATACTTCACAAACTCTGTTTTGTATGACTAAGGACAATATCTTCCTGCCTTTGGACCACAGCCTGTGTGCTATCCTATGTGCCTGGCATGCTAAAAAGCCTTTGAAATTCAAGAAACAATGTACATAACTAATACAAGCTGGGTCTCTTTCCTTTACGGCCCTTAAATCAGCTGTAACATCCCTAATGATTTCCTGATCCTCTCTGAGCAACCCCATGAAAAGATCATACAGAGTATCCCTAGGAAGACTTGAATTGCTCAACTTCATTGAAAGATGATTGGCCAAAGAGCTTTCTAAAGAATCATGGGCTATGATGGAACTGATGTAGTAATTTGTCAAAATGGGTTCTTGCTCAATATCTAATCTTGCCTCATCCTGCATCTTTCGCCATATATCTTTTTCTCCTTCATTATCTAAAAGTGTTGGGTTCTTGGTCTGTACCGGGGAAACAAGGTTTGGGATATTGGGTGTGCAATATTTAGCGTAATTATACACATCATCAACTTTGGGCTTGTTAGGATTGGAAGAAAGTGGGTTTGTGGGATGAGATTTGGTCCCGGAAGAGTGTAAACAAGCTGTAATGGTGAAACTGGAGAGTTTCAGAGGGTTACGAGGACAGAAAATGGGTGGTGATCCCACAAAATTCGTGGTCATGGAGGCAAATAGTAGCAACCAAAATATGTGACGGCGGGCAAGGGGAGAGACAAGGAAAGTAGTGGATATGGCAAAAGCAGAAGAATGGAATAAACCCAAACTTATTTTATTTTCAAATGATTCCTTTTGCATCTTATTCTAAGTATATAAAGGTGAAAAGTTCTCTTAAATAATGTTCTTTTGATTTTTAGAATTTGATAATAAAAAATACAACTCAATGTGTATAATTAATAGTACTACTCCACTCATTACTATATTTTATTGTAAAATTAGAATTTTTATAACTTATATGCTTAACATTGTCTTGATTGTCATCCCATAATTTTCATAACCCGCAAATATTTAATATGTAAGTTATGACACTACTTATGTGTGTTCCTCCACCTATATAAGTAAGCAATATCTTTTCGAAAAAAACGTCGCTGCAAATTAGGTAATTACTTTTTTTGATCATTTTGTATTGCGTCTCTTCTCCTTTTTGTTTAATAGCAACTACAAAGAATATGTGTATGTTTCTTTGTAGATTTCCGTTGTTCAAAGTTGCATGCAAGATGATTTCAAATTAAGTTGTCTCTCCACTTAAGAAACTTTTGATTCTTTTACTGGTAACAACTTTTTTCTTCAACAATATAATGATAATTTCCATGAATCATTGTATTTAAGTATTAGCTCTTCCAACAGAATCTCATTTCAATTTATATCAAATTTTAGAACTTTTAATTAAATATTTGCTTATTCGTTTTATAGGAGATGTGATGATATACATTCATGGACATGTGTCTTTTGATATAATTAATGTAGATAATTTTTTTTTGGTTCTAATCTTCTGCTAATTGTTTTCATCATGGGATTATATTTTTCTTCAATTTCTCCTCTATCTTTTCTTCTTTTTAGGATACATTTTAATCAATGTTATGGTTGAAGTATATATGAAAGGTAAAATAATCTAAAAAGTAAACATTCATAATATTATTACAAAAGAGTAATTGAAAATGAAAGTCGTTGCACTTGCTTGTATTAATCAAAAGCCAACCGATTACAAGAAAGCCAACGTGGTGTCGAGGGGGCGAGACACCAGAGCAGAAATATGAAAGCAGCTTGCAGTTTGTGCGAATCCTTATAATCCCTATATATGTTCTTAAAAAATAAACTCATGTCATATCAGTAGACACTAAGGGGCTAGACAATCATACTAGAAAAATACAGAAATATAAACCTAACTATATTTACATGATGTGCGACACTTTTGTATTGGGTTAAATCCGTCGTCACCAAAGTTGGTGACTAAGCATCCACGTAGGACGACATGGAGATGACACATGGCTGTGAATGGATATAAAGGCAATGGATAAGATCGAAGATAAACAGTTACAACGGACAGATGAACAGTCGCCACGGCCAGAAAAGTCGCGGCTCATCAATCAAGGCAGTTCGAAATGGGAGTCTTATCCACAAACAACGCAACTGCTCGACTAAGGAGTTACAACTGCTTGTGAACGGGCACATAGCTACCTATATATTGTAATCTAAGTCACAAGCATGGAATCTAATGCTTCTCTGAATCCACACTTGTATTCAAACTATTTACTAGCATTCAATTCTTTATCTCCAGGGACTATTTATTACTACTGCTGATCGAAAGATCTCCTTTATTGTTCCGTTGACTGAATATCATAAAGAGTACGAGGAAGGGAATTTAATCAAGTCTAAATGGCCTGAGCACGGTTCCTTTTTCGTTCGATTATTCATTTATTATATCGCATTAATTGCCTCTTTATTCTTTCGCATTTATTACTATCATTTATATTTCTTCCATTAAGAGCGTTTAATCTCGACTATTGATCGTGACTCCGCTTTATAAATTTAATTGTAAATTAGCCTAACAAAATGAAATTACGGTTAAACAATTTGGCGACCACAGTGGGAGCCGGTCAATAACTTCCGTAGGTTAATCGCTCGTCGTATTTTATTCTTTATTCGTTTTCTCCTCGCTTGCTGGTTCTCCCCGTTTTCTTTTTGTTGAAATGGCAGATAACAACTCGCACAACAACGTTCCCATTGAAGGGCAGCAAGACCTCAACGCTGCGGAGCAGGTAAGCCAGAATTTGGCTGGGGACGAGCAGCAAGATGTCCCCCTTGCAGACGACGACGTGATCCCCATTGCAGAGGACGAGAATGTGCTCCCAGCGGAGCAGGAGAACGAGCACAGTCAGCAAGGTAGCAGGAATAGCCGCCATCTTGGCCGAGGAAATGTCGACCAGGGGGCTGGAGGATCTAGAAGACCCAATGGCCCTGGGAATTCGAGGAACTCTCAAGACGCTATCCTTGAATTCATACGGCAACAGACTGAGATCAACAGGCAAATACGGGAAGCTATCGACAGCCTGCGAGGACAGAACCTGCCAAACACGGGAAATCCACCCATGGGACGTCCAAGGGATGCTTCACCATCTCATGCCTCGAGGCGAGCTGAAAATCAGAATGCAGGATCAGCGGTGCCAACTGAGATGAGCGAAGTCATGGAGGCCCTCACCAAGCAGTTCAAAGAAAGTCAAGAGGCTCTGCAGCGCTCTCTTCATGAGAGGATTGACCAGATCCCTGGCGCACCACCCACTTTGAAGAAAGTCGATGTTCAACGGTATACTCAAAGGCCCTGGAAGAAAGAAGCAGCACCAAAGGCCATCCCCAAAACATTCAAAATGCCAAACATACCAAGATACCGGGGAACAACTGACCCCAATGATCACTTGATGATGTTTAGCAATTTCATAAAGGCAAGCGATCTCACCGACGAGGAGATCGAATCAGTGCAATTGAAGAAGTTCGTGGAAACCTTAGCGGACGGCGCTCTTCGGTGGTATTCAATGCTGCCACCAAATTCGATAGAATCTTTTGCCGAGATGGCGGAGTTATTCGTCAAAGCACACACAGGCGCTCAGAAAACAGAAACAAAAGTTGAGGATATCTTTGAAATCAAGCAACTGCCTGGGGAGTCTCTCCGGAAGTACGTGGATCGCTTTCAGCGTGAGCGTATGTTGCTACCCAAGGTTCCAGATCGATGGGCGGCTATTGCATTCACCAACAGCCTGGACGTCAAGAGTTCTGAGGCGACCAGGCGACTGTACGAATCCCTGCGAGAATACCCTGCGGCGAGCTGGTCGGATGTCTACAACCGTTATAATTCCAAGGTACGTATAGACGAAGATAAATTAATTGGCACAGGTACCCGAGGACGGAGCCAAACTCGCACCAATGGCGCTGGGGGAAAGATCGAGACGGATAGGCCAGATGCACGGCACGAGCCATACCCCAGCCGGTCACGCAACAACTCAAACGGACGCGGTCGCAACAACAAAGGCTTGGCGAGGAGCAATGATTCTGCCTCAACTTCTAGTGGAATCCCGACCCTGCCCGTCTTCAACATCGGAGCAGTCGAACTTGTAGCAGTGCTCGAGGAGATGAGCGAAAAGGTCAAATGGCCCAAGGATATGAAGGGTGACCCCAGCAAACGCAACAAGAATTTATGGTGCGAATTCCATCGCGATCACGGCCACACAACGGATGACTGCAAGGCTCTAAGGTATGAAGTTGCTAACTTGTTGAAACAGGGCTATCTCAAGGAGTACTTGACAGAAAAAGGGAAGCAGACTCACGCGAAGGCCCAGCAAAACAAATCAGGACCTCCCCGAGTATCTTCTCCAAAAATGACGGTCAACGTCATCTCTGGCGGAATTGAGGTTGATGCAGTCACATACACAGCAAAGAAGTATGCCAAAGTCTCTATTACGAAGACCAAACGACCGCGACTTGAGGATACGATGACTTTTGAAGAAGCAGATGCAGATGGCTTGCAGTTTCCTCACATGGACGCTTTAGTGATAACGCTGCGAGTGGAAGAGTTCGACGTCAAGAGAGTGCTCGTTGATCCAGGCAGCTCAGCAAACATCATATTATCTCGAGTCGTGCAGCAGTTGAAGCTATACGATGGGATTGTACCAATTTCTCGCGTTCTCTCAGGATTTAACAATTCCAGCGAGAAAACGTTGGGAGAAATTACACTGACGACCCTGGTTGAGGGCGTCATGAGACGAACAACGTTTCATGTCATTGATGGAGACATGGCCTACAACATAATCCTTGGGAGGCCATGGATACACGACATGCAGGCAGTCCCGTCAACCTATCACCAAGTGATGAAATTCCCTTCAGAGTGGGGAATACGAGAAGTTCGGGGAGAGCAACGTTGCGCTAGAGATTGCTACTCAGTCGCAGTCAAGCTCCCCGAGGAAGCAAAATAGCAATTAAGGAATCCGGGATCGGAATCGAGCAATGAAACATCAAACTACCAAATCCCGGAATTCATATCAAAATTGGATGCACGAGAAGAGTACGCGCCAACCGTTGAAGCTCTGGAACCAGAGGAACTTTTCGACAACATGCCTGAAAGGAAGGTACATTTGGGAGCAGAGCTGAACAAAGACTTACGGAAAGACATCTTGCACTTCCTCAAGGAGCGGCACACCACCTTTGCGTGGTCACATGAAGACATGACAGGAATCTCCCCGAAGATTATCTCTCATAAGTTGAATGTGGATCCATATCACCGCCCAGTGAAGCAAAAGAAACGCCAGCAAGGAGCATTCAGGAACCAGATCATAAACGACGAAGTTGACCGCTTGCTCAAGATTGGCTCTGTCCGAGAAGTCAAATATCCAGATTGGTTGGCCAACGTGGTCGTGGTGGCGAAGAAAAACGGCAAGTGGAGGGTCTGCATTGACTTCACTGATCTGAACAAAGCCTGCCCGAAAGATTCTTATCCACTACCTCAGATTGACCAACTAATCGACGCGACGGCCGGGCACGAGGTGCTTACATTCCTTGATGCATATTCAGGCTACAACCAAATCTTGATGAATCCCGACGACCAGGAGAAGACCTCTTTCATCACTTGCCGAGGTACGTATTGCTACAAAGTAATGCCTTTTGGACTTAAAAATGCAGGTGCAACCTACCAACGGTTAGTCAACCGGATGTTTCACGACCACATTGGCAAAACCATGGAGGTTTACATCGACGACATGCTGATCAAGTCCAAATGAGCAGAGGACCACTTGGCTCATTTGGAGGAAGCCTTTCGAATCCTTGATCAATACAACATGAAGCTCAACCCGGAGAAATGCGCATTTGGAGTGGGTTCAGGGAAGTTCCTTGGTTTCATTGTCTCCCAGCGAGGGATCGAGGTGAACCCCGCCCAGATAAAAGCGATAGAAGCCATCCCCGACGTACTTCACAACAGAAAAGATGTAATGCGGCTAACCGGAAGAGTAGCAGCACTAAGGAGATTCATCTCCCGCTCGTCTGATCGGTGCAAAAGCTTCTTCGACGTGCTGAAACAGAACAAGGAGTTCGAATGGACCCCTGAATGTCAGCAGGCTCTTAAGGACTTGAAGCGGTACTTGTCAAGCCCGCCTTTACTTTCAACGCCACAACCAGGTGAACAACTATTACTCTACCTGGCCGTATCTGAGTCAGCTGTAAGTGCAGTTTTGGTTCGAGAAGACAAAGGTAAGCAACTACCAATTTATTACATTAGTAAATCTCTATTAGATGCTGAAACACGCTATCAACCTTTGGAGAAACTAGCACTAGCATTAGTAATCGCTGCCCGTAAATTAAAACCTTACTTTCAAAGTCACTCAATAGTTGTAGTCACTACCTTCCCCTTACGTAGTATCTTGCACAAACCTAAGTTCTCGGGCAGGCTAGTAAAATGGGCAGTAGAATTAAGTGAATTTGATATATCTTATCAACCCCGGGTAGCAATAAAGTCTCAAGCTCTAGCAGATTTTATCGCAGATTTTAGCGCCACCATGTACCCTGATGCTCAGCGTGAGGCGGTTCTTTTCGCCGGATCCGAGCCGGGGACTTGGACCTTGCACACCGATCCTCGAGCGTGAAAGGGTCAGGGCTAGGCTTAGTCCTCACCACTCCCTCGGGTGAAACCATTAGACAGGCCATAAAATGTCCCTTTATTACTAATAATGAGGCCGAATATGAGGCCGTAATTGCAGGATTGAAACTGGCTCGAGATTATGGAGCAGATAGGATTCATCTCAAAAGTGATTCTGCCCTGGTCGTCAACCAGATAACTGGAGGTTTCGTTGCAAGGGAGTCTCGTATGCAGAGGTATCTTGCCCGAGTTACTGGTTTGCTGGCACAATTCAACAATTGGGAAGCCACACAGATCCCGCGAGAGGAGAATCATGAAGCCGATGCCTTGGCCAATTTGGGTTCAGTCGCAGAAATTGGAACAGCAGGTTCAATGGCCGTAGCTCATCTGTTGTGCACAACTATCGATAAAGACGCAATGGAGGTCAACACGACCAATCTAACTTGGGATTGGAGGAATGAGATAATTAATTACATACTGCATGGAACCCTGCCATCAGACGTTAAGGCTGCTCGAAAGCTGAGGATAAAGGCTGCCAGATATACAATTATAGATGGCACCCTCTATCGAAAGACTTTCGCAGGTCCACTCGCCAAATGCCTAGGCCCCAACCAAACAGAGTATGTGATGAGGGAAGTTCATGAGGGATGCTGTGGAAATCATTTGGGAGGAAAGGCGCTTGCGCGAAAACTCATACGAGCAGGCTATTATTGGGATAAGATGGAGAAAGATACTAACGAGTTTGTCAAAAAATGCGATAAGTGCCAAAGGTTTGCGCATCTCCTCCATCAACCGGCGGAGCCCTTGCATTCAATCATCTCCCCGTGGCCGTTTATGAAGTGGGGAATGGACATCGTTGGGCCACTACCCACTGCGCCCAGGGGGTGCGTTTCTTGTTAGTGATTACTGATTATTTTACAAAGTGGGTTGAGGCTGCAGCATATTCGAAGATACGTCAAACGGAAGTAGTTGATTTCCTGTGGCGTTATGTCATTTGTCGATTCGGAGCACCCAAAGAAATTGTCATGGATAACGGTCCCCAGTTCGTTGGTCAGAGGGTCACGAAATTCCTCGAAGATCTGCATATTAAAAGGATTACTTCCTCCCCGTATCACCCAGTGGCAAACGGGCAGGCGGAATCGACCAACAAAATAATAGTGGATTCACTCAAGAAGCGCCTCGAGCAGGCCAAAGGGTGTTGGGTGGAAGAACTCCCCGGGGTTCTTTGGGCATATAGAACAACCACGAAAATGAGCACCGGGGAGACGCCCTACTCTTTAGTATATGGTTCTGATGCATTGATCCCAGTCGAAATTGGCGAGCCAAGTCTACGATATGCCCATGCAACCGTAGAATCTAATTCAGTCAACCTCTCCGAGGAATTGGATTTTCTAGAAGAACGCAGGGAGTTAGCACTGATACGAGTAGTGGCTCAGAAAGAAAGGGTAGAGCAATATTACAATCGGGGACTGAGGCTACGTAACTTCGAAGTCGGGGACTTTGTATTGCGTAGAGTCTCCCAGAATACGCAAGAGGCGAACGTCGGCAAACTTGGTCCAAACTGGGAGGGTCCATACAAGGTGGTTGCATCAGCTGGTAAGGGTTCATACCGATTGGCACGACCAGATGGATCGCTTCTACCCAGCAGTTGGAACGTGACTCACTTGAAGAGGTACTACTTCTAAGTGGTACAGGGGTTAGTATTTCTATCCATTTTACGTTGCTTACATGCCTTCGCTCTCCTTTAAGTTACTGTGTTTTCTTATCTTTGTCTAAATGGTACTAACGGTCTTCAAAAGGCCAGATCCGTTTAGCTCAACTGGTAGAGCTCGAAGTCCTCGCACTTCGCGGCTGTGGGTTCAAATCCCGCAACGGACACACTCCTCTTTTGGTTATATGTGTTCTCAGATTCAGCGCTTCACCCATTGTCTTTTCATGCCTGAAATTACGAAATTTCAACATAAAAACAGGGGGGTGGCGAGGGCCCCAGTAGGCCACAGTCCCGGCTAGCACAGGTGATCTTCGAGCAGAGCAAGGTCATTCGCTAAAAGCGCGGCTAAGCAAAATCAAGTAAGTTCAATAGAACTATTTTACTTGTGCTGTATTATCTCCTACATCTTTGCGGCCAGTATCCGCTCAAGTCCCACGACTTTACGACCAGACAATCTTGTGTTCTGATTTGCGACCAACCAATCCTACGTTCTGGTCATTTGGTTGCTTGTCCTTTTCAATAGAAATAACAGGGCAGCCTTAGCCAAACCAAATTTTTTCCATTTTTTCCATTTTTCTGCGAAAACTTTAAACTGTCAAATATGATAAGCAAAGTGTATCGCAAAACCGTCTTACACGGTCAAATTTCAGTCAGCCTAAACGACCTGATTTTGTTCAGCCCAGAAAGCCTGACTTCAGTCATCCTAACTAAGGGTAACTTAACCTGGTTACGATCAGATTTTATTTCAAAGCATCTGCGCAGATTAAACCAAAAAGGGAACTCAGACACTAAGGTTTGAAACATAATCTTGACCTCTGAAAACTTCACTAAGCAGTAAACAACAATCAGCATTCATATGAATAAGACTTGAAAGACTAAAAATGGTCGTCAAGCCTCAACCAGTCAGACAAAAGAGGAAAACAGCCAAAAACATACATTCATTCATAAAGTTAACAAATATACGAAGTTAACAAACATCCAACAAATTTACAAGAAGGACTAAACAAGGCATCAATCGTCATGTTGACCAGGGTCCCGACCTGATGCACTAGCTCCATCAGTCGGATCCCCGCCCAAATCTTCATCTTCTTCATCTTCATTGTCCTCGCTGCCTTCGTCGTCCCCTTCGACTTCATCATCATCAGCTTCCACTTCCATGCCCAGGACTTGCTTGACACTGATGATGGCTGCTATGGTCTGATCGAGAACTAAGTCGACATTGATCTGGCCGCGCTGCATTTGGATAAGCAATTTCTTTTTGGCCTCAAGAGCTTCTAGCTTGGAGTCGATCGTGTAACGATCCCGCAAATTTGCCAACTCCTTCGTCAGTAGCTCCTGAACCTTTGCAGATTCCGCAGCCCGATTTCTAGCCTCTTGTAGTTCTCCTCGAGCAGCTTGAGATTCAGCCTCAGCTTTGTTCATGTTCCTCAACATCAGGTCGGAAGCGTCGCGGATACTCTCCAGAGTAATCTCCTTCATATTGAGCTCGTGGGCAAGTTGGGAGATCTGACGACCTTGCTCGTCCATCTTCGCTTTCAGGTCTTCGAAAGACAACACAAACCTGTCCTTCTCATCTAGAAGACGGTCCCTCTCCTCGAGGAGTGCGCTTATCTTGTCGTTAGCTTCAGCGTTGGATTTCTCCAACCTATCTATCTTATCCTCAAAAAAGTCGCGTCTCCCCTCCAGGACCCGCTTCTCCCCGATCAGAACCTGTTTCTCCTCTTCTAAGGCCTGATTTACCTGGAGAACCTCCAAAAGGTCTTTCTTCAGACCAAGGACTTGATCCTGGTTGTTCAGCCTGGAGCGGAGCATGAGTTCGGTAGCCATCATAC
Source organism: Petunia secreta (assembly GCA_029990175.1). Classification (NCBI taxonomy): domain Eukaryota; kingdom Viridiplantae; phylum Streptophyta; class Magnoliopsida; order Solanales; family Solanaceae; genus Petunia; species Petunia secreta. The sequence continues at coordinate 2,650,986 of JARKIP010000059.1, read as the reverse complement.
TCGCCTGGCAACAAGTAAGAAATACACAGATAATTAGAACTAAGGTTTTTGATAAAAATAAAGAAAGTAAAGAAGGAAACATTACCCGAGCAGTGTCCTCAGCAATCGCATAGGCCAGCTGCTCATCGTTCATGCTGCGCATGTTCCACTCTTCACGAGGGCCGATCAGGTTGGACGTCACCTTGACTAAGTGGCCAGGCTTCGTAAGAAAATCCGTGTCTGGGGGGATGATGAAGTCACACTCCCTCATGCACGGCCTGGGCTCTCTCGCCTGTTCCGAAGGATAGTTGGGGCCAAATTTGTGGCGAATACCTTTAACGGAGTACGCACCAATCGTACCTCCTAAAGATACTCGCCTGGTAAGCCTAGTTCGAGAGACCTCGACCTCGACGTCGCCTGTCTCGCCGGGGCCCAGGGTGTCGCATTCTTGCAAATAAACTGGCGCCACCCCGTCGGCAGCCAAGTTCATCATGTCCTTATAATAGAAGACCTGGGGTTCAGCCTCGCCCCCAGCCTTCCTCTGATCACCAACCTCCTCACCCTTCTCCTCGTCCTCCTCTCTCATCGGCTCCTTGCCTGGGCGCCTATGGCTGGCCTGCTCAGGCTCACTTTGTTGGCTTCCAGCCCGTTCAGGCTCGTTTGGCTCTGAGGCCTCAGGAAAGAATGCAAAACTTTCGTGCATTCTTTCCTCCCCCATTTCCTCAGCTTTTTCTTCCTCCCCATCACCAACTCGGGGACTCTCCTCGAAAGCATAAGAGGAAGTCTCCACAGCTCTCCTCTTATCACTCCGAAGATATGCCCTCCTCCTCTGAGTCAAGCTCACGTCGGGAGCCTCAGAATCTGACAGGATAACCACCACGGGCTCAGCTGATTCAGGGGCAGCCGCCGAGCTTTTGACACTCTCCCGCCCAGACTTGGGGGTCTCAGCAGCAGCTACAGTGGCCTCAACTGTTTTCTCAGAAGACTGAGGGGTCTTACGAGCTGTCCTTTTCTTCTTTCTGGGTTTACTCTTTTCAGAGTCGGTTTGCTTTCTCTTCAAGCTCGCAAGAACCTCCTCGCCACCCTCCCTGGCTTTGATAGCTGCTGCAGTCTGAAGAATAGCAGCAGCCTCCTCGTTGACCTCAGCCACAGGATCAACAACCGCCTCCTCAGGAGGAGGAGCAGGAAAATAACTACCACCAGTACCTAGACCTGAGAATAGAAGCATATCAATACCGTAACAAGCTCTGCATAAGTTAGCAGAAATTCAAGTAAACAGCTTACCATGGGTGCTGGGGTTAGACAAATGCTTCAAGGAAGCATAGTGAGGCCATTGCCTCTGCTCGTGGGTGAACTCTGTCAGAATTGGTTCAACCCAGGCAGACAACTCCTCCTCAGTAATCAGACCATCATAGGGAATCTTGTCAGCTAACCAACAAAGAGTGGAAATTAGAAAGTGCAGATACATAATCCAGAGAATACTTAATACAAAGGCTCGGGGACTTACGAGTTTTGTTCCACGCCTCGCGGAGATTAGTTTTGTCGCCGCGTGTGAGGAGTCTGGACTGCACATAAACATACCGGTGCATCCAGCCCCTATCCCCTGAGTCTTCGGATTTGCTCACTAGAGCTTTTCTCCCCCTCATACGGGCGTTAATATACCCATCCCTAGCAACCTGAAGACTATACAAAGCAATAAAGTGCTTAAACTCAAAATCCTGCTCAGTCTCGTCGGCGAACCACTGCAGCAGGGTAACAATCCTATAAACGCTGGGACACAACTGCCCCGGGCAGATAAGATAGTATTTACAGATATCTTCTATGACAGGGTGCAACGGGAACGTATAGCCTATCGTGAATGGATACGTAGATATAGCCGTCCATCCAGGCCTCGCTGAAGTGATATTTTCCGTTGGGAGGGGGCAAGAAACCATAACATCATCATCCCACCCGCAATCTGTCCTAACCTTGGGCAAAAGGTCGGGAGTGATTGAACTCTTGAAGCGGCTTGAAGGCCACGACCTTACATTGCCGTAATGACTGAACGAGCTGATTGAACAGTCATTTTCAAGATTTCCCCAAATTTTTGGGATCACATCGGCAACTGAGGTTGGAGAACTCGTAGGTTGACCAGCCGCTGCCGAAGAAGTGCTAGCTGCAGCGTCCATATTCAAACTCCTCTTAGCTTTAGGAGACATTTGGATTAAAAGATCAAGAGGATTCGTCGCGTTTCAAATTGTTTGCTGGAAAGCTGTTTGAAGTTCTGAGGATTGGTATGAAATTTGGAATGAAGTAAAGAGATTTTCAGCTGGTGGAAATCGTATTTATAGGATTCGCAAAACCCACACGTGGCAGACATCCGAGCGAAAGATAAATCAATCCAGCCGTTGAAGAAAATAATGAAATTAAATCGGAGTGACGGTTTATTGCCTTGGGACATGCAAGACGTGAATAGGCGCAGTGCAATCATCACGCCTGCGGTCTCGGAACGCGCAACAGTCACTTCCTCAGTAAAAAGCGGAATGGAGTTGACAACTTGCACGTTTTGTCTTTAGCGGAGCATTTAATGCTCATACTTATTAAACGTCATTCGATCAAAAACCTATGAAGAGTTCAACGGGCAGCATCCAAACACGAATACAAAGGTTCGAATATGTTACTTGGGATAAATTCCAAAAAGTTCTTTCCCGCCCAAAACTTGCTTTCCACTCCTCGACCAGATTCTCTGCCCGAGTAGTGCGGGGACTATCTGTATTGGGTTAAATCCGTCGTCACCAAAGTTGGTGACTAAGCATCCACGTAGGACGACATGGAGACGACACATGGCTGTGAATGGATATAAAGGCAATGGATAAGATCGAAGATAAACAGTTACAACGGACAGATGAACAGTCGCCACGGCCAGAAAAGTCGCGGCTCATCAATCAAGGCAGTTCGAAATGGGAGTCTTATCCACAAACAACGCAACTGCTCGACTAAGGAGTTACAACTGCTTGTGAACGGGCACATAGCTACCTATATATTGTAATCTAAGTCACAAGCATGGAATCTAATGCTTCTCTGAATCCACACTTGTATTCAAATTATTTACTAGCATTCAATTCTTTATCTCCAGGGACTATTTATTACTACTGCTGATCGAAAGATCTCCTTTATTGTTCCGTTGACTGAATATCATAAAGAGTACGAGGAAGGGAATTTAATCAAGTCTAAACGGCCTGAGCACGGTTCCTTTTTCGTTCGATTATTCATTTATTATATCGCATTAATTGCCTCTTTATTCTTTCGCATTTATTACTGTCATTTATATTTCTTCCATTAAGAGCGTTTAATCTCGACTATTGACCGTGACTCCGCTTTATAAATTTAATTGTAAATTAGCCTAACAAAACGAAATTACGGTTAAACAACTTTGAGGGGCCGCATCCTTGTCTGCGTCTTCATGGCTTGCGCACAGGGCGCAAGGCTTTGGTGCGTGCAGGCGCGGGGCAATCTGCGTTGAGGTGTGCATGCGTTGGTCGCATGGCATAGGTGCACTCTAGTGCGGGATAGGCAGCATTATGGCGTGCATGCGCAGGTCACATGGCATTGGCGCACTCAAGTGCGAGGCGCGCGGGCGCTGCGCTTTGAGGGCGCTGTCAGCTTGCTGCGCGTGGGCACGCTCAACCGGTGGGGCGACATACGCAGATGCGCATATAAATTTTGGTGCGGCTACAACCGTGGCACTAGGCGTCTTAAGACTTGCCAGGGCACCACGGGACGCGCCCAAGAAGTCATGGGACACGGCTGAGAGAGGCCGCCCATGACATAACATTTGATTCACTCGGTCCAGACACACCACATGAAGATCATTACTACTGCACCACCGCTTCCCTCCCTCTTCACAACATTGTCATAAAGAACAAACAATAAATCATGTAGAAACCACCCATTCAGATGATCTCCCGTCTTTATCTTTAATTATTACCTTTCACATTCACCATTTTACCTCCACTAGAAGACCACTGACAGTCAAGTGCTATAACTCTACCTTGATTGCCACAGTACTCTTATAGATGATTTAAGATATGAATATTTTATACTAGGTTTTAGGAAATCGATGTGAATCTCTTATATCACAGTTGGTGATATGAGAATGATTTATGATAGAGTTGTGTTTTGCATTTTGACAAAAATAGAAATTCAACTAGATGGTTGATTACTGTCCCTCTAGGATGATTTGAGGCTTAACGGTGGTTATTGTTGATAAAACTTGAATTTGTTTCGTAGATCTTTCTTGAGAATGTGTGTTGACGTTCATAGTAGACAGCATTTTGGAAGATGTAAGTAAGCGTTCGAAAACCACAAGAGGAACTAATAAGATACAACATAATATATATATCACAATAATTACAATTGAAAAATGCTTCAATATAGGATTATAAATTTTGTACAACATTTACCAAAAAGATACAGACATATTTCACTGCTATACACTTTGATTTTGTATATGTATTTGACAAAAATTCAAGAAAAGCGTAAGGTCCATTCATTAGATTAGAGTTCTAGGGAAGAAGTCAAAATGTTTTCTTTTTGTTGCCCAAAGACATCTCAAGCTTCAGGTCTTTAGTTAACGAGCAATTCATCTTTTACCCCCTTGATGATGACCAAACTCTCTGGAGTTACTGCTTGAAGTTGAAGAAGAGGAAGGGTTGAGTCCATACTCACTTGTTGCTTCATAGTCACTGCTATTGAAATCTTGGGTTGACATCACCATTTTCCTGAACTGCATCATGTCAGCTTTGTAGGCTCCAGTATCATAGGAATCCGAGCTCCCGTTTGAGCCAAAGCCAGCAGTCTGGCTAGTCTTTGCACCATTATCCAAGTCCTCCAACGATGAATCGCCATCCAAGGCACGAACAATCTGTTCATTAGAATACATATCATTGAAGATAGTAGAAGAGAAAAAGGAACACGTCCACGAGTCTAATTGCAATGATACAAGTAAGATATAAGCTTAAAGGAACAGGTACGCGCTAGGTAAAGACAGAACCATGCACTAAGCAGAATTAGCAGAGGGTCTAAGCCGATAATTCTAATCCAGATGACAACATACCTGACTCATCTTTGGACGTCTTCTAGCAGAATGACGAGTGCTAGCAGCAGCACAGGCGACTAGCCTATGCAGCTCACTTGGAACAACATTTCCTTCAAGGGGAGCACCTATCAATTCGTCAAATTTTCCCTCCTCCAGAGCTCTTTTCAGGAGGGGCCTAGCCTGTTCATTCATACATTAGATCAATAAGGGGATCCGAAGATTAGAGTCTAAGCACGCTTCTAATATCATGGTATTGTCAATGATAACTCATGAGAGTTGGGAACTTTAGATGAAGAACAAACCCAGTCTACTAAGCAGTCTTCCATCATATTGCTTGGATCAACAGGTCGTTTCCCAGTTATGAGTTCCAAAAGCACGATTCCAAATGAAAACACATCAGATTTGTCTGTCAGCTTGCCACTTGATGCATATTCTGGAGCTAAGTACCTGTGCATCATAAGGTGATTTTCTTTGCTTAGAGACCCTTTTGTAATGTTTCAGACTTTCTAGTCCTCTGAAGGATGCAACAGTTTTTTAGCTACTAACAGATAATTTTCTTGGTATTGACAAGGCAAGTTACCAAAATACATAGCTGCCTTTGTCTCGAAATCTAAATATCGAGATCACTTTTATTATACTTCCACAGAGAAGAGAAAAAATAAAAACAAAAAGACGATTTCAAAAACATTCTTCAGGCACACTAAAAATGATGACCTTCACTGTGGCTACTCCGTGCCTTAGCAACCAGGAGTATAAGACACTTTTAGAATCTCAAAAACATCAATATAGTTTTAAACACATTGTAAAGCTTGCTCAACATTAGCAACAGTACAAGCCTTGGATTGACAACATGACAAATGATGGAATTTCAACAGAAGCAGATGTTTTGGTACATTATGGAACATTTGAATTGTTGATATTAGCTCAATTTTAGTGCTATAGACAAAGATCTGCCTGGTATTTCTTTTCCCTCATAACAAGTTAGAAATGCTATTTTGACTCACCCGAAAGTTCCCATAACACGAGTGGAGACATGAGTAAAATTGTCAGAAGAAAGCTTAGCCAGTCCAAAATCAGCCACCTGAAAAACCAGAAACACTGTTGTAAATCCAAGGTTAATATGATAATTATCCAATGCTTCTAACAATGGAGATCTTATGATGAAAACCATTCTTCGAAGAGACAATAGTGAGTAAGTTTACCTTAGCTTCAAAGTTGTCCTCAAGTAAAATGTTTGCAGCCTTTATGTCACGGTGGATAATTTTAGGATGGCCTGTGTACATAAAGCATGAGATGAGAAAGAGACACAAAGGAGAAAAATGAAAATGGTAGAAGTGTGGAAAGGAAATAGACATACAATCTTCATGGAGGTAAGCTAAACCCTTGGCCGATCCCAACGCAATTTTAAGCCTTGTTCCCCAATCCAGAACACGGTGTCCCTTCCCTGCAACCATGATTGATTTAGCTATTAGTTTAGACAGCATTTTCAACTTTTTAAATGGTTTCGAGAAAGTCTTTCAATAATAGAATTATACACTCAACCACAAAAGTTATAAAACAGGTTTCTGCTAGCTGTACTACTTTATATTGTCCATGCATGTATATAAGTTATATTGTCCACATATAAGTTAAATTCACCCAACATAAAAGAGAGTATTGAATAACAAGGGAAGTACCATGGAGATGGAAGTCCAAGGTTTTGTTGGGAACATACTCATAGACCAACATTCGTTGGTTATCAGCAATGCAATATCCAACAAGGGAAACAAGGTGGCGATGATGAACTCTACTTATGATCTCAACCTCTGCCTGAAACTCTCGTTCACCTTGCCCACTGCCCGACTTCAAGCTCTTGACAGCTACCACCGTTCCATCAGCCAAAACACCTTTATGTACATACCCGAAACCACCTTGGCCTAAAATATTGGCCTGAGAAAATCCAGATGTTGCTGTAGCTAGCTCCTCATAAGTGAATTGACACTTTGAGAACCCACCAAGAGTGGATGGAGATGGCACAAGCGCTTTGCCAATGAGAGCAGAGTTGCTGCCATTACTCATCATATCAAGTGCGGAAGGTACCCTAATAATGTGTTCCATGGGCTTAGGACCAGCTTTGTAATATGGATCACTGCCTACACTTCAAAACAACAATATACAATGTTATTAGGATGGAGAAAACTCCTTTAATTTGTGAGTTTGTCGTTCATATGACAAACTTATAATACTTGAATAATTACGACAGAGAGTAACCTTTTGGAGGCTAATAAATATAAGAAAATTTAAGTACATACACTGATACGTGCAACTAATTTTTACACTCAGTTAGGAATAGTACATAAGATCTGTCATATTTTTTCCACTTAAATATATAACAGCAGTGTAAAAGTTATACAATGGGCATATTTTAACTAGTCTTAGTGAAGTTATGTATCATTTATCAAGTTAAACTTACCATATACATATAACTGTTGTTGCATGTCACCTTAGCCTGATGGCATAAAACAAATTCACGGATGCAATAAAATATCATTACACTGTCAGTAGAACTTAAATCCTTTGCAAAATTAACCAACCTTGAGGTGGACGTCCTCCCGGCATAGGATCTTTATAGTGGCCTTCTTTTTTCTTCCTTCTCCAGTATATTAAACAAATGAGGATAATGGCAAAGACCAATACTCCTGCAACCGCAATTCCAGCAACTATAACCGTATCCGATACACCAGCATCAGATGGTGGCGGCGACTCATTCTTGCTCCCTGAAGAACTAGCTGGTGGTTTCTCTGAATGTGGTGCACCACCACCTTGTTTTTCATAAGGAGATGATTTCTCGGAAGGTGGAACTAATGGATGTGTTTCCCCTGAGGAAACTGGGGGTGGGGGAGAAAATGTAGGTGAGGTAGGAGGCATGTGGTTAGGAACACTAGGTGGGGGTGCATTAGTAAATGGTGGCGGTGCATTAGTGGATGGTGGTGGGGCTGAGGTTACTGGTGGTGGCTGAGAATCAGCTGTGGGTGGTGGTGGGGGTGGTTGAGAATCAGCTGTGGTAGGAGGAGGTGAGGGCGGTGGTGATGATGAAGGAGGAGAGGGTGGTGGTGATGATACAGGTGCAGGTGGAGGAGGAGAAGTTTCAGGTTTAGGAACTGAGGGTGGAGGAGATAGTGGTTGTGGGGGTGGGGAGGTAGGAGGAGCCGGTGGCGGAGATTGTGGTAGCGCTGGTGGTGGTGATGCTGATGATGAAGAGTTGGTTGAAGGGGGAGGGGGGGTTCCATTAATAGGAGTGGTGATGAGACTTGTAACATTTTTGTCGGACGGAGCAGTATTAGGAGGAGATTGCATGTTTCAACAACTTGGATGAATTTCCGGTTAATGTCCGGAAATTCAACCGCTCCTGTTAACTGCTCTGTCTCAACAATTCTTCAATGCTCCTAAGATTTTGCCATGCAAAAGTTAAAATGAAAAAATTATGTCACTACCTTTACATTGTCAATTAAACAACATACATAAATGAAATGAAGATCCTATACAATATCACAATATAACATGGATCATTATATCTCTAAAGTCTAACAATTTGTATGGTTCATTTTTAAATATTGTGGAGAAAAGAAATAGAAACATTGAGGAAATTAAAGACAAGAAATGTACCTGAATGATGTATGAGAACGAAGGGTTCTCAAAAGGAAGGAAGAAAAATCTCAGCATAGTGAAATTTCCATTCAACAAAGAAAGCCTTTCCCCTCCTACAAATAAGGACCCTTCTCTCTCTCTCTCTCTACAAATTTTTGGCTTATAAATACCTCTTGTTCGGGCCAAGACATTAGTTGGTTAACAAAATACTAAGTTACTATATCACATGTAAATTTATAACGTATCCTCTAATAACATGACAATTGTCTTTTTTATAAACCATCCAGTATTCATTCGTTAACTTAACTACTTCACATGCGAGTTATCAAATTTTAATTTCAAGAACTATGATCGTGCCTCGTATCTTCTTTTTTCATTTCGTAGGATGAGATCAAAGTGCGGGTTGACGAACAAAGGAAAAAATCTAAGAAGGCAGCTGCTATGAACCTGCAATTGGTTATCAATATAACACATTCAACAAGAATGTTTGACGATGTGATTTCATTCTGCTTCTGGTATCCGTGGTTGAGCATTTACAACCACAACATCACACTATTCGGTCACCATCACAAATTATTGCAATTACTACAGAGCTAAGTTGGATCATGCAGTACTGCTATTATCACCAAAAGATGTTCATTTGGTGTAGTATCCTGATTCCTGATCTTCATTTAAGGCAATATCTTCGAGTTATTCTGATCCAAGCCATCTTAGGTGTTAATCAGAGAAGAAAACGGGAACCTAAACTATAGTAGCCAGAAAGTAAAATGATTTTAAGAGAAAACAATCATACTATATTATCCAAATGAAACAATTTTATCCCAAAACATCTATAATCCAAATGAAACAACTTTATACCAAAACAATCCCCTATTTACCAAGAGAAAGCTACTTAAAACTACTTATTCTCTCATCCAAGTCAAAGAATCAAGAATTCATAAAAGGAGTTCAGCTATATATTGAACAAAGCAGCACCTCTAAGGAGGTCTATGAAAGGAGAGAGAGCACATGCTTTAAAGAAAACACGAGCCACAGGTTTTTCTAATGGACAGCAAGCAACCCAAAGTATCATCAATGACATGGGTTCTTCTTCAGCTCATGTTACCATAACGAGGCTGTTCACATAGGGTAGGAACCTTGTGCTGTTAGGAGCTACTGGCCCTGGACTCTTCATAATCTCAACCTTATGCTTCTTCAAGTGATAGCAGTATATCTTTGCGTTGGTATGGATCACCACAGTGTCACTGTTAATACAGGGCAATATCTCACATGCTTGAGAAATAGGCATCTGGGGTCCAATATTTGCGCTAACACTGCGCTTCAGGCTCATGTCCGTGCCTCCATAGATATCCATTACGAAAACATTTCCAGTGTGATTATAAGCAGTAACATAGCATACCTCATCCCCTATCAGTGTTAAGGCACCATGTCGTCCAGATTGAATAGGTACGTGCAGAACAGCTGAGATCTCATTTTTCAAATCGAATGCTAGCACTTCAGTTGCTGATGTATTCCAGTAAGCCACCCCTTTCATATAAAATCCCCCACCTTTAAGTGTTGTATATTCCAACTCAAAACAGTCTGAAGAAGAGCACCTCCAAGAATTTGATGCAGACGAGTAAATCTCAAAGATGACAACTGGCTGACCAAGAAGAGGGACTGCAGCGATAATGTGATAGACTGATTCAATATTGCACTGAGGCTCAAAAGCAAGAACAACTGCTGGATCAGATCCATGATAATACTGAGGACGGGGGAGCTTTTTTCTGTCTTTCGTTGCAGGATTGCAGACGTAATAATCGTCCCTGCCCTGACAAAGGAGCAACCCACTGCTGGAACTTAGAACTTTGACCTTTCCACCCATGTAAGAAAGGGAAGGACTGGGAACCCCTTTCGCAGAATGGTCCAGAGACAAAAACTCAGGATTGGATTGAAAATTATCCATTTTTTGATAGAAGTAGCCCGAGAGTTTCTGGAATGAAAAACTTTGCCGGAATGTTAATAATGGACTACCTATCCACTGATTCCATTCTTTGGACACTGCCTGAAACTTCTTTAATGATTTAGCTGGGAGGAAAGGCAGTACATGTTGCTTCACCACATCTTCGATCTTCATATCCTCTTTTCTTAGGAGTAAGTCTGCTGGAGGTTCTTCATCAAAAAGGTCTGCTGCAGGAAATATAGGAGCATTCTTCCCTCCCATCTGATAAGCAGCAATCTCAACGTCATAACCTGGAAACTGCTATCCAAGACGAAATACTTGTAAATAAGAAAACAAGAGCTATATATTACTTAAGGCTTCATCTCACCCTAGTTGGAAGGATTTATTGGATTCACCTCACAAAAACTATGAAGAAGTAAATCAATGGAAAGAGGAACAAGAGAAGAACAGTAGTAGAAAGTAAAAGATTTGAAGAAGTAATTTTTCAGCAAAATAGGGGAATACAGTTTGCACATCCTGAAAATTTAATAATGAAATGGTATTCTTGGAAAAAGATAAGTTTAGATGGATTAAAATGAACAGTAAATTCATTCATACATCCAAGTAACTGTTGTTAGTGCAACCTCAGGTAAGCTTGAATGTCATTCATTCATACATTCAGTGCTCTCTTAACAAAATAAAAAACTAATACCTGCTGATCAATAGGTAGAGAAGAGCCATAAGAGGTGTCATGGATGTCGTCCCCGTCCCAAAATTCATCAGAGCTATCAGTCAAGTACTCGTCCTCCCAAAATACTTCCATTTTTCTGCACTAAAATGTGGTCATAAGTAAACCCTCAAAGTATCACTTTATGAAAATCCAAAAGATCCACTAAACCCTCAATGTAAAACTTATGAACATTCAAAAGAATCCACCAAAGTATTTTAGCAGACAAGAAATTACGAAATCATTGAGAGCAAGTACACTGAGAACTAAAATTCAGAGCTTATATTACTTAAACAAAAGGAAAGAAAATTTCACTATATTGAAAAATAAATATTTTCGAAATTCCATTTTGTCTGCATAACTAAAAGATTGTCATAAACCCTCAATGTATCAAATAAATTATGAACAGTCAAAAGAATCCACAGCAAAGTGTTTTAGTAAAAGAGAAATTACAAACTCCATCTACTCCATAGATATACTAATGAAAGACAGAAAAAATGTACAACTCTAGTAGTACTTAACAAAAATTAGGACAAAAAAATTCACTATGAAGATTTTGAAAAAGAAAATCTCCCTATATATCACCAATCAGCAATCATTTTATCTACTTGGTTATTATTTGGGTTCCAAGAAATTAAAAAAAAAATCTTATTTTGGAGAAAGAAATCAAGAAACTTCAAAATATTCATATTCAAGAAATCATAACAAAATATTCCATTAGAAAGATTCTTTGTCACATAGAATTAGACAAGAATTAAAAGCAAAGAATAAAAAAGGCAATGAAATAACTCAAATTCACACACATTGAACAGAGCATGAAATAAGTTACACTAATCTCTTTTTCACTATATTGAATTCAAGAAATCATGAAATAAATTGTTTCCACTAGAAATATGATTGTCACATATACAGTATACATTAGAAAAGTGAAAAGCAAAGAATAAAAAAGGCGATACATGAAACAAGTCAAATTCACATATTGAACAGAGCATGCATGATCATAATGAAGACATAGTAAAAATTCAAATTACATGGTACGTGCAATTGTAATATGAAATATTCGTAATATAGAAAATAAAATGAGACAAATTACACATTGAACAGAGCATGATCATAACAGAGCCCATTCTTGGTCAATTATAACGTAAAATATTCCTAAAACAAACACTATATAGCGACAAATGCAATAGAAAAAGAGTCATAGTAAGATGATGAAGAATAGTAAAATTAAAGATGCATGCAATAATTAACATGAATATACTGAACAAAGTTACCGGAAAATCAAGAAATAACCGCCGTAAAACCCTAACGAAAAGTATGGAGAGTTTAAGTTGAAAAGTGAATGTGTATTAGTGGAATGAAAGAGTTTTAGTTTGACGTAAATGAAAGAATCTTTATATTATAGGAATAGTCATAAAAATCCAGTAGGGTTATTTATGACATTTTACTCTCGGTCATTTTTTTAAGTCAAACCAAATCTTTGTAACTTCCTACCCAAGTTACTGCGAAACTCCTCTTTGTATACGAAATGTGGTTAAAGATGACGCGTGGCTACATATTTGCAAGCCGCATTAAATCATTTCATTTTAGCAAATATGTATATGTAGAACATTAATTAGGCTACTTATTTAAAAATTTAGGTGAAAATTCAAATGATTAAGTGGTAAATGTGTATAGTGATGGCTGTTTTTGGAATGAACGATAATTTCATTATCTTGTAGATATATTAAATAACTAGTTTTTCGGTACGTGCGTTGCACGTGAATGTCTGATTTTATGGTACACAATGTAAAATAATATCAATATCATAAAAATAAAGCTTTGAGTAAACAATACAATACTATACATGAAACTAAGTGGATGACTGCTTTTGTACTTATAACAGTAGACCTAAAATTGTGATCGGTTTGGATGATGCAATCAAAGTTGAGTTGAAATAGTGTTATGGAATTTTCAATGGCCTTGTGTCTTGTAAATCTTAAGAGAACTTCTCTGCTAAATAAATATGAGTAGGCAGTCTGAATAAATTTAACGATAAAGCACTGACAAATCTCATCAAAGGTTTACATTTTTTCACCAAATAAAGAAATAAAATTATTGAATTCAATCTGAATAATTTTAACGATAAAGGACTTATAAATCTCATCAAAGTTTTACATTTTTTCACCAAAATAAAAAAATAAAGTTTCCAGATTCAAGTTTACTGAATAAACCCAGAAATCTTACCAGCAACAACTATTGCTACAGAACCACCACCATCTCAATCGCTTAGATTTATTTGTCAATACAATATATAGTTTTTGATTCCAAATGCGCTACTCCTCAACCATTTTGACATATCCAAATCCATATGTTGTGTATCCCATATGTAGTCATTCAGAGCACCGAGCAACATATAATAACTCCTGCTATCCGTTCAATATTAAAATATAAGAATTTAATTTAAATATTGACATAACATAGCTTTTGGGATGATGACTAAGAGAGCATAAACTATTCTAATTCCTTAAAACGTTTCTATCTTTTTATTATCTTCAGGTTGGAGGTATATTTGCACACAGGTTAATAACATGAGTACAATAAAAAAAAATTATATTTGATTTATAATATTAAAATTAAATAAAGTAATTCAATGAAAACTGTTTTATGCGTAATCATCAAGTTTAGAGCGGACAGTACCTCACAAAAGTCTTTAGATACCAAATGAGTCATCCATATATTATTATCGAATTACCTGCAAAAGTCTACAAAGAAATGTATCTCGTTACAAAAAAAGTTAGAGAACAAAAAACCAACCAAAGTGTCTCAGTAAAATTTTACGCATTGCGGAAAACACCTTATATTATAATAATTTTACTGCTGAAGAGGAATTTTATTCACAAATTTTCCCCTACATTTAGAAATGGAATGCCACATGAAATAACAATATAACAGCATTCTATAAGATTGCACAAAGTATATGTGAACATCTTATGATCAGCCACCTGTTCAAGTTCCTCTTACGACTAAGAACATCTCCATTATGGAGTGAACTTCTACGCATGCCTCAGTTATCGTGGCATTAGCAGCCACCAATAAGATGAATTGCGGAATTTGGTTTAACTTAAACAGTAAATATAGAAAACAGAATGCTCATATATATTAATGTTAATAACAGTTGAAAAATGAAAGGAAGAGATACACTGTACTCTGCACTGTACATGCATATGATGATTAATGATTAATTATTGCAGTAATGGGTAGAACTTGTAGGGTTTCTTTGTTGAACAGATTACTATGCATAGGAATCTTTGTTTGTGTGGACATGAGTTTATATAATTTACTCTATTATTTTTTGTTAGATTTATAATATAGATATTTAATTGTGTGTATTGATCTTTTTGTACAAAAGAGTACTTAAAATAAAATTTGTTTAGGGAGCAAAAAGGTCGTTTACTTTTTCCTAAAGGGATTGACTCTTTTAGAATAGTATGATACAACGTAATAAAAAAAAATATAATCTTAGCTGAAGTATGAAACCCTTTTAAGGATGTTTTCACCCTTGTACTCTTTATCTGGTTCTCTTTGTTGATGCCACAATTAGGTGAGCTGAGAAAATAAACGGGCATTAGTAAATTTCAAAATTAAAACTGACCAAGATAAGACTGATATTTTCTTGGGAGACAGTTAGGGATTGAATCTCCCTGATAGACTAAGACAAGAATATGACTATCACACATTAGTATATTCATGGAAAGTGAATCTCTATGAGGTAAAACTTTCTTTTCATTTCTCCTCTATTCAAATAAGAATAGTTGTAAAGGAATGCTTACATGACCTTTTTTCTGTAATTTACCCGTCATAGGCACTTCCAAGAAATCATCCAAACACAAATAACTTGCTAACAACGCTGATCCCAAATTGCTACTAAAACACCAATATATATATATATATAAACTTTTTCTGAAATTCCATTTGACAAAAAAAGCATGGCCAACAAGCTCTTATTTTAACTACTTATTCGTCCCGATAAATCCCAATGGCTCAAGATGAAACAACGGGTTGGGAGCCAAGTTATAAACAGAAAAACATATGGCTACTTGACAAACCTTCCACCAAATAATGAAAAAACTGAAAAAGATCATGATACATGAAGCGCAGGAATTAATCAGTTCATTTTCATTTGAAAGACTTCATCATAATCTTAAATAGGAGTGCCATGACTTCTATTATATCAAATTTAATAAATCATAAAAGCGACCATAGACAATAGAGCAGGATTGCGGTTTAAACTGCACAGAAGGGAAAAATATAGGAGTTCGAGAGAAGTTAGCAAAGAAACAGTAGTTACTAAAGTTTGCTAGGATCTTCTGCCAAGATAGTAGCTTAGGAAGACTAGCAATAGATCTAAGAAAAACTAACTAAACATAAAAGGGCCAATGCTGGCTATGAGTTCCTTGCAGCACAGCACAGGAACAATAATTTAAGTCGGGACAACCACCCATAAAGACGGCTTGTTATTGCAGCTCCAAACAAAGGACCTTCTATTGCAGCCAAGGCGGATTAGAGGGAGACTAGGCTGTTCACATAGGGCAAGCACCTCGTACTACAAAAGTCAGCTGAACTGCCTAGCACTTTTGTTGCATGGGTCTTTAAGTCATATGAATACGTTCTTTCAGCATTCTGGACCACCATTATATCACTGTCAGCAAATAAAACAGTGTAGTTCCTTGCTGCATTCCCAGCAATTTTACTGTCAAGAACAACAGGATGTTTCTCTGCCCACATTCTGGTGCTGCTCCCCATTTGCATTGTATTTGTGTGGACATTAACCAAAGTGGATAACAAAATTGAACTACCAGAGACATTAACCTTACAAAGCTTTCCATTAAAACTCCCCAAAGTCACCTGACGGTCATAGCTTGGAAGGAGCTGTGACCTCTCCTTTGTTAGATCAAAAGCAAGAATACCATTACCAGTTGTCATCCAGTAAACAACACCATTCACATGAACCCCTGATTTTGGCACAACTTTTCTAGCTCCAAAAGATATCTCCCCAGAAATTTCCCAAGAATCCCCTTTGGAGGAATATATCTCAAACTCTGTTGCATCACCAAAATCTGTGGATGGAAAAGCACATATAATTCTGTACTCAGCTTCAAAGTTGAGTAATGATGGTTCAAATAAGAGCACGACTGCTGGATCTGGTCCATGATCAGCATTTGATTTTGGAAGTTTCTTCCACTGCTGAGTAACAGGATTACATATGTAGTAGGCTTTGCCCCCTGCATGGCCTTGGCAACAAAGCAGTCCATTAGAGGAGGCCCTAATGTCAACAGGCTCAGGCAAAAACCTAAGGAGTGGATCTGGCACCCCACAAGAGTTGGCATCAATTGGTACGAGAGAAGGAGAACCCCCCGGTGTCTGGAGAAAGAGGCCTGATGTAGCACGACAAGAAAGTGACTGATTGTGAGCAAAAAAAGGCGAGGAGATCTGGAGTTTCCAGTCCCTACAAACAGCTCTGATTCTGAAAAGTGATTTGGCAGGAACGAAGGGAAGGGCATGTTCCCTGATGATGTCCTTAAGATCCATATAAATCTTATTATTCCGTGCAGCAAGAGATCTTCCTGGCCTTTTTCCACGATCCATTATTACAACAAAAATTTGCTCCACTGTCAAACAGTAACAACCATCTTAATATTAGAATGCACTACTTAGAAACAAGTAGTTTACGAAGTTTGGAACTAATAATTCCATACTTCCATCGAACAAATGAAATTACCCCAAAAAAAGAATCTTTAACATGTCCTTTTTCTAATATGATTGGTTTACAAGCTCTTTTCCTCTCGTTTGGTTATACCTGTAGCAGAACCTATAATATAACTGTTTATTATGCACATACAGGACAAGAAAAGATTTCATACTAGAGATGCAGATTTCTTCTGGTTGCAACACATGCTACGATTAGGACGGAATTTAATTGGACAGCTTGTTGATGACTAGGAGAATATGCATTTCATATAAGCCAGGAGTATCTCTAAAACCATAATTCCAAGGGTGGAAACTGCAGTAAAATCCCTTACAGAAATCGATGTATTCAATTGAATCACTAATCGGTCATTAGGAGAATATTATTTGTGTCGCGTAGTCAGAATTGTGTTTGCATATTTAAGATTCTAACTAATAAATCACAAGACAAAGATGGCCACATTCTACCAAACTCACTTTGATAATATGCTAGTTGAAATATCTAAAGTGGCGGTGAGTTCCAACAACAGATTCGATTGTCAAGGTTTATCTAAGGTAACGCAGACAATTAAACTTTTTCTGTAATATATCATCAATAAAAACAATAAAGATGGTGATAACTATGTATAAGCATAACATGATTATAGCAGTAAAACTAGCTCCAAAGCACAACTTAAAATGGAAAATAAACTTGTCCTGAATATGCTAACAGAATAAAAGATCATGAAAGAGAATTCAAGTCAATTAACTTGATCAGTCTTCATGCTAAGATAACCAGCATGAAGAAAAACAATCTAAAAACAAAAAAGCAGGCAAGAAGGTTGAACTGTTACTGCTGAAGGTTGATGTTCTTAGCTTCTCTTTTTAATGACTTTTGTTAGCCATACACTGAAAGGGATATATTACAATTATTCTAAATTTTTCTATAACTAAAAAATCCCTAAGGCGGGTAGCGCACAGTTGGAAACTCGACAGATAATGGGCCCGCCCCTCTAGTCCTTTTGCTCTTCTGCACTTAAATACCACGCTTTTGTCTACTACACGATACTAACACGTGACGTCAGCCTAACTGGCACAACAAAAATCGAGCTCTTACCACTAGACCAGTGCCAATTAACCATAACGATAAATAAGTTGTTTCAGTCATCATTCCACATGTACATTGCAAAAACTGATCAAACGGGAAATTAAACAAGAAATTTTAGGAAATTAAAGCATAAAAAACCTTAATATTAAGTTTAAAGACTATAAACGATCATATTATAGTGATCAAAGCAAAAACACCCAAATCATGTATAAGCACATATAAAACCCTAGATTATTTGTACTGATATACATTGAAGGGATACTTCAAATGATCATACATATGAACAGTATTATTATTATTATTCATAAATGTGAAATTAAAATCAACAGGAAAAAGGAGGAATATTGTATATACCTTAAATGAATTTGCTATCACAATTCACACTGTTTTTTTGTTGAAAATATGGGGGTTTTTACTTTACCCTGGACTCTTTTATACTGGTTGTTTAACAAGACTTTGAATTGACTCTTCAACTTTTTTATTTTGTCCGTTTTCTTATTAAATTAAATGTTTCTCATTAATTAAAGGATAATGGGCAAATTTGCCCCTATTTGAAATTGAGCAAATTTGCTCTCTGTTAAAATTTTGGTTTAATATCATCCTATTATTAAGTGACTTCTAATGAGACTCTACATAGTTAAATGTTGGCGGGGTGACTTTAGAAAAAATATGAATATACGAAGCTCACTCACATTAATCTAACTATACTAAAAGAGCCAATCTCAAAAGCAAAATGTAAAAGACCATTTTGCCCCAAATAGAAAATCAGATTTTACATGTACATAATGTAAACACATATTCTAATAAATATTGAGATAATGGTTTAAATCCCCCCTAAACTATCACTGTTTTGTAAGTTTCCTACCTAAACTATGTGGTGGTCACAGAACACCCCTGAACTATTATTTTTCATTTCTACCACCCCCGCCTTGAAAAGTTGGGGTGTGTGTATGCACTTGCCACAGACACTTAAGAACATGTGCCATGTGGCACACACATAGAATTTATTAATTTGCCATGTCATTTTTAATTATATGAAAAGATAAAAATTAATAAAATAAAAAAATAAAAAATTGAAAGTCAGATAAAACACTATACAAACTTGCTTCGGAATCTACTTCAATACCAACACAAAACCTAAATAATTAGCATTTCATTCTATTTGCAAACCCAGGCAATAGATTTGAAAAAAGGCAAACAACCAACATAATCTTCATATATTTACTCCTCCTCTCTATCTCATTCTTCTTCTTCAACGATCCAACAATAACCACCTTAGAGTGTTCAGAAAATTCTGGATCGTACCGCTGAAAAAGACCACATGGAACTCCGCCTCTTACCTAAAATATTCGACCAAATTAGTAACTTCAAAAAATTCAAAAATTAGAAGAAAATTATTAAGAATTACCCCCATAATATTAGCATCCGAAGCAACGCCTTCCTGGATTTGCGTTAGTCCAAGATATTTTTTGAACCGCTGGATCATCACAATAACAATATACAATCTTCATTTTTAATGGGTGATTGGACAATTAAAAATAAAATACGGATGTTGGAATATTATGGTACTTTAATGGGTTCAAGAAGGGTGGAAAATTAAGTGAGAAGACCAATTTTTAGATAAGTTTCAAATTAAGAATTTTTTTTTAGATATAATAATGTTTTGGTATGCAATGGAAGAGGGAGGGAGAAGACTCTTATAAATAAAAGGAAAGAAAACAAGAAATGAATAAAGGGCTAAAAAAATAGTGAAATCTGAAAGAAAAAAAAATAGTTGTTTAAGTGCCGACTAGATTTAAATTTTCAGTCTCCACGCGCCCTTTGACAAGTGAACACATATACTTTGCCATGTGGCAAGGCGGGGGTGGTAGATATGAAAAATAATAGTTTATGGGGGTTCTGTGGCGATCGCATAGTTTAGATAGGAAACTTGCAAAACAGTAATAGTTTAGGGGGGATTTAAACCATTATCTCATAAATATTATTAGATAAAAAAAATCCATAATCAATAATAGAGGTGTATCAATCATAATAATACAATTACTACGAGGCTAACTAAGAGTCCCAATATAATATCCTATAATCCAACACTTTTGACCTTTACTTGAACACAACTTCCAATATTTTAAATAATATATATATATATATATATAAAATTCTTCCATGCATTTACAAGTACGGGGTACATAAAAAGACAAATCCTTCGACTTCCGTGGAGCAATTTACTACAGCTTTAACCATTTAGTTTAATTGCCTTCACTATGCTTATTGAAATTTATTCCTAACCTTTGGAATGTCCTGCTATTCAATTTGCAAACGTTATTGCACATTCATGCATGTCTGCCTTCTCCTCTATTTATTTGTTAAATACTGTGGACAATTTTGCGGAACATAATTTTGGACAATGTACAAACTAATTCAATAATTCTTCTGGTTCCATCTCTAACAAAAGAATTATCGGTCTACACCAGTCATATTAAAGCAGGTAAAACTATACTCCATATATATTTTTTAAATCTCCTGATACTTTTCATCTAAGCTTTGTTAACATGTACACTATAAATTTTCTTATGTTCTTGTCAATCACTTGAATATATGATAGTTGGATAGCTTTCATATTATAATGAATTGATTGTCGTATCAAGACAATACCTTTACATAACAAAAAAAATATGGGACTTAATATTTGTCCTAAGCAGTTAATAGACTATTCAAAAATTTCCCTTAAGCATTAGGCAACTTAATCTCAATGTTGATTGTTTGCTTATGATAATTATCCTCTAAAATGGTTACAAGGCACTTGCGAGAAAATAGTTAAATATAGGTGGGAGATACAAGTGTTTTCTATTCAACTTGGGGAATTAATTTCCTGAGGAATCTTCACCAATTTATCTTTTTCAGTGCTAATTTCGAAGAAAATTTTCGTAATGGTCGTAAATTCAGTATAGCTATCATCACACAGTTATGCTTCTTTTCGTCTTCCTAAGCTAACTCTTACAAATCTATTTATGGTGTATAAATTGATTTGTGTTCCTACTCTTGAGAACAACTAGCCTAAAAGCTTCCACTTTGATACTACATACAACATAGCTTCACATTTTTATCCAAAACGATTTGAATAAAATATGGTGAACTCTTTGCATTTTATGTTTACATACATGATGTGGTCACCAAATACATATGCAAGATGTGACTCTATCTATAGAGATATAGAAGTATTTGTTGTTGATGTTTGTGGCTTGGAACTAATTAACATGTTCAAGAATATGATCTTCTACTTATTTTTTCTTCCCAATTCCTTCTCTTCCTCTTTTATATTAGCGTAATTATGAGTATTGGATTTCTTAGTGAAGGCTCTCTTTGTAAAATTCTATCGTCGATTCGCTTTGTTTATTATTGAAGACATATTATAATTTGAGCATGCATTTTTCAAAAGTCAAATGTATGAATTTATTGAAAGAAATAAAAAAAAATGAAAATTTTTGCGTAGGAAACATACATCTACATTTATCGGTCTCATCAATCTTTTCTTTTTATTCATACTTTATGTAATTACATTTCTATGTTTACTTATTGAAAGTGGTTACACGCGCGAAGCGCGTTGCCAAAACTAGTAACAATATAAGACGACAAATTGTAGTATTGAAAGTACATAAGTGAGACAAAATTAATAAGTTCAAGTGTAAATCAAATTTTGAAGGGGTCCTTTAATTGGGGTGTCAATTTTGATAGGTCTAACTTGACCAAGTCAAAAGATGGGATAAGTGATATATATTCATTTAGACGCCAAA
The DNA here is from genome assembly GCA_029990175.1 of Petunia secreta. Classification (NCBI taxonomy): domain Eukaryota; kingdom Viridiplantae; phylum Streptophyta; class Magnoliopsida; order Solanales; family Solanaceae; genus Petunia; species Petunia secreta. Next base: position 2,629,050 of record JARKIP010000059.1, on the reverse strand, counting down.
ATAAACATAATCCAAATCAAACTATCAAAAACATAAGATTAACTTAGAGTTTTATCGAGAAACAAAGCTAAGTGAGTTGAACAAATTGTTTTGACAGTAATTTTAGCTATTAATGTATCAGTAGTTTACAAACTCGATAGAGTTACAAATTTAAAAAAGAAAAAAGAAAAAAACACTAAAGTTTTAAGTTTATTTTTTGGTCCAGCGTGACAATCTTTAAATGGAACATATAGAAGAAACTACTAAGTATTACAAATAGAAGAATGTGAGTGGGTGAATTCTCAGTGACCTGCGCATTTTTTATTAACTCCAAAAAGTTGTTAGGAAGCGCCAACACAGAATTATGAGAGTCGGAGAACATAACCCGCAGATAAAAATGACTAATCGCTCTTTGAAGAAAATTCGATAAAGTAACTTGAAAGTCGACACAAGTCCTCACTATTTGTTTTATCTAACAATTCTTTAGTTGCATCTTTAACTTGGTGCAAATGGTCCAAATTAAACCATGAACTACTTGCTATAGGGAGCAAAAAGTCCTAGAATAAAATAACGACAATGCTGAAACAAAATAGAGGATTAACATCATTATCATTCTAAGTGTGGCTAGTTAAGAAATTATAGCGAGAAGTAGAAGAGCACATAGGACTTCAAGATTCTTGCAGAATTGCCAATTTAGCACCTCGTCCTCAAAGCTCCAGAAGAGTAACTACTGAAATTTACACAAGGTATTGTTGTATAAACAATTCCTCTCTCCCACTTGGTCCCCCTACTCTAAACTAAGCAACTGCTTGTCTGTTTATCCAGCCACATATGACTCCTCATTCTGACTTCAGCTAATGGCAACTCTATCTGCAGAGTTAGAGAAATGGCCGAGTGATACTGAGGGCTGAAGTAGCCAAGCCACTGAAGCCGAAGCTGCAGCTGATATAGGCGATAAGAAAACTAGCTAACCTCAACGAGCTAGAGGCAGTTCTCCTATTTGTGAAATGACCTATCTTCCTGAGATTTGCATTATAGATCAGTCTCCATATCCTGAGTAGAGCATTGACTCCTCTCTGTAGCTGCTGTAACACCATTTTCAACCGGAACTTGAGTCTTCCAAAATGGTGGTGGCCAAGATATTTGAGTTGTATGAACATTATCTTTGCTATGGGAGTCCTCCTTGACTCTGATCTGAGGGGATATATCCAATGAATCACCTGGTTTAGCAGGCTTGTCTCTCTCGAACGATGTTCCTTCAACTAAATCAACTCTAGGTGTCGATGAACGGCCTGTAGTAATGGTAGCTGTAGGGAAAGCCTTCTCTGGTGGAACAACTGGTTTATAACTTGATGGTAGGAGATCATCCCAGTTCTCCAAGAGCTCCTTGTATACCTTACGAAGAGTAACCTCAGTGAGTCCAGTCACCTTACATATTTCAGCCTGGGTCTTCCGCTTGTCTTCCAGTTGACAGGCCAAATAAATAGCAGCAGCAGAGATGCTAATAGGATTCCTTCGTGTGCAAAAACATTTATTGATGATTACCTCACCAATATGAGTTGCCAGCTCCTGAGGCAATTGTTGTACAAGGTACAGTCAAAGATTTAGTAAACAGAAAGAAACCTTTAAGTACAAGTAAACACTAACTTGACGACATAGAGCAGCCACATTGAACTATCCAACATGACGTGATTTATTAGGGGACTCAAACAAACTGTGTGGTAAAAGAGAGAACTTCTCGTTTGCTATAGGTTGAGCCTTTGTTAATCTGACTAGCCTCTAGAATTAACCAAGAAACCAGCAAGGTACCTGAGCAGATTTATTTAGCTGCAGCAGTGTACAAAACCTCGGCATATGGACTGATATAGAATTACTATTGATAGGTTGGCTGAGTTGTAAAGCTTCTCCAAGTATCTTTATGTACTTCCCAATTTCCTTCTGAGGTAAATTGGCTGCAACAGATATTTCCTGGTCATCAGACAATTCAAAATTCAAATAAGAGGAACTTAGAAACATCAGAACGTCTAGGGACAAATTAGTTTATCAAATGGATGTCAGATTTACAATAATAATAGTAAAATAAATAAATAAATAAATAAATAAGCATACAGACTATAAAAGGAAGAAAACTCAAAATCCAACATTTCAGTTTGATCTACAGGCAGAAGAAAGTTTGATTATATCAAACTAAACATCAAACCATTAAAACGTTTCGGCCAACAAGTTAAAGGCAAGCCACCTACTCCTCGGTTATATCAAAACTCGTTTTGGGTGCATGAAAATTAATATGAGTGGAATTGCAGATGCTTTAATGTCAACAAATGGAACCCATTATGACCAAAAGTCGGACAATACAAATTTCAATAGAGTATTTAAGCTTGTAAACAATGTCTACTTGTTGACCGAGAGTAAGTAACTCAAGGTAAGAGTTTCGATATTTGGAAAGAAAAATGACTTTCACCAATAACCGAAGGAAGTCATTTTCTCCCTTGATTAGCTTGATTAGTTTCATTCCTTTCAAAACAAGTAGATGCCAATTAGCTTGATTAGTTCCATTCCTTTCAAAACCAGCAAACACATAGTACTAGCAGTAGAATATTCCACACGAAATAACCACAACAACATAATGATATCTACATTACATATACTCCCTCCAGTCCAGCCTATGTGAACATATTTCCTTTTTAGTCTAGTCAATAAAGAATGACCCCTTTCATTTAGAAACTATTTAACTCTAAACATCTCATTTTATCCTTAAAAGATGATTTACCGCCACAAAACTACGAATGGCTCATTCTGGATCACAAGTCTTCATTTCTTTATTAAATTTTATGCCAGGTCAAACAGGTTCACATAAATTGAAACGGAGAGTATAACAGACCTGGAGAGTTCGAGGCTCTTGAGCTTCCCTAATAGCATGTACTAACGCAGCAGTAGCAAGCGCCTCAACGCTTCGATTCCTCAAACAAGTAGCGGAAGAACAATCCCTAAACAACTGAAAAGCATGATCCGAAATATCACTATCCAATCTCAATATCGACGCCACATCAATTATCTGCAAATACGCCCTAAGATTCTCCACCACAACACTCGAACTCGAACCCGAACCCGAAGACGTAGTTTCAAGTACTCGTTCCAGCTCAGCAAGTTGACCGGCAAAAGAGAGCGAAGACTGAGCAAATACAGGGTAGGGTTCAAGTGACCAAGTTGAAAAAGCGGTGATGAAACCGGTGGATTCGAATGGGTCTTCGTCGGAGTTAGTGGCGGAGATAGGCGGCGTTGGGAGATCGGAAGTGACGAGACATAAAGGGGAGTCTTGAGCTCGGGTGTGGAAGAGGTGGTGGGGTTGGGTTAACCGTTCGGATACTACGCGGCCGCAGGATGTGCATTCCGTTATTGGGCGTCCGCTTGTGCTGGTGGTGCACCGCCCTTGCTCCGCCGTGCAGTAGGGGCACCGCATTTTTTTTAAAGACTTTGGTTAGTTTAGTGTGGGGCTAATAAGAGTGTTTGGTCTCAGTCATTTTATATTTGTAGTTTGTTGATGAGTATGAACTTCATTTGTTACTCAAATAGTCGATAATACTGTTCTTGAGCTTTATTAACAAAACAGAAGCTTGAATTTGACATTAGTGGTGCGAGTGTCAACATGTTGAGATTGTGTTAACATTACAGCGTTTCAAAAGAGTTTTAAGTTTTTGTCACTATTCTGTCATTTAAGAGATATTTATATGTTACTCTATGTAAAAGTGAGAATAACTTGATTTGATAATATAAAATTTTACATGCAATATTAGTGCACAAAACTTTAATACTTTTTAAAATCATTGCATTAGTATTTTTATTATATATTATTTAAAGTTTATAATAGTCTAATTTCTTTTATAATTTAAATTTGATCTTCGTAAGCAAACTAAATTTTCAATCATTTTACCAAAGTTTATATAGCTATAGATGAAAATTTGTGCCAATTATTTCATCTAAATATATATAGCTATTGACAAAAAAAACTGTGCCATATGTAGTATGAAATTGGGTTGTCAAGATTCTATGATACATAACAATTTATTGTACCCTTGAATTAAGATGTTTATATTTTAAACTTGCAGTAAAAGAATAACAATGATGTGTTCATTTAGATTTATGATTTTTCTCTCTCTATGTTATGTGACAATTTCCACTTTTTATTTTCATTTGATGAAGAATCCTTTAAATGATATGAAGACAGTGAACTTAGTTACTATGATGATCACACCGTTAATTCTTATTTACTATGTTATTGATATTTTTAATTTAAATTATTTATCTAACATTTTATTTTTAATATGACGGCAAATATTTTACACGATGTATCTTGTAATAACATAACAAAGCATATCACACCGTGAAAAAATCACTAAAATACCTTTAAAGCGAGTGTTTTTAATTTGAACTACACACACATAGGCATGTCTATGTGGGAGGCATGGGTTCACGTACACCCATGCTTCCATCACGAGACATTGCATAGATTGATATATTTCTTTAAAACGTACTTAAAAAGTAGGTGTGAACCTAACCTCAAAGGCTATTGTTTGCTACATTGCTTAATGTGTGCTCTTATAACACATGATCATGCACAAAATTTTATATTAACAACAAATATTCATTTCCAAACGGAGCTAGTTAGTTTCATCTTTACAAAAAAGAAAAATTATTTTTTGATTGAAATCATCTTTCACTGGCAATATATCTCTGTTTACATAAGAAAATAAAAATGAACCAAACGACGAGAATCATTATGGCAATGGGAAATATTTCCCTGATGGTGCTGAGCTTGGCACTCTCCGCCAGCTCTATGATACTGATCATCTGATGTCACTGGCCCTGATGCACGACATTATTTGTTTCTATTTAAAAAAAAATATGATCTGATTCGAGTTTAAATTTTATTATTTTAATTTACAGGCGTGAAAACTTCAAACCAGAAATAGCCCCCAATAATTTCAAACCAAACTCCAATTTCACATCATTAATAAAAATAGCAAATATATTAGGCTTATCAGTGTGAATCTGCCTAGCCATCAACTGACGAATCAACTCAGACAACCCCGTCAAAGCACGTATTCCAAAACATGCTCAATTGTGTTTCAAACAAGTACTTCTTTAAATGCATGTCTTCATATAAATAGCATTCTCATGAACATAAAAAGTGGGGACCTACAAAAAAACAAGCATAAGACAAATGAATGTTGAACCCCAAAAATTACCCTTTCTTTTAAGAAAAGATAGGTTTCGGGTATAATGTTCAACAATATGGGACTCCAAAGGGCTTTCTTTGGAGTCGCCACCTAATTTAGGAGAATTAGGAACCAATTAATTAAATAGTGCGTGCAAGCACTCCGTTTTAAGAAAAATGATCTTTTCAGAGATTCTGAAGTAAGAGGTTCAGTTATTTTCGAAAGAAGGTTTCGATTTGAAAGCACTTTCGAAAAATCCGTAAAATTACGGTTAATCTTTCGGTTTTCACAAAATAACTCAAAATGTTAACTTTCAATATGTCGATAAAATGGTTTAAAAATTAATATTAAAATCTAAGATTATAATAAATTATACTTTAAAGAAATATGAATTTAAATAAACTTAGATTTGAAAAAGAAAGAAATGAAGGAAAATAAATAAATGAATAAATAAATAAATATTTTTTGCTAAAATAGGAAAACCAATTAATTGAAAGAAGTTGCAATTTATTAAATTTTAAAATCAAGTTATTTGCTTAATCATTTTCGGATTCAATTGCACGCGCTATTTAACTAAAAGGTTCACAATTCATAGATAAGATGGAGATTCTAAAGAAATAAACTACTCACGAAATAACTCAATAGATAATAAATATTTATTAATAAATCGATAATCGGAAAAATTATTCTATAACTAATAAGGGAAAAATTCCTAATGACATGCAAATTCTAAGGGATTGGGAAAGAGAAGAGGTTTAGAAGAAGAACCCGGAAATTGACAAAACTCACGGGAGCCTTGAATTTATTTAAATTTGTACAATTATATGCCCATGAGCCTAAGTTAGAATAGGTGGCTCAACAAAGCATTTTTAAATTTCTATAGGCTTCGCTTCTTGAGTCTTGAGCCCGAACTCGACCCCAATGACTTCAATGCAACGCCATCGCAAATACAAACCATCCCAACTTGTGAGTTAATCAAACTCGCCCCAAGAGTGTTTCCATGTCAAAGATACAAAGGGAGAAAAGGATTAGTATGTGCAAAAGGAGGTTAGCCAGGAAACAAACAAACAAAAACTCATGATTTATGTCATTCTATGAACTATAGTTAAGGCAACAAGTTTCAGATTTTGGTGAAAAGTTAGTTTTAGAAACTATTGCCAAACAAGAAACTTAATGATAAAATTCAGCAAATTATTTTGAAAGTATTCATGATCCTTTAACCAGAATCGAACCCACAACTTCATTACAGAAAATGAATTATATAAATGGACTAACTACTGATATGCATTCCAGAGGGAAAAACAAGTATTTCAAAGAGAATGATGCAACTATGGCTAGGCAAATTCAACAGAAGACATAAGAATGAAATAGAGAGCAGACCCTTTTACCTTCTCCATAACAAAATCCAGACAAAAGCAATGCCCAGACCTACCCAATTAACAGAACTCCCAAGCAAACCATAACTCTATTGTCTAAGAATGCTACGAGGGAATTAGAAACATGCAAGATATTAACTCAGACAATGACACCACTGAACTGAGTTTCATTCAAAGATATTGATACCAGAAAGCTCAGTTTTTCATGCTATTAATTGAATCATACAACTCAAGCAAACTAGATCTCGTAAAGAAGAAAAATTTCAACTCTTTAAATTAACAAGTTTATACCTTTTCTCAGCAAACTAAACAAGACCAAAGAGACCTACTTTTCCACTCAGTTAAACTCATCTGACGAAGACAACATCAGGGACGCTTAAAGAACCATGCTGCACCATCCACAAGCCACCAAAACTCATTACAGCTTCTCCAACTAAGCAAAAGCACACCTGAACTTCCCTCTTAATCTGCACCAACACCAAACCATCCTACTCACTAGCACACTTACCTGAAACAACCTCTAATCACCTCACAAAACCTACCTGACACTAACCCTACAACCTGGAACAAACCTGAACAGAAACAGAACCAGGCTGCAGCAAAACAGACCCTCTCACTGACCTGAAAACAACTGCCCTACCTTTCTGGACCTTATCCAAACACCTAGAAACTCTACAAACCATTCAGAAACAAACTCCACACCTCCTACTAGAACCTGAAAACCTCCAGACTACCAGCAAAAACCAGAACACACACATTCTCACTGCCCAGAACCCCTGCTACAGCTGCAACTATCCAAATAGATTCCACCAGGCTCCCTGAACTTAACAAGACCCTGAACTCTATTACAATATGGTGCAATGCAATTCCCGAAGGGGTTGCTAGCACAAACGCGGAAGAACAAACAAGAAAGATAAAGATAGAAGCAAGACAAAACTTGCTTCTTTCGAAAGAACGGTGAGGAACCTGTCTCAAAGCTCAATCGAAAGGGATACAAGGATCACCTATACTATGCAACAATCCTCAAGAGAACATTGCCTCTTGCAAACTGAATGATCAAGAGGAATGTTCAATCGGACTAACCGAAAGCCACAAGTCCTTAAAAGCCCTCACCGGGGTTTTGCTCACGACGGAGACAAGAAGAAATGTGCTCGGCACTTTCATTCAATTCATCAATATTCAAAAACTAGCTACTTACAATGAAAGGAAACAATGTTTATATAGGAAATACTAAGGGTAAACTAGTAAATAGGTCACAGTTGACCAATAGAAATAAGCCACGCAGGGCTGAGTTAAAATGTGTTCGGCAGACTTTGACTTCGGTAAGCCTTGGCTTCGGTTCTCGATTGTCTGCTCGAACACACACTTGTTGCCTTCGGACGCTCAATTGTCTTCGAGCTCATTGTCCTCGGTCACTTTGCCTTCGGGCTCAAATCTGAAGATAATGCCTTCGATTCTTGAGCTCGGCCACTCAGCTTCGGAGCAATTGTTTTCCTTCGGCCAGGCTAAGTGAACGTGCACATCGTGCAGCAGCTTGGCTTGGCTTCTTGTCATCGGTCTCCTCGGTGGATCGATCACTTGATCAGCACGTGATCGGGCTGCATCATCCTCCCCTTCTTGAGAAGATTTCGTCCTCGAAATCAAGCCCTCCTCGTCCTCCGAAGTTGGACCTACAACACAAAGAACTAAGTCAGCAACATTAAAGGTGTTGGACACGTTATACTCACCAGGGAGGTCGATCACGTAGGCATTGTTGTTGATCTTGGTCAACACTTGAAATGGACCATCCCCTCGAGGAGCCAACTTTCCTTTCCTTTGGTTCGGGAAGCGTTCCTTTCGGAAGTGAACCCAAACCCAATCTCCCTTCTTTAATTCCAACTTTTTACGCCCCTTGTTTTTCTTTAAGGCAACCTTTGCATAGGCCTCCTCGAGGTTCTTCTTCACCTTTGCATGCAATTCGATCAAGGCAGCTGCTCTTCGAGTACCTTCAAAATCAAGAATAGAATCTCGAGGCAATGGGGTTAAATCAAGTGGAATCAAAGGATTAAAGCCATACACACATTCAAACGGGGTCATGTTGGTCATTCTATGCACCGTTCGATTATATGCAAACTCCATCATGGGCAAACGATCAGCCCAGTTTCCAACCTTCCCTTTGGTCATTGCCCGAAGCAACGATCCCAAGGTTCGGTTAACTACCTCGGTCTGTCCATCAGTCTGAGGATGGTGAGACGTCGAGAATAGTAGCTTGGTGCCGAGGGCACCCCACAAACACTTCCAAAAATGACTCAAGAACTTCGACTCTCGATCACTCACAATAGTACGAGGTACACCATGCAATTTTAACACGTTAGAAACAAACAATGTAGCTACATGCTGTGTATCATCACACTTTTTGCAAGGAATAAAGTGAGCCATTTTCGAAAAACGGTCAACCACAACGAAGATGCTATCATATCCTCCCCCCGACCTCGGTAACCCCAAGACAAAGTCCATGGATATATCAACCCAAGGTCGATCAGGTATAGGCAACGGGGTGTACAAACCATGAGGGTTGGACTTCGATTTTGCTTTCTTGCAAACGAGACAAGCGTTGCAAAGCTTTTCCACATCTCGTCGCATTTTGGGCCAATGGAACTGCTCGGTCAAGATACCAAGAGTTTTATCGACACCGAAGTGTCCCATCAGTCCACCGGAATGAGCTTCTCGAACTAAGAGCTCTCTCCACAATGACACTGGCACACAAACCCTCCCATTTTTGAAGAGGTAGCCATCATGCCACTGATATTTCTCAACCTTTCGGCCACTCAAGATTGCGTCTCGAACACATTTCAGCTTGGGATCGTCCTCGTACATCGACTTGATGCTTTCGAATCCCATGAGCCTAGAGGCGAGGGTGGTCGCTAAGGCAAATTTCCTTGATAGCGCATCGGCCACAACATTATCTTTTCCCTTTTTGTAATGAATTACATAGGGAAAGCTTTCAATAAATTCAACCCACTTGGCATGTCTTCGATTCAATTTCTCCTGACCTCGGAGATGCTTCAAGGACTCATGATCACTTTTGATCACAAATTCTCGAGGCCACAAATAATGCTGCCAATGGGCGAGTGCTCGAACGAGGGCATACAATTCCTTGTCGTACGTAGAGTAGTTCAAGGTTGCACCCTTAAGCTTTTCGCTAAAGTAAGCGATCGGCTTCGAATCTTGCATCAGCACTCCTCCGATCCCAACTCCAGACGCATCACACTCGACTTCGAATGCTTTGCCGAAGTCAGGGAGTTGCGGCAGAACAAAGCCTCCGTTTCAACTCTTGGAAAGCCCTTTCTTGGGACTCTCCCCACACAAATGGATTGTCTTTCTTCACCAGCTCGGTTAAAGGAGCTGCCACGGTGCTAAAGTCACGAACAAACCTTCGGTAAAAGCTAGCTAAGCCATGGAAGCTACGAACTTGTGATACCGAGGTTGGAGTTGGCCAATCTTTGATGGCTTCGACTTTTGATTCGTCGACTTCGACACCATTAGCACTGACAACAAATCCAAGAAAGACTACACGATCGACACCAAAGGCGCATTTCTTGAAGTTGGCATACAACTTCTCTTCTCGAAGCTTTTCGAGCACTTGCCTTAGGTGGTCGACATGTTCATCCACGGTTCTGCTATAAACAAGTATGTCATCGAAATAAACGACAACGAACTTGTTTATGAACGGTTTGAGCACATGGTTCATCAATCGCATGAATGTGCTCGGTGCATTGGATAAGCCAAAAGGCATCACCAACCATTCATAGAGACCGAATTTGGTCTTGAATGCGGTTTTCCACTCGTCCCCGGGTTTCATTCGGATCTGGTGGTAACCGGACCTGAGGTCTATCTTCGAAAAACATGAAGAACCACTTAACTCATCTAGCATGTCATCTAATCGAGGAATAGGATGACGATACTTCACCGTTATTTTGTTGACTGCTCGACAGTCAACACACATTCGCCATGTTCCATCCTTCTTCGGGACAAGGATAACAGGAACGGCGCAAGGACTCAAGCTCTCACGAACGAGGCCCTTGTTTAACAATTCATCAACCTGCCGTTGGAGCTCTTTGGTGTCTTCAGGATTACACCGGTATGCAGGTTTGTTAGGGATTTGAGACCCTGGTACGAAGTCAATTTGGTGCTCGATTCCTCTCAACGGAGGTAATCCAACTGGCATTTCCTCGGGAAACATGTCCTCGAAGTCCTGCAAAACTTTGCGAGCAAACAAAGGCAAAGGGTTATCATTAGAAAAATCATCATGAGAGTTTAGAAAGATACCCTTGTGCACGAGGCAAATCATCATCTGACCGTGGTCGTTGCCTCGTAAGATCTCACCGGGTTGCATGATTGCACAAATTCCTTTCACTTCGATCGGCGAGTTTGTCTCTTCGGGCCCCAATTTTGCTCCCATCGGAAGCTTAGCTTTGGCCGCTTCTTTCAATTCTTTCATTCGTTTATAGTCCTCGGTGACTTGTTTTGGAGACAAGGGTTTGAGTACGAAACTCTTCCCATCAAGCTTCACAGTGTAAGTGTTGGATCTGCCATGGTGAACAGCTGTTCGATCATACTGCCATGGTCGACCCAATAGCAAATGACAAGCTTGCATCGGAACCACATCGAATATCATTTCATCTTGATACTCTCCGATTTTGAACTTGATCCACACTTGTTTGACAACTCTCAATTCTCCACACTCATTCAGCCATTGTAACTTGTAAGGGTGGGGATGCTTCATCGTAGGTAATCCCATTTGTGAAACCAAAGTTTGGCTCACTACATTGGCACAACTACCAGAATCAATGATCATCGAACACACCTTTCCCCTCACTCGACATCGGGCATGAAAGAGGTTTTCTCTTTGGTTGTCCTCTTCTTCAAGAGTCATGCAGCTCAAATTCCTTCGAACCACAAGAAACATTTCCGGATGATCAGCTTCGGCAGCCTCATGATCATCATCAACTTCAGCTCGATCAGTCTCCTCGATAATTTCCTCCTCGGTGTCACTCGCTTGCTCATGGACGGTTCCATCTTCGAGCAGAAGCATAACTTTGCGAGTTGGACACTCTTTTGCCATGTGACCATAACCTTTGCATTTGTGACACTGAATATTTGAAGCACTAGGAGAGTTGAGTTGAACTTTACCTCCCACTTCTCTTGGTTGGTTAACGGTCACACCTCTTTCGAAGGGTCTCTTCGAATCTCGAACAGTGTTAGCACTTGTTTGGTTTGGACTCTTCCATTCTTTACCTCGGTTCAAAGGAGTAGAAGTAGTGACTCCTCGATACCGGTTTGCCTTGTCGTCCTTCACCAATTTTTCAGCTTCGGTGGCGGCATCAAACAAATCTTCCAACGTGTGGTACACGTGGAGTCTCAACTGCGATGACACATCCCTAGCCAAGCCATTTTTGAATCTGATAATGGCTTGCTCTTCGTCTTCGACCAGATCAAGATTCAATCGAACCTTTTCGAACTCATCGTGGTACTCTTGGACAGACTTGGACCCTTGCTTTAACTCATAGAGCTTTTGCATTTGAGTCTGCCTGTACTTGGCACTCAAGTACTTACCATCCATCGCTCTCATCAACTGTGGCCACGTATTGACTACTGGATAGTCATTCCTTCGTCTATGTCTCTTGTCAGATTCCCACCATGTTGATGCATAAGCTTCGAACGAAGCAATGGCATGGGCAGCTTTTCTCTCATCGGTCATCTCATTGGTTTCAAAGATGCGCTCCATTTTAAGCTTCCATTCAAGATACTCATCGGGATCACTAGTTCCTTTAAAGGGTGGAATAGTGATCTTGACACTGTTCAAGTTTGAGTCTCGAACACCTCTAGCCTGTTCGAGAAACTCATCATCTTGATCATTAGCCTCACGCTCAATATTTCTTTCAACATTTGCGCCTTGGCCTCGACCTCGGAAATTTCCACGTCCTCGGTGAGCTTGCCTTCGTTGAGCGAATGGCGGCTCACGCTCATATTCGTCCTCGGGAAATTCCTCTTCATCCATCTCTTCGGTTACAGCACCAAGGTCTCTTCGGGTCCTTGGAAGTGGTAACCTCTCTCCTCGGGGAATGCCCAAGTTTTGATTTCCAGCTTGGGGATTGCCCAAGTCTTGTTGTGCTTGGGGAATGCCCAAGTTAAGCTCTCTTCGAATTGCTTCACTCGTCAACTGATGTTGTCGAAGAAGCTCAGCATACAGCTCAGGTTTCATCGGAGTGGATTCGCTCGTTCCAGCGCCGGACCCATTTTTGGCCACGGACGCACTTCCCTGCTCGAGGTTAGCTACTCGAGCAGTCACTCCTCTTAATTCGGCACTGATGCCTTGTATCGCAGCCATGAGATCGGCTAACGACAGCTCGGGCTTCTCAATGCTCTTGCCATCGTTTCCAGCCATGGTACCTGCACAAGTCAAAGATCAAACAAATGTTAGGGTTAGAAATCACTTCACACTCTCCCTCACCTTCGATGGGTGGCACTCGGGTCCACTCAATTTATGGGTTCGGTTTTTGATCACACAAGGACTTGGTAACAGTGGCTCGTTTGATTGATCGGTCCTCTAAGATCCTTCAAGTTCGACAATAGTCACTGCCTCTTCGGGAAGAGTGAAGTGATGTTCGACTCGATGGAACGGACGCTTTTCAACTGAGCTCGGGGAGTCAAAAGAATTTCTACGAAAGTTTGGACTTCGGTCACCCCTTCGCACGAATTCCTATCAGCTTAAAAGAGTTAGTACGACCTTGAGTAGGACAATTACTCAAAAGATCCACCAACTAGAATTTTGACACGAAAGAAAGTGAGAACCTAGGAGAATCTACCCTTTGATTCCCTTTTGGAATCTTTTTCGATCACACCCACTCCTGTCCGTACAAGAGTGGTCCCTCCTTGGTACGGATAGGGTTTTACCTTATCCACTTTCCTTTTTCAGCCGACAATTTTCACCTGGGGTTTTGATGTTAAAATTTTAACCCCTTTCTTCTTCAATGGAACAGTGACCTTGCTCCGGCGTACGGACGCAACAACTTCGGTTCTCTGACCACGAAATTCAACAGATCTGAGTTGCTCTTTCGACTCCGGTTCCAAACAACAACGGAGGAGATCAAACGAAGTTCTTCGAACTAAAAATTCAGCTCGTTCATGTCGTACACTGTTACGATTTTGTAACAATTTTCCGGCGTACGGACAACGATTTAAACTCAGAACTTCGATTTTTAAGCAACAAACAAACCCAAATCACTCAAGAACCACCAATCTTCACCGGTTTCTTCCAAACACAGTGGGGTTCGAGTTTTCAGTCACCATTAAAGCTCAAAACAGTCCAAAAATTCACCAAGAAACCCTAGTCACGAAATTGGTACGTCGGGTACTTGTTGGATTCGGAACTTGATGGTGAACAAGAATCAATGGTTGTTTTTCCCAAACAACCAACAATCAAACACAATTTTTGAATTTTTCTTTTAACACTTTTTTTTTTTTTTTTTTTTTGTAAAATAACAACACCAACAGTAACAAAACCAAACAGAATCAAGAACACGAAAAGGAAACAAAGACACAAAAACGCACGAAGATAATGAACAGGATTGAGGTTGTAAGAACAAACTCAAGCCGTGCTCTGATACCAAGATGGTGCAATGCAATTCCCGAAGGGGTTGCTAGCACAAACGCGGAAGAACAAACAAGAAAGATAAAGATAGAAGCAAGACAAAACTTGCTTCTTTCGAAAGAACAGTGAGGAACCTGTCTCAAAGCTCAATCGAAAGGGATACAAGGATCACCTATACTATGCAACAATCCTCAAGAGAACATTGCCTCTTGCAAACTGAATGATCAAGAGGAATGTTCAATCGGACTAACCGAAAGCCACAAGTCCTTAAAAGCCCTCACCGGGGTTTTGCTCACGACGGAGACAAGAAGAAATGTGCTCGGCACTTTCATTCAATTCATCAATATTCAAAAACTAGCTACTTATAATGAAAGGAAACAGTGTTTATATAGGAAATACTAAGGGTAAACTAGTAAATAGGTCACAGTTGACCAATAGAAATAAGCCACGCAGGGCTGAGTTAAAATGTGTTCGGCAGACTTTGACTTTGGTAAGCCTTGGCTTCGGTTCTCGATTGTCTGCTCGAACACACACTTGTTGCCTTCGGACGCTCAATTGTCTTCGAGCTCATTGTCCTCGGTCACTTTGCCTTCGGGCTCAAATCTGAAGATAATGCCTTCGATTCTTGAGCTCGGCCACTCAGCTTCGGAGCAATTGTTTTCCTTCGGCCAGGCTAAGTGAACGTGCACATCGTGCAGCAGCTTGGCTTGGCTTCTTGTCATCGGTCTCCTCGGTGGATCGATCACTTGATCAGCACGTGATCGGGCTGCATCACAATAGCCAAAAAAACAGATCAACTACCAATACTCCTCCGGAAAACAACCTCACATATCATTAGAATTTCAACTACACACACAACTACACCCACCAGAACTACAACAACAACAAGAAACAGGAACCCCTTCAACTCAGAAGAAATAGAACAGCCTTCATTAAAACTTAAGAAGATATTGCTCACAGCTATCCATTTCATTATGCATTACTGAGCAGATTTCTTATATTTGATAAATAAAGACATTAGAGACATTATTATTATTTTTAGCACCGTAACACTCTAAAGATAAGGAGAAGATCAAAACTTTAGTCCTAAATTCGAAATGAAAACCATAATTTTACTTTCATTTAGCTATTCCTTTCCGAACCTAAACACGCTTTATACTTGAATACTTCATAAAATAATAAAGGCTGCATCTTTAACTTACAACAATTGTTCATTGTTTAAAGGTTTCTAAGCAGTAAGAGTGAACTTCGATTAAATATGCTCAAGGCACAAACCGCACAAACAACATTTTTTACTCGAATTAAAATAACCAAAATGATAGAAGTTTAAAGTATTACCTCTTGTAGTGCAGTGAGCTGAGGCGAGGGTCCGAAAATAGACGACTCGAACAAAGTCGACGAATCGAAACAACGAAGAAGCGACTCGAAAAGTGAAGCGATAACACAAAGCAAGAACAACGGAAACAGTGATGCTATCAACTAAACAAAACTGAGAAAAACCTTTTATGTATAATATGTATGCTGCTCCTTTTCCCTTTAAAGATTAAAACTGAAAATCTATACGCCTATAGCTCTGCCTCCTTTTCTTACCTCCCCCCCATTAAAATGAACAAAATAAGAATATATATACCTGAGCTTTAGGGTTTAGCCTCTTCCAATTTTCCTAAAACGACCATACTCGATTTTTACCTTTCCTTTTGAAATCAGGGTCAAAAAAGTCTAATCCTTTCGGATTGTACCCATTTCACTCTGATTTCGAGGGAAAAACGAACGTTATGACCTCTTTACGGCTCGGATCGATTTGCGTTCAAAATGGACGATTTAGATTGATTCTCATACTACCACCACAGCTGGATTTTGAAGTGGGGTCGCGGGGGACCATAGAGTACGATTTTTGGACGGATTCGAAGAGGGAAACGAAGGGTTTTGAAGGGATTCGGGTTCGGGATTTTCTGGGAACGGGTTAAGGGGAATCGGGTAAGACTGAAATGGGGGAGGGAAATTAGGCGTGTGTATAGTGTATGTATATGTTTGCATAAGTAGGTCTGAATTTAGGACTTAGAACCATTTTAGCCTTCTTTATAATATAATTAAGTAAATGGAGGAATTGTATAGAATAAGCTGAAATTAAGGCTATGCATTACAATTTTAGCCACTTTTAAGTGAATTTTATAAATTACCTTTAATTTTCAAAACTAATTTTAATTTTAAAATAATTAGGCTTTTAATTGAAATTTCGGGACAAAATTGGGTGTCAACAGCTGCCCCTCTTTACCCGGAAAAGGATGAAAGAGTTTTTAGGGTAAAGAAGTTGACGAGAAACCAATTTTGTCACGATAACGCCAAGTACTTTGATTCCAAGAGCCAAAGTGCGTGGGTTATGGATATGGCCGAACTCTGGTTTCCGAGTTGCCTACATATCTCAGGCTGAAAGAGAATCAGGCCAGATGTAGTTCGACGACACTTAGAAACGAAGACACGCACGATTGACAAAAGAAAGGACGCACGAATAGGAAGGAATTCAAACTGACGCCTAATCCGAAATGAAAGATTAGGAAAGGACTTGCTTGTTCGAGTGCGATTCTTCAGATCCTCGTTGACGAGTCTAGCTCATATCAACGATTGCCCCAGTTCACTGCTAAGAAAAAGTTCCACGTTATGCTCCAAATGTTGCTGCGTTATTGCCAAAATTCTGTAAAGACTTAACAAACGGTAAGCGAGCAACTGCTAATAAACTGTAATAATTGGAATGAGAAATAAATAAAGGGATAATATAAAATTGTAAATGTTGGTTGTGATGTTATCAACAAGTTCTTCTCTTGATCAACTGACGAGGTACTCCGCTCGGAGAACTTCTAGACTGATCATTATTATCGCGAAACACTCCGAAAACGGTGCTTCAGCCGACTTGTCCGTCACTATCATCTACTTGAAAGAAACCTGCATATCCTATTTGTGGGTGGAAAGACTCATATATCCTATTTGTGGGTGGAAGAACCCGATATATCCTATTTGTGGGTGGAAGGACCCCAAATATCCTATTCGTGGGTGAAAGGACCCGAGATATCCTATTTGTGGGTGGAAGAACCCGATATATCCTATTTGTGGGTGGAAGGACCCAAATATCCTATTCGTGGGTGGAAGGACCCAAAGTATCCTATTCGTGGATGGAAGGACCCAAAGTATCCTATTCGTGGGTGGAAGGACCCAAAGTATCCTATTCGTGGGTGGAAGGACCCAAAGTATCCTATTTGTGGGTGGAAGGACCCAAATATCTTATTTGTGGGTGGAAGGACCCAAAGTATCCTATTTGTGGGTGGAAGGACCCAAATATCCTATTTGTGGGTGGAAGGACCCAGATATCCTATTTATGGGTGGAAGGTCCCAAAATATCCTATTCGTGGGTGGAAGGACCCAAAGTATCCTATTTGTGGGTGGATAAACCCTGTATCTTGCAAAATCTGAAATCGCCTGACTTGTGCTGGTGATGCGATAATCGATCAAAAGCTAAAATAAAATTGTTCTGCATATGCGATAAGGCAAATATTCTTCGAGGAACTAATAGTTGCGAGTTCTTCTCGTTTCGCTGCTTGAGATTTCTGCATTCAAAGAAAAATTGTAAGTACTATAAAATTTCTGGGAAGTTGCGACACTTTGCGTTGCTCCTTCCACCTTGATGCTGAACTTTGCGGTAAATGCAAAATTTGCCCCTGTTTAATCAAAGAACAATTGTGAGTGTTTGATCAAATAACGGTTGGCTTGTTTGAACACCTAATTTGGCTTCAAATCTGCATTTTCCTTGCATGGCAATCAAATGTGTTGTTGCTGCGAAAATCTGTCATTCTTGAAACTCTCCCTTTTGCACAAGAGAAACCATCTGAAACTGCTTTGGCTTGGGTTATTTGGAAAAATGAAATTTCATTGATTTTGGGACTGAGCCCAATAGGAGTAGCAAAACATAACGTAGTTCATTACAACTAGGATGAATAAAATTGCGACAGAGTAGTTAAAACATAAGATAGTTGGGCAATGAAATGCCATTTCAAGCTGCAAAAAATGCGGTCTTTTCAGTCTTCTTAGCTTGCAAACCGCCTCTTCTTTGAATATCTTGGGGCTGATGCCTCGCCTTTAACAAAAATTGCGCCTGCGGGAGGAATGCTGCAATAACCACTTAATGGATCTTCTTGCACTATTATTTTGCCATTATCAATAAAGCTTTGAATTTTGTATCTCAAGCCACTGCATTCCTCAGTATCATGACCCTGGATATTTGAATGATAAGCACAATGCTTTAATGGATCAAAATGTGGAGGCAAGTGCTTGGGAATTGTTCCTTTCCTTGGTTGCAAAAGTCCTTCAGCTTGCAATTTTTCAAATATGCTACTCACAGACTCTTCTAGAGGAGTGAATGTACGAGGTCTAAACTTCTTCGTGCTTTGATGACCAGATGGTGCCTGATGAGATCGATGCTTACGACTTGAATTCTGCATATCATGATTGTAGTGCACTTGCGAAGGCTGGGAGTCTTGAATATTTTCAGGTGCATCGGAACAATTGAAAACTGGCACTGTAGTGTCATAGTCAATCAACCTTCTGGTTTGAAACTTTTCTTCCAAAATCTTTGCATACCGGATTAAACTGGGAAAATCCTTTAAATTGGCAGAAAGTAGCCTTTCATAAAATATGCCTTCTTGAAGGTCAATGAAAGTTGCTATCAGCTCATCTTCAGGTAATAGAGGATGCATCTTAGAAGCCTCTAGCCTCCATCTCACAGCAAATTCTGCAACAGACTCATGCGGCATCTTCTTGATTTTGCGCATATCAATTAGATAAGGATCTCTTACTATGTTGAACTTGTATTGTTCCACAAAGTCTCGAGCCATGTCCTCCCATGTGTGCCATTTGGTAAAGTCCTGTTAGTATACCATGCAAGCGCCATTCCTGATAAACTCTGACTAAATAGTCTCATTAGCAAAGCTTCATTCTTCCCAATTCCGATCGATCTGCCGCAATAATCTTTCAAATGAATGTAGGGATTTTCCTTTCCATCGAAAGTGTTGAGTTTTGGTACGTTGTACCCACGTGGAAGCTCAATATTCGGATGAATGCACAAGTCTTCATAACATAAACTCTTAATGTTCCTAGAGCGCAATTCTTTTCCTATGATCTTTCTCAAAATCTGTTCATCCACATGGTGAGGATAAGTCGTCTCAACTTCTTTCTTAGGCAATTCTGGTGAACGCACTATCAATTGATTTGATTGATTCCCCACAGCAGGCATATTGATAAATGGTGGTTGGTATAAAGTTGCTGCTGGCCAAGCATTTGGATTGGTAAGATATTCTTGTGGGATTTGTGGATATATAGTATGTATAGGCATTGGGTAATTAGGCATTGTTAAGTAAGGCGGATTGGAGGTAAAGCTTGTATTTGGCAAAGGTTTGCTAGTGTTGACAAAGTTCACAATCCTATTCCTTTGGACCACATGCTCTTCAACATCATCATTCTGTGCTTGCAAGATACCCATACCAGAACTGGTTGCCTGAAGCTGCTTTGCCATGTTGTTTTGTCCTTGATGCAGATTTTCAGCCATTTCAGTGTTCAATGCTAGCCCACCTTTAACAAATGAATTCTACACATTGGGCAAAAGCAAGTTAATACGTAAAATGATAATGCATGCATAAAATTTCAAATGTAAAATAAGCCATTAGGCCGAATGGATGGGACCAAAATCTCGACTCAACATATGAGTAAAATATTTAAGAGTTCGAAACTTGAGATAAACAACTTTGAAAGTTTTTACTAAATTAGTATGCATGCTAGACCATTTTGACACAAATTGCTAAAATGGTCGGCTTATTTTGAACATCAATGCTTTGCTCGGCTATCGATTCTCGTTTGTCGCACAACAATCTGTACCAATTCATAGAAAACCTGCTTCTGATAACTATGAAATCAACATCAATGTCTTCAATTTTCCTTTGCACAATTTTGCCCCAGTTATAACTTCAACATCTCAACTTGCTTTGCGAAATTGCCCCAGTTATGACTTCAACATTTCAACTTGTTTTGCAAAAATTGCCCCAGTTATGACTTTCAAAACTTCAAACTGCTTATCAAAACTGCCCCGGTTGCAATCTCCCACGTCTTCTACTTGCTTTGCAAAATTTGCCCCAGTTTCTATCTTTGGAAAAATTAAAATTTAAATACTAAAGGGTCGAGCCCGATGGAGGAGCCTACGTATCCCTCCTTGGGAATCAGACCGTGCGTAGTTCTGCTTACATAGAAGAGATTTTCCAAATGATGGTGTAACCGAAACTCGATATGAGTTGCCTACGTTTCCCGCCTTGGGAAACCGGTTACAGTAGTTTGCTTACATAGAAATAGATTCAAACATTCATAATTTGATATTCTTTCTTTTCTTTCAACAAAACTAACAAAAGAAAATTACAATAGCTACTTCTTACTAATGCAAATAAACTAACGTCTGCTTCTGCAAGTCTACTGCTTTTCTGGAACTTGATAGGTGCCTAAACGCCCTTCTTCGAGGAAACTCCCTTTGCATATGGAAAGATTGCGACAAAAGGTTCGTCAGTGCCGTTTGTTGGTAGAACCTTGATCTGGCCAGAATTAATCAAGCTTTCAACTTTCTCCTTAAAGGTAAAGCATTCACCAATATAGTGCCCATGCATTCCTGAATGGTAAATGCAGAATTTTCCAAAGTTCTCGGGCTTAAGGAACCGACATGATTTTGGTTCTATAGGATGTACCAAATTGAACTCCTTGAGCCTTTCGAATAGTCGTGCGTAAGATTCTGGGAGCCGTGTGAATGCGAAAGCAGATCTTTTGGCATGGTTTGACTGTGAGCTTGGATTGACAATTACTTGTGCATTGGCACTAGGTTCCCCTGCTATGGCTGGCAAAGGTTTTGACATGACAACTTTTCCTTTGTCTTTGGACTGTGCCTCAACCAATTTACACTTTCTCTTGTCAGAACTTATCGCAACCGGCTCTACTTGAAGCTCTGCAGATTTTCTTTTCAATGGACTGCCCTTTGCCAGAATCGGGTTCGAGAATTCATAATGCGCGACAAAGTCCCAGGCTAGTTTATCTCAATTGTCCAATTTCCAAGGACCTCGTATTGCAAACCATGTCAAAGCTGGTTCCTTAAGTGTCCGAGCAAACATCATCAACTTGGTTTCATTGCTTAGTCCATACCTTACGACCCAGCCAAGGTAGGCTTTCAAGTGATCATGAGGATTTCCTTTCCCGTCATACATTGGTGGATCAGCTGAGTCAAAAACATCCACATGTTCACTTTCTGCCCCCCCAAGCTTACTTGAGATGGTAGAGCATTCTCATCTATCATTGTGCCGTTGGTTTTCTCATTGCTCGTCTTTGAGAAGCCATCAAATTCCTTTTCCAACAGGAATGCATGTAAATTAGGGAACTGTTGAGCATCACACTCAAATGCTGGAGCTTCTTGCATTGTAGGAGGTGCAACAGTATAAATAGGAGCAACAGGAGCACTTGGTCCTGGGCTTGGCACGTTACGCACTGGATTGCGAGCATCCATGAGCGCGATAACCAATTCAGTAAGGCTAGTGAGTCTCTTTTCCAAACTTGTCACGGTTGCTTCAAGCTTGTTAACCTTGTCTTGGTGGGATCCATCATTTCCAGTCAAGTCAATCACGACATTTTGACGAGCCATATGTCCTGACCTTGATGTTCAAAATAATTAACCCTTTAGCAACGCATACCGAATTTAATAAAAATTTATTAAAGATGAAACTGACGGATCAACTTATTCCAAAATGGAGAAATTGAGACCGTACTAAAAAGACCCCAAAAGTTTAAATAGGGCGTTTGTTTCGTTAAAGAAAACTGGATAAAACAATGCTTATTAAATTCAGAGAAATATTATTTATTAAAATTTGATGCTAAAACAATATTTTGTAAAATTAAGACAGACCCAATAAAGATTCAAAAAAGTATTTTTAGAATAATAATATGCATGCTTTCATATTATAAGTAAATAAAATAATTAAATGAGTAAAGAGAATAATCGGTTAATTCCTGCAAACAAATACGATGTTAGTCAAATACCAATATCAATCAAATTGAGTCACCCCAACAAACAATGCAAAATGAATTACAGGCGATTAGCACATAGCAAATAAGCATTTAGCAAGCTATTGCATAGTAGACAAATAATTGATATGTGGCAAACACAAGTAATCGAGCGTAAATAAAGATGCACGCGGGTCCTACCCTGTGAGGTGCCTCTTTGTGCTAGAGGTAAGCCTAATCGCGCAAATAAATGATAACGAAAAGTAGTCCACACCTGTTTTGCAATAATCGATTTTATAGTAAGCGACAACGACAATAATAATAATAATAATAGTCTTTCATTGATAATAACTTGCTTTTAGTACATCATCATCATTACATGGAGAATGAAAAGTGCTAGAAAGCAAATACATAAATTAAAGACATAGTCTGAGTACAACATTTCGAAAATTTAAATAACTGTTATTGCTAAACTGCATCAAACTGGAGGAAGTGCTGAAGCTGAAGTGCTAGCATGGTTTGGATCAATCCTGGCTCGTTTCACAGTCTCTACAACTTCATCCATGAAGCTCCACTCAGAAGGAGTGAAAGTGATGGAGCTAAGCTTGACCTTCATCCCATAGGTCAGATCTACATCTTCTAAACCTTCTTTTCCTGCTGGACTAGGAGTGATGGCAACGTCTTCTTTAATCCAGGCATAGTATTCAGGAGTCCGGCCTACCGGATGAAAACTAGCACGTTGGTTCACCATTCTATCCCAATCTTTGAAAATTTCTCCGACCCTTGGAACTTTTACTTCTTTGCCAAATTCAATTTCATAGGATCTCGTATATGCCGTGAGGGGTATGACTTGTTCTATCCCAAACTGACGAAGGACTCTTAAAGGCGCATAGTGATGAAGGCCAGTCAACCCGATGAGCTCGATGTAATACTTCTCCTTAGATCTAAGATAAACGCCCTCTTTGATTGCAAGCCACCACACTTTCCACAAAATATGGTCTTCTTCAAGCTCAGCTAAGTATCGAAACCAATCATTAAGGCCCACTGGTGCAACAAACTATTCAAGTACCCGTTCTTGATAGCTTCTGATTGGGTTGCCCCCACATAAGGCTATGTCCACTATGGGTTTTCGATTAAAAAGGTGTTCCATGGCCCATAGTTAAAGAAGTAGATTTGAGCCCTCAAAATACCTCTTGCCCTTTTTTCTGCAGTTAGTTAGAGCTCTAAGCATTTCTGCCAGAATCATCGGGACCACAGTGACTTCTTTGTTATCAATCCCTTCAAACAAAATACGGACCACTGAACCAATGCTGGTGCTAATCTTCCCTTCTTCCCGCGGAAAAATCAGAGTTCCAAAGAAGGAAATGACAAAGGCGGTGAAGCGCCTTTTCTTCCAGGTATCCAAAGAACAAGCAAATTCCCGAATATGGACAGTGTGGCTGTCCCCAAGTGCAAACCTCTCATAAAGATAGTCTAAAGAAACCCATTCCTTTGCAAAGCATCCCAACTTCTTGTTGTTATGTAACCCCAAATCATCTAAGAAATGCCTCCCTCCTTGTTTCCTTGGAATGATCATCTCCCGACCCTTCAAAGGCAGCCCGGTAAGGTCGGCCATTTCCTCTAAGGTCGGTGTAAGCTCAAAATCCTTAAATCGAAAAACGGCCCTCGAATAGCTCCAGAAAGGCAAGAGTGCCTGAATCAAGTAACGATCAGATGGAATCTCTAACAAATGGATCAAATTCCCCAACTTCTTCTCAACCCATCCCGCCTCTCGTTTGTCATCTTGTTTCATGTTCCTCCACCATTCTTTTAATTTCTCAGGAACCTTAACAACCATTTGGACATTCTTGAATTCTGACATCTTTTGACCTACAAAGCCAATGACAAAATGTTCTAAACCCCATTCATTGCAAAACTTGGTTTGGACTGTGAATTTCGTTATCATATAAACACATAATATGCACCGTTGTTGGGTGTTAAAACCCGTCAACGAAAAGGGTGGTTTTCCTAACTATGGAGCCGGTACCAAGGACCGGGTCCAATCTAAGGCTTATGCATGCATGTTCCTAACGGAAACTGTAGAGTGGGTTTACTAGACACAAGGCTGTTTTGAGTGGCAAGCGGTCACGCGGTAGTAAAACTATCCGCTCACCCCCCAGGTACGCGCACTCTTTCTTAAAGGGTTTTTTGTGAGTTGCGGGTGTATATGCATACACCTCGCGGGTATAAGTAACCATGAAGAAACTCCCAGGAGTGGGGGAAATATGAACGGAATGCCAGTTTAATATGTGCGCAAATAAAGTGTAGTGACATGCTTTCAGTGACAAACAATTGCAAATAATCAATTTAACTAATCATGCTATTTTTTGCAAATAATAATAAACAAATAAAGAGTTATCTTGTGAAAACCTTGCGGTTAGAACCTTAAGGTATCCCCAGCGGAGTCGCCACGCTGTTGAACCCCAAAAATTACCCTTTCTTTTAAGAAAAGATAGGTTTCGGGTATAATGTTCAACAATGTGGGACTCCAAAGGGCTTTCTTTGGAGTCGCCACCTAATTTAGGAGAATTAGGAACCAATTAATTAAATAGTGCGTGCAAGCACTCCGTTTTAAGAAAAATGATCTTTTCAGAGATTCTGAAGTAAGAGGTTCAGTTATTTTCGAAAGAAGGTTTCGATTTGAAAGCACTTTCGAAAAATCCGTAAAATTACGGTTAATCCTTCGGTTTTCACAAATAACTCAAAATGTTAACTTTCAATATGTCGATAAAATGGTTTAAAAATTAATATTAAAATCTAAGATTATAATAAATTATACTTTAAAGAAATATGAATTTAAATAAACTTAGATTTGAAAAAGAAAGAAAGGAAGGAAAATAAATAAATGAATAAATAAATAAATATTTTTTGCTAAAATAGGAAAACCAATTAATTGAAAGAAGTTGCAATTTATTAAATTTTAAAATCAAGTTATTTGCTTAATCATTTTCGGATTCAATTGCACGCGCTATTTAACTAAAAGGTTCACAATTCATAGATAAGATGGAGATTCTAAAGAAATAAACTACTCACGAAATAACTCAATAGATAATAAATATTTATTAATAAATCGATAATCGGAAAAATTATTCTATAACTAATAAGGGAAAAATTCCTAATGACATGCAAATTCTAAGGGATTGGGAAAGAGAAGAGGTTTAGAAGAAGAACCCGGAAATTGACAAAACTCACGGGAGGCTTGAATTTATTTAAATTTGTACAATTATATGCCCATGAGCCTAAGTTAGAATAGGTGGCTCAACAAAGCATTTTTAAATTTCTATAGGCTTCGCTTCTTGAGTCTTGAGCCCGAACTCGACCCCAATGACTTCAATGCAACGCCATCGCAAATACAAACCATCCCAACTTGTGAGTTAATCAAACTCGCCCCAAGAGTGTTTCCATGTCAAAGATACAAAGGGAGAAAGGGATTAGTATGTGCAAAAGGAGGTTAGCCAGGAAACAAACAAACAAAAACTCATGATTTATGTCATTCTATGAACAATAGTTAAGGCAACAAGTTTCAGATTTTGGTGAAAAGTTAGTTTTAGAAACTATTGCTAAACAAGAAACTTAATGATAAAATTCAGCAAATTATTTTGAAAGTATTCATGATCCTTTAACCATAATCGAACCCACAACTTCATTACAGAAAATGAATTATATAAATGGTGTTGACACCCAATTTTGTCCCGGAAATTTTAATTAATACTAATTATTCTAATAAAAAAAATCAATTTTAAATTTTAAGGTGAATTAATGAAATTGTCACGACCCAACTTAGGGCCGCGACGGATGACCAACACTAAGTGTCGATCATCACTAATCCTACTGATAATATGCTAACCATTATAACTGATAAACAGAATAAGCATAAACCTAGCTGATAAGGAGTATGCGATGCAAATAGCTGACAAGGCTAACATAAGCTGACATACATAACATACTGACTGCACCACACAGGGACATATCTACAGGCCTCTAAGAGTGATGAACTGAATATACAAAGGACGAGATAAGGCCCCGCTATACCCAAGCTGGCTGACTGTACACATACCAAAAGATAAGTAACTCCGGGAGTAAGCGGAGTGACTCCAGCAGCTGATAGATGGCCTACTAACATGGTCCAAGCATTGATCTATCTGCACCTGCGCGGCATGAAACGCAGCGCCCCAGAAAAGGGCGTGAGTACGATATGTACCAAGTATGTAAGGCATGAGCATATAATATGTCATAGCTGAATGAAACTGTAGGCTGGAATATAAATATGTAAACATGAGCTGGAGCATAGCAATATAGCTGGAAATCTGAAGAACGTACTAAACATGATATGAATATAAGCTGAAGTCTAGCTGAATCTGAACCTGAAGACTGAGCTGAACTATACTGATAAATAACTGTAATATGACTGATAGCTGGTTACTAGAAACTGGAACTGATAACTGTCAACTGATACTGACGCTAAGAACTGGTGGCTGATAACTGAGAACTGATAACTGGTACTGAGCTAAAACTGAACTGTTATCTGAACTGGTACCTGTCTGGCGTTATGGGCTATATCCCCCCAAATCAGGTAACTGAAAATCGGAACTAGCCTCATGTATAATCATGCAGTGCATACTGTGGCTATATACGCATATATAACAAACCTGGTGGGTGTTATGGGCTATATCCCCCCCAGCCAGTAATATCTAGTCTCTCTGGTCAGAGTGTGTGAATGACACCCGGTCACACTAGGTGTTTCAACTCCCGCCTGAACCAGAGGGGCTGTATCCCCCAGACGGGTAGTATCACACGCGACCGGACTGTGTGTCCAATGTCCAGCCTCTATGGGGGACTCCAAATCACACATAACATGATCACAATATAAGCATAAGCATGTATGAGGCATAACACATGTGGAAACAATATATATGGACTCAAAGGAATGATAAGAAAACTCTGGATGGAATTGTAGACACAACCTGAAACTTAGAATCTGTCTAACTCTTTGATTTTTATAGAAATTTCGGCAGAGTTTCCTCTAAAACTGGATGATCCGCAAAACAGAACCAACACTATACTATACACGGGAATGGATACCCGGATAAACTGATAACATAAACAAATTAACTGGATAACAAGATGAGAGTGGCGTAACAATTCCACGGATGTACAGAATTTCTAGACAGTACCAGCGTCCTGTATTGCATCATAGTTTTGAGGGTGCAGATAAAAGTTATAGACCTCATGGTCTTCATGAAAGTTGTAGATATATGTATTAGGATTCTGGAGATTCTTAAATCATCTTAATATCAATTTTTTATAAGGAGTTATGATCAATATACTAACAACTGTCCAAAGTTCAAAACAATTTTTCAGATTTTGAAACGTTTTGCCTTTCTGATTTGGACGTCTTTCACCTTGGATTTTAGTACCAAATTAAGTATATACAAGGTTTCCTTGGTACCATGCAAATTTCTCACAAGAAAAACTAAGTTTAAAACTAATAAAAGCTTCAAAATCTAAAAGATACATGCCTTGCCAAAAGAAAGGTTTAGTCTTACATACCTTTGATGTGTCTAGCTTCTAAACTTCGTTTCCTTTGAATTCCACACCTTCTAAAGCTTAAACAAGCTATAAAATAGAATTTAGATACTTTACTTAGCTATGAAGTAATTCTAAAACTCAAGCTATAGACGAAATTGAAGGTAGCATAATGTTACCCTAATCGCGTAGAGCGTTTTGACGCAATCCATCTTCCGTTTCGTGTCAAAATTGATGTTCTATCTTCAAAATCATAAAAAAATGGATTCAACTGAAAAGGCTCTGTTTATATCATGTTTTTTACTGGAAATGTCGAGAGAGAGAGAGAAATTTCTCTTTTATAATAAAAATATTTCATTTCTAGCCCTCTTTTGCGCTTATGTCCCTTTTTCTGGTCTGACTTCTGACGCTCATATCTTTTTATCTATAAGTTATATGAGCAAACCGTTAAAAGTGTTGGAAACTACACTCCAAGACCTTCAATTTGGTATATGATATGTCCCCAAAAGACTTCATATAACACATGAAATTAATTGCTGAAAAAGCTCCGTTACAAGGCAATTCCTTAGTCGGTTTTTCCGCAACTTAAATCTGATTTTTCCCAAACTTTATATTCAACATATAAACATCATATATGGTCATATTATTACTTTAAACTCACTTAAATCATTCTTAACATGATATTATAATGATATACGTCAATTTAGACGTACGGGGTGTAACAATATTCCCCCGTTAGGAACATTCGTCCTCGAATGTTAAATGAAGTATGTAGAAGCATTAAGCAACGATCTGTTACATACTCGAAGAATCTGCCTCTTTAAATTGCAATTGGCACCTCCTTATTAGTCAACTGTTCTGTAATCTGTACATCCTTTACTGGTACAACTCTAGAAGGATCTCTGACACATTTTCTGAGCATGGAAACATGGAATACTGGATGTATCTCCTGAAGGTCTGCTTGAAGGTCTAACTCGTAGGCTACACGCCCAACTCGCCTGATAATCTGATATGGACTAATAAATCTAGGGCTAAGCTTTTCCTTCTTTCCAAATCTCATAACGCCTTTCATAGGTGATACTGTCAGGAATACCTAATCGCCAATATGAAATTCTAAATCTCAATGTCGATTATCTGCATAGGACTTCTGTCTGCTCTGCACTGCTAATAATATTTCCCTGATCAACTTGACTTTATCAATTACTTGTTGGATTAAGTCTGGGCCTATCAATTGAGACTCGCCAACCTTGAACCATCATATAGAAAACCTGCATTTGTGCCCATACAAAGCTTCATATGGCACCATCTGTATGCTAGAATGATAGCTATTATTATATGCAAACTCTATCAACAGTAGGTGACCATTCCAGCTGCTTCTAAAATCTAACACGTAAGTTCTAAGCATATTTTCTAATGTCTGAATGGTCCGCTCAGCCTGTCTGTCTGTCTATGGATGAAATACTGTACTCAGATACACCTATGTCCCTAAACCTGTCTGGAACGATCTATAGAAATTAGCTGTAAACTGGTGTGCCCCCGTCTGAAATAATAAATTCTGGAATACCATGTAGGCGCACTATCTCTCTGATATAAAGTCTGGCATAATCCTCTGCTGTATATGTAGTTCTAACAGGAAAGAAATGAGCTCATTTAGTAAGCCTGTCAACTATAACCCAAATAGAGTCATATCTGCTCCGCATACGGGGCAAGCCTGTAATGAAGTCCATATTCACTGCTTCCCATTTCTATGATGGAATCTCGACTTCCTGTAACAAGCCACTAGGTTTTTTTTTTCTTTGCTCGACTTTAACCTGCTGGCAGTTAGCACACTGAGCCACAAATTCTGCTATGTCACGCTTCATTTCGTCCCAACAATAAATCTGCTTAAGATCATGGTAAATCTTAGTCGAATTAGGATGAACAATGTATCTGGAATAATGTGCATCTGTCATAATCTGTCCACATAAATCTGCAACATCAGGAACACAAAGTCTATCTTTATATATAAGAACCCCGTCACTAGTAACCTATATAATAATTTTGGTTTTCTTCTGGCTATCTGCCTGTATTGAACTAGAACTGGATCCTCATACTGGCGCTGCTTTACTTATGTCACTAGGCAAGTAGTGGTTGCGTTCTGAACTGTAACTCTTGCGTCCTCTGAATCTATTAATCTGACTTCCATGCTGGCCAACTGGTGGAGTGTATGAGCTAACTTTATTTTCTCTTGTTGTAAATAAGATAGACTACCCATAGGTTTGCGACTAAGGGAATCAGCAACAACGTTCGCTTTACCCGGATGATAAAGAATGTCCATGTCATAGTCCTTCAGCAACTCTAGCCACCGCCTCTATCATAGGGTTAGCTCCTTTTGCTTAAATATGTACTGGAGGCTCTTGTGATCCGTATAAATATCAACATGAACACCGTAAAAATAATGTCTCCAAATCTTCAATGCATGAATGACTGCTGAAAGCTCAAAATCATGGATGAGGTAGTTCTGATCGTGCTTTTTCAGCTGCCTAGAAGCATAAGCAATTACTCTTCCATGCTGTTCTTTAGTTCTTGGAAGTTGTGCTCGCAAGAATCAGACCACTCAAATTTAGCTGATTTCTTTGTCAATTTGTTCAGTGGAGCTGCAATGGAGGAAAAACCCTCTATAAACTTTCTGTAATAACCTGCCAAACCCAGAAAACTACGTACTTCAGTTGGCGTCGTAGGCATGGGCCAATTCTTCACAGCCTCGATCTTCTAGTCATCTACTTTAATTCTTTCTGCTAAAACTATGTGGCCAAGAAATTCCACTGAATCTATCTAGAATTTACACTTTGAGAACTTATCATATAATTGTTGGTTCCGAAGAGTACCCAATACTGTGCGCAGGTGCTCCGCATGCTCTGATTCAGACTTTGAATAGATGAGAATATCATCAATAAATATAATCACAAATAAATCTAAATAAGGCCTGAATACGCTGTCCATTAGATCCATAAATACTGCAAGGGCATTAGTGAGTCCAAACAACATCACTAAAAACTCATAATGGCCATTCCTAGTGCTGAATGCAGTCTTAGGTATATCAGATTTTCTAACTCTAACCTGATGGTAGCCTGATCGCAAATCTATATTCGAGAAGCACTTGGCACCCTGGAGCTTGTCAAACTAGACATCAATCCTGGGCAGAGAGTATTTATTCTTAATAATGACTTTATTCAGCTGTCTGTAATCTATGCACATGCGTAGAGAGCCATCTTTCTTTTTTTTTTTTTTTTACAAATAGCATCGAGGCTCCCCACGGGGAAATGCTGGGTCTGATGAGGCCTTTATCTAACAAATCCTTCAATTGCTCCTTAAATTCTTTCTGTTATACAGGTGCCATCCTGAAGAACATGCCCCTGATGGCGTGCTGATGCTGAGCAAGCAACTGGTGATCTAGCTGGCTGGGTTGTACAACTGCCACCCCTAGGCGGGCAACCTTTCATGAAATAGCTGCCTCGCGACAAATATAACAAGTATCAACTCCTAACTGACATGGACCCAAGTGGCGTCTACCACAATCCGAACATCTGGGATATGTCTGATTGGCCGGTATAGAAGTACCACGACACGTTAATCTTGAAGTCAGTGATGTGTGACTAGATCTGGACTGAGGAGGTCTATCAGATCTAAAGCCACGAGACTATGTAGGTATACTAGCTGGTGGTTGTCTAACACTCTGCTATCTACTCGCTCCAGACGTCTCTCCAAACGAACCAGAAAATATGCCCCTCTTGTCTAGCACTTTATCCCTGTCGGCTCTCTATTTCTGCTTCCTCTCCTCAAGTAACAAAGCAAATGCCTGAATGTGATGTTCATACATGACTGCATAGCAACTGTCATACGCTCGTTCACTAGGTGTGGAGCTAGTCCCACTATATACCTGTGAATTCTATCCTCCATACTCACTACAACCGTAGGGGCAAACCATGCTAAAGAATTAAAGCAATAATTATACTCTTCTACACTCAAACTTCCCTGTCTCAAGGTCAGGAACTGATTAGCACGGGCTCCCTATGTCTCTATAGGCATATACTGATATAGGAAGGCATCTGAGAATTCCTTCCAAGTCGTGGGAGTAGCATCAGGCCGTCTAGATAGCTCCCATGTCTGATATCACCCTGCTGCTAGGTTATGCAATCTGAATGCAGCCAACTCTACTAACTCTGTGTCTGACACGTGCATAACCCTCAACACTCTGGCTATCCTCAATAGAAAATCCTGAGAGTCTTCTCCTGTACGGGATCCGGTGAAGACTGTAGGCTCTAGCCTGATAAAATCATTGATCCTGGATCCAACATCTCCCTGGGCATCTGCACTATGTTGTCTAGTCTGAGCAACTACAACACTGGTCGATAATCTGATGGCATCCCTCATTTCCTGCCCCTGACTATCAGGCTGAGAAGGTGGAGGTATAGTAGCTGCAGTACCTCTAATATTACCCTGAATTGATAGGATCTGTGAGGCCTCAGATGGAACCTCAGGTCTGGACTCCTCACTCTCATCCACCTTAGGTGGCACTCTACTAATACCCTGGCCGGCAATAACCTTGCCCTTCCGGATGACCAACACTAAGTGTCGATCATCACTAATCCTACTGATAATATGCTAACCATTATAACTGATAAACAGAATAAGCATAAACCTAGCTGATAAGGAGTATGCGATGCAAATAGCTGACAAGGCTAACATAAGCTGACATACATAACATACTGACTGCACCACACAGGGACATATCTACAGGCCTCTAAGAGTGATGAACTGAATATACAAAGGACGAGATAAGGCCCCGCTATACCCAAGCTGGCTGACTGTACACATACCAAAAGATAAGTAACTCCGGGAGTAAGCGGAGTGACTCCAGCAGCTGATAGATGGCCTACTAACATGGTCCAAGCATTGATCTATCTGCACCTGCGCGGCATGAAACGCAGCGCCCCAGAAAAGGGCGTGAGTACGATATGTACCAAGTATGTAAGGCATGAGCATATAATATGTCATAGCTGAATGAAACTGTAGGCTGGAATATAAATATGTAAACATGAGCTGGAGCATAGCAATATAGCTGGAAATCTGAAGAACGTACTAAACATGATATGAATATAAGCTGAAGTCTAGCTGAATCTGAACCTGAAGACTGAGCTGAACTATACTGATAAATAACTGTAATATGACTGATAGCTGGTTACTAGAAACTGGAACTGATAACTGTCAACTGATACTGACGCTAAGAACTGGTGGCTGATAACTGAGAACTGATAACTGGTACTGAGCTAAAACTGAACTGTTATCTGAACTGGTACCTGTCTGGCGTTATGGGCTATATCCCCCCAAATCAGGTAACTGAAAATCGGAACTAGCCTCATGTATAATCATGCAGTGCATACTGTGGCTATATACGCATATATAACAAACCTGGTGGGTGTTATGGGCTATATCCCCCCCAGCCAGTAATATCTAGTCTCTCTGGTCAGAGTGTGTGAATGACACCCGGTCACACTAGGTGTTTCAACTCCCGCCTGAACCAGAGGGGCTGTATCCCCCAGACGGGTAGTATCACACGCGACCGGACTGTGTGTCCAATGTCCAGCCTCTATGGGGGACTCCAAATCACACATAACATGATCACAATATAAGCATAAGCATGTATGAGGCATAACACATGTGGAAACAATATATATGGACTCAAAGGAATGATAAGAAAACTCTGGATGGAATTGTAGACACAACCTGAAACTTAGAATCTGTCTAACTCTTTGATTTTTATAGAAATTTCGGCAGAGTTTCCTCTAAAACTGGATGATCCGCAAAACAGAACCAACACTATACTATACACGGGAATGGATACCCGGATAAACTGATAACATAAACAAATTAACTGGATAACAAGATGAGAGTGGCGTAACAATTCCACGGATGTACAGAATTTCTAGACAGTACCAGCATCCTGTATTGCATCATAGTTTTGAGGGTGCAGATAAAAGTTATAGACCTCATGGTCTTCATGAAAGTTGTAGATATATGTATTAGGATTCTGGAGATTCTTAAATCATCTTAATATCAATTTTGTATAAGGAGTTATGATCAATATACTAACAACTGTCCAAAGTTCAAAACAATTTTCCAGATTTTGAAACGTTTTGCCTTTCTGATTTGGACGTCTTTCACCTTGGATTTTAGTACCAAATTAAGTATATACAAGGTTTCCTTGGTACCATGCAAATTTCTCACAAGAAAAACTAAGTTTAAAACTAATAAAAGCTTCAAAATCTAAAAGATACATGCCTTGCCAAAAGAAAGGTTTAGCCTTACATACCTTTGATGTGTCTAGCTTCTAAACTTCGTTTCCTTTGAATTCCACACCTTCTAAAGCTTAAACAAGCTATAAAATAGAATTTAGATACTTTACTTAGCTATGAAGTAATTCTAAAACTCAAGCTATAGACGAAATTGAAGGTAGCATAATGTTACCCTAATCGCGTAGAGCGTTTTGACGCAATCCATCTTCCGTTTCGTGTCAAAATTGATGTTCTATCTTCAAAATCATAAAAAAATGGATTCAACTGAAAAGGCTCTGTTTATATCATGGTTTTTACTGGAAATGTCGAGAGAGAGAGAGAAATTTCTCTTTTATAATAAAAATATTTCATTTCTAGCCCTCTTTTGCGCTTATGTCCCTTTTTCTGGTCTGACTTCTGACGCTCATATCTTTTTATCTATAAGTTATATGAGCAAACCGTTAAAAGTGTTGGAAACTACACTCCAAGACCTTAATTTTGGTATATGATATGTCCCCAAAAGACTTCATATAACACATGAAATTAATTGCTGAAAAAGCTCCGTTACAAGGCAATTCCTTAGTCGGTTTTTCCGCAACTTAAATCTGATTTTTCCCAAACTTTATATTCAACATATAAACATCATATATGGTCATATTATTACTTTAAACTCACTTAAATCATTCTTAACATGATATTATAATGATATACGTCAATTTAGACGTACGGGGTGTAACAGAAATCTGGGAAGAAAATGCTAAAAATTGAAAATAAAAGAGATAAAGCAATTGATTTTGATCAAAAGAGGCTAAAAGCATAATTCGTAGCCTAAATCTGTCCTATCCACGCAAAACATATATACATAACATTACACGCGCACACTCCTCTTCCCTAATCAGTTAACCCGATTCTCTTCGAAATCCTTAGAACCCTAACCCCAAATTCCCCTCTATTCTCAGCAAAACGCCAAGAATTCCATCGTCACCAGTGGTCCCGCGACCCTATCCCCAAACGGTGTCGTCCCTATGCCACTTTCTCCTCTTTCTTTCAGCAAATCAGGAAGAAATCGTACCCTTTTCCTTTTTGCTGGACGAATTAGAAGCGAGTGGTACATCCTTTCAATCGCACGCGTCTATTTCAGAAAATCGATCATTTTCTACCGTCGATTCAACTAGGTAACTTTGTTTCACCTTTTACTCAGTTTTTTTCACTGTTTTTAGCTTCAGAATCAAGCATATATATAGGATTTATCCCACATCGAAAATCTAGTGTTTTTACACCTTCGAAACACTTATAAAAACCCCTTTGAACAGTGGGAAAAAGGGGGAACTTTTGGGGATTTTAACAGTCAGTTTTTGACTAAAAGTCCTAACAGTTTAAGCTTTTCTTTAAGTTGAATATTCTAAGTATTTGAGGTCTAGCTGAATCGCCCTTGAGTTCACTCAGCTTGTCGAGGTGCTCGCACCAACTCAGATTCGAGCCTCATTTCACTGCCCGCAAAAAGGTCAGTGTCTCTCGCACTTTCTGTTTTAGTTGGTATAATATAGTTATTGTTATTGTTGATATTAGCTGAGCCTTGATTAGCTTATGTGTTTACTTCGCTTCAAATGTATAATAAAGACTAGCAGCTGGTTCGTGTTAAGCTTTATTAGTATCCATGATTAACTTTAAATAGTGAAACAGCCTAAGAAAACTCTTGAACTATCTACTAGCAATGTTTGTTTAAAATTGGTCTCGCTTGATTATAATAGAGTTAATTGTATGTCTAAGATTGACCCTTTAAAGAAATGTACAAGCAATAAGTTATTCACCTAGTTCTTCTATTTTCTTGTTCCATGCTTCCTGGTTCTGTTTTTTCTATGAAGTAAAGGAGCTGTTCAGGTTTATTCAGTTGTGAAAGAGGTGCTGTGTGGTCTGTGAGTTTGTGGGATCTATAGGAGGTTGTAGTTAGTATAGGAGCTGGAGGTGTTTGTTTTGGGATGTCTGTTGGTTGGTAAGAGGGTTCAGTTAGAAGTTAGGAGTGTTCAGGTCTCGGTTTGATTTTGGTTTGTTTGCAAGAATGTTCAGTTTCTGTGAGTTTGAGGGTGCAGGGTTCAGGGCATGTGCAGGGGTCTTGTTTTGTTCAGGTGTGCAAGGGGTGTCCTGGCATGGATTCTGGTTCTTGTGAGGATATTGAAGGGGTTTTGGGAGTTGAAGGGTATTTGCTACCTGTGCATGTGTTGTATATGCAATATGTAAGTGTGAAGTGATGCAGGTAGTATAGAGGATGCAGGGGTGGTGGATCTGTGAAGTGTAGTAGTAGAAGGTATTAGTTGTGTTCAGGTAGTATAGTATAGGCTTGCAGGTTCAGGGAGAGTATAGGGTGGTCTGTGAATGTGAAGGGGTGTTTGCTTGGTTGCCCTGGGTTAGTGCAGGTAGTTTGTCCAGTAATTAGAGGTGTTTTTGAGATAGTGTAGGCTTGTTGGTAGGTTCAGGAGGCTGCAGGTGGTTGATTAGAGGATGGTTGGTAATAGTTTTAGCAAGTTGAGAGTTGTTCTAGGCAGTAGAATGGAGTTTTCTAGTTCTTGGATCATTACAGGCAGTTCTTGTAGTAATGTTTCAGGTCTGCAAGGCAATTGATTGAAGTCTGGTTGTTTGTGTGTTAGGGAAGCAGAGTTTGTTCTTTTCCCTATTGCTTGGGTGATTAGGAGGGATCTGTGAGTGTATTTGAAATGAGTTGATATTCGGGTCTCATTATCTTTTATGCTACTAAGGTTTAGAGTGTTATAACTTTCTTTTGGATAACATGCTATTTCCTGCTTCCAAATTGCATTTGTGTGAAATTAAGGGTAAATCTTGCTGGTGAGAATGTGGGAGGTAATCATAAGTAGTTAAGATTGTTGTTATGGTTGATATATGAGCCCATTTTACATTGTTTCTTTATCATTGATCGAGCTTCAATTGTTTGCTGTCAAGTGGAGAAATGATCAGTAGGTTCCTTCCATAGCTTATCTAGTTTTAAGGGTTTGATCTGTATTGCCTAGATATATATTCTATTGAATACATACCACATTTGACATACACAATAGTTAAAGTTGAAATATTGTCCTTTTTATGCATTGATTAGCTTCGGATCCCGACTGATGTATTTTTTATCTCATCCTAAGTCATGTAATAGTCTGTTCTTGGTAACCTTGTGGCTGGATGGTTAGTTGATCTGTTAACAATGTAAAGGAGTCTTGATAGCGTTGACATAAAAGATGTAATCTTCTATTTTGCACTTTTCCTTTGTTAGTATTTGGAAGAGCCATGAACTGGAAAATGTCTCTTTTTCTGGCTATTTAGTTTTGTTCAGATTTGCAAATGTTTGTTTGGCTTAGTTGCAGTATATGATTAAGGTTCTGTTTGTTTGTCATGGTATGTTTTTTTTTTTAAAAATAGCATTTTCCTGCTTAGTATTTGAAAGTCATATTTGGTGGTTGAAGTATCAACTTGGTTCGTTCTCCTAGCTATATGGGTCAATTTCATGGTGCTGTGTCGTTTTTTTGTGACTAGGCAATTGAAGTAATTTAATTAGCTTGGCTGATCACTTTATGTCTGCCTTAGCTTTACCAAGAAGTAATATTTCTTGGTGCATTTACTAATCATTTTCTCCTCTTATTTCTTATTTGCATGGAAATAACCTTGGGACGAGTTCGGCGAAAACTCATTAATTGGGATGTTACATTGCATCGGAGTCATTGGGGTCGAGTCCGGGCTCAAGATTCAAGAAGTGAGGATTATAGAAAGTGCTTTGTTGAGCCGCCTATTCTAACTTAGGCTCATGGGCATATAATTGTATAAATTAAATAAATTCAAGGCTCCCATGAGTTTTATCAATCTCCGGGTTCTTCTTCTAAACCTCATCTCTTCCCATCCTTAGAAATTGCATGTCTATAGGAATTTCCCGTAGATAATTATTTATTTGATTGATTATGAATGGATGTTTGGTTATTTATTGAGTTATTTATTGTGAATAAATTATTTTCTTTAGAATCTCCATCTTATTTACGAAATGTACATCTTTTAGTTAAATAATGCGTGCAATTAAAATTCGAAACTAATAAAAGTAACTCATTTTTTATGAAAATACAACTTCTTTCCAATTAATTGATTTTCCTATTTTAGCAAAAATTATTTATTTATTTATTTATTTATTTTCTTTTCTTTCTTTCTTTCCTTTTCAAGTCTAAGTTTATTTAAATTCATATTTTTTAAAAGTATAATTTATTATAATCTTAGATTTTTAATATTAATTTTAAACCATTTTATCGACATATTGAAAGTTAACATTTTGAGCTATTTTGTGAAAACCGAAGGATTAACCGTTATTTTACGGATTTTCGAAAGTGCTTTCAAATCGAAACCTTCTTTCGAAAATAACTGAACCTCTTACTTCAGAATCTCTGAAAAGACCATTTTCCTTAAAACGGAGGAATTGCACACACTATTTAATTAATTGGTTCCTAATTCTCCTAAATTAGGTGGCGACTCCAAAGAAAACCCTTTGGAGTCCCATATTGTTGAACATTCTACCCGAAACCTATCTTTTCTTAAAAGAAAAGGGTAATTTTTTTGGGGTTCAACAGCGTGGCGACTCCGCTGGGGATTACCTTAAGGTTCTAACCGCAAGGTTTTCACAAGATAACTCTTTATTTGTTTATTATTATTTGCAAAAAATAGCATGATTAGTTAAATTGATTATTTGCAATTGTTTGTCACTGAAAGCATGTCACTACACTTTATTTGCGCATATATTAAACTGGCATTCCGTTCATATTTCCCCACTCCTGGGAGCTTCTTCATGGTTACTTATACCCGCGAGGTGTATGCATATACACCCGTAACTCACAAAAAACCCTTTAAGAAAGAGTGCGCGTACCTGCGGGGTGAGCGGATAGTTTTACTACCGCGTGACCGCTTGCCACTCAAAACAGCCTTGTGTCAAGTAAACCCACTCTAGAGTTTTCGTTAGGAACATGCATGCATAAGCCTTAGATTGGACCCGGTCCTTGGTACCGCCTCCATAGTTAGGAAAACCACCCTTTTTCGTTGACGGGTTTTAACACCCAACAACGATGCATATTATGTGTTTATGTGATAACGAAACTCACAGTCCAAACCGAGTTTTGCAATGAATGGGGTTTAGAATATTTTGTCATTGGCTTTGTAGGTCAAAAGATGTCAGAATTCAAGAATGTCCAAATGGTTGTTAAGGTTCCTGAGAAATTGAAAGAATGGTGGAGGAACATGAAACAAGATGACAAACGAGAGGCGGGATGGGTTGAGAAGAAGTTGGGGAATTTGATCCATTTGTTAGAGATTCCATCTGATTGTTACTTGATTCAGGCACTCTTGCCTTTCTGGAGCTATTCGAGGGCCGTTTTTCGATTTAAGGATTTTGAGCTTACACCGACCTTAGAGGAAATGGCCGACCTTACCGGGCTGCCTTTGAAGGGTCGGGAGATGATCATTCCAAGGAGACAAGGAGGGAGGCATTTCTTAGATGATTTGGGGTTACATAACAACAAGAAGTTGGGATGCTTTGCAAAGGAATGGGTTTCTTTAGACTATCTTTATGAGAGGTTTGCACTTGGGGACAGCCACACTGTCCATATTCGGGAATTTGCTTGTTCTTCGGATACCTGGAAGAAAAGGCGCTTCACCACCTTTGTCATTTCCTTCTTTGGAACTCTGATTTTTCCGCGGGAAGAAGGAAAGATTAGCACCAGCATTGGTTCAGTGGTCCGTATTTTGTTTGAAGGGATTGATAACAAAGAAGTCACTGTGGTCCCGATGATTCTGGCAGAAATGCTTAGAGCCCTAACTAACTGCAGAAAAAAGGGCAAGAGGTATTTTGAGGGCTCAAATCTACTTCTTCAACTATGGGCCATGGAACACCTTTTTAATCGAAAACCCATAGTGGACATAGCCTTATGTGGGGGCAACCCAATCAGAAGCTATCAAGAACGGGTACTTGAAAAGTTTGTTGCACCAGTGGGCCTTAGTGATTGGTTTCGATACTTAGCCGAGCTTGAAGAGGACCATATTTTGTGGAAAGTGTGGTGGCTTGCAATCAAGGAGGGCGTTTATCTTAGATCTAAGGAGAAGTATTACATCGAGCTCATCGGGTTGACGGGCCTTCATCACTATGCGCCTTTAAGAGTCCTTCGTCAGTTTGGGATAGAACAAGTCATACCCCTCACGGCATATACGAGATCCTATGAAATTGAATTTGGAAAAGAAGTAAAAGTTCCAAGGGTTGGAGAAATTTTCAAATATTGGGATAGAATGGTGAACCAACGTGCTAGTTTTCATCCGGTAGGCCGGACTCCTGAATACTATGCCTGGATTAAAGAAGACATTGCCATCACTCCTAGTCCAGCAGGAAAAGAAGGTTTAGAAGATGTAGATCTAACCTATGGGATGAAGGTCAAGCTTAGCTCCATCACTTTCACTCCTTCTGAGTGGAGCTTCATGGAAGAAGTTGTAGAGACTGTGAAACGAGCCAGGATTGATCCAAACCATGCTAACACTTCAGCTTCAGCACTTTCTCCAGTTTGATGCAGTTTAGCAATAGCAGTTATTTAAATTTTCGAAATGTTGTACTCAGACTATGTCTTTAATTTATGTGTTTACTTTCTAGCACTTTTCATTCTCCATGTAATGATGATGATGTACTAAAAGCAAGTTATTATCAATGAAAGACTATTATTATTATTATTATTATTGTCGTTGTCGCTTACTCTAAAATCGATTATTGCAAAACAGGTGTGGACTACTTTTCGTTATCATTTATTTGCGCGATTAGGCTTACCTCTAGCACAAAGAGGCACCTCACAGGGTAGGACACGCCTGCATCTTTATTTACGCTTGATTACTTGTGTTTGCCACATATCAATTATTTGTCTACTATGCAATAGCTTGCTAAATGCTTATTTGCTATGTGCTAATTGCCGGTAATTCGTTTTGCATTGTTTATTGGGTGACTCAATTTGCTTGATATTGGTATTTGACTAACATTGTGTTTGTTTGCAGGAATTAACCGCTTATTCTCTTTACTCATTTAATTATTTTATTTACTTATAATATGAAAGCATGCATATTATTATTCTAAAAATACTTTTTTTTTGAATCTTTATTTGGTCTGTCTTAATTTTACAAAATATTGTTTTTGCATCAAATTTTAATCCTTTTAATAAATAATATTTCTCCGAATTTAATAAGCATTGTTTTGTCCAGTTTTCTTTAACGAAACAAACACCCTATTTAAACTTTTGGGGTCTTTTTAGTACGGTCTCAATTTCTCCATTTTGGAATAAGTTGATCCGTCAATTTCATCTTTAATAAATTTTTATTAAATTCAGTATGCGTTGCTAAAGGGTTAATTATTTTGAACATCAAGGTCAGGACATATGGCTCGTCAAAATGTCGTGATTGACTTGACTGGAAATGATGGATCCCACCAAGACAAGGTTAACAAGCTTGAAGCAACCGTGGCAAGTTTGGAAAAGAGGCTCACTAGCCTTATTGAATTGGTTATTGCGCTCATGGATGCTCGCAATCCGGTGCGTAACGTGCCAAGCCCAGGACCAAGTGCTCCTGTTGCTCCTATTTATACTGTTGCACCTCCTACAATGCAAGTAGCTCCAGCATTTGAGTGTGATGCTCAACAGTTCCCTAATTTGCATGCATTCCTGTTGGAAAAGGAATTTGGTGGCTCCTCAAAGACGAGCAATGAGAAAAGCAACGGGAAAGGGCTTCCCAATGCTAAAGATAGCAATGGCACAATGATAGATGAAAATGCTCTACTATCACAAGTAAGCTTAGGGGAGGCAGAAAGTGAACATGTGGATGTTTTTGACTCAGCTGATCCACCAATGTATGACGGAAAAGGAAATCCTCGCGATCACTTGAAAGCCTACCTTGGCTGGGTCCTAAGGTATGGACCAAGCAATGAAACCAAGTTGATGATGTTTGCTAGGACACTTAAGGAACCAGCTTTGACATGGTTCGCCATACGAGGTCCTTGGAAATTGGACAATTGGGATAAACTAGCCCGGGACTTTGTCGCGCATTATGAATTCTCGAACCCGATTCTGGCAAAGGGCAGTCCATTGAAAAGAAAATCTGCAGAGCTTCAAGTAGAGCCGGTTGCAACAACTTCTGACAAGAGAAAGTGTAAATTGGTTGAGGCACAGTCCAAAGACAAAGGAAAAGTTGTCATATCAAAACCTTTGCCAGCCATAGCAGGGGAACCTAGTGCCAATGCACAAGTAATTGTCAATCCAAGCTCACAGTCAAACCATGCCAAAAGATCTGCTTTCGCATTCACACCGCTCCCAGAATCTTACGCACGATTATTTGAAAGGCTCAAGGAGTTCAATTTGGTACATCCTATAGAACCAAAATCATGTCGGTTCCTTAAGCCCGAGAACTTTGGAAAATTCTGCATTTACCATTCAGGAATGCATGGGCACTATATTGGGGAATGCTTTACCTTTAAGGAGAAAGTTGAAAGCTTGATTAATTCTGTCCAGATCAAGGTTCTACCAACAAACGGCACTGACGAACCTTTTGTCGCAATCTTTCCATATGCAAAGGGAGTTTCCTCGAAGAAGGGCATTTAGGCACCTATCAAGTTCCAGAAAAGCAGTAAAGTTGCAGAAGCAGAAGTTAGTTTATTTGCATTAGTAAGAAGTAGCTATTGTAATTTTCTTTTGTTAGTTTTGTTGAAAGGAAAGAAAGAATATCAAATTATGAATGTTTGAATCTATTTCTATGTAAGCAAACTACTGTAACCAGTTTCCCAAGGCGGGAAGCGTAGGCAACTCATATCGAGTTTCGGTTACACCAGCATTTGAAAATTCTCTTTTGTGTAAGCAGAACTACGCACGGTCTGATTCCCAAGGAGGGATACGTAGGCTCCTCCATCGGGCTCGACCCTTTAGTATTTAAATTTTAATTTTCCCAAAGATAGAAACTGGGGCAAATTTTGCAAAGCAGGTAGAAGACGTGGGAGATTGCAACCGGGGCAGCTTTGATAAGCAGTTTGAAGTTTTGAAAGTCATAACTGGGGCAATTTTTGCAAAACAAGTTGAAATGTTGAAGTCATAACTGGGGCAATTTCGCAAAGCAAGTTGAGATGTTGAAGTTATAACTGGGGCAAAATTGTGCAAAGGAAAATTGAAGACCTTGATGTTGATTTCATAGTTATCAGAAGCAGGTTTTCTATGAATTGGTACAGATTGTTGTGCAACAAACGAGAATCGATAGCCGAGCAAAGCATTGATGTTCAAAATAAGCCGACCATTTTAGCAATTTGTGTCAAAATGGTCTAGCACGCATACTAATTTAGTAAAAACTTTCAAAGTTTGTTTTTCTCAAGTTTCGAACTCTTAAATATTTTACTCATGTGTTGAGTCGAGATTTTGGTCCCATCCATTCGGCCTAATGGCCTATTTTACGTTTGAAATTTTATGCATGCATTATCATTTTACGTATTAACTTGCTTTTGTTCAATGTGTAGAATTCATTTGTTAAAGGTTGGCTTGCGTTGAACACTGAAATGGCTGAAAATCTGCATCAAGGAGAAAATAACATGGCAAAGCAGCTTCAGGCAACCAGTTCTGGTATGGGTATCTTGCAAGCGCAAAATGATGATGTTGAAGAACATGTGGTCCAAAGGAATCGGATTATCAATTTTGTCAATACTAGTAAACCTTTGCCCAATACAAGCTTTACCTCCAATCCACCTTACTTAACAATGCCTAATTACCAAATGCCTATACATACTATATATCCACAAATCCCACGAGAATATCTTACCAATCCAAATGCTTGGCCAGCAGCAACTTTATCCCAACCACCATTTATCAATATGCCTGCTGTGGGGAGTCGATCAAATCAATTGATAGTGCGTTCACCAGAATTGCCTGAGAAGAAAGTTGAGACAACTTATCCTCAAAATATGGATGAACAGATTTTAAGAAAGATCATGCAAAAAGAATTGCGCTCTAGGAATATTCTGAGCTTCTGCTATGAAGACTTATGCATTCGCCCGGACATTGAGCTTCCAAGTGGGTATA
This sequence comes from Petunia secreta, assembly GCA_029990175.1. Lineage (NCBI taxonomy): Eukaryota > Viridiplantae > Streptophyta > Magnoliopsida > Solanales > Solanaceae > Petunia > Petunia secreta. The sequence continues at coordinate 2,584,791 of JARKIP010000059.1, read as the reverse complement.
AGATACCAAAGTTTAACACTTTCAATGGAAAAGGGGACCCCTATGCACATCTGAAAGATTATTGCAGCAGATTAATTGGAATTGGCAAGGATGAAGTTTTGCGTATGAGATTGTTTATTCAGAGTTTATCAGGAATGGCACTTGCATGGTATACCAAGCAAGACTTTACCAAATGGCACACATGGGAAGACATGGCTCGAGACTTTGTGGAACAATACAAATTCAACATAGTAAGAGATCCTTATCTAATTGATATGCGCAAAATCAAGAAGATGCCGCATGAGTCTATTGCAGAATTTGCTGTGAGATGGAGGCTAGAGGCTTCTAAGATGCATCCTCCATTGCCTGAAGATGAGCTGCTAGCAACTTTCATTGACCTTCAAGAAGGCCTATTTTATGAAAAGCTACTTTTTGCCAATTTAAAGGATTTTCTCAGTCTAATCCGGTATGCAAAGATTTTGGAAGAAAAGTTTCAAACCGGGAGGTCGATTGACTATGACACTACAATGCCAGTTTTCAATTGTTCTGATGCACCTGAAAATATTCAAGACTCTCAGCCTTCGCAAGTGCACTACAATCATGATATGCAAAATTCAAGTCGCCAGCATCGATCTCATCAGGCACCATCTGGTCATCAAAGCACGAAGAAGTTTAGACCTCGTACATTCACTCCTCTAGAAGAGTCTGTGAGTAGCATATTTGAAAAATTGCAAGCTGAAGGACTTTTGCAACCAAGGAAAGGAACAATTCCCAAGCACTTGCCTCCACATTTTGATCCATTAAAGCATTGTGCTTATCATTCAAATATCCAAGGTCATGACACTGAAGAATGCAGTGGCTTGAGATACAAAATTCAAAGCTTTATTGATAATGGCAAAATAATAGTGCAAGAAGATCCATTAAGTGGTTATTGCGACATTCCTCCCGCAGGCACAATTTTTGTTAAAGGCGAGGCATCAGCCCCAAGATATTCAAAGAAGAGGCGGTTTGCAAGCTAAGAAGACTGCAAAGACCGTATTTTGCAACCTGGAATGACATTTTATTGCCCGACTATCTTATGTTTTAACTACTCTGTTGCAACTTTATTCATCCTGGTTGTAATGAACTACGTTATGTTTTGCTACCTTTATTGGGCTTAGTCCCAAAAATCAATGAAATTTCGTTTATTTCCAAATAACCCAAGCCAAAGCAGTTTCAGATGGTTTCTCTTGTGCAAAAGGGAGAGTTTCAAGAATGACAGATTTTCGCAGCAACAACACATTTGATTGCCATGCAAGAAAAATGCAGATTTGAAGCCAAATTAGGTGTTCAAACAAGCCAACCGTTATTTGATCAAACACTGACAATTGTTCTTTGATTAAACAGGGGCAAATTTTGCATTTACCGCAAAGTTCAGCATCAAGGTGGAAGGAGCAACGCAAAGTGTCGCAACTTCCCAGAAATTTTATAGTACTTACAATTTTTCTTTGAATGCAGAAATCTCAAGCAGCGAAACGAGAAGAACTCGCAACTATTAGTTCCTCGAAGAATATTTGCCTTATCGCATATGCAGAACAACTCTATTTTAGCTTTTGATCGATTATCGCATCACCAGCACAAGTCAGGAGATTTCAGATTTTGCAAGATACAGGGTTTATCCACCCACAAATAGGATATTTGGGTTCTTCCACCCACAAATAGGATATATCGGGTCCTTCCACCCACAAATAGGATATATCGGGTCCTTCCACCCACAAATAGGATATTTGGGTTCTTCCACCCACAAATAGGATATATCGGGTCCTTCCACCCACAAATAGGATATATCGGGTCCTTCCACCCACAAATAGGATATATCGGGTCCTTCCACCCACAAATAGGATATATCGGGTCCTTCCACCCACAAATAGGATATTTGGGTCCTTCCACCCACAAATAGGATATCTGGGTCCTTCCACCCACAAATAGGATATCAAGGTTTATCCACCCACAAATAGGATACTTTGGGTCCTTCCACCCACAAATAGGATATCTCGAGTCTTTCCACCCGCGAATAGGATATTTGGGTCCTTCCACCCACGAATAGGATATTTGGGTCCTTCCACCCACGAATAGGATATTTGGGTCCTTCCACCCACAAATAGGATATATCGGGTTCTTCCACCTACAAATAGGATATCTCGGGTCCTTCCACCCACGAATAGGATATCTCGGGTCCTTCCACCCACGAATAGGGTATTTGGGTCTTTCCACCCACAAATAGGATATATCGGGTTCTTCCACCCACAAATAGGATATCTCGGGTCCTTCCACCCACAAATAGGATGTGCAGATTTCTTTCAGGTAGATGATAGTCCAAGACAAGTCGGCTGAAGCACCGCTTTCGGAGTGTTTCGCGATGTCGGTTGTCATGCAATATTGAGTAATGATCAGCTTAGAGGTTCTCCGGGCGGAGCATCTCGTCAGCTGGCCGAAGGAAGAACTAGCTGATGATATCACAACCAGCATTTATAATTTTATGTTATCACTCTTTTATTTCTTATTCCAATTATTACAGTTCATTAGAAGTTGCTCGCTTACCGTTTGTTAAGTCTTTACAGAATTTTGGCAATAACGCAGCAACATTTGGAGCATAACGTGGAACTTTTTCTTAGCAGTGAACTGGGGCAATCGTTGATATGAGCTAGACTCGTCAATGAGGATCTGAAGAATCGCACTCGAACAAGCAAGTCCTTTCCTAATCCCGCATTTCAGATTAGGCGTCAGTTTGAATTCTTTCCTATTCGTGCGTCATTTTCTGTCAATCGTGCGAATTTTCGTGTCTAAGTGTTGTTGAACTACATATGGCCTGATTCTCTTTCAGCCCAAGATATGTAGGCAACTCAGAAACCGGAGCAATGTCTATAAGCCTCGCATTTCGGTCCTTGGAATCGAAGTCTCGGCTTTACCGTGACAAAATTGATTTTCACGTCAACTTTCTTTACCCTGAAAACTCTTTCATCCTTTTCGGGTAAAGAGGGGCAGCTGTTGACACCCAATTTTGTCCCGGAAATTTTAATTAATACTAATTATTCTAATAAAAAAAATCAATTTTAAAATTTAAGGTGAATTAATGAAATCTGGGAAGAAAATGCTAAAAATTGAAAATAAAAGAGATAAAGCAATTGATTTTGATCAAAAGAGGCTAAAAGCATAATTCGTAGCCTAAATCTGTCCTATCCACGCAAAACATATATACATAACATTACACGCGCACACTCCTCTTCCCTAATCAGTTAACCCGATTCTCTTCGAAATCCTTAGAACCCTAACCCCAAATTCCCCTATATTCTCAGCAAAACGCCAAGAATTCCATCGTCACCAGTGGTCCCGCGACCCTATCCCCAAACGGTGTCGTCCCTATGCCACTCTCTCCTCTTTCTTTCAGCAAATCAGGAAGAAATCGTACCCTTTTCCTTTTTGTTGGACGAATTAGAAGCGAGTGGTACATCCTTTCAATCGCACGCGTCTATTTCAGAAAATCGATCATTTTCTACCGTCGATTCAACTAGGTAACTTTGTTTCACCTTTTACTCAGTTTTTTTCACTGTTTTTAGCTTCAGAATCAAGCATATATATAGGATTTATCCCACATCAAAAATCTAGTGTTTTTACACCTTCGAAACACCTATAAAAACCCCTTTGAACAGTGGGAAAAAAGGGGGAACTTTTGGGGATTTTAACAGTCAGTTTTTTACTAAAAGTCCTAACAGTTTAAGCTTTTCTTTAAGTTGAATATTTTAAGTATTTGAGGTCTAGCTGAATCGCCCTTGAGTTCACTCAGCTTGTCGAGGTGCTCGCACCAACTCAGATTCGAGCCTCATTTCACTGCCCGCAAAAAGGTCAGTGTCTCTCGCACTTTCTGTTTTAGTTGGTATAATATAGTTATTGTTATTGTTGATATTAGCTGAGCCTTGATTAGCTTATGTGTTTACTTCGCTTCAAATGTATAATAAAGACTAGCAGCTGGTTCGTGTTAAGCTTTATTAGTATCCATGATTAACTTTAAATAGTGAAACAGCCTAAGAAAACTCTTGAACTATCTACTAGCAATGTTTGTTTAAAATTGGTCTCGCTTGATTATAATAGAGTTAATTGTATGTCTAAGATTGACCCTTTAAAGAAATGTACAAGCAATAAGTTATTCACCTAGTTCTTCTATTTTCTTGTTCCATGCTTCCTGGTTCTGTTTTTTCTATGAAGTAAAGGAGCTGTTCAGGTTTATTCAGTTGTGAAAGAGGTGCTGTGTGGTCTGTGAGTTTGTGGGATCTATAGGAGGTTGTAGTTAGTATAGGAGCTGGAGGTGTTTGTTTTGGGATGTCTGTTGGTTGGTAAGAGGGTTCAGTTAGAAGTTAGGAGTGTTCAGGTCTCGGTTTGATTTTGGTTTGTTTGCAAGAATGTTCAGTTTCTGTGAGTTTGAGGGTGCAGGGTTCAGGGCATGTGCAGGGGTCTTGTTTTGTTCAGGTGTGCAAGGGGTGTCCTGGCATGGATTCTGGTTCTTGTGAGGATATTGAAGGGGTTTTGGGAGTTGAAGGGTATTTGCTACCTGTGCATGTGTTGTATATGCAATATGTAAGTGTGAAGTGATGCAGGTAGTATAGAGGATGCAGGGGTGGTGGATCTGTGAAGTGTAGTAGTAGAAGGTATTAGTTGTGTTCAGGTAGTATAGTATAGGCTTGCAGGTTCAGGGAGAGTATAGGGTGGTCTGTGAATGTGAAGGGGTGTTTGCTTGGTTGCCCTGGGTTAGTGCAGGTAGTTTGTCCAGTAATTAGAGGTGTTTTTGAGATAGTGTAGGCTTGTTGGTAGGTTCAGGAGGCTGCAGGTGGTTGATTAGAGGATGGTTGGTAATAGTTTTAGCAAGTTGAGAGTTGTTCTAGGCAGTAGAATGGAGTTTTCTAGTTCTTGGATCATTACAGGCAGTTCTTGTAGTAATGTTTCAGGTCTGCAAGGCAATTGATTGAAGTCTGGTTGTTTGTGTGTTAGGGAAGCAGAGTTTGTTCTTTTCCCTATTGCTTGGGTGATTAGGAGGGATCTGTGAGTGTATTTGAAATGAGTTGATATTCGGGTCTCATTATCTTTTATGCTACTAAGGTTTAGAGTGTTATAACTTTCTTTTGGATAACATGCTATTTCCTGCTTCCAAATTGCATTTGTGTGAAATTAAGGGTAAATCTTGCTGGTGAGAATGTGGGAGGTAATCATAAGTAGTTAAGATTGTTGTTATGGTTGATATATGAGCCCATTTTACATTGTTTCTTTATCATTGATCGAGCTTCAATTGTTTGCTGTCAAGTGGAGAAATGATCAGTAGGTTCCTTCCATAGCTTATCTAGTTTTAAGGGTTTGATCTGTATTGCCTAGATATATATTCTATTGAATACATACCACATTTGACATACACAATAGTTAAAGTTGAAATATTGTCGTTTTTATGCATTGATTAGCTTCGGATCCCGACTGATGTATTTTTTATCTCATCCTAAGTCATGTAATAGTCTGTTCTTGGTAACCTTGTGGCTGGATGGTTAGTTGATCTGTTAACAATGTAAAGGAGTCTTGATAGCGTTGACATAAAAGATTTAATCTTCTATTTTGCACTTTTCCTTTGTTAGTATTTGGAAGAGCCATGAACTGGAAAATGTCTCTTTTTCTGGCTATTTAGTTTTGTTCAGATTTGCAAATGTTTGTTTGGCTTAGTTGCAGTATATGATTAAGGTTCTGTTTGTTTGTCATGGTATGTTTTTTTTTTTTTAAAATAGCATTTTCCTGCTTAGTATTTGAAAGTCATATTTGGTGGTTGAAGTATCAACTTGGTTCGTTCTCCTAGCTATATGGGTCAATTTCATGGTGCTGTGTCGTTTTTTTGTGACTAGGCAATTGAAGTAATTTAATTAGCTTGGCTGATCACTTTATGTCTGCCTTAGCTTTACCAAGAAGTAATATTTCTTGGTGCATTTACTAATCATTTTCTCCTCTTATTTCTTATTTGCATGGAAATAACCTTGGGACGAGTTCGGCGAAAACTCATTAATTGGGATGTTACATTGCATCGGAGTCATTGGGGTCGAGTCCGGGCTCAAGATTCAAGAAGTGAGGATTATAGAAAGTGCTTTGTTGAGCCGCCTATTCTAACTTAGGCTCACGGGCATATAATTGTATAAATTAAATAAATTCAAGGCTCCCATGAGTTTTATCAATCTCCGGGTTCTTCTTCTAAACCTCATCTCTTCCCATCCTTAGAAATTGCATGTCTATAGGAATTTCCCGTAGATAATTATTTATTTGATTGATTATGAATGGATGTTTGGTTATTTATTGAGTTATTTATTGTGAATAAATTATTTTCTTTAGAATCTCCATCTTATTTACGAATTGTGCATCTTTTAGTTAAATAATGCGTGCAATTAAAATTCGAAACTAATAAAAGTAACTCATTTTTTATGAAAATACAACTTTTCCAATTAATTGATTTTCCTATTTCAGCAAAAATTATTTATTTATTTATTTATTTATTTTCTTTTCTTTCTTTCTTTCCTTTTCAAGTCTAAGTTTATTTAAATTCATATTTTTTAAAAGTATAATTTATTATAATCTTAGATTTTTAATATTAATTTTAAACCATTTTATCGACATATTGAAAGTTAACATTTTGAGCTATTTTGTGAAAACCGAAGGATTAACCGTTATTTTACGGATTTTCGAAAGTGCTTTCAAATCGAAACCTTCTTTCGAAAATAACTGAACCTCTTACTTCAGAATCTCTGAAAAGACCATTTTCCTTAAAACGGAGGAATTGCACGCACTATTTAATTAATTGGTTCCTAATTCTCCTAAATTAGGTGGCGACTCCAAAGAAAACCCTTTGGAGTCCCATATTGTTGAACATTCTACCCGAAACCTATCTTTTCTTAAAAGAAAAGGGTAATTTTTTTGGGGTTCAACAAATGGACTAACTACTGATATGCATTCCAGAGGGAAAAACAAGTATTTCAAAGAGAATGATGCAACTATGGCTAGGCAAATTCAACAGAAGACATAAGAATGAAATAGAGAGCAGACCCTTTCACCTTCTCCATAACAAAATCCAGACAAAAGCAATGCCCAGACCTACCCAATTAACAGAACTCCCAAGCAAACCATAACTCTATTGTCTAAGAATGCTACGAGGGAATTAGAAACATGCAAGATATTAACTCAGACAATGACACCACTGAACTGAGTTTCATTCAAAGATATTGATACCAGAAAGCTCAGTTTTTCATGCTATTAATTGAATCATACAACTCAAGCAAACCAGATCTCGTAAAGAAGAAAAATTTCAACTCTTTAAATTAACAAGTTTATACCTTTTCTCAGCAAACTAAACAAGACCAAAAAGACCTACTTTTCCACTCAGTTAAACTCATCTGACGAAGACAACATCAGGGACGCTTAAAGAACCATGCTGTACCATCCACAAGCCACCAAAACTCATTACAGCTTCTCCAACTAAGCAAAAGCACACCTGAACTTCCCTCTTAATCTGCACCAACACCAAACCATCCTACTCACTAGCACACTTACCTGAAACAACCTCTAATCACCTCACAAAACCCACCTGACACTAACCCTACAACCTGGAACAAACCTGAACAGAAACAGGACCAGGCTGCAGCAAAACAGACCCTCTCACTGACCTGAAAACAACTGCCCTACCTTCCTGGACCTTATCCAAACACCTAGAAACTCTACAAACCATTCAGAAACAAACTCCACACCTCCTACTAGAACCTGAAAACCTCCAGACTACCAGCAAAAACCAGAACACACACATTCTCACTGCCCAGAACCCCTGCTACAGCTGCAACTATCCAAATAGATTCCACCAGGCTCCCTGAACTTAACAAGACCCTGAACTCTATTACAATAGCCAAAAAAATAGATCAACTACCAGGCAGACCTCTACACAAATTCAGGAAGATTTCAATGAAGCAAAGGCTGCATATAAACCTAGAGGCTCCAGCTACAGCAGCTTAAACAAAATGCAGCTACCAAGACTATCTCACTCACCAATACTCCTCCGGAAAACAACCTCACATATCATTAGAATTTCAACTACACACACAACTACACCCACCAGAACTACAACAACAACAACAAGAAACAGGAACCCCTTCAACTCAGAAGAAATAGAACAGCCTTCATTAAAACTTAAGAAGATATTGCTCACAGCTATCCATTCCATTATGCATTACTGAGCAGATTTCTTATATTTGATAAATAAAGACATTAGAGACATTATTATTATTTTCAGCATCGTAACACTCTAAAGATAAGGAGAAGATCAAAACTTTAGTCCTAAATTCGAAAATGAAAACCATAATTTTACTTTCATTTAGCTATTCCTTTCCGAACCTAAACACGCTTTATACTTGAATACTTCATAAAATAATAAAGGCTGCATCTTTAACTTACAACAATTGTTCATTGTTTAAAGGTTTCTAAGCAGTAAGAGTGAACTTCGATTAAATATGCTCAAGGCACAAACCACACAAACAACATTTTTTACTCGAATTAAAATAACCAAAATGATAGAAGTTTAAAGTATTACCTCTTGTAGTGCAGTGAGCTGAGGCGAGGGTCCGAAAATAGACGACTCGAACAAAGTCGACGAATCGAAACAACGAAGAAGCGACTCGAAAAGTGAAGCGATAACACAAAGCAAGAACAACGGAAACAGTGATGCTATCAACTAAACAAAACTGAGAAAAACCTTTTATGTATAATATGTATGCTGCTCCTTTTCCCTTTAAAGATTAAAACTGAAAATCTATACGCCTATAGCTCTGCCTCTTTTTCTTACCTCCCCCCATTTAAAATGAACAAAATAAGAATATATATACTTGAGCTTTTGGGTTTAGCCTCTTCCAATTTTCCCAAAACGACCATACTCGATTTTTACCTTTCCTTTTGAAATCAGGGTCAAAAAAGTCTAATCCTTTCGGATTGTACCCATTTCACTCTGATTTCGAGGAAAAAACGAACGTTATGACCTCTTTACGGCTCGGATCGATTTGCGTTCAAAATGGACGATTTAGATTGATTCTCGTACTACCACCACAGCTGGATTTTGAAGTGGGGTCGCGGGGGATCATAGAGTACGATTTTTGGACGGATTCGAAGAGGGAATCGAAGGGTTTTGAAGGGATTCGGGTTCGGGATTTTCTGGGAACGGGTTAAGGGGAATCGGGTAAGACTGAAATGGGGGAGGGAAATTAGGCGTGTGTATAGTGTATGTATATGTTTGCATAAGTAGGTCTGAATTTAGGACTTAGAACTATTTTAGCCTTCTTTATAATATAATTAAGTAAATGGAGGAATTGTATAGAATAAGCTGAAATTAAGGCTATGCATTACAATTTTAGCCACTTTTAAGTGAATTTTATAAATTACCTTTAATTTTCAAAACTAATTTTAATTTTAAAATAATTAGGCTTTTAATTGAAATTTCGGGACAAAATTGGGTGTCAACAATGAATGATTGTGAAAATAATGTTTGTAACATATATGCATGAAAAACATTAGAGAGACATAGTAAAAACACATAGTCGATATACACAAAAGCTATGCATTTGCGACACAATTACTAGTGCATATACTGAACATACAATGTAAAGACAAGGAAAATACAAGAATTAGACATTGAATATACACTAAGATTTGGTTCATACACTTCAAACGCGCAGGATATACATTGAAAAAACAACAAATGCACATTATACAACTCAAAATAAACTGAAAAATGTAACAAATTACAAGGAATACCTCGGAAGCCTCATTTACAATACCAATTCGCACTTTTTTCGAATATCCCCAATAATGACTTCTTCGACAAGTCAGAATCAATTTTATTTTTTCAGACATTGTTTCGGAATATATTGGAACATTAAGCTCTTTGCCTTTATATAAGTAAGGTGTTTGTAGAGATTTTGATGGGCAAAGTGCACATATAGCCACTTTTACCGGTGTCTTGGGTTTGAGACCACTTTTTTAGTAGTTTTACATGAGAGATCACTTTTCAGAACTTCAATTCTTGTAGGCTGAAGTTCAAATCTTGTTGGCTGAAGTTCAATCTCTATGGGTTGAACTTCATGCCTAAGGTATAAAGTTCAATTTCAACCCGCAAGGGCTGAACTTTTAGAAATAGATGCGTAAACTTCAACCCTTGTGGTATGAAGTTCAGCAAAATTACTAAAAAATGAAGTTCCAAAAAGCAGCCTCTCATGTAAAATCACTAAAAAAAAGTGGCCTCAAAGCAAAGATCAGTGGCAAAACTAGCTTATGAGAGAAATTTTTACGATTTTGAACTTTTTTGTTGTTGATTTTCATTTATAGACACTGAAGGAGTGACCACCTTCATTTCAGCTCGAATTTGAAGCGGAGAAAGGACACTATTTTTCGACATTGTCTAAATTTAGGTTTTCTAAACCAAAAAAAGAACAAAAACAAGTGAAAATGCGTTGAATTATGAAACAATAGTTAACAAAGATAGTACTACTTACCTAAGAATCGGAGACATGCACAGAAAAATCAAAGTGAAAATCGGCTCCAAAATCGCAGTGACGACCAATGAAAAAGAAAATGTTTTTGTAAAGTGGGCTAATTTTTTTTTTTTTTTTTGGGTGTTTGTTCCATGTTATTTTTAAAAGATTTTGCTTGATACATAGGCAAAAAATATTGCTACTTTGATAAAAAAAAAATATCATTATGTTTTTAATAAAAGATACTAAATAGACATTCCGACTAAATTTTCGAAACAATAATCGACTCGACATTGCTTTTTGTTCATAAAAAACAAATCCAAATAAACACAAACGTATAAATAAAAGACAAAAAACACAAAAGGAATATAACAAAAACCACATTCAATTGAATTGAAATGAAGGATGACGATGCCCTTCCAATATCAACGCCGACGGCACCTTCATCATCATCATCCTTATTCCCCAATACTTCTTCTAAAAAAGAAAATAATAATAATAATAATTCATCATATTCTCCCATTTTAGGAAGAGGCCGTTACAAATTTTGGGCATTTGCTGCTATTTTATTATTAGCATTTTGGTCTATGCTTACCGGTACTGTTACTCTCCGTTGGTCCGCCGGTAACCTTAATGCTATTTCTGATAATTTCGACATTCCTTTACCCGAAGATCTCGACGTTCTCGTTCGTACATTTCCCCCTTTTTTACTTTTCATTTATTTGTTTATTTATAATTGAGACGTAGTTGATTGATTGATTGATTTGGTTACCTATTTAATACTAGTAACTTATACATTACATCAATTTAGAAATTCACTAGGTGATTCCATTCCCGTGCTGGTGTGAGGCAGCAGGTACCTGTTGTAATAGTGTGCACTGTCGTCATTGAATAGTTGATTGATTGATCGATTTGATTACCTATTTAGTAGTAACTTAATACATTACATCAATTTAGAAATACACTAGGTGATCTTTTCATTGTCTTGTACATGTGCTGGTGTGAGGATACCTGGTGGAATAGTGTGCACTGTCATCATTGACACGTAGTTGATTGATAGATTGATTTGATTACCTATTTGATAGTAACTTAATACATTACATTAATTACAAAAACTACTAGGTGATTCTTTTCATCTGTCTCGTACCTGTGCTAGTGTGAGGCTGCGCGTACCCGGTAGAATAGAGTGCAGTATCATAAAAAAAGTTACTAATATTAGATTGATTGATTGATGAAAATTATGTATTTTTTTGGCAGGAAATGGAAGAAAGGGAGAAATTAGTGAAGCATATGTGGGATGTATATACAAATAGCCGGGGGATCAAGTTGCCAAAATTTTGGCAAGAAGCATTTGAGGCAGCATATGAGGAGTTAACCAGTGATGTTCCTGGAGTTCCTGAGGAAGCCATTAATGAGATTGCTAAGATGTCTGTACGCTACATTCCTGTTATTGAATCACCACCTCTCCATTCATCGGTTAGCTCTCCCTCATTCTCTTTGAATCTACTACTTTCGTGTGGTTAACCTTGCCTATGAGCTCATGATTTAACTTTGACAAGTTAGATTGGTGATTTTTGGTGTTTTATTAGACATATTGAGAAAGTTAGTTCAGAAGTTAACTTGATTCCAGTTTACAACTGATATTTGTTTTCAAACTACAATGCGAGAACTTAGAGGAGGATCAGTGACAACTGACAAGTAAACGCAAGATAAAAATAGCTTTTCTTGTCACTTTGGCAAGATATTTGAGCTGATGCGATATGGAATTTATTGTAGTTGCAATAATACAACATGATCAAGTGATGATTCATAGAGCCGACCACAACATGTTTGGAATTGAGGCATAGTAGTTGTAGTTGTAATGATAAAGCACGAGGTTTAACTATCATTTAGGAAGTAATTTGATTCCAATCAAGTTAGAAACTATTCGATACCAGTTGGATTATATCTTTGGGAAATGTTGGACTGAGACTATTTTCAGATAGAAACATGGTTTTTCCTTCAGGAAGTGTTATTAGAGGTTTTGTCGTGCATTTGTATGAAGTGCTAGGAGCTGTGCAGATTTTCGAAGGGTTTCACATCTCCCTCTTGTAACTCAATGTCCTTCTGTTTACAGATAGCTTCCAAGAGGGAGTAAGACGATAGTTTCTGATAGCTCTCCTAGGTAGAGGTGATGAAAGTCTGTATTGTCATACATCTGTGCTTTGCAGTTGTGTATCTCGAGGCAATTTCAAAAGTAGCGCAAGTAGTTTAAATCCAAAGACTATGTCTTCTCCGATTGTAAAGTTAACTGTGGAAAGATGGAAATGGTCATAATCTACTCACTGGACATAGTTGGTACTTGGTGGGCACATAAACATGAATCTCTGTCTCAAATTTGATAAGGTACAGCCAAAACTCCTTACCTTTTTGAGGCATCACACCACGACCTCCATTTTCACCATTACGTCCCCAGGAAATTGTACTCCATCTTCACCTTTGTCATCATGCACATCATCAGAAAGCAAATAAGCAGCCAATAATGTTGAATAGCCAATGCCGCACTGCAACCATCTAAATATTGATCAAACATGCACCTAATTTGGAGTTATCAACTCGGTCAACAGCTTCCAGCTCCTGTTGCCTACTCTACTCAAGCATTGGCTCTTTAAGTAGCTAGTTCTGCTACAAATATTGAGATACATGCTGGGGAATATACAAGAGTTACAAGATTTATATAAATCCGAAAGGCGCAGTAGCAGATTTTGTTACTTCTCTGCGTTCCTCTTAGTTCCTTCGACTACTTGCAACAGCAGATTTTGTTCCTTCTCTGTGTTCCTTTCAGTTGCTTACTTCGACTACTTGCAACCATCTGGTTGTGATTTGTTCTGTGTGGACCCATCTAAGAATAAGTGTTTTTAGTAACTAGATTTATTTGCCATAGTTTTAATACTTGGATGACAAAACTTATTTCTCTTTTTTTTTTTTTTTTTGGCCAGCAGCCTGTATGCTGGCAGTATTTGAATATTGTGGTATGCGGAACATTAGCCATTTGCAGATTGAAAAGATAATTCTTTTCCCTTCAGTTGTTCCATCGCACTATATTGAAAGACATGAGTGTGTAATTATATATTCTTTCAGGACATTTGTGTTATTCTTGATAATATTGGTTAAATAAGTCTATCAGTTCTATCTTCCTATTTTACCATCAATATGAGATGTTCATTTTATTTTTTATTTTAATTTAAAATTTTCCCCTCGTTTTCATCAACAAAATGCAACTTTGCCTGAGGCGGGTGTTATTAGATTAAGGATTTGCCTATGAACATGCAATTTTGGGAATTACCAGAAAAAAGGAGATCCTTAAATTCCTGAACCTTGTCAAATTGAAGACTAGTATGCTTCATATGGGAACAACCTGGATTACTGCTTTGTAGTGATTTCATTTGTTATGGTGCTGCTGGTGTAATGTTTCACATTCTACCATGAGTTACAGCCCATTTAATTTTATATTTTACCATGAGTTACCAACAATTTAAATTTCGCAAGATTTGCTTAGAAAAACTACTGTCATCAAGTGATGACATGCTGATTTTTTTTTTGATAAGTAATGATGACATGATGATTATAGGTTTATGTTGGTCTTTCTTACAGATAGGTAGAGTGTTTGCAAATAAGATAGTCTCTTGGCATGAAAATAATGGTGGAGTTAGGATAGAACTCTTGTTGATTGTCTTTTTTGTGAGCTATTGAACTGGTTTTTATACCAAATACTATGCAAGTTCTGCAAAAGGAAATAAGCTGCCATTCCAGATTAATTGGGTTTATTTATTTGGGAAAAATATTTTTTTTCTGCACATGATATTTTAACAAGAAAAAAGAATAAAAGAAAAACTATCGATTTGGGGTAGAATGTGCCATTTAATAATCAAAGCTGAAGATACAGAGACACATATGTAGCTGATAATTGAATCTTCATGATGATATCACAATATTACCTTCCACTTGTTCCTTCTGAAATTTTGCCCTTTCCTAATTCCTGGACCTGCAGTGATTTCATTTTCCAACTTCCAGGAATTTCATTGCCCTCCTAGACTTGCATTAAAACACTGCTTTGTATGCTTACTCTGTTTTACATTCCATTTCCCCACCATGAAGAAAAGTTTTGTTTTCTTGTAATATATTATTTGTAGAGAAGAAGGTAGTTTCTGAAGATTTTTCCTGGAAGTTGCCGTAAAATGAATTAAGATAAGAAGAGGTTCTGCAGTTATCTGAAAAGGATATGCATTAGCTGTCCTGGCTCTACCATAATATATTCGTTTCATTTATTCTGGAGTAGACCAAATTGTTGATCTTTCAAGTTGTTTTCTCTCTGCAAAAGAGTGAAATTTTCCTGTACAGCCACTAGTGGTTGACTAGGAGAAATGAGGAGATGGTATCAAGAGATTACATGGAGGAAGATGTGCTGAAATTGAGGATGGTACTAGAGGTGCCTGGAGCATGTGACAGTGGCATTGGTTTCAGGGGCTGTCTACTGGTGTGTAAGATGGAGACACAGAATTGCCAGGGGCATGGATCTGAGAGGGCACAGTTGTCCTTTTGACTTTTATTAGCTAATTCTTGTGTTGTTTCTTCATTTTCTCCGATCAAGCTTTTGAATTTTCTCGTACATATAAGAGTTGAAGAAAGTTCGCCTTAGAGAGAGAGAGAGAGAGAGGGTGGACGGCGAGGAGAGGGGGGGGGGGGGGGGGGAAGGGGGCCGGGGGGGAGGGAGGGGGAGAGCGAGTTGGAGAAAGTTCTCTTTGCCTCCTGTTGGGCTCTGTGCATGAAATGTGCAAATCGGCTGGAATGAAGCATAGTGGCCTGAAAATAATGCACCCAAAGCCTGGTAGGTGACGGATAGTAAGATGTTCTGTTTTATTCCTCAGTAGGCTGATAACTTTGTCCTGAGAAGCAATGTTCGTGATTTCTTTATGGTGGATTTCTATCTTTAACTGTCTCAAACAAGCACATGCACACATTTGAACAAGTCCATGAGATGAAGCAACTTTAGGTGATCTTAGCATGGATTCGTTGTAGTTGAATCATAAGAGTATGGACCTTTTTCCCTCATTAATTTAGAATTACCTTAGAAGAAATAAGTTTGTGGGGAGCAACTTCGTGGAAGCTGAAGGTGGCAGATGAAATTAATCTGTTCAAAATGAATGTTGATTCTATTTTTGGATTTGTCTTTTATCTATATTTTATAGAGATACCAAGAAAGTTTTCAGATATATATAAAGTGGTCTTTATGTGTTCTCTTTCTTCTCTCTCTGATCCCACCTGCCTGCCTCTCCTAGATTCTTCTTATGTTGTGTTTGCTCTTTCAACATGCGTACTGATTGAAATTGACGTGGGTTTAATATCATTTTAAACCATTTCAGGCGATACGAGAATTAAGTTTAAGGCAAACGAAGAGCGAGCAAACAACTGCAACAGGGAGAAAGTTATGACTTGGATAACATCAAGAATCCTCATTTCTCACTCACCGTAAATGATGACTTATGCCATCTGCTGACTGGTATTGATGAAAGGGAGCAGTTGTGGAAATATTACACTCAGATGGATTTGCATTTTTTCTGTAAGGACGAAGCGATGTATCTATTTAGGTTTTGATACTTGTATTTATTTTTCTCCTTCAATTTTTGTCTTCCCAATGAAGCACTTGTTGGTGAAAATTCAAACAGTACCATGATTAGATTTATTCATGCCAAAAGAAAAAGCTGGAATTGTTGCTACAGTTTTGCATTGAAAGGCATTTCCATATACTTGTTTTTCACTTGTATTTAAATGATAGTGCGAAATTTCTAGGGAAACGAGGATGTCATATTTGTTTACTGTGGTTAAACTTCAGTTTGTTTGTCTTGGGCCCATCCAGCAATCCAACAGCTATCTTATTTAAAAGAAGATCCCAGCATTGCCTAGAAAACTTGCAATGGAGGAAAAAAATGTTCTTGATTTCAGCTACTAGTTATGATGGACTAAATTTTGAACTGATAAGCTCCTTTTGCTTGACTTCAAGCCGCACGTTCCAGAGTGAATCCAAGATCACAAGAACCCATCTTCCACCGCATGCCTGCTGGAAAGATTATTTCTAGGACTATCCAAACACCGGAACATATTCAATTAAATCAATCTTGTGAGCGAATCAGGGAGCTCTTTGACACATTTTCCAGCTAAAGCGTGTCACAGACCGTCCAAGCTTCATTAGCTGGCGTATAATATTTTCACTAATGTTTCAAGCATATTGTTGATGGTGGTGAGAACAATAAAGGTTGAACGGAAATGCAGGTGCTGGAAGCAAACTGTTTCAATTATTGGGAACTGCCATTCAAAAGAGATTGGAGCTTGATAGTGTCATTGCCACATCAAGATGTCCCCTCAGTCCTGATGAAGAACACCACTTTGATCGGTTCCTAACTGGCTGCAACTGATGGTTGGTCAATGATTAGATAGTTACAATAACAAACATCCCATTGCAATCAAATCTGTGTAACCAATATTCATTGATTAACTACCGACATCCTAAGTTAATGGTCAATGCACTGGAAACTTCAGAACCGACATAAATCAAGAGGAAGCATCCTGCAGTGTCATAGTGGTTTCTTAGAATGTTGTTTTCGCAAGTTACACGATACAGAAGGTTCAATCCATATGAAAACAATTTACACTACCTCCTTCCAACAAGAGAGAAAACAACAAATAGAAACATTCTAGATATAAACACTTGCTACTTAAGCTCGTTACTTCAGGAAATTGTTTCAACTGCCCTCAGATTTCTCCAGTGCTGTCAAAGGAAAAAAGACAAAAGATGACCGTGTTAGCATCAAAGCCAGCTTCTGTTAACAGCAGGCTATTGAGAAGAAATAAGCAATGCAGCACCTTGGAAGATGGAATTAACAAAGAATGTTATAAATTTTAGCAGCTAGATTAGTTAGAAACGAACTCATGAACAAGTGAAACCCGTCAAAAAAATGATCTCGTTGGACCTAATAAAGTGATTCAATTTCATCATTTATTATAGTGGAAACATAAAGATAAAAGATTAGATACTACTTTTATCTGATTTTCCGAAGTACGAGTACAGTTTTTTTTAATTGTTCTTTGATGACTGCAACAGCTTGACCATGTGAATTAGCATTTCCATATTGAGTTGGTCTTAAATTGCAATGTCTGGTGAGTTGAGTGCTTGACCTAAGAGAATAGAGGTAGCACGACTTCCGTAGGTCTGGTCAACAGGACATGTTAATAGGGAATACTATGTTCTATTGCTGTAGATAGATCGACTGACTGTCTAATGGAGTGAAAGTCATCCCATTGTCATGGTAATAAGTTTGGTACTTCCATGATAAAGAGAAGGGGACTGGTGAGGTGTCCTCCTTCGCTGGAGCCGTAGTTCTATCATTAAACACAATAACTCCTAGAAGAGGTTGTATCAGCTGAATACACAATTCAGAGAGGAGGTAAAACTAAAAGACAAAAACCAGCAGTTTATTCACTGTTGGTGGTATGAAAACGTTCAGCAACTGAAAGTTAGTTTAACTCTCCAAGTTCACATGAAGATTTATGATCTTTAACCTTAATCCAAAAGTAAAAGAGCTGGATGATTATTTCTTAAGGATTTTACGTGTAATTATTGCGAAAGCCCTCTCAATGACAAAGTGCAATTCAAAGGAAACTCCTAATAATCATTGTCAATCTTGTAAGGGTTATTCGGGAAATGCAATAGAATGTATTCGAAATTGTTAAGGAAATTATTACATGTAATTATTGTGAAAGCCCTCTCTATGAAAATGCACAATTCCCTTAACAAATTCGAATACATTCAATTGCAACTACCGGAAAACCCTTACAAGATTGACAATGATTGTAAGTAGTTTCCTTTGACTGCATTTTAATTAGTTAAGGGTATTGAAAAGGATTCATTAGTTAAATTATAGTCCTATCAAACGGCAAAATAGGTTAGGTACAAATATTTATACACCAAAATCAAGCCAAACGATTTGCAAAGCCACGGAACAGGTGTGGACCGTAGTTTTTAACTGGCAAACATCCATAAGTTTTTCAAGCATACTATGTTAATCATATCAATTCATTACATTAGTATAATTTGTAAAGAAGAGGAGAGGTTAACTTACTATTATAGTTGAGAAGCTTCTCAATGAGGTCAACATGTGTCATCAGCATTCTTCGACAGCAATATCGAACCAAATTCAGTGCATCAAGCGCATCCCTGCATACAGAGATAACACATATAAAAAATGATTCATGAGAAATTAACTGTAAGTAGAAAGTTGGTACAAGTGTCTACCAGTTTCTATTTTTTTAACCGAAAATCCCCGAGGGATGGTAGCACACGGCTAGAAACATGGTGGATAACAGGTTCACCCATGTATCCTTCTCTACTTAAACACCAGGCTTTAGTCTTAGGGAGGGTTCAAAACCATCCATCTACCCTTCTCCACTTAAATGTAATAAAAAGTTATCATCTTTTATAACTTATTATTCCATAATGGCATATTACTAACCACAAGTCACCAAAAGAATCAACTTTTAGGTATATTTCTCATTAATAGTCAAATTACCAACTTGTTGCTACTCAAATATCAGCTGGGTAACAAGATAGTACTAACCACACAAATCTTACCCTTCAGAGTAATCAGCTTGAAGAAGATCAAGATATTCATCCCATTTGTTTCCAATTACCTAACAATATACAAACATTAACCAGCTTTCAGTTACACAGCAAAATCACTCGACAATAAATAAAGAACAAGAAAGATTCTTTACCTTGCCACAAGTGAAGCACCGCACTGGAATGATCATCTTCCTAAAACCCTAGTTTGAACTTGTCTAGTTTGAAGGTCTTGCCAGCTATGTCCTTTTAGATTTTTCAGGTAAAAATTTGGCCCCGTAGCCTGTTTTCACCGCGCTAATTGAATACTAGGCAGCGATGCAAAACTATTTGAAGACTAGTCAGCTCCGGATATTTATACTGGGACATTGAACATGTTAGTTCGAAGTTCCAGTACTGGAACTTTATATATAAAGGGACTTTGAATATGAACCCAGTATAAAATAATGTGGCTTTGAACATGAACCCAGTATAAAATAAGTATAAAATACTGAGACTAGTCAGAGTGTTTTGCCAATGCTAAAAGAGTGTAAAAGTGCGTATGAATTTTTGGTTATTTCTCAATTAATCTAGAAACAGTGGATAATACTCGTTTAGAGCGTCCAAAATTGGCTGCTCATCAATTTTTCCCGATTTTTCAGCTAATATATGTAAAAATTTCGCCCAGCATCCACTTTTAACACTGGTATTTGGTTTGAGGCCACTATTTTCTTTGGTCTTACACTAGAGGCCACTTTTGGGCCTTTACTAAATAAATATTGGCTTAAGTTCTGATAATTGACTGAACTTTAGTCCATACAGCCCCTGGACTGAAGTTCCATCTTTAAGGACTGAACTTCAGTCCATATGGCCATGGACTGAAGTTCCATATGGCCCTGGACTGAAGTTCCATCTTAAGGACTGGACTGAACTTCAGGCCATATGGCCCTGGATTGAAGTTCAATCTTTAAGGACTGAACTTCAATCCGGCCTCTGGACTGAAGTTCTATCTCTTTAAGCAAAAGTGGCCACAAACTAAATATTTTGGTATTAGTGGTCTGTGCCCAAAGACCAGTGGCAAAAATGATCTTTTGTGCACTTATCCCCTAATATATACCTGGTCTCTCAATCCATGCCTTTTTGAAAAATTTACAGAAATAGCACACTTCTTGGGGTTTTTTACATAAATAGGACACTTATGGAACCCGCTATTGATTTGACCCTAATAACAAAAGTTTTACAATTTTCCTTTAAGAAAAGCTCCTGGCGATCGCAAGATCTTGCTAGCTGGCGATTAGAGTTTTCCCTTGGTGAGTTAACTCTAGGATTCTAACAGGACAAAAAGTATAATTCTTAGTGCCAAATGTGTCATTTTTATATAAAAACATGCACTTCTTACCATGTCATAGTTTCAGTCCTAGTAAGAGAACTATTTAATGTATAATCTCATTCACCAAGAGTCACTAGAAACTCCTGGCAAGTTGCCAAAAATTGTAGTACAAATAGTTCCTCGCCAAACTGGCGATTCACCATAAGTTTTGGCAACTTACGACTAAGTGCTATCAAGTGTTGCCTTTTGCTAATACTTCAAGTGCAAGTATTGACAAATAGAGAGGGGTCAAAGGGTAGGTCTTGGCCCCATTTCAAGAGATCGAAAGGGATATTTTCATCCAAAAATTTTTCATTAAACTTAACGGAGTCATTATTGTAAAACCCTGTCAAGACAAAAAGGCACACCATCTGCAAAAAGGCCGAGATTATGTTGCGTAAATTTTTCCTTTTGAAATTTTTACATAAAAGTACAAATTTTAGAAGTTATTTACAAAACATAGCAATATTTTAGCAAAATTACCTAATATAGAGGAAATAAAATGTTAATTACAAAACATAGCAAAAACATAGCAATATTTTTCCATAACATAGCAAAACCTTATATTTTTCCTCTCATTTCTCCCCATTTCACTTTTGCTCCCACCATTTCCCCTAATTTCACTTTTACTCCTTCCATTTTCCCCAATTTCACTTTTTCTCCTCCCATCCTCAACCACCCTGTATCTCATTATATCTCAATGCATCTCGATGTTTCTCAACTACTAACCACATTGTATCTCATTGTTCAACACTATATCTCAACTGTTTATGCACCGTTTCAGGTTGTTTCAGCACTGTATCTAACTGTTTCTACACCATTTCAGGTTGTTTTGCAGCGTATGTAACTATTTCTAAACTATTTCAGCATTGTTTCATCTAATTTGTGCGTTGTTTCTCACTGTTTCTAAGTTATTTTCACCTTATTTGTGTTGTTTCACATTATTTTTTACATTTTGTTTCAGACTTTTTCACTATCTGCACTATTTTTGCTAAGTATCGAACTGTATCTAATTGTTTCTGCACCGTTTCAAGTTGTTTCAACACTGTATCTCAACTGTTTCTGCACCGTTTCAGGTTGTTTTACACCGTATCGAACTATTTTTAAACTGTTTCAGCATCGTTTCATCCCGTTTGTACATTTGTTTCTCACTGTTTCTAAGCTATTTTCACCTTGCGTTGCTTCACATTATTTTTTACATTTTGTTTCAGACTTTTTCACTAGATGTTTTAGAATGTTTCAGCACTGTATCTAACTGTTTCTACACCGTTTTAGGTTGTTTTGCAACGTATCTAACTATTTCTAAACTGCTTCAGTATTGTTTCATCCAGTTTGTGCGTTGTTACTCACTATTTCTAAGCTATTTTCACCTTATTTGCGTTGTTTCACATTAGTTTTTACATTTTATTTCAAACTTTTTTATCTGTACTATATTTTTCCGTATCGAACTGTATCTAAATGTTTCTGCACCGTTCCAGGTTGTTTCAACACTGTATCAAAATATTTTTGCACAGTTTCAGTTTGTTAGCACTGTATCTATACTTTGATTGCATGCATGCATGCTGGGTCATGAACTTATGTTTTGTGTGTTTACTCATTTAGGCCTCTTTTTTTTCTTTATAGATTTGTTTAAGTGAATATATTTAGAACAAAAGAAGTTCACTGATAGTAAAGATCTATTGCCTTATTTTCTTCCCCTATTTATCAATTGTTTATATCATACTAGTTTGATCTGGTGTTACATTTAGACACCAATGAGGCCATACTCACCCCCCTGTACATCATCAAGCAGTATTAGTCGTTTCAGTTCCTCTTATACCGCATATCTCGATGCTTTGTTTAGAAGAAAGGAAAGTATTAAATTTTCTTCTCTCGCTTAGTTTAAGTAGAAAAATGAGAAATTATCACATATATAAATTCATGAGAAAGAGAAGTCCTTTTCCCTTAATCTTGTTTATCACCAAAATCCAATGTTTAGCCTTTATTATTTGACCGTTCTAAGAACTCTTCCTTTTAACGAGGATAGCAATGTGACAGTAACTTAAATGCTAGTTTAGAAAATCATCCAACCTACTTTAGTTATACGAGATTGTTTAGTCAATTAGTTCACAATGAGTCAATGACTCCAATGTTATGATATATGTGCATCTTAAATGCTTTTTCTGTACATCATATAGTTCGAGTCGAAAGTAATGAGTTCAGTTGAACCCACTGAACCACTCTAAATCTGTTTCTTGTGGTCAGGAAGTGGTAACGGATACTTTCGGTTTTAATTCAGGGGAGAAGTTAAGGTGACTGCTTATTAAGGTAAAGAGTTGCCATATGGAAGAGGATTTGGTAGAGTTAGTAGATGGGCAAGCTTGATATTACTGAAATCCTACATAAGTAATCCTCTAATTATAAATAAAAACTTGACAATTTTCTCTAATCTGTACTGCTGAAATTAGTAGTTCTAGACTTTCTTGACAAGAGAAAAAGCTTTCTGTTTGTTTATATACTGCAAAATTGGTCTTGATTGCTTCAAGAATATATGATTTCAGGATCTAGTCTAGACCCGAAAACGTTCTTTGTTGAAATCTGAAGGTGGCATGAAGAATTCAGTTGTCAGTCTTCCAACATTAAAATCTACCTCTTCAATTTTCCATCTTTCCTCCAGTTGCCTCTTGTGATTTGCAGAGTGCTCTCCATATCTGAAAACTGTAACAAAAGTTTTACCACTGTGCGCAACATTAACTCCATCGACATACTTATATTCCTCCATAACAGATTCTGTGCTCGTCTCCCAGAAGACACCTTCGTCGTCCCTGCTAGTCTTAACTGTTAGCAGTCTTGAATCTTCAAACTTGACCATTAGGCCTGATCTTTGGCTGAAGTATCCCCAGATTGTGTGGTGAAGTATTTCATAATTTGGACCACTTTGTGCCTCCAGTGCTGATTGGTTTGTGTCAAGTTTGAGGATGAAACAATCCTCATCATTTATTATCTTCTCTCCTATGCACACTGCATTCGCGAACAAGTTTGATATAGACCGAGGATCTAGTCCCTACAGCAATGACAGAACATTTAGCCCTTAGCTCTACTTCTAAGAGACAATGTGATAAACAGCTGCCAAAAAGCAACAGTTGCTGATCAATGTTATTCCCCCGACTATTTTTTTCTCATTAAAGTAACTGAACTATAGGATTTTCAGAAGAAATGACCGGAAGTATAGTTCAGTTGATTTAACGTGACAAAAGTAGTTTGTCACATTACTATTATACCCGATAAAGTTCAATGATAATATGTGAAATTAATGATTAATAATCCTTAACGTCTGTGTAACAGTTGAAGTAGTTTCACCTGCAGAAAGCGACGTAGAGGTCTGGAAGGACCCTTGGAGATAGGCCTTTGTTGATTAGATGATTGTCTCCATGAGATTTTTCCATTACTACCAGAAATGACTTTGCATCCAGAGATAAGCAATTCTAAGCACCAAAGGTCAGGATTTTTTTGCCAAAGCACAAAACCTCCATTTTCATCACTCTTTCTCACCTTCACACTTTGATCACCTTGATGGAAATCAGATGCCATAATTTTAATATGCCCCACTACACACATACTATTCACTGCATTTAGTGCTGGTTGCCCCCCTGTTGCTGCTATGTATTGTTGCAATATGTATTTTGCTGTTGAAGCCTCCTGCATGTCAATTCCAAATAAGATATCCAAAGAACATAACCAATAATAAGTCACATTGCTAATACTTCTGGCCTTTTTATACGAATTCGTTCATTGGCATGTATCAGATATATACGAGTGTGTATACGGGTAAATCAAGTGTTTTCCGCTAATTTTTGGTGTATTTGAAGTCATTGTAACATAGAGCTCCAGTCAGAACTGTATAATATGGTCTTCCTTTTCACCTTTTTTCTCGAAGAATACTTCAAGATTACTAATTCATGAGGTCAGAATGGTAACAGTGGTCCTTGTTTTGTGTCTTTTTGTGGATTGGAACTTGGTTGTCATGCATAGTTTTCTGGTCCAAAGATGGCAATCTCTATTTCAGGTTGAAAAAAAGATGGCAAAACTTATAGACTACAGTATGTGGATTTTATAACTCCACGGAATTCATAGTGAGTATAATTCATTATATGTAACCTTTTGACGTTTTCTATCTTAATACATAATTCGAGCAAAATATAATAAGATTAGTTGAACTTACATAACTCGTCTGGATCGACTCTATACAACTAAAAAGATCAAAATGCATAGGTATAAGTAAAAAGGTTTTAAGCCTGGAGAATTGATGTCTTACAATGGAAGCATGTTTGACAGGACGATTAACAGATTGGCCCAATTGTATTTGAAAAGGGATTAGAGGAGATCCCACCATATAAAGAAGGAAACTTAATTCATTATAACGAGCAGCAACAATAGGAGAAGACCATTTATCAGATGTTTGAGCTTTCATCCAGGTTGCCATATTTTGCCATCTAAGTGCAGCATTTGTACCCATACTTTTGAACATTTCATCTGGAATTGGTACCTCAAGTACTGTCTCCAAACCATCTTCCTTATCAACATTTGGACAAAGTTTCCTCATATAAATTAACTCTACAAGTATTTAGCTTATGGGAAAATAAAATTAGAATTTAATACGTGTGTGCAATATAGAACAGTGAGTTTCAGATATCGAATGCATAAAGAAAAAAAGAAAAACAGAAAGAGAGGGAGAGAGAAAATTTGTCTTTGTTTGTAAGAGAAACTATAAGATTAGAGAAAGGTTCAGAGATAATTAAGGATTGTTACAATGAAAAACTAGCATTCTATTCTCTGTTTTTTCTTGCTTGAAAGAAAGAAATTTGAGGTGTGTAATTTTTTGCGGAGAGATTTTTGGGACTCACCATGCTAAAGGTTCCTCCTTTCTTTTAGTAGTCGTGCGGACACCATTTTATCTCACGTTTATAATTTAATATTGCATCTTAATTTCTCATAATCAACTAGTTAATTTTGTATATTTGCTAGCATATATGTTAACCAAGTTGTACAGATACTAGAAGAAATCTTTAACAAGATAATGGCACGAATTCAAAAATTTAAAACTTTTCATTTTTGACATCTTTATTCTAGTTCTAGAAAATAGACTATAGAACATGTCAACTTCACTAGCATTTTGATAGAAAAAATCGACAAATCAGGTTACCCATGTTAACTTGTCTCATGCAACTCGACGCATTTAATGCAAAGAATTTGCTATTACTAGAGGGACGGAAAGAAAGCACGTTTATATTCTCCAAGTTCGTTCGAATACTTAAATAAGTGTAAGATATAAAATGCATATGTATTTTATTATTCTTCATGATGGCTACTCTATTTCTTGTACTTCAATAATTTTCCTACTTACTACTTATTGAATTAGCAATGGCTTTGTATTTGAACTAGAGAAAGGCAGTGCAACATTCGGGGAAGTACTCTCTACCAAAAAAGTTTCCATATCCAAGATTCAAATATGAAACATCTGATTAAGGAAGGAGCGGTCTCATTTACTACAACATATCACTTGATGATAAATTAAGGGGCAATTCACAAAACTATACAAACTAACATTTTTTCTTACACTAAAATGTCAACATTTTCTCATTTTTAAAACATAGCAATATTTTTTTTTCAAAACATAACAAAAATGCATAAAAGGGTGCTAAAAACCCTAGATCTTGCTTCTACCACCCCAGCCACCACCCCCATCACTGCTGCCGCCTCTCAGCCGGCGGCCACCGGCTGCCTCCGCCGCCAGGTCGCTGGAAAATTCATTTTTTATTTTTTTATATTTTTTTTGTATGTCTTGTGTATTTTCAGTGTATAAACATGTATATTTTGTGTATGGCTAGTGTGTGAATATACATACACAAGCCATACACAACATATACAAAAGAAGAAACACAAATATACACTTATACTTATTGTATGTGAGGTGTATATCTAGTGTATGTCCGGTGACATACATTGGATATACACATGAAAAACAGTTTTTTTTTTGCCTCCACCACCACCACCAACCACCGTGCACCGCCTGAGAACCAACAAACAAACATACATTTTTCGTTTTGTATGTAAAGTGTATACCCAATGTATGTCCGGTGACATACGCCAGACATACATGGGGTATACGCATTACATACAATTTCTTTGCCGTCAAAAACACCAAACATACACCACTACCACCGTAACCCCGCCGTGTCTCACCGGAAAATTTAAAAAACAAAAAAAAAGTACCAAAGCAGCCGGACCTTCACCGGAAAACACCGGATCTGCTTTGCACTAGCAGATCCGGCGCCGCCGGAGCTCAGGCGAGTCAAAACCAGTAGCAGCGCGACGACGGGGCATGGGGAGGGGATGCCGGCGACGGTGGTGGTAGGGAAAGCGGCGCGACGGGGAAGGGGGAGGGGCAGCTGGTGGGGTCACAGTGGGGTGTGGGTTTGGAGAGAAGGGAGAGAAGAGAGAAGGAAGAGAGAAGGGAGAGAGAATGAACCTAGGGTTTTTTATGACATGTTTGGTAGCATTTTTAAAAATGTTGCTACGTTTGGTAAAGTGGCAAAATATTGCTATGTTTTTTAAAAAAGTACCCTAAATTGATATAGAATGTAATTTATCCTAAATTAAGGGAGGAGCAGCCTCAATGGATTCAATTTCATGGGCCTAGCATTCACGCAATGCATCTTGGTAAAACCCAAAAATCATCTCTTGCTTAAACCTTAGTATTTTACAATCTCAGTTGCAAAGGGCTTTCATTCTCTTCATTGTTTCTTAGACAATAATTCACCCTATGATGAAGTACTCTGTATACCGGAAGGCTAGAAGTACGAGGAAAATTTTAGATGGACATGAAATGAAAAGAAAGTTTCGCAGAATGTCGTATTCAGCAAGTGTCCTTTTACTTCAATAACCATGCTCTTGCAAAAATCTGGACCAACATGGATAACATATCCATGAATTTGGTCACGTGACTTGAATTTAGGTACTCACATCGACTCTTTTTTAGTAGCTTATCTACTCTTGTACTTCCTCTTAGGTCCTTAGCTTTTAAAATTTTCGATTTTTACCCCTTAGAGCTCTGAAATATTTTTTTAAAAAATCCGTTTTTCTAAAATGAATTTAAGGTCTATTCACTACCAACAAGACTAAACGTAGTAATAGTTCATATTGACTTCTAATATTAAGACTATTTTCATTACTCTCTTTATCATTCAAGTTAGCCACTTAGGCTCCTCCATGTTTTGGCTTTACCGCTGTCTCTATCAAGGCCAATTCTTATATTTAAGAAATTTTTAAGTACAAGTACTTGTGAAGCTGTCTAGTGTAAAGGGTAGCTTGTTCTAAGGGAAAAGGAACGACAAGAAAGGACAAGCCCATGGATGGATGACTTTGTTTTTCTTGGATTCCCTTATCTTTTGAGAGGTTTCTTATTTGTATTGGCTATTCACAAGGCATATCATGCAAACTGCTTTCGTCCAAAGACGAAGTTTAGCTCATTTTCTTTCATTTCTGTCAAGTAGCCTAATTTACAAATGGTTTCATTATGAAGACAAAAGATACTTTTCTCTGCAATGCACTTATATCAATTATCAACTATCCTTGCATGTCTCATTCATATTTGGAAATAATATAATGCAAAAGCTTTTGTTTCAATTGACGTGACATTCTTTTCTTCTTAATTAGTTAAAAAAATAATATATTTTTATATTTACAAATTGTGTATCTTTTATGACATGCTTTTATATCTACAAAGATGTCATAGTATATTAAAAACCACAATGTGTTAAAATTGAAAAAACAAGACACAAATTTTGAGGTGAAAAACTTCTCACTTTTTCCATTAATGAATAACCCTATATATACAAGTGTAACTACAAGACCTAACTTAGGCACCAAGAAAACCTAATGGGCTTGGCCCAATACAATTTACATAAATAACCTATTTACAATAATAACCTCCTTTACCCCTCCTCAAGTTGGAGCATGAGGATTTTTCATGCCCAACTTGTCAAGAAAGTAGTTAAATTGCGCTCGTCCGAGAGCCTTTGTGAAAATATCCCCAACTTGTGAGCCCGTTGGTACGTGTCCGGGACGAATTGTAACCTCCAAGAATTTCATCTCGAATAAAATGGCAATCGACCTCAATATGTTTCGTCTGCTCATGAAACACGGGGTTCCGTGCTATATGCAAAACCGCTTGACTGTCACACTTTAGTTGTATCGGGAACGGATGATAACTTCGAGATTCCACAAAATTCCTTTAAGCCATTTCAATTCACACACGGTCATAGCCATCGACTGGTATTCAGCTTCAGCCGAAGATCTGGAGACTACCTGCTGCTTCTTCGTTCGCCAAGAAATCGGTGACTCTCCCAACGAGACATACCATCCGGTAAGAGAACGTCTGGTCAACGGACAACCTGCCCAATCTGAATCACACCAACCGCATAGGAAAAGGTCACAACTATAATTCATCACAATACCTTGACCCGGACACCCTTTCAAGTAACGTACCACTCGGAGAGCTGCTTCCCAATGATCAATCTGTGGTTATTGCATAAATTGAAACAATATATGAACACTATATGACATATCCGGTCGTGTAAAATAAAGATAAATCGATCGTCCAACCAGTCTTCGATAACTCTCTGGATCTTTCACAAATCGGCCTCTTGCATGCGCTAACCGGTGATTCTGTTCCATCGGTGTAGCAACCGGTCGAGCCCCCAACAATCCAACTTCGGACACAATATCCATGGCATAATTTCTTTGACAAAGGAATATCCCTTTAGGACCCCTTGCCACTTCAACTCCCAAAAACTATTTCAACAATCCAAGATCTTTCATGTGAAAACAAACGGAGAGATACAACTTGAAAAATAGTATTGCCTTCGAATCATTGCCGGAGATGATCAGATCATCCACATACACGAGTACACTTAATTTTACATCTCCCTTCTTCATCGTAAACAATGAGCAATCAGAATATGACTATGGAAAACCATAATTCTTCAGAGCTGTCGATAACTTTGCAAACCAACAACGAGGAGCTTGCTTCAATCCATACAAAGATTTTCGGAGACGACACACTTTACCGGACCCATAATTTTTATACCCAGAAGGCAACTTCATATATACCTCCTCATGAAGATCACCGTGAAGAAAATTATTATGAACATCCATCTGATGTAATTCCCAATTCTTAGCCGTAGCTACCGCCAAGAAGACACGGACAGTCACCATTTTACCTACCGGTGCAAATGTCTCCGTGTAGTCAATTCCTTCAACTTGATGATTACCAAAGATCACCAGCCTAGCTTTGTACCGCTCAACGGTACCATCAAAGTTGTGCTTAATCTTATATACCCATCGACAACCGAGCGTCTTCTTACCCGGAAGCAATCGCCCGATTTCCCAAGTCTTGTTCGCTTCCAAAGCGTGCAACTCTTGTTGCATATCCGTCCGCCATTTTTCATCTTTCGTAGCTTCAGAAAAAGACCTCAGTTCATGTCCCTCCGTTATGGCTACAAGAAAGCACGTATGCTTCTTCAAAAATTTATCACAGTTAACATAATGTGCCAATAGATAAGACGCACCTGAGGATTGCCGAGGCTCGAGTAAACTCTTTTGACTTCGGACGCATGAGCTATCAGACTTCCGGACACAAGTCGACGCACGATGTTACTGTTTTCGGACAGTATTGGTTACATAATCTCGCAAACGAACACTTTCAATCTTAGTTCTCTTTCCTCGGCCCAACTCTTCTCTCATCGCTTCCGTTTCCAAGTATCTGGGAATGACACCTTGGTTTGGGTCATCTTGATTCGGCTCCTCATTGTCCGAATTCATTTCTTCTTCCACTTGAGCATCATCCACATCATGTACTGAGGGAATAATATCATTACCACCCTCACTCTGGAATTGTTCTCTTCTTCAACAATGTCATCCACTCGTTCGGTCTCAAAACTTTGACTCGGGCGCTCTTTCCACCATCCTTTGGTGCAAATGGAAACTCGTTCTCATAGAACGTGACATCTCGTGACATAAAATACTCTTTGGTATCCAAATCATACAACTTCCATGCCTTTTTCCCATTCGGATATCCCAAAAAATATACATCGACGATTTCGGCTTTCAAACTTATCATTCATTCGTCCGTGATTGCGTGCATAACATAAGCATCCGAACACTCTCAAGTGATTATAATTCGGTGTCACGTGCATCAGGATATCATACGGTGTCTTCCCATTCAACACGGACGAAGGAGTCCGATTGATCAAATAAACAGCTGTCATTATACACTCTCCCCAAAATTCAATCGGCAAATGTGCTTGAAATCGGAGCGCCCGAGCTACATTCAAAATATGTCGGTACTTTCTTTCAACTCTTCCATTTTGTTGTGGTGTCCCTACACACGAGGTTTGAAAGAGAATTTCTTATTCCCGAAAATAAGCTTTCATACTTACAAACTCGGTCCTATTATCACTTCGGACGATCTTGACATATTTATGAAATTGTCTATCAACCATTGAAAAGAAGTCTTTCAAAGCTCTTCCGACCTCTTTCTTATCAACCAACAAAAATACCCACACAGCTCGAGAGAAATCATCAACAATTATTAAAAAATACGAGGCACTACATGAAGTTTCAATTCTATACAGACCCCACAAGTCGCAGTGTATCAATTCAAAACTCTCGGTGGCTCTATTCTCGCTCAGCGGAAACACATTCCTAGCCTGCTTTGCCCGATGACATATATCACATGCTTTCACAATTTTCTTGCTGCTACAATTCCTAATTTCTTGAATCAGAAGAGAATTCGTTACCTGAATAGAGGGACGTCCTAACCGTTGATGCCACAGATCTAACATCTCCGCTTTCATAGCCTTCACCGGTGACACCGACTGAAAGTAGTACAAACCGTCCGTTTGTTTATCGGTGCCAATCAACTTGCTCGTGGTCTTGTCCTTCACAACGCATATATCCTAAGTAAACTGCACATCACAGTTATATTGATCGATTAATTAAGACACCGAAATCAAATTGCACGCCATTCTGGGCACATAAAGAACGTTTCGTTGGGTCAACTGTTAATTAAGCTGGGTTGACCCTTCTTTTACGGCCATGGTAATGCTTCCGTTTGGAAAATCTACCGGACAGTGTACAATATCCCGCAAATCACTCAACACATTTAAATCTCCGGTCTTATGGTTCAAAGCTCCACTATCAATTATCCATGGATCGTTAGTCGTCTTATTGTTCACTCAAACGACATCTGACTTCTTTTAATTAAACAAAACTCACCAATATTTGCACCTGTTCATTACTCAATCCGGACATTAGAGCGTCCGAATCCAACTTCACTGGCTGCACGAGCGACATTCGCTCGTGTCTCTTCTCGGCCGCTTGACGACCCCGTATCTCGATTAGAAGTCCCATTCTCATTCCGTGAGCCAAATTTCCACCATTTTGGATATCCGATAACCTCATAGCAATAGTTTGGATTATGCCCCGAACGATCACAGTTCGGACATATTATCCCTTTCCATCTATTCATCATGCCTCTCCGAGAGAGTGTTGCTCTATTCACGGCAACTCTCTCTCGGTTACTCCGTCCGTGAACATCACTTCTTACTTGTTCATTCAACATATCAACCGAACCCTCTTTGGGTCGCACAATGGTGTTGAACCCCAAAAATTACTCTTTCTTTAAGAAAAAATAAGTTTCGGGTATATTTCAACAAAATGGGATTCCCAAGGGTTTCTCTGGAGTCTCCACCTAATTTAAGGATTATTAGGAACCTAAGTTAACTAAAGAGTGCTATTTATTCTTTATTTAAAGGAAATTAAATTAAAATCAGAGATTCTAGGTAAGTGGTTCTATTAAATTCGAAAGAAGGTCCCTAGCGGGAGCACTTTCGAAAATCTGCTAAATGCGGTTAATCCGGCGGTTTTCACGAATTTGTTAAGGATAATAGAATTAATTTTAACTAAGGATAGTATAAATAAGATAAGGTTTGATTATGCCAATACTTGAATGAATAAACAACAAAACTTAAGATTAATTAAATGGATAATGAAATAATGATCAATTGATTAATTAATAGAATAAATAAAGGTTAAATGAAGTTAGATAATTAAATAAAAACAAACTAGATAAATGATTGGATAATAATGAAGGATTAATAATTGATTGAATAAATAGATAAATAAATAAGCAAACTTAATCAAATAAATGAATACTTATCAATTTTAATTGAATAAAGGAGTAAATAAATAATAATTGATTAAATAAATAAATAAATATTTAATGGATTAAATAAATAATTAATCGAAATTAAATAAATTAGATTAAGTAAATAAATAAATGATTAACTAAATAAATAAATTAGATTAAATAAATAAATAATTGAATATCCATAAATAAATAATTCAAATGCAAATTATGACGAAGGTAAGATTTTAGTCGTATTTTATTTGCACTCATTAATTGACAAATGATTCTAAACATCCATAAATTAATTGGCGATTCGCAAAGAAATGATAAAAAGCATTCATATAAAAATAATTTAAGTAATTTACAATAATTATTCAAAATTCAAATATCATTTCTATCCTACAGAGCTACTAAACCGGTCTATGGGGAAGTCCTATACAACATGCATTTTCTAAGGAAGCGGGAAAGGATGGAGTTTAGAAGTTAGAACCCGGAAGCGCGAACTCAATCACTGAGCCTTGAACATTGTGATTTTCATTTTTTCTTTCTTTTACATTTTCGGGGATATCAAGTCCCGAAAATGCGGAGCGGTTCAAGTAACTCCCGAATGCACGTCATCCCAATTTGTGAGTTTTAGCCAATTCGATCCCGGTAGTGTATTATGCAAAGAAAGAAGGAAATAAGAAAAATAAAGATTAGTAAACACTCAACGAAATACTAAATAGCCAAACTTAATTAATTGAAAATAAAAACAGTACAAAGATCTAGTACTTTTATTTTGGCAAATGAAGGAGAAACTTGAAAACTCATGAGTTCACACATAGCCATTTAATTGATCTCCTAATCACATGAGATCTTAAAGAATGCGATATTAACACATGCAACAGAGGTATTTGAAGGCATAGAAAAGACAAACTTGAACCTGGACTATTAGCACACACTATTCAACAGAGGTATTTCCGTTAAACATGATACTATGATACGAAATTTTCAACAATCATCCGAAATTTGAAAACTGACTAACAAGGGACACTTTAAGACAGAACATGCAGAAAATCAGGCACTGGGATTAGAAACGGAGTTAACCATAAGGCTACCAGAACCAAGAAAAGGACTTAGCCAAAACCCAGACAAGATATTGGGACAATGAGCCGAGGCAGATATTAAGCTAGAGACTGTAAACAACATTCAATATTGAAGTAAGCCACCTGCAACTAACAAGACTATACAAATAACCAAACCAACCAAGGCAGAACCTAAGAAGCACTACAACTGCGATTGAATAGCTTTAGGAAGGAAAATAATATACTGAATACTTTAAAATATGAACATGGGCAAAAGAGGACATGTGTTTATTCATAACAGACCCTACAAGAGAACTCAGAACCATTAAGGACATTCTCTCCTAACACAGAAACTAACTCAGGACCTTAAGAAAAATAAGCTGAAAATAGAAACCTGACACTTGACTTCTTAGACAGAACCAAACCTTACAAGAGAGCAAGCAGAAAAGTCACACATACATAGACCTGAAGCTCCTCCATGCTCCAGGATATCCTCAGGTAACCAGAGAAACAGAGACTATCTCCACCATCTCTTAAATGATCCAGATAACCTAATCACTGGACCTGCACACCTCCAAAGCCATGCCAGAATTCATCCTAACTTATTCAGACCTCAACAAACATTCTCTGAACCTTATAGCACCAAATCAAACTCCTTTCATCTACTCCTCAGTCTGACCGACCAAGCAAAACTCATTTTACCTCACCTCCACAACCAGGAAACAACCTGCTACTCCTACTCACTTGACAAGCGACCAGGTTAACCAACAACTTCCTAATCAACTCTGCATGCTAAGCTAATACCTACACCCAATACATCAGACAACACAACTAGAACCTGCAGCAACAAAAGGACTAACTCCACACACCTAGAACTCCTACACTCTCCCTTGAACAGCTTGCACCCTCTCACAGAGACACCATAGCACCTGGGAACAGCCTCACACTCACAGAACTTTCAGACAACATCTTTAAAACAGACCCCCTCACACACACACTGCACCCAGAAAACCAGGCCTGCACATACACTCTTGCCCTGATCCAAAACAAAACCTGAAACATCCCTAAGAAGCCCTGGACCTACCTGGACAATACCAAACACACAAGCATATACACACCCTGAACAAACACCCCCTGCACCTCAAACTCACCTACACACTTAACATCTACACTCCTTGATTTCACTACTACCACACCACCTCCAATCCTAAGACCACAAAAACAGAAACAACCACAAAACTGACCCTGAAACACCCTGCACGCCTTCTAAACCATCTGGACAACAACTGCAAGCTGGACTGAACCAAGACTTGCACACCAGAAACTCTAAAACCCCTGAACACACCTGAACTGCCCTGCATACTCCCTCCTTTGCATTACTCAAACAAACTGAACTCCCTCCTAGCTCACAGATCACCAGGAACCAGAACCCCTACGACTCCCTCACTTCCTCATTTCACTCTGCATACAACACCTCCATCATACCTTCATAGCCCCTGAAAAACTGCAGCACTGCATACATACTCCCATAAGCACACTACCTGCATCCCATACTCTCCAGAATAACCCTCCATTCACATCAACCAGACAAACAACGAACCAGGCATGAAAACAAACTCATTTTTATCTATCTTATACAATTACACTGAAGAAACTTCAGGCAGAGCAGGCAAAGAAAGGAATGACAAGATTCAAGAGGTAACTTAGATATATAAATCAAAAGCTGAAGGAATGTCTAGAACATGTTGAATGTGATTCAAAACAAGAATAATTTTTATGCTAAGAGAATGTTACAGGCACCTCAAAATAGAAACTAAATGTAGCATTTTCTATTCCACCCATTTAGATTAACAGAAACAACACTCATACCCTTTTAATCTAATATATCATTTGTATCAGAAGAATGAACTGAATTTGAGCTTATATAAACTACACAATACGACTATAATGGCAAGCAAATGAAAGGGAAATCACTGACCTTTTTAGGAGCAGGAACTAAGGCGAGAACTGAAAAATAGCGACTTGAACAAGGCGACGACTTAAATGTTGAAGCGACAACACAAATTGACCAGAAATGATAACAGTTGTCTATGTATATTTTAGATTGAAACTGAGAAAATGTGTCTTGATGGTCTACCTATTTTCTAGTTCCTGCCTCCTCCCTCTAAAAAACTCTTTCTGCTGCCTAAAACTGAACCCCCTTTAAAATGAACATAAGGAAGATTTTATACCTGTAATGCTAGGGTTTCGGATCTCTTTGAATTCCCAAAAGCGACCCTTACTCCCTTTGCTTTTCCCCTTTGAAACCAGGGTCAAAATAGTATAATCCTCTTGGATTGTACTACTTTCACCCTGATTCAAAGAGAAAAATGGACGTTGAATCCCACTACGGCTCGGATTGATCCGCGATTCAAAATGGAGGGCTAGGATCGATTGAGATCTTGTACTAGAGAGAGGGAAAAGGAATGGGGACCAGTGGTACGAGATTTTGGCTGCTAGCGGATCGATTTTGGAGGGAATGGAAATCAATCGCGGGTCGAACTTGAGAGAAAACGGGTTGGGGAAAGGGAATTGGGTCGCGGGTAATGAACTGGGTTGGGGAAATTGAACTGATGGGTATAGTGTGTAACTGTGTATAGGTATTATGTATCATTTGCATGGGTGGGCAATATTTAGAGACTAGGAACGATTTTGTCCCTCCTTATAGGATAAATGAAGGTAATTGCACGTCTAGGCTGAATTTAGGATGTGTACTAAAATTTTATCCTTTTAGGATTATTTAAGTGAGACAGAGATATTGCACTGGTGGGATGGATTTAATCGTATGCATTACAAAATCAGCCTTTGTTTTGAAATTGATCAATTGCCTTTAACTTTTTCAAAATTGATTTTAATTTAAAAGAATTAGACTTTTATTGAAATTTTCGGGACAAAATTGGGTGTCAACAAATGGTCTCGCCTCCGAAACCTGTCCTCTTAAGGATACTCAAGATTGTCTGAAACAATCTCGCCCTTTCAACATCAACCTTCACATTACACGACGACTTTCCGTCGACATAAACACTAGCAATGGTGACACTAGCTCCTTCCTTTCGAACGGCCATAACCCCACTCTTTCTTCACACTTTATGGAGAAGTTTTATTATATCGAGCACTTTTTCGATCAGCTGCGCGCTGGCTCTGATACCATGTTAAAATTGACAAAACAAGACACAAATTTTGGGGGTGAAGAATTTTTCACCTTTTCCATTAATGAATATCCCTATATATACAAGTATAACTACAAGACCTAACTTAGGTACCAAGAAAACCTAATGGGTTTGGCCCAATATAATTTACATAAATAACCTATTTACAATAATAAACATATTTACAATAATAACCTCCTTTACAAATTCACATGCCTTTCTTTTTTAGATTTAGTATCAAGTCATATGATTGAAACGAAAATAAGTAGATCATATCGGTATATATTTATATAAAATTAGAAAGAAATTATTTTAGTGGTGGGGATGCTGAATATGTTTGATATGAGATATATGCTTGTGGTTCAATTGGCGAGTCTCGCAGCTGTTGCACCCAAATATGGACTTCGATATCAAAGTGAATGACATATATATCCTCTTTTACATACAGAAAGAGCTAGAAACATATCTGTTAAGTAGTGTAATTTTTTTTTTTGTTTTATTTATTTTCCTTTTGAAATATTTTAAAGTGAGACCCATAAATAAGAGGGGGGAAAAGGAAGAAAGAAGAAAGACTGTATTTATATATTTTCCACCATGCATCTAAACAATGTTAAGGATATAGTTGCATCAATTGTTCGACTGCCAGGAATTTTATCTGTTACTCGTATTTGCTATTTTAGATGCTATAGTCTATGCACTACTAAAAATCAGCTGTTTTCAGATCGAAAATTTCGGACCGAAATTCGTTCGGACACTCCTATTCGACCGCCGCGGTCGGATATTTTGGTTAGTTCACATTAAATAATATTTTTTAAAACCATCCGACCGCTACAGTCGGATAACAATTAATTTTTTTAATCTATCCGACCGCCCCGGTCAGATAAGGCGGTCAGACATAGCGAAATAAGTCACGGGCGGATCCCCTTTCTTTCCTCTCTCCTCATTTTATTTCACTCTCTCCATCCCAAAAAAAAAACCCCGACTCATCCCCAAATCGATCCACCCCATTTTCCCATAACCAAATTCTTTCTTCCCCAAAGTCCCATCCACCCCATTTCTCGTTTTTCTTGGTAAGTTTTTAAATTTTTAACTTTTTTCATTGTTTCTTCAATATAAACCCTAATCCCCAATTTTTCTTTTCTTTTTTTCTTGCAGATCTGGCAACTACATACCTAACCCTCAATTTTTCTTCGTGAGGTATTTTTTTCGTTTTATATGGTTTTCATATTTTTATTTTTTATTTTCTTCAATTTTTATTGTGTGTAGTCTAGTTGTTGTTGTTGAATGATGTTAAGTTGGAAATGAACATTGTTTGTGGTTGCTAGATGTTTGGATTAAATGGAAAAAAAATTGTAATTGAAAGTTGTCCAAGAGCTTGAAAGGTGAAAATAGATCTAGTGCTTCGTTAAAGATTTTGAAAAATTAAAGTCCGGAGTTTGTTGACTTTGTTGTAGGAAATTTGTGTTGACAAATTTGATAAATATTTGTGGAGTTTAAAACTATTAAGCGGTTGTTTAGATTTGTAGATTAGATTGGTATTGTAAAATTCATATAGTGAAACAATTAACTTTAAAAAAATTAAATTTATCTAGTTTACAAATGTGCTTCAATAGTTTTGTATTTGGTTCTTGGCTTAGACATGGCTTAAAGGGAAATGTAGACCTTTGACTTGTTGAAATGTTGTAAAAAATATAAACTTGAAATTTAAACTTGGGATGGTTAAGTAACAACATTATGTTTGTGTTTAACATTGTCTTATGTTAGACCATGAACTTGTAGATTTTGTGTTTGTAGTTTGAAATGGCTAAAAACTTTTAATGAAAGAATCTAAAAAGTTTAGATGTTAAGAAATTTAGTAAAGGGTATAGTAGTAGTAGTTTTGATAGAAAATTAGGATTAGTAACTTGACTAAATTTAGAACAATTAGTGAAGAAGAAAATATTTATCCTATCGTATATTCAATCATTTTTAACCTAAAAGGAAGATTATATAGATGTGTGCTACACTTATTATTCTACTATTACATTTGGCTAAATGAATTAGTTAAGTCGCCTTAATGTTATGTGATGAATTGATGAACTTAGATTTATGATGGTGGATGAACTTGGAATTAGTATGATTGATGAATTTAGAATTGTTGAGTTAGAATTCGTATGATTTATGAACTTAGATTTGTTGTGTTGGAATCGTTGTTAACTGATTTTATTTTCTCTTCAATCAAGATCAAATATATCATGGATAACAACATCGAAGACTCAATTGATATGGTACCAGATACGATCGAAAACTCAGTTGATATGGTACTGGAATCAGACATGGATGAAAAAGTTGAATTGCCAGAATTGGACTTGGGTGATGAAGTTGAGTTGCCGGAACCGGACTTGGAGTGAGAAGTCGAAAAAATAAAGAAATTAATACAGCGAGTCTTAGACATAATGTTGCCTTTTTTCCCTACCTCTATTAAGATGTTATTATAAAAAGAAAGACTTTTTTTGTACTAAACTTGGTTTTGGCACATGTATTGTGTGACTTTATGTTGCATGTGCCTTTAAGTGTTAGTTGTTAAACTTTAGATTTGGATGCATAAGTATTATGTGTCTTTATGTTTAGGATTTAAAGTAAGTGTATGGAAGATTTAATAGACTTATTATTAAAGTGTGTGTTTATTATAGTTTAATAAATTGTTTTAAAGGCTGTATTATGGCTATATATTAATTTTTGGCAGGGCATGTATCAGTTTTTAACAATTATTTTGCAGGTTTTACCCACTAATTCCGACCGAATCGGTCGGAAATTTGTGCAAATTTTTTCCAGAAATTGTTGTGTCCGACCTAGTCGGTCAGATACTTTTCAAGAAATTGGTCAATTAAGAACACTTAACCGACTGTTGTCCGACCGTTAAGTGGTCGCAATATCCGACCGAGTCGGTCGGATGCCTTCGGGTGACCAGACAAAATCCGACCGCTTAATTTGGTCGGACTTTAGTCGGCTAGCCGATCGATATCCGATCAAATTGGCGGTCTGGCGGTCGGAAAACAAGGAATTTCTAGTAGTCTTGTTTAAAAAAATTTATCTCTAGAATTCTAACATTAATATTATGAACATGAATTTAATTTACTCATAATTTCAAGTAAAGCAATCGACAGTGATGTTTTCCATTACGGCAATAGAGATCACTTACCTTTGTTCTACATATAGAGAGAAAAACTTTTATATGATCTTAGACGTCATGATACACAATATTTTTAGGTGTTCGCTGAGATGGGTAGAGATAAAACATACTCCATCTATTTCAGTTTATGTGACAATATTTTCTTATTAGTATGTTTAAAAAAGAATAACAACTTTCTAAATTTGAAAACAATTTTATTTCAAAAATACTATTATACCCTTAATGAAATGATTTATGGCCACACAAACATCCATGACTTATTTTACACCACAAATTTCAAAAAGTATTTCTTTTTTAAAAAAAAATTCTTAAGCAATCCAAATAATGACACTAAAATGGAACAAGGGAGTATCAACATATCTGATTTAGAAACTACAATCGTTATAAAACGAGCGGAACTTCAGTTTTGTGCCGACCATGTACTCTATAACAGAAAATGTTAAATTAGTTTCTACACATACAAAGCTCATGTACCTTATTAGTAAATATTTTGTAGCCCATATAAATTAATTAAACTTCAGTAGATTAGATAAATGAGAAAATGAATCTATCAATTGATACAGTTATATTGATATATGT
Organism: Petunia secreta; assembly: GCA_029990175.1. Taxonomy (NCBI): domain Eukaryota; kingdom Viridiplantae; phylum Streptophyta; class Magnoliopsida; order Solanales; family Solanaceae; genus Petunia; species Petunia secreta. Next base: position 2,544,020 of record JARKIP010000059.1, on the reverse strand, counting down.
GAGTCTATTAAATGAAAATTTGTTTAACACCTCCCATAAATACAGCTAGAAGCAATGTAGAAAAGATAATGCAAGTCAAATGCCAAAAACTAAAGCTCCATTTGTAAACTTCTGGTGGATGAATGGGAATTGTTGAAAGCTGTAACTTGGAAAGAAATGGGAAGAAGTGTCCTCTAGAATTTAGAATACAGAGAATCCATCAGAGTACGGTTGTGCACTCCCTGGATATATACAGTCACTTTATTTAATTCTCTCCTGCTAGACGGCAACTAATTTCAGAGACTTTGATTGAATTTTTCTCCAAAGTTGAGTAAATACTCAAACAGATAACACTGCATCTCCAGCTTCCTGTTTGCTCACTAGCTGCCACTTTATCTCCAACCATAAGCATTCTAATTCAATATACATGTCTTTAAAGTTTGACGTATTGTCTTCTCGTCTGCGTAAAGCACGCCAAAAGATATGAATGTAGATATGTAAGCCCCAGTGTCAATTTCATCTATAGTAAATTATCTTACAAATAACATAGTAGTAACTTTTTTTTTTTTTTTTTTTTTTTTTTTTTACATTCATCAAAAAATCAAGATGTTTGAAAAGTTCTTAGGTTGACACCGGAACTTAAAGCTAAATAGTCGAGGCATTATCAAATCAGCAAAATACCAAGACGACGATACCATGTCACCCTTCAAACTTCTAATCATGTCCATCAAACTTGTTGTTTATAGCACAAAAATCATAAAATTGGATAAATTATAGTATTGTTATATATTAAAAGTTACCCTCATTAACCTAGTAAAGTTTTATCCGATGAAAAGATAAATTCCATCTGTGTGAGCTTGGTCTCATGTAACCGAATCCAATTAACTAGCTTGATATATTAAGGTGTAGCTATTAATGTTGTCGCGGAAAAAATATTTTACTATCAAATAGTAAGTTTTACCAGGTAGGAGTAAATCATATGGAGTAACATTCTGCGAACATTTCAAAAATTACAATGATTAATTTGTCTCAATGAGCGTGAAAAGAGAATTAAACCGTTAGTAGTAAAGCAATTAACTTTGACTAATAACTCAAAACATTTAGAGATGCTGGATATCACGCTCCTCACCCGATGTTCCCCCATATAATAACTCTCTCAATTCTCAGCATAATATAAAGACAGTTCACACTTTCGACAATTTGTCAAAGGCTAAACTTTACCCCCACTTCCATCCATCACCAGACAAAAAGAATGGGAAAAAGTTTCAAGCTTCGTTTCTCCAAAGTTATTGCTTCCTTTCATTCTTCTTGCCGTTCCAAAGACTCTTATACTCTTCCTGAAAATCCAGTTCCTTCTTCTAAGTTCTTCACACATAATAAGCCCACTACAAAATTCATTTCCCTAGATAATTTATCTCTAATTAACCAACCCCCTTGTTCCAAATCTTATAATCTTGATCAACATACCCCTTGTTCCTCCTTCAAACGCCACGTATCAGAATATAAGTGGAGGAAAGAAGAGAAGTTTCATGTTGTTGCTAATATTTGTGACGATCCACTTCCTCGTAGGAAAATCTCTAACTCTAAAATGGACATTATTTTGGGGTTACCACAACCTTTAACTCCTCCACGACTTACTCATGTTGAAAAGAAGAAGAACAAAAGTCGAGTTAAAAAGAAGAAGACAAAAGGCAAAATCCGTATGAGCACCTCCTCAGCTGATGAAAGTGGAATGTTTAGTAGTGAAACATGGGATGAAGTTGATAATAAAGAAGAAGAAGAAGAAGAGACTGAAACTTTAGTTTCATCTTGTAGAAGTTTCGAGTTTTCAACTGACTCATCCACAGATTTCAACCCTCAGTTGGAAACAATATGTGAGACTACTACAATGAGGCGTCATAAGAGGAGCAAGAGGAGATCAGTGAAGCATTCATCAAGACCAAGTTTCTCTTCTTCAAGGGGTACGTAACTTTTACTAACATGTAGTATTTTTGTTAGTTGTGTGCCTAATTATTGGTATACCAAATACTCTGCTTCATTCCAGTTTAGATGTCAACATGCATTTAAATAAGAAAACAATTTGATCTAAAGCTTCTCATTTTACCATTAATATATATAACAGATTTCGTCAAGTTACATAATATTATGAAATTAAGATTACAAAATTTAAAAATCTTTTTAACTCGGATATAAGTATTATGTTTCGTGCTTTTTTTTTTTTTTTTTTTTACTTTGTCAAATTATGGCTGCAGTAAAATGTTTTTTAATTCTTCTGACCGACAATGATATTTCAATACAGTACCACTTTAGTGAGATGATGTCGAAGTACTACCAACTTATCCAAACATTTAAAACATTGGAACAAAAACTTAAAAACATATACTTTATTCTATTTAAAAAAGAATATCTTTTCTTAGATTTGGAAATAAATTTCACTTTTTTCTTTAATGAAATAATTTGTAGTCACACAAATATTTATGACTTATTGTAGACCATAAATTTTAAAAGTTTTTTACTATTCTTTAATAAACTCCGTGTAAAGTCAAATGAGTTCATTATTTTCAAAACGAAGAGAGTACTACTCTATTTAGTTGCTTATATTATATTTGTCTCTATATATAGGTCGAAGGTCATCAGTTTCTACGTCATCAGACAGCGAGGTACCAGCAAGGTTGTCGGTATTCAAGAAGCTAATACCATGTAGTGTGGACGGGAAAGTGAAGGAGAGCTTTGCCATTGTAAAGAAGTCACAAGACCCATACGAGGATTTCAAGAGGTCTATGATGGAAATGATTTTGGAGAAGCAAATGTTTGAAAGGAATGAGTTAGAGCAGCTTTTACAATGTTTTTTGTCATTGAATGGAAAGCATTATCATGGGGTAATAGTTGAGGCTTTCTCCGATATTTGGGAGACCTTATTTGTAGGTACTAATGATGATAGAGCTAGGAGGCTATCAACTAATCCCCACCCACGTATTGTCTAGTTTAATAAACTTTCTTTTCTATCATGTATCATAAATCTTGATTTTACCGTTTAGTTGTATCAACTTACAAAGCTTTAGCTACCTTGAAACTATATTAACTCGAATGTGAAGCGTTTTAGCTAGGTTGTATATTATTACTCGAAATCTGAAACTGTTCTAATATTGGCTGGCAATCCCTTATCCATGTACCACATATTGGCTTCAAGAACAGGAGAAACTGTATAAACTGTTCTAATATTGCCAAAGCTTGATCAAGAGCAAAAATGAACCGTACGAGAGTACGTGGAAATTGTGAGTGTTCACAAGATACAAAATGATAGTGCAGGAAGTTTAGGGAGGAAGAATTTTGAAAAATGAATACGGATAGTGTAAACAAAATTGCACTATTATTTTCACCTAAATGATAGTAATTGCACATGGTTAGGGTTTATAACATAAATATAAGATACGTTCAGTTAAAATATACATCAATATTGTAAAATTTTCTTTTCTGTGCAGTTAATTATATTATACATACTACTCCTATAAGTTAAGTCCAATAGTTAACTGTGTTTACAGCCCAAATCATGAATTCTTTTCGGTTTACCTTTTCGACAAAGGGGATACCTCTTAGCAAGAGAAAAGAGCAATGTTACTCCTACTTTTAGAGTCTACAACATGCCCATAGCTCTGCAATAATATGAGGTTCTCTTCTACTGCTTCTTTGTGAATAGTCAAACTTTTTCTAATCCCTACTCAGACCTTAGCTTTATTTTGTCGCAGATCAAGCAACTTTTTCTTAATTGACATTTTTTTTTCTTGAACTTTTAGTTGACAATTGGGAAACATCAACAGGACGAATCTCACTTAGATTCACTGCTTCTGACTGGTCAGATTGATGGACCGATCATAGATGTAACCCAACAAAGAAACTGCAAATTTACAAATTCATAACGTCCTCCACAAAATGTGATAGTAGCGTGAAAATTCATTCAATTAGTAGATTCCTTTATGTGACTCCGACTAAAATTATACTCCTATTTGAGGCCCCCAAAAAAAAAAAATGTTTGCCTATTCCCTATTGATGATTCCTTCAATTGTTGATCTATTAATATTCAGGTAATAGAAAAAAAATAAACGACAATTTATCATTAGTTTTAATAGTAAATTTAAGCTAACTAATAGAGTGATTGCACATATATTTTTTACAGTAGGAAAAAAGAAAATAAATAGTTTATCATGTTTTAATAATAATAGATTTAAGCTAATTCAATAGAGTGAGTGATTGCACATAAGTTATTTTACAGTAAATTTATGCATAGTTTCACAGGTCGTAACATGTTACTAGTTTAAAAAAATTTCTACATAATCCAAGTATGAAATTTAAATCCTACTTTTCTGATTTAAATCCAATTTAATTACTTGGAAAATGAGAAAGTATATTATGGCGAATAATATTTACAAAGATGGATGCGAATTTGTCTCAATGGATTTCATCCGACAAGAATTCTCATTTCGCTTTCCCTTGACTAAACTCGATGGGACGTGTGAAAGGAGTCATTAGAGATTTTACATTGACTGACCTCTATAAAGTAGCTAAAGTATAATTTACAAATTACAACCCATAAAACACGGGTCAGATTTTTGAGACATTTAGGTCACTTACTTTTATGATGGGTTCCTTGTCCATTTGTTGATTGACCTTGTTTTGGACAAATAATTGATTCCTTATAGGCACAAGGTTTCCTTAGGTTTTTCACCGTAAGCTAATGGGATTAGAAGGCCATCCTAGTTGTTGTGGAGATTCATTTAAAAAGATGCTAAAAAACCACATTTCAATCAAGTCATGGCCGGGTACGGAAAAAAGAAGAGATATCAAGTCATGGATTGAAAAAGAGAATATCAAGTTTCATAAGTGGAAAATATAAGATCTCTTCTAATTAAATGAAAAATTCTAGGCAAGAATGTATTCCCATGTAATAGTTCAATACCATACGAATATAGATTAATTGGATCAGTAATTTCATGAATCAGAGGATTAAACAAAAAAAAAATGTTTCTTATCTATATTTTCGACCTTCTCTTTGTTTATATACCGCCGGAAAATATTGATCATGTACTTTTATCATAAAAATAGAAGATGGAAATTAACTCACTAGTTATTGTTTCACCTATTATGCATGCACTAGGTGTTCGGAAAAACAATTCCAGGGGTTCTTAGTGGTGGTACTCTTTTCCTAGATAAAAGACCAAAAAGTTACAATCGGAATCACATAAATCCAAAACAGATATTTTAGCAGTATGCTAGTACAGTAGTAATTACTACTTCCTTATCATAAAACTCTGGACTTTTGTTCAAGCTTAGTAATGGAGAATACACAGCACATAATACTAGAGCTGTGCATCAATGATAAGGATATCTAGACCTGGAGAAAGCTCTTATCCATTAAGTTTGGAAGTACTTTACGTGACTCAAGAGTTTAAGTTATACACACCAGCACACGACTAGAAAAAATGAAAATAGCAACAGAATATTTTTATCAATAAACTGCCTAATTTTGTCGTAAAATACGCTTTTTGTCGCTATTTTTCTTTTTTGTAGTAATTATTAATCTATCGCTAATATTACTGTAGTTAAGGCCATCTGTTGCAAAATTTGACGTGAAAACCAGATAATTTTGTAGCTGCAGCAATATAAAAGTAAGTACGCACATAAAACTATAGTTATTCTATTTTAATAGGTTATACAATGTTGATCAAGTAAAGAATTTTACATGGTCATCGCATGTAACTTAAATTGTCTAACTATTATATAAAAACTCACATTATAAGTCGACTAAAAATAAATTACAGAGACACCCATAGCAAGTGGAATAAGTTGCTCCTGTAACATTAAAAAAGGTAAATAACCTATTGTAATAAGAAAAAAATAGTTGATCGTGTAAAAATTTATTGCACCATCCGTCAATATAAGTTTATTATAACTTAAGTTGATTATAAAAATAAGAATTTAATGCTTATAATATAAATTTTACCATAGCTATATTTTTTACATTATTGCTGTTTGGAACCAAAACTCACAATTTACAATCAAGGGTTTAAGTTTTCTGATATACCGACAAAAAGGTTTAAACCATTAATACAGTATTAAATTTATTATAGCAAATTATCATGCTATTTTCCAAAATTTTCTAGTATTATTATTGGTCAAGTTTACGTGGTGTAAAAAATTAATTTAATAACACTCACTAAAGAAGTGGTAGCATGAGACAAAACAATTTCAAGTGCAGTAAATTCTTTACGTAAACTGGAAGTGACAAGATGATAAGTAAATGCACTTTTTTCGTGTGCAATGAAGTATAATATCTTAGATCTCTAAGTTAACTGTTCTCTCTGTATAATTTTAATTGTTGTGCCTGACCCATGCCTGCAAAAGTCGTAAGATTTAGATTACCAGTACAGCAATTTATATGCGCTGCATCAATAATGAATAAAGGCACAATATAATACCTTTTCCATGAGTACTGTAAGTTCTTAAGCATTTGGCCTCTGAGTAATAAAGTATGCCCAATTGTTGAAATTGCTGGTACATGGCATCAGAGATTTTTTCAGCTCCTGTTATCAAGAAACCACCCTAAAATGGAGTTGGCAACTTATTTGATGAATCATAGCTTTTTTGAATTTGCAGTTAGCAATTTTCATATCCCATCAATTCATACTGCTGCTATAGTATTGAATGTGCACATTTAAAATCTTTCGACCAACTGATTTAAAGCTATAGTTGGCCTGGATCACTGTTATTGGATCTCCTTTGCTTTATGCCGCATCGTTATCTGGGTAAGAATCTTAATAATACTATGTGGCAATTAGGGACTTAAAGAATAAACTTCTCTAGCTACCTTAATCTCAAGGAAAAAATCAAAGAGGGATGCTGAGGGAAAGAACTTACCAGAACTGTTCTACAATGTCCATGAAATGCCACAACCAAGCAACGGGTCCTATGATAATGGATCAAATAAGTCTGCCAACTTTCAGGATCAGACAAACTGAGAAGGTGCCTAATTTTTTGACTACCACATGAACTTCAATGACAAATGTAAGAGGGAGGAGTTCTCCCTTTTTCTGGTACATATGACAAAATTAGAATGCCTAGCCCAACACTAGTCATTAGTATAAATAGGTACCCATGTAACATTAGTATTGCTTCTAATTTTTGTAAGCTAACAGGTAGAAGAGACATGGTTTCAACCGAGTCTAACAAGAAGAATGTGGAGGTTAGGTTTCATGCCCCTCCTTCATGTATTTACATATTATAAATGCTACTATATGGTGTTTTAATTTTTTAAAAAAAGAGTGAGTATATTTTCACCAAAATATTGAATAAATGATATGTGTCTTTCACATATACTTTAATAATTTACTTCAAGTGCCGGTAAGTAATGTTTGACAAATTTTTTCGCCTTGAGCAGATTCCAGACGTGCACAAAACACAAGAAGGAGGTTGAATTAAGTTTCGATAGATTTTCATTTTACTTGTTTTTTTACCTAAGAACTACTCCTGGCCTAAGACTCAACCGAAATAATTTAAGCGTAAAGAGATATTTATATGGAAAAATACCCTAGCTTGACACGTATAAAAACCATTACATACTCCTGTAGGATTTTCCTCAAAGCTTCCACTAAACCGTAGCCAATACAGATTAGAATCCCTAGTAATCCCAGGATTAACTCTAACCCTTCCGCAGATTATGTGCTTAACACTAACCTATCAAGTTACACCTAACTTGAAGTTCTTTGTTATAACTTCAAAGTACCTATTCACTTCAAAGTAAGCAGATAAAATACAACTCGATAACTTAATACATAGAACTAACAAAACACACAATGGACTAAGTAGCTTTGCCAGCTTAAGCAATTCGACTCTCTCAGTCTTCTTTCAAAGTTTGCTTAGAATAACTTGAAACTATATGTATCATTAAGGTTAGCTACAAGGGTTCTGAGTAATTAAGGTAACAAGTACTTAGAGACAAAAACCATCTCAACCAATAAAAGCTACCGAATATATATTTTTCATAAAACATACGGCTTTTGTTGCACTTGGTGCACCTTTAGTAGATACTAGAGCAAGGGGTGAATAGTGTGACACCCCAGCTAAGGAGTATCCCACGACGGCTTAACACATAAGAGATGCTAGGTACACATGTATATACATGTCTTAGACCCAAATGACACGTTTTAAAGTCGTGCAGGCCTAGGCCCAAAGAAACAATATCACTAGCGGGATGGGCTATCACAGGTGGTAATAGAGCCACCCTGTGTCAGCATTGTCGATGTGGGACATAGTTCAACTGAGTTTAGGTAAATCCCAAGTACACGGGGTAAACCTCAGTGCTGAGTCTAGGTGAATTCCGGGTACGCGGGGCAAACTTCAGCGAGGACGTTGAGTCCATAAGAGGGGTGTATATGATACCCCAACTAAAGGGTATCCCACATCGGCATAACACATGAGAGATGTTGGGTATATAGGTATACATGTCTTAGACCCTAGTGACACATTTTAAAGTCGTGCGGGCGTAGGCTCAAAGCGGACAATATACTTCCGGGCTGAGTTGTTACAAATATAGTGTCTCCCAATTTTCATCTACCCAAGAACCTAGCTCGTTTCTCCAAAAATCAGGTTCTCGAAGAGTTTCTCCTAAATACTGCGTAATCAAAGTCATGTGCAATTAAAGCTTGCACAAGAATACTCTAGGATTTGAGAAACTTTTCACTAGCAACAACGAGCATATTTTAGGTTGCACAAGAATACTCTGGGATTTGAGAAACTTTTCACTAGCAACAACGGGCATATTTTAGGTTACACGACTCCATAAACAAGGGACTAAAATCTAGTACCTTAACCTCTAAAGCTAAACTCTAGCTTAACTGAGAAAAATCCCGTACAAATGAGAACCTACTATAATGCTTTTAGAATAAGCAGATAGGTTACAACTTGATTTCAATAACATAGATCTAAAACAGCCTAACAACCTAACAACGAACTTCTTCAGCACTTGGTTCTTCAACTGTTGCTCTACCTTATTCACTCACTAACTATCAATGATTTGCTTTGCTCTCTCGAAATAAATGATTGTTTTCTTCAAGCCTTCAATAAAATATTTATAGAGTTAAAACCCTAGCCAACTTCAACTAGGAACCTTCTCCAAATTAGGTTAGGAAAATACTCTTAATTTTTTCTTTCTAACTCTAACTCTTTTTCCTTATTTAGCACAAGAAGGTTGATTGGTCCTCAAGACACAACACCTTAGTTGATTAGAATTGTATTTCCATATATGCTTCAGCTTCTCCTAATTCAACTAGGATTGCCTACTCCGTTTCGTGACGCGTTCCTCTCCATTTCCGACTAGGACTAGGAATATTACTCAATATCTTTTCAATCACTTGTACTTTCCTCAATGAAACTGGTCCACTGCCAGGTTCTTTGTTTGTCACTCTTCAAAACTTTACTTCAATAAGTTCTCCTCTTTGATGATTACAAACAAATATTGCTAAGTTCATGTACGATCAACACTTAAACAAGAAACATGTGAAAGAAAAATAAAAAATAATGTGAAACAAGGTCACAAACCAACATTTATTTCTTCCCTTTTTGGTATCATTGAAAAGATCTTAGTTAGTTGCAAGAAACAACTTAGCACTGTCCATACTAGACCAAAGGCAGCAAATCTATTTAGTCATAACATGATCACAAATCCAAGGACCCATTAAGAACCATATTAGCAACACATATAAGAAACTGATTGGGAAAACAAGTATTTTAAAACCAATGAGGAAAACAAGCATTTTAAACTTCCCATGTCGCCGCCGCCCCCATGATAGCCACTTGAAGGTCGCCTCATCCGTTCGCTGGTTGCCGGGATTTTTCTTTTTTGGAATTTTTTTTATGTGTGTGTATTTTCATTGTATGAACAACGATATATTGTGCAAATAATGAAAATATTATAGGCACACACTCATACGATTATTGTATGTTTATATATTTTTTGTATGGTTAGTATATGTACATTGTATGAGTTTTCATACATAGGACATGCACACCATATACAAATAGATAAACCAAAGTATATACCTTTATTGTATGTCAAGTGTATACCCATTGTATATACGCTGTATATACAGAGCATACATCAAACGTACGATGAGAATACATATGTCACACATTCCCAACAATCAACAACCACCAAGCATACACCATAACCTTTGTATATCCACCGTGTACCACCAGAAAAACTCAAAAAAAAAAAAAAAGAAAAAAAAAAGAAGAAGAAGCAAGCAACAGCCGCTGGCAGGGCAACTTCGCCGGAAAACACCATTGCTGCTCTGTTGTACTAGATTTGAGCGCACCAACAGAAAGTGCACATCAGAGCAGATTTCTAGTAATGATGCACCAGCAGGTAGCAGTTGCAGCACACAACAGCGCCAATCGGAGCAACGACAATGAATCTGCTACTGCCACGATGGGGAAAGGGGTTAGAGATGGAAGATGACAACGAGAAGCTACCAGAAGTCTGGTGAATGGCAGCAATGAAGAGGCAAAATGGAGAGAGGAGAGAGAGAGAGGAGGGAGAAGAAGCAAAAGGAAAGTTAGGGTTTTTTCTATTTTCCTTATATTTGGTAGCGTTTTTAAATATATAGTTCATTTGGAAAAAGGGAAAATATTGGTATATTTTTTAAAAAATTTACCTACAATGACACAGAGTGTAACTTATCACTTTTTTTATATTACTAATTCATATGCTATTACGTATCCTACAAATATTATATTATAATACCAAAATAAAACCCAAATGAGGTTAAATTACTTAGAAATATGAAAAATTAGATGACGCTTACATACCAAATGGTACAATGAGTAATTTAGAAAACCAAGGCACAAAATCCACCTAGTATCTAGGGTTGTTTGGCCTTTTTCCCTTATTCCCTCCGTTTTAAAAAAAAAAAAACCACTCTAAACTCTCTACACTTCCCCTCAAGCGAAGCCATGATAAGCGCTTCCCTTAGAGGCATTATGACAGTGACGTTAGCAGCGCCATCAGCACCATAACTGTTAATTTAGGCTCCATCAAGCTTAAAGCTAACATGATTGACGCCACCTTCATCAATGGCCCTTCTTTACAAAGTCTTTCTCTTTCTCTTGGAAAATCTGGCTCTTTCCTTATCGACTACAACGTCCCCAAAAAGGTACCATCTTTTTTCTCAATTTAAAATTTTAAATTATAGTTTGGCAGGATACAAGTTCAAGAAATAAATAAATGCGTTTAACAGTTGTGGTCTAAAATTGAGTCTCGGATATTTATCTGTCTCATTCAGGATAAAATGAAAAGTTTGGAATTAAGTTGTCTTCAAATATAGAAATGTGTCATTCTACTTGGACGCACTAATTAGGAAATGGCTAACTAGGAAACGGTGTCATACTTTTTACACTGACTGAAACTGCGTCATTCTTTTTGGACAGTCTGAAATTGTATTATTCTTTTTTGATGGACTAATTAGTAAACTATGTCATTCTATTTGGAACATATGGAGTAACATATTACATATTAAAAGGATAGTCAAATGTGCTAAATATAAAATTTCAGTTAGCAAAAACTTAAGACTAACAAAAAATGGACAATCGCACGATATACGAAGAGGTAAGCATATGATTTTGTGGTAAAAATATTATGAAATAAGACATTTTGCTGCAAAATCATCGCTTCATTCACTTTTATGAAACCTTAACGATCACACAAGACTAATAGTGAAGCGATTTCTAAAGTTGAAAGATGAAAGGAACTAGGTCATTGAATGCTAACAACATCGAGCGTCTAACTAAAGAAGGCCTAGGATCATCATCGCACAAGTATTCATTATCTTTTAGACTCTGTTTAATTTTTTTCAAAACCCCGCCAAGCCAAGCATCTTCTAGTAGAGTATACTAACAGTGGACAATTATACCGATACAAGGCGTCTAATAGAGCATATTAAAAGATGAAAATTATACCAACACAACGCGTCAATAGAGTATATAAACATAGGACAATTATACCAACACAAGTCATTAAAACCCAAATAGAGTATATCTCACAGTCAGAGCCTTTCATAAGCACAAAACAACAAACAGTAACTCGAAACACCTCTATGATAGACCATCAGTGGAAGAACTTTAGTGATTATTTTCTTCCTTGTGAACGGATAGTTCCATGTTGTAACGAAAGACTACGTGGCATGTAAAGCATCGAAAATGGTTATGGTGATGAATGTCATTGTTGTATTTGTTAATGTCACTAAGACAGTTAAAAGGTATTTTCTTACAGAAGAAACAACAAAATGGGGAAGGCGGTGGTGGTAGAGCAGTTGCACGTGGTGTGGGGATGGGAGCACCTGGAATGGCAATCGCACTTTCGGGAACATTAGCCATTTTCTAATTCTGTTTGCTTAGCAGAAGAATTGCAGAAGCAGGTATTTCAGGTTTTAGACTCTGTTTAATTTGTTTATAGTTCTCTTTTTAGTCATCATTTGATTTGCTAACATTTATACCAAAATTATAATACACTGATTTAATAATAATAGATTAATTTAGCAAGGACATTTTTATTAGTAGACATATCGTTCATTTGGACAAAAACTAAAATATATATTATGACATAAAACATATGCTCAAGTAAGATACTTTTTTATGGAAAAATACACATTCTTGATTCAGACAACCAAATTGAAATGTATAGTCAAGTTTGTTATGTAGTAAATCTTTTTTTAAATTTATAATTTCACGTTTTCAAACTTTTCAGTAGAATATTGTGTGATATTTTAAAAAAAATTATATAACAACTCAAAATTTCATATTTATTAAAAAAAAATTTACCACAATAAATGTAGGGTATTAAGTCAATTACTAACATCTTGAAAATTAATATAACTTTTACCAATATAATATAACTAATAGAAAACTTTTGAAGGCCTTTAATTCTTTGGGGCTTAACGCATAATTTTAAGTTTCACCCTTGAAAAAGTACGGAGAAAAAGTTCGCAAAATAGAAAGTTTGTATAAAATTACAAGTTCGTTAAATCACAGAGAATAACTTTGCGAAATAGCAAGTGCCTTTTAGGCTCATAACACTACAAATAAACCCATTGTTATTAAACACAAAAAATCAAAATTCCAACGGCTATCAAAGAAAAGACTTCAGGCTCAAAAGGATTAGCTAAGATCAAGTTTCACTGGTAATCATCAACTCTGAAACTTCAAATAAATTGGCTAAGAAAATAATGCCTATATTACTTTTTAGGCGAGCAAACTTCTCATTTTGTTTGTACATATATCAGGCAAGTTCTAGACATCAAGTATTAAAGCATGGATAACAAAAATACTCACTCACACATGGCACATAACCTACGCAAAATAGCTCAATTCGTGCTCTCAAGAAAAAGCAAACATAAGCAAACTCTCAAGTAGGTATAGAGTCAAAATCATGATCATAGGCGTCAAAGAAATGCACTCAACATTTCTCAAGACAAAATAGAACAAGATAGAATATATGCATGAAGTTAACATATCCCAACCTATGTATCTATATAAAACTAATGAATCGTGGAGTCAACACTATCATCTACTAGACTCTAATCCTAATAAATAAATCTATGGTATACCCGGTTCAAACTGCTTTCATGAAAATGAATCAATGCACAAAGAAAAATCAAAGGGGATTATTAACATGAATAAGAAGACTCCCACCCACACTTAAAGTTATGCATTGCTCTCAATTCATGTATTGCCCTCAATTCATTAAAATAGCTATAAGGGTGATAGAGAAACTCCTAAGGGCTCTAAGCCTGAAGAAAGTCTTTGTGAGATTCCTAAAGGCACGTACTCAGACTTCTTCCAAGCAGGAACATCATCATTCAATAGCACGAGGTTGCAAGCACGCCACATTTAGACTCCAAACCATTCGAAGCCTGCAAAACAAAGAAGGTCACAAAGTAACATCCTTCAAAACAAACATAAATCAAATACAAATAAAGCAATAAAAATTGGGTTTCCTCCCAACAAGCACCTTATTTAAGGCCGCGACACGACTTCACTTAGCTCTAGTCATGGCTCATCCAGGCTCGTATGTGCCCACACGAACAACTCACATTATCACAATGTCCCTTTATCAATTTGCCGATATCAACTACTATTTTTTCATCATACAGCTTCAAGGTCATCTTTCCTTTGTTAACACCAATCACTGCTCTACCAATAATCAAGAATGGGTGACCTATGATAATTGGAACATCTTTATCAAAGAAGCAGTCAAGAACCATTAAATATACCGAAAACATGAAATTGCCCACTTCTATAAATACATCTTCGACCATTCCAACCGGGTGCTTTTGCCTTCTATCTGAGAACTGGATTCTAATTGCAGTCGCTCTCATTCCAGTCAATCCAACTTTTTGTATACTTCCAGTAGAATTAAATTAATATTTGCATCAGAATCATATATGGCCTTAAAAATGGTAAGATCACTAATCGAACATGGGATTGTGAAGCTATCGATATCTTGCTTCTTTTTTGCCACACATTTTGTGACCACGACACTACACACCTTATTCAACTCGATCATTTTCACCTCATTAAAGTCAACCTTCTTAGACATAAGATCTTTTAAAATTTTTCATATCTAGACATGTCTCACATAACCTCCCTGAAAGGAATAGTAATTTTCAACTTCTTTAATAAATTAAAAGCATTTTAAAATTCACACGTGTTTGTTTCTTTGCCAACCTTTAAGGATAAGGGGTGGTGGTGTTTTCGCATTGGAAATCTTCTCCCTTGACACTTTGGCTTGTTCAACCACCTTCATTTCTTCTTTAACAGGTTCTTTGGCAATTGCTTTCTCTTTACCAGGCATAGGTTCTGGGGTGATCTACTTCTCATCAGTGTCATTGCCACCAAGATTGGTAGAACCATAAATAACCTCAATATCTGGCATAGTGTGTGGCACCCTCTTAGCTAAATCTTGCTCTTTGTTAAGATCTTTATCATTCCTTAAAGCGGATACTATCAATTGGTAAGGATTTGGATCCTTAGGATTCACCACTGCATCGCCTGAAAATACACTTTGTGGTCTATTGTTTAAAGCAATGAATAGTTGTCCCACTTTGTCTCTATCCCCTTTATGGCATTGTCATGAGATGTTTGGTCTTGCAACTTTTTATTGGAACCCATCATAGCTTGCACCATGGTCGTGATTTCAGCTATATCATTTGCCTGTTGCAGGGGTAAAGTTACATGTGGTTGATCATCAAATGCTGCCTATCTCTAGAATGGAACTGTCTGACCTTGTGGTATGGCATTATTATATGGCACTTCTTGTAGAACCAGCCTAAATTGACCTCGTTGGTTGTATTGCGAGAGCTTCCCATAATTTACGAAGTTATCATCTTCAGTATAAGCAAGCAACTCAGCATCCAAAAAAAATCTAGGATCTGGATCATGGGTCTTGGCCCGTGACTCAACTTGATTGGCAGATTTTAGCATCTTCTCATTTTTACCATAGCTTCGAGTGTAGTTCTCAACTTCGACATATGTTCTTTCATCTAAATCAACACTAGGAATTAAAGCTCTCGGACTTGAGTCAGTAGATACATCTCTTGTAAGCCAGCCAGTGTTTTGAGCCATAGTGTCTAGCAACATTTTTGTTTTATCAAACGTCTAGCTCAAGTATGCTCCTCCAACTGCTGCATCTAAATTACCCTGGATTTGATCTCACATGCTTATGTAGATCCTTTGCCCGAGAATTTGGTTAGGAATTCTATAATGAGGACACCTTCTCAAGTAAGTTTTGAATTTCTCCCAAGCCGCTGACAAAGTTTCCCGTGTGTTCTACCTGAACATGAGAATCTCATCAATTATCTTAGCAGTTTTGTTTGGTGAGAAGAATTTCTTCATGAACTTGATCACCAAATCATCCCACGAAGTTATAGAACTGACTGGCTATGAATCCCACTAGTCACTAGCATCATCTGTCAGAGAGAATGGAAACAACATCAATCTTAGAACCTCTGGTTACACATGAGCTTGTCTCTAAGTTTCACATACCCTCAAGAATTTCCTTAAGTGCTTCTGTGGATAGTCAGTAGCTCTGCCTGCGAACAACCCCACATTAGAGAGCAAACCTATCATTGTTTGGATGATGTGAAAAATATCAGCTTCAAATGCCCTAAGCTGAATAGCAAAGGATAAGTTTCTAGCCACAGGCTGTGCAAAAGCATTAAGAGCCATGTTTTGTGTCATCTCTACTTTTTCGTCATGCAGTTTCAACTCTGTAGACTGAGATCTCATCCTTGGCATACACCTGAACACACAAATCCATAGAATCAGATCAAGATGATAAGAGTGAAGTTAATTGAAAAATAAAATTAGATATCTTAACAACTAAATTAGATCGTGTCCCCAGCAATGGTGCCAAAATTTGATCACCTCTAATTATGCCCTATAAAGAGACTAAGCGATCGCAACAAATATAATATAGCTCTGTACTTAAAGTCCTGAGATCGAATCCCACAAAGAACACTCGAAATAGTTGCTAATCTAACTAAGTTATCTATTTGGTTAACTTTTAAATGGTGTATCTTTAAAGTGGTTTTGCAGTAACAATTAATTAGATAATACGAAAATAACAAGGTAATAAAGATCAAACTTGATTCAAGGGATTAAAGGTCTCTACACAACTCCTACTCATGTGTTAGAACAATGTATTAACGAATTTAACTTGCTTCTTCCTATTGAACTACTGCTCCAAATTCACAACTACTTACTTCTTTATAGTGAATGCAACGTCTACTAACTAATTTTCTAATTAATTAATGAAGATATGTAGGACTACAATTATGGTTCACAATAGATATCAATAATCATAATTCATCTTTTGACAATCTAAGTAATGCCTTTGTTTTAACTCTAATCTATCCCTAGAAATAAAAGGATAAAAGATACAATCAATTGAGAACTCTACCAATTAATAGCATGAAAATCATAAACACAATTATATTTAAAGAACACATAAGTTTATCAATAAAGAAAATATTTATAACATATAAGTATTGGAGTGGTTCAATCAACCCTACAATGGGTAATTTGGCCACTCATAATCATATGTTTAAATCAATGAAAATAACTAAAAGCATGTAAAAATACACAAAGTGATGGGTGGATAAGAAAAAGCATTGAATCATGAACTTCTCTCTTCCTTGTCTCCTTTGGATACTAATTATACTGAAAGTTCCATCCAAGTGGGTTTAGGATGTATTTATAGTGTAGGAAATGACTTTGGATGCAAATACCCTTTCAAACTCCGTGTAAAAGCAGATCTGGGAAATTTTTGGCCGTGCACAGTGTACGACACGCCGTGTATTTGGTTTCTCTGACATTTCAGCTCTCTCGACTTTTCTGCAATGTCGTACACTGTGCAAAGGGCGTTGTGCTGAACGTCGTGCCTTTGCATTTTTCCTGCAAATTTCGTCCTTTTTTCATCCGGCCCTCACACAACCCTCGGATTTCTACTCAAACTTCAAAGCCCTTGATTTGTATCAAATATGCTCCATGAATACTTCATATTATCAATGTAATCTCTACAAAACAAAACATACCAAATGAGATAAATTTCATTTGAAGTACCATAAAGTAGCGCACGTAAAGGCACAAACACGAGGCGAAACCACCTAAAATATAACTATATTTAGCCTCCTATCAATTCGCAACTTTACGATTTTGCAAGATCGCAAATTGAAAAATAGCGAGAGGTAGGTAAATTGCATTCAAATCTAATGAAAAATGAAGAGAATAAAGGTATTAATATTTACCTAAAAGTAAAATCGTGCCAGTGAAATCCTGCAATTACAAGTAACAAAGAGTGATCGCAGAGCTGAGAGTGAGTACTGAGTAGTATAGATATCAATTAGGGTCCTTTTTTTTTTTTTGTTAAGGTAAAAATATGTATTAATATGTACCAAGAAGGTACTAATATGTACAACATAGTTTGATCACATGTTACATTCCAAAAAAACTCAAGTAAATCATTGTAGTGTGTCATATTCTCTACCATGACATTCCTACACCAAAAATATAGATTTTGCAAAACTCTATTTTTTACAACTGATACATGAGTTTTCTGATCTTCAAAGCATCTCTTATTTCTCTCCAGCCAAATAGTCCACATGATGCAAATAGGGATAGTCTTCCAGATCAGCTTAAACCTCCTATCTACTGCCTGAGAATTCCAACACTCTAACACTTGTTTAACTGAAAAGGGCATTACCCAATCCACATTACAAATGCTTAAAAACAGCTCCTAAACTTTCCTCGTAAAACCGCAATGCAGTAGTAGATGGTCAGTAATTTCATGTTCTTCCCCACATAAGTAGCACCTGCTGCATAACTCAAACACTATTCTTTGCAATCTTTTTTGTGTGTTAAAATAACATTCTTTGCTGCAATCGAACCAAAGCAGACAACCTTAGTTGGAGCTTTTGTCTTCCATAGCATTTCTTATGGCTAATTAAGATCCCAATGCCCAGCTTGCACCTGCAAAAAAGTATAGCTGCTACTGACTGAAAATTTCCCATTATTAGAGACTGTCCAGACTAAGTAATCCCTGTTGTTATCTTACAAATTAATATTCTCCAGGATTTCCAACAAACAGCTAATTTCATCCAACTCCCAATCGTTAAAGTTTCTTCTAAATTGCAAACTCCATCCATGCTCGTAAAACAGTGACAGACTGTACTGTTGTTGTTTGAAACAAGACTATACAAAGTGGAAAACTTATGCATAAGTTTCTGATCCGCTACCTTCCAATCTGTCCGAAAAACAGTTTTACTCCAATTGCTTACCTTTATTTTGGTTAATGGATAAAAGTCATCCCATAACTTCACAATCTGCTTCCATATTCCACATGCTGAGTTTCTTGAAACTTTTCCTGGTGCCAATTATTTTCCTCCCCATATTTTACCTTAATGATTTTAACCCACCTATCCTCGCTCCTTTCGCTGTATCTTCATAACCACTTAAATAATAAGCTCTTATTATGTAACTCTAACGTAGGCAAATTAGGGACTTCTACGTAGACGAAATTTGTGTTTGGTACTATATTTTTAATCTTTGTATTACTAATCCTTCTATTATTAATCCCTGTATAACTCCTTTCCCTACCAAACAACACCTTAGAGAACTAGATCTCAAATGTTAATTTATCACCTAATTATGATCAAAACCATAATATTTACATACTCAGCGTTGGATCTGCATACTAATCTAGCACCGAATCTTCACAGTTCTAAGAAGGATAAGTAATTCAAGGCTTCCAAAATTGTCTTCCATTTCATGGAGATTGTCCGCGAATGTGTAGCTGAAGTACAAACTCTCTGATTCTTTGATCACCAACTTTGTGCTAGTTTTGAAATCTTCTGCTATTTCTCTCAAGCCAAATAAGATATATTGTTGATGCAAAGAGAAACCTAAGTATTTCAATTCTAGGCCTTCTTGTGTTAGTTATTTTGGCTATCTACTATACTTCCTCTTTCTAGGTCACAATGGATCTATCCACTCCCGTTTATTTCAAAAATTTAAGTCAGATATGAGAATATTGATATGTAAAGAAGAGATGAACTTATGTTTTCTCTACACCTGTAGTGCTGGTACACAATCAGTGGGAATAAATATACCATATTTCTACATCTTGTCCACCGTGGCTACTCTGCTTTGCATATCTAACTATGCAATAAAGTAGTGACTTGGTATCATCCTCTGTCTCAAGTTGAGACTTTTCCAATAAACCTTCTAATAGTGAGGCATGATTGAAGGTTATTCGCTCTTAATAATGAATTTCCCTGCTAGACAAAAAGTTTCTCATTGTTAATGTCATAGGAGGCCAACTATTTCCTGCATCAAACACTTCCCTTACAAGCTAGAAAGCTTGTAATATAAGTATTAATCCATTTAACCCATAGAATCTCCTTTTTTTTGGTTGACTACTCATATTATCTTGCATAGAGCAGCTTTATTTCAGTTATGAAAATCTAAAATGTTAAGTCCACCAGTGCCTTACTTGATTTCTCATCACTGCCATTCTACGAAAAATATGTACACACTAGCGACCAAGTGGATGACTTCTTTGGTATCAAAAAAAAAATTGAGCCCAGTAGGTTTGCATTTCGAAGAGAATACACACTTTTTATGAGCGATACTCCACCACTATAGGAAAATTTTTTAGTTGTCCGGCATTTAATTCTTAACATCATTCTTTCCATAAGTGGCATATATTGTTGAACAATGATCCTCTTTGAAGATAGAGAAACTCTCAAATACCTTAACGAATCTCACCCATAACAAAGTGTAGCTCTTTAAGAATGTGACTTTTGAAGTCTTGGCTGACACCTGCTATGTAAAGGGAGCTTTTCTCCATATTTTCTCTCAATCCAAACACCTCAGAGAAGTGGTTGACTATACTTTTAGACCTTTCTATAATGGCAACATTTGTCTGAAAATTTTATTACTGTATAACGAGGTGTTGTTATACACATAATGACATTTGACATTTATATTTTATTTAATTTTTATATGTAAAAATAAGCAAAAATTATTTTCCCACACTTTTTACGCTATAAAAAAATACAAAATAGTTAAACTAACAATATCAATAGTTATTCATATTTCATAAATTTTTTTAAAATAATACTTTATTAATAGATTATCAACTATTTGTATTGTCTATACAAAAAATTAAATTCTAATGCACATATGTATTTAAAAATAATTAAAAAATAAATTCAAGTTTAATGAGAGGATCTAAAATTATAGGTTGTTCCATCATTTTCAATCTTTAAATGATAATATAACATTTGAATTGACAAGAATTTTTGTTCATACTTATAGGAAGATGATATATGGAAGCCTTCACTTGAAGGCAATTAGTTTAATAGTTGAATCTTCTTTCTCAATTCAAATAACAATGGGCCTTTGGTCCTATTTGTGCAAAGAATTTCACCTCGTGCCCTTCATATGGAGTGGTTTTGTAAAATGTCGGTGCTAAGAAATGTTTTAGCAAAATATCTTTTTTTTGCTCGGAGCCAAGACTTCAAGAAAAAAATATTGTAAGTCTTGGCAATTGCCGAAACTTTAAAGGCAAGTACTGTTTTGCCAATATTTCAAGTTATATGGCGAGAATGCAGGGAAAGACTGGAAGGGGCAAGTTTTGGCAATTGCCAAGACTTATGACCAAGTGCGTCAAGTCTTGCCTTTTGCCAACACTTTAAGGATAAGTGTTGGCAAATAGAGAGGGGTGCCTTGGCCTTTGCCAAGACTTACGACAAAGTGCGGCAAGTATTGCCTTTTGCCAATACTTGAAGGGATAAGTGTTGAAAAGCGGAGAGATATAAAGACAAGTCTTGCCCCAACCTAAAAACTTGACAGGGCTATTTTCATCCGAATTTTTTCATTAAACCTTAACGGGGGCATTTTTGCAAAACATCTGTTAGTGCGGGCGAAAAGGCAAACCATTTGTTCCCGTAGCATATTTCTGTAAATCAGCCCTATTTGTGAACGTAATGGTGGGAATGACACCGATAGCCACTCTAAATAGTCATTGTGTCTTGAAGTTCATTTTTTATAGTTCAAAATTTTAAACTTGTGTCCTAAATTAAACTTTTTAGCTCATACTTTCAACAATACAAGTACTAGCTGAATCCATAATACTTGCACTAAGAAGTGGCAAATCTTGCCCAACGTTATGGCTTGGATCAAGAAAACCAAGGGAAAAGTATCCTATCTATTGGATGATGTGAATTTTGAAGATTGACAAAATAAAGGACCTGGTCGTTGTATGAAGGCATGACTGATCGAAAAGATTAGGGATTGCATATCCATGCAGAACTAGGAAAACTTGGCGTGTACGAGTTTAACCAATCCTAGTCAGCAAAAAGAGTCGTGTCTGGTGTTGAACCCAAACAAATTTATCGGTTTAAAGGCAAGTTCCGGATATATTTCAACATTATGGGATTCCAAAGTGTTTCTTTGGAGTCGCCATCAATGTTATTAGTGAGTTATTCTTCCTTTTTAAAGGGAAATGATTTTCATAGATTCTAAAGTAAGTGTTTTTTTAATTTCGAAAGAAGATCCTTATTATGGGAGAACTTTCAAAACTCCGCCAAAAGACGGTTAATCCGGCGGTTTTCACGGATAGGATAACAAATAGGTGAATAATTGAATAAATAAATAAATAATGATAAAAAGGATATAATTTTAATATATTTGTTTGCACTCATTATTTAACAGCGGTTTTTAATATTCGCAAAATAGCTGATAGATTCTAAGAAACAGTATCAAAGGTAATCATAAAAGCAGTTTCAATTATAATTCTAACCTACAGGGCTTCTATTCTGATCTACGGGGAAGTCCTATAATATGCATTTTCTAAGGAAGCGGGGGAAAAGAGGGTAGAGAAGGTAGAACCCGAAAAATGCAAAGACCTTAGGACACGTCGCAGGAAGTGGCCAGAGAAAAATCATTTGGGGTTGAGCACAACATAGCAAAGGGGCCAGTGCAGCAAACCAGGCTTCGAGAAATGCAAGGTTGGCCCTATGACTTGGGCAGGCCCAAACTTAGCTACATAACCAAATTTGGATATGTTGTATTTCCTATGTACTCCTGTTAGTTTTCCTGTTGTTGCCTTCTGGTGATAGCTGACAATCGACTTCGAGCACTCTAGAAGTTGATCTTCTGGGCAACTTGTATGCCACTCGCACGTCTTACTCCATTGCTTTACACCATAGCGTGTTGTCTGAGCTGTATATATTGCCACAACAGCTATGAAGGATGGTGGAAACTTGAGTATTTCATATTCCACAAGGCAAAGCTCAACCCAGAAGAATGACATCAGCTCAAGCTTTCAGTCAGATTGAGCAGCCTTGAGATATCCTCTCATAAAAAAATATGCAGTTGGAACAAACATACTAAACTGCAGTGTTGAGCATCATTTTTTTCCATTTCAAGAACCTCATTCCTTGTATATGCTTTGTCAGAAATAGACACTAAAACTTTCACTAATGGAACGAAAATTTCCTCATATTTGCATGCTAATAGCATGGCAACCAACTCAACAAGCTGCAGCTTCTTTCTAATAACACCTTGCTTCTCCAAAATCTATCTACCAAATTAAATATTAGGAAACAGTGTCTCTTCCCTGAACTCAAACTTACGATGTACCTCAACGAGCCAGTCTATTAATATAGCTCTCATTCTCTCGTTAGTGTCAAACTGTTGTGCCATATAGTTTGGAGAAACACAGCTACAACACTCCATTTTCAAATTAAAAAAGATGTACATTTTAAAATTTAAAAAGCCCTCAGATTGAAACTTGCGGGAGCCTCGAATTCCTAAAATTTCTAAAGTTTTCTTTTATTCGAACTTGAGCCCGAACTTGACCCCAAATGATTCCAAAGCCAATAAGCCATCCCAATTTATGAATTTTAGTCGAACTCTTTGCGGGCAATGAACAGGGCATAAGTTGAAGCGACACATCTCAAAGCGACTCGACGACTCAAATGATCAAGCGACGACACAATCCGAAAAACAAACAGTAATAGTAACCCTATATTTTTTTTAACTTAAAATTTTAAAAAATGTATATGCATATGCTTCCGTTTCTGCGCCCTTCTCTATCTTACTCCATGAACTGGAAAAACAAATGAGAACATGATGAATATATTGTTGACACCCAATTTTGTCCCGAAATTTTCTTAAAATTAATAATTATTGCGATATTTTATAATTAATAGTAAATTTAAAATTAATTAAAATATATATATATAATAATAATAAAAATAAAATAACAAATATATAATAATAATACTCAAAGAAAATTAATTAATTTTGAAGAAAAGAGACCGAATGTGTAGATGTAGCCTAATTCCAGCCTACCCCGTGCAGTTGCCAATGTTTTAATTAAATTAAACCTAAAACAGGCTAATTTTGCACTTAGACCTGAATTCTAGCCTATATGCGTAAAGCATTATATACATACACACAACACAAATCATGTGCATCTTCAGTACCCCTAAGCCCATACCCGATTATTCCCAATTCCCCTTCAACCCGTTTCAGAAATCCCAACCCATCTTCACTCTTTCGACCCGCGAATAAGTTCAAATCTCTGGTCCCATTTCCAGCTCATCCGATCGTACAAACCTTATCTATTTAGATCCGTTATGGGTCTTTTTGGTAATTGGGATTTCCATTCGAGAACCCTAAAAATGGGACTCCTATAAATAGGAGAGGAGAAGAAGTTCATAGAGAGGGAGGGGCCGTTAATGAGGTCTGGATGAGCAGCGGCAGAGAGAACGGTGTGCAGAAGAGGTTCCAAGTTTTTCTAGTCTAGCCGTGAGCCGTAAGTAGTAGGAGTTGATGGAGGCAGCAGCTAAAGCATACAATTAAGGTAGTGAGGAGACGGAGAGAATACACAGAAACGGCAACATCAAAACTTTTAAAAATTTTCTTCAGTTTTCTTAAGTTCAAGAACTGTCGCTACTGTTTCTGCATTG
Source organism: Petunia secreta (assembly GCA_029990175.1). Classification (NCBI taxonomy): domain Eukaryota; kingdom Viridiplantae; phylum Streptophyta; class Magnoliopsida; order Solanales; family Solanaceae; genus Petunia; species Petunia secreta. The sequence goes on along the minus strand of JARKIP010000059.1, from coordinate 2,519,457 downwards.
GTCTTGTGTTATCGCTTCGTTGTTTGTATCGTCGCTTCGCTTTCAAGTCGCCGCTTCATCGTTCGAGTCATCGTCTTGTTCGAGTCGTAGTCTTCGATCCTCGCCCCGGCTCGCTGCTCTAAAACAGGTAATACTCTCATCCTCTTGCATTTTGATTTATTGCTTATGATCGACAGGTAGTATATGCCGTGTATATTTCTATTTTAGGACTGTTTAGCTATAAAAGAATGAAATGCTACGATATGTCTTTCCTATTTCCACTGGATTAGCTCGTTGGTATGAGGTATACATTAAGAATTTGGAACCCCTGGTTAAGTATTCATCTTGTTATTTGTATTAGTCGAGCATGATTTTAGCTTAGTGGGTTACTTATTCTTTGTGATACTATTAGATAATTCAAGTAAAACTTCCATCTTGATGTATTTTAGTTATGTGTTTGAGCTTGGATTAGGATCTGAAGTTTTGTTCCTTGTTTGTTAAGTTAAAGATTTATTCTTAAAGCTAGTTCTATCCTCTTTGCTTCAGTTGTCTTGCCTGCGGTAGCTTATAAGTTCAAACGAGTTTCTAGGCAGCCTTGCATATAAAGATATTTCTTTGTAGTTCAGTTTCTGTGTAATGAAGGTAGATAAGTTTAAAGAAAGCTGGGTGTATTCCTGTTTTGTTTCTCTGAACTTGAAGAAGATCTCATGTTGTTAAACTCCTGCTATCTAATTCTATTTAATGTATGACTGTGTGTCTGTTGAAATATCATCAAAGATAGTGTTGGCTGTTTCTGTGAAGCCCAGGGTGGGAGTAGTAGGGCAGTTTCTGGTGGTTTTTGGTTTGAGAGTGTGTGAATTGGTTGCTCAGGCAGTTGGAAGGGGCCTGTTATAGCTGTTCTGGAGGTCTGTGAGTGTATGCAGGTGTGTTTCTGGATAAAAGAGGTGATGGTCTTCTAGTTGTAGAGGTGCAGGTTTGTTGGCCCTGAGCTACAACTGTTTGCAGGTTCAGAGAGTAAGTTCTTAGTATTTTTGAGGGAGTTTAGAGGGCATGTGTGTGTGTGCTATGGTGTAGCAGGGGTTTAGGAGGTAGTATGCAACTGTGCAGCAAGTAATATCAAGGTGCAGGGGTGAAAAAGGGCTGCTTTGGCTTTGTGAGTTGAGAGGTTATTGGTTATGTGTCTGCAGCTGTGTGTGTGAGTGTGAGAGTGTGCAGTGTGCGTGTGTGGGTGTGAATGTTCAGGGAGTGGTTTCTAGTTGCCTAGTAGGTGTTCAGAGGGGTGGTTCCTGTTCGGGTGAAAGGTTTTCAGGAGGTCTGGTAAGTAGGGTATTTTAGGAGTTTGGAGGCTGTTTCAGTTGGTGTCAATGTTTATTGTTTATCTGATGGTGAAGTCTATTCCCTGGTTGTGTTACTAATAACATCCACTATCATACTTTTTTTTTCTTTGTTAGTTTTAGCGTCCCCTATTTTCTACCTTCCCGTTTATGTTTGAACCTGATCCGAAAGTGGGGGTTCATCTTGGAACCTCAAGTGCACTGTTGCTTGCTTATTTGTGAACGCATGATATTTATTCTTGATATTTCAGCAGATGGTGGCTTACTTAATCTGCTTGATGTTTAAAAAACTTGGTTATAAATGCACTGGGTGTATAAATTTGGATAAGTTGCTGATACCATAATGAACAGAGTGCTTCACCTGTTTTTTTTTTACTATCTGTTAAGTTCCTTAGGCTTACACTATGTTTTGTTTCACTTACATAGTGATTAATAAAAGTTGATGTTGTATTAAGGATTTGTTAATTGATTTTGTGGAATTGTTTAAATGATTGTGCAAATCACAGCTTCTCAAGTTTCTTACATCCTGTCCGTCTACTTAAGTGGGGGCTCTTAGTTGGAAGAACATATACTTTTTCTTACTTTTACTTACTCTATAACTATAAGCCTTACTCTTTAGAAAGTGCTCCATTACTTTATTGTTGGGTTGATGGTTTCATTAATTTTGTGAATTACTCCGTAATATATAGTACCATCTATAAATAGCGTGCATCAGGAAATCTCATTCTGACTCTTATAACTAGGTTGTGGAGTATTTTCTTTTCTAGATTATAGTATGTTGTTTGGAAGTTTTATCACTCTCTGTTGAAGTATTAAAGGATGAGTATAATAAAGAAGATTAGATAAGCTTGTGAATTTCAATTGTTGATCTGCTTAGCTTGGAGATTAATGATAAAGCCTCTCTTTAATATAAACATTTTATAATTAGACCTTCTTATGTATTTGTCCAGCATGTGTTTTGTTTAATTCCTTGTCAAATGTTGGTTTGCTTGAGCCAAATTAAGCTAGATGAATATGAAAACCGGTCTTCAAGATGAAGAAGTTAGTTTAGATGTAAAGTGTGTGATTGGATGATTCAGTTATTCTATTAGAATCAATTTGCGCAGTGCCCATCTTTCTAACAATTTCTTACAGCTACTTGTTGCTTTTGCTTAGATCTCTAATTGCACATGCTAATCTTTATTTTGTCTCTTGTTTCTTTGGCATGGAATTCCCTTGGGACGAATTCGGGCAAAACTTAAAATGGGATGGCTTATTGGCATTGGAATTGCATTGAGGTCAAGATTCGGGCTCAAGTTTCCAAACTTTAGAAATTTTAAAAAATTCAAGGCTCCCGCGAGTTTGTCAAATTCTCGGGTTTTTATCTTTCAACTCCTATCCTTCTTTTTTTTCCTTTAGAATGTTTATGAAACTTTGTAGAAATATTTTTATATATATATATATATATATATATATATGAGATTTGTTTTAGTTATTTGATTCACTTTATGTTCATTATCTTTATTTTTGAAGTCAATATTTAATTTATTGCAAATCAGGCCATTTAGGCAAATGCGTGCAAAATTTCATAAAGTTTTAAAACTACGCTTAATAAATGACTATGAGGAAGGACTTCTATCTTATTGATACGAAGTAGTTTCTTTAAAAGGTCAAAATTCATAAAGAAGTTTTAATTAACTTCTAAATGTCCCGAAACAACTTTGCAAAAAGTGACTTGAAATCTAAGTTCCATCTTATGATGAGACACTCGGGTTTTAAAGTTGAAATTGAGCAAGTGCCATTTACGCGCTATTACATACGAGTTGGCAAAGAAATTAAGACGATCAAATCGCTCATTTTTCAAAAGAAAATGCGCTTTTATTTTACTTTATTTTATTTTGAAAAAATATAGTCAAAGCTTTCAAATAAATTATTAAATCTTTTGAAAACTTGCTAAATTTAATTAATTGAATTAATTAATAGTTCAATTAATTATTTTTAGGAAAAAGCGCATAAATAGCACTTGCAAATATTTTGGAAACCTGTCGGATTAACCGTTTTTAACGGAAATTCGAAAGTGCCTTAAAAACCTTCTTTCGAAATTAGCAAAACCTCTTACCTTTAGAATCTCTGAAAGAAAGACCGTCTTTTTTATAAAAATGGAGTTTTGCACGTATTTGTTAATTTGGTTCCCTGTTTTTCTTAAATTGGGTGGCGACTCCAAAACTCCAAAAGAGTTAGTCCATCCTGTCGATATTCCTGAAATTTAATCCTTTTCGGGGTTATATTTTTTGGGGGTTCAACATATATATTTGCACCGAGGATTTTGGATTCCCCTTTTGAATTTTCAAATTCGCCCTATTTTAGACTTTTCCTTTTGAGATGAGGGTGAAAATTGTCTAATCCTCCTATGGATCATACCAATTCATCCTTATCTCTAAGGAAATCGACCGTTTGAAGATAAATCAACGCTCCCGATTCAAATCGTGCAAGAATATTTGAAGGATATATGTTTGGACATCGAATATACATTCTAACATATCTATGTATGGAGATGAAGACAAATTTTAAACGAAAAGGTCGTTTAATTCAGTGATTGATGCGTTTGGATGAGAAAATCGCAAAGGGGAATCGGGTCTTTGGATTGAATCGTAGGTCACAGGGTTAAAGTTGGGGCTTTTCTGATCTTTGGGGGTTTTAGGTTAGTAAATAGAGATTTTGCACGGGTTGGACAAAATTGAGGCTATGTATTGTACATTTAGTCTCTTTTCGGTCAAAATCTATTGTTTCTTTCCCCTTCTTTAAATTTCGCAATTAGCCTTAATTATAAAATCCTTTTAATGCATTATTAATTTTAAGAAATTAGAGGATAAAATTGGGTGTAAACAGCTGCCCTTTTTACCCAAAAAGGACGAAAGACTTTTCAGGGTAAAGAAGTTGATGTGAAAACCAATTTTATCACGATAAAGCCAAAGACTTTTGATTCCAAGAACCAAAAGATGAGGCTTATGGACATGTTTGAATTCCGGTCTCCGAGTTGCCTACATATCTTTGACTAAATAAGAATCAGGCCATGTAGTTCGACGCGATTCGAGAAATGAAAATGAGATAACAAGGACTATCTTATCTTCAATCTCGAACCTCGGACTTGGTTTTGGCCTAAGTTGGAGATATTTGGCTGACACAAAATAGGTTGACACAAAAGCTGACGCAAGGGTCAACATAAGACTGACCTCTAGGTCGACAACTTGTTCAAGTGTGATTCTTCAGATCCTCGTTGACGAGACTAGCTCATATCAACGATTGCCCCAGTCCACTGCTAGGAAAGAGTTCCACGTTATGCTTCAAATGATGTTGCGGTCCTGCTAAAGTTTCCTTTAAAATCTCGGTGAACAGTAAGCGAGTAAATGTGAATAAAGCTTAATAAATGAAGTAATAAATAAATAACGATAGTAAAACTTGCAGATGCTGGTTACAATATCAATGATAAGATTGTCTCCAATCAACTAACGGAGAATCTGGCTTTGTGAGACAAGATGACTTCGAGGTCATTGGTAGACCGAAAATAAAGCAAATAAAAGCTTCAATTAGTAGGAACATAAACTGAATTTTAAACAAAATCGTAAAAGATAAAAATACCGCTTTTTCGGCAATTAACTATGATAAAACATAATGCTTCTAATCATGAAGAGGAAGTATGTAATGCAATCTCTGACTGTGCTCCAGTCAACTGATAAAACCTATGAGGCGTGTGGTCATGAAGCATCCGGCGTCCCATCGCAACTTGAAGTAAGCATGCATATCCTATTTGTGGGTGGATGAACTCGGGTGGGTTGTTCATTTATAAGGCGAACGAGCCTAAACGTTCATTTATAAGGCGAATGGGCCCAAAAATACATAAGGTAAAGCAAAAGACACAAAACTCATTAAAGCAAGTACTTCTTCAAATTTAGCAATATCTGCAAATCACAAAATTAGAATTTTAGTAAACATTCTCATAATGCGAAAGAGAAATGAAAAGGATACGTTTAACAATTTGCATGAATTATGGAAAGAAATGTCGTCTTTCGGCAATAAACCATGATAAAGCATAATGCTTTAAATCATGGAGAGGCATTTTGCAATGCAATCTTCGATTGTGCTCTAACCAAAAAGTAAGAACACATCAGAAGTAATCTCATTATTCTGTAAGCCTTAAGGTACAGAAGCCTTAACAAACTTATTGGCAACATAAGGTCATTAAAATATATATATAAAAATATATAAATGCCTCAAGAGGCTACAAAATATACTTAAAAAAGTGTGCATACGCTTATCGAGGCCATAAAAATTACGCCTTAGAGACCTTCATATAATTAACACCTTCGAGGTGATATAAATACGCCTTCGAGGGTACAAAATTACGCCTTATAGGCATTCAAATAATTAAAGGAGGAATTTGCTGGATGATGTGTGTTTTGAAGATTGACAAACAAAGGACATGGTCCTTGTATGAAGGCACGACTGATCGAAAAGATTAGAGATTGCATATCCATGCAGAACTAGAAAAACTTAGCGTGTATGAGTTTAACCAATCCTAGTCAGCAAAAAGAGTCGTATCTGAGCTGCTTCTATGAAGTATGAATGAGATCGTGTTATACAAGGAGTATATCAAAGGAGATCTTCTCTCACCATAATTGAGAAGATTCCTAGTGATAACCTGCTAAGGTTTCAAACACCCTATAAAAGTAAGTAATTGAGGCAACCGCATATTCATTCATTCACCACGAGAGTTGAGAGCAATCAAAGGCAATTCAGTTATTGATCGTGAGTGAGTGGATAACTGCAGACAACCATTGAAGAACCATGTGCTCATTCAGTATCTAGAATAAGTTCTTTGTTATTGTTGTCGAGTCGAACTGTGTTAAATGTATAACCTATTTGCTTAGTCTGAGAAGCATTATATTAGGTGAATCTTGTGAGAACATTTTGTAAAAGCTAGAGTTAGCTTTTAGAGTATTTAGGGTCTAGAGTGTAGCCCCTTGGTTATAGAGATTGTAATCTAAAACTTGCTCGTTGTGTTAGTGAAAGGATTTTCAAAATCCCAGAGTGCGGGTCGTGATTTTTCTCCCTCGAGCAAGAAGTTTTTCACGTAAAAAAATTGTGTTCTTTACTTTCAGTTTTGGTTATGTGATTTGGTTATTGTTGTGAAGAACGAATACAAGAACCAGGTTCTTGAGTTGAAGAACAAAGTTCTTAAGAGAAAATTGGAGGACACTATTCAACCCCCTCTAGTGTCCTGAATATGTGCACGGCGAACAACACTATTGTTGTTCTGTTTCATATCAATAATATTTTCTTCTTTTTTATCCCTTTAAACAAGAAGGACACATTTCGTTATTTTGACCGTCTTTACAGCTTTTTTGGAAGGTTGTTACCGACTGTATTGTATTGTATTTATTTTAAATATAATATTTATTTGCAATGTTACTTTGAATTTCATTAAATTGTTTGTTAAACATATAGTAATGATGAAAAATTGTCATTTTACTGCTTACCCTATTAACTCTATCGCGTACCTTATTTTTTCACAATATTGTAAATCCATTCTTTTAGATTATAAATGTGCAGTCTCATGAAACGACAAAAAAAGCTACAATCTATCCAAACATTGTACAAAAAAAAAAAATAATACAATATGAAACGGTACAATACGATGCAATACTTTATGAAACAATATGTAGCCGCTCTCCAAACGAGTTGTTAATGTGTAAGTTTTATATATCAATAGTGATTAGTGCATAATATTTTATTTTATAAATTAAGTTACCTACAATAACATACTCCCTCCATCCCAAAATGAGTGTCTATTTTTCCTTTTTTGTTTATCCCAAAATGAGTGCCTCTTTCCTTTTATGGCAACTCTTTAAATTTAAGATTTGTTTTAAACCACAGGATTTAAAGACTCTGGCTCACATTACACACACCTTTCATTTCAAACCACAAAATTTAAAAGTCTTCCTATTTACTTAAGTAAAAATTTCGTGTAGGAGCCTGTTTGGCGCGCGCTAATTGATTTGTAGCCGTCAAAAATAAATTTGCTGAAAAATAGCCACCTTCGGACAAATCTCAGTATAAATACTGGGGCTTTGAACAAGGAAGCTTCAGTAAACTAACCCCAGTATAAAATATTGGGGCGTTGAACAAGTTTTGTTCAAGGCCCCAACATTTTGTTATGGGACTTTATATATAAAGCTTCACTCCCATAACAAAATGCTGGGGCTATGAACAAAACTTGTTCAAAGCCCCAACATTTTGTTATGGGACTGAAGCTTTATATATAAAGTCTCATCATAAAATAATGAAATTTATCCCTTTGATGTGACCTTTGTTATGAGATAAATCTCATTATTTTGTTATGGGATAAATTCACATAACAAAATAATGGAACCTTTGAACATATTAGTTCAAGGTCCCATTATTTTGTTATGAGATTATTTTGTTATGGGACTTTGTATAAAGCTTCAGTCCCATAACAAAATTTGTTGAAAGCTCCATTATTTTGTTATGGGACTAGTCTGGGGTGTTTTTCCGAGTTAATGGAGCTTAAGTGTGCGCGCAAATTTTTTGCTATTCTTCAATGACTTTTGAAATGGTGGATAGCCCACAAGGAGCGCGTCCAAAAATGGCTACTGATCAAAATTAGTACCTTTTACTTAAACTATGTGCCAGTCAAATCCACACACTCATTTTGGAACGGAGGGAGTAGTAAATATTTTATATACTATAACAAACATAAGTAAATACAGATAGTCAGATAGTACTAGTACTTGTTAATGAGGTTAAATTACTTGGAAATAGAAAAAAATTATTCATCTGTATTATGAGGCTGACATAGCAAATGAGTAATTTAGAAAATCAAGGCACAAAATCCACCTAGTATCCAGTGTTGTTTGGCCTTTTTCCCTCGTTCCCTCCGCTTTAAAACAAAACCCTCACTCTCAACACTTGCCTCAGTCGGAGGAGGATGATAAGCGCTTCTCTTAGAGGACGTTATGACGGCGATGTTAGTGGCGCCGTCGGTACTGTCACCGTTGACGGCGGCTCCGTCAAGCTTAAAGCTAATATGACAGATGCCACCTTCATTAATGGTCCTTCCTTAGAAGGTTTTTCTCTTTCTCTTGAAAAACCTGGCTCTTTCCTTATCGACTACGACGTCCCCAAAAAGGTATTGTTTGCTCCCTTGGTTTCAATTTATAAGTCATAGTTTGACGTGATACGAAGTTTAAGAAATGATAGAATTCTGACTTGTGCTCTAAATGAACCTTAGATATTTGTTCTTATTGAGGGTAATATGAGGAGTTTGGAATTAAATTATTCATTCGATTCTTTTTGGACGGACTAATCAGAAAACCGTGTTATTCTTTTTGAACCCACTAATTACGAAACTGTGTCATTCTTATTTTACGGACTAATTAGGATACTGTGTCATTCTTTTTGGACGTACTAATTATGAAACTGTGTCATTCTTTTTGGATGGATTAATTAGGAAAATGTGTCATTACGGATAGAGTAACTAGAAAATGATGAGTTTATTTTATTTTTGTCTATAGGATGTACGTTTTCAATTTATAAATAGTGTGAGAGTATTGGAGAAGCCTTTGAACTTTACGTACACGCATTGGAGGGGAGACAAAAGAACTGCAGTAGATGGGACACTAGTGATTGACTCGGCTAACAAGTTATCGGCAAATTATGGGTTCGATTCTGGTAACTGCAAGTTAAAGTATAGTTATGTGCATAGAGGTTTGACTACTTTCGAACCTAGCTATGATTTTTCGAAAAATTCGTGGGATGTTGCTGTGTCACAGCGGGTGTATGAGGACGATGTGGTCAAGGCTTCGTATCAGAGTTCAACCAAGGTTTTGGGCCTGGAATGGACCAGGAATTCCAGTTTAAGTGGAGGATTTAAGGTATTAAACAGTTTCAATTTTGACTTGTGTATCTAGTGATTATGGATGCTGTTATGTTTTTCATTGAACTAATTGGATTTGTTCCATTTAAAAGAAAATGAAGATGCATAGTTTCATTGAACTGAGAAACACTTTCATGTTTAATTCTTAAGGCATGAGAATCCTTTAAAAGAAAATGAAGATGCATAGTTTCTTGAATCGATTATTTCCCGGTTATTGCCCCTTTGGTGCTGTTTTTGACTTGTGTGAATTCACATTTTTCTAGTTAACATGGTTCTTCTGGTTCTAAAAGTGGAAATCTTTCGAGCTTAGCAACTTGATTTTGAAGTTGTGACCAGATCCTTTAATGATTTAGTTTTGAATATCTAATTAAACGTGAAGCTAGATGTAAACTTAATTGAACTAGCTTAGAGCTGGACTAGAATAAAAGCATCTTTTTAGCTCAACTCATTCCATCCATCTCTGCATTCATGTAGGCTGATACACAATCTCTTGTTCTTCTTCTTTTTTGTGGTTCATTGTAGCTTAATTCGAAGACCTAAATGACCACTAACTCCCTAATCACCTGGGACAGCAATGCAGTTTGGTCCATCCCCTCCCCCAGACACGAGTTATGTTATTCTATGGGGTTGCTTTGGTCTGTGATATTATGTTTACCCCCCCCCCCCCCCCCCAATATCATGTAAGTAATACATTTTTCAAGAGTGTTGGTCATTAGCTCTGTTTCCCTTTGCAACCCCACTGAGTAATCCATTTGTCCTACTCCATTAATCACTTGTGAACGAGGCTTGTTAACCATGCAGCATAAATGAAATGGTTCACTTGCTTTGACTGCGTTGGTTTTGATTCGCCGCAAGATTGACGATTATCACTGATGTTGTAGCTACAAAACGAATAACATCACTTTTGTCCACAACCACATCAAGTTTATTTATGCTTCACTGGAACCTTACATGACTTTCCTTGTTTTACGCTGTTGTCAATTAAATCACAGTGATTTGAAGTTTTCTGGTTTCTTCTTTTTCCATTTTATATTTGCCAAATATCTCTTAGCCCACCCTACCCTTTTCTCAAGAGTCAACTGTGGTCCTTCCCCACTTTGCCCCAGTGGTGACTTGAACCCTCAACCTCAAGGTTGGAGGGAAGGGTGCTTTTCACTTGAGCTACCCTCTTTTGCATGAAACACTGATGTGCACCTTATGCTTCTGATATTGCCTTTCTCTTCCTCTTAGCCATATAATAATATGGTTAACTTGCCTCAGTGGTGTTTTGTTATATTTATTATCAAATCGTTTAAAATATGAAGTAGAATGTGCATACACTAAGATTCTTCTGCTTTTATATATAGCTCTGTTGATGGCATATTAAATTATCAGTTCCTTTGAATTCCCCAACTGATGTGTGGCTTCTCTTTTTGTCTGCTAGATCTGTGCCTCTATGAATTTGGCAGAAGACTCAAAGTTTCCAACATTAAGTGCTGAGAGTAGGTTGACTTTTGAAGTGTAGCTGGATATACCTCTGCAAGATTATACTTCTGGTGCCACATATGGTCAGCTTGGTTACACACATTATTTTCCAAAAGAATTAGAAAGAAAAAAGAAAGTAGTTTTTCTCTCATTTGGAAACATTTCTCATTAATGACAAAGTATCTTCCTTTTTTGCGGCTGCATAGCTGATAATTACATGCTCCAGCAGCATCTGAATTGAGCATATAGATACGTTTGAATGAACTTAGGTAGTAGAGGGATATACTTTATGCAGTTCAACTACATCTAACTCCTTATTTGTTGGTGCTATGTCTTACTCTACTTGTTAGAGATCTAGTTTTCATTAGAATACAGCCAAATCTATCTGAAGCATTCTAACACATTATACTTTCGCTTGCTTAATGATGGGCATATTCATTTCACGTCAAGTTTATCAGGTATATGTACATCAGTTTTCTTATTTTTCTAGAAAATCTGTTTGAATGGCATGAGTATTGTGAGAGTGCATTTTCTACAAGCCCAAATTGAGTGGCAAAGTCTTTGGAATCGGCTTAATTAGAACTTATTGAGCATTTTATAACTCAAAGAGAAATGCCTAAAATGGTTAACGCATTGCGTTCTCCAATTCTTTGATCAGGATTCATGAATCTCCATATATTTTGGTTTAGGACACCCCCTATTTATTCAATCCAAAATGGATAGATCCCATTTTGAAAGGGTTTATTTTATTAGTTATTGAAGTTAAATTAATGGATATATTATTTAAACAAGCACGAAGAGTCAAAATTGCCATGGAACTTTCCATGTGGGATATACAGACTATACACGATTGGCTTTTCCTCTTCTTCTTCTTTTTTCTCTCTTCTGGCGTGTTTTCCCCTTTTCTACGTAATAAGTTGATACATTGTTTTGCTGTCTTGACTAGACAGGGATTAGACAAGATAATTATTGACAAGTTAATCTACAAAATCTTACTATAGTATAGTACACTATAACAAGCACTTGATTTTATACGAAACAACAAATTTCATTAGACAGGATTACTTGCAAGTAATCATATAATGTACTCCAAACACTAGTCAGATTTTCAATGAGTTAAATTTGGTATTCAAGAGGAGGGAGGGGATACTAATATTAAGGACGGGTACCTTAGTTACCACATCGATGCCTGAAATGAATAATGCTAATAAAACCAATATCTCATGAATATCCTGCCTCATGATCTCTCATGTCTCAAACAAAGCACAATACATAACAATCTAGTTATTATGATATAATGTCGAATGTAGAAGGGTTAGCGTGATATTAACCAAAACTTCAGCAACTTTATCTCCAAATCCACTAAAAGTGTCTGGCATAGTTTTATCTAGAGAGTGCAATTTGTAAGATACGCAAATTTACAGGTTTTGCGAAATCAAACTACGTGATTTGTAAGCTATGCTTTAGGCTAAAATGATGTGTCGTAAGGCTTCTGCGCATCAAAGAATCAACAAACCTGCATAATATCACAATTGGTCTATGATTTAGGCTAAAATGATGCCTCATAAGGCTTCTACACATCAATGAATCAACAAACAAGCATGCAATCACAATTGGTCTATGATTTAGCAGTCGCTTTTCCTCTAGAGGAAGCAAATTGTACCTGTCAGAAACAATGATATAGAGCATACAGCACAAATATGTACAAATCCCCTCAAGTCGCAACACTAATCGATCAATGAAAAGTTTACATTGTCAAAGCTGCAGCCACTTGATTAATGGCGTCGTAGAAGAGAGACGAAAACCTTTTTACTAGACCAGCAGTAAATGTTACTATGAATCACTGGGACATTCAGTCTCTAGTGTTCACCATTTACAGATATTTGAAAGTACTGTTACAAATTTCATCTAAAGCTCTATATCAACTTGATAAAGGTCATAAAAAATGGTAGGTCCCAAGTGCAAAATCACATCTTTATGATAAATAAACAAGAGAATTGCAATGATCTAAAAGCCCTCATAAATTATGGAACTGCATAATGCTTCTGGCTAAGTAGTCTCACCACAAAGCATTGTAGTGAGATGAATGAGATCCCTCCACCCTTAAGACGTCTCAGGTTCAGCCCTGGAATAGAGAAACTCCTGATAAAGGCGCTTCTCTCTTTAGTGAGATAGTGGAATCCAAATTAGTCGGGCTAACCACTTTAAAATACGGATGCACAAAGAAAGCCTAACCAGTAGCATTGGCCACCACATCACCGACTTCAACTTTAGCCAAACCAAGCTCCTCCTCTAGCTTGGCCCAAGCTTTGACCAAGTTAGGAGGGAATTTCTTCTTCACTGTCCTACTCATCCCTTTTGCATCTTTCAACTTTTCTCTCTTCACTAACCCTTCCACCAAACACTTGAGTGTATTGAAATCTGGCATCTTGTTAACTCTCACACTCTCCTTGAACACTTTATATCCCGTCTCAAATCGTCCCTTCTTACACAAATACAAGATCAAACTCCTAAAAGTTGCAGCATTTGGATTACATCCTTTTGTCTCGAGATCCTCATAAACCTTCTGTGCCTCATCCATCAATCCATTCTCACAATAACAAGTCATCAAGTAATTATAACTAATCGTATCAGGTTTCAAACCCGCATTATTCATTTCCTCAATTAACGCCTTCACCCCCTCCGGATCACCACCCTGAATATTCCTAATCTTTACATTATACGCACCAACATCCGGACCACACCCTTTACTCACCATCTCATTCCAAACTTTTTCTGCCTCATCATTCATCCCCTTCTTATAAAACGCGTGCAATAGAGTCGTAAAAGTAATAGCTGTAATCTCCACACCTTTCTCCTCCATCTCCTTAATCCTCTCCATCGCCTTTTCAGGCAACCCCATTTCACAATACGACCTAATCAATATACCATACGACACTTTATCAGGTAAAAACCCATACTTCGCAGGCATTTCATCAAACAGTTGACGAACACGATCATACTGTTTCGTATTCACGCACGCTGATAAAAGCACATTAAACGAAACTGCTGATCTTGGTGTACCTAAATCATCCATTTGATCATATATTTTAAGCGCGTGATCGAACATTCCAGCGATTCCATACGAACGAATAATCGATGAAAGGAAAGGTTCTTGGGTAATTTTTGAGCTATTTTTGTGTGATTCAAGGAAACTTTCGATATCGGAGAACCTGTGAGATTTAGCGAGGCGTTTAACTGTGAACTCTTGAGCGTAACGAGAGGATAAAGGGGAAATGTAACGGTCGGAAACTGAGGAGTAAATTTCTAGGGCTTTGTCTGGGTCGTGCTCTGCTTTTAGCTTTAATTTTGCTTTGGAGATTGAGATCGTGGCGGTGGTGGAAGTGGTGGTGACGATGGTTGAGAGGTGGCGTGCGTGGCGGAAAACGATGGAAGAAGACATTTGGTGTTAGGGTTTAGTTTGGGGTTTGGAGATTGAGGTTTTGATGTGAAAATGAAGTAGGGTTTAAGGAACGTAAAAAAACCTCAAATTTGTATAATTGTGAATGCATTTTTCAATAGTGTTATGAATATGTTGTACTTATCATTGATGTCCATTACTCTCAAGCTAGATCTACAAGTAGCTTACAAGCAGATAGTTTGGAAGTAGCTCATACAGGCAGCTAACAAGCAACTCTATGAAAAGCCTTGCTGCTTGAACAGGCTTGCAATCAAGCAGACAGCTTACAAGTAGTTTATGCAGACAGCTTGCCAGCAGCTTCTGAAAAGTCTTGCAACAGCTTCCTGAAAAGCTTTGCAGCTGCTTCTTTTCTTCTATAAATAGAAAGCTAATTCAGTTTATTATGTACATCAGTTTGAAGTGAAATAATATATCAGTCTCTCTCTATAAAGTTTCTCTGTTTTATTTACTTTACAGCTTTTATTTCACAACACGTTAACAGCATGAGGCTCTGCTATTTGGAGAAAGTATAAGGTAAGGATTTTACTTTCTAAATATATAGCTAATATTTCTAAGATTGAATTTACTGCCCTTGATATATCGGGCAAAGTTATCTTTCATGGATTTTAGATGCTGAAATCCATTTAGATGCAATGGGTCTTGGAGACACCATCAAGAATAATAATTAAGCATCTAATCAAAACCGTGCTAAAGCAATAATATTCCTGCGTAATTATCTTGATGAAGGTTTAAAGATGGAATATCTCGCGGTTAAAGATCCACCCATGCTGTGGAATAGCTTAAAAGACAGGTATGACCACCTGAAGATGGTCATAAATCCACAAGCACGTTATGACTGGATCCATCTGAGGCTACAAGATTTCAAAATCATCAGTGAATATAATTCTGCTATGTTTAGAATTATTTCTCAGTTGAAATTATGTGGAGAAAATATCACTGATAGTGACATGCTTGAAAAAATATTCTCCACTTTTCATGCCTCGAATGTGCTCCGGCAGTAGCAATATCGAGAGATGAAATTTAGTAAATATTCTGAGTTAATTTCACATCTGCTTGTTGCTGAACAACATAACGGATTATTGATGAAAAATCATGAAAGTCGACCCACTGGTTCTGCTCCATTCCCAGAAGAGAATGAGACGAATTTCTACCAAAAACGTGGAAAGTGGCGTGGCCCCAGTCGTGGCCGTGGTCGTGGTCGAGGAAGAAACTCCTATCATGATGATCGTTATGCACCAAAATTCTCTGACCACCAGTAGTGGAAAAGGAAGGACAAAAAGCATGAAGCGGTACAAACTAAAAATTCAAAGAATGGTTGCTACCGTTGTGGAGCAAAGGACACTGGTCACGTACCTGTCGTACGCCAAAGTACCTAGTTGATCTTTATCAAGCATCTCTGAAAAAGAAAGAAAATAATGCTGAAGCCAACTTTATGTCTGAAGATAATGTTGACTTCACGCATTTGGACGTAGCAGATTTCTTTGAGATCCCTGAAGGACAAGTAGATCATCTGATTGGTGATGGATCTGTAGCCAAAGAGACTTAAATATATTTTAAGTTATGTCGTTTGTAATAATTTGTATGTTTAATATTATTTTAGTAATACTAGTAAAGTCTTGTTTTGATAATAACGCATGTATTATATGATGTCTGTTTTTGTCTATGTTATTTTATTTTGAAGAGTACACGGATATCCCTCAAACTTTATTTGGATCAAAGATCAATTTTGAAGACATTTGTGTAATTGATAGTGGAACAACACATGCCATATTCAATGATCGGAAATAATTTTCACACATGATAATGAGAAAAATAAATATTTCTATTATTTATGGTAATACTAATTTAATTGAAGGCTCCGGAAGAGCAGCTATATTTCTGCCTAAGGGAACAAAAATTATTATTGATGATGCATTGTTCTCTTCCAAGTCCAGAAGAAAATTGTTAAGTTTTAAAGATATCCGCCGAAATGGATATCATATTGAGACAATAAACGAAATGAATAATGAATATCTTTGTATTACAAAGAATGTCTCTGGCCAGAAATATGTTTTAGAAAAGTTGCCAACTTTATCTTCTGGCTTATACTGTACAAAGATTGGTACAGTTGAAGCACACTTTGTCGTAAACCAGAAGTTTAATGATTTAAATAATTTTATGCTTTGGCATGATCGTTTGGGTCATCCTGGATCAATAATGATGAGACGAATCATTGAAAATTCAAATAGGCATTCACTTAAGAACCTGGAAATTCTTAAAAGTGATGAATTTTCTTGTGCTGCTTGTTATCAACGAAAATTAATTACTAGACCATCACCAACAAAGGTTGAGGTTGAATCCCAAATATTTTTAGAACATATCTATGGGGATATATGTGGACCTATTCATCCACCATGTGGATTGTTTAGATATTTTATGGTCCTAATTGATGCATCTTCAAGATAGTTTCATGTGTGCCTATTATCATCTCGCAACCTAGCGTTTGCGAAATTATTGGCACAAATAATTCGATTAAGGGCACAATTTCCTGATAATCCTATTAAAGCTATTCGCCTTGATAATGCTGCAGAATTTTCATCCCAAGCTTTTAATGATTATTCATTATTGCTTATCAGTCGGAATAAAAGTTGAGCATCTTGTAGCTTATGTTCATACTCAAAATGGCCTCGCAGAGTCATTTATTAAACGACTGCAATTGATGGCAAGACCGCTATTAATGAAAACAAAATTGCCCACTACTGCTTGGGGTCATGCTATTTTACATGCAACATCACTTGTTCGTCTCAGACCGACACATTATCATGAATTCTCCCCGTCACAATTAGTTTTTGGTCATGAACCAAATAGTTCTCATCTACGAATTTTTGGATGCGCTATATATGTGCTAGTAGCACCACCACATCACACTGAGATGGGACCCCAAAGAAGGCTAGGAATATATGTTGGGTTTGAGTCACCCTCTATTATTCGCTACCTTGAGCCATTAATGGGAGATTTATTCACTGCTCGATTTGCAAATTGTCGATTTGATGAAACAATTTTCTCACAATTAGGGGAGAGAATAAGGACATAAATAGAGAAATTGTGTGGAAAGTTCCATCATTATCTCACTTTGATCCATGTGCCCCGATATGTGAAAAAGAGGTCCAGAAGATCGTTCATTTGCAAAATATAGCAAATCAAATGTCTGATGCACTTACTGATTTGAAAAGGATTACTAAATCACATATCCCTGCAGAGAATGTAGCAATTCAGATGGATATCCCAGCAGGACCATCTAGTAGTGTCATAGCCAGTGAACCTAAAGTACGCCTGAAGCGTGATATACCACTGGGTTGCAAAGATCGAAATCCTAGAAAAAGGAAAATGATAAATGATCAAGATGACACTATGAAAGAATCTCTTGAAGAGAACCAAGATCTTATTAATCCTGAGTTTCCTGAAGAAATCAATGAACCTGAGGCTCAAGTGAGCGAGTTTTGCCAATGAATGATTTCTCGCAACAGAATTAAGGAACTGAAAACATTTCCAATACCGGCAGCGAGGAATATTTAATAAATTCCACTGGTGATGGAATAAATTTGAATAGATCAGAAATAGAGGTGGATGATGTTTTTGCATATAGTGTTGCACTTAATATTATGCAAGATAATGAGGATTTTGAACCTCAATCTATTCAACAATGTCGACAAAGAAGTGATTCGCCAAAATGGTAAGAGGCAGTTCAAGCAGAATTGAGCTCACTTGCCAAACGTGATGTTTTTGGACCTGTAGTCCATACACCTAAGAGTGTAAAATCAGTTGGCTTTAAATGGGTCTTTGTGCATAAACGAAATGAGAAAGGTGAAATTATAATATATATATATATATAAAGCACGCCCTGTTGCACAAGGATTCTCACAAAGACCTGGTGTCGATTACGAAGAAACATATTCACCTATTGTGGATGGAATAACATTTCGATATCTCATCAGTTTAGTTGTACGTGAAAAACTTGAAATACACCTGATGGATGTAGTTACAACATACCTATATGGTTCACTTGATAATGAAATTTATATGAAAATCCCTAAAGGATTTAAAATGCTTAAAGCATATAATTCAGAGTCTCGGGAAATGTACTCAATCAGATTACAAAGATCTTTGTATGGTTTAAAACAATCAAGGCGCATGTGGTATAATCGCTTTAGTAAATATTTGCTAAAGGAAGGTTATATAAACGGTGTCAAATGTCCATGTATATTCATAAAGAAAACAACATCACGGTTTGTTATACTTGTTGTTTATGTTGATGACATAAATCTCACTGGAACTCCAGAAGAGCTCCAAAATGCAATTGATTATTTAAAGAGAGAATTTGAGATGAAAGTTCTCGGAAAGACAAAACTTTGTCTTGGTCTACAAATTGAACATTTAGTAGACGGAATATTTATTCATCAAACTGCCTATATGGAAAAGGTCTTGAAACGATTTTACATGGATAAAACACATCCATTAAGTACTCCAATTATTATTCGATCTCTTGAAGTGGATAAAGATCCGTTCTGACCTCAAAAAGAGGATGAGGAACTCCTTGGTCCTGAAGTACCATATCTAATTGCAATCGGTGCACTTATGTATCTTGTTAATTCTACAAGACCTGATATAACATTTTCTGTTAATGTTTTAGCAAGATTTAGTTCTACTCCTACACATCGACATTGGAAAGTTATCAATTATCAAACATGTATTGCGATATCTGAACGGATATGTTGATATGGGTTTGTTTTATTCTAACAAATATGGTGCAGATCTTGTTAGCTATGCAGATGCAGGGTATTTATCCGATCCACACAGAGGTCGATCTCAAACTGATTATCGTTTTACATGTGGGGGTACGGCCATATCATGGCGCTCTACAAAACAACCAGTGGTTGCTACTTCTCCAAATCATGCTGAGTTAATAGCTACTGATGAAACAAGTAGAGAATGTGTATGGTTGAGATCAGTAATTCATTTTATTCGAGAAAGATGTGGTCTGAAGTGTGATACTAAAATACCCACGATCTTATATGAAGACAATACTTCATGCATAACACAGTTGAAAGAAGGATTCATAAAAGTAAGTAGAACAAAGCACATTTCACCAAAGTTCTTCTTCACACATGATCTCCAAAAGGATGGTGAAATTGACGTGCAACAAATATGTTCGTGTGATAATTTGGCAGATTTTTTTCACTAAATCTTTACCACCTGCAACTTTTGAAAAGATGGTATACAACATTGGAATGAGGAAGCTAAGACACCTAGATCGAGGTTTCCATTAGGGGAAGCAAAATATGTGTTGTACTCTTTTTCCCTTAACCAGGTTTTTTCCCACTGGGTTTTCTTGGTAAGGTTTTTAATGAGGCAACTGGTAATGCGTATTAAAAGACAAGTGTACTCTTTTTCCTTCACTCAGATTTTTTCCCACATGATTTTTTCTTAGTAAGGTTTTAATGAGGCACATTATCTATTAATGAACATCCAAGGGGGAGTGTGTATGAATACGTTGTATTATGGATGTCCATTACTCCCATAGCTTCCTGAAGAAGCTAGATTTACAAGTAGCTTACAAGCAGATAGCTTGCAAGTAGCTCATACAGGCAGCTAACAAGCAGCTATATGAAAAGCCTTGCAACAACTTATAGTAAGCCTTGCAGCAGCTTGAAGAGGCTTGCAATCAAGCAGACAACTTACAAGTAGCTCATGCAAACAGCTTGCCAGCAGCTTCTGAAAAACTTGCAACAGCTTCCTGAAAAGCTTTGCAGCTGCTTCTTTTCTTCTATAAATAGAAAGCTAATTCAGTTTATTATGTACATCAGTTTGAAGTGAAATAATATATCAGTCTCTCTCTATAAAGTTTCTCTGTTTTATTTACTTTACAGCTTTTATTTCACAACAAATAGTTTATACTACTCACTATTATGTTTTCTTTTTCATTTTCGGAAATAATTGTGCCCTAGCTCATAAATAATTTTTTTTTATGTAAATAAAATAAAACAATAAAGATGGACTTTGAAGCTTCACAAGGGATCTAACACTAGCTAGAAGTCTAGAACACTCAAACTATGGACTTATACTAGCTAGCAAGCTCATACTAGTAATGAGCATAAAGATGTAGCTAGTGAGGAAGAAAGAAATCTGTGGATTTCAATAAACCAAAAAATGGATAGACAAAAGGTGGTACATAAAAGTATTTTCCTTAGTATTAAAAAAAGCAGTTTGATGCACAAAATATCTCGCATTCACGTGGGATTTGGACTTTGGGGAAGGGACGCACCACAAGAGGTGTGATGTACACAACCTACCTTGATGTGTGTATCATGGCTGTTTCACCAGCTCGAACTCGTGATCTATAAATCGCACGTTGATAACTTTATCAGTTGATTTAAAACCCCTCTTCTTTTATCACTCCATTATTTTATTATTAGTATATATAGTGACGATAGGTTTGTACAAGAGAGAAGCTTGGGTATAATATTGTCTCACAAACCTATTCTGCAAAACTTTGATACTACGTGTGAAGTAATATTTTTATTTTTTCCAACTAAAGTAAATATTGTATTACTTCTCACATGAATCATAGCATCATTTAAACCCCAATTTAAAAAAAACATGGGTCTTAAAATATTTCACTTAATAAAAAAATTACTTGAATTATGTTTTAATTTTTGTGACTTCACAATATAAGTAAATCCTATCTGATCAAACAACAATGATACTTTCCAAATATCTTCAATTTACCTCTATCTCTCATGTTGTGTAACTCCCATTAGACCATATCTGTACCACACTTAATATAATAGAACATTTTTGCATTCTTCCTTCTATTACTGATTGCATGATCAAGTCATAGCGGTAACACCAAAGATTTTTTTTTTTATATAGGCCGAATTAGATTAGAATCGATAAGTAAAATCGGATCCAGACCGGACCTCTGGACAACCTTAATTCACACTGATGTCTCCTCCTTGCACCAAACTTCACCCTAACCCTAACCCACCCAAGCCCCTATCGCACCCCACCAACCTAAATTCCGAACCCTAACCCATCACTACCCCCCTATCGCACCCCATCACCTACCCACCCCCACCACCCTAAACCTCCAACCCCTACCTAGTCCCACACATATCCTGACCTAGCTTGACTCACACCATCTACCCCTACCAATACTCTCATTACACCCCTTATTAGATGATTAGAATTTTTTTTTTACTCCTTGACAACCAAATTCGAAAAATAAGTGTGAAATTCACTTGTTTTCTTGATTTTTTTTTTTTTACTTTGTACTAAATGCACCCTAAGTAAAAGTGTAAGACATTTGTCTTTCAAAAACATACTAATCACATGACTATGATTAATAGACAAAATATATAATGTATTTTTCACTTTAATTTTTAACTTGTAACGTTAATTTACTTAATTTGGTATAAATATTTAAGCATTTAGAGCATGTTTAGCTGGGCTTCTAAGCAGCTTATTTTAAGTGGTTTATAAGTCAAAAAGTGACGTTGGGATTTACTAACTTCTCAAAATAGTAGCTTTTAAGCCACTTATAATTTATAAGCCCAAAATACTTTAAGTTATTAAATAAATATTAATTGACTTATAAGCTTATAAGTCACTAGCCCCGTTTGTCCATAAATTTTTTTTTTGTTTTTTTTCAAAAACTTTTTCAAAAACTTGTTTGTCCATAAAAAGTTGTTAGTTTTTGAAACTTTTTTGAAAAACAGTTTTTGAAAAACTAAAACTTTTTGAAAAAACCAACTTTATCTACTCACAAAATTTTAACTTTTATTCAAGTAAAATTCATGTCCAAACACAACTACAATTTCCAAATGCATTTTTTCAACTCAACTTCAAAAATTCTTTTTCAAAAACTTTTTGGTATTTATGGCCAAACGGCAACTTAAGCTCGCCCAAACGTGGTCCTAGTAATATTTACCCCAAATTTATACTATTAAACAATTCCGATCAACTGACAGAAAAAGCAGTTCCCGCGGCCAACTCCCACTAATATTAAACCCTAAACCCCACCACCACCGATCACTTTTCCGGCAACTCAATGGCGGACATGGACTTAGACTTCGACGGTCCAAGTAAACCTCCGCCGCCGTCTAGGGCAGCTCGTTTCGCTCCCAAAAACTCCAAATTAAAACCCCAACCCAAACCCGAACCCGAACCCGAACCACTAACAGACCCCACTATTCCTTCTAAAAAGGAAGAAATTGATTCTAAACCCTTACTAACACTAGAAAACGAATCATCCCCACCGAGTATCGATACTGAAAATGCTGACGTGGAAGTACAACAGGATGTGGCTATGGAAATAGTTGAGAGCGGTGAAGATGAAGTTGTTCGTGAAATTGATATGTATTTTACCCCTTCCCCTGATCCTAACACTCAGGTAATTCATTATATTTCTTTTCGTTTCAGTTTATGTGAACGTTTTTGTTTTTCGAGAGTCTAATTCTGTTCCAGTTTATGTGAACCTTTTTCATTTTTCGAGAGTCAAACTGCATCAACTTTGACCAACATTTTAAGATAGCAATACAGTTTTTGATTATAATCCAATTTAGCTTCAAAGATTACTCCCGTAAAGCGAGAATGTTCACATAAACTAGAACAGAGAGATTAACTTTTATTATTATCGAAATAGTTGTTTATTTTGTTGAAATTACAAAAATTTCTATTTGTTAATCTTTTTTTACTTTATTTTTTATTTTTTATTTTTTATTTGTTAGCTTTATGTGTTGCAATCTCCAATGAGGCCAGTATGGCGTCCATATGAATTGGAAGAAAGATGTAAAGAGGTGAGTTGCTATTGCTTTTGTAATGTTTTTTTCCCCTCAAATGTGAAAAAAACTAGTTGGATGGAAGACTAAATTTAAAGATGAAATGTTTAAGGTGAGAATGGATTGTCGTTTTACTTGCAGGTGAGGTTGAGACCAACAACTGCACAAATGGAGGTTGATTTAGCAGTAGATTTTGATTCTAAAAATTTTGATCGCGACTCTATTTATGCGGAAAAGATGGAAAAGCAGGTTCGTTTGAATTTATCCTCTAATTTTAAGAGAAAAATATGGAATCATGCTTTTAGTAAATAGCATTGAGAAAAACACACCCGGTAGTTATGACCGGGAGGTAGCATATAGCCTGTGGAATAGTCGATGTGTGCCCACGTTGACATGAACACCGGTGTTTTCCCCTTTTATCTGAGAATAAAATTGTTAGAGATAGGCTCAGTGCTGCTAGTTATTGGATGCTAAGATCAGTTTTTTTCTTTTTGTTTTAAAGTGAAATCCACCCTGTGTGCCATGGTTTTTGGCTTTTCATCTGACTAGGTCTTGTATATGGGGGCAATGCCTGGCTGGATATACATTACTTATCCACTTTTAATCAATCCATCCTGTGGAAATAATTATGGAGGTTTCTGAATGAGGAGGAGCTTTATGGAATCAGTGATTGCAACAAAATATTGAAGTAGTGAGTATTGGTTGTTTATATATATCATTACAACTATTAGCTCTTAGGTGTATGCTTGTGGAGGGACTCATGAAGGGGGAGGATGCAGTAGTTTCTTTGCTGGAAACAATAACCACATGCATATTTGGTGTATATTTTAAGGGAGATGTTTCCTTGGTTATACTCCATGCAGAAATGTGAATATGACAAAGAAGGAACAAGGAGGTGACAGTGGCGGATTTACTTGAGAAGAAGACGCGTAGCATTTAGGGATGTAACTTTCACATGACCAATCCGGATTAGAGACGGGAGGAAGCAGACGATCTCCCTCATTAGATTTACAATTGCGAAGTTTCTGAAGATAGAATGGTATGGGGATTTGCAGGAAAGAATTCATCAGAGGGGTCTTACTAAAGATGTTTGTTGGACGGTGCTACAGGACCTATTTTATGGGGGGAAAAGCACAAAAGAAAGTGTTTTTCACATGGTGCGCAGCTTTTGAATCTTATATCAATTAACTCTGAGGAAGTGGTGTTTCTTACCTTGTTTGTCTTCATCTTATTTTCAAAATATTTGTTTGCCTTCAAAATTTTCAAATGTTTTTTTAAGCCGAGGGTCTATCGGAAATAGCCTCTCCACCTTGGTTGGGGTAAGGTTTGCGTACATCTTACCCTCCCCAGACCCCACTTGTGGGATTGCACTGGGTTTGTTGTTGTTGTTTGTCAGATATCAACTAATGTAGAATAACCAAACACTAGGTCTGCTCTTACCTTTGTGAGTTTGGTACTGGGTTATGGAGTTCTGTCTATTTGATATAATATTGCTGGGACATTACCTACAACTATGGCGGAGTCCTGTCAAGTTGGAAAATGATCAGTGTCGGGGGGGTCCAATTTGGGTGTTGGACCATTGTGCAAAATTTTAATGATTTAGAAATAGAGGAACAAGAGAATTTTGAACAGGTTGAGAAGCACATGTAGAGGATTACCAGCTTATTTTTCCACTTATATTTTTGTAATGATGATATTCCTTTGTACTGATAGTTGAATTGGTTTTTTTGGAAACTTAGTGCTGTAACAGAGTTGTTGGTTCTTTTGGCATCATCTTGGTGCCATATTTGTGAAATGATCTTTTTTTGAATTGTAAATAAAGACGTACTATTGGATAGCACTACTGGGAGTGTTAGTCCTCCAAATCGGCTCTATAACGTTTATTTTAATGTTGTCTTTGAAAATAAGATGAATGGATCAGGGAGTGGCTCGATCTTGGTTGTTGTCTATTCCTTCAAATACATCCTTGATTGTTTCTTTCTCATGCTTAGTCTAAGCTTCTGTGAGCTACTATTGGCTTGATTTGTGTTGCCAGAAGCTGGTTTTGGGGATCTCAGTTCAACATGTTAGATTATATTATACTCATTTTCCAGGAAAGAGCTTTATTGCATGAAGTAGGGATGAAAATGAACAATACGTTGATTTAAAAAAAATGAAATATAAGCTGATTCTCATATTTGCTTGAGATCCTAGCTTATCACTTCACTGTCCTGTGTAGCTTCTTACATAGTATTTCCATACTTGTTAAAATTGTTGCTATCCTTCATTTCTTTAAGTTATTAACCGATTTTTTATGTCATTTGCTTCCATGCGTCAGTATTGGCCTATGTATAGATCTAGTTATCCATGCTGATGAAACTGCTATACTTCCACTAATATCTGATCTTCCTTATTATGTGTCTATCCATTGCTCCACTTTAAACTGTACACTTGGTATCTTGTTCCCTAGGAGGAATTGCACATCTAGTTGTTTCACCCATAATCTGATTGTTTCTCATTTTCCAGACTGTTTCTACATCATGGATACCAGTACCAACTGGCACCTCTGGATATGCTGTTGGGGTCCTCATTGGCGACAAGGTAAACCAAATGTTATTGATGGCTTATATGCATCTCAAATTTCTAGTCTCCTCGTGTCTGATGAGCTGAAAATTAGTCTTCTGCAGGTTTTGTATGTACTTATACATCTTCATCTTTTGCCGTTTCTTTGTTAAAATTAGGACATTAACAATGTAGGTGGATACTCTCTAAGCTTCAAGTATAATCAAGTTAATATATCAGCTTCAAGTTGAAGGAAGTTATTTGCTGTCAAATCTGACTCTACCAGTTATACATGCAGTCAACTATAATACTTCTGGCTCTCTTATTTACCAAGCTCTACTACTTAGTATTGGAAAATCGTCAAGTCCTTTTAGTTATATTCTTCTGGTTTATTATTATACGTTGGTGTGAGAAACTTCAACTAAAATTATTAAATTTGCTGATGGCAATTTGAAACTCATTTGTGCCGTCGATAAAAAATCAATGCTTATTAATGTTCTTCATGGCCACGTTCCTGATTCCTGTTTGTTATGCAGTTACACCTCAATCCTATTCATACAGTTGTACAGCTCCGGCCATCAAAGCAGCATCTTAAGGAAAGTGAGTTGAAGAAGAACATTGCCACCAGCAATGATGAAAAAACTGTTGAAAATGAAGAAATCAAGGAAAACAAGCCTGTCGCTCCATCAAAGAAGCAGGTCCATTTCCTGATGTGCTCTTTGATGCCCAGCTCCTAAGCTCAATTTTTGTGGACCTTGTTTACGACTATTTTTCATGTGATATCATTGTACAGATTTGTGACTAGCACTTAAAAAAAT
This sequence comes from Petunia secreta, assembly GCA_029990175.1. Classification (NCBI taxonomy): domain Eukaryota; kingdom Viridiplantae; phylum Streptophyta; class Magnoliopsida; order Solanales; family Solanaceae; genus Petunia; species Petunia secreta. The sequence continues at coordinate 2,493,112 of JARKIP010000059.1, read as the reverse complement.
ATTTAATTTCAAGGACTACTTGGTTCCTGAATTACTAGGTTTGCCACATTCTGGGATAAATATGGTGACGAAAACAATGGCTAAAGATTGATTTTCTGTGGTTAAGCACTCTGCTACTTCCAAACGACCTGTTTTTCTTTTTCTAGTACGGTAAATTCCACATCTGGACCTCCCTCCGCAGGAGCCCAATACCTGCCTTTCCACATTGGTCACTTGGTGACTCAAGTCAACCCCAACCTTATTGTTGGGGCTGGAGGATAAATGCTACTAGGCTATCCCTCCCTTGTTCTACTCCATGCTTTTTGTACAAGTGCTTTACCTTTTGTTCGATTTATTTTTGAAACATATATCTTTTCTGCAGAACAAACCTCCTGGGAACGACAAGGATATTGAAGAGGTACGATTAACAAATTGTGAACATGTATTGGCAAAACTTCTTTCTTTTACGCATCCGAATGGTACCTACTGGCCCGACTACTCCGGACTCCTGCCTCATAGGGCCCCATTAAAGGGGAAAGCGCTCCTACCAGAAATTTCACCATTCCCAGGTTTGGAGACTTCTGGTTAAAGGTGGAGGGACCCCATCCATCCCAGTGCACCCCTTAGGGGTCGTTTGGTAGAGAAATGAGTTATACGTGGATTAACAATACATGGATTAGTAATGCAGGGATTAGTAATGCAGGGATTAATAATGCATGGATTGTTTTAAGTCATGTATTTGGTTCATTGTATTAAAACTGAGATAAACATTGTATAACTTAAACTTGTGTTTGGTTTAAAAGTGCATAAAGTTTTATTTCCAATTATACCCTTGAATTCTTATCCATGTATAAAAAACAAGGGTCTGAGGGTAGGTATTTTAGTCATTTCATTGTTTATCCATGTATTAGTAAACATAGTATTACTAATACCATGGTGAGCTAGGTATTAGATAGTACTTGAATTGGTGTATTAATTAATACATGTATTAGTTATCCCAACTTAAAAAAACCTACCAAACAGTGGGTAACATTGAAAAAAGTGCTAATACATGTATTAACTAAGCAATACATCATACCAAACGACCCCTTAGTGGTTACTGACAAAGTTTCTGCTTTTCAAGTATTAGCTAATAACTTTCCATATTTTTCTTTAGCTTGAGTGGGTGCTGAATTTACATCTAATATGGTTTGGATTTGATGTTTCTGTTGCAAATGTTTTCTATTTATATTTCAAACAGTTTCATCCATTCATATCCTTGTGAAGTTATTGATATCTTCGTCATTACATGTTTTAGCATTGGGTACATCTAAAATACCATGGGGCTAGGAGTGAAATATCAGCCAGATATCTACAGAGAATGGCCATGGAGGAAGGATCTCCAATACCATTTTCAATGAGCCTGTATGTGTCCCCTGATATGGTTAATCTTTTATGGATTTTTTTACGACTGCTTTTGTTCAGGACAATTAACAAGAAGCATTCTTTCTCTGCCTCAAAGCATACATTTATCCTCTCTTCTTATTCTAATACCAGCTTTCTTTTCTGTTAATTTGATACACAGGGTTGATTATCTACGCACCTTGTGTCCTGGCCGACCAAATGACTCTGACAAATACAAAGATCTTCGAATAAGGTAAGCCAGCACTCTAATTGGTCTGACAATGGAAGGTTTTGAAGGTGCTGGAAAATATATATATATATATATATATATATATATATATATATATATATATATATATATATATATTACTAACTATATTTTAAACGGGAGTCTTGAGCTGCTTGGTGTCGTCCTACTTGCCGGCCCCAAGTTGCCACTTTTAGTGCTACAATTTCATACATAGCCACTTTTGGCAGAACCTGCTAATCATGTAGCCTTATTTTGGGTTGATAATGGAGATATGGCCAGCACAGCTTCAACCACGTAGCCACTTTTAGGACTACTAATTAGAATATAATCAACTTTTTCAGAATAAGTAAAAGATAAATCACAACTTCAAAATGCGGCACAAAAAAAAAGTCAAACATGAATTTCGAGAATTCTCTTGGACTTTGAACTTATACAAGTGAACCTCTAAGATACTGTCCAAAAGTTTTGAACTAAAAAGTTAAACTTTAGGAACATTGGCCTGAAGTTTTAGAGAAATAGAGGTTCTTAATTAAGGTCGTGCAACGTAATCAACCATATTTAGAGCTCAGGTTGTCTTCGCGAGTTATGTTGATTGTCTATCCTTGATTGACTTAATGTCGTCGTTTTTTAATAATAAGAATTTATACTCTCGAAGGGGAAAGACCTTGATAATACCCTTTACGAACTAAACTGAGACTCCTAAAAAGATTACATAAATCATTAATAATTAACATGAAAATTTAAAATAAAAAAGTAAGAGTAGTATAGAGAATCACAAAATAATAGAAATTCAATAAATTTTCAGCAATAGACTTGGGCCCGTGCTCGCACAGGTCTAACGCCACTAGAGAGAGAGTGTGTGTGTGTATATATATATGGCATGTTTACATCATAAGTTTCAAAAGAATCGTATACCACATAAATGTTATGGCTTATTTAATACATAAATTTTAAGTCTCCATTGTTTCTTGAACATCATGCCCAATCGAATAAATCACATAAATGAAGACGGATGGAGTATTTTAAATAACGATAATTGGCTAGGAGGCAAATTAAAAAGAAAAAATGTACAGTAGGTAGGATAATGCAAGGAATTCCATTTGACTTGTATCAAAACAAAATTGAAGTCCACGTGTTGGCGTGAAACTTACCAGCTAAGCGAAGCTGAAAAATAAAGTAGTAAACCAGGACGACGACGACTGCATTCTGACCGTCATATCAGGCCATCGGCAAAAAAGTTAATACTGCGCCGCTTTAATCTGGCAGATCAAGTGACCCCGGCAGATTCAAAAATCTTCGAATAAGGTACCGCAGCACGCCATTGCGACATGAGGTGTAACAACCTCTGATGCCCCACACCATTGCGGGGGGGTTGCCCACTTTGCCAAGAGGTGGCAGGAGCGAAACGTGGTCCTCCTCATCGATTGTTTTGGCATTGCAAGGCTTTGTAGGTGGCACGCTAAGGACAATAAATTTTTTATTTATATGTGATCATAGAGTTGTCTTCTTTTTTGCTGCGGGGTTTAATCGTCTTCTCTGGTATTGCCGGACCATTCCACTCCAGTCTTCCTCTAGTGTTGCTGGAATTATAGTAAATATGATCAGTACGAAATGCAAGGATATATTATGCTTCACTTTTGCCAGTGCACCTGGTCTGCCAAAACGTGCCTTTTGCTTCTTGATGGTTTAGCGATGATATTAAAAAGAAAATGTGGTCTTTGTTTTGTCTGGTTTAGGAGTAATTGTCAGATTTGCAGAGCAGTCTTATGTGATGATCTTTTTTCTGTTTCTTTTTTTTGGTTACGCCTTGAGGCCAAGGACATGAATGGACCGTTGTTACAGGTTTTGCCGTAAGATACATTTCCATGCAACTCTGTGGTCTTCTTATCCTTGATGATCTAGCTTTATCATCCGAATTGATTTATTTATTTTTTTTTTTTTTGTGTAAAAGTAGTATTCATCAGTTGTTAAAGTAGATCCCTTGAAATATAATTATTATTAACTGCTGTGACTATTAGTTGCTTCGGTCTTACTAATATAGTTTGACATAAATATTCAGCCCATTACTTGAATTGCTTCAGTTTGTGATTCTTCTATTATCTTTCTCTAGCCAAAATTATTCTGTTTCTTCCTATTAATATCCCAGCAATGTGAATGGGTAGCAGTTCATGAAACGCCATATTTTCAACTATTTTAAATTTATATTTTTTCCAGTCATTATGCTCCTAATTTGTAAACTGTCAAATGGTTGGATTTCAGGGTGTCTCAATTACCTCTTGATGAACGTGTCAGAACTTGGCTTCATGAGGTTTGTATCCATTATTTGGATTGTGCGCCTCTTGTGTATGCCTGCAACAATGTTTATTTATATGGCTTCATGGTCCTTATAATATAAGACTGCTTATTTCTAAACTTTAGTTCTTTTGACAACAGGGGCCTCCAATTCATCGTTTTGGTGCTCTAAAGCATCTGGCTTTAGATAATCCTGTTGAAGAAATTTTGGAAGTCCTCCAAAGATACGCACAAGTAGTACAAGGATTATGGGTTCCAAAAAGTTCATTAGTATATGGAAGAAATGATGGACTTGAAGTTTTAGCCAGAGATTTTGTTCTTTTTGAGTTTAGCAAGAGTCCCGTTATTAAGCAGTCAGTTTTTGATAGAAAGCCTGAGTTCTTTAAAGCTGCTACACCAGCACTAAAGTTATTAGCTGTCGAGAGGCCTGACCTGAATGATTGGAAGCTCAAAGAGCATCCAGACAAGGAATTTGAAAACCTTTATGGCGATCTTGTGAAAGAGCAGCAAGAAACCTGGGAGCGCTTGGGGAAACAGATTTATGGTCTTTTGGCTGGAGGAAGAAACAGGCCTACTATGAAGAATCCTTCAAACCCTAGTGCCGGCATTCCTGCATTGCCAAGTGGTGGTAAACCCACTCCTGAGTCACTTACAAGAACATCTATGTCAGAAAGAACTCGAGAAGCTTTACAAAAGGCGCTTCAAAAAGTTTTTAGAACTCATAAGGTTTGCAGGTGAGATCTCTGAAAATGACTTATGAACTTTCTGCCTTTATTGTTTATTATTTAGTGATTTTGAGTATCCATCTTAGTCAACACTATTTTTGGAGACTGAGAATAAATGTAGAACCTTTTGTCAAATTGTAGGTAGTTTATTGACTTTGGTTTTATTGCTCTATGTTAATGCCTTTGCATTGCTGAAGAAAATTTCTTGTTGTCTTCTTATGTGGTCTTGAGAAATCTTCACATCTTCAGTTAACTTATGGGGTTGAGTTAGGTCTAAGGTCCATTTTCTTATCATGGTATTAGAGCCAGACCAATTCATGAGACATAATATAATTAGGTAACTAAAAGTTTGCTCTCTCTAATAGATTAAGCTTTTAGATGGGATGGTCACACACTTCACCATCATTGAAAAGCAAAAAATATTTTCACGCGTTTGGCTAATGAAAAAGAATTAAGCCCACATATTGAGACATAATATAATTAACTAAAAGGCGTGCTCTTTTTATTTTCTTAAGCTTTTAGATGAGATGGTTTCACACTTTAAACTTTACAAGCATGCCTGGGCTTCGCTTTTATGAATTGCTTGATCCTCCATGCTCCAACTTCTGCCGCATGTCTAAGTTTCCTTGTGTTCAGTTCAAGAACACCCCCCCCCCCCCCCCTCGCCCTCTTCCTCATAATCTTGTTTCACTAATCATTCAGCCTATTCTATGGATTTTGACATTGTACATTGGATTTTAAGAAATATGTACATAGGTGATTTTTTAATCTCTTTGGGAAGTCAATTACCTCTTTACTCAATTCTTCCTGATTTCACCCTTCCTCCATTTAGTTGTTTCATCCCAAGTGTGCCCGGTCCTCTAAAAGGATGAGATGGCCTGGTAGTTAGTTATAGGACATTTTTCGTCGCCTTTGGAATATTTCAATAACCTTGCTTTGAGTAGTGGTAATCTGCTCTGCCCCAGAGTCCTGTTTGTGTTGACTTTTAGTAGAGGTGCGTTTTGGAGGTATTTAGGTTGATATTGTCCTATCACTGGGCTGTCTTTCTGGTATGTTTTTATCTACTTTACTTTCTAAAGTGGTAATGGATCATAACTTTAGGAGAAAACTGGTATATTACATTGTCTTTTCTCCACTGCGCAGTCTGAGACCAAGAGGAATAGAGTATTCTGTTGTTCTAGAAAAACTGTACACGCGACTTATTAAAAAACTATACATGATCTCCTCCATGAAAAATTAATTTGTGACCCCTAACAGTTTGAGAATCCGTTGCTTATTTTTGTCAGTTTCCAGCAAATCCGCCTACGTCTGCGAGAAGCGGCAGTTTCTGAGAATGATCGCCTAAAGGGAGGTGCAAGGGGGGCTGTAGCTGCAGCCAGTATTGTGGGTGATGCACCTCTAGAGGAGCTACAGGCAGTGATTGATAAGGTTGCTGTTAACATCCATGGTGACTATGTTTTGAAGTCATCGCCAGATAATCCACAATATGACGCATTGAGGTTAGTAATTATGCTACTATTGTTTTAAAACTAAAAATACTTGATAAACACCTGGGCCCACGGCTAATAATACATAGTTTTGGTTCTCAGGAAGGTTGTAATTGAGCTTTTAATAGGTAAAGGACCGAGTGCAAAACTAAAGAAAGCTACTATAATGAAAGCTGCAAAGTTGGAACTGAATAGGGATATTCCCCCTGCTGAGTTTCAAAAGGTGAAATTCTTTTCTTACTTGTTATGACAATTAAGGAATACCTTCTTTGACTTCAGTTTATGAAGTTTCACATAGTAGCAGAAGTCAATATTCAAACTGGTAGTTGTTTGTATGAATCGTCTAGATATTTTACTCCACCCCCCCCCCCCCCCCCCCCGACGCGTTTAATTTAAGTACTTGGTCAGTAATTTGTTTTTGAAGGCAAATTAGGGTTTCTCTAAATCTCACATTTACTCGTGCTCAAACCTTGTGTAAGTGCATCAACAACCTCTAAACCTTAGTACAACTAGCTGTATTCTATCGTACCCAAGTCTACATTGATCCGAGAGATTGTAGGTCTTCAAGACACTTTCTCCTGGTGATCTTGGTCACCTTATTCCTTTTTAGCACCTTCAATCCCATCGTGTCACCTATCAACTGGTAATTTACATGGTAAACAAGCTTTTGGAGAGACTAGAAACAAAAGGGGATGTTGATGAATGCCTCTACGAATGATGTGCACTTGGTTTGCTTGGTAATATGTCTTATAGGAAGGTCATGCAGATTGAAAGCATTTTACTGTGGAATTAAGGTTTCCTCTTGGTAATTGAAAAGAATTTCCATTTTCATTTCCCGTGGAGTTTCACTTTTTATTTCCCTTTTTTATTATTTGAATTTGTAGTTTGGCTGGTAATTTGGTTTCAAAATGAATGACCTTCTGCAAATAACGACTATGGTCTACGGGTAATAGACACAATTGATTGCGACAAATCTACCACACAGATAAAATGGTCACGACACCAAGCTAACCAAAAAGGGAAAAAGACAATTGACGTTTTTTTCATGGAAACTGCTATTGTTTTAGCTACCAACCTAATCTAAGAAGAGGGGATAATACTCTGCATTGTTTTGTGGAAACTGCTCGTTGCCTTAGGAAATAAGCCAAATTTGACCATTTTAGTTGAAGACCAAGTTAAGGTGAGGTCCTAAAGGTTTTAACCTTTTCTCTTCTCTACCCTTCACCCTCCATTTCCATCTTCAATTTTCCATGACTTGCAACGGTGGTGATTCTGCGTAATGCATAAAATAAGAAACCAAAGAGAAGAATAAAAGAAAGAAAATGGAAGTGATTCTCTCAAAATCACCTATCCTTTTAAAATGTGCAGATAAGAGAAAGAAAGCGTCTCCAATCAGCTTCTTGTTGGGGAGTGAGGAGAAAATTGTTTCCTAGGAGATCTTGTGGAACATGATTAGAGAAGTTAGGAAACAAACTTGACCTCATCACTAAGTTGGCTCCCATAGGTCATCTGTGTGGTCCTACTTTTTGGCTAAAATCTCTCTTTCGTAGCACAATGAACAAGCTATGTATTCTTCTTTCATGAGATTAACTTTTAGGCCTACTAATGAAATAACAGTGCGCTGGTTATACAGTTGCTTCACCTTTAACTAAGAAGTTTTGAACCTCTAGATGCGGATGGTATTGTACATGCCTTTGTCCTGTTTGTAAAATTGAGACAAGATTAAAGACATTTACGCAAGATAAATGCTAGAAACACTACCTGACTGTGCCAAATGAGGTACAAAATATTTGTGCAAAAGGAACAAAAATTGCAAAGCTAACATTAATAGGATTGGGCAGGATCTATTTTTATTTCTTTTATATGGGGTGGTAAAAATTTCCACCTTGGCTTTAGGTTTCTCTACTAGGTTGCTGTCAGGGTTCTTATTTTGGACTTCTTTTATGTAATTTGGGTTGCTGCATTGCTGCCATAATGCTGTCATGATCCTGCCCATGTGCCAACTGACTTGGTCTGTGAGTTTTTGGGTTTCAAATGAGCTTGAACCTTCATGCTATTATATGAAGTAAATTTATTTACCAGCACATGCAGATGTAAAAATGATGTTTACAGTATCCTGTTTCTGATCCTCTTGCTGCATTTCCTTCCATTTCTCGTCTTTTACTATTTCTCCTCCTCTTAGTCTTGAGACACTTGAATCCTTCAAAGTTGCCTGGAAATTTCAGATATACTGTTGTGGTCTAGTCAAGTTGCCTGGAAATTTTGTATTTTGAATGAGCTCCTCCTATAGTAGCATGCCTCCTTCAATAGTAGTGTGAAATGTTGTCAGTCCATTCAGGTTGCAGTAATTTTCCTACAATTCATACAGAAGTTCCATTGCTTTTGTCCAATCCATGTTATAGTTTAGAAAAAAAAAGTTATTTTCGACTGCTGGATTGCTAAATAGACTCAATGCTGCTGCAGGTTATGCAGGAATTCTGTGAATCAAAACATTCAGCATGGGTTTTGAAAAGTGGTGATGTTAATCCATCATAGTCTGCTGTCTTTGAGTCAAGTTGTACAGGGACCGAAGGTACATGTTAGCTGGGAAACTCTCAATATGGCTGTGCTTGATGGTTTTCCCTTTATTCTGAAGTATAATTGTTTCTTTTGGGTTATATGATGTCTCAAGTATATGTGGTAGGAAATGTTTTGCGGTGCAAATTTATGTAGCTCCCCTGGTTAGAAAAATTAGGAGACATCAGAAAGATATGGACAACATATAGATGTTATATTTAATCATCTTCTTTTCAATGAAGAATCCCTACGTGGTAAGTATTTTTTTGATTGCCTACTGCATTATACAAGGGAAAATGACCCTATGTGTCTATTTACTAGAGTAATATTCAGAATTTAAACTCTGTTATCTTTCTCAAAAAAATATTCAGGTAAACTCATTTTAATTTTATCTCACTATATAAACAATTAGCGATTTTAGTTTTTTTTTTTTTTTTTTGGCCAGTTTTTATATAATACACTGCTTATTAAAAGGTTGCTATTAACGTAACCACATGCATCGACAAGAATCAAGATTTGTATTTGCTCGAGAGACCTGCCTTAATGCAATGGGAAGGATAACAAGATGGTTACTGCTTCTGTATGATTTGTCTTCAGATTTTTAGGTGTCAAACTGAAACGACCTCGGTCAGTCGTTTCGGAAGTTAGGACTCCGATTGGCGTGTCGATAATTTTAAAATATTCGTAATGTCCAATAGAACCTGTTTGTAAAATTTGAGCTAAATCAGACCTCGTTTGGTAGGCATCGGAAGAAGGTTTCAGTTTTTATTGGCGATAAATATTAAAACGAGATTTTCGAGCTCGGTTTTTGCCGAATGAGCTCCGTTTCGAAATCCGAAAGCGCCGTTAGGTTCGTATGATTATTTGTGATTTTTGTAAACTTTCGAAAGTGAATTTCGATGTTGTTCGGCTAGTTTCCGCTAAAATGCCGAAAGTTAAATAATTTGACTTCTTTTCATTTAAATTCGCATCTTGAGTTTCGGGAGTCGGATTTGAGATCCGTCTTCGCGAGTATGTTACATATATTTTGTATAGCTTACTTGAAAAATTTGGGATCATTTCGACTTCTCTAGGGTTCCATTTCAATTTTTATCGTCGTAGCGAATTTATTATTAAAAAGAAAATAATAATAATAAAAATAAAAATTGGAACAAATGTCGGTGGCCTAGGGGATTTAATCCCCTAGCACAATCAGATCGATGCATATCAGAAACATTACCAAAAACGCTCAGTGAGGAAAAATTAGAAAAGAGGGAGGAAAAAAGGGAAAAAGGAGTAGAAAAATAGTGGAATTTCTACCCCAAATCTTCAGGTAATGATGCTAACTCATTATCTTAGCTTATTACGTGTATTTGAATATATTTTTACGGTAAAAATAAGGATATTATACATCACCCTATTGGCGTAAATTGATAGTTTAAAGGGTCAATTGGACCCCGATGATGGAAATGATTATATATTCGCACTCAGTGAGTTATGGGCAACATATAAATATAATTTATTTAGTGTTTGGTTATGGAACTTTGAACCCTGTATATAAGTCTGGCCTGCGTATTGCGTATGCGAATAGGGTATCATTCCTAACTGGATTGCCCTAAGATGTGAGGAATGAAGCCTTTAGCCTAATGTGATATATTTTTTCTGCTTATTGATCACAGTGGGATCGTTTGGCAATGAATTCAAAGAATAACGCGGTTGTTGGTCGCAATGCTAACTTTTGAGAGAGGTAAGTGATTACATCCATTTCTTTGGAGGCACCTGGCCTCGTGGATTTTCTACCACGTGTTTCTTACGTGTGTAGCTGCCGATAGGCGTACTCATTACGCCTTAGCTTTGAATTTACGTTGTATATTATATGTTATGTCCTGTTGCTGGTATTGCATTGAGTATCTGAGTATTGTACTTTGGCCATCATTACTGCATATACTTCCCGGTAATCGATGAGAGTCCCGAGCCGGTGAAGGGTCATTATTACATATACTTCCCGGTTGGCGATGAGAGTCCCGCACCGGCGAAGGGTCATTATTGCATATACTTCCCGGTTGGCGATGAGAGTCCCGCACCGGCGAAGGGTCATTATTGCATATACTTCCCGGTTGGCGATGAGAGTCCCGCACCGGCGAAGGGTCATTATTGCATATACTTCCCGGTTGGCGATGAGAGTCCCGCACCGGTGAAGGGTCATCATTGCATATACTTCCCGGTAATCGATGAGAGTCCCGAGCCGGTGAAGGGTCATCATTGCATATACTTCCCGGTAATCGATGAGAGTCCCGAGCCGGTGAAGGGTCATTATTGCATATATCTCCTGGTAGACGATGAGAGTCCCGCGCCGGAGATAGGTATCAGGTATATGTGACTGCATTGCATCATACCGCATTCATCCCATCTCATTGCACCGCATACTGACTATTGTGTGTATTGTGTTGTGTTTTATGTATGCGGTATGTATACTATGTCGTGGATATATCTCAGTTTGCCTATATATTTCTGGCTCGTATTCTGGATTGCGGGGATCGAGTTGCACGCCGCGACAGTATGAATATATGGATCGGGTTGCACGCCGCAGCAGGATGTATTTCTGATTGTTGATATGTTCGGGATACCTATATGTTTAGGCTATCTTACGTTCCTGGTTGTTGATCAGTTTGTGATTCCATACGTGTTTCTAGTTATTATTTGGCTCTGCCTTTCTATAATTTAAATAAGAGGAATTTGGTTTATCTATTTCTCTTCTCCCTGGCTAGCTATCCTATTCTTTGAGGTGGCTAGTCTGCCCCACTTATTGAGTCCTTTTGACTCACCCTTGTTTGTTGTTTGTTTTTGTCTATCTATTTCGTTTCGGCAGGTTCGCTCCAGGATTGAGTTCGCCACGTTGTGAAGGAGCGGAGACGACTTCAGCTGTCAGGGTGAGCCAACTTTTATTCCGGATGGCCACCAGTTTATTGTTCATTATTTCAGTTGCATTTGGCTCCCTTCAGGAGGTATCTGTCTTCTTTTGTACTCTTAGATGTCTAGTCTGGATAGCCCTAAACCTTGTATGTTGGGTAGTCAGCTGTAATTTCTTTTATACAGCTTAGAGGTAGCAGTATCTCTGTATTTTTTTTTCTAAGTCTTGTCCTTATTTATGAATTATTATAATTATTTTCCTAGTTTAATTGGTAAGGGTTCGCCCGACGGGTCTGGGGAGGATGTCGGGTGCCCGCACGGCCTAACCGGATTCCGGGTCGTGTCACAAACTATATGTCTCTGCCAAGATGCTCTCTCAACGACTTTCTATCATCCTGAAGTTGATCTCCTCTTCTCTATTGACTATAGAAACAACCCCATCGAAGCTATGAAGGGAACTCTCTATCCTCATAATCTTTAGAGTAGTTCTTATTTATGGGATAATCAGTTCCCCAAGGTGCCCAAGTTAAGGTAAGATGAACAAGAATGTTGAGAGAGCTTAAGCTTAGCTAAGATAATGAAAGATGACTAGATATTGAGTAGCCTAATTTAGCGGATCAACTTCTAGTTGTAGCAGAATTTTCAGATATCACGATACTACTGATCTCTATGTTTATTTAATTATGTATTTGATTTTCTCACCACCACGTATATAATTTGGGTTGCAGCATTCTGTATTATAATTTAGAATCGCTTCAAGTATATCACTCAAGTTCCATCAATAGTGGTTATGGTGATTCAAGGATAAAGTAGATCGGTTGGCGAAGTCAGATTTGAAGTTTAGGGGTTCAATATTCTAATCTTTTGAAGTTAGAGAGTTTTAATTTAATAATATTTTTTACATATTCTAAAAATATTATTAAATTATGTAGGATAAATATAAGGTTTGGAGCAAAGTCCGAGGGTTCAGCCGAACCCTTCTCTAGCTCCACCACTGACTATGAAGTGATCATTGTTAGCGTTACATGAGTTTTTCCTCGAGGGAGAATATAATGTCCAATTAAGAGAGATTTTATGTTTTGTAAGCGTGGTAAAGCAAGTGTTGACGATATTTTTACAAGTAAACCTCTTCAATATTACTTACGAAGGTTAAAACGTGAGATATTTACAATTAGCCATTTTTGACACCGCTCAATAATGCTTAGCCAATTTGTTAAAACTACCCTTGTCAACTTCTCCACTCCGCTCTTTATTTCCTGCATCTGAGATGCCATAGCTGAAAATTGGGTTGCAGAGCAAAGAACAAAAAGGATAAAACTCCTCAACTCACCAATTTCCAGTGCAAAAGTAATCACAATCAGAAGATGAAAGCTAATTTTTCCCCTGACCAGTATATCAAAGTTATAACCCAGTACAAAAAAATCAAAACTCCAGTAAAAGATCTTGGAGTTTTCACTTTTCCAGGTCAAACTCCATGAAAATATACTGGAGTTTCATCTTGAATAACGAAAAGTTCAAAATATTATCCGGGAGGTTTCACTTTTCTAGTTCAAATCCATGAGAATACTGGAATTTGAACTTGAAAACCAAAGCCTCGGGATATTATCATAAAGTTTGAACTTTATTTTGGAGTTTCGCTTTTCTAGTTCAAATTCAATGAAATATACTTGAATTTGGAACTTGAAAAAAATGGAGATCCCATATCTCGCTGCTAAATCTATGAAAAAAAAATGAATCCATTCAACTTCAAACTTTTTGTTATTATCAAATGGATTGGGGAGGTTAAAAATAGCTCAAGCACAGTTATATACACATTCCTGGAGTTGCATTCAATCAAAAGTATATTTGTGGAGTCACTGATTGGGTTGACTAAGGGTGTCTATTTTTCTAATAACAAAGGAGATGAATAGAGAAGGGCAAGTTAGTCTTTAGCGCTCATATTGATGAAATACTAGCTAATTCTCAATGACAATTTAAACACCGGTTAAAAATCATCGGGTTATTGACATAAATATTCGTCCATAAATAAGTATTTACTTTTTATTGTCCACAACTTTTTCTAGCCACAATATAAATACAAAATAAAGAAAACCTTTAATATTAATATTAATATTTGGTGATTATTACCTTCCTAAAATAAAGGTAAACTTTAAATATTAATACTAATATTTGCAAAAATTTAATGCCTTAAATAAAGGGAAGCAGAGAATCCTTAAACTGATTTGCATAAAAGATGGAATATGCACGATTTTAACCTATAAATAAAGTCCTATTAAATTAAAAATTTTATTCTACCCCGATTAATATGTACCCAAAAAATCACCTTAGTACTACAGCTACTCACTATCATGAACATATATCATTGACCGATCTCTGTGTATACATAATGTATATCTCAGCTATATTAACATTGTTAAAATATATTTGGATATACGTTAAATATATATGTGAAAATTACGTAAATATATATTAAATATTATAAAATATCAAAAATATATTTTAATACACTAATATATACAAATTATGATCTCCGTATATGCATAATTTATATCTCAAATACATTTAATAATAGTGAATGAAATTATATATATACACACACACACACACACACACACACACACACACACACACACATTAAATATTAATAATATTTTAGTGTATTATCAATATTAAAATAGATTTAAATATACGTTAAGTATATATAATATAAGTGAAATTATATAAATATACATTAAATATAATTGTGTAACTTATTAAAATTATATTTAGGAAATATGCTTTATTCTTAATTGTGTGTAGATATGTTAAGATCCAATCGACTGTAGGCAATTGACTTTTACAAACATAGAAGTTAAACAAGGCAAAAATATAATTACTGCATTAATTGTCATTAAACCAAAAAAATTTCAACCTAACGTACTTCAACAAAAACCTAAAAAGGAGAAAATGCGAACATTAAGCCTACCCACACCTTGGTGATGCCTAAGTTTCCCGGATGAATCATTTTAAGAGATCAATAAAAAATAACACAAAATATTTTTAAGACATCATCTACTCGTGTCCTATTTGCACTTAAAACCATTTTGCTACGTCGTAATTAAAACTCTAATACAATAACTACTCAATCCTAATTATTCATAATGTGATATTTCCTTTTACTATACAACCACTTTAATTGTATGGTGTAGCTATTAACTAGTGATTAGTCCGCATAATGTGCTATTATTTTAGTCTGAGATATAAACTCTAAATTCAGTGTCGGCCCTTGCCTAAAGCAGATAAGGCAACTGTTTTAGGCCCCATATTTGTGGGTGTCTTAATTTTTTGCAACATCTAATATTGTAGTATAAGTTTAAAAAAAATTAAGTACTATACGCAATTGATGATTTGAGTCTCGTTTCTGAAAGTATTACATGAGAATCTTCAGCCTAAAATGAGGAATACTATTTAACCATTTAATCGCATTTTGGAAGTGGAAAGAGTCATATAAAAGTCCGAATAGGAAAAGACCTTTATTTAAATAAAATACCTTGGAAAATTAATAATTACGTCGGAATATTTTATTTTTCGGATACATTAACAAGTATAACTTTCACTTTACAGCTTGTTTGGATGGTCGTTATATCGTATCATATCGTATCGTATTGTGTTGTCTTATATTATTTCCCTGAGTTTAATATTTAGATAGATTATTTTCTTGAGTTTAATGTTTAGATAGATTGTATTGTTTCTGTCGTTTCATCATGCAACACACTAGCACAATGAAGATGAATTCACAATATTGCCAAGAAGAAAATTGGGTATGGGTAGAATTACTATAAAAAATGTAAAGTATACGATAATATATATATATATATATATATATATATATATTGTTTTTGTTTTTGTGAAGGCCCCCTCATTAGAGTTTAGTTTGAGGCCACAAAATTCATCGGGCTACCCCTGTCTAAATCTATCTTCTATATTAATATAAAAGTATGAATCCTCAAAGTTAAAATGTGAAAGACCATATTGCCCTTTGCATAGACTTTTTAATTATTTTCAATATATCTATACTAAATATCTAGAAAGTAATTTACCTTACAATAAATAATAAAGTAATATTGTATAAAACAAAAAATGAAGATAAGGAGAATGCAATTACAGTCTTCTGAATGCCTCAAATTTCTATGGCCGAAGAGACCCTCAACAACCTTTCTTAGAAGCCATGGATGAGCTTTGATGTCTTGATCAACTAATTAATTATAGTTGTTCATCTATTCTTCCTGATATATTTTTAGTGTATGCATATCTAACTAGAAACATATGATCTTCTACAACTTCCTTTATTGTGCAATTTTTTTTATTTATATTTATATTTTTGTCAAATTATAGTTGTATCCCATGTATTTATGTTTCATAGCTTATTTATTTTTCCCGATTTTCATTAATATTTACATTTTATACCAGTTAGATAATATACATTTATCATTTGACACATCTTTTTACTATAACTTATATTGTTTTTAAAAGAATTATTCTCATCGACATATGGGCTATACGCGCAATGCGCGTGCCCACGGACTAGTACTATATTAAACGCACGAAGCTCCTTAGAAGTATTGATTGAACTTTTTGCCCTTCATTAAAAGATTCTATAATAGACAAAATTGTCATTTACTATTTTTTTATTTATAAAATTTTAATTGACTAATATATAGATTTAGGAACCACTAAGCACCGTATATATAGATTCCTAACTTGATGCCAACACAATTGTAGTTTATTATTATGTTGATTATTTTCATAGGAATCACAAAGCACCGTATATATAGATTCCTAACTTGATGCCAACACAATTGTCGTTTAATTATTTTGATTATTTTCCTAATATTTAGGTTTTTGAAGTTAACTAATCCTATAATATTTTGAAATTAATCCCACTTGAATAATGACACTTAATAACCAAATCAACCCGTATATATATCAAATTTTGTGTTTGATTAAACTGTAATCATAATTAAATATTTAGATATTTGATACCTACTAGGATTAAAGATATTAATAGTCTTATAAAAAGAGTTGCATCCAATTCTTTCATTCAAGTACTACAATAGCGACATGAGTCTGTGGATGCAAGACAAGAACAATGATAAGAAAAAGGAAGGGGTTCAAGCAAACATGATTAAAGAGCACATACTTTCCCAAGGAGTTCAAGACATTGATTTATGTGTCATGATTTTCGAATGCAATTTGGTTGAAAATTTAAAATAATAGTGGATCGATTATGGTGTCACTCGCCATGTTTGTGCTATTAAAGAAGCCTTCGCGTCTTATGCTCGTGCTGTAAATGACGAGATGTCCTCCATAGGAAACTCGGCAAAACGAACAAGACAAAAGGTTGTAGAAAAATATTTCTAAAGATGACTTCTGTCAAAGTTACGATTCTGAACAACGCCCTTCATGTTCCTGAAATAAAGAAGAAGTTAGTGTCTACCGCACTTCTCGTTAAGAACGGGTTTAAGTGTGTGTTTGTATCTGATAAAGTTGTACTAAATAAGAATGAAATGTTTGTAGGAAAAGGTTACCTAACTGAGAACCTTTTCAAACTCAATGTAATGGTCGTTTATAATAATAAAATTGTAGCTTCATCTTACTTACAACAACAACAAATAATTTATGGCATTCTCGTTTGGGACATGTCAATTATAAAACCTTGCGCAAAATGATCAATCTGGAAGTTTGAATGCGATAACACAAAATGTAAGTATGTGTTGAGTCAAAGTATGCTAAAAATATTTACAAGTCAATTGAAAGGAGTTCTGAACCTTTAGACTCTGTGATATGAAGTCGACACCATCTCGCGGTGAAAAAAAAGTATTTCATAACTTTTATTGACGACAGTACATGATATTGCTATATTTACTTACTTAATAGTAAAGATGACGCAATAGACACATTCAAGCAATATAAAAGTGAAATTGAAACACAATTTGGCAAAAAGATCAAAATGATAAAGTAATGGGGGTGGTGAATACGAATCTTCTTTTGAAGAAATTTGTTTGGAATATGACATTATTCACCAAACAACTGCCCGTACACTCCCCGATCTAATGATATTGTGGAAAGAAAAAAAATAAACGTTAAAAGAGATGATGAATGCCTTAATGATAAGTTCGGGTGTATCCCAGAACTTGGAGAGAAAGCCATACTTACGGCTAATCAACTACTCAATCGAGTGCCTGTAGCAAAACACTTTCCATTCCATATGAAAAATAGAAAGGGAGGTAACCCAATTTGAATTATTTCAAAGTATGGGGGTGTTTGACAAAAGTGCAAGTCCTCAAACCCAAAAGGGTAAAAATATGGCTAAAAACTGTTGGTTACGTTTTAATTGGATACTCATGGTTCTTCCAAGAAGCAGAAGCACTCTTTTAAATTTTTAAACTTACCAACAATTCATATTTACCAAATTCTCCCTCATTAATTAACCATATTTCTCTTTCTCGTATTTTTTTTGGCAGAATACATAGATGGACCCTAGAAGTTGTACTTAATTCCCATATAACACTTCAACTTTACTAGTAATCAGATAGACACCTCATGTCGTCCCCAGTATATTTTGTGAATCTCTCTCGATGACATGGCAAATTAAGTGTGTTTCACTCAAATATGAGCGCGTGAGTAGCGGGTGTGTCAGACTTTTCTCTATTTCTTCTCTTGCGTGGGTCCCACAAGAAATTTTTTATTTTCCCACAATTTTCACCTTCTTCCTCAATAATCCCACACCTTCATTCGCCAGAAATCCTCCATTGACCAACATAGCACCAAACCCATTTCCAAAATATATCACCAATTAAACAGAAGTAAACAATATCATGGCATAGAAGAGGAGAACACAACAAAGTAAACGGATGTCTAAACTCTCCGGATTTTAGAACTAATATTTCAACCTAATAATTAGCCCATCAAAATAACATAGTACAAATATTCACAAGGTGGGATTATAACAGCAAACTCATAAATTGAATTTGAAGACATAAGGGATTGAACTCATAAACTGTATGCAACTTTTTGTTGAAGGACAATACGGATGGGACAAACAACCAGACAGGAGGCGGAGGAGCGAGTCGATCGGCAGCGTCGCTGCCACTTCGCCCCTACCTTCTCTGTACTATTCCGATGGTTATCGACTGTTTTCATCATTCGATGTCGGAGGTGATGGTGGTGGCTTTGCCACTGCCCCATCGTCTCCCTTTTCCCCTATTTTGTAAGTTCTCTGGTGTGTTTGTGTGTGTGTGTGCGTTTTTTCAAGTAGAAGGTTGAAGAAGGTTGATGGGTGAGGATGCCGGTGGGGTAAGTTTTTAAAGAGAAGAATTTTTTTAATTAAGTCAATTTTTGTCAATTTTTTAATTAAAAATACACGTGTCAGTCTTTGATTTGTTCATTTGACACGTCCGCAGCGAGTGTAACTCGCGTATTTGACTTGTTAGACCGGGGTGCTCACAAAACACACTGGAGACGACATGAGGTGTCTATCTGATCATTAGGAAACTTGAAGTGTTAATATGAGAATTGGTTACAACTTCGAGGGGCTATCTATGTATTCTACTTTTTTTTTTCTTTTCTTATACCTACTTTCAATCATCTTCGTATTAGAACTAGTTTTTCTTTCTTGATATTTCTCTCAACCCTAATTAGGATCTCTTATTCTTTTTACCTTTCTTTCTGCCAAAGCTACATCTATAATAACAAGTTTCTAAGAAATTGCCTTGTAATTATCATCATATATGAGTCATTGTACTTTTTTAATGGTGGATTTTGAGAATATATTTTATGAGTGGTTTTTTAAGTTTATTTTGAATGATTTCTTTTATATATTTAAATCATCTTTTAAAAATAAGCAATTGCTAGAAATTCTTAATTTTTGTTATCGCTTTGATTTAAATATATTTTATGTTATTCAAAAACTTAATTTTATATATATATATATTTTTTTGCTTTATATTTTAAATATATAATTTATTTAAATTAAAGCCTTGTATGACAAATATTTAAAATTTTCTTTTTTGTTTCTACAAATTCAAATGTAAAATGAACTTGGATGACCTTTTTGTAATTTAACACTCAAAAGTACTTTTAGCCAAATACAAATTAGTATTAATCAAAAGTACTTCCCTAATGAGTTGGCGGGGGTTGGCTTGGTAAATTGACGATTGTACCCTTTTTTAAACTAGAAGTAGAAAAAAGAAAATCCCAATTGGACAGCAATTCCCAAATTACATTACATTACAGAAAACGGCGAAACCCTTCTCTAGCCCTAGTTTTCTGCTGCTTTCAAAATCAAACAAGAAGAGAAAGCAAAGTAGTAATAAGAATTATTAGACAAAAAATATGGAGGAATATGAAGGCAATGGAGAAGATTTAAACAATTATGGTACTTCTCCTTACACTGACTCTAAGTCTCAGGTATTACTTAATTTAAAGTTTTTTTTTTTAAAAAAAAAAATTGGATTTGAAGTAATAGACATAGATGTTTGTTTTAATTAGGGATATTTATATGATTTTTTTTTTTTAAATGGTGAATTAGTTAGAAAGTTTATTTGAATTGCTTGATGGGACCTTTCATTTCTGAATGTGTATATTTATTATGGTCAATAAACTGTTACTGTATTAAGGTGGATTCTTAGTAACCGCTATAATTCAGCTACTCCGTTCGCCTGAAATATTTATGGAGTTTGGAATTGGAGTAATTAAAAAGAATTACTTCTTGGTGTACAATCAGACTTTGATAGCTCAACGGGCGGATACTGTCTAATGTTGGCCTCAATTTTTATGTAATATTCCTAACTTGTGAACTTAGCTGATAGGAAGCATAATGGTAGCAGTCAAGTTCTCCAATTAGACGGTTATTAGAAAAGGGCAGTCCCGTGAACAAAGCATCCCGCGTTCACGCATGGTCTGGGGAGGGGTTTGCACCGTAAGGGTGTGTTGTACGCAGTCTACCTTGATGCAAACATATGTGGTTGTTTTCACAGCTCGAATCGTGACCTAGAGATCACAACTTTACTAGTTGCTCCAGAGCCCCCCTTCCCAATTAGATGGTTATTGATTCTGAAATAATAACATCCTTAGGAGGTACTCAAAAGTAATGCAAGGAAAAAGTATGGAGTATGTTTGAAAGCAGCTCTTCCAACAGTGATGGTGTTATTTAAATGGGGCAAAGGAGTAGTTACATTATAAGTATTATACATGTTGGGTGTTTGGTATTTGAAATTTGTTGTTCACGGTTTGTGATGTTCTTACTTTTTCTTTTTCCTTTAGTGTGGTCTTCGGGTCCTCCAATTTTACACTTCCATTCGTTTGTTCAGTTTCAAGTTTTAGATTATTTTGTTTTTGCACTGTATGATTTGCCATCCTTAGATTTTGTTTATATATGTAAAATTTATAGTTTCTCACATGCTAACTTTTTTGTTACCAATCTGCCTCTTCCAGCATACTTCTCGTGACCATGAGAAAGAAAGGGACTCATCAAGAAGCAGGGAGAAGGAGAGGGAGAAAGGGCGTGATAAGGATCGGGACAGGGATAGGAACAGAGATAGAGACAGGGACAGAGGTAAGGAACGGGACAGAGATAGGGATAGGGACAGAGAGAGGGAGAAGGACAGAGATCGTCATCACAGAGATCGTCATAGGGATCGGAGTGACAGGAGGGAGAGGGAGAGGACCAGAGATAGAGATGAAGACGATCTTTCTCGTAGCAGAGATTATGATAGGTAAGTTTGAACACAGTTTTAACTGTTAGTTGGATCTTTGTTTTGTACTTCTTTCGGTTTCTCTTTTATGATGGTATTAGTGATACTCAGATTTCGAGAATCATGTCCTTTGGTTTTTAATTTCAAATGCTGTTGGTTTTCATTTCCATTGTGCTATACTCTATATGTTTCTGTGTGAGCTTCATATGATCATGTGTTTGTGCTTGTTTCAATATTCTACCAAAGTACTTGGTTTTCGTGTGTCTTGACATGATTGCTTATCTGTCCACATAGGCGAAGAGACACTGACAAAGATAGAGAGGATCGGCATAGACATAGGCCAAGCTCAAGGAGTAGATCTGAGCATAGATCAAGGTCTCGATCACGGTCGCCATCCAAGAGGTCAGTGCCTGCTCCTATATCTTCTTACAGAAGCATTACCAGTTATATTATATTTCTAAGCAAAATTCTTATGAAAGCCATCTGGTGGAGAAGAGTGATTTATCTGTAGAATTCATTTCTTCTTTTAGTTAATCTGGCGACAAAGGATTATATGTTGAGATATATCTCAGATGATGCCAGGAGTATTAAATTTCTTTTTCTTCTTCCAGGATCAGTAGTTTGTACTTTTGTATACAGTAGCTTTTCTGCTCACATTATTATAATAGAATTAGTTCTAGTTGATTATTGAAGGGCAGACAAATCTTATTCTAACTCTGTCCTTTATTCACCTATTGGTCATGTTGGGGAACTAGCAACTTTGTCTTTGCTATAGTGAAACCTTAGTGTTAAGCATATCGCAGAGAGTGGCTAACATCCATATAGATCATCAAAAGATATGTTTCCAACCAATTTATTAATTTGTTATTGGTACTAACAATGTGTCTTTTCAGCAAAAGGATCAGTGGTTTTGATATGGCACCTCCTACCGGTGCATTGTTACCTGGCGCTACTGATACTGCAGGTACATGGTCCCTCAGTTCTGTTACAATTAAAAGTATCTTGAAAATTATCATGTTTTTCTTGGACATAGTGTGGAAGTTCATATCAAAATGCATGGTTACATTTTGGTAAGCTTTTTGGTTCTTTGACTTCCACCTATATCTGTAGCAAGTCCTGGTTAAGATAAGCTCTTTTCCTTTTCTTTACTTTTTACTTGGTGACATAATTCTGAGACTGAGAGGGTTTTGGTTTCTTGTTGTGTTTGGTGTTTGTTGTTTGTTTTGTATTGTCTTATGTTCTAAGAAGGCAATGTTGGGCTACTTGCCCCACTGTGCTGACAATGGGCGTGAGCCGACTTCTGTAGCTTATATGTACAAGGAAGAATCGATACAGGTCTTGTTCATCTTCAACAAGGAATTGCTAGCTTGGTAGTTTACAAATATATTCTCTAGTAATGAATACACTGTAAAACTCTTTATCCCTTAATCGCTTTACTTCGATTTGACTACAAATTCTTTTATACTTTCAGTAACATCGATTTTTTTTTTTTTTTTTTTTTAAAAGAAATTAATCCCGATCCTATTCGGTCTCTTATGTTTTGAATTACAAAAAAAAAAAAAAATTAAACTTAAATATTCACTCGTTGTTAGCCTTTGAAGTATGTGTGTAATTTCACTTTCTGAGACATAATCTTGTTTGTCTGTGCAGGTCAAGTTCCTGGGGCTAGCCCATCAATTCCGGGAATGTTTTCCAACATGTTCCCTTTAACATCAGGCCAAGTATTGCTACTGTTCATATTTAATGTACATCCAATGGTTTATCGATACTATCATTCATTTTTTTTTTTTTTGTGGTTTTTTTCAGTTTGGAGCTCTCCCTGTTATGCCAATCCAGGCAATGACACAGCAGGTTTATAATTTGTTGGACATTCCTATTATCTCTCTTATGGTGTTCTCTTTTATCTCAAGTAAATCCTTAATTGTCGCTTTTTCAGGCTACTAGACATGCTCGGCGAGTTTATGTTGGTGGACTTCCACCTTCTGCAAATGAACAGGTATTAAGCTCCTCCTATTATGGGGGATGGTAGTTTTGCTGATTTCTTAAGATTTGCAAATAGGCTTTTTTAGGATTTTGGCTACAAGTTGGGAGAGACTGCTGTTGTCTCATGTCTTCTTTAATGTAGTTATTCTATGTGTAATCATTTCAATTTGTTATCCCAAGCTACTTCACTTCTTGCAATACATTGTATTCGCATAAATCTTGGAAGCTGTCTATTTCATCTGATTGCTTTTTTGACGTCAAAACTGATACTTTTCTGAGTTACTGATATCATGCAGCCTGAGAAATCTTCTTTAGTTGTGTCTGGTTTTTTTTTGTCTTTCAATCATTTAGCTTGACGATTATTCTTACGTCTTGAACAGCTTCACTTTTCAGTTGTGTCTTGATTTTCTGTCATTAATAAGTGATATTTCAATGTTCATTTTAGAATTTGTTCATGACGGCCATATTAGGCATTTCTATGCGTGCATATGTAATCATTAAGTTTTTTAGTCCTCTAATATTACAGATAATCGTAGTATGAACTTGTTCAATATTATGGTTGAAGTTAATTTTGTTAAGACTGTGTCTGGCATATCTTTTAGTACTTTTTATGTTGGCTCACTATTGATATACATGCAGTCTGTTGCCACCTTCTTTAGTCATGTCATGTACGCAATTGGCGGAAACACTGCTGGTCCAGGTTAGTTTTAAGATTTATGTGCTTTCCCTTGGTAGTATCACTAAATTTACCTTTTCAGATGCTCAGAATATTGTTCAAATTTTCAGGGGATGCTGTTGTCAACGTATATATAAACCATGAGAAAAAGTTTGCCTTTGTTGAAATGAGATCTGTTGAGGAGGCTAGCAATGCCATGGCATTGGATGGTGTCATTTTTGAGGTACTTAATGTGATCTGATCGAGTAGGAGTTGTTAGCTTTCTACTTTTTATGGCTGTAGGGAGTTCATTGAAAAAAAAGCAAAGAAAGAGAAGATTTTGGTATCACAAGATTTCATGACAAGTCTCTGATCCTCCAAATCTTGTTCGGCACAAGAAAGAGTTTGGAACTAAAGTCCGCTAGCCCCTTACCCTTATATAAGCTGGAATCTGCTAACACTTTTTTTTGTGGTTATTTTTGTTCATTTGTCTCTTTATGGGGGTACCAATTTGAAAATGTATTACCAAGCATCAATTGCATTGTGTCAAGTACATGTTCTTATACGTATTCTAATCCTTGGTTGCTATTTTTTTTGTGTGCACTTTATGTCTTGTTCAGGGTGGGCCGGTTAAGGTTAGAAGACCCAGTGATTACAATCCTTCCTTGGCCGCTACTCTTGGTCCGAGCCAACCGAGTCCTAACCTCAACCTTGCGGCTGTTGGACTAACACCAGGTTCCTCCGGAGGGCTGGAAGGTCCTGACCGTATCTTTGTTGGTGGTTTACCCTACTATTTTACCGAATCACAAATCAGGGAACTGTTAGAGTCTTTTGGTCAACTTCGAGGATTTGATCTGGTCAAAGATAGAGAAACTGGGAACTCGAAAGGATATGCTTTTTGTGTGTACCAGGATGTATCTGTTACTGATATTGCTTGTGCAGCTCTTAATGGGATTAAGATGGGTGATAAAACTCTTACTGTTAGACGTGCTAACCAAGGCACGCCACAACCCAACCCTGAGCAAGAGAGTGTATTGTTGCATGCACAACAGCAGATAGCATTGCAGGTGAGATATTTCTGTGTTCTTTCATTCAGTTTTCACTTTCTTAGGCTTTAATATTCTATAATACAAGGACTTTGTAGCTCACTGTCAGTGTTATGTTCTTTTACAGAAATTCATGTTCCAACCTGGTGCATTAGCCACGAAAGTCTTGTGCTTAACACAAGCAGTTAGTGTAGATGAGCTCAATGATGATGATGACTATCAAGACATTCTTGAAGATATGAGGACTGAATGTGGGAAATTTGGTGAGTAGCCATATCAAGTATTCTGTTTCCTATACCTTGGGTAGCTTAAGGCTTGAATTTAAGTCAAGAATTTTAACTTGTATATTTCCTTTACATCTACTTTGCAGGAGCACTCCTGAATGTTGTCATTCCACGTCCAAATCCCAATGGTGAGCCTACACCTGGAATAGGAAAGGTATCTATCTGCTGATCTCTTGAAGCATCATCTATATTAGTGTTTGTCTATAATGTGATCATGATGATCCTGATGTTGGAAAAAGGAGATTCAACTTGTATCCATTTGTCTTCACAATGACCTGCTGAACTTTCTGATGGCGATTATTTACTGCTTCCTTAAATGGTGCATGATTTGGAACATTGTAGAAGGGCTCCCTTACCTTACACTGTTTATCTTAGTGTTGGTGATTTCTACCCCCTAAATGTATAATTATTAAACCAATTTCCTGGTCATTTTTCAGGTATTTCTGGAGTACGCAGACGTTGACGGTTCCAGCAAAGCTCGGCAAGGGTTGAATGGTAGAAAATTTGGTGGTAACCAAGTTGTTGCTGTCTTCTACCCAGAGAACAAGTTCTCTGAGGGAGACTATGAGGCTATGTAACCATAGTAGTAGTGTTAGTTAAGCTTCAAAATCTTACTATACGGAGACATTTGCATGCTACTTCTCTTGGAATGAGGGATTGTAGTTTCCCTGTTTCCTTTTCTTTCTCGCTACTGAGTATGGACGTTTTATTCTGGATTTAAAGTAAGTCTGTGGTTGAAGCTGGTGTAAGATATCAAGCAGGAATAGTTCTTGGCTTATCTCACTTGTCTGTATGTTTTATAGTTATGGAACCCAGGTCTTGTGTACTTTATTGTTTGCCTGCGGAGTATTGCATGACAATTTTGTTTGTTACTGCGCTATAATTGCAGTAAGATTTTGTTATTGTTTGACTGTATTGAACTAGAACTGAAACTTCCAAATTTAAATTGATCAAACAGGTTCTTCAACTATTATAATGATGGATGTTTCTGCTAGCATGTTGAAATGTTAATTCAACTTGTAAAGTAGTTGATTAGTAACAGGGAAAGAAAATATTAAAGTATGAACTAAAAGACTTAGTTTGATAGAGTCAAACCCCAACAATATGAATTGTTGAAAGTTGCATACAGTTGAATTGATATCGTATATTAGTATCAGAAGACCTATGCTTTCAATCATATCCCTACATTAGCCCTAATTTTCCTTTTGGTTTTAGCGATACTCCCCACCTTTTTACCTCAAGGTGTATGATCTCATTTCTAGATTTTAATTAAGAAGTGAAATCAGGTATTCCTTAAGCAAGGTTTTGTAAAAGTTCACCATAAAAGTTAGGTAGGTCGTTTTTCTGGCTAACTTGCGAGATGGCATAAAAGGCCATTTTCTTCTAATATTTTATGAGTTTAAGTTATATAGAACATCATTATTAAAAAGGAACTATTATTGAAATGACCTGCCAGCTGGACTTAATTATTTCAGAGTAGTCTTTACTTTTTGTAGCCAATATACACTAACTAATACACGGAGTATACGTCTGATTTCACAGTGTATATAAAGCAGTTTCCTCACCTATACACAATGTCTACTCAATTTTACAGTGCATACAATCAGTTTTTTAGTTATACCTAGTGTACAAACTCAGTTTTATCAGTTATATACAGTGTATACACACTCAATTTATACTAATGTTATACCTGTGTTAGTATACATCGTTATATAGGTTAATATATGGTGTGTATATTTATAATATGATGTGTTGTGTATACATGACACCATATTCCAAAAATAAGGAAGAGAAAATAGAAAGAAAACCAAGTAGTGAAAGTTTAGATGCTCTGTCAAACTAACCAATATCCAAAGGAAAAATCGGAGTGGGAGGATAACGATAATTGCCGGCGTTTTTTCGGTGAGTGATGTATGTATAGCAGCGGCAGAGCGAAGAAGAGGCAATAACGACGTAGAAAAAGAGAGAAAGAGGAAGAAGGAGACAACAGCGGCGACGGAGGGAAGACAGAGGCATCAGCCGGAAGGAAGAGAGAGAAAGAAGGAGGCAGCGACAGAGGGATGAGAGAGACGGCGGCCGAAGTTAAGAGAAAGGAAGGAGGACACTAGAAACCTTGGAGAACATTTGAGATGAGTGGCTAACAAAATTTTAAAAAAATCCAAAATGGTTGCTAGACATAATTTAGGTAAAGTGTGTATTTTTTTTAAAAAAAAGCTTGGGCTTTTTGTTCCTTTCATATTATTTTTTGGATTTTTTACAAATATATACAAATATACACCCCTATTACAAAGAAATAGCAATATTATACAAATTACACCACATAGCAATATTTTTCCTAGCAATAATTTTTAAAATTTCAAAAATCAATCAAATGCAACATAACAAAATGCCAAAACAAAAAACAGGAGAATACATATGGCAATACACCAGGGAGTTACAAGTAACCCGCCGGATTCTCTCAACGCGTCGGGTTCCACCGTCAACCACCGCAAACTGTCGGCTAATACCTTTTTTTTCCGATCACTCATCGTTGCACTAATCCATGTCTGCATATTATTCACCTTCATCTCATTCAACATCCCCTTCTCAGTAGACCCCATATCGACTCATTGAGTTGACTCAGCGCGTCATGAAACAAACTCGTACAATCCTTCAATGCGGACACAGTTTCCGGGTCATTTACTTTGGGAATCGGTGATTTCGGTAGCGTAGAAGCTTTTGTTAGTTCTTTAACCGCAGCTTGAATTGAAATATTTAAGTACTGTTCCGGGTCGGGTTTGGATTCGGGATCGGGTAAGGAGGATATGGAGTTGAACAAGATTCGGAATGTTGAGTTATGGTGCATATGATTTCAAGGGAATTGGATGAATAAGATGATGGTGGGGGTTGGGTTAAGAATTGGGCGCTGACTAATGCGAAGATGAGTACAGTGACGGAAATAGCGAATGTGCCTTGTCAATTCCTCATGGTAGCCATGTCATTCTCTGGTAAATGGTAAAGCAACAAGGTTAGTTGTGTATGCTTGAATAGTGGAATAATTTATCCTTAAAAACATGAATTGTGGTAAAGGTGTGAATTCATTAGGATTTACTAGTGTACTGCTTCTAAAGGTTCTCTCGACTAAACATACTGGACTTCTTGT
Organism: Petunia secreta; assembly: GCA_029990175.1. Lineage (NCBI taxonomy): Eukaryota > Viridiplantae > Streptophyta > Magnoliopsida > Solanales > Solanaceae > Petunia > Petunia secreta. The sequence goes on along the minus strand of JARKIP010000059.1, from coordinate 2,464,707 downwards.
GTTTGCATCCATTGGCTGTCACATGGACACACTACTTTAAGAAAAAAAATACTATTGATGAACGTACAAACAAGATTAAACAATGTTAAAGCAGTCTAGAAACGATTAGATATAATACATAAATAATGATACAGTTTGAAACGGTGCTGAAACGGTGCTAAAACAGTTAGATACGGTGAAAAAATCAGCCTGAAACGGCACTGAAATAGTTTGAAACGGCATTGAAACGGTGCAGAAACAGTTAGATACGGTGCTGCAGAAACAGTTGAAACGGTGCAGAAAAAGTTAGATACGGTGCAGAAACAGTTGAAACGGTGCTGCAGAAATAGTTGAAACGGTGCTGCAGAAACAGTTGAAACGGTGCAGAAACAGTTGAGATACGGTGCTGCAGAAACAGTTGAGATACGGTGAGATACAACGAGATACATCGAGGATGGGATAAGGAAAAGTGAAATTGGGGAAAATGATAGGAATAAAAGTGAAATTGGGGGAAATAGTGGGAGGAAAAGTGAAATAGAGAGAAATGGGAGGAGTAAAAGTGATAGTGGGGGAAATAGAAGGAAGAATGTAAGGGTTTGGTATGTTATGGAAAAATATTGCTATGTTTTTGCTATATTTGTAATTAACTTGTGTTTTCCTCTATATAGGGTTATTTTGCTAAAATGTTGCTATGTTTGGTAATTAAGTTCTAAAACTTGTACTTTTATGTAAAAAAAATTTATTTTTTCTATTGAAAAAAAGTTTAACACTATCAGGTCAATTAAAGATATTTAATATAAGCCTTTATAGGATTAGTAATTTAGAAAATAGTGCAGATTAACTACTACAACAATTAGAGAACTTGATAGGGTAAATTTCTTTTACACTCTAGGTGTATTTGGTTGGTCGAAATTTCTTAAAAATAATTTCTGTAAGAAACAAAGTTAGTTCCCTAAAAATAAGAGAAAATGACTTCTCCAAGTGAGAGTATTTAGGAAACAGGTTGCATAAGAATGGCTCCTCTTTACTAGTAAACACAACCCCACTCCCTATCCTCGCTCCCTACTCCTACCTCGACCCCGACCCACCGACTCTTACATTCTGTTTAGATGGTTGTTATCATGAGTACAATGTTTGTTTTGATTGTTACTCTAATTATCATTGTATTGTATCGTTAAATCCATGGTTATGTAACCATGAAAACTGTCATTTTATGTAACGACCGATTTGGTGGGATCGCGTCGATACATATTTTTCTTTCCCATTATGTCCTCACTTATTATTTAATATTTTTATTTTATCCTTTACCTTATATTCACTTAATAAACCACGGTAAACAATGCATCATATCCAAACATTGTAAAATACAATACGATATATAATACAATACAATACATTATGAAATGATGAGTAACAACCATCCAAACAGAGTGTTAATAAGCGACCCTAACCCTGACGTTGACATAAATAAGTTCGAAATAATATTTTTACTTGCTTAACAAACACTCGAAAGTGACTAAGAAAATCCACTTTTTTCCAAAAAAATAAAATTAATATGAAAAACATTTGACTTCATACCAAACAAACCATAATCATAGGAGTATTTTTTTAGGGAGCGGTTATATTTGTGATTTACCAACCCCTACCCACTCCTATCTCCCAAAGCGGCATAAAGAAATATTTTTGAGTTATTTGGCTGTAGAGATGAATTGGGTAAATTTGTACGATGTTACTTTCATGCTCGAGTGGTTGGACCATTTTCTCTTCGCTATTTTGGTGTTTGTATTCTTGTGCTTTTTTTGTTATAACGCCTTTCGATATGCTTCCCTCTTCTTCAAAAGGTACGTCTCTTTTTTTTTTTTTTTTTTCCTTACTTACACTTTGAATTTCAGCTACTTGCATTATTTTAAATTTTACAATTCCATGCAAATTTTAGTATGTGTATGACTGATGTGGCACTCACGTCTCATAGATAACAAACCACCACGTTCTGCGCCAGTCCTCGACGGCTGTGCACTAGACACTTTCTAGGTGAATGACAGACTGTGTAGCCCCGGGTGAACACTCCATAGAGGGTGGTGGGTGACTCTGATACCATTGATACAACCTACAGAGAACTACGCCCCAAAAACTAACTATTAGCTATTAATGTGGGAGAGAGCAAAGATGTATTAACCCCCATATGATCTATGTGCGACTGTGGTGGTCCACCCAGTATGGCACATACAAACCACCACGTTCCGTGCTTTCCTCGACGGCTGTGCGCTAGACAACATATAGTACCATGGTCGAATAACAATTGTCTAGTCCCGGGCTAACACTGCAACACCGGCATCACCATCCACGGCAGGGAGAGTGGTGGGTTCTTTGATACCATTGATATAACCCAGAAGCTAGCTATTAAGGTTGGAGAGCTAAGGTTATTTAAACCCCACATACATAAACTCGAACACAGGGTAACTCAATGAGAGTAGCATTTTTTAATCAATGAATGGCGTTAGTTGTATGTTGTCTGCTTTCAGTTACTCTTTTATGATGCTATTAGTGATATTTAGATTTTGAGAATCGCGTCCGTTGATTGTTAATTCCAAATGCTGTTGGTTTCATTGTCATTGGTTGCTATACTCGACATGCTTCAATGTGAGTGTCTATGAGATCATGTGTTTGTGCTTATTGCTTTTCTACCAAATCTGGGTTTTCCTGAGTCTTGACATGATTGTTTATTTGTCCTCATAGGCTAAGAGAAAATGATAAAGATATAGAGGATCCTCATAGACACAGGCTTGGCTCAAGGGGTAAAACTGATAGATCACAGTCGCCATCTAAGAGGTTCGTGTCTGCTCTTATATCTTCTTCTAGGAGCATTACTGGTTATGTTCTATTGGTTATGTGTGAACTCCTAATGGTCCCTTAAGGCTGGTTTCTATCATTTGAAATTTGGGTTAGGCACTTCCTTTGCATTGGTGAGACCTGTCATTACTCGCTTCAGATTAGAATACAATTGGAATTGCCTTATGCCGTGTAAACATACTGCTATTTCCAAAGATTTGATGTACAAGAGTGCTTTCTCAAAAAAGATTTGATGTACAAGAGTGAGCGAAATTCTTATGAAAGCCGTCTTGTGCCAGAACAGCGATCTTTTCTATAGAAATACATTATTTTTCTAGTTAAAGTGCAAAGAAGTGAAATCTTCAGATGATACCATGAGTTACATGAAATTTCTCTCTTTATTCTTCCAGGATTAGTAGTTTTAATATTGTATACATTAGCTTTTCTGTTCACATTATAATGGAGTTAGTGGTAGTTGAGTATTGAACACAGACAAATTATATTCAAACTCCATCCTTTATTCACCTATTGGTCATGTTAGGGCATTAGCAGCTTTGTCTTAGCTATACTGAGCTAGCGTTTAGACATAGATTTGGTTGAAACTTGAAAATTTGAGTATTTGAAGTTGAGTTGAAAAATAATTTTTGGAATTTGAAGTTGTGTTTGGACATACATTTTCACTTGAAAAAAAGTTGAAGTATTGTGGGTGAGAAAAAGTAATTTTCCTAAATCTCTCAAATACTACTCTTAACCAGAATTTAGGAATTTGAAATTTTGGTTTTCAAATTTTGCACAAATTCTATGAACAAACAAAATTTTAAGTAATAAGTATTTCAAATACTACTCCCAAATTCTACCTAAGTTGTATGAACAAAAGTTATATAGGCAACCACTCAACCACTCTGTTATTGGTTCTAACGATGTGTCTTTTCAGCAGAAGAATAAGTGGTTTTGATATGGCACCTCCTACCAGTGCATTGTTACCTGGCGCTACTGATGCTGCAGGTACACAGTCCCTCAGTTTTGTTACAATTAAAAGTATCTTGAAAACTGTCATGTTTTTCTTGGAAATAGTGTGAAGTCCATATCAAAATGTGTGGCTACATTTTGGTAAGTTTTTGGTTCTTTGACTTCCACCTATATCAGTAGGAAGTCCTGGTTTAGATTAGCTTTTATGCTTTTCTTTACTCTTTTAGTTGTTGAAATAATTCTGAGACTGAGAGGGTTTTGGTTTCTTGTTGTGTTTGGTGTTTGTTTGTTTGTTTGTTTTGTATTGGCTTATGTTCTAAGAAGGCAATCTTGGGCTACTTTCCCCACTGTGCTGACAATGGGCGTGAGCCGACTTCTGTAGCTTATATGTACAAGGAAGAATCGGTACAGGTCCTGTTCATCTTCAAGAAGGAATTGCTAGCTTGGTAGTTAACAAATTTATTCTCTAGTAATGAATGCACTGTAAAATTCTCCATCCCTTAAACTGTTTTACTTCAATTTGATAACAAATTCTATTATTTTTTCAACAACATTGAAATTAAAAAAATAAAATAAGAGAATCTTTTTGCATTAATATTCACTTGTTCTTAGCATTAAAAGTATGTGCTTATTTTCACTTTCTGAGATGTAATTTTGTTTGTCTGTGCAGGCCAAGTTCCTGGGACTAACCCATCAATTTCTGGAATGTTTTCCAACATGTTTCCGTTAGCATCAGACCAAGTATTGCCACAGATTCCTTCTTATTATACATCCAATGGTTTATTGATATTCTCATTTCTCATTCATTTGGTTTGTGGCTTCTTTCAGTGTGGAGCTTTCCCAGTTATGCCAATCCAGGCAATGACACAACAGGTTCATAAATTGTTGGACAGTTCCTTTTATCTCTCTCTTGTGGCTTCCTCTATTACCTCAACTAAATCCTTAAAGGTTGCTTTATTAGGCTACTAGACATGCTCGGCGAGTTTATGTTGGTGGACTTCCATCTTCTGCAAATGAACAGGTATTGAACTTCATTCTTTCGTGAAAGATGGTCGCTGTGTGTATTTTTTTTTTGGGGGGCTAAGGAGATGGTCGTTTTGTAGATTCCTGTGGCTTTGCACATTGGCTGTTTAAGCTTTTGGCTGCTCTAGATTTGGAGAGATTGCTGGCGTTTGCTTTAAAGTAGTTATGTTTTGTCACATCGCTTCAATTGTCTTTTACAGGCTATTTACTTGTAATATGGAGCAATACAGTGTATTTACTTAAATTTGACACCTTTCATCTGTTTATTTTTGACTGCAACACTGATACTTTTCTCACTTACTGATGTTATGCAGCCTGAGAAATCATCTTTAGTTGTGTCTTGCTTTTTTCTATTTTTAGGATCTTGTGTGAATATTTTATCAAACATCTTCTCATCATGGTAGAAAATTGAACTTTCTATTGCAAGTAAGTGTACATCTTTTTATGAGTATATTCCTTTACCAGTAGTTGGAGAGAAACTTGCTTGCATTTCCATATTCTATTTGTGATTGAGATATAGCTCTTTTCTGATTATATGTCGTTAACGAGGGACATTTCAACTTCACTTTATCATTTTTTCAGACTATGATTGCCAACTTAGGCTTTTTTATTGTGTTCATATGTAATCATTAAGTTCTTCGTCCTCTAAGATTATGGATCCTCGTAAGGTTGAACCTTTTAACTTAATGGTTTTAACTAATATTGTACTTTCTGTTTCTGGCATATCTTTGAGTACTCTTAATGTTGGCTCACTGTTGATATACATGCAGTCTGTTGCGACCTTCTTTAGTCATGTCATGTATGCAATTGGCGGAAACACCGCTGGTCCAGGTTAGTTTTAAAATTAACGTGCTTTCCCTTGGTAGTATTCACTAACTCTACCTTATTAGATGCTCAGAATTCGGTTGATATTTTCAGGGGATGCTGTCATCGACGTTTACATAAACCATGAGAAGAAGTTTGCCTTTGTTGAAATGAGATCTGTTGAGGAGGCTAGTAATGCCATGGCTCTGGATGGTGTTATTTTTGAGGTACTGAACATGATCTGATCAAATAGGTGTTATTTGTTAGCTTTCTTCTTTTTATGGTTGTCGGGGTTCATTGAAATGAAAGCACAGAAAGAGAAGATTTTAGTGTCACAAGATTTCATGCCAAGTCTCTGATCCTCCCAACCTTGTTTGGCACAAGAAAGAGTTCGGAACTAATGTCCAGTCACCCTTCCCCTTAAATAAGCTGGAATCTGTAAACCCTGTGTTTGTGGTTGTTTTTATTGATTTTGTGTCTTTTTATGGGGGTACCAAGTGCTGGAAAATGTATTGACAACCATCAATTGCATTGTGTCAAGTACATGTTCTTATACATATTCTAACCATTAATTGCTGTTTTCTTTCTGTGTACATTATGCCTTGTTCAGGGTGAACCGGTTAAGGTTAGAAGACCCAGTGATTACAATGCTTCCTTGGCCGCTACTCTTGGTCCGAGCCAACCGAGTCCTAACCTCAACCTTGCAGCTGTTGGACTAACACCAGGTTCCTCCGGAGGGCTTGAAGGTCCTGACTGTATCTTTATTGGTGGTTTACCCGACTATTTTACAGAAGCACAAATCAGGGAACTTCTAGAATCATTTGGTCCACTTCGAGGATTTAATCTGGTCAAAGATAGAGAAAGTGGTAACTCAAAAGGCCATGCTTTTTTTGTGTACCAGGATGTGTCTGTTACTGAAATTGCTTGTGGAACTCTTAATGGGATTAAGATTATGCACGATAAAACTCTTATTGTTAGGCGTGCTAACCAGGGCACACAACTGAACCCCGAGCAAGAGAGTGTATTACAGCAGATATCATTGCAGGTGAGATATTTCTGTGCTCTTTCATTTGGTTTTCAAGTTCCCTGACTTTAATATTCTAATACAAGGACTTTGTAGCTCACCCGTCAGTGTTATGTTCTTTTACAGAGATTAATGTTACTACCTGGTGCATTAGCCACAAAGGTCTTGTGCTTAACAGAAGCGGTTAGATTAGATGAGCTCAATGACGATGATGACTATCAAGATACTTTGGAAGGTATGAGGACTGAATGTGAGAAATTCGGTGAGTAACCATATCGAGAGTATTCTGTTTCCTATACCCAGCCTAGGTTATGGCTTGAATTTAAGTTAAGAATCTTAACTTGTATATTCCTTTCCTACATCTACTTTGCAGGAGCTCTCCTGAATGTTATCATTCCACGTCCAAATCCCAATGGTGAGCCTACACCTGGAATTGGAAAGGTATCTATGTGCTGATCTCTTAACCATCATCTAGATTAGTTATGTAATTAAATCCAAGTTATGTAATATACATGATGATCCTGTATATGTTGGAAATTCAGTGCTTCCTTAAATGGTGCATGACTTGGAACATTGCAGAAAAGGAGTCAACTACCTTGGGGTTAGGTGGTAAACCAATTTTCTGGTATTTTTTTCAGGTATTTCTGGAGTATGCAGATGTTGACAGTTCCAGCAAAGCTCGACAAGGGCTGAATGGTATAAAGTTTGGTGGTAACCAAGTCATAGCTGTGTTTTATCCGGAGAACAAGTTCTGTGAGGGAGACTATGAGGCATTGTAACCACAACACTTGTGTTAGTTAAGTTCAAAATCTCACTATATTTGCATGTCCTCTTGGAGTGAGGGATAATTAGTTTCCATTTCCTTTTCCGCTAATCGCTACAGAGTATAGATATTTTATTCTGGATGCTATAAAGTAAGTCTCTGGTTTGAAATCAAGCAGGAATAGTTATGGGCTTGTCTGTATGTTTTGATAATTCGAAAAGGGTCAAAAATATCTTTGAACTCTATATATGAAAGAAAGTAAAGTTGCCCTTCATTTTGTTTTGATATCCCTTGCCGCTAGTCAAATAGCTCAAAAATCCCTTCCCGTTATCCAAGTGTCTCAAAAATGTCCTCCTCACGGGGTCCTTCTAGAACAAGTAATATAGTTCAATTGTGCAACAATTTGAAATTGGTCTACTGTGCCCTTCATTTAAAGTTTGATAAGTACTTCTAATGGTAAAGATTTGGAAAAAAAAAAAAATTAAATTGGAGATTCTTAGCCCGTTCGGATGAGCTTTTTATAAATTGCTGATAAGTCATAAGTTGTTTATAACAATTTTTGAAAAGTTAGGATTTTCTTACTTCTACTTTTAATTAAACATATAAGGGCTTATAAGTCCATGACTTTTTGAGTTACCAAACACTCATTGATGGGCTTATAAACACATGGGGGAATTACAGAAATGAGCAAAAAAGATCACCGTCTTAATAATTTGAGCTATTTTTTGTGGTCTTAAAGAATTGAACACTTTTACATTAAATGAAGCTGAAATTACAGAAATACGTTTACTAATTGAGAAATTTCCGTAATTATAAAAATATCACAACACCTTTTTGAAGCCGTAATTACAAAAATGCCACCGCACCTTTTTTTAGTCTGAAATTACCAAAAATGCCACTGTTTCCTACACAACAAAAATCAATGCCAATCCGGTTGTATTTCCGTCAATTTTGTGGATACATAAGGCCAAATCGACATCGTTTCGCTTGTATACAAGGCAGTCAATTCGTCTGTATTTCACATCTATTTTATGAATAAATAAAGCCAAATCGTCATCGTTTCGTTTATATACAAAAATCAAAGCAAAACATCACATAAGACCAATCCGACACTATTTTTTTCATACAATGAGCAAAAAAAAAAAAAAAAAAAAATCATTCTGTAGATAAATGATGCCAAATCGGCTTTACTTTATTGATTCACAAAAAATACGTTCAAGTGCTTATATATCTAAAAATTACTACAATATGACCGTATTTATGCATATGTTGAACCAAAAATTACATTCGTTTGCCAAACAAATTAGTCCAAATCGTTTTTCACTTTGTTCATCCACGATAATACATATGAAAATACAAAAATCAATAATTTAATAGATTGGGATGGGAGAAGTACTTAGCAAAAAGGAAAGTGTATCACATGAATTGATACGACTACTTTATAGGCAGAGGTTATATATGTGAATTTACCAACCGGCGAGGCTAAAGGCAAACGGAACCAATTCAATTCAATCTATATTAAACTAAGTAAAAGGTATAAAAAGATACCAAGTTCTTCCATTATTCTGTTGAATCTCTGTTGTATAGAGAAAGGGACCCAAAATGAATTGGGTAGAAAGGCAAGTATATTTATACAATGTCACATTTGGTCTTTACATGCTCGACTGGTGGGAACGTTGTCTCTTCAGTATTCTTCCTTCATTTTTCCAATTTAATAGATTTATTTATTTAATTTCTATCACTATTATTCGATTTGGGGCTTTCTTTGGTTTATTAGCTATAACGGATTTCGATACGCTTCCGACTTTTTCAAAAAGTACACTTATCTTACTAGTACAAACTCGGTAGATAAAAAGTCCATCCCTCTACCCTCTTCCACGCATATCACGTGCTGCATTTTTATGTGTTGCTTTTGCATGTGTTCGTGGGAGGTAGTAGGTACGTAAAAATTTCGCGTGGAAACCTGTTTCGCACGCGCTAATTGATCCGTAGCCACTAAGCACAAATTCGCTGAGAAATAGCCACATCCGGACAAGTCCCAGGCTTTTATACTGGAACTTTGAGTACAAAATACTGGTACTTTATATATATAAAGCTCTAGAGGACTATAAACATGAAGACTTTGATCATATTAGTTCAAAGTCGCAGTATAAAAACCAGGGACTAGTCTGGGGTGTTTGACAACGCTGATGCAGTAAGTGTGCGCGCGTATTTTTGACTATTCCTCAATTAATTTTGAAATGGTGGATAATTCTCACTTAGCTCGTCCAAAAATAGCTATGCATCAAAATTTTCCAGTAGGTACTCCGTGGAATTAATTGAGGTGCTGATAAGGGGTAAAACCCAAATGCGGAAAATAAAGATAGAGAGCGAGACACTACTCGAACTCCCTACGAAGTAACACCGGGGAACTTGTCCCGAGATACCCTCGTATCGGCGTCAAGGAGGACCTACACTATGCAACTAGAATCCACTAGTAAACTCAAACCAACTCAAAGGGTTTTTCATTCTAAGAGAATCCACTCTTGAATATTCATTCAATCATTCATCATCAAAGCTAACTTAGGAAAATGTAAAGCTAATGGAGTATTTATAGGCCTTTCCTAGACATTAATGAAAGACCTAAAGTACCCTTAAGTAGGTTATAAAGTCATAAGCCACGTAGGGGCATAATAGGAATTACATAGCAACTTAAAGTCAAATTCCCGTCAAACATAACAGGGGGAGGCGCCTGCCTCCACAGAGTAGGCGCTCCGCCTCAGCACCCCTAGGCGGTCCGCCTCTTCAGTCCAGATAACATGCAATCACTAGGCGGTCCGCCTCCATTCCTAGGCGGTCCGCCTCTTCCTGAAGCTTCTTGAAACCCTTCGAAATGTGTCTCGGATGCTCTTCTTTCCATGGCGTCCCAATGCATGACCTTGAAGTGCTCTTCCTTGGCCTTGGATGGTGCTTTTGGATGGTTGCTCGAATTGCCCCGCATCATCCTCCCCTTCTTGAGAAGATTTCGTCCTCGAAATCAAGGCTTGGTCTCTCATGGCTCTAGCAACTCCTCGGGGTGGCCAAGAATCTCCTCCTTTGTTCCTCTTGATCGTCACTTTGTCATAGGCTTCTTCCAAGAGCTTCCTCGCCTTAGTATGGAGCTTAGAACCTACAAGCAACGACAAGCAAAAACACGCAAACGTCCTACCTTGAAAGTAGGTTAGTGCAAGAAGTGTGGAAAACACACTCTTGTGATATAACCAGGCATCAATAACAATCATAAATATCAAGTCTCCAAAGAGAACCATAAGCACTTGGTTAAAGATCAACATTCACTCTACAAGATAATGAGCAAATAGGTCGTGGGAAGATGGGAAATGCAAGATCAAGCTACCAAAATCCCCTTGAACCTTAAGCTCAAAATCAACACACCAATCTATCCTCGAGGTGTGATCAACATGTGGAGTGGAGTGAATCAAATAGCCCAACCTACAAGTAGGATCAAGCACTCCACTCCCCTTCTTTAGAGCATACTTACTCACACCAAGGGATTCCTCTTCCCCTTCCATTTCATCAACTAGGCAACCCTCCGCAAAAGTCAAGTTCTCAAGGAAGGCATTGATGATGGACTCTTCTTCATCATAACCCCAACAAGCAATAGTAGGGTCACTCAAAGAACCATCTACCTCACCCAAATTCTCAAGCAATGGGTTGCCTAAGGGGTCAAACCCTTCACACCATGGGGGTTCCATTTGACTACCCACCCTAGTCCGATACAAGTCATGTCCACTAATAAGAATGCCTTCAAATAAGGGATTGGTAAAAACATGCATCTCACTATCATGGTCAAGCATAGACAAATTATCAAGACTAGGTTCACTCGAGGAGTCATCATAGACAACCTTGTCCAATTCATGCAATTTGGACTCCTCAAGGGCAAGACTATCCTCACCACAACACATTGGTCCACCAAATAGAAGCATATCAATAAGGGCATGATCGACTATCTCATCTTCCCCTATGTCAAAGGTTGGTGGTGTGTCATAGCAAAGGTCACAACCTTTGTCAACTATCAAATCTACACTAGGGAGGAGTTCAATGAACAATGAGCTCATATCATGATGTGGCATAGCATCCCTTCCAACTAGTGTTTCACAAGCACATACAAGTTGACAATTAGACTCTACACTAGTGGTAGACTCACTAGATATATCAAAACCACCAACTAGTGTTGAGTCATCACAAGACAAGTAGCTAGTAGGCTCATGAAAAGGTGAAGTAACACTTACATTGGTAGTACTTCCTTGATCACTCACAAGGTTTGAAGTGTCATATGAAACTCCTCCTTCATGAAGCTCACATTGAGGCTCCAATGACTTGTCTTCAAATATACCTACACAAGAACTTTCACAAGAAGAGATAGAAGATAAAGAAGGGTTAGAACAATGGGTGCTCTCA